>OU744266.1:3755000-5005000 GCA_916610215.1 Omphaloscelis lunosa | reverse complement strand
CAGATTCTACAAGTAAGTAACGAAAACAGACTTTAGTGTTCCTCACCCAAATATTTAGATCACTTTGTTTAAGGCAATTGAAGAACGGGGTTTAAAAAACTCTAGACTTGGAAGAAAATAATCTATGTGCTCTATAAGAAAGAAAGAAAGAAAATTGGTTTATTGTCACAAAGACACGTGCATACAAAAAGATAAGATATATATCGAAAAATTTAATTTAAAAAACAAAACAGATCTATACTCACGAGCACAAAACATAAATAGTTGACAGCTGCACATTGTGACTGTGACAAGAAGACTTCCACTCAGCATGATTCTACGATGTGTTGTAGGTGTACTAAGTCTCTCAAATAAATTTTCTTCACATGTAATCGGAACATACAGAACATACTGGACGCTACGCCGTAGTTCAACTCGCAATTATTTTAATGTCTTTGTTCGACGCGGAAAAGAGAACATTGATAATAACAGGCAAAACTAAAACCGTGGTGACGGATACGGATAAACACTAAAAGCTTTCAGCCATTCATGTCGCTAACCATTGTTCTGTTATTTGCTTACATGAGAACTCGGAAATATAGGTTGCGTACTCTAAATCCACCGTCCCACAAATATCAACTTTCAGCCAGTAACAAATACATGAGCCCAATATACTATCGTATATGCATATACAGTAGTTCAATATACACGCCAACTACTGTTCGGTGTCCTTGTCTAAAAGATGATTACCACCAAACGGCTCGCATCTTTGAACAATATTAAATCGTTTACATACACACATCAAAAGTGTCTAGGGATCAAGCATTTTTATGCGGATTTCTTGAGATTGAGATGTGGCTTTGTAATAAATTTATGATTATATAAATTTATATGGATCCTTTTTGGTGCATTTCATAATTTGAAACAGGAACTGTTAATCAAATTCGAGTAAAAGATGAAAATCAGCTGTCAATATTTTCCCTATAAAAACATACAACGCATTGAAGACATTATTAGTGCTACTGTTTCCCTACTACTGATTAAAACCAACGTTATTATGGAGCGGCGACGTCATTTAAGCAGGGAAGAAATGCTCAGAGCCGTGGGAATGATAGAAGCTGGTTCCCGGCAACGTACTGTGGCTTTAGCTCTGAATACAAGTCAGAGTGTTATCAGTCGACTTTGGACACGTTACCGAAGCACTGGTACCGTGGCTGAGCGCCATGGAGGACGGTATCGCTGCACCACACGGAGACAAGACCGATACATTCAAATCTTAACTCGAAGAGCTCCAACAATAACCGCCATGATGTTAGCCATGAGGCTTCATCACTCTTCAGGGAACTTAATTAGCGACCAAACAGTCAGAAACCGCTTGCATGAAGTGAACCTTCATTCCCGAAGACCGCTACGGGTACCACCTATAGCAATGCACAATCGTAGGATTCGATATCAATGGGCTCTTGAACACAGAAATTGGGCAGAAGAACAATGGCGTTTCGTGTGCTTTTCTGATGAGTCTCGTTTTGGTATGAGACCGGATACAAGACGTATACGACACTGGAGAACCCCTGGACGCCAACAGCGATTAAAATCCTGCCAGGAAGTCCATCCTTATAGCGGTGGAACCATCATGGTATGGGCGGGTATTTGGATCGGCGGAAGAACTGAGTTGATTTGGATCAGAGGCAACCTCAACGCTCAAATTTATGCTGAGACGATTGTATCTGACGTCATCGTTCCTCTACAAGTGCAAATCGGTCCCTTATTTCAGTTAATGCATGATAATGCACGACCGCACACCGCAAGAGTTGTAAGACAGACTCTCGCCGCAGCTAACATCAATGTCCTGCTCTGGCCTGCTCAGTCGCCAGACTTGAACCCGATTGAGCATGCATGGGATATGCTACAGAGAAGAGCTCTGCCGAATATGGAGGGTATCCAGTCGCAAGAAGACCTTTTTTTGTTGTTGCAACGAACATGGGCGGCCATTCCACAGCGTGATTTGGATGAACTCATTTTGAGTATGCCAAACCGATGTTCTTGTGTTGTTAGTGTTCGCGGTAGAAACACGGATTATTAATTGTTTAAGTTACCCAATAAAATTTTAAAGAAAACTGTTATTTCAGTCTTTTTTTCGAACTTTAATATTAGTGGTTCAAATGTCAAAAATCCCTTTATTAGGAAAATGGCAAATTTCTTTATTAATGCAAAGGTGACTTGGTTTATCGTTACTGTGACAAACGAAAACACTTTATTTGATGAATCCTTGAAGAAAATTTTAATTAATATCAATCAGGAGAAAAGTTATTGCAAAAATATATGTTGATCCCTAGACACTTTTGATGTGTGTAGTATTAAAGTCTACATTACCAAGCTGCGCACAACAGCTTGACCGCGGGGGTCTTACGCGACACGCGATCGAAAGCCGAAAGTATGCTGCGACGCGTAATCGGCTCCGTTCGCCTGTCGTCGTATCCGATCGGATTCTTTCGGCTGTTTTATGGTTATTTTCTTCTCCTTCTAATATAATACGTCAACTTCAACCATTTTCGAAAATTAGAACACGTCAACACGGTAGAAATTAAACTATTGGAGTAGACGCAGAAACGGATATGTTGACTAGCGACGACTTTACGGAGTAGATCGTATGCGTCGACATCCTGTCGGACGCGATCGGCTGTCGCCGCATCTGTTCGTATCCTGTCCGATCTGATGCGATGCGAGCGGTTTGGTGGAAATCATCCTGAATAGTGTGAGCATATAGAATGGATACGGTTTTAATAGGGAGCTGTCGACCGGCGACGTACTGGCATCGTACCACTTCACCTGTTGATATACTGTGCAGGGTACAGGGGGGGGGGGGATTATAAAGTATCTGTAGTAGCGATTATTAAAAAAAAACAACCGTAACAACAAAAATAACTTTATTTTCGGAAGTCGGTGGCCAAAAACGTAAATTCAAAACCAAAGACAACGACTTCCGAATGTTTTATTTTTTTCTTTTTAGTTGTGGTACCTACCCCACATAAATTCGAATACCACTACCTGCTATGTAAATAACAGTGACAGGAACTTATCATATCATCCATATACTAAGTGGAAAAGAATAGGTATTTTTGTAGCTTACTCAAAAACTGCCTTAGCAAAGTTAATAAAAATTATCTCTGAAGTATGATCTACCAAACAAAAAAAGAATCATCAATATCAATTCAGAATTGGCGGAGTAATCGCGTAGCAAACATACAACTGTTGAATTGAGAACCTCCTCCTTTTTGAAGTCGATAAAAAAATACTAATAGTAATGTCCGTCTACTACATAGTAGTATTCAACTTAGCTAAAAATGAGAGATGGTTTACTTTAATAGCTCTTCTCCTCCTGCCCTCATCTGTGCAGTCGGGCTATCTTCTATCCCTCACATGATTACAAACTAATATACCAACTTATGAATAGCTGATGATGTAAAGAACAATGAACAACAGTACAAACATAAACTCAAAGCATTTATTTCAAACGATTTACAGGCATTTTTGAATTATAAAGGAATCGGTCTGATCATGAATCAGAAATATGAAGCTAGTTGCCCATTCCAAAGCCAAAGCGTAGTGAGTACCTACTTATGGAGAAAAATGGGCAAGAAACTCCACGAACACACTTTTAAATAAAAATTTGTTACAAAATATTGTTTACATCATTCATGTTGAAATTATACATGTGATAACAATGTAGAAAGACGTGCACGTTAGAAGGATAAAACAAAGAACAATTCAAAAATAAAAATAAATAAAAATAAGCCATAGCAGCTAAGAGATGATCAGTCCCAACTGACGGCGCCCGTTCACGAACATGACGCATGGATTAGCACCATTCAACTCAACCATTTTGAAGGGAGCTAAATGATCGAACACACGCGTCACCATCAGCGAAACATTTGAGTGAGCATGACATACTCACAGCCACCAGGGCACATTCAAGTCAATGCAAGACATATTACCCGGTAAATGGTAACTCTTTAGTACATAGTGCTCATACCTGTGCTATGCAATTATATAATACAAAGGAGATTGAGTTTATACAATACAAAGATGGTCTTACAATCCCCAACAGCTCCAACAGTATTTGCAAATGTTAATCAATGCGTTGTGGTTGTGGAGCAGGATCAGTATTGAGCCAAGCATTTTTGTGAAAAGATTTGTAGAAGTACGTACTACTTACTACCTTGCCTATTTTTGCTACCGAACATTGTACCGATAGTTACCATTCTAATTACGGGCACAGCAGATGTCAGCCATTTTAATTTTGTCGCGTTAGATTCATACTCAAACACATTCTGCGTTTGCAAGCACGTATTTGCATTTTGCATAGACATTTTTCATAATATATATTCTCTAACATTTAAATCATAAAATATACATAGTTTGCCCATGCTAATCGAACTACTAACTCAAGACCCACAAACCTACGCAATACAACCAAGCCAACAAGAAAAACTTGATACAAAATCGTTATTTTTTCGACTCATACAACTCCTCCCACACAATATTGTGTAGGCGGCTTATTCTTGAGACGAAGTACCACAAACTGGTATACAAATACTTACTTATTCGTCAGTTATACATATTAAATCAACCTTT
The DNA here is from genome assembly GCA_916610215.1 of Omphaloscelis lunosa. Classification (NCBI taxonomy): domain Eukaryota; kingdom Metazoa; phylum Arthropoda; class Insecta; order Lepidoptera; family Noctuidae; genus Omphaloscelis; species Omphaloscelis lunosa. The sequence continues at coordinate 5,000,386 of OU744266.1, read as the reverse complement.
TATCTTATGTAATCTAAACATAGGAAAGCGAATATTATATTGTATTAGTGGACGGAAATATATTGTTCAGAGCATTATGTACACGATTATGTATAAGCTGTGGTTACCTGTAATTGAGAGTGCGTGACAGAATAATGTATTATAACTAAGTTTTATTATAATAATTGTAATATAACTCGTTGGTAATCCTTAAATAAATAAATGACGTAACTTTGCTGTTTTATAATCAATTTTCAGTATGAGAATTAGACTTTTGGTGTCGACATAGTACCGAATCGAAACAAAAACAACTATTTGTATGGTTTATTTGAAAAACACATTTTTTTTTTAAGTTAAAACTTCTTTAGGCGCGACTAAACCATTGATTTCGCGATACTGCAACGAAATTTACCGACACCGTGGAGTAAAAGACATCAACGCGTTGATTACCGCGGTGCCGATTTTTTTTCAAGTTTTCCCTTCTGTCGGCACTCCCGGAGTGCCACTGTTTTTTTTTTTAAATACATAACCTCCCTTGACCGTAAAATTGTGCGGAAATCGGTTATCTTGGTCATGTGATGCGGAGGAATCAGGAAAATGTCGTGAAGAAAGTGGCTATAAGAGTAGGGAAGACCAAAGAAATGATGGATGGACTGTGTGAAAGATGATAGCTTATAGAGAAAAAAGTATGGAACAAAATACACTTAGGAGAATGATGATGATAACCTGCCGTACGCACAGATAACCTATATAAGAAAAGCTCAATACACAAATAAATAACCCCTCATGTTCACGCTATTCACTAGCGATATTCCAAACCCAGGTAGAAGGGCGCATTTCGCTCTGTTCGCAGACGATACGGCCATCTACTTTAGGTCTAGATACCCCGACAATATCACCCACACTCTCCAAGGCGCAGTCAATCGACTCGCTGCCTGGTTTCGAAAGTGGCGCATAGAAGTCAATCCCGAAAAAAGCCAAGCGGTTCTCTTCTCGAAACCGCGCACAAGGCTTAGAGACCCCCTTCCCCGACCTCTCACTATGTTCGGTAAGCAGATCCCTTGGGAGAAGCGAGCCAAATACCTAGGTGTTTTCCTCGACCACCATCTCACTTTCGCTGAGCACATAAAGAAGGTTCGTTCGCGAGCCGCTTTCGCTCTCGGTAGGCTCCATTCCGTCCTAAACGCACGCAGCAAGATGTCACTTAAGTGCAAATTGCGAATCTACACAGCGTGTATTCGTCCCATCATGACTTATGCGGGTGCCGTCTTTGCTCATGCAAAACCCCACCATATCCACAGGTTGCAAACGCTCCAAAACCGATTCCTCCGTAGGGCCACAGGCTCCCCCTGGTATGTTAGGTACGAGAGTCTCCATCTCGACCTTAGAATTCCCACGATCCACCAATTTCTAAAACGCCTTGCAAAGCGTTATTTCGATTCCGCGGTCAAACATCGCAACCCTCTGGTTGTCGAGGCCGCCAGTTATGTCCCAAGTAGGATTAGCCGTACCCGCCGACCTAGGCACATTCTCACCGACCCTGATGACCCCATAACCCTCCTTCAGGAGAGCAATAGGGCTACTAGTACTATACACAGACACAGACGCCTCCCGTCATTCCGACCTCGCCGTCGAGGTCCTTTGCGATCGCGTCCGCGCCCCCGAGTAAATGATACTCCTCCCCCACCCTTGCTCGATAACGAGGTGCCAGCAGTGGTTTCGGCTGTGCACGTAGCTTTAAATTCCCCGATTAATAATAATGATCAAAACTTTGATCCAGCCCGTCCCATCTTTGATGTCCTCCCTCCGGTGACGCCCTAAGCCGAGGCTCGTACCCCACAGGGGGTGCCCTTAGTGAGCGTTCACCTAGCTTTTTAGCTTAGTTTTGTATGCCCCTGGCTGGAGGCTTTGAGTGTAGCAGCTTAAGGCAACCACAGGATTGACCAGTTAAGTAGTCATGACCTCAGAGGTCAGCTACGAGATGCCCAACAGAAAAAAAAAAAAAAAAAAAAAAAACAAATAAATAAGACATTAAACGAAATATATATTTAGAAACAAAACAATGCTGAATCTCGATTTAAAACGTGAGAGATTTCATTCTAATCTGAAAGAAATCTAGTATTGTATCGAGCACCATGTTTATTTTAGTTCTCTACTACGGGATGTAATCCGGTTCAATTTTCCCGTAGTCAAATAAAGTTCAAATATTCGGATGACCGAGCTTTGCTCGGTTTTTTTTTCTTGTAGTTTTCTAGAAATGAAACCTAGCTAAATCGATTTATCGCCCCCGAAACCCCCTGCATACTAAATTTCATAAAAATCGTTAGAGCTGTTTCTGAGATTTAGATCTTTCATTTGAGGTATTAGATAGATGAGGTAAGGATCTGATTGCTATATAAAGGCGGACAATACTTTGACTTTTAAAATTTACTGTAATCTTATTTGTTTTTTAATTTGAGTTTAAATTTTGATTGTATTTTTAATTTTGATTTTAATCTTATTTATATTTAATTTTCATTATTTTATTTCAATTCTATTTTAATTTTATTTGTAAATGTGTATACCTATTCTGATGATTATGAGTCTATGTTATTCGAATTAAATGATTTGAATTTGAATTTGAACACACTAGGCTGTTTCGCTGCTGCAATCAAATAAAAAGCCTGCTTTATATTATGATATGAGATGAGAGGAGATGTGTGGTGTTACACGGATGGATCGAAAAAATGAAAGAAGAAAGATGAAGTCATCGGCTGAATAGTTGTGCGGAAATCGGTTGTCATGGTATGGGCATCTGATGCGGAGGAATGACTATGACAGACGGACAGACAGACAGACACCCAAGTGATCCTATAAAGGATCCTTTTTTTCTTTTGAGGTGCGGAACCCTAACAAGTAGGGGTTAGCTTAGAAGAGTTGATAGCTGACATGTCATAAAAAAGATTTCAATATTTAAATAATTACAAATTTAATTCTAAACAAGAGTTTTATTGATCCGATCCGATGTCATAAGAACAAAAAGCCTATAAAGTACCTTTTAGACAAACGGACACTGTATCGGGTTTATAATATTAGTATGGAACTGCTTCAGTCTAGTGGTGACAAGCGCTACAACTGAGCATGAGGTCATGTGTTCAATTCCCAGGTCGGGGAAAGTAATATTGGGTTTTTCCATCTGGAATTTCTCAGTATCAGTCCGGAATCTGGATTTGTGCCCAGTTGTTGGCAATAGGCTCGTCCCCTATTACTTGGGACTTACAAAGAAACTAGCGAAATGTAAGTGTACTATAGGTACATCTCTGCCTAACCCTTCGGGGAATAAAGGCGTGATGTTATGTTATGATGTTATGGATGTATCTCTACAAATATCAATCTAAGTTTGACAGCAGCAGTCAGTCTACCTAGTGCGTTAACCAAACTACAGTATAACTATTTTCTAAATGTCCCTCGGTAAACTTCGTGTTTCATCCGTCGTCGGATTTCTATCAGTTGCTCTTTGCACTTGGTGCAGACATGGAAATTAGCATTTGTTTGTATTCTGAAATGCGATGATTCCCGAGGAAAATAGAAATATTGTAAGTTGTTGTTTTTTTTTTTTTGTTTTTGTTTTTATCAAATTATTTATTTCAGCAAAGTAAATCAAAATATTTGCCTTAAAGTACTTGGGAAGAGACCGAACCCCACGACACAGGGAATCCTAGTGTGCGGGTCCAGGAAATTTGCAAAAATCTAGCACCTAAGACATAATCTGTAACTAGTTTTTTTTTTTTTTTTTTACATTGTACCTTATTTTTTGCTGAACTGAATAAAGTTTTTTTTTATTTATTTATTTTATTTATATTGATTAAGCGTGGTCAAGGTGGACCGATGACTTGGGTAAGGCTGCGGGAATCCGCTGAATGCGAGAAGCACAGAACCGATCGAAGTGGCGGAGCTTGGGGGCTATGTCCAGCAGTAGACGTCTTTCGGCTGAAAGCAAGCGTGGTCATCAATACTCTTATCTGATTGAGATGAGGCTTTTATGCTGCAGTAGTACATTACAGCCTGACATTTTCAAGAATACACAACAGTTACATCCCACTTTTCATCTTCACAACACAAATAAAGCTTTCAGATGCAAATACAAGCTCAAGAAAGGTGCTAAGCTGTAATTTATAGCCTGAAATCTCGTGGAGCAATAACAAAGGAATTAAAAATGGCTCGACTCTCTAAGCAATAACTTAGATAAAATTTACAGCTTATGCAACATAAGAAAATTGCACAGAATTATTCCTTTCACACCGAGCTTAGAATGGAGCGAAAGTAGTTTGTAATGGAAACTACATCTTTTCTTGTCTAAAAAACTGAAGCTAGTCCCGCTTGGGATGCGGGACTAAATTCGCCCGCGCCTATAGTATCACTAACTTGTTGAATAGAGGTGCTCAAACTGGCGCTAATAATCGCGTGACTTCATAATCGTCATGGCGTCCATTCGCGTCCTGCGTCCTCAAATTCGCCTCAGTTTGGCCAAGGCTTTGAAATGGCATCTTCATCTTTCCTTGTTCATACTGGTGATATTACACGGAAAAGTTTAAATCTGGCATTTTGATAGTAGCTTGCGCTTTCTGGCATGTTTTTTTTTTTTCTTATTATAGGTATGGTCAACCTCGTAATTGGCTTATCACCCTGAGGTTGTATGTCGCTTGTACATCATACAACAACACGGTGTTTTGGTCTATGTGACATTTAGGTAGATGTAACCTTCATCATCAGCCTACAACAATCCACTGCTAGACACAGGCCTCTCCAATTGCACGCCATTCAGCTCGATTCTCGGCAACTCTCATCCAGCTGCTACCAGCCACCCTGCGAAGATCGCCGCTCCACTTAGCCTGAGGGCGTACTACCTTACGTTTGCCGATTCGCGGTCTCCGCTCAAAAACACGTCTACCCCAACCGTCATCGGTTCTACGGCTAATATGGCTGGCCCACTGCCACTTCAGCTTGCTTTTTTAATTAATTTATTTCCAACTTACATCTATCATTACAGGGTAACCTATTGCGATAGCGTACATATCTTAATCTTATCCTAACTTATAATTATAATTAAATTTTGTAACTTATTACAAATAATGCATTCTTTGTGAACTCACTCAGAGAACAATAGAATAGGTCCGAGTCATTAGCTATGAGGTTGAGAGTGCGAAGTGCACGCGTCAGTGGCGCCTCACTTAAAAGATTGGTCCGAGCGCGCGGCTCCGCCAGCAGCCGGGGCTGACGTCGTCGCCACACGTACCGATCCGGAACATACAAACCTATGTGCCTTAAGATGTCCGCATTATGTACCCTTCCTCTAAGTACTTTGAATATGTACGAGACGAGTGCGAGATCCCTCCTGACCCTCAGTTCGTTATATCCAACCATACCCAAAATAAATAAAGTCGGGTACATTAGCAAATAGAATGGGTATACACCATACAAGCGCAAGTACACCATACCTCACAAACTTGTTTTGTACTCTCTCTGAACGCAAATGACTGCGTTAAATTCTAACTAATGCATTATATAAGGCGATAACCGCTTTAATGTTATTAAAACCACGCACCGTACGGAGCATGAAACCTAAATTACGGTAGGCTTTTCTGCAGCAGCTTGTGACATGCTCTCGAAACGTTAGCCCAGTGTTAAATTTAACCCCTAAGTCCCTAACTTCTGTAACCCTAGCCATTGGCAACCCATCTATATTGTAAGGATATAGTAAAGGAGAACGCGCGCGAGAGAAAGTGATTGATACGCACTTGGAAATGTTGAACTGCAAGAGGTTATTCTTGCTCCAGGTCACCACTCTGTCTATGTCTTTTTTGAAGCCTGTCACAGTCCTCTAATTTACTAATCTCCAGCGACAGCTTAAGGTCATCAGCAAACAGTAAACATCTGACGTCTTTAACGACTTCTGGCAAGTCATTGACCATAAGAATGAATTGCAAAGGCCCAAGGTTACTGCCCTGACTCACCCCAGACCTAGTAAAATATGGCTTAGACTCTGTGAGCTATGTCGATAACTTTGGTTTTCTGCCAGATTACCTCATTCCAGATTATATCCCTCAGAAATATTCCAATATAGCTCGTTCCATAGCGATAGTTCTATTCAATCTTAGTGAAGTTTCAATTTACTGGGAATTGTTGTCAAAAGTGGTAAACCAATTACGAAGTCAACTATGCTCTTTACAAGGAGCTCATTTTGTTGCCACGATCTATTATGTTAAACGTTGATTAAACTAAAGTTTCCTAAGACTGCGGTGGCAGTAGCGTCCGCAATTTACCGGTAAATGACGTCACTAAAACATTATTTATGAAAGCAAGTTGGTGGGGTTTCCTAGAAAGCGCTTTGAACACCGTAAAGTCCATAATTTCCATGTCAGCCGTCACTGCGGCCGTTAGGTGGCGGCCACCGCTCTTATAGGAAATTGTTGCTTAAGGCGACGATAATCGACTTTTAATGATTTTATACTCAAAGAAGAGTCGAAGATCACTTCTAAACTAGTAGTGTTAATGATTTGAAAAAAATATATGCTAAATTAAAGGATTTTTTTAATAAGTTAGTATATAAATATTTTAGATTATGTTTATATTACATAGTGCAATTAATTTGTTAAGTTATGTCTAACGCGGATAAAAAACTGAGAACCACGCAAAATCTATTGAGCGTATTTTTCTGAAACCTTCACCATTTTAAAGATAATTTATATTTTTATCTTTTAGTATACGTGTGTTATTAAAATACTTTTTGTTTTATGTATAATAAATTAATAATGCGTCTAATTTGGGACAGCGCTCCTTGATGGGCGAGTCCTGCTCAGCACAGAACACGCAAGCTAAACACGGGATACTGGGACATATCTGCGTCTTAAACGCGAAATAACCAATTAATGTTTTATAAAAGTCAAGTTATGATCTACATTTAAACTGTAGTTTATTTACAAAATTTATTAAATCTCTTAAATTCATAATGGAAAAGCAAATTTACATAGAAAAAAGTTCTAAGTTATTAACACCCTCATTAGCTTTAACGAAACATTCCATTTAAAAGTTACAAGCACGAATAAGTACGGTTGTATTCCCAATCCTTTCAAAATACCAATTTAAGTCCAAAATTATGAAATGCGCTTAAACCATCTGTGACTTCGACACCGAACACAAGTTTTGAATATTCTGTATTCTCATTGCAGTCTTTGTATTTGATACCGCTCTTCTGTTTTGTGGATCCTATATGTTCGCAAGAACCGTCGCAATAAATTTAAATATTCTTTAAGTCATTCTTTCTGAATATACATAACACCAAACATCACGCCTGTGTTCTCAGAAGGGTTAGGCAGAAATTATCATTGGTACACCCGGTTATGTTTAAGTCCTATGTAATAGAGGCGAGCTTATTGCCATCAACCGGGCACAAATCTACACACCGGACACCGGGCTGCTATTGCGAAATTCCAGATGGAAAAACCCAATAACACTTTGCTTGATCCGGGAATCGAACCCAGAACCTCATACTCTCTTGAAATGTCGCCTGCTAAAACTGCGTCCAAATTATGTTCTTTTCTCCGTACCGTACCTCCGTCTCGTATCAGCGTCGCGATCCAAAAACTCTAGACGCAATATCATATCGCCTTTGAACGGGGTGAAAAATCCGCTTCGCGTTGGATCAAAGCATACCTGTATCCGTATCGAAACGCCGTACCACCGTACCGTACCGAACGGACGTCTAAACCAGCGTTCTTGGATCGCGACGCTAATACGAAAAGGTACGGTCAAAACAACATATTATCTGGACGCAACGAACATGATCATGAACAATATGATGAACATGATGACTGTTTCTAACGAATACCTGTGTTGCAGGAATCAGTGTCATTCCTGTAACACAGGTACCACTTAGCTCAGGGCTTCAAATTAAAATATAACGGGTTTTTTTAAATCAATAAAACTTCTTTGAAGTGTAAACTTCACTAGGCGCGTTGGACATTTTTGAGATGGGACTAAACCATTGATTTGGCGACACCGTGATGACACTGGCTTTTGACCATTAAAAAGATATCAACGCGTTGATTGCCGCGGTGCCGATTTTTTTCTCAAGTTTTCACTTCTGTCGGCATTCCCGGAGTGGCACTGTTTTTTTTTTAACACTTTGAAGGACAGTACACGAGACACAATAGAAGTTTTATTATTATGACGCCTATGGGCGTATAGTGTCCTTCAAAGTGTTAATGGGTGACATCTTTCCTCTCGCTTTCCTGCGATCTGTGAGAGTGATTTCGTGAAAATGGACGGAAGTGTGTAACAGGAAGCCGGGGAAGCGTGCGCGATGACGATGTCGATGATAATGATGATAATGAACATTGTTTATATAGTATATACATCAGCCAAGACGTCATATGTTACACATCATATGCGACTACTGTAAAGCTCGCTCTTTTTTAAAGTGAAAACTTCTTTAAGCGCGTTGGGCATTTTCGAGATGGGACTGAGGTTGCGCACCTCATTTTTGCAAACGCGATTGTGCTCTTTATTTATATTAAGTTACGGACCAATGTTCTATGCAAGTATTTTTACTTTAAAGGTTTTGGAAGTATTTTTTTTTTGTAAACGCGGTTGTGCTCTAAGGTTACGGCCCAATGTTCTCTACAAGTATTTTTCTTCCTCCAAGGCGATCTTATTTAAGTTTTCACTTTTGTCGGCACTCCCGGAGTGCCGCCACTTTTTTTTTTAAATTAATCTAACAATCAGCATTCGTAAAACACTAAAATCATTTATCAAAATGTTTTTTTTTTTGGCAGATGTTAGTTTTTATAAACAGGAGAGCAGATATTGCTGTAGTAAGACTTAGGCGCTGGTACTTCTAACGGAACCTTATCGTAATATTAATACATGAAGTTATAATAATGGTATACTCAGAAATAAATTAATCGTACGAGACTAACTAATTATAATTCATGATCACTTTCGAGTTCCTGTAATTAAAATGTTTCAAATTCAAGATAGTCGTAATTGTTACAAGAATAATTACACCTGTGTAATTATAATCTCGTATGAATCAATGACGTATCTTACTAACCACGAGTTGGTAGATTATTATTTGTCTGGAACCGACGTAGCTCGTCAAGCAAATGGCATTAACTCTGGGTCACTTAACTTCCCAATTCGAAAAGCCGATAATCTCACAATCTATAAATACACATTATACTAATTGGATGCAATGAGTTTCACAGCTGAACAACACATAACATCACGCTTTGTTTCCCCGAAGGGTTGGGCAGAGGTGTCCCTGTAGCAGCTTCACCTACATTTCACCAGTTATGTTTTAAGTCCCATGTAATAGGGGGCGAGCCTATTGCCATCAACCAGGCACAAATCCAGACTCCAGGCTGCTACTGAGGAATTTCAGATAGAAAAACCCAATAACACTTTGCCCGACCTGGGAATCGAACCCAGGACCTCATGCTCAGCAGTAGCGCTTGCGACCACTAGACCAACGAGGCAATCGGCAGCTGAACAGTGCTTGATTATATTGATAACTTAATATAATAAAATTAAAATTATTAATAATTAAGAATAAAATTATTGACAGTCTCATTGGTCTGATATTTTTAAATTTTTTTTTAGGTAGGGCATCTCGTAGTTGACCTCTCAGATCATGACTACTTAACCGGGCTTTCCTGTGCGTGCCTTAAGCTACTACACTTAAAACCACCAGCCAGGGGTTATTCAACTATGCTAATTAAAACTAGGTGAAAGCTCGCTAAGAAGCGTCAACCGGAGGGAGGAGATCAAGGATGGGATGGGCTGGATCAAAGTTTTGATCATGATTATTAGTTGGGGAATTTAAAGCTACATGCTCAGCTACACCAACTGCTGGCACCTCGCGATTTAGCAAGGATCGGGGGGGAGTACTATTACTCGGGACGCGGTCGCGATCGCAAAGGACCTCGGCGGCGAGATCGGAATGACGGGACATGCTGACATGGTGACAGCTGAGCGTATTTTCCTGGGCTCAAGGGCATAGATTTGTTACAGTTGTAATGACAATCATGTCATTTGGTTTGAATAGGTTTAAATTTTTATTATTTTATTTTGTTTCTTAATTTTAAGGTTAGTTCTTTGTTTTTTTTTTTTTAATTTTCTTTTTCTTTCAACCATAAACTCTTTTCAGCTGTAAACATCAAATAGGTCGAACCGTTTTTGAGGTTTTGTGAGGCTTACGCACAGCAATTGATTTTTATATATTTATATATAGATTATATTAGATCTTGTGAATTTGAGAACGTTTTAGGCTTACTAGACTGCAGATTTGATACCATTTTCTATTTTCTTATGTACCAGGTACTTGTTGACAGGCGTACACTGTCCTCACCTCATACCTATTAACACTGTGATGTGACTGATGACATTGTAAAAGCCAATTATTTTTTAAAGTGTAGGAGTTTCTAGGCAGTTCTAATTCTCCATAGGAAAATACCAATTGGAACCGTGCACCTAGCTTCTGACGTTTCATAAATGCCCATGTAGATTAATGTTGGATAAAATATTTTGATTTTTGTTTTTTTTTTATGCTTGGATTGAAAAACGTTTAATCTACTGACATTTTCTTTAAAAAAAAAAATCTCTAGCATTTTGCTTAAGACTAGATTCCTAAATGGGATCGTCCCCCTATGGAACTTAGAAAACGAAATGAATGTCTCTATTCATCTCTGGGAACCCTTCAGGAAATCCAATTGAGATCTATTCTCTTGAAGTTAAAGATAGCTCCTGGGTACTTAAAATCCATTGCTTTCAACTATGGTTGAACTCAACAACCTTTTCGCGAATTTACCAAACAGATGCAAACACCACTGCCGCCTCCTATGCAGATTCTGTTAGAACTCAAATTGTAGGTATACTTAGGCACCGAGTTGAATTGTAAATCACAAGTGGGAAACTCTTATATATGCTGATGAACACATAATATGTGTAAAAGAGGACCTTTACATATTGAAGAATCACTATAACGGACGATCTTCAAGATAATTTAAAAATCAGTCAAAACGGTCACTCCCGGCTCTCAAATTCTAGGAGCACGGACATTCTCGGCTCTCAAATTCCAGGAACACTCAACACGGTTACTCCCGGCTCTCACTGGAGCAGTAAACACGGTCACTCCCGGCTCTCAAATTCCAGGAACACCCAGCACGGTCACTTCCGGCTCTCAAATTCCAGGAACAGTAAACACGGTCACTCCCGGCTCCCAAATTCCTGGAACAGTCAACACATCACTCCCGGCTCTCAAATTCCTGGAATAATAAACACGGTCACTCCCGGCTCTCAAATTCCAAGAACAGTCAACACGGTCACTCCGGCTCTCAAATTCCAGGAACAGTCAACACGGTCACTCCACCCTCTCGAATTCAGGTTGGCTATTATAATTTCTAAAACCAATCTTAAAAGTTAACGTTTTAATTTAATGTTATACTAACTGATCAGAGACTAGATTGGAATTTAAAAGACGCCAAGTGCTTGTGACGTATAATGAAGGGTTTCGTGGTTGAGATGAAATTATCCCAAAAACAAACATAATATTGTAGTTAAAAAATATGTTCTTCCATCGCGTCGCGGTAAACTTTCCAACTGCAAATGTAAATTTGTAAACACCAAAATTTTTTTTAGTTGACAATACTACAAATGAACGATTTTCGGACTTTTTCCTTTACTTGTGCTGTGAGACCTTGCTTCCTGACAAATTTCATGATTCTAGGTCAACGGGAAATACCTTGTAGGTTTTGATGTATTTGCGAGTATCAAAATATGTTGGGTATTTTTTTATTGCATTGACTTATTTTTAAAGCTCCAAGGAACCATAGACCTACGTATTTGGTATTAATTTCAACTTGATACCTTGATACCGCGTTCCTGAGAAAAATGGTCTTGACAGACTGACGGACGGACAACGAAGTGATCCTTTAAGAGTTCTGTTTTTTCCTTTCGAGATGATATTGATATTCCTAAAACATGTGAAAAATGTGGTTGCTCAGGCACACCTCTGCCTAAACCTTCGACGAAAACAAGCGTGATGTTATGTTATCTTCAAAAACTCGCATTTTCTGAAATAAATATGAACTGTGAAGGTCACATCACATTGGTGGGTATTATTTTCCTAACCCACCTTTTCCAAATACCAATGTGATTTAAAAATCTGTGAACATATTGAATTGAAAAAAAACCTTCATCAGTCGGTACCTTCCTGTAGCAAATTAGACCTTTATCACGATTTATTCAAGCGAAACGGTTATTAGGGTTCCCTATGCAAACTGTGGTAACAGGACCTATAACTAATTGTCTTGCGGCAGCGCCTGTGGAGAAAACAAATGAAAGAAGTAGCTTAGAGCATGTGACGCGACGCACGTGTAGCTTGATGCAAGTCGCGTCGCGAGTCGCATCTCTCGAGGCTGTGAACGGGGCCTTAATCTGACCTATGTCCGATTTTCTATTCATCTGACCGTCGGCGTTGGTCTGGTTGTCTGTATGTCTATCTATTACATGGCATTACCGCAGTTACTGTAATGCTGTGGCGTCTATCGTGACGAAGCATCACACAGTGATACGATACACACAGATGTGACCAACCATTATCGATTATCGTCGCGATAGTGCGAGCTACGTAGCACTTATCGCTTGGGTGGCGGTACATAATAAGCGTGGCGCGTAGTCGCACTAGCGTTGGTCATTTCGACTGTTGTTTCCGGACTACGTATACGCTCTTTCGAAATAATGGAGACCCATCTTGGAATATAGTACACGATAATTCATTAAAATTATGAAGCCGCTAATGTAACCAACGCTTTAGCGCGATAACTTTCTAGCGTGCAAAACATATGAAGTTTCGGTACGCATTGCTTTGTCACGATAGACGCAGATGCGGCCCCAGCATAAATAATAGCCATAGATCGAGTTGTGTGGCATGAATTTTTACACACATTAGTAAAATAAATGCACGGAACACTCAGCAACATAACCTACGACTCGCATTTTCTCATTCATGCCCGTTCTGTTTATTTCTAATTTATTTTTTCCTTTCATTCTATTCGTGGTATAAATTAAGTACATTACCCTCTATATTGAGATAGGACACAGCTGCCAGACAATATAGGTTTTTCCGTGGCTGTATTTTTCAAAGCATAATATTATGTTGCGGTATTGTTTTTTCCCCAAAAAGTTTGCTACCTCTTTCTGCCCGTGGATTTATGAAAAGGTTGTTTAGATAATAAATGTAAAGGGGTATTCGTTATGAGCTAAAATATTGATAGCTGCATTCACGAATGCGATTGTTAGCTGTGGTGAACACGGTTAAAGCAACCGTGATAGCCAAAATACGAAAACAAGACGCAATCAAACAAGACAAAGCAGCATCAATAGGGATGATGATTATAAAAGTTTTTTTGTTTTTTTTTTTATAAATTATTAAAAAATATTGGACACGTATATTTTCTTTTTTTACGTTACCTATTAAAAGATTACGGCGATACATTGAGTTGCTCTCGCTGCACTCACTCCACAAAAGTCACCTTCACTCACACACTGGTCATCTGAATTACTCACACACCTACTACATTTCCTACTAGTCTAACACTCACAGAAGATAAACACTCACTCACACATCGTCTCACAACATTACTCAATACCTCTGCAGAATTATAGGTAGGTATTTTTTATAGTCTTACTTCTACTTTTATTAGTTTCAAGCATGTTGTTTTAACTGTTACTTAGTTATTATTTTTGTTATGCATATTGTTTAACTTCGACTCTTGCACGGTATCCCTGCAAAAGCTAATTGTAGCCGTGGAGGGGGCTTGGTGACCACACAGGTTTTCCCAAAGACCTACTATATCAGGCACCAGTCTCTCACAAAGGTGGAATACAGCCGAGACATTTTTTTTTTGTACACTTTAACTTTAAGTCAGCTTTGAGAAGAGAGAATAAATGATTTTTGAGTTGAGTTGAGTTAAAATGTGCCATGACGTCACGAGTATGTAGATTTTATACTTACTTGTGACGTAGTGACCCTCACTCTCCAGCTTTTCTGCGTTTTATCTAAGTCATTTTTTATTAATATGATAAAGCAAGAAATACGTGTCTAATATTTTTTATCTGTCTGACGGACTAAATAGAATTTCTTTTTTTTACCCAGGCATCATCCATATTATCTATCCATAGATCTAGTTCTAATTAATACATCTATGTTTATAGCAGTTATTCGGATGCCATTTACTGTAAGAGTAAATGGGAAGCAATAATCAAGAGCATAATTCGTATAATGATCATTATCATTTATGTGTCTAGCCTTTTCCCAACTATGTTGGGGACGGCTTCCAGGCTAACTGGATGCAGCTGAATACCAGTATTTTACATGGAGCGACTGCCTATATGACCTCCACAACCCAGTTACTGGGTAATACGAGCCCCCTTTGGTAAGACTGGATATCAGATTTTCGGACTTCTGACGACCCGTAACGACTGTAAAAGATCCAAATTCCTATTATGATAATGAACATCAATTCGGTGGCTGATTACGGGAACTCGCGCACTAGACGACCACGACCAGTGGTCGCATTGACCAGGTAAACTATAGAAACCGATACGATTCGCGCACTTGGTCGCAACGGCCAACCAGCCGCAGCCTATACAATACTACTAGACGGCCACGACTGGCCGGAGTCATGGCCGTCTGGTCCGCGAGATCCCTTAGGCTCACTTGCAGCACAAATGCAATGATCGCTAAACATCGTTCTGTTTCTTATTCGTTTGAAGATGACAGAGACAGAATGATGTTTTAAGTCTTTAGGCCTTAATGTCACTGGTGGTAAAGGCGCAAAGCATAATCAGCCTATAATGTCCCCACTGCTGGGACACAGGCCTCCTATCTTCGAGAGGGAGTGGGCTGTAATCCACCAAGCGGGCCCAGTGCGGATTGGTAGATGTAACATGTTTCCAATTTTTGGTTCTAGGACATGCTGATTTCCTCACGATGTTTTCCTTCACCGTTTTGAGAGCAGTTGTGATGAAATAATTTACAAAAAGTAAGATGCCTGGCAGGGTTTGAACCTACGACTTACAATTCGTAAGTCATGGCAGTTACCACTGAGCCACCACTGCTCGTAAAAACGACTCTAATCTGTTTATCAATAGTGGTTTACGAGGAGCCCATTATCCGTAGTGTTTATTACACTTCACAGGGTCATCATCTGCCTAGCCTTTTCCCATCTAAGTTCAGGTCGGCTTCCAGTCTAACAGGATGCAGCTGAATATGCTGACCAGTATTTTACATAGAGTGACTGCCTATCTGACCTCCACAACCTAGTTACTAGGTAACACGATACACTGATAAGACTGGTTGTCAGACTTTTGGGCTTCTAACTACCCGTAACGACTGTCAAAGATCTACAAGTGACAGCTAGGACCAAAGACTTAACGTGCTTTCCGGGGCACGGAGGGTCTTGGTATGTAAAGATCGTCTAACCCTTACCAAACCAATCCGCGGCAAGCGCGTAGCTTAACCTGATCGTTCGACACGTGCGGCTGGTTTAGCTTAGCTACCAGCCCCTCTTACACCTTACCGGTGCTTAAAATGCACATTATCATAACTTGTACCAGAGATTCCTAGCTATTACAGTATATCCAGATACAGAATAGTATCCAGTATTATTCAGTATATTATCCAGTCTCAAATAAAATATTTTTCTTACTTTCTATATTTTTTCGAATATTACTTTGAGCTCCTAATACCTGACACGCTTATTTCCCTCACGCTTATTTATTTTTGAAGTACTCACATTCTCTGGAGAATAGACACATTTTCATCTGAGCCTGTTAAGAGATGAAAATCACCTGCCCTACTTTTGTGAGAGGTAGTCAAATATGAAGCGTTAAGTTATTAAGTTTTCGCCTGAGTTAGAGAATTTGTGAGATTATTTTCGGATTTCTAAGTTGTTATGGCTTTATTTTTGTATAAAAGTTAGGGGAAATGGTTACCAAGACATTTTTCGAATACCTTTTCTCAAAATAGCCAGTCTCAAATCTTGCACAAAATGAATGTTATGTAGCAAATGAAAATAAACAGCAATTTCTTTTTTTATCAGATGCCCTTGGTCGTGTTGATGTCGACTTATTAATAACCGTCTTAATAGTGTACTTTAAAATGAAGGTATTAAATTAACTATATGTATAGGACCGTTTCTCATGCAACTTTGAATAGAATAGAATAGAATAGAATATTTATTTATTTGCACAGAATGTAGTTTTAAGATGGATGAATGGTTTACAGGATCCTTGTACATTCTGCCATATTGGCATGCAAACATTAATTGGCCCAGGGTCTTTTGTTTTTGCAACGCGGTCATAAAACTAATGTATAACAAACAGTACTTGGCCTCTTTTTAAGTTGTTTTCTCTACATTCACTCATACATAAACTCACGCCTTATTCCTATGGGGGTAGGCAGAAACTTCAGAACACCGCCTGCCTTACGTGTTTTAACATTGAAAATGTTTCTTCGATCTCTCAAGTAGGGACCCCTTTTCCAGCGAAGGTGCGATTATGTTAGAAGTAATCAAAGTAAGTCAATGAAATGGGTACTAAAATAGCAGAATTTTATTTAAAAAATATATTAATTCAAAATCATTCGAAATTATCAAAAAATACAGCCAAGTGTGTGTCGGACTACACACAATGAAAGGTTCCGTAGTTGGGATGAATTTATCCCAAATACAAACTTGACGTTCTCCAAAACATTCTAACGGCAAATGTAAGTTTGTACGCACAATATTCAGAGATTTACCATGTCATTTTAAGACCATAGACTTCTTATAGGTTTTCCTGTAATCTACAGACAGACAGACAGTGATCCTATAAGGGTTCCATTTTTTCCTTTTGAAGTGCGGAACCCTAAAAATACACAAAAAAAACCTTTTTTTGGTTGTTTTTTACGAAAAGTTAGATAATTATAAAATTAAAAGAGATATAAATTAACACCCCCACCATCTCGAAGGTCGTGTAATGCACGGGAACTATGTTTTTTTTTCTTTACATATCACAAAAATACGTTGAGCAACGTTTAAGCACCTCAACATCTCACGACCTATTTACCACTAATTCAATAGGTGTGTGCCTCGCTCTTACTTGCGAAGCCTCAAGCCGGTACTTTCGGGCCCGCGCCAAATAATCGCATTATTTCTGAACACTCCCTGGAGACAAACCTTACTTTACCTTACTGGAAATGTACGAAATAATCATCTATCTTTATTAGCCTCACTTTCGGAAAAACGGTTGAGTTGTGGAGTTGGATGTTGTGGTTTTACAAATCACCGTTTCTGGACATATCAAGCAATGAAATATGGGTATTTATCAAAGAGGGAAAAATACACTGCATAAACTCATAAATTATCTAACAAAGTATTAATGACATCATCCGACGAGCTCTTGTCACCGTCGGCGTTCAAGCTGTATTAGAACCCAATGGCTTGGCACGCGACGATGGCAAGAGACCGGACGACATGACTTTATTTACATGGAAGGTAGGTAGGCCTTTGGTGTGGGACGCAACGTCTGTCGATACTCTAGCGCCATCCCATCTTCCTGGCTCAGCGTGCTGTGCTGGCGCTGCCACTGCGGCTGCGAAAAACCTCAAGCGGTGAAAGTATAATAACCTTATAGGTCACTATATTTTCGAGCCGCTGGGGTTGAAACCCTAGGGCCGTGGGGTCCGAGTGCTCACGGTCTGTTCAATGAAATCTCCAAACGACTGGTTGACACTTCCCGTGACTCAAGAGCTGGCTTTTACCTTGGCCAGGGGCTAAGCATTGCCATACAACGTGGCAATGCTACCAGTCTCTTGGGTACATTACCAGTCGACAGCGACGCGGAGGAATTTTTCGACGCCATATTTTAGTTTAGTTTTAGTTAGGTTAGGATATTATATTTTTACTTTTGTCATAACTTAAATAACTAATGTTAATGAATTAATTTATCTTCATCAAGTAAGAAACAAAATATTAAAATTATTAATAATCTAACATAGGTAAAACTATAAAAAAACTAAAACATGGCGTCGAAATATTCTTTTGCATCGCTGTCGACTGGTAATGTATACCCAACAGACCGGCGGCATTGCCACTTGGTACGGCACCTAACGCAAATTGTATGGCATTCGCTACTTCTAACATTAGGTAATTTAAATCTAATGCATTTGGTTTTGATATCTTAATATCTTGATATATTTTTACTGGTATCAAGAACAGGGTGTAAAGTTCACTCATTCACCATAGAAAAGAGAGGATCCTCCGACCAGACGAGTGTTGTGTCTGGTGCGCAACTGCCCGACGGTTGAAGTCGGAATCTTGTATATATGTCGATCGCGCGGTAAACTCTAATTGCACGATGCAGCATTTGTGTGACGTCATGTCTTTTGATGCGTAGTTCGTATGTGGCGGTGTAACCGCTACATCTTAATCCAATATTTATCTTAATTATTATATCCCCAAATCAGCAAGAAAATATAAAGACAAAAGTTAAACCGTAATAAAAGAAGAATCCGTACAACTATTTTTCTTTTATCCCCAAATGAGTCAAGTATACCTTAAGTTAACAAAGTAAGTAGGGACTTATTGTACTTGTTCATGCGTTGGAAAGTACTCCGTGATATCTTTTTACTTTGTGAAGGAATAAGCAGATAATTTTGCTTAGAATATCATTGTTAGTTATACTATATTTGAACGCTTCAATTGTCGATTGATCGCAAAATAAATCATTCCCTAACCCAGTGGTCGGCAAACTCATTACTCGTAAGTCGTGGCCTGTACCACTGAGCCACCACTGCTCGTAAAGATGATTTTAATCTGTTTATCAATAGTGGTTTACGTAGAGGTCCATTATCCGTAGTGTTTATTACAGGGTCATCATCTGCCTAGCCTTTTCCCAACTAAGTTGGGGTCGGCTTCCAGTCTAACCGGATCTAGCTGAATACGAGTATTTTACATAGAGTGACTACCTATCTGACCTCCACGACCTAGTTACTAGGTAACACGATACCCCTTGGAAAGACTGGTTGTCAGACTTTCGGGCTTTCTGACGACCCGTAACGACTGTCAAAGATCTATAAATGACAGTCGGGACGAACGAACGATTTAACGTGCTTTCCGAGGCACGGAGGGGTCTTGGTATGTAAAGATGGCCACCCATCCACAGTCCAACCGCATCAAAAAGTAGCTTAACCTGATCGATCACCCCATGCGACTGTTATTACTTAGCCACAAGCCCCTCAAAAGACCATTTCAGACCTTAATCTACATGGTCCGCATATGACCTGACCAAGATTATGTCTGGAATTTAAAAGAGACTGCGACCTCTGAGTTTATTTCGGCCTTTCTTCTCAGAGTAGTCAGATAGGAAACGCCGAACTCATCTAGCTTTTTTTTTTAAATATGGCAAAGTAAACATGATTCCGATATCCTTTTTACAGAATAAACAATTTCATTTATTTCCCGACCAAGCGACTGACCTTGACCATATCGTAGAAACATAATAGTTTAAAAAAAATCTCCTAAAGTACACTAAGGTAATGCTAGCCACACTTAGTCCTAGTGTCCTTATCTTAACGCCATTGTATGAAACTCAGGTGTCTCCTTTATATGTAAGTACTATAGCTGCAGGTAGGTTAAGTATTTGCGATAAAAGACTGTGTTCCTTCCCAAGCGGTTAGTGTTTCCTCGCTGAACCTCTTACGGCACTAACGCATTTAGGCGGTGTCTACATGGAAGATGAGTTTTAGAACAAAATATACTGTTTTGCTAAAATAACGTTTATATCTTAATCAGTGGCATAGCTAGTTAATTACAAAGGGGCCCTGTATTTCAATTTGTTGGGGGTCCTTTTTACTCCATTACGACGAAGTTTAAAAGAAGGATACCTATTGTTTTTTTTTTTTTTTTATAAAATATAGCATCCTGAGTCAGGAAGTTAAGCTGTCCTTGTAACCTTACAAGAAAAATACAAGAGTGAGCGAAGCGAGCTAAAAAATTGGAGTATCCTGACTTTGATAGTTAATATAGGTACGTTACGTCTTTATTGAAGAGCAAGCATTCGTTAGGGCATCTCATAGCTGACCTCTGAGGTCATGACTATTTAACCGGTCAATCCTGTGGTTGCCTTAAGCTGCTAAACTCAAAGCCTCCAGCCAGGGCCATACAAACTAAGCTAAAAAGCTAGGTGAACGCTCGCTAAGGGCAACCCCTGTGGGGTACGAGCCTCCTCTTAGGGCGTCACCGGAGGAAGGACAGCAGAGATGGGACGGGCTGGATCAAAGATTTGATCATTATTATTAATCGGGGAATTTAAAGCTACGTGCACAGCTGCAACAACTACTGGTACCTCGTTTTCGAGCAAGGGTCGGGGAGAAGTATCATTTACTCGGGGTCACGGACGCGATCACAATGGACCTCGGCGGTGCGGTCGGAATGACGGGAGCCGTCTGTATCTATTTACTGTACTTGTGTCCCGGTTGCTCTCCTGGAGGAGGATTATGGGGTAATCTGGGTCTGTGAGACCATGTGTCGGGGGCCCGGGAGATACTTGTACATTCGCCGCACCCCCGACTGGTATCAGCCCGCCATGCCTAGCGGGTCGCATCACACAGTGCGGCCGATCCCACGACCGCACGTCCTCCAATAAAGGCGCGCATGCAACACTGCGTGCCTTCTCTTTGGTCCTGACTGTTCGGATGACGACACAGGCCCAATTTTGTCACCCGCACTATATCTAGATCTACAAAGAATGGGCGTTTTCACTTTCCACAAAATGCACCTAAAGTAGAGGGTGTAGCCAAGGGAGGCAGTCACCTCCTTCTGCGAAGCGGTAATGCTCGCGAAGGAGGAGGCGGAGCGCGTGAGGGAGAAATTTCGCGCCCTCACGCCCCTAACCGCCGCAGGAGGAGACGCCAAGGGTGTCGGGAATCGCAAGCCGATTTCCGGCCACCGTAGATGCAGGCTTGCGGACGGTGAGCAATGGGTAGCTCACCGTCCGATAAGGACCAGGCCCGGGTCGACGGCGCGTTGTGTTCCACGCGCGCCTCAAAGAGATGTCAGAAGAATTGGCGGGGTCCGCTAGGGCCGATGCCTGCCGGAGTTGCGAAGAAAACTGAAAGGGAGATCGTGGCCCCCGGCAACAGGGCAACCAATGGAACACGGGTGGGTTTTAGTCAGTAAGAGTCTGACACGCCCTCCTGCTTCGCCCAGAGCGGGAGAAGTAATTTGAAAAAAAAGGGTGTAGCCAAGCCTTTAGTTACTAGCACATACATAATATATTTATCTGGAGTATAAGCAGCTACTTAAGAACCACTTACTAAGCTACTCTTTAGTAAGTTTAGTTATAATGTCGTGTGATTTAATTGTGAGTGGTTTTGCTAATGACGACGATGTGGTATCTTAAAAAATACTTAGTCTGAACTTTAAACGTTTGACTATGTAATATTTACAGACCTCAAAAAACGATGAATGATATGATAATACCACTACATGCTATGTAAAGTTAAAATACATTGAAATAATTTGTTTGAGAATACACAACAAGGAAACAAAAAAACTTTTTTTGCTTAAAAAAAACAATCAACTTAAAAAAACACGGCTATCATTTTTTTTTTAAATATTATTATCTCGTGATGCAAAGCGGTAGAAACTTTCCATAAATATATTATCTTTAGCATATTTTTTTAAATTCTGAGAAAATGATAATTATTATATAGGCTAGTTTTGGCGTAGCTCCACGCAAAACTACTGTTCTTCGTAGTTTTGCTTCGATAAGGCACGCTTTGACTCTTTCCAGCTTTTTGAATAAAAATATGTTACAAATCATGTTTGTACATGTATGTATGTTATGTATGTTGTTATAAGATAACTTATGTGTAAAATGTGTGATACATGTTATGTAAATTAGTATATAATTTACTTTTACATAGAATCAAAAGAGACATTGTAAAATTAATATAAAAGATCTCAATCACACAATTTTCCTTTGATGAGACGTAGTACACGTCACCGCTACTTCGTAGCCAAGCCTTTGCTACGGCGTAGCGTTGCTACGGGTGTTCGAATAATTTCGTTTGTGTTAACATCTCGAAATGATACGATGATTTAAAACATAACATAACATCACGCCTGTTTTCCCCGAAGGGAAAGGCTGAGGTGTACCTATAGTACACCCACATTTCGCCAGTTACGTTTAAGTCCCATGTGATAGGGGGCGAGCCTATTGCCATCAACCGGGCACAAATCCAGACTCTGGTCTACCACTGAGAAATTCCAGATTAAAAAACCCCATAACACTTTGCCCGACCCGGGAATCGAGCCCAGGACCTCATGCTCAGCAATAGCGCTTGCGACCACTAGTCCATATTATCTATCCATAGATCTAGTTCTAATTAATACATCTATGTTTATAGCAGTTATTCGGATGCCATTTACTGTAAGAGTAAATTTTATTTATTTATTCATTTATTTATGGGAAATGGGAAGCAATAATCAAGAGCATAATTCGTATAATGATCATCATCATTTATGTGTCTAGCCTTTTCCCAACTATGTTGGGGACGGCTTCCAGACCTCCACAACCCAGTTACTGGGTAATACGAGCCCCCTTTGGTAAGACTGGATATCAGATTTTCGGACTTCTGACGACCCGTAACGACTGTAAAAGATCCAAATTCCTATTATGATAATGAACATCAATTCGGTGGCTGATTACGGGAACTCGCGCACTAGACGACCACGACCAGTGGTCGCATTGACCAGGTAAACTATAGAAACCGATACGATTCGCGCACTTGGTCGCAACGGCCAACCAGCCGCAGCCTATACAATACTACTAGACGGCCACGACTGGCCGGAGTCATGGCCGTCTGGTCCGCGAGATCCCTTAGGCTCACTTGCAGCACAAATGCAATGATCGCTAAACATCGTTCTGTTTCTTATTCGTTTGAAGATGACAGAGACAGAATGATGTTTTAAGTCTTTAGGCCTTAATGTCACTGGTGGTAAAGGCGCAAAGCATAATCAGCCTATAATGTCCCCACTGCTGGGACACAGGCCTCCTATCTTCGAGAGGGAGTGGGCTGTAATCCACCAAGCGGGCCCAGTGCGGATTGGTAGATGTAACATGTTTCCAATTTTTGGTTCTAGGACATGCTGATTTCCTCACGATGTTTTCCTTCACCGTTTTGAGAGCAGTTGTGATGAAATAATTTACAAAAAGTAAGATGCCTGGCAGGGTTTGAACCTACGACTTACAATTCGTAAGTCATGGCAGTTACCACTGAGCCACCACTGCTCGTAAAAACGACTCTAATCTGTTTATCAATAGTGGTTTACGAGGAGCCCATTATCCGTAGTGTTTATTACACTTCACAGGGTCATCATCTGCCTAGCCTTTTCCCATCTAAGTTCAGGTCGGCTTCCAGTCTAACAGGATGCAGCTGAATATGCTGACCAGTATTTTACATAGAGTGACTGCCTATCTGACCTCCACAACCTAGTTACTAGGTAACACGATACACTGATAAGACTGGTTGTCAGACTTTTGGGCTTCTAACTACCCGTAACGACTGTCAAAGATCTACAAGTGACAGCTAGGACCAAAGACTTAACGTGCTTTCCGGGGCACGGAGGGTCTTGGTATGTAAAGATCGTCTAACCCTTACCAAACCAATCCGCGGCAAGCGCGTAGCTTAACCTGATCGTTCGACACGTGCGGCTGGTTTAGCTTAGCTACCAGCCCCTCTTACACCTTACCGGTGCTTAAAATGCACATTATCATAACTTGTACCAGAGATTCCTAGCTATTACAGTATATCCAGATACAGAATAGTATCCAGTATTATTCAGTATATTATCCAGTCTCAAATAAAATATTTTTCTTACTTTCTATATTTTTTCGAATATTACTTTGAGCTCCTAATACCTGACACGCTTATTTCCCTCACGCTTATTTATTTTTGAAGTACTCACATTCTCTGGAGAATAGACACATTTTCATCTGAGCCTGTTAAGAGATGAAAATCACCTGCCCTACTTTTGTGAGAGGTAGTCAAATATGAAGCGTTAAGTTATTAAGTTTTCGCCTGAGTTAGAGAATTTGTGAGATTATTTTCGGATTTCTAAGTTGTTATGGCTTTATTTTTGTATAAAAGTTAGGGGAAATGGTTACCAAGACATTTTTCGAATACCTTTTCTCAAAATAGCCAGTCTCAAATCTTGCACAAAATGAATGTTATGTAGCAAATGAAAATAAACAGCAATTTCTTTTTTTATCAGATGCCCTTGGTCGTGTTGATGTCGACTTATTAATAACCGTCTTAATAGTGTACTTTAAAATGAAGGTATTAAATTAACTATATGTATAGGACCATTTCTCATGCAACTTTGAATAGAATAGAATAGAATAGAATATTTATTTATTTGCACAGAATGTAGTTTTAAGATGGATGAATGGTTTACAGGATCCTTGTACATTCTGCCATATTGGCATGCAAACATTAATTGGCCCAGGGTCTTTTGTTTTTGCAACGCGGTCATAAAACTAATGTATAACAAACAGTACTTGGCCTCTTTTTAAGTTGTTTTCTCTACATTCACTCATACATAAACTCACGCCTTATTCCTATGGGGGTAGGCAGAAACTTCAGAACACCGCCTGCCTTACGTGTTTTACGTTGAAAATGTTTCTTCGATCTCTCAAGTAGGGACCCCTTTTCCAGCGAAGGTGTCAATTTGCGATTATGTTAGAAGTAATCAAAGTAAGTCAATGAAATGGGTACTAAAATAGCAGAATTTTATTTAAAAAATATATTAATTCAAAATCATTCGAAATTATCAAAAAATACAGCCAAGTGTGTGTCGGACTACACACAATGAAAGGTTCCGTAGTTGGGATGAATTTATCCCAAATACAAACTTGACGTTCTCCAAAACATTCTAACGGCAAATGTAAGTTTGTACGCACAATATTCAGAGATTTACTATGTCATTTTAAGACCATAGACTTCTTATAGGTTTTCCTGTAATCTACAGACAGACAGACAGTGATCCTATAAGGGTTCCATTTTTTCCTTTTGAAGTGCGGAACCCTAAAAATACACAAAAAACCTTTTTTTGGTTGTTTTTTACGAAAAGTTAGATAATTATAAAACTAAAAGAGATATAAATAAACACCTGCACCACCTCGAAGGTCGTGTAATGCACAGAATCTATATTTTTTTTTTACATACCACAAAAATACGTTGAGCAACGTTTAAGCACCTCAACATCTCACGACCTATTTACCACTAATTCAATTGGTGTGTGCCTCGCTCTTACTTGCGAAGCTTCAAGCCGGTACCTTCGGGCCCGTGCCAAATAATCGCATTATTTCTGAACACTCCCTTGAGACAAACCTTACTTTACCTTACTGGAAATGTACGAAATAATCATCTATCTTTATTAGCCTCACTTTTGGAAAAACGGTTGAGTTGTGGAGTTGGATGTTGTGGTTTTACAAATCACCGTTTCTGGACATATTAAGCAATGAAATATAGGTATTTAACAAAGAGGGAAAAATACACTACATAAACTCATAAATTATCTAACAAAGTATTAATGACATCATCCGACGAGCTCTTGTCACCGTCAGCGTTCAAGCTGTATTAGAACCCAATGGCTTGGCACGCGACGATGGCAAGAGACCGGACGACATGACTTTATTTACATGGAAGGTAGGTAGGCCTTTGGTGTGGGACGCAACGTATGTCGATATACTCTAGTGCCATCACATTTTTCTGGCTCAGCGTGCTGTGCTGGCGCTGCCACTGCGGCTGCGAAAAACCTCAAGCGGTGAAAGTATAATAACCTTATAGGTCACTATATTTTCGAGCCGCTGGGGTTGAAACCCTAGGGCCGTGGGGTCCGAGTGCTCACGGTCTGTTCAATGAAATCTCCAAACGACTGGTCGACACTTCCCGTGACTCAAGAGCTGGCTTTTACCTTGGCCAGGGGCTAAGCATTGCCATACAACGTGGCAATGCTACCAGTCTCTTGGGTACATTACCAGTCGACAGCTACGCGGAGGAATTTTTCGACGCCATATTTTAGTTTAGTTTTAGTCTAATAGTTTTAGTTAGGTTAGGATATTATATTTTTAGTTTTGTCATAACTTAAATAACTAATGTTAATGAATTAATTTATCTTCATCAAGTAAGAAACAAAGTATTAAAATTATTAATAATCTAACATAGGTAAAACTATAAAAAAACTAAAACATGGCGTCGAAATATTCTTTTGCATCGCTGTCGACTGGTAATGTATACCCAACAGACCGGCGGCATTGCCACTTGGTACGGCAGCTAACGCAAATTGTATGGCATTCGCTACTTCTAACATTAGGTAATTTAAATCTAATGCATTTGGTTTTGATATCTTAATATCTTGATATATTTTTACTGGTATCAAGAACAGGGTGTAAAGTTCACTCATTCACCATAGAAAAGAGAGGATCCTCCGACCAGACGAGTGTTGTGTCTGGTGCGCAACTGCCCGACGGTTGAAGTCGGAATCTTGTATATATGTCGATCGCGCGGTAAACTCTAATTGCACGATGCAGCATTTGTGTGACGTCATGTCTTTTGATGCGTAGTTCGTATGTGGCGGTGTAACCGCTACATCTTAATCCAATATTTATCTTAATTATTATATCCCCAAATCAGCAAGAAAATATAAAGACAAAAGTTAAACCGTAATAAAAGAAGAATCCGTACAACTATTTTTCTTTTATCCCCAAATGAGTCAAGTATACCTTAAGTTAACAAAGTAAGTAGGGACTTATTGTACTTGTTCATGCGTTGGAAAGTACTCCGTGATATCTTTTTACTTTGTGAAGGAATAAGCAGATAATATTGCTTAGAATATCATTGTTAGTTATACTATATTTGAACGCTACAATTGTCGATTGATCGCAAAATAAATCATTCCCTAACCCAGTGGTCGGCAAACTCATTACTCGTAAGTCGTGGCCTGTACCACTGAGCCACCACTGCTCGTAAAGATGATTTTAATCTGTTTATCAATAGTGGTTTACGTAGAGGTCCATTATCCGTAGTGTTTATTACAGGGTCATCATCTGCCTAGCCTTTTCCCAACTAAGTTGGGGTCGGCTTCCAGTCTAACCGGATCTAGGTGAATACCAGTATTTTACATAGAGTGACTACCTATCTGACCTCCACGACCTAGTTACTAGGTAACACGATACCCCTTGGAAAGACTGGTTGTCAGACTTTCGGGCTTTCTGACGACCCGTAACGACTGTCAAAGATCTATAAATGACAGCCGGGACGAACAAACGATTTAACGTGCTTTCCGAGGCACGGAGGGGTCTTGGTATGTAAAGATGGCCACCCATCCACAGTCCAACCGCATCAAACGTAGCTTAACCTGATCGATCACCCCATGCGACTGTTATTACTTAGCCACAAGCCCCTCAAAAGACCATTTCAGACCTTAATCTACATGGTCCGTATATGGCCTGACCAAGATTATGTCTGGAATTTAAAAGAGACTGCGACCTCTGAGTTTATTTCGGCCTTTCTTCTCAGAGTAGTCAGATAGGAAACGCCGAACTCATCTAGCTTTTTTTTTTTAAATATGGCAAAGTAAACATGATTCCGATATCCTTTTTACAGAATAAACAATTTCATTTATTTCCTGACCAAGCGACTGACCTTGACCATATCGTAGAAACATAATAGTTTAAAAAAAATCTCCTAAAGTACACTAAGGTAATGCTAGCCACACTTAGTCCTAGTGTCCTTATCTTAACGCCATTGTATGAAACTCAGGTGTCTCCTTTATATGTAA
The DNA here is from genome assembly GCA_916610215.1 of Omphaloscelis lunosa. NCBI lineage: Eukaryota > Metazoa > Arthropoda > Insecta > Lepidoptera > Noctuidae > Omphaloscelis > Omphaloscelis lunosa. The sequence continues at coordinate 4,972,478 of OU744266.1, read as the reverse complement.
GTACTATAGCTGCAGGTAGGTTAAGTATTTGCGATAAAAGACTGTGTTCCTTCCCAAGCGGTTAGTGTTTCCTCGCTGAACCTCTTACGGCACTTACGCATTTAGGCGGTGTCTACATGGAAGATGAGTTTTAGAACAAAATATACTGTTTTGCTAAAATAACGTTTATATCTTAATCAGTGGCATAGCTAGTTAATTACAAAGGGGCCCTGTATTTCAATTTGTTGGGGGTCCTTTTTACTCCATTACGACGAAGTTTAAAAGAAGGATACCTATTGTTTTTTTTTTTTTTTTTTTTTTATAAAATATAGCATCCTGAGTCAGGAAGTTAAGCTGTCCTTGTAACCTTACAAGAAAAATACAAGAGTGAGCGAAGCGAGCTAAAAAATTGGAGTATCCTGACTTTGATAGTTAATATAGGTACGTTACGTCTTTATTGAAGAGCAAGCATTCGTTAGGGCATCTCATAGCTGACCTCTGAGGTCATGACTATTTAACCGGTCAATCCTGTGGTTGCCTTAAGCTGCTAAACTCAAAGCCTCCAGCCAGGGCCATACAAACTAAGCTAAAAAGCTAGGTGAACGCTCGCTAAGGGCAACCCCTTTGGGGTACGAGCCTCCTCTTAGGGCGTCACCGGAGGAAGGACAGCAGAGATGGGACGGGCTGGATCAAAGATTTGATCATTATTATTAATCGGGGAATTTAAAGCTACGTGCACAGCTGCAACAACTACTGGTACCTCGTTTTCGAGCAAGGGTCGAGGAGAAGTATCATTTACTCGGGGTCACGGACGCGATCACAAAGGACCTCGGCGGTGCGGTCGGAATGACGGGAGCCATCTGTATCTATTTACTGTACTTGTGTCCCTGTTGCTCTCCTGGAGGAGAATTATGGGGTAATCTGGGTCTGTGAGACCATGTGTCGGGGGCCCGGGAGATACTTGTACATTCGCCGCACCCCCGACTGGTATCAGCCCGCCATGCCTAGCGGGTCGCATCACACAGTGCGGCCGATTCCACGACCGCACGTCCTCCAATAAAGGCGCGCATGCAACACTGCGTGCCTTTTCTTTGGTCCTGACTGTTCGGATGACGACACAGCCCCAATTTTGTCACCCGCACTATATCTAGATCTACAAAGAATGGGCGTTTTCACTTTCCACAAAATGCACCTAAAGTAGAGGATGTAGCCAAGGGAGGCAGTCACCTCCTTCTGCGAAGCGGTAATGCTCTCGAAGGAGGAGGCGGAGCGCGTGAGGGAGAAATTTCGCGCCCTCACGCCCCTAACCGCCGCAGGAGGAGACGCCAAGGGTGTCGGGAATCGCAAGCTGATTTCCGGCCACCGTAGATGCAGGCTTGCGGACGGTGAGCAATGGGTAGCTCACCGTCCGATAAGGACCAGGCCCGGGTCGACGGCGCGTTGTGTTTCACGCGCGCCTCAAAGAGATGTCAGAAGAATTGGCGGGGTCCGCTAGGGCCGATGCCTGCCGGAGTTGCGAAAAAAACTGAAAGGGAGATCGTGGCCCCCGGCAACAGGGCAACCGAAGGAACACGGGTGGGTTTTAGTCAGTAAGAGTCTGACACGCCCTCCTGCTCCGCCCAGAGCGGGAGATATTTGAAAAAAAAAGGTGTAGCTAAGCCTTTAGTTACTAGCACATACATAATATATTTATCTGGAGTATAAGCAGCTACTTAAGAACCACTTACTAAGCTACTCTTTAGTAAGTTTAGTTATAATGTAGTGTGATTTAATTGTGTGTGGTTTTGCTAATGACGACGATGTGGTATCTTAGAAAATACTTAGTCTAACCTTTAAACGTTTGACTACTTAATATTTACAGACCTCAAAAAACGATGAATGATATGATAATACCACTACATGCTATGTAAAGTTAAAATACATTGAAATAATTTGTGTGAGAATACACAACAAGGAAAAAAAAACTTTTTTTGCTTAAAAAAAACAATCAACTTAAAAAAACACGGCTATCATTTTTTTTTTAAATATTATTATCTCGTGATGCAAAGCGGTAGAAACTTTCCATGAATATAATTATCTTTAGCATATTTTTTTAAATTCTGAGAAAATGATAATTATTATATAGGGTAGTTTTGGCGTAGCTCCACGCAAAACTACTGTGCTTCGATAAGGCACGCTTTGACTCTTTCCAGCTTTTTGAATAAAAATTTGTCATAAATCATGTTTGTACATGTATGTATGTTATGTATGTTGTTATAAGATAACTTATGTGTAAAATGTGTGATACATATTATGTAAATGAGTATGTAATTTACTTTTACATAGAATCAAAAGAGACATCGTAAAATTAATATAAAAGATCTCAATCACACAATTTTCCTTTGATGAGACGTAGCACACGTCACCGCTACTTCGTAGCCAAGCCTTTGCTACGGCGTAGCGTTGCTACGGGTGTTCGAATAATTTCGTTTGTGTTAACATCTCGAAATGATACGATGATTTGAAACATAACATAACATCACGCCTGTTTTCCCCGAAGGGATAGGCAGAGGTGTACCTACTTATACACCCACATATCGCCAGTTATGTTTAAGTCCCATGTAATAGGGGGCGAGCCTATTGCCATCAACCGGACACAAATCCAGACTCTGGGCTGCTACTGAGAAATTCCAGATGGAAAAACCCCATAACACTTTGCCCGACCCGAGAATCAAGCCCAGGACCTCATGCTCAGCAATAGCGCTTGCGCTACCACTAGACCAACAAGGCATTTCGATACGATTATTTTCTCTCGAATTAAGTCTTCAATTGCCACTCGATTCTGAACTAAGATTAAAATAACTACCCAATAATAGCTCTTTGTCTAATAAGCAATAGAAACAACGCCACGAGGTGCTTTTGGCGCGTGGCCAAATTCGGAACTAACGACGCCATCTTGTTTTTTCAATACAATTTCTGTGGTAATTTTACAAACGTTTACCAACAACGCCTCCTTATCAATGTCATTCAGGTGCCAAAAGATGCTTGTCGCACTTTACCTATAATGTCGATTTGCCAAATAATACAGATCATAAAAAATATATTTTTAAATATGACTGACGGACCCGAATTCAACTAAGCAAATTACGTAAAATGGAATAACAAATAATCTATCTAACTATGTATATAAATAAAAAACCGGCAAAGTGCGTGTCTGACTACGCACAATGAAGGGTTCCGTAGTTGAAATGCATTTATTTATCCCAAGAACAAACTTAACATTGTAGTTGAAAAACATGATCGCCCATACATTCCAACTGCAAATGTAAGTTCGTACGCACAATATTAAGAGATTCACCATGTTATTTTAAGACTTCTTATAAGTTTTCCTATAATCTATGAGTAAAGAGCCACACTATGTATTTTTTTCAAAATTTTAGGTCCAGTAGTTTCGGAGATAAGGAGATAAGGGGATGGTCAAGTTTCATCGAATTTCTTAAATATCTTTAAAAAAATATATATTTTCAAATCATGTAAACATATATTTTTAAGATCCTCGCAACAAGCCCTTTCATTTGATATATGACACGGTACTATTAGCAAAACTTTTTTTTTAATATTCTTGTTTGCTCCCAAAAGTGACCCCTATATTCAAAAATTCATTTATTTACATTACACGTTCGTGTTTGGGTCCCAGAAATACATATGTGTACCAAATTTCAACTTAATCGGTCCATTAGATTCGGAGCAAAATGGCTGTGACAGACGGACAGATAGACACACGAGTGATCCTATGAGGGTTCCGTTTTTTTCATTTGAGGTACGGAACCCTAAAAATGAAATGTTGTTCGTTGGTAAGCGTATTATTTGAAAACGGCTGGACTAATTTGTTTTTTTTTTTTAAACGCTCGTTATGGCCCGAATAAGATTTTAGCTAAAGAAAAATTGTAAAAGTAGCCCGGAAAATTGAAAAGTCGGGTCCGCTAGTACATTAACAAAATCATAGCTTTTCCGAAGGGCTAGTTAATAGTGTATCCGATTCAAAACCCTTAACGGACTCATTCGATTGCTAAATCGATTCGGTTCGTCGCGTCCCTGTTCTCTGCCGGATGTTTATTTCATGCGATATGATGGATTCTCTTCGTTTCCACTCGATTTCATAGGGAGAAAGCTTTGTGTTTGTGCGTAGAAATGAATGTAAAATATTAATGATAAACATGAACCGATATCGATTTGTTTTACAGCAATGTTGTAGAATATTTCATTATTTTTTATTCGCTCAAGATAGTTTAAATTTACTCTCTGTATCATTTTATAGATAGGTACTTAAAACTATGTAAACTGTGTATATTTATGTGTAAGTTTTTGCGCGCGGCGTCGCCCACGTGGAAGTCGGAATGTCCCATAGGAACGCACTACCGGGATAAAATAGTAGATTGTTTGCCGAGGGAGCAAATAACTATTTTAAAGGCGAGAGTGTTTCTTTGAATCCAGACCGGAGCGGAGGATTCTAAAGTAGAATCCCGAGCACAGCGAGCGATTCTAAAGTAAAATCCTGAGCGCAGCGAGGGATTCAAATTATGCGACTAGAGCTTAAAATATTGTTACTCCCGAGGTGGAAGCTCTACTTTTTATCACCATCTACGAGAAAATAAATAAGTGCAAATTATGAATAAGAATAGTACCTACATTTATTTATTTCATTCTCGCTACTTGGAAGATACACTCATTTTTTATAAAAATAAGTGAAATCCGAATTTGAGTGAACCGTAACAATTACGAACGACGGCAGAATGCATTTCAAGCGTTTTTTGTTTTTTCACAAACTTTTATAAAATTTGGCTCGTGCGCGGTTTACTTTATCATACAGCCTGTTACTTGTTCAGAAAATGTTCGTGATTGATCTCTTTGGTGATTGAAACTTTTACTAAATCCACATTCCAAATTCAGACCTCTTTTAGTCCCGAGGGATTAAAAAGCTATTTTAGTCTTTGTTTATGAAGAATAAACTAGCTCTTTTTGAATAGATGTCATAAAAAGTATTTTAATTCCTTCTCTAAGTCATTGTCTACCCATATGCCATTCAAAAATCCTGTCTGATCCGTGAGGGTGTTGTTAGATATCGTACTGAGAGTCTATTCATGTGGTAATTTTCAGGAAAAAAGAAAAATTCGTCACATTTTTTTTCAGTGGGGAATTTTTCCGAATTATTCATCGGGCGCGGGCTGCCGTCGTGTAGCGGGTGTCTACAAAGTCATAACTTTTGATCCTTGTTGAAAATTTACAAAAAAAAAAAAAAATTGGTTTGGGAATTTTGGTACTAAAGATATGATTTTTAAATAGCAATAACTTTTGTTATTTCCCATAATAAAAAGATTTTTATTTACTTTTAGGTAATGTTATTGCAGTACCTACGAGCCTCTTTTAGATCGGACAGGTTTTTTTTACATATTTTATACAAGTTAGGATTATTTAAGTTCATTCGGAGGACTAATGTGGAAATTAAAATGCATAATAAATTTCAATATTTGTAATCTTTCCTGGAATACTTTATATTACACAACATAAACATATGCACATAATATTGTAAGCCTATATTTCCCGGAATGTTGATGTTGGGTTGGTTGGTTGGGTTGGGTTCGAAAATAACCTTTGGACAAAACAAAACATTGTATACACCAAGAAAACTGATACGCAAGCTCCACCCAATCAAATCGCCGTAATGTATGTATTCATGACGTCATCCGCGTAGCTATGACGTAGTCGCATGCAAATGTGCGGTCGCAAAATACAGCTGGGGCTAACATTACCTTATGGTAGCTCATAGATGTATTATCAGAACTGGCGTAGCTGCTATTAAGGGAGATGAGAAAATATTATGCGGTAGGTACCTACTACGCTTTGGAATGGGCAACTAGCTTCATCTTTCTGACTGACCGACTCCTTGACAATTCAAAAATGCCTGTAAATGGTTTTATTGAAATAAATGCTTTGAGTTTGAGTTTGATGTCGTAGGCGTTTAAAATAAGCAGCCTTTTTTGTTACGTTATTCACGAAAATACTGACAGAAAAGACAAACTGCCTAATTAGTAAGAAAAGGTGCTGAAGAAGATATAAGCAAATCCAAATTTTGACAGTTATGTTTAACTTCCATGTAATAGGTGGCCACCCTATTGCTATCAATGGGTTTACTATGCAATACTAAACGCAAAATTATCTAATACTAGCTTGTGACCGCGACTTCCTCCGCGAACTTTCTTCAAGAATTGGACAATCCGATGCAAAAATAATTTTTCAAATTCGACTGGTAGTTCCAGAGATTACCCACTACATACAAACAAACAAACAAACAAAATTTAACCCCTTTATAATATTAGTTTAAATCAATCATTGATCTAATATTATTAATCGAACGTGTAAGTCGAGCTTAAAATATCGAACCCAATAATTCACACAACTGGGCAAAAACCCCCGGACTCCGGACTACTACTAGACACATAACATTACTCCTGTAAAACAATAGATTTGCCAAACTCAAACTCAAGTAAGCCATCTTCGTTAGTGCATACATAATTAACATGTTCCCACTGCTGCTGGGACACAGGCCTCCTCTCTGTGAGAGGGAGTGGGCCCTTAATCTACCACGCGGGCCTACCAATCTGGTAGACCCGCGTGGTGGATCACATGTCTTCGAATTTTGGTTCTAGGACATGTTCGTTTCCTCACAATGTTTTCCTTGACCATTTTGAGAGCAGTGGTTCGGAAATAATTTACACAAAGTAAAGCGCCTGTCAGGGTTCGAACCTACGACCTACAACTCACGCGACCGTTACCACTGGGCCACCGCTACTCCGTGAGTTCTTAATAACTCTAACATGACGCACAGTCAGTATTTTTCCATTAATAATAAAACTGCGTATCATGCTTTTTGTAAACAATACAGCGTCAAGTGTAAAAATAAACGTCTCGGGATAATAAATGGGATTTCCTAATCTTGTGTATTAGATATGTCACCGTAAGATTGTGAACACCGCTAATGTATAATCCTATCTAGCGAGTTTATGAACTATCGAAAAATTTAGAAATTTTAGGCTATAACGTATTAATTTTCGGGAGTGAATAATCTATCAATGTCAAATCGTCATATTGTGAACAAACCTGCACTTTTAGACAGGGTTCATAATCTGTCCGATTTTATCACCCGTCAATTTGTGAACCTTCCCTGATTGGTAGGTCTTGGCGGTAGCCGAATTGGTCGCAGTAACTGAAACAGGGCACCCCGGCCGAACGGGTTAGGTTAGGATAGAACTGTGACCAACCGTGCGCGAGCCGAGCGAGCGAAGCGAGCGCTGCCACGGCAGCGATTCTTCCAAAATGGTCGCAGTCTTCTTCTTTTCGTGTGGTTAGTAACTAACCTAGTGTCAAAGTTTTAAAGCCGCCCATGGGCCTCTGACTTCGCTTCACATGCCGTCTAGAAATATCCCCCAGGCATACCAGTTTCCTCACGATGTTTTCCTTCATCGTTTTTGAAGCAAGTGATAATTATACAATGCGCACATGAATCCGAAAAGTTAGAGGGTTAGAGGCCTTGGGTTCGAACTCGAGACTTGGCAGTCTGACGGTCACACCACTAGGCTATCACTGGTCCGCAGTACTGCGTACTTTAGTGCTGCGTCGCAATTACTTGGCTATTTAGTATGAGCGTAAGGTGCGTTCGTCGAATGCAAATTTGACACCAGTTCATGATTTGTCGGTTTGCCATGGTTAAATTAAAAAGTATGAAACAATAATGCGTTATATTGTTAAGAGTTTATTGAAGTTCACAATTTTTCGATAGTTCATAACCTTGCATGATAGATTATAAACTAACTATGTTCATAATCATGCGGTGACAGATACATAGAAAGACTAGCTTCAGCTTGCGATATCAGCGTGAATGTATATAGTTAACTTAGATAATACAATTTGACTGACTCAGTCTTAACACTGTCCTGCCCACAGAGCACAGAGACGCCTCGCTAGAGAACACTTTCGTGTTGATAATTCCGCCTTAGAAAAGCGTGTCACCTTTACGCACAATCTCGATGGCTCGATGGCGGCGGACTGCTGACCATTTTGTGTGGAACTTAAGTAAACAGTAAAAATAACTAAAACTTAATGTGAAAATATTAATAATATTTTTTTTTTAGTTTTGGCTTGCATCAACTTTACTCCAGATTTTAAACAGATAGTTCAAACTAAAAAAAAAAACATATTTCACATTACTTTGTTATTTTTGTTCATTACTTATGTAATATTTATTATTACTTCATAAAAAATGTTTTTTTTTTATTTTTATTATTTGATATTGTTAGTCTTGGTTGCTAGTATTCGTCTACCAAACGGACCGCGACATTTTGTTTTTTTTTTGTTTTGAAACGGACCAGCACAACTGTACGTATTTAAACCGCCATTGTTGTGTTTATATTTACTTCTGTGTCGATCACAAATTATACAAAAACTAGATAAATATGTATGAAACTTGGAGTTAGCACTATTAAAAAATGACCTAAGGACAGGGGAAGCCTACCACTGGTAAAAACGCAGCTATAGTGGAAAAGTCAATAAATTATGCACATTTTATAATTTATAGGTTATTTTATGTTTGTTGGCTTCAAGTTCGTTTTTTGTTAAAGACTGGAGGCTTACGATAGAAATAACCTGATCAGAGTTGAAAACTAACTCGGGCATGATTTTCCTGACTGAAAAACTTCAGAGATAGCACTTCTAGCACTAATCTAATATGATAATATAAAAACACACATACTTTACTATAATTTACATAATATCATATCACAAGTGCCTGTATGTAATAAAAACAGACTTAAATCTCTTGGGAGCATCACCTATAAACCACTTTATCAGGCTACTTTTAAGGCTTAAAGGATAGCACATTGTCTCAACGAAATATCGGGTTCCAATTTTTTTCGGAGAGCTTTCACCCACTGTTTTCTTCTTATAACATCTTTGTTAAAATACATGGGCCCCGTATTTTTGCAGTAAATAGCTGCGCAACTGGGCTCAATAAATAATTATGCGTAAAAGAATTCGCTTGTTAACAAAAAATGTATGGCTAGCTGTCAAATTATTAGACGCTAGAGATCAGCGCCATCTAAAGTGAAGAAGTGGCAGTTTTTATCCTCATTGGTGATCCCTGTTGTTGATAGTAACTGTAGCCAATGGTCTATCCTGATACAGAGGTATATTGTTAAATCATGGAAATTAATTTGTTAAGCCAATTGACTGACTATTAACTTAAATTGTCCGTATATTCAAATCACAACTGTCATTCTTTAATAGTTGTATGAAATGGCTTTAACACGACAAATCGACATGGCGTGTCAATTTGCTTACCAATCAATTTTCTTGACTGTACAACCGGTCTGGCAAGGTCTCGGGATAATAAATAGGATATCCTAATCATATTTTATATCGTACATGCAGAGGTAGGTAGGTAGGTTACATCTCATCTAAAAGCCGTCGACGCCGGAAATTGGGTACTGAGCCGATAGCGAAATTCAACTTCCTTATAAACTCGTAAATATTATGTTTTTACCATGTTTGTACTGATATGGGAATTATGGAAAATTGAAGAAAAATATGAGGTAGAAATCTATACTGGAAAATTGATAGGATCGCCATTTATTTTATAGTGCCTGGGCGACCGAGCTCTGCTCTGGTAAAAATAGAGAATGCTTATTTAATAGTATAGGAAAGTTCATACTAATCCATATATAGTACCTACATACTAATTCCATACTGCCATGATAGTAGGTACTTACTAATTCCATGTCATTATTCTAAGGTAGCCATCTTGTTCTAAACTTTGGGCGACCGAGCTCTGCTCAGGTGAAAATACTGAGAAAACGAATTTTCCTTGATCGATTTTTTGCCCCCGTAAACCCCTATATTGCAATTTTCATCGAAATCGTTAGAACCGTTTTCGAGAACGTGATTACAAAATATAAATACATATACAAATATTTGCTCTTTTAATAGTATAGGATGTATATATGGAATTCATAAATCTGTAGGTAATATCTTAATAATAGGTATTGTCTCGTACCCAGATATACAACATAACATCACGGCTGAATATTTACTACGAAGGGGTAGACAAGGGACTGTAGAGGAGTATAGAACACGCACAATTTGCCAGTTTTGTTTATGTCCTATGCAATAGGGGGCGAGCTTGTTCCCATGAATTTGGCACAAATCCGACACTTTACTCAAACCGAGGATGGAACCGAAAATTGACGAATACCGTTAAATATTTTCTGTTCAATGTTTTTCCATCCCTACAAGAATAGATGTTCAGCACAGGCTTTGTTTCTATAAGTGTAATCCATGTCGCGGTGGGTCGGGGGCCGTTTCGCGCACGATGTCGCGGGCAGAAACTAGTGCCTAGAAATAAAATTGTGCTATTGATGTCCCTTTCTGCATCATTACGACGAGCTCTTTGAGAATTATCTGACATTCAATCAGTGCCTTTCAAATTTTTATTACGGCCTTTGTAAATGACGTAGGATAGGGCGGGGCTAGTTGAGCAGTTTTTCACTTGATCGGTCATAGCTCCTTATCGATAGGTCTTAATGGCTTGTTATCCATACTGGTGGGTAAGTATTTTATCCCTTTCTAAAAATGTCCATAGTCATTTATTTCTAACTAATCACATTTAAGAGCTACAGCCGTTTAAGTGAAGAAACTCAGAAATGCTCAACTTACCCCATAGGTGAGGTAAGTTGAGCACGGGTATAGGGCAAATTGAGCAGTTACAAATTCTAGCCAAACCAATGTCTCAATGTTACTAGATATAAGTTGAAATTTATGTTTTATAATCATATTTTTATTTATAAGTAGTCTTTTAGTTCAATAAACTAGAATAAAACTTCAAAATATTTAGTCCCAAAGGTATTTAATAAATTAGATCTGTTAAGACAAAACCCTAAAGTAAGTAAAGGTATGTTAAAGTCAAAATTAAGGAGTTTACTTTTCGATAAAGACGATTCTACCTGTATCGAGAAATAAACACCTAATAGTACCTATCATTATCATTTATTGTGGGTAATTTTTTATTCATACTAAGGGTTTGGTCAAGCTAGCGCGGGCGGGTTACGGACGCGGCTCCGGACGCGGACACCTCCAGACGGATAGGTACGTACTTAGAATCTGTCAGTGTCCGGTGTCCGCAGCTCGTTAGCAATCTGTCCGTTCCGGTGTGATTGATCCTTGACTGAAATTAGTGCATAGTTGATAGTTTTAAGGTTAATTTTGCTATATTTTGATAACAAGCGTTTCTCGCCATCAAACTGTAAAGTTTGGCGAGTAACACTGTAGAAGCAATAACTAATGTAGGTACCTATGTTTGAGAATAAAAAAAAAAGTTATTTAAATGTTTTATTTTATTTAGGTAGGTATAGTATTTTTTTTATAATAAATAAAATTAACAAAAGGTTAGTTGAGCAACTATTGCTCAATTAACGCCAACCCGAAAATGAAAAAACTGTTAGAATTATATCCAAAACCTTAATACATATCAAAAATAAAATGAAAGTTTAACACTTAATTGTATACCTGGGGCATTTAATTACCGAAGGTCTTGAAGACGATCAAGATATTGAGAGGGAGCGCAGGGCTTTAGCGGTCAGAGGTAACATGTTTGCCCGCAGATTCTCTTACTGCTCTAAGCAGGTTAAGATACAATTATTTAAGGCATATTATCAAAGCATTTAAACGGAAAATCAGTTGGTCAGCCACACCAAAAATCGCTGGATGTGCTGCGCGTCCAGTATAATAACATCTTCAGGATGATGCTGGGGCTGCCTCGCTTCTGTAATGCATCGGGGATATTTGCTCAGTATCGCACTGATGGCTTTCTTGCCGTCATCCGCAAGAAGACTGCATCCCTGATCTGCAGAATGCGTGGCAGCTGCAACGGTATTCTGAAGACTGTAGCAGACAGGATCTCTTCTCCGTTATGGAGATCCTTTTTTAAGCGGGTTATTTGAATTTAATTAAATTTAATTGTATTTAAATTTAAATTAAAATTTTTAATTGTGAAATGTATGGATTTATAATTATATGTTTTTTTAATTATTTTTATTGAAAACGAATAATATTTTACTCGTACAGAAGAAATATTCTCATTCAATGTTTTTTACTTTTTCGTCGTAAAATAGACAAAGCGCGTGCGTACTTCACTAAATGATGCATTAGCGTGCTGTGTATAGTTTCTGAGATATTTCGATGGTCCAACTTACCTCTATGCTCAACTAGCCTCACCCTACCCTATTATAATTCAATTTCTATTTTTAGATTGAGATTTTTGTCAAAAAATATGACGTACCATAATTTCTATAGCGTGAAGCCCTTTACCCCTTCAAGATGAAATCCTCTGACGTCTAACTCAAGGTCGCGTATTTTTTTCTTCTTTTTCATATGGTTAGTGACTAACCTGGTGTCAGAGTTTTTATGCCGCCCACGGGCCTCTGACTTGGCTTCACATGCCGTCGAGGTTGCGTATTTAACTCCCAGGATGTGAGAGCCCGACTGGTCGTTGTAACCATGATCCAGGAGTTGCAGGTTTTGATGCACCCCACAGATTTTGACATTTACATCTCACCTATTTTTTTTTGAAGGGTTAGGCAAGCACAAGCATAAATAGCTACCTATTTATGCTTGTGCTTGCCTAACCCTTCGTAGGTAACTTACATTTAAGCATGATTCAAAGCGATTTTCTCAGAAAATCAGTGTTTATGTCTATGTGATTGCAACAAATTTAAAACGCATTTTTTTAAATATAGTTTCACAATTTTCCGCCAGACTTCAGTGGTGGCGCTGACTCTAAGTTGCTCTTGAAGAGGTTAGACAAAATGTTAATAACCTCTTCAGGAGAAACTAAGTCAGTAATGCCGTTAGGAGTTTATGTGTTCTGTGCAGTAATGGTTCTAAATCGCAAGAAGTTTCAAGTATTTGTAATGTTCTCTGGATATTATTTCAAACGTCATTACATTTTCTGAAATGCTCGCTGAATGCTGTTTTAAAGGTCAAACCTTTACAAGAATTTGCTATCAACAAATATTTGTTTACTGTTTAAGAGTATCTATATTTCTCTCCAAGAAATTCGCTGACGAAGATCAAAAATAACACGATGATCAAAAGGTTCCTAGACGTCAATGATCCTGATAGCTTTAACTTCAGTTTTGGTCTCAAAAGTGGTTGCATATTCTGTGCTATGTTTGGCGCTGTAAGTATCAATTGCCTTTTCAAGTCGACTTCCAAGAAGAAGTAGCTGTGACAGTTTGCCACGACAAAGAACCATCACCGTTCTCAAGGCAAAATCTGACGCGGTCTGCGCCTGCCTGCTCCGTCCCAACTATGTTGGGGTCAACTTCCAGTCCCAAGCGAATGTACTAGCAAACTAAGGGGGGGCGGAATGTGCGGTCCGCCTCTGGCCCACGGTCCTGGGGGACCCCAAATCTCGAGAATAATTTATTAGTCAAATCCCGAACGTGTTGTTTGGGATTTGATTATTCTTTAAAGAAAATGTTTATTAAGTAAAAGGCAGTTTGTAGTCGGACTGCGCATGCTAAATATGCTGGGTGCTAATATTTCCGAGGTCGCTCTGGCATATCTACATTCTCTTTTTTCTTAGACTTCTCTGTGTAAGTCGATAAAGTGACTCCTATTTATGTAGGAATAGTCAAAAGAAAACCTTACCCGGACGCTTGTTGTGTCTGGAGACTCATTTGAGGTCATTATAAAGAGGTACAATTTGTGAGTTTGTATGTAGGGAGTAATCTTCGAAACTGCTGATCCGATTCCGAAAATTCTTTCACTAATCGGAAGCACAGGCCTTTAGAATACTAAAGGTCACATTTATTAATAGCCGTCAATAAGCCGCAATAGTGTCATACCTAGGATATATTTTATGTCAAAACAAGAAATTTCACGCAGACAAAGTCGCGGTTAGAAGCTATTAACTGGCCAAATATAGGTGTACCTACTATACAGGGTGGTGGGGATATACTGTAGATACACTGCCTAACCCTTCGTGAATGGATAACAGGCGTGCGTGATATTTACGTATGGGCGCCAGCAAGTTTATTTTCAGGGGGTGCATCTTCAGCTCCATGAAGCGAGATCGATCATTTTTGCACTTCACCACGGGTATGTTAAGTTATAATTTTATGCATTCATACACATTTGTAATTAAGATAGAGTAGGATGCAAGAGCGAGCGAAGCAAGCTCGATAATGTTAGCACCCTGCCTAGGGCGATTAGATTTTCGGAAATAGATATTCGGTACTTTGTCGACAAATGCACAAACGCTTTTTATTTCAGCGATTGTTAAAAAACTTAGGATTTTGCCTCGAATAGGTTAAGTTCTTCTCTGTTCTAAAATGTTTTTCTGATAACAAGCAATATTATTTTTGTAAAAATTTGTAGGGATGTAGGGTAGGGACACATAGTACGTAAGGCACGAGTGCAAGGCTAGCAAAATGGAATACAAGCGAGACGTATGTACTGCCGACTAATTACTGCGCTCTGGTCCGGGCGAACGGTTCTCTTGGGAGTTCATTCTCAATATAGGTACTTAGTGCTTATACTAACTATAAAGCGTTTCACTTCAAACTCCTACGACAGAACCCGATCAGACCGAGCAGTACTCCTAAATAGGGTCGTATCTTGAGCCGTCCACTACGGCCAATGTAACCGTAAAACACCCATATTTTATTTTCAAGCTAGGGAGGTGCAAGTGCACCCTCTTGCACCCCGCTCACGGCTCCTTTGTGTTTACGCTATAAATTATACACTAGCAATCAATTTTGTTCATACGGTTTTTCTTTTTTCAGCTGCTATGGTGCACTGATGTGTTTTTCGAAAAAAAGTACAAAATTCTCTCGATGGTCAACGAAAGGCGATATAAGATTCTGTACACAGTTGTATGTTGTTTGTATTTCTCTTGTACCCTCGCCTTCATAATACAAATTATTACAATTTCAACAAAGCTTTCATAATAAAGATTATTTACTTTTATTATGGTGTATTTTTTATTTACATAACATCACGCCTTGTTTCCCCGAAGGGTTGGGCAGAGGTGTCCCTGTAGCAGGTTCACCCACATTTCGCCAGTTATGTTTTTTAAGTCCCATGTAATAGGGGGCGAGCCTATTGCCATCAACCGGGCACAAATCCAGACTCCAAGCTGCTACTGAGAAATTTCAGATAGAAAAACCTAATAACACTTTGTCCGACCTGGGAATCGAACCCAGGACCTCATGCTCAGCAGTAGCGCTTGCGACCACGACACACCAACGAGGCAGTATTTTGTATTTATTTATTAAAATCTGTGAGAACTTATCCAGCAACGAAATCTTCAGATTTGGAATGGGTACGTAAAACTAGACCGTGTCGTATAAGGAGATACGGCACATTACTACATAGTACCTGGCGACCGAGCTCTGCTCTGGTGAAAATAAAGAATGCTCTTTTAATAGTATAGGATAGTACTTACTAATTCCATACTGCCATGATAGTACACACATCAAAAGTGTCTAGGGATCAAGCATTTTTATGCGGATTTCTTGAGATTGAGATGTGGCTTTGTAATAAATTTATGATTATATAAATTTATATGGATCCTTTTTGGTGCATTTCATAATTTGAAACAGGAACTGTTAATCAAATTCGAGTAAAAGATGAAAATCAGCTGTCAATATTTTCCCTATAAAAACATACAACGCATTGAAGACATTATTAGTGCTACTGTTTCCCTACTACTGATTAAAACCAACGTTATTATGGAGCGGCGACGTCATTTAAGCAGGGAAGAAATGCTCAGAGCCGTGGGAATGATAGAAGCTGGTTCCCGGCAACGTACTGTGGCTTTAGCTCTGAATACAAGTCAGAGTGTTATCAGTCGACTTTGGACACGTTACCGAAGCACTGGTACCGTGGCTGAGCGCCATGGAGGACGGTATCGCTGCACCACACGGAGACAAGACCGATACATTCAAATCTTAACTCGAAGAGCTCCAACAATAACCGCCATGATGTTAGCCGTGAGGCTTCATTACTCTTCAGGGAACTTAATTAGCGACCAAACAGTCAGAAACCGCTTGCATGAAGTGAACCTTCATTCCCGAAGACCGCTACGGGTACCACCTATAGCAATGCACAATCGTAGGATTCGATATCAATGGGCTCTTGAACACAGAAATTGGGCAGAAGAACAATGGCGTTTCGTGTGCTTTTCTGATGAGTCTCGTTTTGGTATGAGACCGGATACAAGACGTATACGACACTGGAGAACCCCTGGACGCCAACAGCGATTAAAATCCTGCCAGGAAGTCCATCCTTATAGTGGTGGAACCATCATGGTATGGGCGGGTATTTGGATCGGCGGAAGAACTGAGTTGATTTGGATCAGAGGCAACCTCAACGCTCAAATTTATGCTGAGACGATTGTATCTGACGTCATCGTTCCTCTACAAGTGCAAATCGGTCCCTTATTTCAGTTAATGCATGATAATGCACGACCGCACACCGCAAGAGTTGTAAGACAGACTCTCGCCGCAGCTAACATCAATGTCCTGCTCTGGCCTGCTCAGTCGCCAGACTTGAACCCGATTGAGCATGCATGGGATATGCTACAGAGAAGAGCTCTGCCGAATATGGAGGGTATCCAGTCGCAAGAAGACCTTTTTTTGTTGTTGCAACGAACATGGGCGGCCATTCCACAGCGTGATTTGGATGAACTCATTTTGAGTATGCCAAACCGATGTTCTTGTGTTGTTAGTGTTCGCGGTAGAAACACGGATTATTAATTGTTTAAGTTACCCAATAAAATTTTAAAGAAAACTGTTATTTCAGTCTTTTTTTCGAACTTTAATGTTAGTGGTTCAAATGTCAAAAATACATTTATTAGGAAAATGGCAAATTTCTTTATTAATGCAAAGGTGACTTGGTTTATCGTTACTGTGACAAACGAAAACACTTTATTTGATGAATCCTTAAAGAAAATTTTAATTAATATCAATCAGGAGAAAAGTTATTGCAAAAATATATGTTGATCCCTAGACACTTTTGATGTGTGTAGTTACTAATGCTGCCATGATCATTATTCTAATGTCAATAATGTATTTTATCATTCACGACTATCATCCTTAGTACCTTAACTATTGCGGCTACCACATAGTACGTCTATTGAAAGAAGTGGTTTACTAAATTGAAAAGACACAAGTGAATTGTTATTATTCATTAGCTTGTTCTAAACTTTAGGCGACCGAGCTCTGCACGCGTAGCATAACGCTTTCTATTTCTACGAAGAATAGACACAGCTCTTTCTATACAAAGTGACATTTCGTTTCTCCATTTTTGACATCGCACCGTAGAAATCGTTCTACAATCTGTCATTTTGTCTTTCGTTTCTAATGATCTTTGTCTAGGTCCTTTTACATGTAGACTATTTCGCAAGAAAGTTGTCTATCGCAAACTGTCAAAATCACTAAGGTAATGAAGACAATTTGATTTTGTAATCGCCATGCTAAAGACAGTAGAAAACTTTTTACTCGACGATCATAAAATATAAACGGTTATCTACAAAATCATGATTTTACAGGAGAGTGTTTTTAATTAATAGAAGAACAAAGCTATTCCTATTTTTATCATTTAGATAATAGAGCATTACCAAGGAAATGATTAAAGCCAATGTTATTGTAATATTTTTTGTTGCAAAATTCGGTAGGTACTTCGACACTTTGAATTTTTTTTTTTGTAGTTGATTGACTACGTAACTTAATTTCAGTAAAAATGAGAATCAAACAGAAACATATCCTATGACAAAACAAAGACTTTTGAGTCCAATTTCGTAAAAAGTGCAGTGGAGTCTTTCTACTTTGTTGCCGTCCGACTGTCTACACGGAACGTCATTTATGTCTATTCTTCGGTCGACAAAACCCGTTTCTACGGTGGTCATGCTACGCGTGCTGCTCAGGTGAAAATACGGAGAAAACGAATTTTCCCAGATAAGAGACCTAGCTAAATCGATATTTCGCCCCATAAACCCCTATATTGCAAATTTCATCGAAATCGTTAGAGCCGATTTTGAGAACGTATGTAGGTACAAATATGACATGACATAACATCACGCCTTGTTTCCCCGAAGGGTTGGGCAGAGGTGTCCCTGTAGCAGGTTCACCCACATTTCGCCAGTTATGTTTTAAGTCCCATGTAATAGGGGGCGAGCCTATTGCCATCAACCGGGCACAAATCCAGACCCCGAGCTGCTACTGAGAAATTTCAGATAGAAAAGCCCAATAACACTTTGCCCGACCCGGGAATCGAACCCAGGACCTCATGCTTAGCAGTAGCGCTTGCGACCACTAGACCAACGAGACAGTCAAACGTATGTAGGTACAAATATATATATAAAAAATATATATTTACATACAAATATTGCTCATTTAATAGTATAGGATAGGATAATAGTACAGGATTACATCAGTCTGTCTGTCTATGTGAACTGAAACTCAAAAACTACCGAACCGATACGGTTAATGGACGGAATGATTCATGAGGAAGGTTTAGATGTATAATTCATGAGGGTTTTAGAATAAAAACCGAAGTAAATTTTAATATTTTATTTAACTTAATTATTTTGTCTCGACAAAACCCCAGTTTCTACGTTTTCGGGTAACAAATATATTTTAACTACACATATTACAAATTACTTAGAAAAATCCTACTCTCATCACAGAATCACTTTTTTCACAAAGAAACATGTTTTAGTCTAATCCTAGCCTGAAAAATTTGGCATTTCAACAACATTTTCCTCCTCAAGTCGATGAACATTTTTTATAGTATTATGAACTTTATTGATCTATGAATAAAGGCGTTATTTGCATCAGACTATTTTCTGACTTATGTTGTCTAATCTAAGTAGGGCTAAGATATATAATATTTACAATAACAAAATCTTTGATTAATTTGTTGATGTAAAGGCGTAAACGCACGGACGAACAGAAACATTGTGAACACGAACATCATATTTTCATACTGTTATGGTAACTAATTGCGTGCTCGTACAATCGATTGAGTCGTGCATTCAATGACACAACACGACGTAACAAGCAAAATGTCTTCTATCTCTTTCGTTTACATACATGATATTGCACTTTCATTCACCTCACTCTTTCTCCAAAAGAAACCAGGTTGTACAGGATCGCTCGCGACGCTGAGCCGCAAGCTATCGATCGCGTGATTGAATTTTGTTTGAAGAGATCCGATCAGTTGCACTAGTAACTTATGACCCGCGAGTGGCGACACGAATGTGAAAATCGGATCGCAATATTCAGGTGTTGTTTTGTTTGCTTGTTTTAGTGGTTTTTAAGACATTATATTGCGAGTGATTGCTTATTAAAATAGGGAAGCTGTTTGGTGTTGGTGTTTATGTATTTTGCATGAATGTGTGAATAAACGAACTGCGACCCGAATGATCGAAATGATCGAATCTTTTTAACCCGATCACCATAAGAGTGGGTCATGATCGACCCGGGTTACGACAAATGATCGATCGACACAGGTCTACTATGAACTAAAATATTAATTATGAAATGCAATAATTAATATCGTAACAGCGACTATTTAGTTTTTGATGCAAAGAAGTATCTGCAAACGTTCTAAACGCCTTTTTTACACCTAAAACGTTTACAACATCAAATTCAGCGTATAATTGCAATTGCCTATTAATATTCTAGTTCACTAGTTAGCCATATTTTTTATTTCCATACAGTAATATCGCCAAATTAATTAAAACAGGTAAATATTTGACAGCTATTTGCGACGTTGCCAACTTTTTGGATGAACGGGGCGGTTGAGAGCGAACTGTGTTCGTGTTCGATTTGCCAATTTACGTCCACACGTACGCACCAAAAGTTCCGTGGTCGATGTTCGTGTTCCCAATGTTTTGTTCAGTCATGCGTACACGCCTTAATGTTGATATGGTTGGAGGATTAAATTTATGATTTTGTATAAATTTAGACCAATCATCTATTCTGTAAAAATCTCGCCTTGAAAACTTGGGTGAAGTGAGCTTGTCAGTAGTGTCAATCAGGTGGAATAACAACTCAATAGGGAAATATGCACGTAATTCAAAACGTATTCATAATTTTAATATAAATTATATATGAGTCAAAAAACAAATTCCAATTTTTTTTTTTACATTTTTGAATACATTACTTATTTTACAATTCAATTTTTTTTTATTTGGTGGAACGGAACGCAAACTCTGAACGCGTCGTCTTCGAAAATCCCGGTAATGACCTCAAAAGGCATGTGAATAAATATTATTTTCTTAACAAACTGCTTGAATAACAAAGGAATAAAATGTAATTACTAAGATAAGTTTGTAAGTGCGATGTCTGCTTGAATAAAGCACAAAAACAATTTAATTTCTATGATTTGGGGTTAAAAAAAAAAAAACTTAAAAAACAGATGTGAACAACGCAGTAGCATGCCAAATGACGTCAAATCCTGACCGCGACAGAAACGGGCGTTTGAACTGTAGTAATAAATTGTTGAGCTTAATTTTTTTTTTTTTGAGCAACAAGCAGTAGTCGAATTTAACTTTTAATACTTTTCTTAGGTTTATATATTTAAAAAAAATCACGAAAAAAAATTACATGAAAATTCCCTATTCACTTCAGTCTTCACAGTGAGATTTTAAACAAAAGTAGACTTACCAATGGCAGATTATAATTTAATATCAACAACAGTTATGTTCACATGATTTTAATTTCATTGTACAGCCAGGGAAATTAATATTTAAACATATTGAAATCCTCCTTCAAATTCCAGTGTTATAGCCATTTCATGCAACCGTCACAGAATGAAAGTTGTGATGTAAATACTTAAGTGGACTGTCAACTGCTGAATTAATTTCCCTGACTGTGCGTTTGATTAGCTACATGACAGAATAAATTAATGCATTGATATAGTACAGTACAACTATGTTCTTAATGTCCCTCGGCAAACCTCGTGTTTCGTCAGTCGTCGGATTTCTATCAGTTGCCCTTTGCACTTGGTGCAGACCGGACGCTCTCAATCGACTTGGAAGTACATAGAGTTGTTAATACTCTTTTAACTTAATGTAATTTATTTAAAAACGGAGGAAAGCCGCTAAAGTCGCAGGCACGACGGATAGGAAAATAGTTTTACAGCTCTATATAGTTCACACGGAAAACAAAACAACAATAAAGTACTTAGTTCTGAATTCAAATTATTGTACACGATAAATTTAATAATTGATGGACACGGAAATTAGCATTCGTTTGTATTCGGAAATCCGATGATACCCGAGGGATATTAAGAAAATAGACTGTACGCGTCAAGCTTTATGGCAGCTCTGAAGTGCGCTACTCCTCCCCACGCTGACACGAAGTTGTTACTAGGCAGTGACTCGCCTCATGTTCGAGCCGCCATAAAATTTTAATCGGGCTACACCGGAGTACATTTATGCTAAAATCGCAATAATTCTGTTAAAACTAATACCGTGAATTCAAAATAAAAATTGTGCGTAAAAGGAAAACAAGCTTAATACTCCTTACACTAGTAACTATCGTTTTTATATCAGCCTATATCATTCCAAATATTTTATACCCTCTTTAAAAAGTTCAACACACATTTTGCACCAACACATACCAACGTTTAGTTCAATCATTGGAATTTAAACCTTATATCAATGACATAGAACTGCATTTTAACTCAATCACCAACATCGGTCTTTTCCTCTAACTTATTTTTCTTTACACTTGGTGACTCAGACCCGTCATACGCTACAATTTCTTCTGTAGAGAAGCTAACTCGTTTTCTTTTCAACGCTTTCGGATTTCTTTCGTATTCCGAACTCATGCTTCGGGAAGATTCGTCACTGGAAATGCCGCTCGTCGCATTTCGGATTATTAGAAGGTCTTTTTCAATGTCTGTCAGTTCTCTCGGCTTTGGTGGTCGACCTATGGGTCGTTTCGGCTTGTTTTTCGTCGACGGAGACTCTTCTGTCGTTTTTCTCTTCTTGTATGTCCGTTTGCCGGGTATTTTTGGTTTCTTTGATTGAGATTCGTCCTGAAAATTTAAAGAGATTACGTTATTTTTTTAATATCATTACTCAACATATTTATTGCTTAGATAGCCTATGTGTGACCGTCAGACTGCCAAGTCATAGGTTTCGAGTTCGAATCCAAGGCACGCCCCTCGTGACTTTTCGGATTCATGTGCGTATTGTGTAATTATCATTTCCTTCAAAAACGGTGAAGGAAAACATCGTGATGAAACCGGCATGCCTGAGAGATATTTCTCGACGACGTGTGAAGCCAAGTCAGAGGCCCATGGGCGGCATAAAAACTCTGACAGTAGAGTCACTAAGCACACGAAAAGTAGATTGATTGCTTTCCACAATGTGAACTTAGGTAGTAGGTTTTACAACGACATGATCATTATGTACCCTGTCAGGAACAGCAAAGAGAGAAATCAATCAATTGCAAAGTTCAATTTGTGAACGAGTAGTCTTGGTTTGAAATTCAGGACACTTCTTTCTTTTCATGTGTAGGTGTCCTAACAAAATAGCAACGGCTATATTAAAAAAAAAATGTAGAAATTCTCCAAAACGCCGTTTGATGAAGTAGGCAACAGCTGATGTTTCAAGCAGCATGTAAGACCCTGAGTATCCTTTTCTTTTCTTTTTTGTAACAGGGGGGAAATCCCCATGGATGCCCTCCGCCTTGGGGCGGTCGGTGACACCTGTCAGACTTGTACTGACTAAAACAACCCATACGTGTTCCCTTGCACACTTGCACCGGGGGCTACGGAGGCACTTAAGTACTCAACGCGGGCTGCGTTGAAGAGTACTTAAGTAAGCATGTAGCGTACAAACAAGCATGCAACATGCAGCAAGCATTGTTTCTGTCACGGCTCCGGCAATGCGGGGTTTAGGCGGCCCCACGCGATCTTAAAGTCGCAGTGGTTTTAACGCTCACCACCGCAGCTTCGGTTAGCTGGGCGGCTCGGCCGGCCGACCTCCTCGCGCCTCCACCCCTCCGCGCCTACGCGGGCTTAAATTAAACTCTAGGGGCAGGGCAGACAAGACCGCATGAAGTCAATTTTGCAGCGATTCGTTTCTGTCACAAAATTTTGTAGCGCACAGTTGTATTGACTTATTATGACACTATTTTAATTTAATATTGAAAATGCTACTAAGTACCGGCTGGTGACCGGCGGGTAGTTAGCTTTACAGCCAAAAGTAAGACACGAGGTATCAAACTGAAGGGATATTAGTATACATACTTGTTTAGGTTTAGCGCCTATGTATCCGGAGCACCGCTTCGCTCCACACATACAACGCTTCTTTTCAATGCCAGCGCACTCCAAGTTGTAGTTGAATGTTACTTCACTGTTCTGTAAAAATCACAAACTCATTTGAGTGTCAGTAGCAGACATGATAAGAGGAAAAATGGTGTAAATTAATAAGTGATGGGTATTCAAAAATAGTAAACTGAAAAGAGGAAAACAACAAAGGAGATGGGAGGACGAGATAAACCTTACAGCGGGCCCTAACTGGAGGAGAGTGGCTCGTGATAGAATTCAATGGAAACAGCTAGAGGAGGCCTTTGCCAAGAGGCATGCTGGATTAAGAGATATTTTCAGAATAAAGAAGCTTATAAATAGACATCGGATTTTAGACTCTCTAATTACGGCGTTAATGCATATTTTATCCTTTTTTCCCAATCGTATATATTTCGTTTAGCAGCGGGCTGTCGAAGGTACGTATAGGGAGCCCACACCAAATTCACAGGTCCATACCCTGCCTAAACAGGTACAATACGCGCCACGAAGCCGCGCCTCCCGCCGCTCCTTCCGCCGCCCCGATGACGCCCCGGCGCAGACTTTATACCGCTAAAGAGACCCATAAATCGTCTACTGCGCAAGTCAAACCACGTGGGGTGTCAAGTCTCATATTTAGTGGCACGCACTGTATCTCCAGAAATGACGCCAAATTTTTTATTTCTACTAAAGACGTAGGTTGACGTAGAGAGGTCGTTTTCGGCATACGAATTAATACTGGGTGACAAACGTCGCTTTGCTCTCGAAAATTTTGAAAAATACTTAATTATTTATTGCCACAAAAACTATACGTAATTTAATTTTAAGAATATTTCGCTGTTTTAATACCATCTTAATTAAAATATATAAAAATAAAAACAGTTTTTTGATTTTTCATTGTTCATATTTCGGCTTTTTTGTGAATATTTGCATGCATATTTTAGCACTTTGTTAATACATATAATCCGATGTCTGTAGATCTTGAGAGTATTTTTGTTAAAAAATCATGTTTATTTTCAATTGAGGGTAGTTTTTATTCCACAATTTTCATTTTACGGGGACGCCTAATTACTTCCAATCGTTGTGGAGTTTGTTTCATCACGATATTTGATTTGAGATGATTTTTTGCGGAAATTCGACTGATATTTATTTATTTATTTTTTTAAGCACAAAAACGGTGCATACGCTACTCTGACGCTTTCGCCAAATTTTTACATAGAAAGATTTATCATAGTAAACCACTGTATAGAATGTTAGAATTCATGATATACTTACTGCTGGTATGTCGTACAAGGCAAACAGTCCTACTCGAACGTCGCCTAGCACTGTCCATTTTTGGGTTTCGCAATTTGGCTCGCAACAGTGATTCATGAACCTGAAAAAATGAATATTATATTTCCATAAGAAATAAGTAAAAAAACGGACAACTTTATAATGTCATGCTTAAACATTTTATACCAATTGGAATTCTCATAATAAGATGATGAGAAATCTATACATCAATGTATTTATTTTTGACCGACTTCAAAAAGGAGGAGGTTCTTTATTCGACTGCAGGTTTTTTCTGTATGTTTGCTACGCGATTACTCTGTTAATTATGAATTGATTTTGATGATTCTTTTTTTTTGTTTGGTAGGTCATACAAAGGTGGTCCCATATAAATTTTATTAACATTGCTTAGGCAGCTTTGAGTTAGCTTCAATAATACGTATTTTTCCCACTTAGTGTATATAGATGATGTAATGACAAGGTCCTGTCAATGTTATTTACATAGCAGGTAGTGGTATTCGAATTTGTGTGGGGTACGTACCACAACTAAAAAGTGAAAAATAAAAACAACTGACTCCAAAAAAAAAATCACTACAAAGTGAAAGATTACTATAATTTCGGAAGTCGGTGTCAAAAAGCGAAAATTCAAAGTCACTCTGTAGTGCTTTTTTTTTTTTTTGGAATTCAGTTGTTTTTTTATGTAAGAAATTCAGAGGCCTTTAAACTTGCAAAGGGAACTGAAAGAATCCTACTGGTCAATTCTTTGTGAACTGAGCTGTCAATCCACCTCATGCTAGGGATTGACTTTTTTCTTTTCCACTACTGGGAATCTCTTGGCCTGCATCTCACCTGATAGTAAATGATGATCAGGCTAAAGGTGGAAGCGAGCTTCACACGGAATCCTCAACCATAGAGGAACTGGCTATCTTACCTCTAACTGCCGAAACACAACAATACTGTTAACATTGTTATGGCGACAGACTTAGATAAGATGGTGGTAGCTAGCCAGCCGGACTTAGAACAAGCCCTAACACCAACCTAACTTCAAGCTGACTTCACATAAGTTTTCAGAATAGATCGGCTGATACATAGTCAGTTCCACCTTCAGATCCGTCTGATCCAATACTTACATTAACTTTATTATTCTCTGCCGAGCCTTTTCCCAACTATGTTGGGGTTAGATTCCAGTCTATCCGGATGCGGCTGAATACCAGTGTTTTACATGGAGCAACTGCCTATCTGACCTCCACAACCTAGTTACTAGGTAACACAATACCCCTTGGTAAGACTAGTTGTCAGACTTTTAGGCTTCTAACTACCCGTAACGACTATCTAAGATCTACAAATGACAGCCTGGACCAACGGCTTAACGTGCTTTCCGAGGCACGGGGGGGTCTTGATATAGTTAATTGATTCAGGCATGACCTTGCGGAAATCCATTATAAAATGATGATGTGGATATATTTAGTAACGTGTTCCGCTTAGCTATTTCTAAAGAGTCTTAAAAAGACCCTGGAAGAAATCTGGGTCTTGGTATGTAAAGATGGTCACCCATCCACGACCCAACGGCGGCAAGCTTAACTTAACCTGATTGATCGACCCGTGCGGCTATTATTACTTAGCATTAACTAACTATAAAAAATCATCATTTCTAATAAATGAACTCACCGAGCAAGATTCCCTTTAGGTCCCGCATCGATCATCCTCTCCTTATCTAACGTCAAAAAATAAAAGTTCTCATCTCTGATCTCATGCTTCCTCCGCATTCGACGACGGAACTCTTCTTCGTCTATTAGCTCGCCCACGTATTCTATCACGAATTGTCCTGCAAATAGAAGAGGTGATTTAAAAATTAAAAAAAAAGATCTAAACAAATAACTGAAACATAGAAAACTTTGGAATAAAAACTGCCCATCTCGCTAAAACCCTCACATGCAACATAAAAAAAAAAACTTTTTTTTTGTAATTTTACCTTATAATAGCACAGATGAATACAGATGCTCCACTCCGCATTTTGAGTATGAAGCTACAAGTACGCGGCAGGCCCGTCTTGTCGGGCTAATTCAGTGAGCGTAACGTAGTCAGAAGTTATGAGAGTTACGCGATATAGAGGCAACTTCTAGGTGAATATAACTGTAGGTAAAACTTCTAGGTCCTATATATAGGTAATTATCGATGTGCGACCTGAATTGCACTTTATTGTGTCGTAGCAAGAGTTAATTAAATGATTTTGCGGATCGAACCATCTGTATACATCTGTGATACTGATAATACTTCGAGATTCATAATATGTATTATTATACTAAATAACGAAGGGATAAATTGTATGATATTGACGCAAGATTTTATTAGAAGGATAGTCTACCTATATGAACTAGGTGTAACACAACCTTAGGTCCAACGGGAACCAAGCGTAACCTTTGGACTATTGCGTACCTGCTTTAATATCCTCTAAAGTTTTAAGTCCCCATCCTCTACTGGGTGTTCTGTAAGGCACTAGTTTGGGGTACAGTCGCTTCTCAAACGCGCGGTTGTTACATCTATCACCCGCTCTGCATGTCGGTCCGCACTCTGTTAGCAGCATTCTGTGGAAGAAATAAAGGTTGTTTTGTTATTCTACTTAATTACTTATTGTTCTTCAAAAACCCCACCTTTCTGGCAATACACCTACTTCGATACAATGATATAATCTTCGGAACTGAGGTTTTCAGAATCCTGAGCTGAAAACGATATAACAAATATTGCCATCAAACAGTAAATTTACGAGAATTCAGACGTTTTTTAGCAATTGGATATTTTGGCGCTCGAATTACGTTGACAGCACGTTGTTGTTAGTGAACATTTTTGAGCAATCACTGTTTTGTGAAATGTACTGAAAATACAAGATAGCGGCGTGAAGGTGCATTTACATCTGTTCAACAAACTGGCAATTTTGTGAAAAGCAACATGTTTTTAGCAACACTTTTGTTGAAGGAGTGTTGCAACAGAGTGTCAACCTCGAAAAAACTGAATAACTTTTTCATTATTCCACTAAATTTCCATTTTTTAAAAATATGATTTGTAGAAGCAATATTGTTGAATAAACGCGTCAGCTGTGGGGACAAAAGCAACAAGTTTCAACAATTCGTATTTTGTAGAACAGACGACGCTCTGTTACAAGACTCATTCAACAAACGGCAACGGTGTTACTTTCCACAAAATCGCCACTTGTTGAAAGTTCCGATTTTGGCCACGGGACCATTGATATATAAAAACCCAAGATGCACAGTCTCGAATAAAAGCAACGCTCGAAAGTGTCCCGAAACTCTATTTCTGTCTCTTTCT
Organism: Omphaloscelis lunosa; assembly: GCA_916610215.1. NCBI lineage: Eukaryota > Metazoa > Arthropoda > Insecta > Lepidoptera > Noctuidae > Omphaloscelis > Omphaloscelis lunosa. Next base: position 4,944,512 of record OU744266.1, on the reverse strand, counting down.
ATAAGCTATATATTATTGCAAGTTCAACCTTACGCCAATTATTTAAAGTTGTTATTACAACGCAGGTACTTAAAGCAATAAAATTTTACGACCGACCGTGGTCGGTAGGACAAGGTATTGAGTGGAGTCGAACATGACTTTTTTTTTTTTTTTTTCATCTTACGTTATTAGTTAGTATTTTAAGAGTTTGTAAAATTGTGTTTTAAACACATAAATATACTTTTATTTCTGCATAAATATGTTTTTGGGTAGCCTATAGGGTATATCAAAAAAACAAATAATAACTGTTAAAATTGTTTATTCAAATATAAAGAACAGCCGTTTTACGAAGACGTTTTATGCCTTTTAAAGTGACATACATATCTTCATCCAAAAATGCTCGGAACAAACGACGCTTGAATTATTCGACTTAAAAAAATCTTCTCGCCTTTGTTGGCTGACGATTGATGTCCATTCTCCACATCGTATTGGGTCACGAGGAAAACTAAAATATAAAATTTTTTAGTTTCCGTGAAGTTTCTAATGTGACACTTACAGACTACAGACTACGCGACACTTCAGTCTATCCTTAGCATGCCGCATGTCGCGAACTCATAAGTTGGCCCATAAATGAATCGTTATACATCATAATATTTAAGGACATTATAAAAATGTTAAATTGGCTACCTCCTGACCTACACGTTATGTAACGTAAATATATATATTTTTCAAAAACTACATACAAAAAAGGTTCAAAAGTACATAAATTTATTAATAAAAAGAAACACAAACAAAATCGACTCCACTTATTAGAACAGGGTCATTTTTATAATGCGACTATAATTAAACGGAGACTGTAATGCGTTGTTCTAACACTGACCAAGCAGCCATTGAAGTTAGCCGTATTTTACTTTGGGCGTTGAATGAAGTTTTTAGAAAAAATAAATCAAAATCACACATTGCTTGTTATAATCGGTCATAAAAACAACAAAAACTAGTCAATAAGTTTTTTACTTACCGAAAATACGATATCCCATCCTTTTTTAACCTTCTTGACGTAATATTTTTACAATTTCTCACAGAACACTTCGGCATTTTTAACGACTGCTTCCAGACGCGAGCGACGCGAGACTATTTGAAATGAGCGCACAATTTAGAATGTTGCGCTCTTTTTTTGGGGACGTTTTTTAGACGTTGAGTGTGCATCTTGGGTTTTTATATATCAATGCACGGGACATAATAACCTTGTTGCGCTATATGTCTACTGTGACTTCACGGGGGTGTAGTAGTGACAGAAAATGTTAAAAGCGTCGTTTGAAAATTCGTAGGTGTGTTTACGAAGTGATGTAACGATTCCCATTCCGATAAATCAGCGTCGCAATTATATACAACCGATATTAAACAGGACGAAAAACGCACGAAACAACGACGCACGCGAAACATTGTCGCTCCGTCGCAGGTGGAACTGGCGGGAGAGCTGCGCAGCGCATGCTTAGCGACATAGCAACACAGCAAACGGCAGTTTGCTGAGCGTTGTATTGTTTTATGCCTGTTTCACCACACCGCTATTCGTGATTCTGTTTATTCACACAGTGAACTAAGGACTATTTAACGCACTATTAAACATTTGTGCCCGAAACACAAAAGACATACAAACACCCGAGGTACATACTTCATTACTTGATTTATTATATACTAAGCTATCGATATAGTCACCGGTATCGGTACCGCCGATTATTAACTACAATAATCGGTATCATATTAGGAAAATTATGTATCGTTATATCCCTAGTGTAAAATAAAGCCTTCTTACCTATTAAGACACTGAGAGTAAGCCCCACACGGGTCCTCATCATTAGGGTTGCACTCGCACTGCGTCAGCGAACTCTCAGGGTCCTCTAGTTTCCGACCACAAAGTGAACCACAAGGCTTGTTGACCTTTAGCTTGACGTAGTGTGGCGGGAGTAGAGATGACGCTATGTCTAGAGATTCTTCCTCGTTTGGGGCGGCGCCTGAAAGAATTTGAATTAATTGAATAAAAAAAGCATTAAAAAAAAATATTTGGGACAACTAAGTTTACAAAGGAAAACGAAGATAGCCACAAAAGTAAAATACTGTGGCGCAGCTATCAACGCCCAGACCAAAAAAATAATAATTATACAATAACATTGTTCCAGACTTCCTAAAGAAAGTTAATGAATAGATTACAAAGTGAAAAAAATAAAACAGGAATAAAAAGAGAATATACTCTATGTGGAGGTTACTATGTAGTGTAGAGTGGAGGTGGGGTGAAGTGTGTATATGTATGTGTGTGTGTGTGTGTGTGTGTGTGTGTGTGTGTGTGTGTGTGTGTGTGTGTTTGTGTGTGTGTGTGTGTGTGTGTGTGCGTTACTTGTAGTATAAGTGTAGAGTGGAGGTGGGGTGAAGTGTGTATATGTATGTGTGTGTGTGTGTGTGTGTGTGTGTGTGTGTGTGTGTGTGTGTGTGTGTGTGTGTGTGTGTGTGTGTGGAGGAAGGGTGTGTGTGGGAGGGTGTCTGGGTGTGTGTGTGTGTTTACCGTGTTTATGATGCCATAAGTTGCTCAGTTTCTTCATAAGACAAGGAGTTAAGCCAGTCCAATTAATTAGTAACTAAAAGTTTTAAAGGTTGTCTGGAAAATGTCACTATCAGGGATAAGACCGCCATTGTATCCATTAGCAATATTGACAAGCTGTGTAACAATTTTGGTGTACAGATATTCTATTTCACGAAGTCCGTTCGGCTTTGATTGTAGTAGTGACGTATCCCGACAAGCGCGCTTGTGTGTGTAAAAGTAGGTAACGTTAGCAAAAAAATCTGATATATATTCAAGTCGAGATTTAATAATCTAAATAAAATTTTGGTTTTAAAAGTATATACATTTTGTAAATAAATTAGATCAGGTTGCAATAAATACAAAAATATTAAGAATATGTAGGCATTTAATTAAGCATTGGTGTTACAGAATGGAAACGAAACAAGTAGGACTATTCAGTATTTTCAATCACTATCAGATAAATTTTCGATTTCCGATTCCGTTTTGCTGTCGTCAGAATCATCTTGTACATTGATTATAAATTCAAAATCGAGATCAAAATATTTCAAGTAGTCTTTTTCAATTTTTTCAACATGAGCACAAGTTTTTTGCCACGTTTCACTGCTAACTTGGCCCAAACTTTCATTGATCAGTCTTTCCGTATTCGTCATGTTTTGCTCGATATTTTTAGATTCGACATAATTTTTAACGATCCCCCAAATATTTTCAATCGCATTTAATTCTGGGTGATAAGGGGGAAGACGTAAGACATCAAAACCCTTGCTTTTTATAAAATCGTCAATCTTGTAGATTACGTGTTGGGCTTTGTACTTCTTTATTGTATCGTACAATTCCAATTTAAGAAGAGATTCATCAAATGCTATACCCTTATCCCTGAGCCATTGCTGCATATCGGCTTTCTTTGTAGATTGCGTCGGTAGTCGTTCAGCCCGTGTGTTGTGATAAGATGCATTGTCTAAGACAATGACAGAGCGCGGAAGTAAATTGGGTAGCAACTTTTCATTTAGCCATTTTACATAGTTATCATAGCTCATATTTGAATGATAATCACCAGCTGTTTAGTTGGCCTTATAAACCAAGGAAGCATTTTCAATAAAACCATCCTTGGTTCCCGCGTGCACTAAAATAAAGCGAGTGCCTGTGCTAATTTTTTTTTAAAAACGGAGTTCTTTCCTTTTTTTTGCCCAGGTGTTGTTTCGCACGTGTGTCGAAAGGACGTAGCTCTCATCGGTGTAGACAATGGGCCGACTTTGAGAGCGGTACTCTGTTATTTTTTTTAAATATTTCAAACGCCACATTTGTATATCATGACGCTCCGTCAAGACTTTACGGTTGTTCTCTGTTTTGCGCCACTTGTAACCTAATTTCAACAGTAACTTGCGAACAGTTTCTAAACAACCTTCGAATCCGATTTTTTCATTCAATGCTGTTCTTAAACTTAGCTAATGTTGGAATTTCTTTATGGACAATATGGAAATCTTGTACAGTACTGCGAACCACATCGGCTGTAAAATTATCTATATCCACTTTATTATCTCGCTTTCTCCTTTTCTTCATAGGTGAAGTGAATTTTGATGAAGTGGATGGCAATTCCTTTCTCTTCTTTTACTATTCTTTGAACTGTTTTTTGGCTCACACCCGTAGCTTCAGCTGTACGGCGTGTAATGTCTCGTAAATGAGACAAATCACAGTTGAGTTCCATTAATGATTTTGTAAATTCATATTCTTCTCGCAGAAAATGATAAACACAAGCTATCATGTTTCGACCCTAAAACAAAATGTAATCAAAATAATTAAGTAATATAAACATTTTATAACACAAAAAAACATTCATTTTATAAATACTTCTATTGCTATATTAAGTATCTTTGTATAACATTTTAATTGAAAACGTATAAATAAATATTACCTCACTATGGACAACTCTTCTTCGTTTTGTTGCCATGCTGACCTTACTCCGTGAAACAATTTGGCGCGAACTAAAAACCACTACTGATCCGGACCGTGTCCCGATCGACACTGAGCGCTCTCGAGGTTACGCACACAAAAACAATGTGCATGTGCACACTTGACAACATTCATAGCCAAACGGACTTCGTGACATAGAACATCTGTACAATAAAGTGTATTGTATTCAACTATTTAATTCTGTTTTGAAAACAGGAGAGAATTTTTGTTGAACAGAATGGTGTGCTGCGGACGCCACACTTTTCGCCAACTTATGATTTAAAAGAGATAGTAGGAATTAAAATGTATAAATCTGGCTCAGCCGATTCAGAAGCTGTTGTAGAAATAAGCTTCTCGACAACAAGATTAATGTATTATTTTTTGTTTGTGATACGTGAACTTAAATACATCATGAGGCCAATATTCATTAAAAAAAAGTGAGCTTGGAATACATTATGGTAATAAGACTTACTTTTCAATATTTCGCAAGCCCTCTGTGCGTGTTCCATAGCTGTAGTAAAGGCTGCATCTATTTTAGATTTCTGACTTGATATCCGGCCTGAATCGCCTGTAAAAAGAGAATTTTATGAGTTAATTGAATAAATGAATTATAGTCCGCGCGGAACTAGTTGGCCGCGCCTTAGGTATGCGAGCGGTGAGACGGAGGGGCGGGGGCGCTTACTCAGTTCAGCGCCGTACACTGACAGCAAGCTTAGCGCCGAGAGTTGAAAAACCAACTGTGCGTTTTTACAACGCGCTTGCTCTGTTGGATTTTCAACGCTCGGCTCGACGCCGAGATTTGTTAATTCAGAGTACAGTAAAAAAACGTCGCGGTACTAAGCATGCTTTGTTCCAATTCAACTCTTCCTCAATGTTATGACCCACATATTTTTATCTACAACGATTGTTTAAGTATATGTCTGCTTCGCACACAGCGAGTCATCTGCCTAGCCATTTCCCAAATATGTTGGGATCGGCTTCCAGTCTAACTGGATGCAGCTGAATACCAGTATTTTATATGGAGTGAGTGCCTATCTGACCTCCACAACCTAGTTATTAGGTAACACGATACCCCTTGGTAAGACAGGTTGTCAGACTTTTGGGCTTCTAAACCACGATGACATGACCTTCGTAACGACTGTCAAATATCTACAAATGACAGCCGGGACCAACAGCTTAACGTGCTTTCCGAGGCACGGAGGGGTCTTGGTATGTAAAGATGGTCACCCATTCACGGACCAACAGCGGCAAGCGTAGCTTAACCTGATCGATCGACCCGTGCAGCTGTTATTACTTAGCCACAAGCCCCTCACACAGCGAAAGTATTCATTTAAAAAAAAACAATTACAAGTAATTTGTTGAACACTATTGAATCAAATTGATGATTATTTTAATTAGAATTGGAATATTTTTCCCCTTTTCCCTGAAGGGTTGGGCAGAGATGTAACTGTAGTACACCCATATTTCGCCAGTTATGTTCAACATAAACGAATATAACATCGGACGCGCAACACATGACGTTAAACATGTTCAGCAACGTTGTGCAACAGCGCGAAACGCGAACCACACGGAGATCACTGAATACATTTTTTTTTTCTAAGTAATTTCTAACCCTTGGTGGGTGTTAGAAAAAATAAAAACTTATTCTTTTTTATGCACTTTTCGATAAAATTATAGCCACCGCCGCTGAAATCAACATTAGTTCCTCTGGCGACATGTTGTCGACGTTGCTAAAAAAAAGTTCCGCACTAACTTTCAACTTGTTGAGCAACATGTTGTGCAACATGTCGCGCGCCAAAGGTTGCCTAGTGGATACGAGGCTTAACAAACAAACGAATATTTTAACGTAAAATTTATTGATTATAAAACAAACTCACCTTCTTGAAACGGGAACACGCGTCCCCTATTGACCCAGTAATGGTCGTACTGACCAAAGAACCGAACCACGAACTCGCCGTGGTTGTGCTTCACTGCCATAATGTTCTCGGGTATCTCTGATGGATGCAGGATTATACCGGGCCACCATCTGTAAACCGTTAATGTATTTAGTGTATTTCTACTAAAAAACTAATCGAAAAAATTCTCGAGCATTTCTCACTGCTAATAACAGTATTCAAAGGCTGTAAAGTGTAACACACTTTTTTTAAAGTGAAAACCTCTTTACCGTTGGGCATTTTTGAGATGGGACTAAATCATTGAATCGCGACACTGTGACGACACCCGGTTTTGACCATTAAAAAGACCAACGCATTGATTAACGCGGTGCCATTTTTTTTTCGAGTATTCTTTCGCCGGCACTTCCGGAGTGCCACTTTTTTTTTTTTTTTTTTTTAACTTTTAGACTGTGATATGAACATGTCGCAGAGATTTTGTCAAACCAGTGATATTATAATTTCAGTAGTTAAATTTTAATTGCACGAAACTTTCTCAACCGCATCCATTTCTCACAATTTAACGGGCTCATTTCAGTGACATTATAATTCCACTGGTAAAATATTACTGCCTTGCAATATCATTGCGTAGGGCATTGATATTGCAAGCCAGTAATATTTTGACAATTTCATTGTATGTGCGAGACGGTCAATGATTGGTCCGTTTCCAATGTCATGCCTTACTTATATCATAAAATGAATAAACTTCTCCACGTTATTATGCAGATCTTAAAGGCGGATGGATGAAGAAGAGCTGACCAATCAAAACACACGAAGACCCCACCACTAACTTGACTCATAATATACCTAGGGTTGTTATAAAATCACTACACAACGTTCCCGAGAAAACCCCCGACCCTTGCTCGGAAACGAGGTGCCAGCAGTTGTTGCAGCTGAGCACGTAGCTTTAAATACCCCGCACAATAATCAAGATGAAAATCTAAGTTCGATCCAGCCTGTCCCTTCTTGCTGTCCTCCCCTCAGCGACGCCCTAAGCCGAGGTTCGTACCCCACAGGGGGTGCCCTTAGCAAGCATTCGCCTAGTTTTAATTTAGAATAAGTTTTGCCCCTGGCTGGAGGCTTTACGTTTAAAAGCTTAAGGCAACCACAGGAAAGTCCGGTTAAGCAGCCATGACCTCATAGGTCAGCTGTGAGATGCCATAATTAAAAAAAAAACCGAGAAATTGCAATAACACTCAAAAAAGTCCGTTAAGTTATCAGAAATGGATGTGGTTGACAAAGTTTCGTGCAATTATAATTTCACTAGTGAAATTATAGGATCACTGGTTTGACAATATCCCTGCGACATACACAAAGATTTAATATACGGTATGAAGTTTCAAGGTTTGAAAATATATAATTATGATATGGAATAATTTTGACATGACAAAGGAGCTTCATTATCATTTAAAGGTTAAGAATTATAAAACGGATTTCCAATCGGAATAAAATTATTTTTACCCGACTGTGGCGAAGCCAAAAAAGGAAGGTTGTGTGTTTGTTAATTTTTTTAGATATTTTTATCAACAACTAAAACCAACTTGTTTTAAAAAAGAAACCGTTTTGGTATTTATTTAGCTTCGGTAAATGTGAAGAAAAAAAAATTTCATACAGTTCCAATTCTAATTCTAATTCTAAAGTCATTTATTCAAACTAGGCTGAAAATCAGCACTTTTCGAACGTCAAAATTACATAAGACAGTCCCCCAAAACGCACACCTTTCACCACTTCCTAGTGCCTTTAGCTGGGAAGAAGAAGCAGCGCAACAAACTCCCCAGCAGCACAGCTGTCTGTTCAAGTTAGAAAAAAATGATTCTATACAATAGTATGCAAAATAATTTACATTATGCAACACAAAAAATAATTTAAATGATAAATTATTGGCCATATGTCAGCTAGCACACGCCAATATACCAACCAAAAACATCGAGAACATTACTCAAGCAGAAATTAAAAAAAAAAAAAACTAAACGTAAACAGAACTAAATATCTAAATAAAGCCTCCAAGCATAAAGGGTGCGCCCACTTACATATTACAATATTACAATTGGACACGTACGATATTTCATTAGAATACTCGAACAGTTCTCTCCCTATTTAATTACTAGCTATTCTTAATTACAAATTTTGAAAAAAAATCTTATAAATACCAACCTGTAATGCCCAAGTTTGACCCACACCATTTCTCCATACAGTGGAAGTCGTCCAGTCTCACAATCTTCACACATATAACCACCTAAGGACAAACAAAAGGAATTATTTAGTTAATGTTATTATGAAAAATTCTAAAGAGGGAAGTTATTTTCTGTATTAGGGCATGGAATCGGCACAAAACTCGTGATTCAAAAAGCCGACAACTGATAATTTACATTCCATCGCCAGTTACTTAACTATCTACTTTAGCCAGGGTTGGCATAAAACATACAAGTTGTTTTAAAACACGTATTTTAAAGTGTTTAAAACACAGTATAAAACAAGTTTCAAGTAATGTTTTAAACATTATGAAAAAAAAACATGGTTTTAAATCGAGAATGAATGGAAATAAATGAAAAGTTATTCATTAGGACTTGAAATAGCTCGATAAGAAATTAAAAATGTTAGATAGTTTTGTACACTTTGTTGCCGGTCGAAATGAATGAATTCCCCGCAACTATTTTGGGGATTCCCCTTGTTTGAATATAGTCCATCCTACCTACGTATCTAAACTTCGTCTTTTGTCGAAAACAGGTAATCCCCGCAATAATTTTAGGGATATTTAAATATACTTTTAGGTAAGGTATATCTGAGAACGAAAATCGGAATTTGTAATTCTGAACATACACTGGGTAGTTCAGTATCTGAGTTACATACCTACTTTGATTGATTACAAAAAAAAAGTAAGTATGTTCACAGATTAGATAGTTTATTAGTTAGTACCTAATAATTAACTTTAACTAGTATTACGTTGTTGTGATTAGTATGTTCTTCTGATTGTTTTTTGTAAATCCTCAATGCCAATCCTTTAAAATTGTCTAGAAATTAATTATATTAGGCCTGATCGATTTTTGTTCATAATAAATTTGATAAATCACTCAATGAAAAAAAAAAACAAAAAAACACTTGTTTAAAACATTTTGAACATGTTTGTATTATAAAATTTGAAAAAAAAAACTGTTTGTTTTTCCAACTCTGACTTTAGCGGTATGCATTCTTAGTTGATTTTCAAGTGACCACTTGAAATAAAAAGGTCCTAAATAAAAATTGGTTTCAATGGAATTTCAACTTAGTCACTGGGAACATTGAGTTTTTTGTCCCAAAACTTTATAATTATCTCAGATTCTGAATTAAAATACTGGTACAAACTAGCCTAATCACACTTTATTTACATCGTCGCTTAAAACGATCAGAATCTCAAGTGAGTTTTTAAATTAAATTGTTTTGAGGTTCAATCACGCGTTTTAAAGCAAGCCAAAGTTACAAGAGATAACTTTTTTCATCTATTGGTAAAACAGCGCACCGTGCCCGAAGAGTGTCCGGAACCCCTTTTATAAGCCTCTGCTGTCCGTCCGTCTGACTACCAGCGGGCTGGTAGTCAGACGGACTACCAGCCCGTGGCTCATTAACCGTAAAAGACCGAAAAATTCAACTGTCTACTATTTGCTATTGCCACTATACCAAAAAGTTAAAAATAAAAAGTCCACTACGTGTTTTTTGTGGCGTTTTTTACTAAATTTTGTACGTTGGTACAACGCCGCCTTTGTGTGCGAGTCCAACTCGCACTTGGTCGGTTTTTAAGATCTTTGTATGTAACTTCCTATGTTTCAAAAATACATTATTCTATTCTACTATCTTTTCAATATAATGCTATTCAAAAATACGTCATCTTCAATTTGAATACAATCGCGTATGTACATATTATGTATGTTAAAGAATATACGGGCGGCGCGCGGCGGCGGTCGGTCGCTTGTAAAGCGTCCCGCTTCTGAAGAGGTCAAGGTCTTAATTCCCCTTCATGGAAATGTTTGTATGACATAATCGTGTGTTGAAATGTTTGGTTTGAACTAAAAAAGTTTAAGATTTGCTTGTTTTAGTAACATTTTGATTAATTTGTGTGATATATAGAAATTGCTCATGTTGCTGTGGAATTTAAACTCGAAATGAAAGCATTTATTTCAATTAAACCATTTACAGGCACTTTTGAATTATCAAAGGATTCAATCAGTCAGAAATATGAAACTAGTTGCCCATTCCAAAGAGTAGCAGGTATCTTTTGAGAAGAACGAGTAAGAAACTGTACTTAAACTTTTTTTAAAGGAGGAGGTTCTCAATTCGGTAGTATTATTTTTTAAATGTTTTTTTTTTTACCTCAGAGATCCGTCATTTGTAAACCGATTTCGAAAATTCTTTTTTATTTGAACGGATTCACTTCCAGATTGGTCCCATATAAATTTGGTCAAGTTCTGATGAATGGTTTTTGAGTTAGCTTCAATAAAACGTATTTTTTCCACTAAGTGTTTGTTAATGATGCTAAAATAACTTCCTGTCACTGTTATATACATATATTGCAAGTAGTGATACGAATACATACGAATGTATTTGGCGTAGGTACTTTAGACAACTAAAAAGTGAAAAATAAAAAAGTAAAAAAAAGACCGAAGTAGGTTTTTTTTTGCTGTAAAAACGTTTTTTTTTTTAATAAATCAAAATATTGTTACAAAATAGTGGGTTACATCATCCATATTGAAATTATAGTTTTAAAATATCATGTTAGGTTAAAGGCTCTCAAACAGGCTGACAAAGACCATGTTTGGAAAGTAGTTACCGCTTTTACCACAGAATAGTACAGAAGGCGCACTCCGCATTTTAGGTATGAAGCTACAAGTACGCAACGGGCGCGTCTTGTCGGTCCAATTCAATGAGCGTAACATATTCAGAAGATATAAGAGTTAGCCGACGTACCCACGGACGTAATAAAATCGTGGCGATTTTTTTCGTACACTTGATTTTCAACGCTTTGCTAAGCGCCGAGAGTTGAACATCCAACAGTGTTTTTTCAACGCGCTGGGACGAGAGTGCGCTCCAGCGCGTTGGATTCTCAACTCTCGGCTTAACACCGAGAGTTGAAAATCCAGTGCGCGATAAAATCCCGTCGCGATTTTATTACGTCTGTGCGAACGTCAGCTTACGCGATAGAAAGAGGCAAGCACTGTGCGACCTGAATTGCACTTTATTGTGCCGTAGCAAGAGTCGCTTTTTATTTAAATGATTTTGCGGAGTGAATCATCTGTACTAATCTGTGCCTTTACAAAATTACAGTACTTACCTACTTACTTAGAACATTTACCATTGTGTTCCCGACTTAAAACACAAAGCTAAAGTTTAATGAGCCGACAGTGCAATCTTGGAGGAGAATGTTACTTTGTTTTTACAAGTTAGCATCTCACTAACAGTTTATTACTTCTAGGTTAGTTTGACGTTTTTTATTGCATTCTTGCTAAACATTGGTTATGTTATCTATACATATAAAAATGGAAGTTGGTATTTATGAGACTAAACTCCGACGCGATTTGACCGTTTACCATGAAAGTTGGCACATGTACTTTTGTTTTTCTTACCAACACCACACGGGTGAAACTGCAGCCGAAAGCTAGTTTAGCTAAAACAGCTTACCTTCCGGTGGCTTTATATTAAGGCACTCAGCGTGGAAGGACGTGGGACAATACTCGCAGCATATCAGTGATCCGCCCAGCGCGCATATAAAGCACCACCCTGTATTCACGTGGCACGGGACTTTGCCGGGCCTGTGGATAAAAAGACGAACATTTAAAATAACGTTAAAATCGCAAATATTAAATTAAACAGTTATTATTAAGGGCAGCCGCACGGGTCGATCGATCAGGTTAAGCTACGCTTACCGTGGTTAGTCCGTTGATGGGTGACCATCTTTACACACCAAGACCCCTCCGTGCCTCGGAAAGCACGTTAAGCCGTTGGTCCCGGCTGTCATTTATAGATCTTTGACAGACGTTACGGGTAGTTAGAAGCCCAAAAGTCTGACAACCATTATTACCAAGGAGTATTGTGTTATCTAGTAACTAGGTTGTGTAGGTCAGATAGGCAGTCGCTCCATGTAAAATACTGGTATTCAGCTGCCAACCCCAACATAGCTGGGAAAAGGCTAGGCAGATGATGGTGGAGTTATTATCAGCCAAACTGCACTAAAATCGGTTGATTCATTCTTGAGTTACAATGCTCAATTCGGATATACTTTTGTCTGAAAGTATGTCTGAGCTGATAAACTAATGAAACATAAAAATTGGTCTACTCTACAAAAAGTTATGCGTCTTAAAAAAATATTCGCGTCTAATTGAGAACCTCCTCCTTTTTTTGTCGTTGGTTAAAAATATATAAATATTGTTTAAAAACGAAAGTACCATTGCAGGCTTTAATTTGACCAATTTATGGGTGATACAAATCGCTGGCTTGTGTCATGTCAATATGAGAGTTCAAAGATAAATATCAGTACTTTATAAATATTAAAAATTATGTTAAAAATAAATAAAATCAACTCACCTATGCTCATAATGCCTCGGACAAATAATATGCGACGCGGTCAAAATCAGCGTTCCCGCCGGCAGACATTTTGTAAAAGAATGATATGTAGCAGGACACCTCACGCATCTCGCCAACTTATCACCACTGAATCTAGTCTTACAGCCTCTAGGATCATCAGAAACACAAGTATGACATACATGTCGAGGACACGTTAATGCCTCAAAATACTCGTTTATTTTCTTGTTAGTCTTCGAAGGTTCCCCTCCATTAAATTGAGTTTGAGGCCAGTGGTCTAAACACTTCAAATGATAGTACTTATGACAATGCGCCACGTGACATTTTTGACGTAAAGTCGCCTCATTTTTCGATACAGCAGATTTGCATACAAAGCACACTGGAGTATCGTATTTCTGACAGTTCTTGCATTTGAAATTGGAGTAATCGGTATCGTTTGAGCGTCGAGGTTTTAATTTTATGTCGATTATCTCGCATTTGCCAGGTTTTGTGTCGGCCCAATCGCAGCCGTCATCGCTCGAGTAAGAATCGTAATCGATTTGATCGTTTTCTGTTTCGAGCAGTTCCTTCATTTTTGCTTCTAATTGAGCCTCTAGCGTTTCCGCGTCGACTGTACACGTTTCTGTTTCTAGTATCTCTTCGATTGATGCGTTTTCTTCGGAAACATCTTGGGATTTATCGTCTTGACTGTCAAATTCATCGGAGTTTTTCGGTTTCCGTCCCAACTTTTTCTTTCTCTTTCTCCCTCTGGATGGGAGTGGGTTTTCTACTTCTACATCTTCTTTATTAACGCAGTCGACATGGAACATTGCATTGCAGCCTTTACATTTGACTAGATTACCAGTCATCTCGCATATTTCACATACTTTCTCTCTAACTAGACCTTTAAAAACGTTAGGTTTTGGTTGTGCTAATTCTTCAAAGTAAAGTTCTACTTCATCAATGTCATTTCCTTCGGGAATTGGTTCTTCTAATTCTGCTCCATTTTCACCAATTTGTTTTTTTTTAGGTTTGAATATCGCGAAGACTTCCAGCTCTTCTTCGATATCTGAAAATTCTTCGTTGTAATAAGGTTTTATTACTTTTCTTTTAGGCTTATCTTTTGGTACAACATCATCTTCAGTTTCTCTTTCTCTTTTCTCTTCTTTTTCTGTTTCTTTCTCAGTTTTTATCTTTCGTTTAACTTTTTTGGGTTGTTGTACGGCATCTTCAAGTCCCTTTACCAAGCCAGACTGTTCAATATCATCGTTTTTCTTAATATCAGATTTAGTATTCTCTTCATACATCCAAGTTTTGTATAAATAGTTGACGATTTCATCCTGCGTCAATTGAGGATTTTCGTCTATCAGGGAGTCTTGTCGTAGTTCCAAATATTTCACAAATTCAGGATCTTCGAGTGCGTTTTCGACATCTTTGGGAGGAAATTTCTTTTTACGTTTAGTTATAGACATTTCACTATCTCCGGAAGTTACGGATATTGTGTCAGTTTCTTCGTCTTTAATTTTAATGTCTTCTTTGAAGCAATTTTCTTTTTTAGCTTTTGAGCGCAGTTTGCACCTAATAAGGGGTGCTTCGCTATCTTCAGAGTCAATAGAATCTGCGTCAAAATCATCATTGAAGTTACTTTTCTCTGGTTCCTGTGGAAAAGTAACTTGTACTGCAGTTGAAGGATCTATTAGCGTTACTTCTTTACTTTTTTCTATTTTTTGCTCATCAATAGTCGTCAACGTTACTTTATTATCATCTTGTTTCACATCTTTTGTATCTGCACTTACGTCTTTATCTTCTTGAGGTTTAGGAGTAGAAAACCCTAATGCAATTTCTGTTTCATTCATTTGGAATTTATCCTGAACTGTAGTAGATGTTTGACTTGTTTGGGGTTTATCATCGTCTAGTAACTCATAGGCCGGCGATGGCACTTCATCGACTTCATCAGAAGATTTGTCGGTTTCCTCATTGATTTGAAAATTTCTATCTACATCTGTATACACCATTTTTCTTTCGCCTCTTGTTTTTCTATGTAAAAATCTCTGCATCATATTTTTATTTAGACTCAAGTTCTTTTTATGCGAGTTCCTTTGTCTTGTTTGATCCCTTTCTTTTGGTTTCTTTTTCTGTGTAGGTTCAGAGTTCAGCCCTTTTACTAAATTCAATTCTCGCAAATCGTCGTTTTTTATATCATCGGATTTTGAGTTCTCTTCGTAAAGCCATGTTTTATACAAATAGGCTACAATTTCGTCTTGAGTTAACTCCGGATTTTCGTCCATTATTGCATCTTGTCTCAGTTCTAGATATTTGACAAATTCTGCATTTTCTAAAGGATTTTCTGTTTTTTTATCTTGTTTTGAGCGTAATTTGCGTTTGCTTTCAGATTTCGTTGACGTTACGCTGTCTTCTGAATGAATAGAGATCGTATCCAAATCTATATCACCATTCATATGAGTTTCGTCATCGTGAAAGCCATTTTCTTTTATAATTTCAGGCTTAAAAATAGGTATATGCACCTCTTTGGCAGTATTCATATCAATTTCTTTTACATTTAAATGACCATTAATAGGTCCATTTCTTGTAATACTTTCAACTATATCACGATTTGGGATTTCGTCACTAATATTACTAATACAGATAGGAAATTTATTTTTATCCTCAATTTTATCAAAAATTTTATTCTCTTCGTGTTTATTCGAAAATCCAAATTGATTACTACTTTCTAATCCCTTGTGGTTTTTTAAATCAGAAGCATTGCTAATTAGTTCATTTTCTAAATCTTCTGACACCCGATCCAAAGATGAGTGCTTTCCATAATCGTCATCTAAATTAATTTCCTTACTCAATTTAGAAGGCACATCATTTGTTATTTCATTGTTAAAAGCACCATGACTAACACTACTATCGATTTCAATGATTGCATTTTTCTTTGCAGGCAAATCAGATATTGAATCTTCATCAATATCATGTTGGGTATCTAATATACTGTCGTTTGTGAGAGCTTCACTGAAACTGCAGTTATCATCAGTCTGACTGTCAGTTTCATAAACAGGCTTATAATCACTGTCTTCATCAACTGACATGTAACTTGGCTCAGTACTGGCAACTGTTGAATCATCATTAGTTATTTCATCCTGTGAGTTAGCAGTAACATTTATAGGATTACTTTCAGGAGTGATTTCTTCATTGTCCATGTGACTTCCATCAATTGCCGAGGCCTGACTGTATTGGTTCTCATCAAATGAATCTTCGTAAACAGGGCTTATCAGTTGATCTCTAGTAGTTACAAGATCAGGGGTATCAGCACGATTCCCAGCAGTGTGTTCTATTTCATCTTTATAAAAAGACACCTTTGCAGCATGTCCGCCTTTTGTCCTATTATTATTGCCTGGAGATGTTGCTGTACTTACAATGCTGTCCTGACTATTTTCATCCATGCTCTCCCCTTCAGAAGATTCACATGTTCCATTCATTTTTGGTAATTTTTCTGTTGTAGTCTCTGCGTTAGAACTATCTTCATTTACTGCAGTTTCTTCGTCTTTTTCACTTTCTTCAGTTTTAGTACTTAGACTTTCAACAGAGGCTATAATGCCTGTAGGTTTTTTTGAAGCAAAATTTTTACAACTATCTGTATCTGTAGAATTGTGATCGGAATCCGTCACTTCTATAACATTTTTACTGTAATCATGTTCATTTAGAAAAGGCAACAAATTCTGAGAGTCGGTCATAGATTTTCTTAAACTATAAGGCTTATTTACTGCTACTTTAGACAAACTTTTTTTTTTTTTAGAGCTAATAACTTTCGTTTCTTTTTTTTCGTCTGCTTTTGTTTGAGGAACTGGTGGTTTAGCCTGGATTTTCTCGGGAGTTTTAGACTTAGCTTTCTGTAGCCACCTGTCCATATGGGACTGTCTTTGGATTTTCGTGATGCCAGTTTTAGCAGCCATGTTATCGAGACAAGCTGTGACGACTTCAAACATGTCCAAAGACTTGTTCCTTGTCCTGTTTCTAGAACGTTCGGTATTATCTGTTTTACCGTCGTCCTCTGAAAACAGGCTGTCATACAAACTCTCACTCAAAGACACATCACTGTCTGTCCTACTGATTTTTCCGCTCTTCTGTTGTTTTGCTATAGTTCTAGACTTTTCTAGCATATCGTTGAAGATGTCTATCCTCAACCTCTTTGGTTCTCTTAGCAGCATCTCTGCTTCTTCCACCGAGTTGTTCCATAAGGCTTGTTTCTTTTCTGACACAAAGAATGCTGCATACAGTCTAGGGTCTTTTTTCTTATCCTAGAACAGAAGACATATATGAATGAGGATTTTCTTTTGTCAGGTTTGTAATTAGAACATTGGGTTTAGAAAATAGGTATTTTCAGTATTTATTTTTTACATTTAATTCAACACTAACAGAGCATTCAAATCAATATAAAAAGGATATAAATGCAAATTCTAAAAGAAACACTAACTTCAAATAATTTTATTTTAATAATTGTCAAGCATGATAGGAACAAAGATAAACTTAAAAAATTGCGACAGAATTAATTTTTAAACTTAGTGTCAAGATTGAAAAAAAATCAATTTACCAACCACAGTTCAGGAGATAACCTAATGTGGGACAGAATGATAAAAGATAAAGACAGAAACAAACCTCTGGTGTGAAATTGACCCGGGTATTCTCAAATTCGAGCTGGCCGAGGTACTTTCGGAGCATGGTGTCAACAATCCAGCCGCGACGCCCGTTGTCTCCGAAAAACGTCACGTGAATGACGTCACGTTCTATACGGCCAAATACTGTGGAGGAATGAAATAAATAAGGGTTAGATTTCGGCTGTTTTGTAGAAATTAGATTTTTTTTTTTTAAGTTTATTGTTCTTGTAATCTGCTGTCATTGGATTAAACTTATTAAACTTATTATAAAATATTATTATAGTTTTATTTTCGAGATCATGAAATATGTTTTGTCATTTATAAAATAAGTTATGCTTTTTGCCAAGAGAATTATTTACACAAAAAAAAAAAACTAGTGTGGCTATTGTAGATTTATCGTTTGCACTCCTTTGTTGGTTTAGGCCAAGCAAAAAAATAACCCCTTTTTTTCTAGGGTTGTTGTTTTAGGAGACAAAAAGGTTTTTTTTTTCAATTATGGACAACATGCTGACAACATTTTGGTTATTGCTAATGGAAAAATTATCAATAAATAAACACTACATAGGCTATTTCATAGATGTATTATTAAAAACCCAAATATATCTATGGGCTATTTAGACAAACTAGAAAATAAAATATTGGTATTGTTGACCATATTTTATTTTCGCATGGGGTGTTGTATGCAACATATAGGGTTGTGTGGCTACAACACAATTGCACAGCAATAATATAGGAATAATATTATTATTAATTATATTAAATAGCAGCAAGCATTATGTAAAGATAAGCAGTTCCAATAACTGAAGTTAAGTTTGATAACATAGCAAAGGGATGTAGATTATTATTATTATATCAATATTCAAAATAATTAGAAGCTATTTCTGCCATGGAATTACATAGGTTGTTAGAAATGGTTTTGTAATCACATAGATTAATTACCCTTTACCGTATAACAACTGTGAAGCATTTACAGCCTAAAGGAAGTTTAGATAAAAATGACTGAATCCATATTGAATTACCATATTATTAGTTATTGCACGCCTGACAGTTTATTATTTAAGTTTAGACCAAGTTATTTTAATTTTTTTTTTAAGACTTGAATACTTACACTTCTTTTTAACAAAAATCCCATTTGAGGGGTCTCTAGTCACGATAGAAGGCCAGAATGGATAGGTACCCATTCTAGCCCAGGCTAAGTCTCCAACTTGATAAGCACATTTGGCTTCCAAATCAAACAAATCACTCTTTGACAGAGTTTTACTATCCTTCTGTTCCTTTTTCTTCTTTTTACTACTGTCAAAGTCCAGAGTTTTGACCACAGAAGAATTATCTTTATCTAAGAATCCATTCTGCTGCTTAGCAGAACCTATGCTGTACCTTTCAGAAGACCGTTCTAGAATATTATTCAAATGAGTACTGGAAGACTTTTTTGCACTTTTTACTGGCGATAACAAATTTTTAATAAACACTACATTCTCATCAGATTCCCTTTTTTGAATGAGGTCTTTTCTTATGTAAACTTTTGGGAATTTCTTAGCAGGAGACGGGCTTGTCTTCTTTACTTCCTCAGTGCCAAAACGGCTCAATGATATGTTTTCTTGATAAATATTCTCTATTTGATTCTCGAGAAAAGTTTCTACACCAATTATTTTTGGTGGTTCTGATCTCAATGGAGAATTTGATGCATGCATCTTGTACACTGGTGATTGAGTTTTTACTGGTGACTTATCGGCCAGTGGTGACTTTAGTTCAGCAGTCACTTTCTTGGTGTCGGGGTGCTCAATTTCAGACTTGAGACGGCGAGCCCTGCCATACCGGCTGGTACTAGTGCCATCACCGATGGACACCGGGGAGGTCACTCTTGAAGTCAAACTAGTTTCAAGTTCACGTTCAATGAGTGACCTTTTCTTTGGTTTTGATTTGAAAGTCTGAGGACTATCATATGCCTTCAAGTCCTCAGAACTCATGTTATCCTCAGACTCATCCATTATGACCTCTTTCAATAAATCTAGGCCTTTCTATGTGCGTCTGACGTAACAAAATAGAACATCGCAAGTATCGCCCCAAATCACGAATATTTTATTTCAATTCCATATTTATGAGAAAAATATAATGCAAAATGTGACGACAAACCAATATTTAAAGGTTACGCCCGTCCCAGAGCGTTTCACTTGGTTTTCTGAAACAAAAGAATCAAAATGAAGTTTCGTTTTTCTCATGAAATAGGTTAATTCAATATTTGAACACAATATCATGTTTTTTAAGTGGGAAAGGATTATTTTCTGAATTAAAACATAAAATGTCGACTCACCTCTGCTTTATTCAGTTTAGTCGCGTCATTGATTGCAATTCGCACAAGGCAAATCGTCAGATTGGCGGTCTCCTTGGTGCATAATTGAGCCACAGTACATCGAAAACTTAATATTCTTTTTTACACAACGATGTTTCCAGATATAATTGTTTCAACACCAGATTCAGGATCGTTTTGTATCACGGAAACAGGAATATTAACTATAATCGTCAGCGCTCAAATATCGTTCGAGCAAAGTCCTAATTTGCTACGAGAAAGCACTCAGTTACACAGTGAAGCACGCGCCATCATAATTCCATACATCGAATTGAGCGGAACCAGCCCGCGGTAAGCATCACTGCGCTTTCAACAAACGTTATCACAAATTATCTCACGAATAAAACTATAAACACTGATTAAAAGGCATTATATTTAGAATTATAAATGAAAATAAGTTCCGCCACAGAAATACCGACGCTTCTCAGTGCCGCGAAAACACATGAATAAATCGTGTTTGTGTGGGTAAGAATACAACGAGAAATTTTGTGCTGAATACACACATATATATAAAGTTCCACAACAGTTCAATGGCTTTGCTTATCACAAACTGTTTTACCGACGCTTTCAAAATAGTTCGTTTTTAGGGTTCAGTACAAAAATTGCAAAAAAACTGACATACTAATGGTACTTCATTCAAAAGACTAAAGACCAAAATAGATCTGATGAAACCAGAGACAGCCTGTATTTTAATTTACCTACCTAGATCAAAGAGGAGGTTCTCAATTCGTTTGTTCATTCTTTGGCAGATACCTACACAGTTGGAAGAAAGCAGCGAAGATGTTTATTTATTTATTTCATTCATAGCTGAAAACGAATCAAAGACAAGGTACTTCGTTCATCTATCTTGTAAACTAAATATTTATAAGGAGGAACTGACTTATAAAACACACATCCAAAACTACTGGGCCGAACGTGAAATTTTGCACACAAGGCTTCCTTTTATAATTTATGCGAGAGCAATTTCTAAAAAAATTGTATCCCCGGTTTTTGCCTTGTCCCTCAATTTTGTTCATTTATTCTTTTGTGATGAATTACTTCTAGCAGAATATATCAATTTAAGTGAAAAAAAAAACGTATTTTTAAATATATAAATAAATTGTCGTTTGTTTGTTACTTTAATAAAAAAATAAAAAATCACATAAACCTATCTACATGGGCACTTATGAAACGTCAGAAGCTAGGTGCACGGCTCCAATTGCTTGTTTCCTATGGAGAAGAGCCGGCAGGAAACTCCACGGTTACTCTTTTAAAAATAATTGGCTTTTAAAATTCTTTCAAATAACAGTGACAATTATCACCGAGAGTTGAAAATCCAGTGCGCGATAAAATACCGCCGCGATTTTATTACGTCCGTGCGAACGTCGGCTAATAAGATGGAAATAAGCACAAAACTGTTGAATAATAAATAGTGAGAACGGCGGCGGGCGGCGGCATTTCGTTTTGCAATTCGTCTTCCACCGTGCCGGGCGGCGGGCGTCGGGGCTGGTAAAAAAAATTTGAAAATTTTTATTTCACCACCGGGTACCCGGTGCCGAATAGCCGACTACCGGAACGTGTGGAAATAGGCATATAATGATCACTCATCTTAATGAATAAATATATGTACAGAACCACGAGTCATTATGCACCAAAACTGATTTGGAAAATCCTAATGTCAGATTAAATGTCTATGGTTCGTTAATGTTATGTTAGAAAAAGAAAATGACGAAAAGTCTACTTGATTTCCACTAAAATTTTGAGAATTATTTGTGCAAACTAACTCAAAAAAAAAAAAACAAAGAATATTTGTACTACTCAAAGACCTGTGCTACTATCTTTTAGGTAAACAAAAAACGTGCCCATTGCATGAATGAAGCTAAACCATAAACAATCTATCAGCTGGTACTAATAAGTATCTGTCACAACTCACTTAAAACTAGTGCTTTTGTCACATCCCGCTATCAATGTCACTGTCAGTCAAGTAAACGTCAAAACGTTGAACTAAAAACGTACGAAATTACTCGAAATTGATTATAATTTCCAGTTTCCTCAATTTAACCCAAATAAACATTAAAACAGTGAATTAAAAGATGTCTGTAGCTAAAGTGAATAAAGATAACATCAAGTCCGAGCCCATTGCATACAGCGATGCTGCGCTTAGGAACAATGCTGTGGTCGTCGAATACTGTAGAACATCCATGGCTGCGTTGTCCGGTTCTACCGCTGGTAATTCATTGCTGATTTACTCATTCCTAATACATACGTTGCCTTAATGCTAACTGGATAACATTAGAATACCATCCTTCAATCACTTCAAATCTATAACTTCCAAAAAACAGTAGGTAATTTTTTTCGAAGTAACTAAGGTTTCCGTTTAACTCTATTCATGCCCAATTGATACTGCAAATGCAAACAAAATCTGTATTCATTTGCTGGAAACATGCATTATTGATCTGAAAAATCTCGTCAATATAAAACAATTTAAATAAGTACACAATTGCTTATACTAAACTTAACATAACTAAACTTTTTAGTACCTACAGTATGACTAGGCTAATTTCAATTGATTTGAAGACTTGTCACTAATGTGTTAGTAAAGCATGCCTCACTTAGGTTTTCTCAGTTCTTAAATAGTATGATTTGTTGTTATTTTATAATATCCCAGTTTATTGTAACGCTGAGATTTGACAGTAGATATAATGATCAGACACTGTTTCCAGTAACCAGGAAATAATAAATTATAAAATTTTACTGTGTAGGTTTACTTTAGCCTAGGCTGAAATCAAACTTTAGTGTAGTTTCAATATTTTTTATTAATTAAATAAAATATAAAAAATGTTTACATATTACTGTTTTTTTAGTTAGCCAACACCTTTTCACTGCTGGGCAAAGATCTCCCATGAATTCTTCCAATTACAATACTTATCCCTCACTTCCTTATTTTCAGGTGTCCTAGGCCTAACAGGTCTCTACGGGTTTGCCTTCTACGTATTTGCAGTTGTCAGCCTCTGGGTAATGTTTATGGTAAAGACGGGACCGAAATGGAGCAAATACTATGTGTCACGACAGAGCCTACTAACTAATGGATTCTTTGGAGCGCTGTTCACATATGTATTGTTCTGGACTTTTATTTACGGAATGGTACATGTATATTAAAGTTAGGTTAGGTTAGTTTGTAAGCATATTTTAGTCAAATTGAGTGTTGAGATATAAGCTGATGTATGACTTTGGCCCTGTATCAATCAGCCAATCTTTGCAAGAGGTAAAAGTGTATAGTAGTCACGTTTTAGTACGGCAAAAGCAGTCATTGACCTACATTTCAAGCATTTTTTATTTTTAAAACTGAAATAAAGTCCGTTAAAGTCCTAAGTCACTATCGATCATGATCTTCAACATGTTCAAATAACGAAAACTCTTAGATTTTAAATTGATAGAATATTAATTGGATTCCTAGTTCCTATGGAGAGATACTAGGGAAAGGGCAATGACCGCTATTGTCATGCTAAAACGTGACAACTATAGAATTATTGATTCGTGTGTTGCATGACTGGATGAGTCAGAAAGTCAGTCATTTCTTTGGATGGAAGTCACACTAAAACATAAAAGTAAATATTTCATTCCCTAATCCATATCACTACTAATTTATTTGTTTACTTCACTTACTGGCTGGTACATCTAGAATAGGTATTGGGCCAATATTTTTGGCCAGCATGCTTAACATGACCACAGTAGAAATGGGTTTTGTCGACGGAAGAATAGACTGTCTATTCATTGTCTATTCTTCCGTCGACAAAATCCGTTTCTATGGTTGTCATGCTACGCGTGCCGTTATTTGTTACAAATGTTGGTCAGCTAATAAGTGGAACATTATTAACGTTTAAAACATGGTTAAGAGTTTATATTTATTCATTTGTTTGATATTGCAATGTATAAAATGTTTGTTGTAAGCTCAACACTGGTGTTTAAAGTATGATTTAATTTATTTTGTAAGTAATATAATTGTTTTACTGAATAAAATGGTTACCTATTGTATAAAAATGTTAATTTCAATAAGTATTTCTACTAAAGTTACCACAAAATTTCAACAGATGGCGCTGTCAAGTAAGTTTAATGTTTTCTTTGTGAAGGCAGAAACTAGGTTTGGGGGCTAAATTCTAATAGATATTCGGCCAGGTATCTTTGAATGAATTAATTATTGGGCCCGGACTGCACCAAAGCGGAGATGTCCGAAGCGAAGACATGAGATATGTTTTCAGCTAGGGTGTAGGTATCCATCGAAGCTGTGCGGATTTGCGTACTGGCTAGACTGGGACGGAGATGTGTGCTGGTTAGAGCGGAGATGTGTGCTGGCTAGAGCGGAAACTGAACTGCGTGCGACGAGCGTTGGATGTTGTGATGAACGCATATCTCTTATCGTCTCCGCTGCGCGCTGTCGCCAACTTGCGAGGCACAGCTCACATATCCGCATTGTACTGCCGCCTAGCTCAATCTCGGCGAGGCATAGCTTACATCTCCGCTTCGGTCGCACCATTTCAGTGGTATCCACTGAAGCTGAGTGGACACGAAATGTGTGAATAACGAAATTCTATTGGTTGTTTAAAACACATCTCTCCTCTCGTCTCGGCCTGATGGACTCCGGTCCGGCCTTCTGCATCCACTGGCGACACAGTATACCGGGTGACAGAAATCGACGCGAGACCTGCTACCATGGATTCAGTACATGATTCTGAACGTCCCTGCGTTGAAAGGTTTCGTTGGTTATTAAAAAAAAAAACCTGCTGTTTCACAGAAAAGTGCAATACCTACGCGGTCAAAATGTATGGAATAACTGATTTAAAAAAAATAACAGACGAAAAATTTCAACACGGGGTTCAGGATCGTGTACTGAATCTATGGTAACAGTTTTCGCGTCGATGTCTCTGCCATTCTGTACAACAAAATTTAAATTTCAATGTTAATAACCATCGTAGGTACAAATACAAAGCTGCGGTTTGCTTAGCCATACCGTGTACTGACAACCTTTATAGCCATAATCAACTTTGACACAGTCCATCCATAATTTCTTTGGTAAAAAAATAAAAAGTCATTTATTCAAACTAGGCTGAGAATCAGCACTTTTCGAACGTCAAAATTACATAAGACAGTCCCCCAAAACGCCTACCCACCACCACTTCCTAGTACCTTTATTTGGGAAGAAGTGGCGCAATAAACTCCCCAGCAGCACAGCTGTCTGTTTAAGTTACAAAAATATGTTTCTATACAAAAGTTTGCAAAATAATTTACATTATGCAGCCCAAAAAATAATTTAAATGATAAATTATTGGCCATATGTCAGCTAGCACACGCCAATATACCAACCAAAAACATCGAGAACTATACTCAAGCAGAAATAAAAACTAAACGTAAACAGAACTTAATATCTAAATAAAGTCTTCAGGCATAAAGGGCGTGCCCGCTTACATAAAGCTATATAAAGCTGTAATTGGAAGTTATAAATGATAAACTAGGACCATCGAGGTAAAAAAAACAGTTAATTACTAGTAACAATAACAAAACCATGATCAGCAAGACGACCAGTCACGACAAGCAACACCCGTTCACGAGCATAACGCAAAGATCAGCCATTACCCCCCTCGCCATATTTGAGGGAAGGAGGCAACCCAACCCCCGACGCTACCGCAAGCAGTGACATCTAAGGGAGCATGACGAACTTGCTGCCAGTTGCTCAGGCATAAAATAATATGATAAATTGTCGAGTTGTACCTATTGCAATTTGTGGTTAGCTAAACCACAAATTGCAATACAACTCATAACAGAAACATTGTAATGAGTAGATTATGTCAACAACAAAATAAAATAAAAATGAATTGACTCATAAAAAACATGACTTATAAATTCAAATAAAATAAACAATTATATAAACTCATATAAACTGTCAGTAGGTAAGCTAATTCTGGAGAAAGAACATAAACATTGTCTTGAGTTAATCACAGTAACCAGCTATTCTTATCATTTAAGTAGTCGTTGATACAATAGTATGCCTTTGAACAAAGGTTGGATTTTACTTTAGTTTTAAGTGCATTAAAAGGCAAATCTAGCAAAGAAGAGTTATAAAAGGTTATACCAAGCCCAACAAATGAGTTATGAACCTTATGAAGACGGTGAAAGGGAGCTCGTAGTTTGTCCTTATTTCTAGTGTTAATATTGTGTATGACAATGTTTTTTTTTTGTGTATAAGTGTATATTTTGTCATAATAAGATGTTGGCGAAGATGAATAGCGATGCCACTGTGAGGATACCAATATCTTTGAAAAAATCTCTCAGAGAAATTGGCACCTAGCTGGTAAATTGCTCGAACAGCTCGTTTTTAAAGGACAAATATATTTTGAATATTAGCAGCTTTGCCCCACAGCAGAATACCGCAGGACATAACGCTATGAAAATAACTAAAATCGACTAACCGAGCTGTATCAACGTCAGTGTATTGTCTTACTTTCCTAACGGCGTAGGCGGTCGAACTGAGCCTTCCCACTAGGCTCGATATATGTGGGCCTCACTGAAGTTTATCTGAAGTCTTCATCTAGCTACTCTTATAGCCATCCACGTTCATACTCAAAGCTTTCTTGACGATATTTTCTTCATTCCTCCACGTCACGTGCCTATACATAGGTACCATAACACGTCAAACTATTAATTTTATTCCTATTCCGCATAAAAACCCATTGCCGTGCCGTGTCGCCAGGGTCCGCAGGCCCTTATTAACAAGAATATCCCGTCGACGCAGTCCACTGCTGGACATATAATATTATGCCTCTATAAGATAACTAACTAAGAATATTGCCAAACTTATGGTGGCAGTGGGCAGGGCACATTGCTCGCAGAACACATGGTCTATGAGGCCGAAAGGTTCTGGAGTGGCGACCGCGTACCGGAAGACGCAGCGTTGGAGTTAATCTCCCTCTTGGAATAAAATTTTAAGGCATAATATTGTTTGGCATAACGGTTTCGCACAACTTTTATTAGCATAATAATACTTTGGCATAATGCAAAGGTTAACATAACTGTCATTTGGTCTAATTTGTTTTGGCATAATTTGGAGTTGTATACATTTTTAAGGCATAATATTTATTCCTTTATAAATCTTGAGCCATATACTTATATAAACATAATTTGGGAATTACTCTATTGGATTAGGTTAAGGTGCGGCGGAACGCAAGCCGCTAACATGTTTGTTTTTATATGAGTTATATTAGGGTTTACTATTTTTATTCTAAAGAACATTATGTGTGAATATCATTATGCGTTTATAACATTACGCTTTATAAAATTATGTTTCATTATTATTATGCCAACATTATTTATGTCAATAAACATTATGGCTAAACATTTATTCCTAATAATATTATGCCTAATGATCATTATGCTGAATTACGTTATGCCATTGTAAATATATATTATGCTTATAATTTGTAAACCGCGTTAGAGGGCCACAAGCTGGACCAATAACCTTGTGAAGGCCGCAGGACTCCGCTGGGTGCGGGAAGCACAGAACTGGGCGAACTTTCGACTGAAATTATGATGATAATTAAGTATAACTTTTGGAGAGAGACATTGTATCTCCTCATAAGTTGCTCGACAACAGCTGGTTCTCCGCTTTCCGCATCCACGCTGTCTTTGAATGTATCTGATATCCTATGTATATCGTATTATATTTCAGAGAAAGCCGCATTAATTCTGCACCAACGAGAATATAGTTATTATAACATGCTTTCCTTAATAGTTTAGTAACTCAATAACGATGCTGGTGTGTCCGTAATTAAATTGACCCGGGCGTTGGGATATTCGCTTATAAAATCTGGTCGACCGAGCTCTGCTCGGGTGAAAATAAAGAAAACGAATTTTCCCAAAAATTAGACCTATCTAGATCGATTTTTCTTCCCTGTTAACCCCTGTATTGCTACTCTCATCGAAATTGTTACAGCCATTTTCAAGAACAATTACAAATATTTATACTTACGTATAGATACAGGTCGACATAAAATAATCAGAAGTGGTGATAATTGGAACTAAATACAGATCTATGATGATGGCACTACTTTGCAGACAAGTGCTAGTAGGTTTTGAGTCCCCACAAGCAGCGTTTTTAACAAATTTTTTACTTATTTCCCATTCGAAGTCATCTAATTGCGATAGTGGCGCCCTTATTTCACACAGACTCTTCTAAGTCGACCTGTACTTATAAAAATATTGCTCATTAATAGTAGGTACAGGTCGTGCCATTAAAGATGAGACTTGACCGCGCCTCCCGCCGCTCTTTCCCCCGCCCCGATGACGCCCCGGCGGGGACCTCATACCGCTAAAGAGACCCATAAATCGTCTACTGCGCAAGTCAAACCACGTGGTGCGTCAAGTCTCATCTTTAATGGCACGAACTGTACCTATAGGATGAAGCCTCGTGCAGACTAGCGCGACGCGAAACCGGTAATTGTTCTACTGAGAAGTTTTTCTAAATATTGTTTTGTTAGAGTACATACAATCTAGTTTGGTGTGTACTATTCAGATAAATACCTGACCGACCGGACCGTTCGACAAAAGTTAACTGCGGTTTTTTTGATTTTCCTTGAGGAAAAAAATGGTTTCCTAGAGATGGATGGAGAAATATTAGACTCCCGAAAGATGGCGTTACTTGTATATTTGAACCTACACCTCGTGTGTTTTCTACTAACCGACATCACTGTCGTCAGCTCATTTCATAGACGTATCCAGTAAAAGAATAGTCGTCAACGTCATTTAAAAAAATCAAGTTCAGTATTTTTGCACCCATCCTAGGTACTCAATCTTACGCGTCACCTTTGAAACCGACGGCTTAGAGCGTCGGACTAACGTTCTTATTCCCGAAGCATTTCAGTCTAGTTACCATACGGCTGATACAACTTGGCAGTTCCGAAGAGTGCAGTAACATTTTTTAGGAACCAAATGGTGACATGAGGCGAGTGTGACTGAGAGAACATGCGCGAACGCAGGGAATTTCGTTCCGTTACACTAAATGTTATCTTATAACCCTACAAAGTTTGTAACGATACTAAAACCTAAAAATATCAATAACGTTACAAAAAAAAAAAAAACGTTATAGAATATCATTTTTGTAGAACAACATTTTAAGTAAAGTTACAGGTATCTGTAACATTATGCTTACATCCGCGTGTATTCATTTGTATAACGTTATTCTTAAGAACTTTTCCCGCTGACCACCGCTCCGTCGTCGCCCATCACCACCACTAACGGCCACCCCCGTTATGGCCACCGCCGGCTGGTGGTAAACCACCGCCGTATTCAAACATTAAGTTCGTTCGAGAGTGCGCATCTTTTGCAGACAGTGTTCGAATGAATAGTTGTGGTTACCTACCAAATTTTATATTTATGTGATAGTGTCATCTTCACAATTTTTTTTTGGCAATGTTGCGTATCGAAATGAATAACGTTATTATTTCGTTATACCGATATATTAATAACGATATATTTTTAATATTGATATTAAACAGTTTAAGATTTCGTTCCGATTGTAAGAATCGTTATAGCCAAGGAATAAAATTTGTTGCGATTCTGGTGGAACGGTACTACAAATTATCGTTACTAGAACTGCGCGTAACGTTATTTTGAGTAACGTTTCAAGTCCTTGCCAAGATGTAGCCCTGTCAACAGTGATGTGAAGCCGGTTTCGTAAGCATGTGTGCACTTAGTGAGGTGTAGTTTGATTGTAGTTCTATTGTAAATGGTTGTAAATGTGTGGGTGTGAGCGTGATGCACAGAGCGGAGGTGTAGTTTTGGTATGCTTCACTGGACTGCCAAACTGAATTTCGACAAGATTTTTTTTCGACATTACGAAACTCCGACACGTCTCCATTTCGACAATACTTAATTCGAAATACCTTAAGTCCGACACTAGGTACTGTACTCCAACAAAGCGTTTCTTCGACATGACTTAACTAGGAAATGATGCGAATTCGACGACATTCTTCTTCGACATTATTGCTACTCCGACATGAGTCAATTTCAACGTAGGTACTCTTCTGCGGCATACTGTACTTCGACAATATCTTAAATCGACGTGATGCATCTGAAACATGATGCTACTTCAAAATTATTCTGCGACATTGTCACAATTTCAGTTCTAGCCAGAAAGGGGGTGACTACGAAGATGGTGACTAATAGAAAGTATGGAAGAAAAAGACAGTTGCGCTGATCCCAAATAAATTGGAATAAGGGGAGGGGAATGATGATAAGGAATAAATAAAAGCTTGTGTTATAAAATAACATTTTTATTTATTAGAACATTGCTGAGTGAGTATCCTAAGGTAGCTTGTGCTTATATTACTCCAGCCCGTCCCATCCTTGATGTCCTCCCTCCGGTTGACGCCCTAAGCCGAGGTTCGTACCCCACAGGGGGTGCCCTTAGCAAGCGTTCACCTAGTTTTAATTATCATAGTTGAATAACCCCTGGCTGGAGGTTTTAAGTGTAGTAGCTTAAGGCACCCACAAGAAAGCCCGGTTAAGTAGTCATGATCTCAGAGGTCAAGTACGAGATGCCCTACCTAAAAAAAAGTTTATATTACTGAATATCTAATTTACAAATATAAAAAAAAAAAATAACTTCACACAGATTTTGAAAAAGCCGCTATTACGGCCGTATTGTATCAACGCTATCTGCGCTAATCGCAGTCGACTCTCGAAGCACACGCCGCGTTTTCATCCCATAGTCGTGTCGTGTTAGAAGCAGACATCTTTGACTTTTAATAAGTTTAGCTGCAAGAGCCCCAGGCTAGTTTTTTTGCACCTATTCGTAACTTACTAAAACATATTATATTCCAAGGCTTGCTCCGCTGCCTCACTCTGAGGGGAGTGTGGAGGCGTCATCATGTGGACAGTCGGTTCCTGATGATGTCACGGAATGACTCTTGTCATACCAACAGGCGATAGTACAGGACTGGGTGTTTTCATCATTGGCGATTCCATTTCTGGCAAGCACACACTGGATAAAATACCCAAAATATCGTTTGACTCTTCGGGACTCTAGATTCAGATCGTAGATCTTATGTGGTTTATCAACGAAATGACAATTTCGCGGTATGAGGAACAGGGTGTAAAGTTCACTCATCCACCATAGAAAAGGGAGGATCCTCCGACCAGACAGGTGTTGTGTCTGGTGCGCAACTGCCCGACGGTTGAAGTCGGAATCTTATATATATGTCGATCGCGCGGTAAACTCTAATAGCGCGATGCAGGATTTGTGTGACGTCATGTCTTTGATGCGTAGTTCGTATGTGGCGGTGTAAATCCTACCCCAAGTAGTGTCCTATTTTCTCGGGCTTCCGGAAAAAATACAAATGACGTGGCTACGTCTCGGCCATTAAGATTGACAGTCGTCTTGGCTGTTAGGACGTCCTGCTTCCTTGGTACTCCATCAGCTAGTTTTACGTACTTATCTTCCCTCTAGCCCTATCGTTCCAGACGTTTATACAGTTGGTAGGAGGCGACACTCTATTTTGCATACGTATCAGTATACGCCGTCCCAGTTATACCTACTCGTGGGTAAGTACTTACCTCTGAAACCGACGTATCTCGAGCGTCAGCCATTTTCTTACGTTGTCGCCGCGTCTGCATCGCAATTCGCATAGTCGTTTTGTGTCCAATAAAAGCAGATTACCTATCTTGGTTTTTTAATAAGTTTAACTGCAGGAGCCCCAAGTTATTAATTGTTTATCAACCAGCTGAAGTATCTAAGACACACGTCGTTTTCCTCACTTCCTAACCTAGTTTTCGTGACGTAGTTGTATCCATAGACATTGAGAATGGACTGAGCGTTCGGTATTCAGTTGTGCAGTGAATACAGACCGAATACGAGAGAGAGACAAAGCGAATTCGCGGCCAGTAGTTGTCTCTTTAGGAGTACTACAGGTACAATACGCGCCACGAAAGAAGAGACTTGACCGCGCCTCCCGCCGCTCCTTCCGCCGCCCCGATGACGCCCCGGCGTGGACTTCATACCGCTAAAGAGACCCATAAATCGTCTACTGCGCAAGTCAAACCACGTGGTGTGTCAAGTCTCATCTTTAGTTGCACGCACTGTATAGGCCGCACAGTCGCTTTGTCCCTGTCTAGAGAGTGGTCACTTTTCGCACTCAGTTCAATTCTCTATGTCTATAGTTGTATCCCATGAAAGACTCTTCCGCCTTTAAAGTTAAGCTGCAGTAGCTTCAAGCTATCAGTCAGTCTATAAACTATCCAATAATGGCTTCGTAATTGCCAGAAATACGCCTAAAATTTCGGTCTTCGACTTCCATACTGCTTAGGTTGTCGTCACGTAGGTAGTCGCTTAGGCCTAGCCCACACTGTGAATTTTATTAGCGCGCCTTGTATTCGCGCGGTTTATATTCAGGGTACGACATTGTAACGAGCGGGAATTTTAAATCGCCAGTGCGAGTAGATACATAAGATAATGTGTTACAGAATATTGATAAAAATATCGCGCAATGTTTTATCGCATTGCAGGCTAGGCCTTACTGTAAGTCTCTTTCTTTTCTAATAAAGTTTAGCTGCAGTAGCCCCAAACTATTAGTTGTCTATCAACCAGCCGATAGCTTCGTAATTACCAACGAATTCTCTAGTTTATAACTTCGGCAGCTAAATTGGGTTAACTCTGTAAGATGGTTAACGTTTCGTGAGTAGTTGATTTAATTTAATGAGAAGGGAAAAGTAGGTATTGTGGTTCTTGGTAGATAGGTAAATACCTAGTTAAGTTGGTTATGTTGTTAAGGTCCAGGCAAGATCAAGTTTGTATGGAATTAGTAGTAAGTACCTCAATGATTATACTATCTAAATTCTGTATAAAAAGAACATCACGCCTGTATTAAAGGGTGAGGCATAAGTGTTCTGGTACAGCACCCACATTTCACCGTTTAAATACCAATTTTTTCCTAGTCCAATTTAAATGAAATTAAACCTCGAAAAATTGACTGAAAATCGTTCCCGTTTAATTAAATCGAAATTAGATTTCAGATACGTATTTTTACCCACAAGCGTGCTTCAGTTGAAAATGTTCAAATCAGTTAAAACAAATGACGTTAGAGAATTTTTTCCCCTACCCGCATCTGGTAATGTGGACTTAACAGGTGAATGAGAGCTGAGCAAATATTTGTGGCAGCATAGCAAATAATTGTCCACAAATTGTTCCCAAATGAACGTTTAAATTAATTGATTTTACAATTTGCACTTAAATGTTTATTGTCTCACAGTTTGTGAACCCCACTTGAAGAAAATATTTAATTAGTTAGCGGACTGCTATCACGTTGTTTTTTTTTTTTTATTTGGCTGGGGAACGGTCGTCTTTTGTTTGAATGGCTTCTTCATTTGATACAGAGGTTCAATAGAGGATTTTAGGTTTTAGTGCGTTTTGTTTTTAATTTTAACCTCTCCTAAAGGTGCTGATAAACTTGAGTATTCACATGTAATGAGCATTCTAGCGAATGTTACACTACAGAAAAATAAACGGGAGCGTTTTAGCGAGCATTCTAGCGAGTATTCTAGCACACGTTCTAGCGAGCATTCTAGCGAACGTTCTAACGAGCATTCTAGCGAAAGGACAGTAAATTTGCTTCAAGCTTTTTGCCGAGCCGAACCATTCTGACATCTTCGTAAAATATTCGTCACGAAGATGTCAGAATGGTTCGGCTCGACGAGCATTGACTAGAGCATTCGCCAGAATGATCGTGAAAATATTCGTAGCGATGTTTGGCTCTATACTTGGCTCTGTTCGTTGTTCAGTTCGACAAATTTAAAAACGGCGAATGTTCGATGTTCTGTTACAAGTGAATTCTCAAGTTTATCAGCACCTTAATATTCTGCCTTCAACTAAAAACACATTCAATAGCACCCAATAATAATATCAATTACACGTTTTTTCCTTTTAATTAA
Source organism: Omphaloscelis lunosa (assembly GCA_916610215.1). NCBI lineage: Eukaryota > Metazoa > Arthropoda > Insecta > Lepidoptera > Noctuidae > Omphaloscelis > Omphaloscelis lunosa. The sequence goes on along the minus strand of OU744266.1, from coordinate 4,910,594 downwards.
CCGAGTACCCCATTTTATCCCCCGTCTGAAGGCAATTTTGAGGGAGCGCAAATTGACGACAGCCCCCGAACGCGGTCGTAGGTAGTTAGCCGCTTTTAAACGTGTACTTTGTCTCAGGTGCTTTTATCAGGCAGGATGAACACGATACCTCGGATGAAACGCCTGAGAGGCCTTATTTATAGATCGTTGGTTTACATAGGTTAATGACCTTTTCCTGTGAGTGTTCGGGATATCGGCCTTGTATTGAACTAAGGTGTTGGATTTTGATGTGGTTTCGTGTTTCGGTAGTTTGAGGTTTGGGTAGTAATCGCACTGAGTGACATGTCTATATATTACATGCGGTCAAGTTCGACACTGACCTAAAACTAATTGAGTTGTGTTAGCCCAGTTATACACGGGCGATTTTTTCCCGCGTCGATTTTATTCGTAAACTGGATTTTCAACGCTCTGCTTAGCGCCGAGTGTTGAAAATCCAACAGTGTTTTTTGTCGACGCGCTGGGTTACAATCTGTTGGATTTTTGGTTCTAGGACATGCCGGTTTCCTCACGATGTTTTCCTTCACCGTTTTGAGAGCAGTGGTGATGAAATAATTTACACAAAGTAAAGCACCTGTCTGGGTTCGAACCCGCAGCTACAACTCATAAGTCACGGCCATTACCACTGCTCTCTCCTGTTCTTTCAACATTAAACATAAACTCTACAGCTTCACGTTATCAAAACCAAAACTAACCATTTAAAAGTTATACCCACAAAGCACTTAGTGAACGTACGAATAGACAGATTTACTGCAAGCACAGACGCGACACATTCATAGTAACAATTTTTCTTTGATATCACCTTTATTTCGAACCAGTAAGGTCTGTTTTCGTACTTCAAGTATTACTGATGCGTTCACATTTTTATGCCGCGTTATATAGCTTGACATCAGCTGGATTTATAGCTTCGTTGTGGCTTGTCGCTTGAGATGTGGTAGCCGGGTAGCCGTGAAAGGCTTTATTGTTAGATAGTTGGATTGATTAGGAGTCGTTGGGTTAGTTCTAGAGTTGAGTACAGCACGGTATTTACAAGGCAGATGTGAGTGGAAACGCCGGGAGGGGACGCCCTAGAAGGACATATACTGACTTTATTGGTGATGTTCCTCAGAAAGGTCAGGTGCGTAGTACTCGCAACCGGCGTGCGTGTATGACCAGATGTATGAACGTAAACGAGGCAAAAGGAGTATGTAAGGATCGTAGCAGGTGGCGTCCTGTAGTGTCTACTTGTGTGTTCCCATGGGAAGAGGGCGTGAGTGTATATATGTTGAATACACTGTGAAGCTTTTTAGGGTTCCGTAGTCAAGAAGGAACCTTCATAGTTTCGCTATTGTCCATCTGTCTGTCTGTCCGCGGTTTAGCTCAGACACTTTTCGTTTTAAAAAGCTGTAATTTGGCATGGATATACATATTAATCACGTCGACAAAATAGTAAAATAAAATCATGATCAGTATATTTTTTTAGGGTACCTACCCTACGCCTACCCTATTTGAAAGAATCAAGTGTGGGACCCCTGCCAGCTAAACGGTTGGTTTTGGAAATGTGAAAAAAATCACAGCAATAGCATACAAAACGAAATTAAAAGGAAAATTGTCACAGCTAAGTAGGCTTTACAAGCTAACGAGTAATAATCGACCAACTTACATTTGTAGTTGCAAAAAAATACATTGCCAACGAACAACCACGGGGACTGTATTTTTTTGTTTGCTGGTAAAATAGAACCAACTGTAAAACAATCTTGCATTTTTTTTTTGGGGTTACGCGTCGGGCCCTGGTTCAGGCCATGGTACGGAGCGAGAGGAAATAGGATGCCATCACCTCCTTCTGCGAAGGGTTGCTCGCGAAGGAGGAGGCGGAGGGAGAGACAAATTTCGCGCCCTCACGCCCTAACCGCCGCAGAAGGAGATGTCCTGGGCGTCAGGAATCGCAGGCCGATTTCCGACCACCGTAGGCGCGAGCTTGCGGATAGCTCGCCATCCGATATGGACCAGGCCCCGGTCGACAGCACGTTGTATTCCACGCGCGCCTCAAAGACATGTCAGCAGAATTGACGGGGTCCGCTAGGGCCGCTGCCTGCCGGGGTCGCAAAGAAAACCGAAAGGGAGATCGCGCCTTCCGGCAACAGGGCAACCGAAGGAACACGGGTGGGTTTTAGTCAGTAAGAGTCTGACACGCCTTCCCGCTCCGCCCAGAGCGGAAGAAGTTATCTGATAATTTCCCACCCAAAAAAAAAGATGTTTCTTAGCAAGAAAACGGACGACTCCTTTTCTCTTTCTCGATTTGTATCTTACCGGGTGTTTTTATCAACATGTCGCAATACAAGTACATAGCGGTCCATCTATACTATAATAAAAGCTGGAGAATTTGTTTCTTTGAACGCGGAAAAATTTGTTGAATTTCAAAAAATCTTTATGCATTTAATAGCCCAATTCTTGAGGACCTTAAAGGCTATTTAACATCACGCTACGACCCTTAGGAGCTAAGCAAAATGAAAAGTATTATAGTGGTCACAAAGACCATTGGCCACGATGGTAATTTTGAACATAATAATCAGCCTATAATGTTCCCACTGCTGGGACACAGGCCTTCTCTCAGTGAGAGGGAGTGGGCCGTAATCCAGTGCGAGTTGGTAGATGTCACATGTGTTCGAATTTTTGGTTCTGGGACATGCCGGTTCCCTCATGATGTTGTCCTTCACAGTTTTGAACATACTGATCTTAAAGGGCTGCAAATTGACATTGAAACCGGCCACCCTTTAAAAGGGTGGCCCCCTTTAATTTACACCACTACAAAAACCACGTCGAACTTCGAGTAAAACTATATCCCTAAGCTGAAATGTCACTAAAATGGTGTCTATTTAAAATGATCAGGGTGCGACACTGAGTCCTACATTCTCGTTTGAAATCATTTCATATAATCAGCATAATATGGGAACCCATTTCGGTTTCAGTAAAAGTTTGTGTCAATTCGTGCTGGGATATCCATTTTGATGGAGATCATGTGGACATTTGTGAATGACTTTTCGTGAATGAGTTTTAACTATTTTACATAATATCATGCCTTATTTCCCCAAAGGGTTAGGCCGAGGTGTACCTTGTACACCCATATTTCGCCAGCTATGTTCAAGTCCCATGTAACGGCGCGAGCCTGTTGCTCCAAACTCCGGGCTGTTATTGAGAAATTCCTGATAGAAAAACCTAATAACACTTTGGCCGACCCGGGAATCGAATCCAGCACCTCATGCTCAGCAGTGGCTCTTGCTACCACTAGACCAATGAAGTAGTCAGACTGTAAACTATTTTAGTGCGATAGAAAAAGGGTAAGTTACTGTAGTTGAAGCGTAGACGTAACGTCACGCACTTTTAATCACAATTAGAGAGTTTTGAAGGATATTGCTAACCTGAATTTCATTTCGTATGTATGTTAGAAGTTAGCAAAAAGAGAAATGATACTTGGTTTCCCCCTTTGTTAGGGAATTCGTTTGCGTGCGGGTGTCCGTCTCTATCATGGACTTATAGAAAAAGGAGACCTGCCGGACTGTTCTGTAAAAATCTCATCGTGAAAACTAAGGTGAAGTGGGATTAAATTGAGTTGTCATTCCAATTGATGCTAGAGATTGACACCTCACTTCAAGCTCATTTCATAAAGATAAAGATTATTTTATTTTGAAAATATGGGTGACAGCAAATGATGACAAAAAATTCAGGGTTCAGCCATATTTTACCACATAGGCATGCAAAAGATTTAAAACATTCAACTGGTAATTAGATAATTAAATACAATTTTAAAATTACACAATAAACTAAGTACAATAAATAATATATATATATATATTTATACTAGCTTAAAAATTATTTCTCAATTAGGAACTCCTTAATATTATAATATGCTTTCGCCACTAAAAAGTTTCGGAGTCTCTTTTATTAACCGACTTCCAAAAAGAAGTAGGTTAAAAAAAGAGATATACTGTTATAGCGTGTTTTCTTTTTTTATGTATGTCCACCGATTTCTTCGTCAATATACTCTCGAAGTGGTCCCGTATAAATTTTATTAACTTTGGTTTGATAATTTTTGAGTTAGCTTCAATAATACGTATTTTTTCCCATTTCGTATGTGGATGATATGATAATTTCCTGTCACTGATAATTACATAGCAGTTACTGGTATTCAAATTTGTGTGGGGTAAGTACCACAACTAAAAAGTGAAAAATAAAAACTATTACAAAAAAAAAACAACCGACTTCCAAAAAAAAAGCACTACAAGTGAAAAATAACTTTAATTTCGGAAGTCGGTGGCAAAAAATTAAAATTAAAAATGAAAGACACCGACTTTCGAAATTAAAGTTATTTATCACTTTGTAGTGCTTTTTTTTGGAAGTCGGTTGTTTTTGAATAATGAAAGCTGAAGCTCTTTCCATGTCTTTGGCAATTTGTTATAAATGACTGGAGCCATGCAGTAGACACTTTTGCGCATAAATGCTGTTTTGCTGCAATAACATCTTGCCTCTGGCTTTCCTACAAATCTTTCCTCTCGCATTGCTGCAATCAGTGGGAGTGATTTCGTGGTAACAGGAAGCCGAGCAATTGCGCGCTATTTGATTTGACCAATAAGCGCGCGTGGTGCTAGAGTTGGCTGTCACATGGTACCAACCCATGTTCCGAGAGGTTGGTACTGTCAGCCATGATGTCAGATGTTACACATCATATGCGACTATTGTAAGGCTGGCTCGTTTTTTTTTTTCTTTTTCTTTACTTTTTCCAACTCTTTTTTTCTATCTTTTCCTCATATTTAAAGCGACTAGTTGGAGTACCAACACCAGAGATCTCTTCGAAGTAAATCTTCATTTTCGAAATTGTAACTCTCTGTATAGTAAAGAAATGATATTTGATTATGGTAAGTAGGTGGCATGTTACCGAATATTGGATTGGTAGAATCACTTATCTTCTTAGGATATAAGGTTTTTTTTAGCTTCGATGGAAAGGCCGATCCTTCATTTGTTGACGGGGTGAATGACCTCATCCACCATAGAGGAATAGTCAAAGAAATTTGAGATTTATTTAGCATTCTTTCTTTATTTTTCGTGTGGTTAGTGACTAACCTGGTGTCAGAGTTTTAATGCTGCCTCATGGTCCTCTCAGGATATATCTACTACTATTCGTCCCCACTGTTGTTTGCACAGTCATACCATCATCCATGCTCGCACCACACTAACTCTAGCAACCTCTCATACATACTCTAACATCTCTTTTTTACACTTCCTCTAGTTACTCACACACTGGTATTTCCACTGCTTTTTGAACAGTGATAGCCTAGCGGTGTGACCGTCGGACTGCCAAGTCATAGGTCTCGAGTTCGAACCCAAGGCACGCACCTCGGACTTTTCTTTAAAAAAAAAATGCAAATCATTAGAGATTCAATTAAATCCCCGTAATAATAATTGTAGTCTGATAAAATCATACTTGGGAAGAATTACCAAACATTAAATTACCTCAAGCAAAAAGTTCCGCAAGTCAGTTATTGGCAGTTGTGTTTATTAACGGTTTTAATCATGAATATTAATGTTTCCTATAATTCTTCCTCTTTTGATGTAGTTAGTGACTAACCTGGTATCAGAGTTTTAAAGCCACTCATGGGCCTCTGACTTGGCTTCACATGCCGTCGAGAAATATCTCTCAGGCATGCCAGTTTCCTCACGATGTTTTCCTGCTCCGTTTTTGAAGCAAGAGATATAAATACAATACGCACATGAATCCGAAAAGTCAAAGGTGCGTGCCTTGGGTTCCAACTTGAGACCTATGACTTGGCAGTTCGACGGTCACACCAAGCACTTTCACTGCTACCAATCAGAACTGACCCTTTGTAATTGAGCTACTAAATTAAGAGATGATGGAATGCTATAGACTCTAAGGACCGTCCAACTCGAAGAACCGTGTGGTGTTAGTGGAGGTACTTCCAGTAAATGAAAACAGCCAAGTTCTATTACGGAGCATTAGCAGGAGAGTTATTAGCATTGTATAATTTCATAACACGTGTGAGTACTATGTACCTACTATAAAGCTACCATTTACTAGGTACGTCTTTCATTGACTTGAATGTGCCCTTGTGGCTGAGAATATGTCATGCTCACTCTAATGTCTTGCTGACGGGCGACGTCATGTTCGTGAACGGGCGCTGTCAGTAGGGACTGGTCATCTTCTAACTGCTATGGCTTATTTTAATTTGATTTTTGAATTGTTTTATTTTTTAATTACGGACGCTTTTATCGTTTTGCATCGTTCTCACATTTATAACTTTAACATGAATGATGTAACCAATATTTTGTAACCATATTATGATTTAAAAGAGTGTCCATGGAGTTTCTTGCCCGTTCTTCTCCATAGGTACCTACTACGCTTTGGAATGGGCAACTAGCTTCATCTTTCTGACTGACCAACCCCGTGACAAATCAAAAGTGCCTGTAATTGGTTTATTTGAAATAAATGCTTTGAGTTTGAGTTTGAGTTTGGATTTATTATATTCCAATGCGATACAATAGAACTAGGCAAGAGCATGCTATCGAAAAAGATGGCTACCGAGAGCGCATGCTAGTGATGTTCGTATTATTTAGTATTTAGTAACATTTAGTGCTGGGATTCCAACAGTATCTCTTCTCCAATTTCACTTCAACATATATTTTTAGACTCACGGGCGATCCTAGAGGGCCAACCCGCACTGGGCCCGCGTGGTGGATTGTGTGGTTCATTTCCTCTCACAGAGAGAAGGATATGTCCCAGCAGTGAGAACGATGTAGGCTGATTATATGATGCTCGTTATGGGGTTCACGGGAGTCATGCTCAAGACTTGGGGCCTCGGGCTGAGCCAAGTTGACCCCACAACATCTGCCAAAGCAACGTCTGCCCAACGGCTGCGACAACTTTCCTACCGTGGAGATCATAAGGTAATTCTGGAACTAGGTGAGTATAAATGGTAAAAATCATTTTTACAAGAAAGAGCAACCGATTACCAAAAAAGTCTCCCTTCCTAGTTTTTTATTTATCACTTGTTAGTTAAGGTACCAACACCACACCAATTCGTGTACCAGTACTTGCTATGTAGACAACGGTGACAGGAAGTATTAATAACATCATCAAGATACACAAAGTGGATTAAATACATAGACTGCCTCGTTGGTGACTGCCTCGTTGGTCTAGTGGTCGCAAAGCGCTACTGCTGAGTATGAGGTCCTGGGTTCGATTCCCGGGTCGGGCAAGGTGTTATTGGGTTTTTCCATCTGGAATTTCTCAGTAGCAGCCCGGAGTCTGGATTTGTGCCCGGTTGATGGCAATAGGCTCGCCCCCTATTACATGGGACTTAAACATAACTGGCGAAATGTGGGTGTATATGTACACCTCTGCCTAACCCTTCGGGGAATATGGGCGTGATGTTATGTTATGTTTCGAAGCTAATTAAAAAACTACACAAGCAAAGTTAATACAATTCTTAAGGGACCATCACGATCGTCCTCTATACCGGATGAAGAATTTTCAAAATCGGTCCATAATTGACGAAAATGTCGATGAGTTTAGGTACATAAAAAAAAATACATACAGACAAACATACCTATAACCTCCCCCTTTTTGAAGTCGGTTAATAATGATTTATCGATATTCATTTCAATTTGACTAAAATCAATTTGAAAATGCTGTCAAAAACAATAAATTATCGGAAAATCAGAATATTCGTAATTTATGATTTTGGAATACATTTCAGAAGACGAAGGCCATGATTTAATTTATTGCTGAAAATAGAAAAACGATTTGCGGTAATGTGACGCTAAAAAAATAAAACCTGCTAAGCTGAATATGTACCAAAAAGAAAAAGAAAAGAAAGAAAGTATTTATTGGGACTCGCACAGGACATTACAAATTAAACTAAAACACACTCATTAAAACACCACCACCACCAGCCACCACCAGTGGCCACCACCAGTGGCTCCAGTGGTACCAGTGATCGGAGTAGGTAGATTGATTTTACGTACTCGCATCAAGAATAGTCATAGAAATTATAACATGGAGAAGCCTTTTTTCCGAGATTTCATTTTGGTACTTACGGGATTGAATCAAGTACCTATTGGCGAGAACTCCTCTCACTACAGCCATGCGAGTGGTGAACGAGGTTCACGAGAGGGTTGATCTATTGTGGTGCAACTTGAGTGAACTCGCAAAAGTTACATTATACATAATATGTTATTTAGATGTAGGTTAAGATTTATGATATAGTATGTAATTTTATAGGATGTAGATTAAGGATTTAGCATGTAAGGCCCCTCTATCGCATTGGATCGCAGATCTGTAATGGTAGTTTTGGTAAGATTTTCGTAAATAAATAAATATTGTAAAAGTAAGGATTTTTAAACTACTACATTAGAATTTTTTAGAACGAATAAACATTTAAAATTGTTTTTTTTTTTCTTATTTATCAAGTAATAAAGTGAATCTTACTGTTGTGCGTCCATTCGAAACTTACATAATATGACTAATTTAGTAGTTATTTCTTGTAAGTATATTATCTGCTGGTTGCAATTGTGACTATTCTTGAATAAATAAATAAAAATATATTTTTATACTTCTTAATATTTTTTCGCATTCAATGCAATAACAGCAAAAGGGTTAAAAAATTCTTATTCATATTGATGTATTCCTTATTCTACACATTACAACATTTGAAATTCCTTTAAAAAATCTTAATAATTTCCTAATCCCGGAATCCCAGAGACATATATCGCCTATCCCTATTAACATTGTCGTATATGCATTTTTGCCATTTTCTTTTTATTTAATTTATCACTCTTAAAAAGTCCCTTCTTTTGGTAGCTGCCACAAAAAAAAATGTTTTACGAGTAATTTCTAAAATAGCCACGTTAACATTGTCGGATGTTGTCACAACCGTCAGTTAACAATGACGGATGTCAACTCGCGACATCGTTTGCGGGGTGCGAGGGGCGGCAATCCGTGCGGTTGTGCCAGTACGGACCATGTTACACGGGCGATCGCACGTTGTGTAATGCCAAAGATAATTATTTATAATTTGTTGCTCTTAAGTAATAATTATTAAGAATAATGTTTAAAATGTCCGCCCGCTTAAGGTCCGCCCGCTTAATAAAACTAGCCAATGAAAAACCTGAACAAAATTTCATGGAACACGGGAGTATTGATATAAATATTTCGACTGCAGACGAAGATGAAGAAACAAGTAAATATTCATTATTATTTTATTACTAAAATAGCTTTTCGAACATGATCCTAATTATTTAAAAACAAACTAATTACAATACCTACTTATCTAAGTAAGTATTGTAATTAGTTCGGTTAAAATTGTAGGAAGTGACATAACCGACATTGTTAACCGTCTTTTAAGGAGTAAAATATGTCGGTAGTACCACATCCAACATTGTTAATCGTTTATTGTGAGGTGAAGAATGTCGGTAGTACCAGACCCGACTTTTTTGGTTGTTTTAATTTATGTTCAATTTGTCGGATGTGTTACTTCCAACTTTGTTAACGGTACTTATTTTAAAACTTTTTGTTGGAAGAGGTACATATTGCTTTGTTCACCGATTAATTATATAGTTTGTGTGTTGGTTGTGGCATTTTAATTTTTGGTTTTTATTATTGTTGTTACAAAAATGCATTTTGACGCTTTTATTTCATCTACACTGGCTTGGTTCTTGTCAAATAAAATTTTCGCACTACAAGATACACAAAAATGTACCATTTTTTTTTATTGCTTATCTAACTTTTTTTTCAGTTAATAGAGAATCTCCTCTACCAAGTGGTTTTCAAGATCAGTTCAATAAGTTGAATGAAATGCTGGGTGACGTTTTCAATGAAGATGAAACTCTGGAAACAGAAAATAATGAACCCACTGTTTCGACATCTAGTTATTTTGAAATTCCTACTGAATGTAATGTTGCTATTGACCATGAAAAAATATCAAAAACCCCAATGCCGTCCCCATCTTCTCATGAAATTAACAATGACGCCTTCAGTGCCACTTATTCTCAAAGTGAGTTCGCAGTTTCAGAAGACATGGCACCACCGCCACCAATCTTGACCAACGACGACTTATATGGAAACTTACCCACACCTTCTGTGACTTCCTTTACAAGTGTTTATACTCCCACTTCTACTAAACAAAGTCGCCAGTCTACTTTTAAAACTGATAAAGGCAAGAAAAGACTCATACGTAAAGAAAATTGGGTGGTAAATAAGAGAAAGGCTTTAAAAAATCAGGGAAAGAGTTTTACAAATCACAGAGGAAAACAAGTACAAGAAAAGCAGTTAAAAGATCCATGTAATGAAAAGTGTCGAATGAAATGTTCCACGAAATTCAGTGAGATTCAGCGAAATACAATTTTTAAAAAATTTTGGAATCTCGGAGACCGTCAAAAGCAATGGCAATTCGTTATTATGTATACGCAAAAAGTACCAGAACGCCGTCAAACAACCGAAGTAACTAAACATGACCGTAAAAATACTTTTAACTATTTTCTTCCTACCGAGGATAAACAAAAAACAAAGGTATGTAAGACCATGTTCTTGAATACAATATCTACGGGAGAGCGAATCGTGTCTACGTCGTGGAAGAAATATGATGGAGAAATAACGGTATCGGAGGATAAGCGAGGAAAATATATACATAGAAATAGTGTAATAGATGAAGAGATGATCAGAAGCGTATGTGATCACGTCAAATCATTTTCTTTGGTGGAATCCCATTACATCAGGAAAAATTCAAAGAAATTATACTTGGAGGATGTGAAAAGTGCATCTCGTATGTTTAATTTGTATTGTGAATGGTTTGACAGTGACAAATATAGCAGCAAAGCATCAACAAAACGGCAATATCGTGATATTCTTAATACAAATTTTAACATAGGCTTTCATAAGCCTAAGAAAGATCTGTGTGATATGTGTCACGTCTATTTTAATAAAGAAATTCCTACAGAAGAAGAAAAATCTGCATTTTTAAAACATCAATCTGCCAAAAAAACCGCGCGTCGCTTAAAACAGCAAGACAAAAATGAAGCGATATTAAATGAAGAGATTGTTGCAGCAACTTTCGACTTTGAAAAAGTTTTAATTACGCCACACGGAGACGTAAGTGTTTTTTACTATAAAAGAAAATTATCTACACTTAACTTCACCTTATACGAGTTAGCTACAAAAGAAGCTACTTGCTTTATGTGGCACGAGGCAATAGCAAAACGGGGCGCAAACGAAGTCTCTAGTTGTCTCTATCAGTTTATGAAACAAAAAGTTTTACAAAATGGAGTAAAAACTTTCCGTTTCTGGTCAGATAATTGTGCGGGGCAAAACAGGAACCGCATTGTTTTTGCCCTTTACCTTATAGCTGCGAAAGAATTTGGAGTCACAATCACCCATCGTTTTATGGAGAAGGGTCACACCCAAAACGAGGGTGATAGTGTCCATTCTACTATTGAGCGCGCTAGTGATCGCAGGCTGATCTATGTTCCAGAAGAATGGTACTGTCTTGTTCGCTGGGCTAAAGCTGAGGGTAACCCTTATGTAGTAAAAGAGATGACAACCTCTGACATATTTGACTTTAAATCTCTGTTAGCAAATAAAAATTGGTCGAAAAACAGTGACAATGAGAAAATCCAGTGGACTCGCTTAAGAGAGGTGACGGTACATGCACAGCACTATGATAGGATTGAATATAAGTATAATTTTCAAGATGAACCGAAAACTATAATAGTATTGAGATCTGGTAAACGAAACACTGGAAGGCTGGCTCGTGAATTTCAAATCAAGCAGGCTTATAATGGGGATATTTCTATCAGTCATGATAAATATAAAGATTTAATTAACATGTGTCAAAGTGGAGTAATTCCGGAGAAATATCACAACTTTTACCAAAATTTAAAATCTGATCAAAATGCCCAAGAGCCACGTGAAGACAGTGACAGTGATGATTGATGATTAATTAAAAATGTTACTCTTTTACTACTGATTATTTTGTTCCTATATATTAAGAAAACCTAAAATGTGATGATTAAGTGCCACTGTTAAAATTGTTATTTTGATTGATACTTATTGAGACTGATTAGTTAATTTAGTTATAATAGAGTATTTTTATAAACTTTTTACTGAATGTAAGATTATTATTGTAAGTGAGACCGATTTAATTATTTATCCTCATAGTCACTTCATATTAATATAAGGGTTTTTTTGATGTAAGACTATGCGGGTGTCCCATTTCAAAACCTAGATTTTGAAATGGGGCAGTCATATGTAGCTCAAGCTGTTTCTATCATATTTTCCTAGTTTGCAATTTTATAAGTTTTTTTTTTAAGTCTGTGTACGTCACACGGTTTTTCATTTTTTTATCTTTTTAAGGTTTTTATTAATGAATAATAAAGCATTTCGTTTCATTTTAAGGCTGTGTATTGTGAAGCTGGGTTGTTTAATTTTGTATTGTACTGATTAGATTTTTTACTTTTATAAGGTCGTTTAAATGAAGCAGTTTTATTTTTTAAGCTCCTTAAGGTTTCTTTTAGGTGATGTTGATTTTTTAAATAAATATCTAGTTACAAAGATATAAAAAAGATGTTTTATTTATAATTTCGATTTAGATACGACAGACATTGGTCTAGGATTTACTATTAACAGTGATGTATATGGCACTTCCAACAAATAATCAATTACTTTGTACACGTAACATTGTCGTATGTGGCACTTCCAACAAATAACCAATTAGTTTGTACACGTAACATCGTCGTTTATGGTAGATCCGACAAAATACAAGTGATTTGGTACGCTTAAAAAAGTCATTTCTGACTTTTAACATGCTAACAAAAACAATAATAGTAGTTTATTACCATGTAAGTAAACTCATAAACATGTATTAAAATTCTGTTGATTTTTGTTAACCTAGCTCGTATATTTAAAAAAATATCAACAATTCAAACTTTAACGCGCTCTCTTGTAATGTTGCTGATTTTCACATCCGACAATGTTAATAGGGATAGGCGATATATTAGTATGGATATCATACTAATATATACGTGCCAGTTCATTGACTCCAAATTAATCTATCTACTCCGATCACTGGTGATAAATAAATAATTAATGTAAATTATACATACATTGACTGCCTCGTTGGTCTAGTGGTCGTAAGCGCTACTGCTAAGTATGAGGTCCTGGGTTCGATTCCCGGGTCGAGCAAAATGTTATTGGGTTTTTCTATCTGAAATTTCTCAGTAGCAGCTCGGAGTCTGGATTTGTGCCCGGTTGATGGCAATAGGCTCGCCCCCTATTACATGGGACTTAAACATAACTGGCGAAATGTGGGTGTGCCTGCTACAGGGACACCTCTGCCCAACCCTTCGGGGAAACAAGGCGTGATGTTATGTTATGTTTATGTTATGTTTAATTATTAATATTCTAGTTCACTAGTTAGCCATATTTCTTATTTCCATACAGTAATGTTGCCAAATTAATCAAAACAGCGAAATATTTGACAGCTATTTGCGACGTTGCCCACTTTCTGTATAAACGCTCTTAAAAAAGTCGTATAAATCGGTGTGGCCAGTAACAAAAACTCTTTGACCTAATTGAGACGATGTGGTTACAAAAACACAGCCATTTGTATGCGTCCCAAACAATTTGCGGGGTTTCCCTAGGGTTGCCAACTTACTACTTTCAGTTGATATTGTGCCAGATTTTTTTTAAATTTTAACTACTTATTGTAACATATAGCACCATTTTCTCTAATACAATGTGACAGTAAACGTAGAGAAATAAGTATAAAATTTAGACTCATATACAGGAAAAAAAATTAACCAGTGGGAAACTTAAACACGTGACTTTACTCATCATTATGAGCAACTTTTACTATGGGACCAAACCTGAAATCGTGAAAAAATCAGCTGTTCTCTACATTTATGTTCGTAAAACTCGTCAAACGTATGTATGGAACTACTGATTTTTTTTTCGCGATTTTAGGTTTGGTCCCATAGTACTCGGTAAAAGTTGTTCATAATGATGAGTAAAGTCACGTGTTTAAGTTTGCGCACTGGTTAAAAAAAACCTGTATAACGGAATTGTTCAAGATTTTTGTTATAATGACGTGAATTGGTCCTGATTTCGACCTTGAGATGGTTAGGTTATGGTACGTAATTAATAGAACTCCAGACCGAAGTTTTTGGCCATGACGGCCAATCTCAGCGGAGACTAGCCAGCACTCTACTCTAATATTGTACTAAGTGTGTGCGCAGACACAGGTGCAATTATTAAGTATGACAAATATAACTTTTAATATGATATAATAACGTTATGTTGTTAATAAACATTATTGGACTACCTAATGCTGGGGCCGCACCTGCGTCTATCGTGATGAAACTTCGCACAGTGATAAGATATACGTAGATGTCACCAGCCATGATCGGCTGTCATCGCGATAGTTCGGGCTGCGTAGCACTTATCGTTCGGGTACATCAAAGGGTTTTAGCGCGTTAATTAGCGCGGCGTGTGGTCGGACTACCGTTGTTCATTTCAACTGTTGTCTCCGGACGGCGTAGACGCTCTATCGAAATAATGTAGAGAAATCTATATTTTACGATAATTCGTTAAAGACATGAAGCCGCTAATGTGACCACAGCATTAGCGCGCTAACTTTTTAGCGAGCAACACATACAAAGCTTCGGCACGCATTGCTTCGTTACGATAGACGCAGATGCGGCCCCAGCATAACATTTGTATTACCATTTCACCAACCAGGGTTAATTTATAGGAAGTAAAAAATAAACGAAAAACGAAACAAAAGCAAAAAAGCAAAAGGCAATTTGTACGTACTATGTAAAAAGATAAACCTACAGGATATAAAAACAAAGGTAAATAAAAAAAAGTTTTATAAGTAATATTGGATTTGGAAGAGCTTTGCTTCCATTTGCGTGCAATCAGGATAGGCTAACTAAAACCAATTTATATCCTTCGAAGGGTAACTGTTCTTTATTTATTAACTTCGGGCCTACAAATACCTTAAGACACGAAGATTTTTCTGCAGATTTTAGAGGTAACCTTACCTACCTTGAGGTAGTCCTTTAAACAGAGCTTATTACAGTAGATAATAATAATAATTAATAATAATAATTTTATTTGACATGAAAAGGATTGTACAAAAAACAACTTAAAACTAGTAAGCTACTCGTAAAATACAATACAAAATAGGAGCATCTGCAGCCGAACTAGGTAAAACCTGTATCTCGGCATGCAGCGCCAAACCTCTCAGTATATTATTTGCATAAAGAACTAAGCTAACATGTACAGCTTTATGTAGATTAAAGAAAAACAAGTAAAAATAAAATAAAATAAACTAAGCTAAAAACTAAATGTGTTGGTGTGCATGTATAGAGAGGGGAAAGTAATTGTGTAGGAGTGGTGAGTGTTATGATGTGTGTACGTGTGGTGATGTGTAAATTGATGAGAGTAAGCAAATGTGTGTGTTTAAGTGATATGTAGATGAAGAGTAAATACCTTAAAAGTTGCACAAAGGAGTCAAAGGACCCTGTTTACTCTGGAACGATTAATAGTCGTTCTGTATCATCATAAGTTAAGGTCAATAAGTACTTTTTTACCATGGCTTTGCAACGAACCCTATTAAGAGGGTAAACATCTATAACGGAGTTAATTTTATTATAGACATAGGGCCCCAAAAATACAAAAAATCTTCTAATAAAAGAAGTTTTAGGTTTGTGTTCACGAGTACACACTAATTGTTTCTTACGCCTATGGTTAAGGTTGGGGTCATATGCTAAGCCTTGATGTTGCTTCAGAATTATAGTTAGTAGGTAGAGCTGTCTAACAGTAAGTACTTCGCAATATTTATATAGCAATGTAGTGGAAAATAGTCGAGGCTTATAAGTGCAAATCTTCAGAATCGTGCGTTGAGCGATCTCAATAGGTTTAATTACTGTTTTGGGAGCTCCTCCCCAGGATGAAATGCAATATGTTAATACTGACTGGCACAAGGCAAAGTAGATTTGTTTCAGTAACCTAGCATCAACTACGTGACGCAGCTTTTTAAACACATAAATAAGCTTTCTGACTCGCGCGCTGAGTAATTTTATATGGTCTCTGAAGCTGAGGTTGCCGTCGAAGAGGATCCCTAAGTATTTTATTGTATTGACACGTTCTATTGGCTTACAAGTGCAGTGTATATCTAGAGAACATTGGTGAGGGACAATGTTGTAATTGCTCCCTGCCCGCGTTGAATTACGAATACTGAAAGTCAGATATTTCGTTTTATCAGTATTTAATGTTAAAAGATGAAGTCTGAGCCATTGGTTTACCATATTAAACCCATTTTGTGCAGCATTAAACGCCTCATCCCAGGTATTGGCAGAGAAAAGAAGAGCTGTGTCATCAGCGTATGATATGATGTCGCCTTTGGGAATGTTGATACTAGTCAGATCATTAATATAAATGAGAAAGAGAGTAGGCCCTAAAATGCTGCCCTGGGGAATGCCAAAAGACACCGGAAGATCACCGCTCACGTGACTCCCAACTCGAACACACTGCGTCCGACCAGCCAGATAGCTCTCGAGAAGTCGGAGTTGAGTTCCTCTCACACCAAGCTTTTCTAGCTTGGTAATCAAGATGGGAATAGAAACGGTGTCGAACGCTTTTTTCAGGTCCAGGAAGATAGACAAGCACTTGCGCCCCCTGTCCAGGTTAGTACTAACAAATTCAGTCAAGCAATAAACAGCATCATCGGTAGATCTATTTGCTCTAAAGCCAAACTGATTATTTGCAAGCAAATTATTTTTTTCCAGATACTTTGTGAGTCTATTGTTAATTATCTTTTCCAGTACTTTTGAGATAGCGGGTAATATAGAGATCGGACGATAATTGGAGATATCATTTTTATCGCCTCCTTTAAAAATTGGACGGACTTCGGAGCTTTTCAATTGGGAAGGGAACAGACCTGTACGGAGGCATTGATTAAAGATGTAAGTAAGCGGCGGGACAAGGAAGTCAACATGTCTTTTCAAAAATTTATTTGATATATTATCGCGGCCTACCGTGCATTCCGTTTTTAGACCCATCATAAGGCGAGAGACTTCGTCTTCACTTGCATCCTCCAACACAAACGAATTCAGTTGTGTATTAGTATTGAAAGCATACGGATGCTTTGCTACTGAAGGCGGTAGAGGTGAGGTAGTAGTAGTATTGTGAAGATTCAAGCAGTTTTCAGCTAAGGTCTGGCCTATGTTTACAAAATACTGATTTATAGAGTCCAGTGATTTTTCGGGTGAGGAGCTTACTTCCAAAAGCTGATTCGAGTGACTAGGAACTTTATTCATGTTAGAGATTTCTTTAAGAACTTTCCAGAGCTTTTTTGGATCATTTTTTGTTTTTTCGACCTCCGATTTCTCATATTCATGTCTAACTTTCTTTAAAATTTCAGTACAAAAATTCCGGTATCGTAAATATGTAACTCTCAGAGTGTCATTATTTGGTGAGGATTTTAGTTCATAGTGTAGCCTGTCTCTATTTCTCATGCATCTCAATAACCCAGGAGTTACCCATGGTTTAATAATCTTTTTACGCCTTGAAGTTTTGACGACAACAGTGTTTTGATTTATTGCGGCCTGTATTGAGCTGGTCAGGTAGTTGATAGAGAAATCGGGATCATTGGACTGGAATATCGGAGTTAGATCCATTTTTATTATGTCTTGTGTTAAAGATTCCTCATTGGTTACATTGTACATAATGTTTGTAAAAGTTCGTGGTAAATTAAGATCTAAACATACAAGCACAGGGTAATGGTCTGTTAAAGTAGTTGTCGGAATCAAAGTATGGGAACGGTAAGAACTTCTTAATAATACATGGTCAAGGCATGTTCCACTCGCACTACGGGTAATTTCTGTATGGGCTGGTAATAATCCGTGAGACGCTGTAAGGGTCAAATATTTCTCTCCAGTTTGATCAATTTTCGAGTTGTTGATGGAAATATTAATGTCTCCTATTAACATCAAGTTGTTGGAACCTTCTACTTGTAAAAGAGTTTCGTGTAAAGAGTCTAGAAAAGGATCAACGTTTTTATATGAGGGAGAGCGGTATATAGAAACTATAGTCATCTGTTTGCCTATTCGCGTTATAAGACAGTTTCCTTCTTGAAAGGATGGTTCCTCAAACACTAAACTAAGATGGTCTTTGTAATAAATAACAACTCCGTCATTTTGTTTTAAATTTTTTAAAGTGGAGAACGATTGGAATCCTGATAGAGTAGGAATTACACTTGCCTTCAATAACCAGCACTCCGTGAGAACTATAATGTCACAATTCATTTTTAACCTGTCCAGTAATAATACAAGTCCATGGAGATTACAATTAATGCTGCGAATGTTTTGCATAAGTATGGTCAGACGTTTGCCAGGAGAATAAGAGATCAACTCATGACAGTCTTCAAGATCACAGATAGATACTTTTGAGACAGCGCAATTATCTATATCACTTGTTAAGCTATCTAAATTACCAAAAATGATTATTTATAGGAAATGGGCAAAAGTAAAAAAGGCAACCAAAGTATTGGTTCAAGATAAACGTTACAAAGCTATTAGTACAGGGAAATAGGCCAGGTTAACTCTTCAATTCATAAAATATGTTGATGTGTGTGTGAAGTTTTATGTTTTGTGTTGATGGACATGACATGATAAAGATTAACAGAAAAAATATTGACGCATGCATATAAAACATTTTAGAAATACAATATGACAGAATAATTTCTAAGACTAGTCACTCGGAACACTTTAGTTTTTCCATATCATACTCCGAAATTATTCGGATTTGTGGATCATTGACTTTTTTTCGAAGGTACACCATGCCATTGGAAGTCCAGCAAAACTGGTAACTATGGCTCCGCTGGAAAGCCCTGGCAAGATAAAAAAGTTTTTGTGCTCGGTATGTAAGGCATTCAGCAACATATACGGGAGCCACAGAGCCATTTATTTTTAGATGAGTGGAATTAAGTTTGGCTTCTTTAGCCTTAGTCTTATTGAAATTCTTAACTCCACTGATGACTTTTTCTTTAGTGACAACCGTGGTAAAGTCCACAATAATTGGGTGGGAGTTGTCTTTCGATTTTAGTCGATAAATATCTTTTATCTTGGAGCCATCGATATCAATATTCAATGACGTCCCCATATTACGGACTAGGCTGCAAAGGTCTTCCTTTGTCTCTTTATCAGTCTTAGGAATGTTTCGGATTTCTATACCTGTCGAGCGAGATTTACGCTCCAATTGTTCTAACTTTTCCTCTAATCGTTGAATCTTTTTTTTGTCGTCCAGCCGTTCCGCCTCTAGCGTGGCAATACATCCCAGGAACTCATCGTACTTACAGGACATGACCTCGACACTGTGCTTTAACTCTGAGTTTTGAACAATAATGCTACCAATTTTTTTCATTAGGTCCTCAAAGCGAACTTCCTGCTTGTCAGAGAAAGTACTAAAAGTAGACAAAGTTACAGGCACAATATCTTCCTCGCCTTCGAACTTCCTCTTTTTACGCTCCGTGATGTTTGTTTCTATTTTAGAAAGATCAGGCGCTGATTGGCATTGGTGTAATGTTGCGTCATGTGCCATTACAGGCGCTAATCGTTCGGACGTAATTGTAGTTGAGATTGGCATTGCTATCGGAGGAGGTGTGCGATTTATGGGCATGATTCCGTAGGGACCACCACGTAAGTACCAGGAGAACAGTTATAAAGGGAGGTAAAAAACAATTCTTGCAGGAGCTCAAAAAGCAGCAATGGCGAAATCGACGAAAATTAAATGATAT
Source organism: Omphaloscelis lunosa (assembly GCA_916610215.1). Lineage (NCBI taxonomy): Eukaryota > Metazoa > Arthropoda > Insecta > Lepidoptera > Noctuidae > Omphaloscelis > Omphaloscelis lunosa. The sequence goes on along the minus strand of OU744266.1, from coordinate 4,890,717 downwards.
CCGTTCCTTATCAACAGCAAAAATAAATCTGTATTTATAATGCTCAAAAACTATTATTCGTCAAAAATTGAGTTAATAAGCACCGCCAAGTACTAGGCGCGCATAAAAGCAGTGGCAAGTAAAGCTCCACTTCACTGGAGTGACGTTTGCAGGGGTGGGGCCAGATGGGCGCGTACCTTCTATTGGCTTCGGATAGTGGGCGGAACGCTTCCAGCAAGATGGTCACGCGCAGCAGGGCGGAGCTTGTCCTTCCACAGGATTACGTCGCGTAGCGTAGCTTATCTCCTTACGTTTATGCACTCCTATTTTTTTGCTTCGAAATTAAATGGTAAATACTGATTTAAAATTAAAATAAAAACTGTGTGGCGTCCAAAAACACGTCAGCTCGTGAACGAGGTCCGAGGGGAAGGGGGAGATTCTGATCAATTGACGATGTTATTAAACTCGAGTAGATGTGGTAGAACAGATCTCGTATTGGGTCCAAGTATTCTGCTTTTAAAATTTGAAAATCTTATCAGTCTCGTCTTCCTGGGCTTCTGGGAGTATGTAGGTATCCTGATAGATAATGCATCAGGATGTATTGTTGACGGTAGGTGCAATGTTGACGGTTTAATATAAACATTAATTTATAAACTTTCCATGAAACATTTGATGCCTTCCGCGAAGTGAAAGGACACTCACGTGCTTTTCTCTTGATCTTTCTCTAGGTAGTTACGGGAGGTCCTTTTAGGAATCCTCACTGTTCTAGTCGATGAGAAACAAGTATCTGCGGGTTCAGAGATATTTCATCTATCAAATCCAATATCCAATTGAACTCGCCCCAATTTCAAACAAAAACGCATTAACTGGAATATAAAATACATAAAACAAATCAATTTTCGCTTGGCTGATCGGAAGTTTGGAAGCCAGCAAAAAGGCCGAACTTCCGTATATCCGCTGCGCCCACTGATTGATCGGTACTGCCCTGTTTTTACTCACTTAGAACCAAATATAGATATTCTACTACAGCTCTAGTGTGAAGTCAGTTTTACAACTGATATTTCCGTACTAGTTCCAACATACGTATTAGAAATACTTACCTAGTTCTTGCCTCGTATCGGAACGAGCTATACAAGAATCGTTTTTGCCGTAGTATGAAGACTGGCTGGTCAGTAAGGTTTGTAGCGATACTGACTGCCTGGGATGAATGTCAATCGTTGAGACTCCTTTAATACGGGGTTGTATTTTGAAGGAGTGAGGCCTTAATAAAAACAAAAATTAAATGCAAACATCTGTTGTAACATGAACTTTGAACTGATATGCCGAAGAAGGGAGAGAGCCCATTACATACTTAAACGGCACAGTCCCAAACAAGTCTCAACTTCTGGCCTTTACCAGAAGTGGTCATCGTATTAGTGGTTCAGTCTGCAGCTTCATTATCATCAGGATTGTGCAAAAAATAGCAGTTCGTCGTAGACGTGGTACGGCAGCGACTCTCCTGACATCCTTTTCTATCATGAAGACAACCGCCACGTTAACATTAGGTGCTAATCTCTGCTAGAGTGACAGACACTATAAGAGTCGGATAAGAGTGACACTGGCCATTCTTAACCGACTCTTTTCGGTGATTCCAGTATCTTGTTAGAGTAGTGTTAGCCTAGTGGTGTGACCGTCCGACGGCCAAGTCATAGGTCTCGAGTTCGAACCCAAGGCACGCACCTCTGACTTTTTGGATTCATGTGCGTATTGTATAATTATCACTTGCTTCACAAACGGTGAAGGAAAACATCGTGAGGAAACCGGCATGCCTGAGAGATATTTCTCGACAGCATGTGAAGTCAAGGCAGAGGCCCATGGGCGGCTTTAAAACTCTGACACCAGGTTGGTCACTAACCATACGAAAAAAAGAAGTAACTTGTTAACAAAACTAGAGGGCCCCATTTGCTGCGCCTTCATATCTAAAAGGCATAATGTGCCATATTCCGGGCTGCTACCTAGATGGCCAAGAAAACAGAATAGCATATATTTTAACAAAGCTGAAATGTATGGATAAGACACGACCAAGAATACTTCATGGAATGGAACCAACTTTAAAAATAATTCTCATTTTAATTTAATTTTCTCAATGGAAACCTTTAAATCTTGGACTCAGTCCAATGAATAAAACCTGTAAACGAAAATTCTGCAAAGTTTTCATATTTATTTGATTTTATTTATTGTATTTTTGAAATAGTGGAAATTTTTGTGAAGAATATTGCAGGTTCAATTCCCAGAGACATAAAATTGAATTATGTGGGGGATAGCATTACCATAGGTCTTCTAGAATAAATACTACAGTTGGTACTAAGTATTCCCGGCACTGTCAAACGCTTTTAGTAGACGCGATTTAGTATTTTTTTCTTTTCATTTTACGTGTGATTAGTGACTAACCTCTAACCTGGTGTCAGAGTTTTTATGCCGCCTGGGCCTCTGCCTTGACTTCAAATGCCGTCCAGAAATATCTCTCAGGCATGCCGGTTTCCTCACGATATTTTCCTTCACCGTTTTTGAAGCAAGTGATAATTATGATACGCACCTGAATCCGAAAAGCCAGAGGTGCGTGCCTTGGGTTCGAAATCGACACCTTGGCAGTCCGACGGTCACACCACTAGGCTATCATTGCACCTAGTAACTAATTGGTCAAGACAGATGATAGTTTTAAGTCGTCGAGTGGTTTTTTCACCTCTTTATGTTCAGACTCGACAAATATAAATTTTGTTTTAATTCGTCAAAGCAATCAGTTGTTCTAATCGATCAAGTCTAAAAAAAAGGCTGCGTTTCCGCCAGAGATGTGCTAAGCCGCTGAGCGGTGCGAAAATGTGTAGCGGGCTCTTTTCAGATGCGATTTCTCGCTCGCGTCCATCCCTAGCACACTTCCCTCGGACATATCCCTCTCACACAACTCTCGCACACATCTCTCCCACACATCCCTCGCACCCATCCCTCACTTGTTTTATACGTAAAAAAAACCTCGTTCCGCTAAGCCATTTCCACAGGAGCTGCGCTGAGCGAGGCTAGGTAAATAAAGCGATTCTATTGGTTCTTAACAAACGCATCCATCGCTACGTATCCTCTCACATCCCTGCTGGAAACGCAGCTTAAACGGTGCTACAGTCCGATGTCGAGAGAATGCGTTCTTGACACCTGTCAGTTAGACAATTTTTAGTTGTAATAAGGATCTCTGAAGAATGATTCTAGTAGGAAGGATTCTAATTGACCATAACCTTTTATAATGAGCTACCCTGTTCTTCGCTAAATTTGCCTTTTAATGCGTTTAAAACTAAAGTAAAATCCCACCTTTGTTCAAAGGCATATATATAGTTGGGCGCTGTGATTAACTCAAGACAATGTTTATGTTCTTTCTCCAGAATTAGCTTACCTACTGACAGTTTATATGAGTTTATATAATTTTTTATTTTATTTGACTTTATAAGTCAACTTATTACTATTTTTTATTTATTGTTGACATAATCAACTTATTACAATGTTTTTTTTTATGAGTTGTATTGCAATATGTGGTTAGCTAGCGACCACGACAATTAATTATATTATTTTTTGCCTGAGCAACTGGCAGCAAGTTCGTCATGCTTCCTAAGATGTCACTGCTTGCGGTAGCGTCGGGGGTCGGGTTGCCTCCCTCCCTCAAATATGGCAAGGGGAGTAATGGCTGATCTTTGCGTTATGCTCGTGAACGGGTGCTGCTTGTAGTGACTGGTCATGTCACTGTCACTGTCAAAATGAAAATAAAATAATTTTAAATTAAAACAAAAATGAAAACAAAAACAAATAAGATTAGATTAAATTTTTCGTCATAAACAGATTCATTCAGATTCATTACATTAAATCAATGCCCCTTCCTTCTCTGTACAAAAAAGCCTTGCAGTGGATTAGTTCCAAGCTGACATTTAATTTAGGAAAATAGCAATTGGTCAGATCGAGCTGTCAGTAAGAAAATATCTAATTTATTCTCTCATCTTTAGCAAAAAGGGTCATATTTCCATGGCCGACTGTTCTTGATAGCCTGCCTGATTGATCGAGAGTGCTCTGTTTTTATTCACTCCGAGCCAAACGGGGTTAGGAAGGTTTAAGAATTGAATTTAAAAGAGATGTCGTCAGTTTTTATCTGATTAATAAAAAGTAAGATGTTTTTATTCTGGTTGTGACGATGAGTTATCTTTTGTGTTTGGGCTCGGAAATATTGCAAAAATGATTGTTTTCGAGTGGTTTTTACTAAGAAGCAATAACATGGTTTTTAACTGACTTTGTTTTTTTAAAGTGAAAACTTCTTTAGGCGCGTTGGGCATTTTTGAGATGGGACTAAACCATTGATTTCGCGACACCATGATGACACCACCTTTTGACCATTAAAAAGACATCAACGCGTTGATTGCCGCGGTGCGTGGAGTAAAAGACATCAACGCGTTGATTCCGCGGTGCCGATTTTTTTTCAAGTTTTCACTTGTGTCGGCACTCCCGTAGTGCCACTGTTTTTGTTTGTATGTTTATTACGCGATTATGAATTGATTTTGATGATTATTTTTTGTTTGATATGTCATACTTCAGAGGTAGTCCCATATAAATTTTATTAACTTTGCTTGTGTAGTTTTTGAGTTAGCTTCAATAATACGTATTTTTTCCCACTTAGTATGTGGATGATATGATAAGTTCTTGCCACTGTTATTTACATAGCAGGTAGTGGTATTCGAATTTGTGCGGGGTAGGTACCACAACTAAAAAGTGAAAAATAAAGTGTAATAAGTACAAAAAAAAAACAATCAACTTCCAAAAAAAACACTACACAGTGAAAATTTTGTTTTTCTTTTTTTCTTCTTTTTCGTGTGGTTATTGGCTAACCTGGTGTCAGAGTTTTAAAAGCCACCCAAAGGCCTCTGGCTTGGCTTCACATGTCATCGTGAAATATATCTTAGGCGTGCTGGTTTCCTCACGATGTTTTCCTTCACAGTATTTTTTTTGACAAAGTGATAATTATACAATACGCACATGAATCCGAAAAGTCAGAGGTGCGTGCCTTGGGTTCGAACTCGAGATCTATGACTTGGCAGTCCGACGGTCCCACCACTAGGCTATCACTACTTAATTTTTATGTGTGTATGTTATATTTCTACGAGGTGTCTGAACTAATAAAAAATCTGTAATATTTCGATATTTCACTCATAATGTCTAAACATTTTCAAGAAATCTGTATTAAAATTAATAGGCGCTGAAACTGAAATTAACGAGTAACGTGATTGATTGACGTATTACTGATTGATTTAATATTACACACTTTTATAAAAGTTTCCAGACGCGAATCAATCAAAACGACCCGGATAGAAGTATTTCAGGTTTTCATTTACATAATAAAAAATAATAAAAAAATCAAGTATAAAGTAAAATTATGATTTACATTAATTACAATCGAGGAAAATTTTATTCTAACTGTAATGTTGCCTGATCTAGGTTTATGAAAACCTGTGTTTCATAATAGCTTCTCGATATTACATGCGTGGGTAGACTGACCTTTTTATTTAAACTCAAACCATTTATTTCAATTAAAGGGATTCCCAAACAGTGGAACGCGCCCCCATCGGGAAGATTAGAGTGACCAATGGGGGCGCGGCGGCGGCGGTTCCAATAAAAAAGTATAGATTTATAAAATTTTATATTAAAAATAAGTTTTTTTAAAACCCAAACGTTTCATAATACTGTAAAATTAGGTTCAGCTTTTCTGCCAAAAAATAAGTTTTTCTATTTCTGTATGAATGGTCAAAAGGAAAATGTAACGAATCCGAAATTGTACATTTCTCGAGCTCGCTTTACTCGCTCTTACATTATGCATTCCCATAATTCTTGAGTTTTTCTGCAAAACTCGACAAAGTAATTTATATTTCTGTTTGAATGATCAAAAGGAAATCTAACCTATCCAGGGGGGTTTAAACATTTTCAACCTCACTTTCGCTCGCTTTACATTCTTATGGTTTCTGCTTATGACGACAAAGTAACTCAGAGGCGTAGTTATTTTAAAAGAAAGTTAGGGGGCGCGTATGTTAAAATGTTGGGAACCCCTGAATTAGACCATAAACAGGTTTTGAATTGTCAGAGTCATTCAGTAATTCCCGGGTTATACAAGCTTAATTTTTGAAATAAGGATAGCAAGATACTGCCTCGTTGGTCTAGTGGTCGCAAGCGCTACTGCTGAGTATGAGGTCCTGGGTTCGATTCCCGGGTCGGGCAAAGTGTTATTGGGTTTTCCATCTGGAATTTCTCAGTAACAGCCCGGAGTCTGGATTTGTGCCCGGTTGATGGCAATAGGCTCGCCCCCTATTACATGGGACTTAAACATAACTGGCGAAATGTGGGTGTACTATAGGTACACCTCTGCCTAACCCTCCGGGGATTACAGGCGTGATGTTATGTTATGTTATGTGATAGCAAGATAGTGCTAGTAAGCTAGCAAGCTAGTTACTATGACCTCTTTTTAGGCGGCTAGTAAGCTAGTGATGAGTGAGTAATATAATACTTAATGTATTGAGATAGTTTAATACGATGGGGTTCTATTTTTGATCTGGTAGCGCCCCCAGTATGTTTTGTATATTCGATAAAATATGCTACTTTTTTTATTTTAAAAACTCCTTTTTTACTTTTTGTATTTCCTGTGCGTGTCCCGAATAAAATATTTTTCTTTCTTTCTTTTCTTTGACCACATACTCAGATAAAAATATTATGTTAAATTAAACCACACTGCCATCGTTTTCATGACAACTGTCACCGCGGCTGCTTTGTAGCGGCCACCGCCTTCAAATCAGAATACCGCTACGCTGCCTGTCAACAGGAATAGTGTTTGGTGGCACCGGACGACGACATAACGTTAACGCCGACTGTCGCTGAAAACTAGCGTTCGGGCTCTGTCTCGCAAAGGGTCGCAGCATTATGCTGAGCGATGACCGTTTTGCGTGGATGTGACGCATATTTTCCCTCAACTTGTTCTTTTTGTTTTGTGTTCTTTCTTTGCGTCATGTTAACCGATAATAAACGAATTTTCTGTCTTTTTATTAGGTATACTTCTTCGGTAATGAAACTTTACAAAGAGCCCTATTAGTATTAATATTGGCCAATTCTTGACCAAAGTTTTAGCATAGCCATATAACGTGGTAATGCTGCCAGCATTTTGGGCACTTTTTGTTGTCAGCAGTGCGGACGAATTTTTGGTGCCCTATGATTCTTCCCCCCTTTTTTAGATACACCTGAATATTATTATTATTGTTTAATACTGTTAGCTTATCAATTTTGCATTAGTTACATAAACTAAGTTGAAATTCAGACTTTTTTTCGGGAAAATTACTAAAGTTATAAATTAGAAGTAAATTCCATATTCCTTGTGTAGCAGCTAGAATAAACGTCCGCACGCTGTGTGCGTGGGCATACAACTAACGTGCTGCGTTTTTATTTTTTTTAATCTTATGAGGTCATGGCTGCTTAACCGGACTTTCCTGTGGTTAACTTAAGCTTTTAAACTCAAAATGCCTCCAGTCAGGGGCAAAAACTATTCTAAATTAAAACTAGGCGAACGCTCGCTAAGGGCACCCCCTGTGGGGTACGAACCTCGGCTTAGGCCGTCGCTGGGGGGAGGACAGCAATAAGGGACTGGATCAAACTTAGATTTTCATCTTGATTATTATGCGGGGTATTTAAAGCTAACGGAACCTCGTTTTCGAGCAAGGGTCGGGGGAGGGGGGGGGGGGGTAACGTGCTGCGACGTGACGCGCGGTATTTATACTGTGAGCAAAAATCAACCCGCTCCTACATCTTATTGCAGAACAAAATTGTATATATAATCTAGCCTTTTAAATATAAGTTATTCAATCTGAATATTGTTTTATTTTACTCCTGACATCTGGTAAACTTGTAAAAAAAAGCCATATTTCCAAATAAAATATTTACTTTACAAAATGTCGGATTGATTTAGACGCCCACAAGTTTCAGGAATTTGAATCAACTGGCTTAGATAGTCGAGGGTATAATGCTACGAGGTTAAAAAGGCAATGTGAGTGGAAAAGTACTTCTTACATAGCAATCGAGGTCATATTCAATTAGACATTATGTCTTACTTGACATCATTTCTTTGAATGCCTTCTAGAATTCCTTCAAGAACTCTGCATTTATTTCAATCACTTTTGAATTGTCAAAGGGTCGGTCAGTCAGAAAGATGAAGCTAGTTAGTTGCCCATTCCAAATCGTAGTAGGTTGCTATGGAGAAGAACGGGCAAGAAACTCCACGGACACTGTTTAAAAATAGGCAGTGCTTGTAGAAGAATGGAAACAGTGCTAGTCCCATGGCTATGAGGACCTAGTTTCATGAGGTATAAATAAAATAAATGTAGGTACCTGTTGTATTTGTAAACGATAGTTTAAAAAATAATGGTGAAGCATATGGAACGCATCCGTCATAATGACATTGACGTTTGTGACAGAAGATTTGTTCCCGCGCTTTTTCCGAGAGAGTCGTAGAAATTTTTCTCCTGTGTCAATTGTGTCATGCTTGCTGTAGCTCAAGTTAATTAACGTTGATTTCGCTGATGTGCCTACGGTATTTTAATAGTACCTAAACGTACATTTATCAGTTCTGATTGTTTTTTTTTTATTGCTTGCATGGTTGAATGTTGTGTTGAAGCCAGTATCGCGGGTTCTTGTTAGGGAGGATTTGTGTTGCATACGGATTTATTACTCAATTTCGTTATTGCACCTACCGTTATTAATATTTGTCTCTGTGTCACCCAAAGGTTGACTGGTGGAAAATGCCTCTACATTTGTGTCCTTGAATAAATAACCTTGAAATAAAATAAATAATATTTTTTTGGGGCCAATTGGTGTTTCTATAATCAGACCTAAACTAAATTATACACTTAGTAGAATTGGGTATATTACCAGCAGGGTTGTCAGTTTTTTTTTTTGCCAAGTCGAGATTCTGAAACTTTTTGATTGAAAAATCGGGATTCTTTCGTCGAAAGCGAGACATGAGTGTGAATATAAGTTTTAAGTTACGTTTAAGTGACAATCGATAGCAAAAATAGCCATAGAAAATGTATTTTAATAAAAATATGATATTTTTAATAAGATTGATTTTATAGTTAGGTAGTTGAGTCTTCTTAGTCTTCTGAATAAAAATAAATAAAAAGCAAAAATAAGGGGAAAAAAGCGGGATTGAGCCTGTCCTGCGCGGGACGTTTAATTTTGATTTAAAAATCGGGACGGCCCGCCAAAATCGGAACATCTGGCAACGCTGATACCAGTCAACAGCGATGCGGAAGAATTTTTCGACGTTAGGATATTATATTGTTATTTTACTAATTAGGTTTAAGTTATTATTGATGTACACTTCATTTTAATTTTGAATAAACCCTATTCTATTGTCTTAGTAAGAAACAAGAGATTTAATAGAAAAGTTACGAATATTTTTTACCGACGAAGACTTAGTTAGTAATTAGGGGTAAGCTTGTATTACCTCCAATCTGACCCTGTTAAACCTTTAAAAAGATAAAAGCTTACTTATTTGTGGATAATCCACTAATTAGTAGGCTTTCTTTTTTATAAAAAAGCGACCATGTGCGAGTCAGACTGGCACACGAAGGGTTCCGTACCACTGTAAAATATTTAATACTACAGACAAAAAACAAATGATTCTTGTATGGTTCGCTCCTTTAATTTTTAAGTTAATTTTATTTTTATTATTTTTCATTATAGCGCCTATTGTAGTTCACATTCTGAAAACTATGAAGGGTCTGCTTGCCTAATACGGTTCAAAAGCTACAGAAATGTACAGGCGGTTGGACGATCGAACGGATGATCGGACAGCGGAGTCTTAGTTATAGGTTCCCGTTGGCACCCCTTCTTACGCATGGAACCCTAAAAACAAAGGATAAAGAAAGGAAAGTATACATTGTTTACTAAAAAAGAAACTAGGTTAATTGTTCAAATCATTAGGAGAGTGGGTAAGGATCCAGGACTAATCTATTAGCGACAAATTGTAGGTAAAATGGTGCAGGAAGTTTACGTAGGCTGGTCTTAAGGTTGAACTAGTCGCGGGCTCGAACTCACTAGTGGGCATGGCCGAAAAGCACACTGCCTCACCTGGCATCGTGTTCGACAGAGATATTATCAGTGATGAGCAGTTAGACGCTGGTCTACATGCACAACGTCTTTTTCGCACGCACACAAACACCGTTCCGAACTATTTTAGTAAAACAAGCGCGTAAAAAATTACGAAAAGTCCTTTGGAAAATCGAGTTTTATGTAAAAACCACTGCATAAATCAATTACAAATAAAGTTTATTGAACTCTTCGATAATAAAGCTTTGTCGGTGCCGACTTTGTTTTGGAGGTTTTACACTTCTTTTATTGCTTATTTACCCCCAAAGTTGCGTTAAAATTTGCAAGAAAAAGGAATCTTTGTGGGCTCCTAACTTTTTAAAGGCCCATTATTTTACTATTCTGTTTCCGCACAGACAAAATTAGTAATGAAACAAAACGATATCATGTTTAACTTTGGATGTACCATGTCAAACAGTGGAGTAAAATTCCCCTGAAATTTGTATGGAAAAAATATCAATTAGTTCCACCTTAAGGGAGTTTTATTGCTATGGAGATAATATTTTATTGGAGTGGATTTTGCTTATTTACATTTTGATATAAAATGGTGGAAGTAGTCTGTGGTGTCTGAATCGACCGCAAATGCTTCTTTTGTTCGTGACGCTTTCAATGTGTGGATTTCGACAATGATGACAATGAATATGAAACATATGATGACGTTCATTATATATTTTTCACACCACTTGCTCGAAAATGTCAAATTATATGTCATGCAAACCTAACCTAAAGTGTAACCTAACCTAAAGTCATTTAAGACCTGAGGTCTAGCAGGGCATTAATATTGTACTGAATTTCATTGTGACCTGCTGGTCATTAATGTGATTTGAATTTGGGACATAAAGTAGAAATCGCATACGAACATTTACGATAGGTAGTGGGTACATACTAATTTCATACTATTCACCATTAAAAATTACACTAAAAAATAAATTGTTCGAAAATCGAACCGGCCACCACGAGTACCTAGAATATAAATAAAAGAAAAATAGAACACAAATTAAAAAGAGGCGCGAATACTGGAAATTGCTTTGCTTTGTTATACAACAAATTACTCGGTGATAGTGATTGGTTTCCGGAGTACATTAAATCCGAAGCCATTGGCATTGCCAACAATCTACTCTCAGAAAAGTCCAAGGAATCGTACATGAAAGCCTAGAACATTTGAATTGTTTTAAATGGGTCTTCTAACTGTAATTGTAATTTTAATAAATACCTTGATTCTAGTACTATTGCTTTTTATTGTCTCGTAAATGGTGTGAGAAGTAGAGTATTATCCTTGGGGATAAAGGTGCATTCGTCTTGGGTGACCTTGAATCCCACGCTGCACTCAGGACTCTTGTCTTAACTGTAAACTCCCTCGCTCCGGTCGGGAATTAACGCTACAATCCTTCGTTTTGCTCGGGATTCAATATGGCGCGGGCGCCCGCTACATAAGACATTACTTTATCCTCTTAGTGCATAATCTACTATCATTCATTCGTTCATCAATCAGTCACAATTAAAGAAAATAAAGACGCTTTGACTATTCTCCTCGGGGATAAAGGTGCCTTCGTCTTGGGTGACCTTGAATCCCACGCTGCACTCAGGACTCTTGTCTTAACTGTAAACTATAAACTCCCTCGCTCCGGTCGGGAGTTAACGCTACAATCCTTCGTTTTACTCGGGATTCAATATAGCGCGGGCGCCCGCTACATAAGACACTACTTTATCCTCTTAGTGCATAATCTACTATCATTCATTCGTTCATCAATCAGTCACAATTAAAGAAAATAAAGACGCTTTGACACTTTTGACAGGTGCCCGGACCCCTATTGAACGTCATTTCAGAAAACGCTCATTGAAACTTTAAAATCATTTCTGTTTTCAAACAATGAACCTCTTTAAATAGTAGACTGTTAAATGGCCATAAACGATCATAGAATGTAGAAGCGTTAGTTTATGGGTAATAAATTAATTTAACGAGTTTGATCTGCAGTATGCAGTGCTGTGAATCAATTTGTTAGCTAGAAAGCGGGGTAGTTTAAAAAATATATATATTTGTGGGAAGAAAAGTTTTACAGGCACGGTGCCAAATCGAATTAAAATAATATTTAAATTATTGTTTATACAAGTTTTAATCAATACTAGCTGGTGTGTACAAGAGTTCATCTTTTATAGGACTTGAGACATGTCAAAAGTATGGAATGCCAGTTCGGGACGTGAAATGTAATAATTTACAGGTCAAAATCTTCAATTTGATCCAGTAATCCCTAATAAATAGCACCAAATCAAATATTCCCCCATATGCCATAAGTTTTGGGACTTATCATCAAAACTTATGGGAAGATGTGAACTTATGGCAATATCTTTTAGAGGGGTCGCAATATTATGACGTATTTTTCCTTGCATTGCAAGATAAGCACAAACAAGATTAAACTCACATTAAAACTACATAACATCCGAAAAACATTGAGCATTAAAAACTCATTTGTGAAAAATAAGGGGAAAATTCTCGATCGCGACCACAGTTTAAAAAAGGAATTCACAAATGCAGGCTATGAACACTTTGAAATAATGAAGACCAAAACGTTCTACGTTCGTTCCAAATTCATTTAAATTTCCCGCGTATTAGAACCACGCCTAATATTTAAAAGAGTGTCAATTATTATAGAAAACGTTCCAGGTCTCTTAAAACTAAGGTGTTTAAATTTATAATTTATTATAAATAATTTCATTTAAAATAAAATTTAATACATTTTTATATGTTTATATTTTTTTATTTAATAAAATTTGATATATTATTAAATTAACTTTTTCACTATTATTAATTATAATTTATTTATTTATATTATTTTTGAATATAAGTTTTTTTTAATTATTGGGTAATGGCAGCTTAACATAGTCGTAATTCATTAAAAAATACAAATCAAGTTATAAATAAAAAAATAAAATATACATGAGTTGACATATTATTGTTCAAAGACTGATAGCTTTTTCATTACTTACTTAGAAACGTTTTGCTGTACATACAAATAATGTATCTTTCGGTGTAAAAGGGTAAGCGTGATTTCAATTTTCGTCCATCCCATCCACGCCTCGCCTCGCCAGTGTAATACTACCTTTACGCACGAGCGACCGTAGGTAATTATTTCAAAGTCACTGTCGAGACATATTACTGTTACTTTATTTTACTGTGGTTATATATATCTTTGTCTTTACCCACCAAAAAGTCTCAATCACATACTGTCATACTATACTTGACATAATGTGCTATCCTAGTCCTTTTCTCCTGTTTTTATTACTCTTTATGTTTTTACGGCGTTTAAGTGTCTTAATGGTGTTCTAAATGTAATTCTGAGTTAAAATATTACTATCTAACGTAAGCAAAGTTGCATGGATACCTAGCCAAGTCAGAAAACCACTTAGCAAATGTTTTCTAGTAGAAAAAAAAACCACTTAGCAGAAAACCACTTAGCAAATGTTTTTTTCTAGCAGAAAACCACTTAGCAAATGTTTTCTAGTAGACCGGAAAAAATAACGTTATGGCGTGGATATTTAGCGAGGTGAGGTAGATTCTGTTTATTACTACCTAGTTTGTTCAGCAGAGCATTTTGGATAAAAAATGATGAGCTCTGAAATAAAAATCGAAAAATTGGATTGTGATTTGTGCGTGAATTACGTTATAGATGAATAACCGAATAGGTACAGTTCGATTCAAACTTAATGGCGGCTCGGAAGTGCGCTGCTCGCTGCGCAATACCCCACCCCTCACCCCCGCTGACCCATGAATTCGTTACTGCGCAGCGACTCGCCTCATGTTCCGAGCCGCCATTAAGTTTGAATCGGAGTGTATGATGCGCAGTATGATACTGATTGACACATTTAGTGAAGCTTTGAAAGTGTGTGTAAGCGCAGGAGTTATCTGTACTGTCCGAGACAATAAAGCCTCTTCTCCACAGGCAAGCGTTATTGCAATATCTGTTTTTAGTACAGTTTCTATTAGGAAGGCCACGATGTTACACACTGCTGAGATAATGACGAGGCAATAGAAGTAGGACGCTTACGTTCCTCCGTCCTGCGATATTCCCATATGTGTTCTTAGAACATTTTGTATTAGGACGCATGCGATCTTACACACACCTTCGTTAATAACGCTAGTACGGGGTAGTGCAGGCCCCCCTGCAGTGCAGGTTACAGACGTTGGAATTATCGGATGGTAAAAATGCAGTTGTGTGTAAAGAATCGGCATGCATTATCGCAATAACGAAATAACGAAATAACTTGCGTTATCATCGCGCGATAAAAACGCGCCTGTGCTTAACGAAGTCGGGAGTGTGTGGGTATGTCTGCGTATGTGTTGACGCTACTCATCTTCACGCACACATTCACAGTGTGTTTGTACACTTGGTTACCACAAGTAAAGCGCGCGTCGCTTCGTGAGATAAAAATACTGTTTTGGACTAAGGTTTACCTTCCTTACCTAGGCATTATTGGGGCAGCAGTGATCGTGAAATTAACAACAACTGATCAAATTGAACAAATTATAAATACTTAATTCCTACATAACGTTTGTTTTCATAAATTTAGCTTGGCTCCACTGCAGTTTATAATCGACGCGTGCGACGTCTTCTTGAAAAAAAAAATCGCAAAATATTACACTGTGCAAACGCTTAGTTTTTCAGTTAGTTAAAATTCAAAATATTTACAATAACATGCTTAACAAAAAATCTCGGGATCGTAAAGTATTTCATTAATTTTACAATGAACCCGTTTGAGCGGAGCCAGTTAACTTGGAACTAGGTTAATATTGTAACATATTGCTTATAAAGTAATCTCAAATATTCATTAAAGATTAGGAATCGCACTTAAAATCCCGGAATTTACATGTCGCCTATACGCTGTCTAATTACAGTAGAACCTCCCCCAATTCAATAAAACATACCCGACATAGTTTGCAACTACGACCATTATTATCTACGCAAGTGCGCACAACTCGAGAACACTGTAAACTTTCACAATATACATTTTTTTGTTCAGCCCATTTGGCTCCAGACAACAATCACACTGGCAATATTCATAAAAACTTATTGAAACTTACGCTGATATAATATCTGGTAGTTATAGATATTTCTATGGGTTTGCTTACGTTGAAGTGAAATTGTAATTAAAGGGCCAGAGCCCTGTACATATTAATTTTTAAGCCCTCATTTTATGGCACAAATCCAACGAACACACAGCCCAGTGATATATAGGGTGGTAGCATATGGCGCCCTATAGTAGAAGCAGCAAGAAGCCAGATGAGTAACAGACACAGGTTTATGTACATAATATGTACTTGGTTGGTTTAGTTTAGGCTATTAGGATTTTTTTCCCCCCTAATCATTCCATCAATGCTTTGACATCATGATCTGTAACCGATTTACCAGACATTCGGAAAATAGCCCTTTCCCAAATGCTATAACATCGGTCGACTAACTAATAATCGGTATAGTGTCTTCCACCCAGTGTTAGTGACAAAGGCTGGTTGATTTCGTATGCCTCTCGACTGCACAGCTTCGGAACTTCGTCTATCGGGTCGTGTTCAGTGTACGTGTAGCGTTAGCAACAAAGTATGTAAAGAAATATGCTAGAAGTAAACGTTAAAGAAGTATTTCGTGGGGTAGTGGCCATTTTGTCAATAAAACAATCCGTAAAAGTCTACATTTCTCTTGTCTCGGTACGAGGTATTATTGGCGTCGTGCTTAAAGAATTAACCTGCCAACAAGGTTGGCGGCGGGGCTGACCGCCTAGAATGCGCCTCGCCGCGTCTCACTTTGAATAATTGCTGTTTCTAAAACAGCCTAATGACCTTCCTTATAAATGTTTAAATCATCATTATAAGGCTTGTTAGGATTTTTAGTAAGTTAAGGCCGACAGGAGGCCGCTGCAGCTCACCCCGATGATTAAACGTCTATCAATCTGCCTATATAGCCTTTGCCCAACTATGTTGGGGTCGGCTTCCCGTCTAACCGGATGCAGCTGATTTTACATGGAGCGACTGCCTATCTGACCTCCACAACTGAGTAATACGATACTCCTTGGTAAGACTGGTTGTCAGACTTTCGGGCTTCTGACGACCCGTAACGACTATCAAAGATCCACTAATGATAGCCGGAACCAACGGCTTAACGTGCTTTCCGAGGTACGGAGGAGTCTCGGCATGTGAAGATGGTCACCCATCCATGGACTAAACCCGGCAAGCGTAGCTTAACCATGAGCTCCGATGACTAAATGTACGAACAGGAAAAAATAAAAGACGGTTTGTCTTAGATCTTCCCGTAAAAGTTTGTTCAAGACAAAACTCAATCTACTATCGGTACGTCGGCGTACTCAAAGCGTTCGGATAACCACCTGCGACTCACTAACTCTCTCGTTACTACCGAACAAGGATAATCTGACAACAGGCGAAGGGAAAATTTTGTCGAATTTCGATATAAACCCGGATCATCTGGAGGCAAAGTTACGTTTCCCAAGCGTCGTTTTTATGAAAAAGTTTCACATACGAGATAACAGCTCAGCTATAGATTTATGCAGTTTTAAGTTGTGAGTTCGATGAGATTTCTTATCAATAAAAATGAAAAATTTTCATATAATTTTTCATCCTTTAATTAACCTCTGTACAGCAGTGATAGCCGTTGGACTGCCAAATTTGAACCCAAGGCACGCACCTCTGACTTTTCGGATTCATGTGCGTATTCTATAATTATCACTTGCTTCAAGAACGATGAAGGAAAACACCGTGAGAAAACCGGCATGCCTGAGAGATATTTCTCGATGGCAAGTGTAGCCAAGTCAGAAGCCCATGGGCGGCTTTAAAAAAAAACGTCTCACCATAGTTCATAGGCTTTGTATAAATAAAAATCAGTTAAGAGAATATAAGCAGTAAATAAAATTATTTGGCAAACGAATTGGAAATCAACATTTTGGATCTTAAGCACAAGTATGTCCTGCCACGGTTGCGGGGATGTCCGAAATTGTTAGCGTGGCCCCTGGCAATATAGGTAACTGAAGGAACACGGATGGGTTTTGGTCAGTAAGAATCTGCCACGCTCTCCCGCTCCACCCAGAGCCCAAGTTATAAAAAAAAGGATGTGCTAAGAATGCCGTAATATATTCTCTTGACGAAGTAAACCCTCTCTATCCATAAGAAAGTCAATAAACCATTTTCTTGAAAGCGATGATTCTTGCATACAATTTCAGTATCCATCTATCCTTCTGGTCCCATCCCATGGCATCACAATCAATCAATTCAAAACCAATCAACCCAACCCAAACCCAACCCAATTTAAAAAAAACACACATACACGCACAAATAACTCACACACACACTTTTTTTGGGTTGAATTCGAACCAAATTTAAAACTAAGAATTTCCTGAGAGAAGAAAATCATACAACTTTTCTTCTAATTCCAGAATCAAATCCAGCTAAATCGCCAGGCCACATAGAAATAGAATTTCATTCTTCTCCACATATCACACTTGATTCCAATAGAAAATATGAAACGTTAGTTTCAGTAAAGCTGTTTATATCGTCGCCATTTTTCTATCGCAAGCCGCTTACTTATTGACCTCTATGGCAACAAAGAAACGTTGAAATATACAGGTTTTTGTTGTGTCATCATTTCTCTCGCTTTCCTGCAATCAAAATCTAAATAATGAAATCTGTGGGAGTGATTTCGTGAAAAGGGACGGAAGTGTGTCACAGGAAGCTGGGGAAGCGCGGGCTTTTTTATTTTATTAATGAGCGCGCGCGGTGCTAGAATTGGCCGTCAGAAACTTGCTTATTACCTTACTGTTGCTTACTTACCCAGGTGAGATGTCAGATATTCCAAATCGTTTGCTACTGCAAGACTCGCTCTTTTTTCCACTTCGAGTTTTAGATAAACTTGGGCTTATTAAGTTTATCATACTTGGTCGTTGACCGTGGCTCAGAAGTCCAAAATCGAATGTTTGCCAAAAAGCGATGGAACTGAGCATTTAAAAAATTAGAATCCCCGATTGAATTCGCAAGACGAGAAGTCTACGAGACTGAAATGGGACTGAGCGGGTCACTTTTATTGGGTGCATCAAGACAGATGTACCTGGATCGTCCCACAATGGGTGCTTAAAGACGGGCGTCGTCACCAAGGCAGGCCTTTTTTTGGGGTGGAAAATTATCAAATAACTTCTCCCGCTCTGGGTGGAGCGGGAGGGCGTGTCAGACTCTTACTGACTAAAACCCACCCGTGTTCCTTCAGTTGCCTCATATGTTGCCAGGGGCCACGGCATCCCTTTCGGAATTGCCGGCGACCCCGGATCGAGGCAGGTCTAAGAAACGATTTGCGAACGGCGTGACGATTTGGACTCGTTCCAGACCGATAGACAAAAGACATTAAAAATTGGCAAAGGATTGGGGAGACCTTTGCTAGTATTTTGTTATCTGTGCCCTTGCCCTGCAGCAATGGGACTTTGCAGTGCGCTTTGTATCTGTAGCTTTAATGCGAGTGGCAATCTCTTTATTTAGCTCGATGTGTCATATTAACGTCCGGGTTAGGGATTGGAATCCGGCCGGATCCGGCTGGATTTTCATCGATCCGGCCGGATCCGATCGGATTGATCAAATCAGGATAATTTTCCTAAAATGAGTTAATCGAGTAAGTGAAATAAATAGGTTGTTTATTTTAAAAAACTTATACGAAATCAAGTTTTACCATTCTTGTTAGAACCTGAAATTATACTTAGCTTTATAAAATCTAACATAATGTAACCTTGCGTCATTACTATTTACTGAGATCACAATAATTTGAGAATGTTAACAATTATTACAATAATGAGTTTGTATTATAAAATATAACTCTTTGGTTTAATCAACTCACGATAAATAATTATTTTAAATACAATACAGAATCAAAAAATAGAAAAATAACGTTTTGTTTTTGAATACAAATAATACTTATTAATTGTGTCATCTGCCAATCGACTTCGAATGGAGCTAAAACTACAATGTGAGTCTTTATAATGTGCACATATCGAAAAGGGAATCTATGTTTAATTTTAAGATTTTTACTAAAAAAACATGTTTGTTTTCAATTAAGGTTAGTTTTTTCCACAATTTTCATTTTATGAGGACGCCTTCGCCTAGTCTGTTTCATCGCGATAGATCATTTAGTTTAAAAGTTGCACTGTTTTGTTTAAAAATTCCGTAAATATTTTTTCCGTCATTAAAATTAAGAATAGATTCCCTCATTTCGATATGTGCACATATAAAGACTCACGCTGTATAGCCTGCGGCCAAAAAGGCCCTTTTAGCTTCTACATTGGCTTTGTAGTCAGCAAATAATTATGCAGCGACAAACAAAACACACATTTCTGACCCGAGCGAGGAGTGAAATAATACTGAGCACGTAGTCAAGTGATCCAACTTGGCGGCACAGCGTAGTGGGGTAGGGGCCTGCAGCGGACCGGCTCAACGTCGGACGATTCGCACGCACACGCCCCACGCATTTAAAGTACCAACTCATGCAACAGCGCCATTATTTTGCCAAAAATTGTTATCACCGGATCCGGTGTGTTGGTACCGGATTCGGTGAACATTTAATGACGCCGGATCCGGATTACCAGATCCGGTTTTCCGGATTGTAATCCCTAGTCCGGGTACAGTACGACACAACTTAGATGTAGCATCGGCAAAATTCGTAAAACCGATCACCATCCGAACTGAGTGTGTCTTCAAAATCACCAATCTTCATTGCTGCTTTAGGTGAATATGATCTTTACGCAAACGTAATGACTTATAAAGTCATTAACCAAAAACATTCCAAAAATTGAAATGAATGAATGCAAATTTTCAATTTTATGCTACATCTAAGTTGCGTCGTATTGTAGGTACTGCCAAAGTTTAAATAACTTCTAGTGTTGGTTTTACATTTCAATTAGTGTTTTTAAAGGAGCCTTTACAGTCACAAAACTAATTTAAGCGTTGGTCTTGCGCACTCTGGACAGTCGACCGCGCTAGTAATCTACTGATTGGCTAATCTTTGGAGAAGTAGAGTTGTCACTCTAAATGGTGAAATTCTTTAAGAAGATAGGAGAGTAGGGTCTGCTTACCTCCCTAGGAAAAAAGCGTGAGTGTACATACAAGACTGTTGATGTATGAATTTTGTACTTTTGTACTCATCAGAATACTCTAGGTGAATACAGGTGTGCTGGCGGAAATTCATTTGTAAGTTTCGTACTTGTCATTCGTGAAGAAACAGGGTGCTACTTTGCTGTATTGTGGCTTTTTGTGAGACAGAAAAAAAAATGTTTAGTAAAATATACAGAGTAGTAATAATGATCTTCAGGTAAAAATAACCTTTCGCCAATGTTCTTACTCGAGGTTATAATTTTTCCTCTGAAAGAAAGAAAGAATATAAATTTATTTGACTCAGGATACGCACACAACTAAACTACTCATAAAAAAAAAACAGTGGCACTCCGGGAGTGCCTTACAAGTGAAAACTTGAAAAAAAATCGGCACCGCGGTTATCAATGCATGTCGTCTTTTACTCCACACACTGCGGCAACAAACGCGTTAATGTCTTTTTAATGGTCAGAAGATGGTGTCATCACAGTGTCGCGAAATCAATAGTTTAGTCCCATCTCAAAAATGCCCAACGCGCCTAAAGAAGTATTCACTTAAAAAAAATACAGAAAAAAGTTAGTCTCTCCGTGTTCACCCGTCATCTCTTTCCGTATGTTTCCTCTAATAACTAAAATAACTGTTACATAACTAAAATAAACAGCATTCCACACGACCCGGCAACGTTATTGTGCTGTCGTAATGAGCTGGTACGCTTCTTACGTGACCTTACTCCTTTGATTTTACTCACAATGCGAAGGATCAGAAGAATCAACGATAACAGTACGTAGAATTTATTTTGTGACAGAAACAGATTGCTGGCAGAAGACGGAAATACTTTGAAATCTAGAATAGGGATATTGGAACAATTGAAGATGACAACAGCAACGGACAAGGGCCAATCACACGTACCACAACCACACCACATCGCAGCGACAAAATGTGGGCGTGTGAATAGTGTCGCTGAAGCGACAGCAGTTGCGTTGTGGTAACTACAAAATAGAAAGAAAGAAAAATATT
Source organism: Omphaloscelis lunosa (assembly GCA_916610215.1). Taxonomy (NCBI): domain Eukaryota; kingdom Metazoa; phylum Arthropoda; class Insecta; order Lepidoptera; family Noctuidae; genus Omphaloscelis; species Omphaloscelis lunosa. Next base: position 4,869,416 of record OU744266.1, on the reverse strand, counting down.
TTATTTGGGACACACACAGGAAATACAAAGTAATAAAAATGAAAGAAAGAAGAAAAGAAAGAAAATAAATGTATTTGACCCAGGTTAAGGCACACAATTAAAAACAAAAAACAACAGAAAGCTTAAAACAGTATTGTGTGCCTCACGGCTGCGACAAATACGCCCAGTTCAGCATAAATGCAAGACAACTGGTGCCTGACGCTGGTTTTCAACTGAACCTTATGTTACGAGTACGTCTTACGTATTTAAATCAGTTTTATAGTGTGCGTAAAGATTTAAATAAAATAAAATAAAACATATTAATAGATGAGAGTAACAATTAATAATAAAATCATAATGGCACAATTAAGTTTAAAAAATAAATTTTAAATTAAAGATTTATACAAAGGTGTTTTACAAAATAAATAAAATGGTATGGTTGCACAATAAACAAAGGACTGTCCGTCAATAAATGATAAAATAAGAAAGGAGCGTTTTAAACTAACAACAAAAATAATAACGACCTGTGCGAGGCCAAAAAGGCCCATATCTCAGCATAATAAAATCAAGTCAATTTGTCAACACACTTTGTGGTTGCAATGTGGCCGGCCGCTATTGCGCAGTCACGCTGGTGGTTGCGTTGTGGCTGCGACGTGGCCTTGATGTGGTCAGTATCGCCCACACGGTTGATTTTGACAGCCAAATGTGGTTTGAGTGAATAATTATTCATTTTCATCCAACTTAGCGCCCATCCACGTGTTGTCGTTGAGGTGTGGTTGTGGTACACACGGCTACACATCAAGCTATACTATTCCAGTTTAAGCTGATCTTGCATTGTATAGGATTTCCGTACAATACGAGGTCAGCTTATACTGGAAATGTATAGCTTGATGTGTAGCCGTGTGTACGTACAGTATCGACCAAAAGTCCATAGGCAAACTCACAAACCAATAGACTGACGCTGCGGTTTGACTTACGACCTTCTTCTATAAGTTGTTACACACACACATACTTACTTTGTCTGCAACTCATACTAGTTCATAATTTCGAGCAATACTGTATATAGCATGCTAGCTCAGTGGATAACCTGCTTTGGTATATGCGATTATGGCGAGCCGAGAGGGTTCGAATCTCACGTGCGGTTAGCTCGTCATTTTTTAATTCGTAGTTTTTGTTATTTTTTAAATAAAGACTAGTTCAATAATCATTTCTTTTTTGGTTCATTCGTCTTGTTCACATAAATATTAAAGTTTAGCAGGTAGACCTCAGAAAACTAAGTAAATTATTTCGATTTTTGTGGGGTAGACAGATGCCGTTCGTTACGAGTATTAATTTAATAGAACTTTGTTGGTTCGTGGTTATTGTTGGTGACAAGTAAAAGCGGTGTTGTGGTTATTATTTTCAAAATGCAGTCAAATATAAATATTGAACGGAGATCAAATATTGTTGCGCTGCGTAAAAGTGAATGTAATTTACACAAATATCGTATGAAACCAGACTAAGTGTGAGTGTTATCATTTATATATTTCATATTTGACTAAACATAAATGTTAATCAAAGGTATTGTTGATCGAACAGAGGTATTGTTGAGACAGAAGATGCCTTTAAAGTTTTTAAATTTATTATGAGGTTTAATTCGATTAGTGAATGATAAATAATTAGTATGTGTAATAAATACGATGTTATTCTTTGTTCTAGAGAAATACTGTGAAGGTTATGAGATATCATGAAGATGCTTGTTATCGAGAAGCAGCGACGTCAAATGGTGAATAAATATGAAATAAATGGTTGCATATCAACGGGATATTTTGCTGAATTATTAAACACGGTATTATGAACCGTTCTCCGTGCACTCTGAAGGCTTGCATCACTGAAGACCAGCTAGGAAACCATTTTTGACAGAAAGGCATAAATAAGAACGTTTAAGTTTCGCACGATAATATTAAGACTTCAAGAGGGACACTGCTATATTTTAACCTTGAAATATTTACCGTTCTAACTTAATAAACAACACATTCGTTATTGCATGAATTTGTGGTAACGATTTTTTTAAGTATGTAAGAAATACGACAAAAACCATATTGAAATATGGTGTTTGTCGTATTTCTTGCAAATTGACCGAAAATGTTTAAGATTATTTTAGTAATATTATTATTTTAGAATTAAAATCTGTGGTTTAGTTTCAATCTTCTTTTCGTAAAGAAAATGAATACTTAAGCTATAACCTCAATACCAACCAATATTTATTAAAGCCAAATAAAATGTAAAATAATTAATGTAAACAAACTGCCAATATTTAACCTTAAAATCACCTATTTTGTAAGTAGTTTTTTTTTTACATTTTGAGTAGTCTAATATTCTTATTTATTGCTTAATTACTTCGACCATGATCAAAGCTTAATATTTATGGCGAAAAAATCCATTTAAAATTTAAAACATTTCATAATTTAAATATGTCAAAATAATACAAATTGCTTCTAAGTTTCTTGAGATCTATATCTAATAAATATTGTTTAATTTTGTTATCACATATCTTTTATTCTAAACCCTTTATTGCAATATAAAAATTAATAAAAAAGGCAGCAATATTAAAAAAATATTATTTTTGAAAACAAAAATAATAAATTTCGAAAAGAAAAAAACCGCGCTGTTCTTTACGAGATTAGAACCTAAGCCAGCTCGAATCTCAGACCAAGTCTTTAAAGCCTTCTGCTATCTGCACACATAAGATTAATTTGAATTTTAGCAATGACATAAACTGGCCAATGTCACGCGCATGATGCGTGTGTGTTATCGTGTCTAACAAAAGCGACGGAGATATATTTTTGTTTCGCGAGTACGTGACGACAGTGTGTAAAGCGTTGTCTGTGGTGTTTGTGCCGTGTTATTTACACATACAGATATACGGACTATACCGCGTGTTCACAGCAAAACGACTCTTAACGTGCCTATCCACTTTTGAACGCTTACTGTACGTGTGATCGAGCCCTACAAAGTGTCAATGATCCAATAAGTTTCTTGTAATAACTCGTAACGTTTTTGAAACCTAAAAAAAAGCCCACTAGAACCAAAGTATAAAGCACAACATTTATCCAGAAAATTATATTCAGTTTCTTCCAACTTAAGAATATCATCAGTTAGACATGGTAAGATCTATCTTTCTCATGGATTGGCTTTCCAGATGACGTCTCATCAGATGACTGTTAGAAGAAAGTAGGTGGGTAATAGTAGATTATTCACTCAAGGGATAGTAAAATGTTTTAATTAATTTATTTATTAAAACTGTATGCACAAGTAAAAATACCGTACAAAGGCATACTTAATGCCTGAGGCATTTTCTACCAGTCAACCTTATTTATGTTGCAGTTTACAAAAAGGGTTTCGTGTTTGGAGCCTCCTTTTAAGCAAAAAATGCCTGTGTTAGGAGACTCCGCTCTTCCATACTACAGCATAACAAATCCGTAGGTAATTAAAATATCAAATAATAACAAATATGTTAGTGAGAGTGTGATTCGAGTGTGAATACCTGTGCGTTGTGTGTCTGTATGTGAGAGTGTTTGTGAGAGTGAATGAAAGAGTGTATGAGAGTGTGCATGAGATTATGAATGTTAAAGCAGTATTTTTTGTCACGGGCCTTATATTGAATTTCGAACGTACGCAACGAAGGATTCTAGTGCTCCCGAGCGCAAAGAGGGAGTTGGGACTAAATTCCTGAGTGTAGCAACGGATTCAAGCTCGCCTAATTTTAGCACCCTACATTTATATTTTGCATACAGGGGCCTCCATCTACAAATTGCTTCGATAAGTATTTTATTAAAAAGTACTTCTGAAGATTTTGGGGACACCCCAGGACCGGGGGCTCGGAACCGCCCTTGCTGCCGCCCTTAGTTCGCCAGTGGAGTGAAATTATTCATCGTGATCGCTGCACAACAGTCCGTTTCATTTGACCCAAACGAAATTTTAATAACCGTCCCTTTTAATATTTTGCCACGATTTTATTACCCAGAGGAATGACATCGTCCATTTTTATGTCGTTTTGAGAGGTCACACATATATATTTTTTATACTATAGGAATTATAGCTTTATTTAGTTTGAAATTAGATTAGCATTAACGTTAGTCATGTGCGTTTTGTATAATTATCACATGCTTCAAAAACGGTGAAGGAAAACATCGTGAGGAAACCGGCATGCCTTTTTTTTTTTTTTTTTTTGAGGGTGGGAAATCATCAAATAACTTCTCCCGCTCTGGGCGGAGCGGGAGGGCGTGTCAGATTCTTACTGACTAAAACCCACCCGTGTTCCTTCGGTTGCTCTGTTGCCGGGGGCCACGATCTCCCTTTCGGTTTTCTTCGCAACCCCGGCAGGCATCGGCCCAAGCGGACCCCGTCGATTCTGCTGACATCTCTTTGAGGCGCGAGTGGCAGTCAGAGGCCTATGGGCGGCTTTAACATTCTGACACCAAGTTACTCATTAAACACACTCATGCTGGTGTCACCATGAGTGATTCTGAACTACAAAATGGCATAAGTATAATTAGCCTATAACGAGACAGGGAGTGGGCTACAGTCAACCATGCGGACCAGCGCCCTAATTGCGTAACACCCTTTCAATCACAATCCGAGGGTTTTGAAAGAAATTCCTAATCCATTGCTTCATAGGTCTGAAAAAATCGTCTGCTCAAAACGTAAATAACTCAATGAGCGTGGATGAATTGTCAAAATTAAAGCCATTGCGATTAAACGTCATTTTGTGTGTGGAATTACCTCGCAGGTTGGTGGACATTGGGCACGCCAGACGCAGGTCCTCACCGGACACGGCTGTTTCGGGAGGTTCCTGCACAGGATAAGGCGGGAGGAAACGCCCGGGTGTCACCATTGTGTGGATCTCCCGAAGGACACGGTGGAGCATATACTATTTACCAGGTAATATGTCTTTCATTGACTTGAATGTGCCCTGGCGGCTGTGAGTATGTCATGCTTACTCAGATGTCTCGCTGATGGTAGCGCGTGTGTTGGAACATTTAGCTCCCTTCAAAATGGTTGAGCTGAATGGTGCCGATCTATGCGTCATGTTCGTGAACGGGCGCTGTCAGTTGGGTCTGGTCATCTCTTAGCTGCCATGACTTATTTAATTAATAATTTTACTTTGTGAATAGTTTTAGTTAAGTTAGTATATAATTTTGTTATTTTTATCAATTCATTAGTTATAAGTTGTTACTTATCTATATCATTTAAAGTACCAAATAAAAAAATTACACCATTAATCTTAATTATTGAGTTGTTCCTTGTTTTTATTTTTTTATTACGGACGCTTTTAACGTGCACATCTTTCTATAATTACACACGTAAAATTTCAACATGAATGATGTAACCAATATTTTGTAACAATTTTAATTTAAAAGAGTGTCCGTGGAGTTTCTTGCCCGTTCTTCTCCATAGGTACCTACTACGCTTTGGAATTGGCAACTAGCTTCATATTTCCAACTGACCGACTCCTTGACAGTTCCAAAGTGCCTCTAAATGGTTTAGTTGAGTTTAAATTTATGATAAAATCAAATAAATCTTCTACTACAATATTTTCCTAATCAATTTTATAGCGTGCCACAATTACAAAAGCTCTTAAAATCCCCTTACAATTAATCATTTTGACCACAAAAGGAAACAAACAGCCTCTAAAATATTAAGCAGTAATAAATTATCAATTTAGCCCCTTTAATTATGCGGACATGGCATAATCACCTCTAAAGGGTAATGGTCAAGTTAGGCTGAGCTCCTAGTGTCATTAATTACTCCTGGTTTTGGTCGAGACTAAATGTGAAGGATTTTCAGCTTTCAATTGTTATCCTTGATAATTATTGCTGGATTTAGGCCTTCTTATGTACCTAGCCTGATATTCTAAACGCTGCAGATAAAAGGCGTTATGTAAAGTACTTGTAGTATCCCTGGCAGCAATCGTAGTAAAAATGTGTATGATAATAATTGAGCAGAATAGGTACTTCAATTTATTTATTTATTTATTTATTTATTTAATTAAATAATGCATATTTACAATATTAAGCCTTATACTAAAATGGTAGGTATATAATAATGGTTCGACCTGAACTAGGATAAACCTGTATCTCAGGTGTAATAAGTGCTAAATTACATTAAAATTTTCTAAAATTGATGGTAGACATAAATAGTGAGTAACTTAACAGACTAATGATAGGACAATACTTAATTAAAAATAATATTTAACTTAAAACAACCAGTAACTTTTCTGTATCATCATAAGACAAATTTTGTAACCAAGTTGTAATAACATTTTTGCATTGTACCGTTTTTAATGCATACATAGACAAAATTGCGTTTACTTTATTATACAAAAATGGGCCTAAGAATATAAAAAAACTATACATAAACGAATGCCTTAATCTATAATTATCCATACAGATGTCTTTCCTAGGTAACTCTTTATCAAGGAGCTCATCTAATACTTTTAGATAATTTTTTTCAATAGCAGAGCAGTGGTAGCCCAGTGGTAACAGCCGCGACTTACCAGTAGTAGGTCGCACTCTGACATGCACTTTGTGTAAATTATTTTATCTGATCATTTTAAATAGACACCATTTTAGTGACATTTCAGCTTAGGGATATAGTTTTACTCGAAGTTCGATGTGGTCTTTATAGTGGTGTGAGATAAATTAAAGGCTGACCGGTTTCAACGTCAATTTGCAGCCCTTTAAAATCAATATGTTCAAAACTGTGAAGGAAAAGATCGTGAGGAAACCGGCATGTCCTAGAACCAAAAATTCGTTCGACATGTGATATCTACCAACCCGTACTAGGCCCACGTGGAATTACAGCCCACTCCTTCTCAAAAAGAGAAGGCCTGTGTCCCAGCAGTGGAAACATTATAAGCTGATAATACTTACCTACCTAGGTAAGTATTATTGCATAATCAGCTTACCCGATAGTTACCCGTTTTAAAACCCAAATTAGGTAATTTGGGTTTTAAAACGGGTAACTATCGTTCTAACTTTTTTACGTCTTGACTATTCAAAAGTGCCTGACAGTGGTCTAGTTTTGACTCATACAAAATCTCCCAAAATGCATTGCACTAACATTTACCAAACTATCACAGACAAGACACATACAAATAAAATCTTTCTCTCACTATTATACTTTTGGGCTCAAACTTCCGTTTGCTCCGAAAGACCTCAATTAGCACGAATGTCCTGTTGTGACCCAAACGCGTTATCGTTTTCGTATTTAAGGTTACTGCTAGGGATGGGATGGTTTTTCGACTAACATTCGATATACAACATTTTAAGGAGAATATAGCTCCATTAGACAGCAGACTTTGGCGTTGTTTTGGTTTTAATAGTCAAAATATGGCCCAATGAGCAGAATCCTTAACACCTTCAGTGTCAGGAACCCTCCTGGAGGGTTCACCTAGTCGCATAGAGAATGCCGGGAGCCCTCATGTAGGGCTCATTTTAAATGTAGGCTTGTCATAGCAATTATAGCATTTTAAACCGCGATAAAAAAACAGATGTATATTTTAACAAGATTTATTAATACAGGCGTTGGTTTTAAAATCCAAGCATATTTTTTTTTTCACTGTTACAATGATTAATAAAAAAAATTAAAGGTTGGAAACTACTAAAAGCGACAATATCCTCTGAAAACATTATTTTACTTCGTTTTACAGTGTTTTATAACACAGTTTTAAACCTAATCCCGTTGACCGTCCGCGATGGTTAACTTTAGCGCAAACGTAATGCCAGCAACCCTCCCGGAGGGTTAACTTCCAATATGTATGGCATGGCACGGTATGGCGTATGAGTTCTATGAAAAGTGGGTGGAGTCGAAAGTGTTAAGCAACAACCCATTGCTTCGCAATGCTAGAACTAAATAAGTAATAACAAAGGATTCAAGTAATTTCAGCAGTAGATAGGTATCACCAATATGTTAAAAGTGTACATTTTGCATTGATCAATTTAAAGTCAAAGTCAAAGTCAAATTATTTATTTCAAATAGGCCCATGTATGGCACTTTTGAACGTCAAAAACAAAATAATATAATTGATTCTAGTCGCCCCTTCCAAAAGGTAGTTTTCGTATGGAGAACAAGGGGCAAGAAACTCCACCGTTACTCTTTTAAAATGTTTTACAATAGTTTGTATAAGTTTACATTAGTTAAATAATGATATGTGAAGACGATGCACCTAGAATAAAATTACTATACTACAATAGGTAAAAAGAATTAAAAATGAAGCAAGATAATTTAATTATGTGATAGAGACATGGTGCTCACATATTTACAAACATTGTAAAAGTAGACGATTTTCCTAATGTTTTTAAAATTAATAAGTCAGTGTGTGAGGATGTAATCACAGAATGTAAAATCAATGTCATACAACAAATAATAATAATTTTTGCAATTAAATTAGTAACCAGTTTGATTTTGTCTTGATTCTTAATTATCCTATGGAGCAGGACCAGCATGTTTCCAAGCACTCTTATCTTGGATATAATCCTCTTATTTGTAATATGCTTGTTTACAAAGTGTACTTTTAATATGAGTTTTAAATTTGCTTTAATTGAATTGCAATATGTTACAAGGTATTTTGTTGTAACATATAACATCTTGTGAATCCTATCCGATAACTATGGTCATCATCTTTAGCCATATATCAAAAGCAACTACACAATACATTTCCAACTAGCTCGCACCAATTGCAACAGAATTTCCAGTCTCCAATTTATATTTCGAACTTTCGAGTTTGAACAATTTTATCCTGTGTTCGAATTTGTTCCATCTCTATTTAACTGAGGGTCACCACACTTGACCTTCCATACAAAGGAACGTTATCCTGCGACCTTCAGACTGCTCTTATTATTTCAGTTCGATATTGTGAAATAGGTTATGAGAAACCGATATTAGGAATTTTCGCTATCTTGCGAATTATTTCTCTAACGTTGATATATGTGTTCTAGAATCCTAGATTCAATGAAAGTAAATAGGATGTTCGTCATGGCTAAATTTATTTGATGTAGTAAATGAATGAAGGAAAATTCTAGAGATTCTAGAGTATCAATTTCTAGTCCGTTTCGTGTTACTTTATCCAATCGTTTAACCAGCCTTTATCCCTATTGCTTTCCGAATTGCGTTCTGTTTAAGAAAACATTTTATCAAAAGGTTTCTGGTTTCGCCCGAAGCGTCTGCCGTCCGAGACTGTTAAAAGAAATAGGTCAATATTTAGCCTCTGAATTTTCTCAATTATGTTAAGCTTTATAAATAAAAAAATATTGGTATATTGTAGGTACTGTATATGGATTCCCTACATGAAAGTGAAGCTCCGCCACAATTGCTTTTAAACTTCTTCATAGCTTCTTGTTGCACAATGCGAAATGTTCTTGTATACAAACAACCCAAGGAAACCATCTGACTTCATTTAAGACGTTGGGATGACATTGAAAGACCAATAGATCAACAGGCACCAACATTTTGACCTTCAACTTCATCATCTTCTTGTTCTTGTCTCATGTTACTAGGGTTTTCTTCTTCCATTCTCCTCTATCAACCCTCACTCTATCGTTCACTCCTTTCTCTTTCATCTCATCCTTCACACAATCTTAGTCTTCCTCTTCCTCTCCATCCATCAATCAACATTTATAAATTCATAACTCTTTTAGTTACATGTGTTTTATCCTCATCACATGCACACTAAAACAAGCGATTACTTTTCAACTTTTCTGTAACAGGCGCCACACAATTTCATTTCAAGTTCACTTAAAAGAACATTGGAACTTTGCAGGCTTACTTAACGCATCCACAATGCGCTAAGGTAGCCCATTACGCTCAAATCTTACGTTTGTTCCAATTTGCAGGTCAGCGTCAGGTAATACGAGTATTTTCACTGATATATGCGACCGTAACAAATGTTTTTTTACAGAATCAAAATGACTAAAATCATTAATACAACTCTTTTAATTAGAATTGACCTAAAATGTCATGATTTCATGAAATAGTTTTTCAATAGGGTAATTAGAATTTATAGTTCTATTGATGATTCCAAAAACGTAAGAAAATTTAAATTTCGTGAGCTACCCTGGCGTTATTGCCTTAAATGAAGAAGTCTGTAGGCTCTAAATTAAAACCTAAACACATGTCTTCAGTGCGTAAATCCGTCAAGTCCATTCTATCGTTAAACCAACCATTCAAATCCCTTGCCGGCAAAGAATTGGATGTAAAACCTTACGCGACACGACTTTTATAAGATGGACCCTATTGTTATGTTGGAAACGAGATTTGTCATGTGTATTTTATTGTGTGATATGGCTTTGAGTAAAAATGTGTTATATTCCCTTATTTAACCACTTTTTGAGAATAGAAGGGAGTCTCATTTGTCACACATTTTTTTTTTTCCGACCGAAGAAGGATAAAGATAAAGATAGGGTAATTCGCTTGTTGGATTCTAGTACCTTGTCTAGTTTTAGAAAATTCATGGGTCTTCATGTCATGATGATGACAAACATATATTTTTGTCCGTCAAGTAGATTATTAAAATAAAAAAAATATTACGGCGATACAATGAGTTAAAATACCTGACCTAGCGGCCCCCACTCCTCAACTTTAATGCGTTTTATCTAAGTAATTTTTTCTTAATATGATAAAGTACAAAATATGTGTCTAATATTTTTTTATCTGTCTGAGGGACTAAATAGTTTTTTTTATTTTTTTATCCAGGCATCATTCCTATTATAATGACAAGTTCAAAACGTTCAATGGAAATTTTCTGACAAAGCATGACTAGGTTGCATATAAATCTAATCTTATTGTAGTCGAATTTTCGTTCCCTGTAATTTCCTTAATGCTGACGCTGAAGAGTTGTGAATGCCCCCTCCCAATTATAATTAAGCAACTTAATAAAACTACGTTCCATTTTTCACCCACAATTTTTTACTCATAAAGGCAGTTTGAACTCAATTCTGTGGGACGTCCAACCAAAGTGGAACGCGTGGCATCACTGTCCTGTAATGTAACCCGTTGAAGTGACCATAAACTGTCATGTACCCTCTCTTTAAACATCACTACATGCTGATATAACCTTTGTAAGTTGTACATTAGTGGTCAGATTCCCTTGAAGTGTTAGATATAGGAAAGTACTCAGACCTCTATAAAGAGGAGATAAGTCTGCCTGCATATTTATGATGAGACTTTTTTTAATACTCTTGACGGAGTCCTTTTAAAAGGATTTATGCGTGACACAGATATACATGTGTCGTCAATTTATTCGGCGATGCTTCTCAGTAGGAAGGGAATAGTCTTACAAGTTTTATTAGATTTTTAGATATGAAATGGTTTAATATTTGAAAGCGTGGCTTGGAAAAGCGATTGCTTATAAGCATTTAGGTTAGTGTAATGGCTGTATTCTAGGATAAATTATTAAGCTGTGATATTTTTAATTGGCATGATAGCAGGACATGAGTTACTTCGACAAGGAAATCATTTTTTGGATGGACCCGGCTGAAAACCAGGATAAGTTTAAGAAGATCTCTAGCGAAATTTAAGAACGCTGAAATGGATAGCAGCCAGAGCCTCAGATGAAAACATTGGAAACAGCAAAAAGCAGATGCGCCGGTAACGCTAGACCTGAACCAACTTAGCAGGGCCGTCGTAAAAAGATGTCAACTATTCCATTGCCTACTCTAGGATGCATAGCCTAAGGGCACGTCTTCCCTACCATTACCGTGCCCCCAGTCCACTCCTTGATATGCATTGGCCTCTGTAGCCCCAAGAAGCATGAGGTTCCAGGGGCTAGTGCAAATCTTGGAGTTAATTCGATTTATCGAGTCTGGTGTATTTCATTCATTCATTCTGTGATATTTTTAATTGGCATTCGAATACGGTGCAATGAACTGCATCAAGAACATAGTTTTAACAAGCTTGTGTAGCGATAATGAGTCGTTCTTGGTTTGCTGATCTCAGTAGTTTCTTCAGTAAGTTACTAAAAGTTGACTCTCACAAGTATTTCTCCTTTATCATGATTTACCTCGATGGTCCTAGTTTATCATTTATTACTTCCAATTACAGCTTTATATAGCTTTATGTAAGCGGGCACGCCCTTTATGCCTGGAGGCCTTATTTAGATATTTAGTTCTGTTAACGGTTAGTTTTTATTTTTTTATTTCTGCTTGAGTAAAGTTCTCGATGTTTTTTGTTGGTATATTGGCGTGTGCTAGCTGACAAATGGCTAATAATTTATAATTTAAATAATTTCTTGTGCTCCATAATGTAATTTTTTTTTTTGCGTACTATTGTATAGTCATTTTTTTTTCTAACTTGAACAGACAGCTGTGCTGCTGGGGAGTTTTTTGCGCCACTTCTTTTTCTCCGCTAAGGGCACTAGGAAGTGGTGAAGGGGGGTCGTTTTGGGGGATTGTCATGTAATTTTGACGTACGAAAAGTGCTGATTTTCAGCCTAGTTTGAATAAATGACTTTTGAATTTTTGAATTTCATGGTGGATACGTTTACAGACGGCACATGTACTTACAAACACAAATCATGAACAGCTACCTTCTGCACGGGTAGCACGACTAAACGGGTTTTGTCGACGGAAGAATAGACAAAATGACAGATTGTGATTGTGAATCTATGTGTGTGCAGCCATTTATAAAAAAATCCGTAAATATTAACCGATCGCCCAGCCAGTAAGTATGTCTGAAGTCGCAGATTTTAAAACAAACATGAATTAAAATAATGTTTGTTTCGACTTATGACTTCCTAAACAAATAAATGGCGTGAAGTTCAACTAATGAGTTGTTTACTGACATTCGTTATTTGTTCTTTATTTATAGTCCAGGCCGTGACAGGTCGGAGTATCTATAAACAACGGGAATATGCATAGTAGCGGCAAAAATACATTTCTCATATGAATATTTACGTGTTCGCGTCATTCATTATACGTGTTGGGTGCAAGCGGAAAAATAGTATTAAGGCGAATGGAAGAACACAATTACCGGTTGCTAGTCCGATATTAGTTAGTTTTATTTTTATTAATTTTTATATCTTTTGTATAGATTCTTTTCTATTTTGTGAATGTGAGAACACTGTAGATTTGTTGACCATTTTCTATTTTCTTAAGTACCTGGTACTTATTGAAAGACCTACACTGTCCTCCCGTACCTAGTCATACTGTTATTTGAAAGAATTGTAAAAGCCAATTATTTTTAAAAGAGTAACCGTGGAGATTCTTGCCGGCTCTTCTGCATAGGAAACGACCAATTGGAACCGTGCACCTAGTTTCTGATGTTTCATAAGTGCCCATGTAGGTCTATGTGAAATAAAAATATTTTGAATTTGAATTTGATAAATGTTACATGATGTTTATTTCGGTAATAATTTAAAGAAACACTCTTACATGGCAATAATAAAAAAAATAAACCGGCCAAGTGCATATCGAACCACGCACAATGAAGGGCTCCGTAGTTGGTATGAATTTATCCCAAGAAGTAAGTTCACATTGTAGTTGAAAAACATGTTCTCCCATGAATTCCAATTGCAAATGTAAATTTGTACGCACAGTATTGAGAGATTTACTATGTTATTTTAGAGACCATAGATTTCATTTAGGTTTTCTTGTAATCTATGCGTACAGAACCATTCTCTATTTTTATTTTTTTTTATTTTACGCTCAGTAGTTTCGCAGATAAGGGGCCTCCCCCTTATCTGCGAAACTCATTAATTTAAAAAAGATATAGAAAGAGAAATAAAGAAAATAAAGAATAGAAAGAGAAAAAAAGAAGATATAGATAGAGAAATTAATTTAGAAATGGTCAAATATCATTAATTTTCTTAAATATCTTGAAAAGTAACTATTTTAAAATTATAATAAAATATTTAAGATACTCGCAACAAGCCCTTTTATTTGACACCTATGGCACAAGTTACACTTCGCAAAACTTTTTTTTTCAATTTTCTTATTTTTTCCCCAAAAGTTACCCTCAAATTGAAAATTAATTTATTTACGTTACACGTCCATGAATATATGAGTCCGGTCGCAGAAATACATGAGTATACCAAATTTCGACTTAATCGGTCCGTTAGATTCGGAGCAAATTGGCTGTGGCAGACGGACAGACAAACACCAGTGATCGTACATGGGTTCCGTTTTTTTCCTTTTGAGGTACGGAACTCTAACTAGATGAGGTCGATGTTTTCTATCTGACCACTCTGAAAAGAAGCACCAAAATAAATTCAGAGGTCACATTCTCTTTTAAAGTCCCTTTTTTTTTGGGGTGGGAAATTATCAAATAACTTCTCCCGCTCTGGGTGGAGCGAGAGGGTGTGTCAGACTCTTACTGACTAAAACCCACCCGTGTTCCTTCAGGTGCCCTGTTGCCGGGGGCCAAGATCTCCCTTTCGGTTTTCTTCGCAACCCCGGCAGGCATCGGCCCTAGCGGACCCCGTCAATTCTGCTGACATCTCTTTGAGGCGCGCGTGGAACACAACGCGCCGAAGTACGTTATCTCGGTCAGATCATGAGAGGTCCGTGAAGGTTAGTGTATGAAAAAGTCTTTTGAGGAAAGAACCACACAGATTCGAGTGGACTTGTCCAGTCAGTGTGTCCTGACCTGTCCGATTACAAGCTCTTGTTCTAAGCCAAGCTGTAGCTAAGCTTTTATGACGATTTCAAGTGGTTTTTGATAAAACGTCAAAAATAGACAGACAGCCGCAGAACTGATCTTAATTAAAAGTACAGTTTAAAAAAAAAATAGTTTTGAACCTTAGCTAAAAGGGTTTAGGTAGTTGGTGATTAGCTTCCAACTTGGGACGAACAATTCAACGACAACCAGTAAATTAATCAGTTCCCGCTACAGCTCGTAGTTTGGACGTCCATATCCCAACGTTTATAAATATGACGTCTGTTAGTTTCGTCTCGGACATATCTCAAAGTGTCCGCGTGTGGCCGCTTACTGATGTGCACATTTATACGTTTTAACTGCAACACACTTTGTTACGGGTACTTGTGCTGATTTTAAAATGTGTTTTGACGTATTGCAAAGATATTAATCTGGAAAAATATGCTTGTATTTCCGTGGAAGATAAAAGAGATCATGAAAATGCTGACCTAAATGGTCAGCATTTTGGAAAAGTCGTACTATAAATGTGTCCTTAGTTTTTTTTTTTTATTAGGGTGAGTCTACACTATATAACATTGTCATGTAATGAAATATGGTTTTTTAACACCTCAAAGGTGTATAAAGGGATTAGCTATAGTACATAGGACGTGTTGTAAAAAATGTTACTTACTGAATCTGGACGCACCCTTAGAAAATTAACTCAATACTGGAACTCCTATTCAAAATTGAAATCGGAAATTTGGAAATCCGGCTTATGACCACTTCTTTCTCCTTTCTCGTGTGGTTAGTGACTAACCTAGTGTCAGAATTTTTATGCTTCCCATGGGCCTCTAACTTGGCTTCACATGCTGTCGAGAAATATCTCTCAGTTTCCTCACGATATTTTCCTTCACCGTTTTTGGAGCAAGTGATAATTATACAATACGCACAAGAACATGTAGCCGAATAGTCTGGGTCCGAACTCAAGACCTAGGACTTGGCAGTTTGACGGTCACACCACTAGGCTAGCACTACTATTAGTTGCGACCATAACCAACCTTTGCTAATTTTCTTATCGTTGTAAGCTTAGCGTGGTAAAAGGCTAGGCATATTGAATGTTTAACCATACATTTTCGACGTTTAAACGTCTCTTAACTTTAAGCAACGTTTATAATTTCCCTTGTGTTTAAATGCACAAAATGCTACACTACAATATTGCGATAAAAACCATAATAGCTTACCGTAAAATATCATAATAAATTCCTCCATAAAAAGAGGGAAAAATAAACAACAGAATGTGCCACGAACTCTTTGACGCTGGTATCTTTTTATGAATTTCATATGAACAAAGTTATTCATGAAACTAGTTGGAAGTTTCGGCATGTTTATCATTTTTATCTGTGCGCGCTTATGTCGCTCGGCGGGAATAAATTGATATGTTTTCACCCGACTGCACCAGAAGGAGGGTAATGTTTTTCGAGAGTATGTATGTATGTATGTCTATTTCTTTGGCACGCTCTGTACTCACGGCTTGATGGATTTTGACATATGAGATGTCGTTAGATTTGTCTTAATTATGGAAATGAAATAAGCTATATAATATTTATGAATTTTGCACCTGTAAATACAAAAAAGGAGGGGAAGTTTAAAAAAAAATACAACAATATTGATATCAAATAAAAGTTAGTAATGAGAATTCAATTCCAAATATTTTATATATGTATTTATATTAATAAAACTAAAAAGCTTGAAATGAAGCAAATTATTAAAAAAAAAAAGTATTAATTCAAATATTTTTCCTCAGCAACGGGCCCGCAGCTGTGTCTACGGGACCAGTGCATCAGAAAAGGGCAGTCTGGCCTCTCTACCTACCATCATAACCTTCAGGATGCTATTGGAGCTTCCACGTATCCTACGCATTAGGGATGCCGTTCTTTTGCGCATGATAGCCTCAAAACTATTTATGCCTGGCTCGGCAAACATGCCCGACGCACTATAGAACCGCTGAAGCCCCAGCAACACCCGAAAAGCATTATTGTACTGAATACGGACGACGTTGTAGGCTCTCTGCCTATACCTGACTCACAGGCTGCAAGTGTAAAACGTCTGGCAGTATGCCTTAAACAGCGTAATTTTGATGACCTAGCAAACCTGCGGGTCAGCCGAACCGACAACGCCCTTCGCTCTCTCTCTATATCCTCATCATCAAAAAGCTTCTCAGTCAACACGGGCCCAACGTATTTAAAACGAGACACTCTTAAGTGCCACCCCATACAGTTAAACAGGAGGAACTGTTGTCAGCTTTCTGGAACCCACATGAAACACCATAAACTAACTTTTCCTGACATTATACAGGTGACCATGAGCCGTGGCGTATCGTAACTGTCTGAGCGCATCAATCGAGGGACTCAGCAGCACCATGTCATCAGCATAGCTTATGCTATTGATAGTCTTACCATCAATAGAGCATCCGACACCAGTGCTACCAAGCTCCTCAAGCAGCTGATTGATGTATAAACTAAAGAGCGCCGGGGAAGTGGACCCGACTTCCCCGACACCCGACCATCTAACCTGGTTTAACTGGTGGTCGTACTAAAACTCGAGGAGGTTAACTAGCTCATGAGGTGCGGCTCTCTCCCGAAATTTTGACCATAGGATCCTGTAGTCAACCAGATCAAACGCCTTGGAGAGGTCCAGAAAAGCAGCACACACCGGAGTCCTCCTGTCGGTATAATACCTAACCGTGTGCTTGAGCGCCAGAACAGCAGTTTATTTGCATGGAATAAACGCATAAAGATAATATGCTAATCAGAGGAATTCTTAAACGATCTTTTGATCACGAGAACTTCGTCTATAAGTGGTAGATGTCTTTGTTTTATCGCTACAATGCGTGCCCCCGGTGGGTTCTCATGAAAAATAACGAACTTCCTAATAATCTTTCATCCCCTGTTTAAGCTCTTTCGAGGTTGAATTTGCAAAAATGAAGTTTCTAGATCCAGCAGCTTACGTTGTGAGTTTTCCGTCAGTGAATTAATGACTGAATAATTTGTTTTTTTTTTACTATTCATACTAATACTAATATCCGAATATACTAATACTAGTATACTAATACTAATATACTAATAATAATAGTATTATAAACAGGTAAAATTTGTTTGTTTGTAAGTCTGTATGTAGGGGGTAATCTCCGGAACTATCAGTCGGATTTCAAAAATTATTTTTGCATTTGATAGCCCAATTATCGAGGAAGGTTTATAGGCTCGTGGATGAAGTAGCACCATGTATCTATCACATAATAAATTTATCTGTCGTTGCTTCATTTTTAATTATTTTTACCTATTGTGGTATAGTCATTTTATTCTAGGTGCATCGTCTTCACATATAATTATTCAACTAATGTAGGTACCTACAAAAACTATTGTAAAACATTTTGAAAGACTAACGGTGGAGTTTCTTGCCCATTCTTCTCCTTACGAAAACTACCTTTTGGAAGGGGCGACTAGAATCAATTATATTTTTTGTAAATTTTGACGTTCAAAAGTGCACAAGCGCCTATTTGAAATAAATTATAACATCTGAAGTTTGAAAATGTTTCATAGAAATTGGTTCACTTATACTATGAGCTTGAATGAAATTTAAGTATTCCCTGAATTCCATATCTCTCAGCCAGTGGACCTTTCGTAGAAAGTAATGATTATAGACGTACCTAATAAATCTAGCTCAATCCTATTCACTTACAAAATCACTCGAACCAAAGAGCATAAAGCCACGTATTAACAAAACGGCTTTCACGTAACCCGTTCATCGTTATTTGGTAAAGTGCAATTTGGCAGTACGCCTCCCTCTAAGCTTTCGATGTTAAATGCCAATCAAGGTTTTAGTTACGATCTGGGGTTGTTAACCTTTTCAAGCTGAATGATTTTGAATAAAAGATTTTTTTAAATTAAATTGAGAAACCAGACTTCTGCCACTTGTTTTGTCTTGGGATACCTACATAGATTGGGATTGTTCGAAAAAATACAACAGTTTTCTCTCCATCATTTCAGCCGAAAGACGTCCATTGCTGGACATAAGCCTCCCCCAAGCACCGCCACTTCGACCGATTCTGTGCTTCCCGCATCCAGCGGATTCCCGCGGCCTTCATAAGGTCATCGGTCCATCTTGTGTGAGGCCTACCAACGCTACGTCTTCCAGTACACGGTCGCCACTCCAGAACCTTTCGGCCTCATCGGCCATCCGTTCTTCGGGCATTGTGCCCTGACCATTGCCACTAAGATTGGCAATTCTTCGGGCTATATCGGTTACCTTGGTTCTCCTACGGATCTCTTCGTTCTTCTTTTCTCTTCTTCGTTTTCTCTTCAATGGTTTGGGAAATGAAGGTTTTTCCTGCTCAATCCCCATTAGCTGGGACTAACTTGTAAAATATAACACACTTCTGGGCTCTCTATTTTGGAGAATACAAGCGTGAAGTTTTGTTTTAATTATTTCCAGTCGATGTCTAAAAAAGCTCGACTGGCTGTTCACAATGGTGTGCTGGTGCCTACGCTTATGAATGGAAGTGGATGTTGGGTGTGGCAAAACAAGCATGAAAGTAGAATAAATGCTGTGGAAATGCGTTCCTTGCGAAGCATGTGTGGTTTGTCTATGAATGATAGGCTGAGGAATAATGTGATAAGACAGCGGTGTGATTTAAAAGAAGATGTTGTGACAAAAAATTGAAAAGGGTATGCTGAGATGGTTTGGGCATGTTGAGAGGATGAATGAAAGGCGACTAACAAAACGTATTTACAAGGCTGATGTGAAAGGAAAGGCCGGTCGGGGACACCCTAGAAGGACATATACTGACCTTATTGGTGATGTTCTTCAGAAAGGCCAAGTGCGTAGTACTCGCAATCGGCGGGAGTGTATGACCAGATGTATGAACGTAAACGAGGCAAAAGGAGTATGTAAGGATCGTAGCAGGTGGCGTTCTGTAGTTTCTGCCTACCCCCATGGGAAGAAGGCGTGAGTTTATGTATGTATTAGGTTGGTGCATAAATTCTTGGACACTTGGATTTCATTAAAAAATTTCTAGGTTTCAATTCGATTATATGCTAGAATAATCTATTATTCTACAGAATGTTCTAGGAGCTTTACGCCAAGGGGTATAAAAGGGCGCGCGCGTTCCGAGTTGTTCACTTTAGTTCAAAATGGAATCGCGTCAACTACGAGCGATCATGCTTTACGAGCATAATCTAGGAACGAGTGCAAGGCAAACGGCCGAGAAAATTAACACTGCGTTTGGACAAGGCACTATTGCTCATTCCACAGTGAGTTATTGGTTTAAGTCTTTCGATAAGGGGGATACGAGTTGTGAAGACAAACCTCGCTCCGGTCGGCCAGTTGTCTTTGACGAAGACCTTCTACGCTCACATTTGGAAAGACATCCGGATGCGACTACCAGGGACTTGGAGAAGGAACTTGGGTACGACCATTCCACTATAATTCGGCACCTGCATGCAATGGGCTACCACAAAATAATGAGTCGGTGGATACCCCACGCTTTGACAGACAGCGAGCGCGCAGCACGCGTGACCATATGCGAAAGTCTTCTTCTGCAACCACACAGACAAGACTTTCTCAGGTCCATTGTCACTGTCGACGAATCCTGGGTTCACTACAACGAAAAAACGCGGCAGGCCTATTGGGCTCCATGCGGAGAAAGGGCGCCAACGGAACCAAAGCCAGATCGTCATGGACGAAAGATAATGTTATCAGTTTTCGGGGATGTGCAGGGCATTCTCTATTGGGAACTGTTGGACGAGAAGCAGACTATTAACGGTACTATTTACGGAGAGTAACTGCAAAAGTTAGCCTCAGAAATAGCGACTAAGCGTCCAAAAGGCTGTCTGTATCACTTCTTCAGGACAACGCTCGACCACATACTGCGAAATCTGTCCGCCACATTCTGGAAAAGCTAAACTGGACAGTGGTACCTCACCCGCGATACAGTCCTGATATTGCGCCGTCGGACTATTGTCTGTTTCGGGCTCTAAAGTTACGTCTAAGAAAGAAGAAGTTTGAAAAATATGAACAACTCCAAGACGATATCGCCGAGTTTTTTGACCACCAGCCTCCTGCTTTTTGGGAATACGGCATAATGTCTTTGCCAGAGAGATGGTTACATGTCGTTGAACATGACGGTCATTATATTGTGGATTAATATTTCTTGAATAATAGATAACATTATTTTTAATAAATGTGTTTGAGTGTCCAAGAATTTATGCACCAACCTAATATGTATGTATTTCAATCAATCTATGAAACAAAATAGTTTTCCTAAAAGTTGGAATCCCTAAAACCAGACGCATTATCCTTTCCTTTCCATTAATTCTCTTGTTGCTACTGGATAGTAATAATAGCGAGTAAGTAATGTGTTTATGTAAATCTAAGGTTTGTTAGTATAAAGCTTTGAGGATTTGTGATACTTAGAATATATTTGTTTGTTCTATAGTAGGGTATTTACCTACACTGGCCGCAGTCACATTATTTGTATAACACTTTCTTATGAGTCTCAAATAATTTTATTACCATTTTGATTTCCTAAAAATACGAATCGATCGTCTTTTTAACTGACATCATTTTACTGATTTTTTTTGACGCGATTACTCTGCTTATTATGAATTGATTTTGATGTTTTGTTTTTCTGTTTGGTAGGTCATACTTCAACGGCGGTCGGTCCCATATAAATTCTTTTAATTTTGCTTGGGTAGTTTCTGAGTTAGCTTCAATAATACGTATTTTTCCCACTTAGTCTATGTGATGTTATAATAACTTCCTGTCACTGTTATTTACATAGCAGGTAGTGGTATTCGAATTTGTGTGGGGTAGGTACCACAACTAAAAAGTGAAAAATAATTATTATTACAAAAAAAAATTGACTTGTAAATAAAATAAAATCTGGTAAAAATAAATATGGTTTTCTAATCGATATTTTCCGTTGCAAATTGTTTGACCAGCGACGGCTCAGTCTGCGTTCAGCGGTGTGGCAACACGCCGTGTTCGAGTTCGCGACAAGTCAATCGTCATCCCGAGGATGCCTCGTTGAGAGGTGAAACACGTGTCGATTTCTTTCTGGGTTTTTTACGGCTCTTTAGAAATAGCTAAGCGGAAAAGTAACTAAATATACCCACGTCTATTGTATTTTTTTTTTAAATATGCAAAATATGTTGTTGTAAATCAAACAAGAAATCACAAACCAGCCAAACTAACACATTTAATAAAAAGACATCCACAGAAGTTTTCGACCTACGCCAATTTGTTTAGTTTCAGAAGCGTTTCGCCTACGTCACAACAAATTGTGTTGGAAAACTTTTAGTTTTTTTATTGAACAAGTTACAGTATTTATTCCGAGCACGTTTAAACCATCGGAGGCTCTTGTCCGAAGTTCTAACTTTAACTAGTTAAGAATAAAAATTCAATTTTGAAAACAATAAAAATAAAATTGTTGTTTTGGCACAAGCAGTTTTGTATTTAATAAAAAACATGTTTGTCAGTTTGGTTGTTGATAAAATGTTGTTCTTCTGATCGTGTTTTGTTTACACCTAGCACTGCACTTTTTAGTGGCTAGATAACCTTTTCTCAAAATCAAACCTACCTGTATGAGTACAGTATGACAAGCGTGTAATTGCGTAACACACATACATTTTGACAGTTCACCCACGTCCATTGCGGTATTTACGTTATTGAGCAGACGTATTTTTCAAAGCTATGACGCACTGGATTATCAATATCCTTCAAAACTCTCGGATTGATAGATGCCTGGGTAAAAAAAATCTATTCAGGCCGCCAATTAGATAAAAAAAAAATAAACACGCATTTTTTGCTTTATCATCTAATCTAATCTAACTAGCATGTATTATCCCACTGCAGAACAAAGGCCTCCCTCTCCCTTCTCCACACAATTCTGTCTATTGCTAGTGTCGGCCAGTCCTTTCGGTAGGAGTCAACCTCGTCCCGCTATCTTCGTCTCGACCTGTCGCGATGTCGACGTGCGTTTGTGGAACCCAATCGGTGGTTAAAAAATGACTTAGATAAAACGCATTAAAGTTGGGAAGTGGGGGTCGCTACGTCACAAGTAAGTATAAAATCTACATACTCGTGACGTCATGGCACATTTTAACTCAATGTATGTTGTAATCTTTTGAAAACGTAAAAAATCGGTGAACATACACAAAAAAACAAACAAACAAACGTACGCTACGAACATTATAACCTCCTCCTTTTTGGAAGTCGGTTAAAAGAAAAAAATACGTGTCCAATATATTGTAATAATTAACCTATCAGGACATAAAAAAATAATAGTCATCATCCCTATTAGGGTATGAACGTAAACGAAGCAAAAGGAGTATGTAAGGATTGTGGCAAGTGGGGTTCTGTAGTTTCTGCCTATCTCTATGAGAAATAGCGTGAGTTTATGTAATTATGTGTGTTCTTGTGTGTGTGAGTACCTACCTCACGTTATAACGTTATAAAAATCTCTTCTAAATATTTCTGAAAATAACTGTTATTAAGCTGTAAACGGTCAATGAATGTTTTCAGTAATGTTTACTTTATTTTGAATTTAAAATTATATTTACGGTCATTCTACGAAACAGTTCGAATTGTAAAAATCCAGATTTTACGGAACTGCGATCCCAGAGGAACCCACAAAGTCTAAAACCAGTTAAAGTCGGATTTACACAATTTATAGAGTTCGTAAACGTGTGAAATACACGTTGCTGTACTGAAACCGTTATCCGGGAGTTATTTTATTTTACTTTAATTTTATTTGGAGAAATATTTATACTTATTTCTGCCGCCAAGCAGCATTGCTTTGCTACTGTATTACCGGATTAGAGGGTTTTGGGTGCCGGAGTATTTAGGTACAGACACATGAGACATTTCAGTTTTGCTTTTGTAATCGCAACGCATGTGCGATTCTTCTGTCAGATGTCTCGTAATATGCGCTTTTATAATATCTAACGTGACGATATTATCGTGGATATCCACGTCCGTAAAATACAATGTGTCTCAGGGATAAGTGACCGCCCGGCTTTTTTTGAATATTTGTACAAAATTATTAATAATTACATTTATATTTGTGACTTAGCGGCTTTAGCTTTTTTTTTATGATTTTTTTTCTTTTTTTTTGTAAAGACGCGTGACGTGCTGCAGTTTTTTTACGATATTTCCTAAGTTTGTTCATCTTTTCCCATTATTTTTACTGACTAGCCGACATCATAGTTTATCAATTAAAATCATTAAACATAACTAAAATGTAGTAAAACATTTATTAAATAAAAAACAAAATTAAAATTCTAAGAAAAAAAACTCTTCTTTTCAGTTTTTTTTTTCAAAATAAATCTAAAAAAACTAAAGCCGCTAAGTCACAAATGTAAATGCAATTATTAATAATTTTGTACAAATATTCTAAAAACGCCGGGCGGTCACTTATCCCTGGGACACATTGTATATGAAAATACATGCAGCACGTTATAACGTTATCGTGGACGGTTTAAAAGCGTCTTCATATATTTTCACACATTTTACTTCCCTGTGTTATTGTGATGCTATGACGTGGATGTGGATAGTATCGTCAAGGTATGATTCCAAACCCCACTGCACGAGGCAGTGGTCCACATAATTTTTCCATAGGTTTATATGAGATTACATTCCAAGTACAACTACAATATTGCGGCTGCACTGCTGCGCGACAGTGTCGCCCTGTCACCACGTCTGACCAGTAGTGCGGCGTTCATCACAGCGACAATACGTGCACGTTGACAAGTAAATTGGCAACAGCGAACAGCTGGTGCTCCGAATCATAATAACCTTCGGATATTATATTTTTTTCATCAAAAAGTTATTTTCTGAACTGATTCTATTCCGTCTTGTTTTACGTCAGAGTATCATAAGAATCTCATCGATCAAAAATAGGTAACAGACAGCTGAGATTGACGTTCGACCTTTGGCCTTTGCCATTTCATATAAACTTCATCGTATCAGCCTGTAAATACTTAGGTACTTAGCAGATCTTATGGTCTAAGTTACTTAGCATTCTGCTCAAACAAAAAGTACCTAAAAAAAAAAACGAGTAGACGCGTATGATGTGTAACATCTGACATCCTGGCTGACAGTACCAACTTCTCGGAAAATGGGTTGGTACTAGGGATTGCAATCCGGCGTCACTTCCAATTCGCCCGGATCCGACCGGATTGATTAATTCAGAATAATTTTGCCTTTTCGTTCCAAAATGGACTGTTAATGAGTTTATCGAGTAAGTGTAATAAATAGGTTGTTTATTTAAAAAAAAAGTCTAGCGAAATCAACTTTTACTTTTTATACTTAGCTTAATAAAGTTTTACTTAATTATCCTTGCGTCACTATTTACTGCGATCATAATAATTTGAGAATGCCAAGAATTATTACAATAATGAGTTTATTATTAAATATAACTCTTTGGTTTAATCAACTTACGATAAATAATTATTTTAAGTACATATACAGTATCAAAAAATAAGTTTTGTTTTTGAAATCATCTGCCAATCGACTTCAAATAGAGCTAAAAATAAAGCCCGCTGCCGAAAAGGCCCTTTCAGCTTCTACACTGGCTTTGCAGTCAGCAAATAATCATGTAGCGACAAACAAAACAAAACACATATTTGTGACCCGAGCGAGGAGTGGAATAATACTGAGCACGTAGTCACGTAGTCCGACATGGCGGCGCCGTGTGGAGGGGCGGGGGCCCCCCGCACGGCGGCTCAGCGTCGAACGACTCGTACGCTTAAAGTACCAACTCATGCGATTATATTGCCAAAAATTGCTATCACCGGATCCAGTACATTGGTACCGGATCCGGTAAACGTTTAATGACGCCGGATCTGACGGTCAAACAAAGCACTGCGCGGGCCCATTGGTCAAATCAAATAGTGCGCGATTCCCCGGTTTCCTGTTACACACTTCCGTCCCTTTTCACGAAATCACTCCCACAGATTGCAGGAAAGCGAAAGGAAAGATGTTACAAATAAAAAATAAAAAATACATTTAAAATGTCAAAGTTCATTTATTTAAATTATGCTGCGTATCAGCACTTTTTAACATCAAAATTACATAAGGCAGTCCCCCAAAACGCCCGCCTTTCACTACTTCCTAGTGTTGGATGTGCTGGGAAGAAGAAGTAGCGCAACAATCTTCTCAGCAGCACAGCTGTCTTCTAAGTTAGAGTGAGAAAGAGTTAAGTTGCCATTTTAAATGTTATATTTGTATAAATATTTAGGACTTAAGGGCGACTTGCAGCTTTTACTTAAATCTCGATTTAAACTCGACTTAGCCTTAAACTTAATTTAACGATTTGCATGTCATCGATTTATCTTAAATCTGTATTTAAATAAACGTCAAAGTTAAAACCCGGTCGGTTTAGAGTTGTTAAATCTCGATTTTATAGATAGACGTCATTAAAGTCTTAAATTAAATTTCTGTTTATTTGTGAAATTCTTTTCGCTTATTCATCATGATTTGTTATCGGATGATGACGAGGAGACCGTACAATATCTAGAGACTCCGTTTTTCTCTCGTAGAGTGTTCGTAAGAAGGGATTTATTTACCACGTACATTACGAGATGATGAATTTTTTGGCAGTCCTGGGGGAAAACTTCATTTGCGAGTTGTACTCGGTAGTCAAGTTTCTGTTTGACACCAAAAATTCCCGATAATAGAAAATAAATATTATTTATTTATTTTAAATTTAAAAAATATATAATATATTTTTTTTTATTATTTAATCAATTATAACAATAATGTATTTAAATAAAAACAATAATGTATTTAATAATAAAAAGTATTAAAGAAATAATTTTTATTTTTTTATTTTTCTATTTTCGGGATTTTTTCTACAAGTCGTAATAAATGCATTATTTCTGCCGTGGAAAAATTAGGTGCCCTAGATCTCTTCATTGTAATTTATGTCATGTATATTATGACTGACCCTAAAGAAAACTAGAAAATAATACGAGAACGCAATTACAACCAATATTAACATTATTGTCAAATCAAATTCTTTTTCACTATAAGCTCAACTGAGTTGCGATCACTTTTAATTTGAAAACGGAACGCAAAGAATGAACGGCGAATGAGTTATTGACTAAATCTCAGTTTAATTAAATCGAATGTGAAATGTGACTGTGCAAGACATGCTTAATAAGATTTAAGTTAAGTCGAGTTTAAGGCAAAATCGAGATTTAATTAAACCGAGATTTGTATCAGTTTGCTGCAAGTCGCCCTAAGTATTGTATTTATTTTATGTTTGATTTGTTATTTCACTATATGCTGCACCGGTTGACGTCATCACGTCAGCGCCGGCTGTCGTTGAAAATCAGCGCTGGGGCTCTGTCTCCCATTGGGTCGCAGCATTATGCTGAGCGATGGCCGTTTTGCGTGGATGTGATGCATACTTTCCCCCAATTTGTTATTTACGTGTTTTTTTATCTTTCTTTGCGTCATGTTTACCGCAAATAAACGAATTTTCTTTCTTTTTTAAGATAGTTAATTGATTCAGGCGTGACTTTGTGGAAGTCCATTACAAAATACAATAGACGTGGATCTATTGTCTGACGTGATATATTGTTATACACGGTGTATTTGAGTTCGCGACAAGTCAATCGTCATCCTGAGGATACCTGGTTGAGAGGTGAAACACGTGTCGATTTCTTTCGGGGATTTTTATGGCTCTTTAGAAATAGCTAAGCGGAACAGGTTACTAAATATATCCACGTCTATTGTATTTTTTTTTCTTTTTTTAAGTACCACCATTTATAATCAACAAGTACGGTGCTTCTGAAAATGTCGATTTCTTTTGGACTTTGTCACATTAGACTCGTTGGGTGACGCGTCACATTTTTGCCGTCACAATTAGCATATTACAAGGTTCTCAGTGGTTCTATAAATGTATAAATTCAACATGAATGATGTAACCAATATTTTGAAGCATTATAACTTAGAAGAAAAACAAAGAACAATAGGTTTATTTGTCACAGAAATACGTGCATACAAAAAGACGAGAAATTAGAAAACATATTAGATCTAACTAAGCACATATGAAATCCCAAGCATAAAACAGAAATAGTCGGCAGTTGCACGTCATGACTTTGACAAGGCTTCTATTCAGCATGATGCTGTGCTATAGCGGACCCACAGCACAGCGCTGATTTTTGGTGGTCGTCGATGAGTCCATGTAGTATCATGCCCATTCTTCTTCATAGGAACCTTCTACGCTTTGAGATGGGTTATCTTTATCTTTCTGACTGACCGACTCCTTTGACGATTCAAAAGTGCCTGTAAATGGTTTAATTGGAATAAATACATTGAGTTTCAATTTTGTTAAGGTTGTCGTAAGTCGACCGTACTTTTCATTCTTCTGTGCCACGATAAGTCCAACATTTCTCGCGTTATCAGCAGAGTTCTCCAATAATTAGCACATGCTGCGGTCCCCGCTTCTATTAAAACTTGCGTGCTTCAAACTTGCTTCGATTTGCACTCGCGTTCATTTGCAGTTGGGCCATAAAACAAGCGGATGTTGACGTTGAAATGCAAGGGCCTAACCATACTGGCGCTTTGCGAACGTGTTTCCTGCGAGACGATTGCTTAACACTCTCGCTGCGTGTGCGTAGCGAGAACGCCACGAGTGATCAACGTTTTCACCGCATTCATGGAATGAAAGTGATTGACGTTAGTGTACAAGAGAGAGTGGGACAAGTGAGAGTACATTAATTGTGAAAATGCGGAGATCAAGTTGCGTAGTCGTGGCTTGCTCGCTTGGCACCCGCGGGGAGCGCGTTCACAAATCGCCTCGCTGGAAACACGGTGGCAAATCGTCAGTGTGATAACGCTATAAGGGGTGCAACACACTGGTTCGGCTCGGCTTGATCTGACACAGTTGACCCGAGGAAGTGTGAAGTAACATTTGCATAATTTGAATAATTTTAAGTAATATTTGCAACTGAATGCACTTGGGTTTTTTTTCTATAACATACTGGGTATATTATCGCTATGTACGTCCTGTTGTGTAATGTTGCTGCTTTGTATAAACGAATATTTTTGATGATTTGTTATGCAATGATTGTCAATACATGTAACTGCTGCAACTGAGATGGTAAGGTTACATTACATTAAAAAAAAAATTGTCCGTCAAGTAGTTTATAAAAAAATGATCACGTATTTTTTCTTTTTTTACGTAATCAAAAGATTACGGGGATACATTGATTTAAATTATACCATGACGTCACGAGTATATAGATTCTATACTTACTTGTGACGTAGCAACACCCACTCCCCAAGTTTAATGCGTTTTATCTAAGTATTTTTTTATTAATACGATAAAGTAAAAAAATACGTGTCTAATATTTTTTTAATAACTGACAGATGGACGGACTAAATAGTTTTTTACCCTGTTATAATGCCTATTTACGCAATGCGGCACCGGGCACATTACAGAATTGGACGTAGCACCAACATACCCTGTCGGCTATATTGCACCGTGCCAGAGTCTTGTTCCCTGGCCCCACATTTCAGTATAGCGACTTGATATTGAAGTATTTGCGGGTAGTCGCAATTTGCTTGTTTGTGCAACTTGGATATTTGCTCTGTTGCAACAGTTCGATACAACGCTCGGTAATTAAGAGCATCGGTGGTCACGATAATATGCACAACTTTAAATTCAATTTACTGTTCATTTAACTTGGTAAGTGGATCAAGGAAATGTGGCTTTGGTAAATTCTAATCAGATGCTGCCCATTTCAGGGCTAAGGGCTATATCACACTGATGATTTGCCAGCGTGTGCGTAGCGAGCATGCCACGTGTGGACAACGAGTTCGCTGCGGTTTCGTAACGTCAGCGACTGACGTGAGTGTACAAGAGAGAGTGAGAAAAGCGAGAGTACAATATTGGAAAAACTAGCCAAGTGCGTGTCGAACCACGCACAATAAAGGGTTCTGTAGTTGAGATGAATTTATTTATCCCAAGAACAAACTTAACATTGTAGTTGAAAAACATGTTCTCCCATACCACAGATATTATAATACGGGACAGTACTATGGGATGACATGTTTTTGCAACTGCAAATGTAAGTTGGTTGATTATTACTTGTTAAATTGTAGAGCCTACTTAGCTGTGATAGTTTTCCTTTTAATTTTGTCACTACTGCCGTGAATTTTTTCACATTTCCAAAATCAATCATTTTGCTGGCACTAGTCTCTAACAAAAATTATTACTTTCAAGCTTAATATTTTGCAAATGGATCCCTGAATCTAAATCTTAAACTATGGGATAGACGAGAAAAAACTTCCCCGCTTTAAGGCTTGTGCAGACCAACGCGATATCGCAGGCGCAACAAGGTTTGCGCTGCCTGTAGCACCCGCGATATCGCGCCAGTTTGCATAAGCCTTTACGTGTAAGGGAGGTACCCTAAAAAAACATTATTTTCTTTTACCACTTTGTCGGCGTGATTAATATTCACACCCATGCCATATTACAGCCTTCTAGTATTAAGAGTCTTTGAGATAAACCGCGAACAGAGAGACAGACAGACGGACAGACCAACAGACGGACATGGCGAAACTATAAGGGTTCCTTGTTGACTACGGAACCCTAAAAAGGCTGAGAACTGGTCACGTAGTCGCGGTTACTTCGCTTGGCACTCGCGGAGAGCATCTTCACAAATCGCTTCGTTGGAAACAACGCTGACAAATTGTCAGATATTGATGATAATTTAATGCTTTAATAAGACTTATGTAAAGTCAGGCTATTTAATCTAAGTATATCGATATACTTGAAAATTAATTTCCGTGGTTGTTCAGCAATAAGAAACAATTATAAACTTTGTCGTTTCGGCAGACAAATCACGTGAAAAAAGATTATTTGAGATCAGTACGATGAGGCCCTTTATTCGATGATACCTTGAAACTTCACTTACGGCTGCAAAATAATCCAATATTCGAACATTTTTAGATTTCTTCTTCGTAAATAACTGGCCAAGTGCGAGTCGGACTCGCACATGAAGGGCTCCGTACCACATTAAGATCGAGCAATAAAAACGGCGAAAAAAACACGTTTCTTGTACGTCTGTAACGTTAATAATTAAAAAGGTAACCTTTAATTATTAAAGTTACAGACAATACACTACAGCTTTACACAATTTGTGAACATTTCATCTGTCTACCTATTACGGTTCATGAGATACAACCCGCTGACAGACAGACAAACGGACGGGCAGTGGAGGCTTAGTAATAGGGTTCCGTTTGGCACCATTCGGGTACGGAAACCTAAAAATGTTTCCCAATATTTCACGACACTTTTCTTCACTTTCGTTGGCCACAAAACTAAACGAAAATGAGGACAATAAATAATTAACTTGTTTACAAATTGGACGAGACTCACAAGTGTAAAACATCGAGTTACTTAGTTTGCATAAAGCCTCAAACCAGACATACTTTTATAAATAAATTTTATGTATTTTTAGGTCCGTTCTTATATAATAAAATCAATAAGTCGGTAAATATATATAGTGTAAATTATAAAAAGTGTAGTGAAATGTTGAGTGCATACCTACTGACATTTAATTACTCAGACACAGAAAAATTGCTAGAAGTTATGCAATGAGTTTATTAAATGTTAAGTTCATTTTTATTTAAAATGTATTATGTATCAATGATAGCTCTATGTACAGTAACATAATAGTGCACTGAATCACTCAGCGTTGTTAAGTGATGGCCTGAAACACAGGTTTGAATAAACCTACATCAGGCAGGTCGCTATTGTATTCATTGGGCCTTTAATCAATATTATATAAGTTATACACTAGATTTATTTTAGGCATAGTTTAATTTTTTTCTACATTTCTACTATTAATATGTAACTTTGTTATGATGTAACTTTTATGTAATTTATATGTGAACTTATGAATAAATGATTGATTGATTGATTGATTGATCGAGTGATTGTTAATTGAATGACATGTTAAATGATGTAATGACAATGGTATTATATTTGTAATAGTAATGACATGATATTTAATCTTATGATACTAATTTATATTTTTCTTTTAATACAAACATATATTTTAAATTAAGTTGATGATTTAAGAATTTTATAATGGTAATTTATAAATTGATAATTGTAATAATAGTGATATAAATAATTTCAAATGTTTGCATGCCGATTGGTAAAATGTGGCTGAGCTAAATGTAATCTTATGAACTATTAAGTATTACCCATATTTGCAAAATAAAATTCTATTCTATTATATTCTATTCTATTCTTAATAATTAAATTAGTTGACATTTACGTTTTAAACAGTGTTAGCGTTAAATGTTTATTTATAAAGAACTTTATTGGGTGGAGTGTGAGTGGTGTTTCCAGTAAATAATTTTAATGAATGAAGAACGGTTTGTTTTGCATGTAAGACAGCTTCTAACTAAATACATCAGCTACTATGAGTACATCTACAATGAGTTCTTCTATAGCTGTTGCGTTTAAGCATGTCATTGACCTTAGCTACATTTTCTAACATTTTTAGGGTTCCGTACCACAAAAGGAAAAAACGGAACCCTTATAGGATCACTTCGTTGTCCGTCCGTCAGTCTGTCACGACCCTTTTTCTCAGAAACGCAAGGAGGCATCAAGTTGAAATTTATATCAAATACGTAGGTCTGTGGTCCCTTGGAGCTATAAAAAAATCAAGCCAACGTAATAAAAAATACGGCTTTTTTGCGACATTTTTTGATACTCGTAATTAATCAAAACCTACAGGATACTTCCCGTTGACCTAGACTAGAATCATGAAATTTGGCAGGAAGCAAGGTCTCACAGCACATGTAAAGGAAAAAGTACGAAAATAGTTCATTTGTAGATTTAACACACAAAAAAAAAATGCGATTACAAACTTCATTTACAGTTGGAGAATTGACCGTGATGTATGGGAGAACATGTTTGTCAATTAAAATGTTGAGTTTGTTTTTGGGATAAATTCATCACAACTACAGAACCCTTCATTGTGCGTGGTCCGACACGCACTTGGCCGGTTTTTTATTTGAAAAACTGAAATAAAGTCCTCTAAAACGTCCTGATGAAAATCAAAGGAAAAGAATACGGAACAACAATCATCTATCGTTAATTCGCTATCTTCAACATGTTTCAATAACGAAAAACCATTCCCCAGAATATATCGCTGCGAACAATACAGTGAAGCATGCCACTACACCTCCACTCTGTGCATATACGCTCACACGCACACATTTACAACCATTTACAATGACACTACAATCAAACTAAACCTCACTAAGTGGACACTTGTTTACGACACTGTTGACAGTTCTATATCTTGGTTTTTTATTTGGTCTGAGACCCCACATGGTACTTTTTTTGACTAGTGCTTTTTACTTTTCTGTTTTATTTTTTTTAATTTTAAATCCATCGTCAATCCGACGCAGAGTTTTTATTATTTGAGAACAGTTTTACAAATTAGATGATGATGATGACAATAGCGGAGGCGATGATGATGGCGGTGGCAGTGGCGATGGCATCGAAGTCGAAGTCAAAGTCAAAGTCAAAGTCAAAGTCAAAGTCAAAGTCAAAGTCAAAGTCAGAGTCAGAGTCAGAGTCAGAGTCAGAGTCAGAGTCAAAGTCAAAGTCAAAATCAAAGCCAAAGCCAAAGCCAAATCCAAAGCCAAATCCAAAGCCAAAGGCAAAGCCAAAGCCAAAGTCAAAGTCATAAAGATGGCGATGGCGATGATAATGTAGAATATTGTTTGTATTATTTATATACGTCAGCCAAGATGTCAGATGATACACATCATATGCGACTACTGTAAGGTTCACATGTTTTTTTTATTTCCTCGCACAATGCATAGTAAAACGTTGTATGATACACGTGCGTAAGATGGTTTCCGACTCGTGTCGCCTGCCACTCGTCGGAAAACACCTACTTTCCGCACTAATATCATCAGTAACTATTGTATGTTTTTCTGCTACCGTCCTATATTCCGCCGAGGCCAGTTCATCATAAATATCAGGACTTTCCTTTTGGTTCCCGTCGTCTTTAAAGCTCTATCATTCTTTTTTTTTTCTGCTCTATTCTTCTACTTTACTTACCCAAATATTTTCTTTCTAACATTATCCCAGTATTCCTTATCTATCACAAATAAAAACCTGCGGACATAGACATATTTGAAATCATTGCCTGCGGACAATTGGCAAATTATCTCAGCGAACATTTAATGAGATAATTTATTTGTGGACAGTCACAGCCACAATGAGTGATCAAAATGGTGTTCACGTACGAACAGAAAATTGGGTTAACTAACCGAGGGGCTGCCGGTAATGTAACCACTTTAGAACGGAATGAAAGAGATAATAAGTTATAGGTTGTAAGAAAAGGGGAACAACCAGACACATGTTAGTGTGAGTAAGACAATTGGAAAAAGATATAAAAAGTAAGTCGCATGCCTGTACACCTACAAAATTATAATTCCATGTTCAGCGGACGATCAAGACACTTCCAATGATACCTCATTTGTCAAATTATGATCGGTAGTTTAGAAGTTATGAGGTAACAGATGAACATACATACATACCGGTCAAAATCATATCCTTCCTTTTCGCTTCGCCGTAGTTGGGTAAAAAGAAATATCGAGATAGAGGAAAAAGAGGATCATGAGCAAGACCTTCTTACATCAAGAAGTGGATGGTTTTATAGGGAAAATAATGACGAAAACCTATGTTAATAAGACCTTTAAAAACTATTAGGAGTAAAGTTAGATGCCTCGTGTACCTACTAAACAATCCATACTGCAGCTTTAGTCTGTCCAATAAAAGAATGGAAATAATACCTAACAGAATTGCTAATTAGCCAAAAGGCAAAATTAGAACTCCTTACAAACGACATTGGTATTCAGTCTATAAAGACAACTGTTTGTTATTTTTCGAGTAGGTGGTCAGTGTACTCATAACATTCTGTGCCAACTCCCGCTGATGATGCAGTGGCATTTATCTAGGAGATTAAAATAGTAACATTCCTATGAATAATAGTATCCTGCATTGTTTGCTAATGTTAGTAACATCAGCATCAACAATTTTGTTCCCTCCGGTTGACGCCCTAAGCAAAGGTTCGTACATCATAGGGGGTGCCCTTAGCGAGCGTTCACCTAGTTTTAATTAGCATAGTTGAATAACACCTGGCTGGAGGTTTTAAGTGTAGTAGCTTAAGGCACCCACAGGAAAGCCCGGTTAAGTAGTCATGATCTCAGAGGTCAACTATGAGATGCCCTACCTAAAAAAAAAACAACAATTTTGTGTGAGCTTGCAAAGTCAAATATTAATAAACCTGACATCATCTTTAATAGCAGGAGCAGTGATGGACCAGTGGTAACGGCCGTGACTTGCGAGTTGTAGGTCGAGGGTTCGATCCTAGACAGGCCCTTTTCTTTGTATAAATTACACGGGCCGACAAAATTTTTAACCAGAAACCAGACTATATATTTCCGAAGGTTTTGGATGCCCTGAATCTAAATCTGGCCTCAAAATTGCTCTAAAACGTCAGGTTTCTGAGATATCCTAACCTAAAAGTGCAAAAAGTACCGTTTTTGCCCGATTTTGAGGTTATGTAGACTCACGAATTATTTTTCCTAAAAAAAATAAATGTTACCATATTAAAGAACAAGTCTTCCTCTTTCAAATGCCGTTGAGTTTGCTCAAATATTTTTGCAAGCCCGCGTGGCTATCCCTAGGAACAGCGAGTTCATCACTCATTTTTTTAAATGATTAGATTGCGCACACCACAAGGAAATCCACTCCTACCACTTTTCGGTTTCAGGTATACGAAAATTTACAAAGATGAGAACTTAAAACACGATATCTCAGCGTAAAAAAAAATATTTGAGCAAACTCAACGGCATTTGAAAGCGGAAGACTTGTTCTTTAATATGGTAACCTTTTAGAAAAAATAATTTGTGAGTCTACATAACCTCAAAATCGGGCAAAAACGGTACTTTTTGCACTTTTGGGTTAGGATATCTCGAAATCAGACGTGATAGAGCGATTCTGAGGCCAGATTCGGATTCAGCGCATCAAAAACCTTCGGAAATGTATAGTCTAGTTTCTGGTTAAGAAGTTTGGTTAAATTTTGTTGGCCTGTGTTATTTTATCACAACTGCTCTCAAAACGGTAAAGGAAAACATCGTGAGGAAACGAGAAATGTCGACTAAACGACTGATGGATTATGTCCTCTTACCAAAAGGAGGCCTGTGTCCCAGTAGTGGGAACATTATACGCTGATTATATGTCTATAATATTCATGTCATACAGGATATCCTAGTTCAGGGTTCAAGTCCTCATTGATGTAATGTGTACTGAAGTTTTAGAAAATAAATCACTATTACTACTACTATAGGTAATGTTTTTAAGTAACAATTTATAACAAGGCTCGGATACCGGTTAAATTTTCAAACCGTTATTATGTACTTGACGCAAAACCCTTTAAATTCGGTTTCGCTCGTAGAAACCAGTTCATGTTAACCAGTTTTGGAGGAGTCTTTACATAAAGGTTTTTTCGGATTGAACGGGTTAGAGTAATACTAACCGGTTTTTTGTTTAGCTTTTATACAGTGCGGCGTTCTCACAAATAGTCACAAGTTGCAACGCGTTTACAGACATGCCGCTCGTCGTAAAACCGGTTAATTTAGCTTAAAATAAAGATCTTAAAACGTTCACATTGTTAAGAAAAGTTCGGAGTAAAACCCAAATAAACTGGATTTCACCGGTATTTTTTAAACCGGTTCCGAGCCTTGATTTATGAATAGGTGTTTCTGTACGAATACAAACTCAGGATTGCTTTTGAGAAATTCCTCATGAAGAAATCCAATAGCACTTGGTCCGACCTAGGGTTCGAACATTAGTGAGCCCAGCCTCAGCGCATTGTTGATTCCGTATTTGACAGCATCTAATCTGTCGTCATTTCAGCGACTCCCTACAAAATATCACGCTCTTATTTTTTACAGAAATATCCTGACGTCAATGAATCACAATGCAGTGGTACAAATATACAGTGTTACACATCTTGTGTTAAATATATCACGCTTGTATTGCTAGGTGTGAGCAGAGAGATAGTGATGACAATCGGGGAATTAATAGCAACAAAACTCTTTTAAAGACTAAAGCCACTATCCACTAGGCAACATTTGGTACGCAACTTGATTCACAACGTGTTGCTCAACATGTTGAAAGTTAGCGCGGAACTTCTTTTAGCAAGGTTGTCTGTCTACGCATGATCAGTCGTCGACAACATGTCGCCAGAGGAACTAGTGTTGATTTCAGCGGCGGTGGTTATAATTTTATCGAAAAATGCATCAAAAAGAAGTAGCAGCAGCAGTATCCCACCAACATTCATAGTTTTGGTACAGTTCAATTAATTTGAGCACGCCGTCTCCGTCGACAACATTTGATGCTCAACTGCATGTTGCACGGAATCAAACAACAAGCTGCGCGTAATATTGCGCGCCAGCTGGCAACGTCGCGCGCTGTTGTGCAATGTTGCCGAACATGTTGAGCGTCACGTGTTGCCTAGTGGATACAAGGTTTAAGGGCCGATCTATTCTTCGGGTTAAGAACAAACAATGCTATCCAATGTGGTAGTGAAGCCAGTCATTTAGCCCTATGAGGATAAGTAAGTATTTCGATCACAAAATTATCTTTTCTTTTGTAAGTATACCTTTTTTAATTAGTTTTTATAACTGTTTTACATTTTCAGGGTTCTGTATCCGAAGGGTGCCAAACGGAACCTATTTCTAAGCCTCCGCTGTCGGTCCGTCAGTCTGTCAGCGGGCTGTATCTCACGAACCGTAATAGTTAGGCAGTTGAAATTTTCACAGAAGTTGTATTTCTATTGTCGCTATAAGAACAAATAATAAAAACGTAATAAAGTTAATAATTAAATACGAAAAAATACATTTATTGTATGGGGACCCCATACAATAAATGTATTTTTTTCGGCGTTTCTTGCACGATCTTAAAGCCTCGAGCAGACATGCGCGACGCGACACCGGGTATTGTTCTACCTACCATGAAGTTTTCTTAGACATTGTTTTGTTTGAGTCGCGTCGCGCCAGTCTACACGAGGTTCCGTACCGTATTAAGGTACGGAACCCTACGTTTGCGAGTCCAACTCGCACTTGGCCGCTTTTTTAATACAAATATCCAGGATGAAAAGTAGCCTATGTCCTTCCTACCTTTCTGTATTGTATTACGATCGGTTTAGTGGTTTACGCATGAAAAGGTAACAGACGGACAAACAGAGTTACTTTCATATTTATAATGTTAGTATGGTATGGATAAGTTCTCCGAAAAGCCACTTTGGCTTTTTCTTTTAGGGTATATGGAGCCAACAACTTAAACTTTTCAACATGGCCCCAAAGCTCATGGCGAAAAGTAATAAAAAACTTTCGAGTATTACTTTTCAAGCATCACAGTCTAATAATCGTACGTAAGGTACGTGACGATTTGAAGAATCGCTGAAAACTCGGCCCTTGATTGAAAATTATTTACGACCGTTTTTATGAACGATAAAGTATAAAGGAGAGAGATCTTAGTCAGGTTGATAAAGAGCGTGCACCACCGAAATAAAATTCAATCTGAATTTTGCAAGTTACAATCGATATTATTTTTCTTTTTAATCGATATTGAAAAAGAAGGAGGTTTGTCAGTATTTTTTAAAGTGAAAACTTCTTTAAGCGCGTTGGGCATTTTCAAGATGGGACTACCCCATTGATTTCGCGACACCATGACGACACCTCATTTTTGTAAACGCGATTGTGTTCTTTATTTATATTACGTTACGGATCAATGTCCTATGCAAGTATTTTTACTTTAAAGGTTTCGGAAGTTTTTTATTTTTTATAAGCGCGATTGTGCTCTCTATTTAGACAAGGTTACGGACCAATGTTCTATACAAGTATTTATCTTCCACCAAGGCGATTTTGTTCAAGTTTGCACTTCCGTCGGCACTCCCGGAGTGATTTTTAAAAAAAATATAAGTATGTTCATTGTTATTTTCGTCAATTGTGGACCGATTTTGTTTTCATTTGGTAAAAGAAGGTGTGGTCGCACATAAATTTTATTAACTTTAGTATTTAATTCAATTTGTGTATCTTGATGACGTTATAATTAATACTTCCTGTCACTGTTGTTTACATAGCAAGTAGTGGTAATTTGAGTGTTTTTTTTGGAAGTCTCTTGTTTTTTGTTAAATTTGCTTTTAATAAACTTGCCTAAAAAAACATGAAACTAGGTACAGCTAAAGGTGCCTACAAATATGCTCTATTTTTGACAATAATTATTGTCTCTCGATATGCTGTGTTTTAACGTTCGAGTTTCTTGCCCTTTTTTCTTAGGAATCTACTACGCTTTGGAATGGGTAACTAGCTTCATCTTTCTGACTGACTGACTCCTTGTCAATTCAAAAGTGCCTGTAATTGGTTTATTTGAAATAAATGCTTTGAGTTTGGGTTTGATCAATAAGATTTGTAAAAGCTTCTTATAGATTTGCTTACAAAATACGATGTCGAACGACTTTTGTTCACACATTTACTCGAATTTATTTTGGTCTCACGTGTCGGTCCTCAAATCTATGGGCACCTTGAGGTGCCTATAGAAATTGTTACTTTACTTTATTATAGATACACTTTTATCCGTCTTCAAAACATACTGAAATACCTACCTTATGCCTCATATCTATATACCTACATATCTCATATCTAGATATCAAACACTTCACTTCCTCAAAAAAGAACCTGGCACCTGAACTCCGAACAGATCCTCTATAACTCGGTAATGAAAAGCATCACGATATCTTGGCTCCTCACAAAGGCGGCCGATTGCTGTGTGCTCTGCTCCTGACAAAAGGCGGCCATTACCGGCCGTGTAACAGCTGATATTGAACCTTCACGGAGGCACGATCTTTGCGCTTAAACTTGATTGAAAATCTATGAACACTGATGAGTATTGCTTTTCTTTGTAAAAAGTGGGAATTAATACAGATCGTCAACTTGTCACTTGCCGTTTTGTTTCTACTATTGCTTGTCAAGCTTAGTTTCAATACCGAGTTCAAAATGGCTTGACAAAATATGGTTCTAACATGAGGGCAAAGGAACGGTCATTCGTTCGTAATTGCTGAAAACATAGATTAAGCATGAAATAGGAGCGAGCAGATAGTATACATAGGTTTTGTGACCATATTCGTGATGTACTTCGGAATGGTCAGGTCAGTAGGAGTCCCGGGCGTCGGGAATCGCAAGCCGATTTCCGGCCACCGTAGGCGCGGGCTTGCGGACGGTGAGCAATGGGTAGCTCAACGTCCGATAAGGACCAGGCCTGGGTGACTGGGTGTTCCACGCGCGCCTGAGAGAGATTTCAGCAGAATTGACAGGGTCCGCTAGGGCCGATACCTCCCGGGGGTGCGAAGAAAATCGAAAGGGAGATCGTGGCCTCCGGCGACAGGGCAACCGAAGGAACATGGGTGGGTTTTATACTCAGTAAGAGTCTGACACGCGCTCCGCCCAGAGCGGGAGAAGTTATTTGATAATTTGCCACCCAAAAAAAAAAAGGTGCGTACCTGCGTGCCACCACCGTGCGTGTTAGCCCATAAATGAAACAAAAGAAGTAGCTATGTAAGGATCGCAGCAGGTGACGTTTTGTAGTTTCTGCTTACCCCCATAGGAAAAATTCGCAAGTATAAGTATGTATGTAGGTATGTACCATCGGGGTAACGCATATCTAAGCATTTTAAAAACAAAATTCCGTGCACACGACCCTTTTTTTTCGTAGGCAAGCGATACTATAGCGGCCAAGCGCTGCAAGCAAGAGTAGTCCTTACAGTGTACAGATATGCGTTTCTTCGATAGTATATACATAAACTCACGTCTTTTCCCACGATTCGCTTCTACATAGGAGCAAGACTTTTGCCACTAGGTATTCGAACACAAATCCAGATTGGTATTTTAACCGAATTCAAAAATCGAGAAGGTTCTATGTTCTGTATGTAATTTTTGAAGTGAATACTTCTTTAGGCACGTTGGGCAATTTTGAGACTAAACCATTGATTTCGCGACACTGGGATGACACCAGCTTTTGACCATTAAAAAGACATCAACGCGTTGATTGCCGCGGTGCTTGGAGTAAAAGAGAGCAATGCGTTGATTACCGTGGTGCCGATTTTTTTTTCAAGGTTTCACTTCCGTCGGCACTCCCGGAGTGCAACTGTACTTTTCTAATACTTGCGTTCGCTAGACCAATTCGTTGTAAAAAAAATATTATCATCAATTTATTTGTCTATTTTCGTTTTACAGTTGCTTTCTAATCTATTTATCTAACAAAAAAAAATGACTGCCCTCTTATCTCTGACCTTCCCGGGGAATCCCGAATTCCAAGTTTGAGACCCGCGGTTATCGGTAATAAATGAGTCGGCGTTTACTCAGTACCTATACATAATGGTATTTTTTAAAATGAATATCACATTAAAAGTTACCAGTTAACTGGTAACTTTTCATAAAACCTTAAAGGCTCTTTTTTTGAACTGTTTTGATGTGATTCGCGATGACACACAGTTTTACAATATAGCCTGTAGATAAAACACGTTATGACGTGGCTTTTGAATGTTCTGATAATTATTAAACGCAGACAAAACGCTGTCTACGTCCAGCGGTCGGTGTGGCAACACGCCATGTTCGAGTTCGACAAGTCAATCGTCATCCTGAGGATGCCTCGTTGAGAGGTGAAACACGTGTCGATTTATTTCAGGGTTTTTATGGCTCTTTGGAAATAGCTAAGCGGAATAGTTACTAAATATATCCACGTCGATTGTATTTTATAATGGATTTCCGCAAGGTCACGCCTGAATCAATTAACTATATTAAATAACTCTAAATACACTCGAGAGCAATGAATCCGGGTCACTTAAAGAATGTTAAAAATCTCGGAAACTAAAAATGATAGGTTAATGCAATAAATTGTATTTAATAGACAATGTAATACTCCTTAAATGAAAGTAAAAAAAATATGAGTCACCATACATTTTATTAACACAAAATTACATAAAGAAAAAAACTGCTGATCTCTCCTTAAAACAAAAATAGGAAACATGAAATTTTTGAACTTTATTACGATTTTCTTGAATTTTAATACTTCGTAATGCCTCCTCGTGCTTCCATTACTGCGTTTACGCGGTTTGGCATGCTGTACACCAAGTTCCTTATACGATTTTGGGGAATATTCTCCCATTCCTCTGTGAGAGCAATTTTGAGCTCACGAAGCGTGATTGGGGGAGGGTTTCGTTGTTTTACGCATCTGCCTAGCTCGTCCCAAGCATGCTCGATCGGGTTGATATCCGGGCTGCGCGCTGGCCACTCCATACTAGTAATGTTCATCTCTTGAAGGTAGTCATTCACAATCCTACCTGTATGAGGTCGGGCATTGTCATGCATAAATATAGCATCCTCACCTAAATTGACCATAAATGGACCAACGTGATCATTGAGGATTTCTTCCACATATCTTACGCTAGTTAAAGAGCCGTTTTCTATGATCACCAGCTCTGTGCGACTTTCAGAAGAAATTCCGGCCCACACAAGTACAGACCCACCACCGTAGGCTACTTTTTCTTCGATGCATGCTTGCTTGAATCTTTCCCCTGGTCTTCGATACACTCTGTGTCTTCCATCGTGCTTGTAGAGCATAAATTTTGATTCGTCGGAGAACATAACTTTTGACCAATCTTCAATACTCCAATTTACGTGGCTCTGGGCATATCTTAGTCTTGAAATACGATGCCCACGCTCCAGTTTAGGGCCGTTTGCAGGTCTAAGGGGTTTTAAGTTAGATTCAGCAAGCCGACGTCTTACTGTCCATGCACTTGGGTTACTTCCTCCGAGGCGTCGAAACTGATTTGTGAGTTCAGTTCCTGTGAGAAAGCGATTTCAAAGCATGGTGTTCACCAAGTATCGGTCTTCTCGTGCTGTGGTACACCTGGTTCTGCCCGTTCCTGGTCTGCGTAGGTTAGAAACAGTTTCTTCGTAACGTCGGAGAACTCTTTGTACTGTTGACAGCGACACACCGACAGTCCTGGCTGTATCGCGCTGACTCCGGCCGGTTTCCAGCATTGTAAGTATTCTGGTGCATTCTTCAGGCGTAAGCGACATAATTTCAGCTTGAATAATGAATATAGAGCACTATCAACATGGTTTATGTACCCACATAAATGACAGATTACAAACAAAAGCAAAACCAAATGCTGTAATTTCGTAGTTCCATCTTCGAAAGTGGCCCTTTTTCAAATTTGATTTTTTTATGATATAACTTTACAATAACTAAGAAGTTTTAATACCTTCATTTAAGGAGTATTACATTGTCTATTAAATACAATTTATTGCATTAACCTAGCATTTTTAGTTTCCGAGATTTTTAGGATTCTTTAAGTGACCCGGATTCATTGCTCTCGAGTGTATATGAAGCAATGCTGGTACAACCTACCCCGAACAGTGAAGCTCTCAAAACAAAACGCTTCATTCTAGAACCGCATCTTTGCAAACCTAAAATCCACGATAACTGACTTCGAATATCATCATCTATTCCGGACAAAAGCGTCTATTTTCGGCCTTATGACGGCACTTCAGTAGTTCGGGATTCCGGGACACGCCACAACGCCGGGACTTGATTGAAAATCATTTACTATGGATCTTACGGCTTATTGGCGGCTTCGGTTTATGTCCATCTAAGTGCCGGGTATGTTACTGCTTTTGGGAAATCTCAAGGTGGGTTTAGACTAGTTTAGACAAAACGAACATAGCCAGAACAAAAGTATTATTTTCTTGATATTTTTTTGTATCGATAAAGCAAGGAAAGAATTTTAGAGTTATGAGGAACAGAGTGTAAAGTGCACTCATTCTCTATAAAAAATGGAGGATCTTCCGACCAGACGGGTGTCATGTCTGGCGGGCAACAGCCCAACGATTGATGTCGGAAAGTTATATATGTGTTGATCGCGCGGTAAACCTTGCTTGCGCGATGCAGGACTTGTGTGACGTCAGGATTTTGTGTGACGTCAGTTCTTTGATGCGTAGTTCGCATGTGGCGATGTAGATGCCGCCACAGAATGTTCTATTGATGATCCAAACACAAAAACATTTAATAGAGTGGTTTCAGTGGGGATAGAAAGTGCATTTGGTCGTTCTGTCTAAACAAACCTTAAGAGAAGATTTCACAGTGTTGGTATTTGTGTGCGCGCGTTAAAATCTTGACGATTATGTTCGATTTTTAATGGGCTTCGACATTTTTATCGGTGATTTTTTAGAAAACCATCACCTATTGTATTTTAGTGGAAATTGTTTTATACTAAGCTATTGTTCGCGATCTCATATGCGTGTAACTTGTATTTCATATTTTTTGAATACATATATCCTGGAAGAAAAGTAGCCTTCTCCAGGTCT
Organism: Omphaloscelis lunosa; assembly: GCA_916610215.1. Lineage (NCBI taxonomy): Eukaryota > Metazoa > Arthropoda > Insecta > Lepidoptera > Noctuidae > Omphaloscelis > Omphaloscelis lunosa. The sequence continues at coordinate 4,825,286 of OU744266.1, read as the reverse complement.
CAAGCTCAGACCCAAAAATCCCAAAAAATAGCGTTGTCAACAGTGACGTAAAGCCGGTTTCGTAAACATGTGTGCACTTATAGTGAGGTTTAATATGATTGTAATTTAAAAAATACAATAGACGTTGATACATTTAGTAACTTGTTCCACTTAACTATTCCTAAAGAGAAATAAAAAACCCTGGAAGAAATCGACACGTATTTCACCTCTCTATGAGGCATCTTCAGGATGACGATTGACTTCTCGCAAACCCGTACACGGCGTGTTGCCACACCGAGCGCTAGATGCAGAGGATTGTAATTTGATTGTAAATGTGTATGCACAGATCGGAGATGCACCGTGGAGGCTACAGGATACACAGAGAAAAATGAGATTTGTTTTCCGATGCCTACTGTAAAACTGCCTGTGACATTTTTTGCGTCCAAGAGCCTCATTAAGATGAAACCCAAAGCCGGCCACATATCCCTGGACTTCAGTTTATCGCCGAGATCTGTCACCCGAAGCACGGTAACGCAGTGCTTGCGGCTCCCGGCGCGCGGCGTAAGTATACTTATCTATCAAGTGCTCAAACAATCTACTTAAGACTTATGTTCTTAACTCATTTAACTAAAATTATAGCGCTCAATGAGAGCTGTTTAAGTTCCTCTTAACTTGGTGTTAAGCGAAGTTTAACTGTTTCAACTGTAAGTCTACGTTAAGTTTTTGAATAATAACAGTACTGTTAAGCTGTATTTCATTATGTCGTACATGTGGGTCGGTAAGTATGTACTTTTGACTTATAAGACCAGAAAGATTATTTATGGGAATTATAATAAGGTCTGTTTTCACTAACACTTAGCTATACTTAATGAATGATTAAAATTAAAAGGCGGAGCATTGATTTGTGTTTTCACTCTAAAACGGGCATTAATGATCTTATTTGGGAAATTCGAGCATTATTTTGACAACCTTCTTCGAGATAAAACGAATTTGCTTTACTGATCGAAGACATGCGAGCGCCCGGCCGGCAATGTTTGTATGAAAATCCTTAAATGTCGTGTTTAGCTGCCAAATAAATTACTATAAAAACTCATATCTGTCGTGTTATTTAAAAATAGAACGAACCTTCTTTACTTTAACACATGGCAACCAAGGAGGTAACACAACAAAGATTTTATTTAAATTTCGATTAGAGCCGTTTAGAAGTAACAAATGAACATTGGCACGTGAAAAAGTATCATTGTTCGTCATTGAATAATTATTTAGAACGTTGTTTAAAATATGAATTGGTTAAAATTTCCACGCATTATTTGAGAAAAGTACTACTTAGCCGCAACCAGTTATTGGTATATAGTAAAAGAGTGTCCGTGGAGTTTCTTGCCCGTTTTTCTCCATAGGAACCTACCTACTACGCTTTGAAATGGACAACTAGCTTCATCTTTCTGACTAACCGACCCCTTGACAATTCAAAAATTCCTGTAAATGGTTTGATTGAAATAAATGCTTTGAGATTGAGTTAAGTTTATTGATGGACTCGCGTATGTATTTGATCCGAACCGAATCAATACCCTTGTTGCAGGCCGCAACAGTAATGTACTATAGGAGTGGAGCATACTTAGGTCTTAGCATGTGACATCACAAACTGAAATAACCACTGACTTTGGTGAAGAAATATATGGTAAGCAAAGTGGTTAAAACTTTCATATAAAAAAATCTCATAACAATTTTCTTACTGAATTTTAAACTACCTCGTTATTATGAACGAAAGCTGTATCAACAATCTATGAAAAACTTTGAGAACAAAAAGTATTTGATCTCTTCAAAAGTATGTCATAAACGCCGGCATTGTTTTGGCGATAAACTATATTTAATATGAATTTCAAACAAAAGGTAAGGCCCTTTCCTCACTGGTAGGTACATCGTTTCGGTATCACGTGACGTCACGCGTTTTACTGCATCGGTACCGAAACCTTACCGAGTGCCATAAATATTTATAAAATTATAAATGCGAAAGTGAGTTTGTATGTTTGTTCGTCTTTCGCGCTAAAACAGCTGAACGGATTTGGATGAAATTTGGCACATAGGTTAATCCTGATAGGATGACCTGGTTACACACAGGACAACAAATACAAAACACGCACACACACATTATATAGACACACAAACAGGACATACAGGATACAGGGAGGGGGGGAGGATACTGGATACATAGAAATCATCAGAAAGCAGTGCGCGCGTGCGGTACCGTATCAGTACAGAGTGCCTACCGACCAATGAGGAAACATAAGCAGTACCGAATCGGTATAGAAACAGTGCCGAAACGATACCGTACTGACCAATGAGTAGAAGGCCTAAGTTTTATGGAGGTTCTATACTTTCCTAAGTAGATATGTAGGTGTACCTATTCCTATTGGTACTGCAAACACAGTCACTCTGACTGTGTTTGCAGTACCAATGGACACATGGCATGGTATCTGCCCGACATTCGTAATTTTGATTACATTTAGAGACACTCTTTTTTCGTTTGACTGTTATTACCGGTAGTCAGAAGCTCGGAAGTCTAACAATTAGTAACTAAGGAGTATAGCGTTACCCAATAGGGTTCTGGAGGTCAGATATAGATAGTCGTTTCATGAAGTTCTGTAAAAGAAAAAATGTCTGATGTTAGAGTAGGCAGCTCGTCAAGTGCTATGCAGACGACACGCTAGTCACGGCTCCGGTGAGTTCGCACAGGGCGAGCGTTTCATGCTATTGTTGCGGTCTCGCAGGACGTGAGTCGCATACGACGCCTGGGCCTGGAGGTGGTTCTCAACAAGTCGGAGGCCATCGTATTCCATGGCCCTCGACGGGCGCCGCCGCCGCGCCGGGATCATACATTGTGGTTGGAGGGGCCCGTATCGCTGTTGAGTCGACCATGAAGTACCTAGGATTGATGCTCGACAATCGATGGGACTCCGACCCACATTTCCAGCGGCTGGTGCCCAAGTTGATAAGCGAAGCGGGTGCGTTGTCAATGCTGCTTCCCAATTTGGGGGGCCCGCGCACCGTTTGTAGGCGGTTATACGTGGGAATCGTACGTTCGATGGCCTTCTATGGAGCCCCGGTGTAGGCATCTGACCTGACGGCCCGCCACATCGCAATACTGCGCAAACCGCAGAGGCCGTCAGAGTCATTAGAGGTTATCTCACGATCTCTTACGAGGCGGCTTGTGTATTAGCTGGATCCCCGCCCTGGGACCTGCAGGCGAAGAACCTCGCGGCACTGCATCTGTGGCGTCAGGAGACATGGCGCGAGCACTCTCACCAGTCCAGGGCAGTGGAAGTCGCATTTGCACTCGCAGCACCCGACGCAAGTGTGAGAGGGAACACTAGGGTGGTTTAAGTCAGTAAGAGTCTGACAGACCCCTCTGCCCACCCCAGGGCGGAGGATATCTATGAGGATTTCCGCCAACAAAAAAAAAAGAAAAAAGAGGCAGCACGTCAGAGGTAAAAAAAAACCACTATAAGCTGGCCTCGCATTTCATTGAAAATCTGTACTACGCTAGGTAAGCTCAAGGTCAAAGTGTTACCACTAACGTGCTCTACTGTACAAATCTGGTTTGAAAACGACAAAGAGACTTTAACCACTGTATTATACATGTACTACCACATCAATTGCAAATCGAATCCCCAGTGCTTCGAAGTTAAGATAAGAGATCTCGTATGTATATCAAGTGACAGATACGTTATTCAGAGGAACAGGTCGACGACCCCTGTTGAATCAAATTTATACACACTACTCTTGAATACTGATGCCAGGGGGAAACAACCTTCGGGTTGTGTAAGAATAATTCTTGGTAGTGTTATGACGTAGGTACTTGTAGCTCAGTTAACAAAGATACAGATAAATACAGACGGTTCACTCCGCAAAATCATTTTTTTTTAAAGCTGTTACGACACAATAAAGTGCAATTCAGGTCGCACAGCGCCTGCGGTCCATGGCCCTTTACGGGGCACCGGTGTGGGCGCGTTCACTAAGGCTGCGGCCAGCCCGCCGGTTGAACGCGTCCCAGAGGGTCATGGCCATCCGGCTGGCCCGAGGATACCGCACGGTCTCCTGCGAGGCGGCGAGCCTCCTTGCCGGATTACCGCCATGGGATCTGGAGGCAAAGGTCCTCGCGCACATTTGGGAGTGGCGCGAGGAGGCGAGGCGCCGGGGCTTAGCTCCGCTGCCGCGAGAAATCGCGGCTCAGCGGACAGAGCTTCGGCGGGATCTCATGGCGTCATGGAGAGTGCGATTGTCGCAACCCAGCGCTGGGCACGCCACAATTGCGGCGATAAGACCCCTCTTTGAGGAGTGGCTTGAGAGGCGCCACGGCGTCCTCACCTTCCGCCTGACGCAGGTCCTCACCGGACACGGCTGTTTCGGGAGGTTCCTGCACAGGATAAGGCGGGAGGAAACGCCCGGGTGGTACCATTGTGTGGATCGCCCGGAGGACACGGTGGAGCATACGGTGGAGGTCTGCCCAGCTTGGGCGGAGCATCGCCGTGTCCTCGTGGAGGCGATCGGCGGCGGTGATCTCTCGCGTCCGGCCCTGGTTCAGGCTATGGTACGGAGCGAGAGGAAATGGGAGGCCGTCACCTCCTTCTGCGAAGCGGTAATGCTCGCGAAGGAGGAGGCGGAACGCGTGAGGGAGAGGCAAATTTCGCGCCCTCACGCCCCTAACCGCCGCAGGAGGAGACGCCCAGGGCGTCGGGAATCGCGGGGCGATTTCCGGCCACCGTAGGCGCGGGCTTGCGGGCGGTGAGCAATGGGTGGCTCACCGTCCGATAAGGGCCAGGCCCGGGTCGACGGCGCGTTGTGTTCCACGCGCGCCTCAAAGAGATGTCAGCATAATTGAAGGGGTCCACTAGGACCGATGCCTGCCGGGGTTGCGAAGAAAACCGAAAGGGAGATCGTGGCCCCCGGCGACAGGGCAACCGAAGGAACACGGGTGGGTTTTAGTCAGTAAGAGTCTGACACGCCCTCCCGCTCCGCCCAGAGCGGGAGAAGTTATTTGAGGATTTCCCACCCTCAAAAAAAAAAAAAAAAAAAAAAAAGGTCGCACAGCGCTAATTACCTACAGTTATATTCACCAAGAAGTTGCCTCTCTTTCTGTCGCGTAACTCGTAGAGTTTCTGACTACGTTACACTCACTGAATTGGCCCAACAAGTCGAGCCCGCCGCGTACTTGTAGCTTTGTATCTAAAACGCAGAGTGAAACATCTGTATTTAACTATGACAAAGACGAGAGCGAAGTGATAATATCGGCCTGACACTGTTCCACTTCCAGCGTAAGGCTGCCTGTCCACCTGGAGCGGAGCGAGGCACCGGAGCGGAGAAATGTGCCAATATTAATCAATATAATCTAAACTCCGCTTCAGAGCTCCGCTCCTATTGGTTAATATTGGAACATTTCTCCGCTCCGCTGCCTTGCTCCGCTCCAGTGGCAGGCAGTCTAAAGGCCTCTTCTCATACAGAGACGGGCAATTTTGACATAGCTCTGATATCATAGCTTAAGATCAGGGACACTGTTTTAAATATAGATATTACAAAATCCGGAACCTACATTATTCTTAGCGTTTCTACATGTGAGGACAATGTACAAATTATAATCAAAATAAATAAGATCAAAAATAAGCCCTGGCTGATAAAAGGTGACCGATCTCAACTGACGGCGCCCTTTCAGGAACATGACGCGTGGATTAGCACCATCCTGCTCAACCATTTTGTAGGGAACCGAATGATCCAACACACTCGCCACCATCAGCGAGACATTTCAGTGAGCATGAGATACTCTCAACTGCCATGCTCTTTCAAGTCAACACACATCATAATAACATAGTAAACGGCTCCATGGTACTCACATTTACAAAATTGAAAAAATGCTAAATTATACAAACTATAGTTTGCAATGTATCGATTTGAGATTGTATTTTTAAGTCCATCAGGTTTCTTTAAGGAGTTTTCCATAACTGACGTTAATAGTTTTAAAAATAAACATTTAAAAAAATACAATTTTGCAATTAAAAAGCCTGTTGTAGGTTGGCTTACCAAGTGAAACTTTTAACTTTTAACTCGAAATAAAAGTAATTAGTAATTTCCCACGTAGGTAAATAATAAAAACACCAAAACTAATTTTCTCTCAAAAATAGGTTCTGTAAAATCCTGTAGTTGAACCATTAAAAAAGGCTAACCGTTTTGGTTCGCAGCACAATTTAAAATTCTACCCTAATTTAGGTTAATTTAAAATTATATCCTGTGTAGAACAGAGCAGCTATTTTTTGCTATAATGAAAATACTTTTACACTCTTTCAAAAGCCCGAATATCTCATAAATGTTGTGTTTATGTAATCATTCATTCATTCTCTCTATCTCATTCAGTGTTGCCTTCGTTCGTTCATTCAATATTCAGGGAACTGAAAGCTTTAAGTTATTTTTAGAGACATTTCACTAAAATGTGTCTTAAAGGTACTAGCTATTATTGACTAATTTTAAAGGTTTTATTAAGAGTTCTTTTAAATAAATAATGATGCCTACAATATTTAAATGCATTTTGTTTTAGAAAGAAAGAAAAATAGGTTAATTTGTATCAGAAACATGTGCATACAAAAATCTGTTAACTCAAATACTACTAAAGAAAAAAACCGGCCAAGTGCGTGTCGGACCACGCACTATGAAGGGTTCCGTAATTGCGATGAATGTATCACAAGAATAAACTTAACATTGTAGTTGAAAAACATGTTCTCCCATACATTTCAACTGCAATTTTTAGTTTGTACGCACAATATTGAGAGATTTACCATGTTATTTTAAGACCATATACTTTTTATAGGTTTTCCTGTAATTTATGAGTAAAGAACCATTCTCTATTTTTTTGGTTTTCTTATTTGCGCCCCAAAAGTGACCTCGCATATTCAAAATCATTTATTTACATTACACGTTCGTGTTTGGATCACAGTAATAAATGTATGTGTACCAAATTTCAACTTAATCGGTCCATTAGATTCGGAGCAAATTGGCTGTGGCAGACGGAGAGACAGACAGACAGACACATGAGTGATGCTGTAAGGGTTCCATTTTGGGGTACGGAACCCTAAGAAAAAAAAAATCTCAGCATGATGCTGTGCAATGCAGGACCCACAAAACAACACTGATTTTCAGTGGTCATGACATACGGAAATTAAGTCAGCAACCTAATTGTGTAACACATTTACAACCACAAACCAAGAGTTTTGAAGGATATTGCTAATTAATTGCTTATTATAATAGGTTTGAAAATTTCGTCAGCTTAACAACTTAAATAATTCAATGAACGTGGGCTTATTATAGCTATTAAAGCTGTTGTTGTTGAAATTGTTATTCTAATACGTACCATTTAAAATAGCTAGCATAGCATTATTCATAATACTTCCAGGTATTATGAATAATTTGTAAAGTACCTATTATAGATGTTGCATTTTAAAACTGGTTATTATCTTAATGGGAATGTGGGTGTTTCAAGAAGCGTTTTAATACGTAGGGCTATAAATATCTTCGTAAACAATGTTTTAAGGAACAGGCGTTACGCGACAGCGCGAAGCGTATCTAGTGGGACAATTTTCATGAAGTTTTCATAGACATTGTTCTACTAGAGTCGCGTCGCGCTGTTTCGTCGTGCCTGTCTGCGGGAGCTTTTAACCTCCGTACGAAATAATATTCGTAAAATGTGAATTTAAAGGAAGGAAGTAAAATCTTATGTACCTACTTTCTGAGTTTATCTTGAATATTACTAACATCGGTGAAGGTGAACATCGTGTAGAAACCTGGACTTTAGTTAAGGTGACGATAACCGACTTTTAATGATTTTATACTAAGGATGACGTCTAAACGAGTAGTGTTAATGATTTGAAAAAAATATATGTTACATTAGAGCATTTTTTAATATTTTAATATAGCCATATTTTGGATTATGTTTATATTACATAGTGAAATTAATTTGTAAAGTTATGTCTAACGCGGATACAAAACTGAGAATCACGCAAAATCTATGAAGCGTATTTTTCTGAAACCTTCACCATTTTAAAGGTAATTTAATTATTGATATTTTAGTATAGGTACGTGTTTTATTAAAATACTTTTTGTTTTTTGTGTAATAAATTAATATTGCGACAAATTTGGGACAGCGCTCCTTGATGGGCGAGTCCTATTACTGGCTGGACGTACGATGCGTTGCGTGAGCTCAGTACATAACACGCAAGCTAAACACTCAAGGTCACTGTCATATATCTGCGTCTTAATATAAGTCTGAAATCGCGAACCTGTCTTGAACAAGCGTGATGATATGCTCGTTTCTTCTTTGTATGAGAAGAGGCCTTTGCCCTGTAGTCATGTAGTGAGAAAATAAATAAGCTGGTATTAATAACATCTTTTATTAAATACTATTAAATGAGCAATATTTGTATATATATTTATTTATATATAAATATTTTTGAAATCACGTTCTCGAAAACGGCTCTAATGAGAAAGTTGCAATATTTTCACGTATTTTCACGCGAGCAGAGCTCGGTCGCCCAAAGTTTAAAACAAAATGGCTACCATAGAATAATGTCATGGCAGCATGGAATTAGTTAGTACGTACTATCATGGCAGCATGGAATAAGACGTGTGAACTTTTCTATACTATTAAATGAGCATTCTCTATTTTTACCAGAGCAGAGTTCGGTCACCCAGATATTTTATTAAAAAACAGCCAAATATTTTATTCTTACTTAAACTTTTTCATACCAAGAATCAATTTCTATGAGAGGCCATTTTACGTAACGACCTCATTGAAGGGATTTCAATTTCAGTGATTTGATCATAAAAACTCATTTGTTCACCGTCTTACTGTTTCGATTGCCCATCGTCCGTTTTTGAGATAACCCTTTTTACTCGACTGGGCAAAGAGAAATGGCAATTATTTGGGCTATTTTATTTTATTAGCAAAATGCTAATAAAATGGCTTGTTAGAATATCTCTGCAGTTCAGTATTTTGTTGTTTTCAGTTTAAAAAAAGGCTTTTTTTGTTTCGGTTTTATTTGATATCGGTAACCGAATGTTACACTAGTCAGTACTTTTTCCATACAAACGTATTATGGTAATTAATCGTCTGGTTGACGGTGTACGTTTAAAATTAAAAATTATATCAATTTGCCTTGTCATTATCTAGCCCTGTATGGAAGCAGAATTGGGAAAAAAGTATTGGTTTGGAAGTTAAGAGCATCGAAACTACCATATTTCAACACTAATGTTAACTCATCTTTGGGCGTAAATAAATAACTTATGTAGTATGAAAATGGCAAAATAAAAACTGTACAGGGATAGATAATTTATTGAAAAATTCAAATAATTTTATTTTGATTAGATACATGCAGTAGTTTTTCCATATTATCTATACGCCCAAAGGTCTGTTCATGAAATTTTACGCGCTCGTTTTCGTTATAAATGATCGTCTATTTCACTAAATAAATAAAATAAAAGCTAGATAAATAACATATAACATAACATCACGCCTGTAATCCCTAAAGGGTTAGGCAGAGGTGTACCTATAGTACACCCACATTTCGCCAGTTATGTTTAAGTCCCATGTAATAGGGGACGAGCCTATTGCTATCAACCGGGCACAAATCCAGGCTCCGGGCTGCTACTTAGAAATTCCAAATGGAAAAACCCAATAACACCTTGCCCGACCCGGGAATCGAACCCAGGACCTCATACTCAGCAGTAGCGCTTTGCGACCACAAGACCATTTTTTTTTTTTTTTTTGAGGGTGGGAAATCATCAAATAACTTCTCCCGCTCTGGGCGGAGCGGGAGGGCGTGTCAGACTCTTACTGACTAAAACCCACCCGTGTTCCTTCGGTTGCACTGTTGCCGGGGGCCACGATCTCCCTTTCGGTTTTCTTCGCAACCCCGGCAGGCATCGGCCCTAGTGGACCCCTTCAAATCTGCTGACATCTCTTTGAGGCGCGCGTGGAACACAACGCGCCGTCGACCCGGGCCTGGTCCTTATCGGACGGTGAGCCACCCATTGTTCACCGTCCGCAAGCCCGCGCCTACGGTGGCTGGAAATCGCCTCGCGATTCCCGACGCCCTGGGCGTCTCCTCCTGCGGCAGTTAGGGGCGTGAGGGCGCGAAATTTGCCTCTCCCTCACGCGTTCCGCCTCCTCCTTCGCGAGCATTACCGCTTCGCAGAAGGAGGTGACGGCCTCCCATTTCCTCTCGCTCCGTACCATGGCCTGAACCAGGGCCGGACGCGAGAGATCACCGCCGCCGATCGCCTCCACGAGGACACGGCGATGCTCCGCCCAAGCTGGGCAGACCTCCACCGTGTCCTCCGGGACGACCACAAGACCAACGAGGCAGTTTAGATAAATAAATACAAATAAATAAAAACTAAATTATTAAATAACTTTACTAAATAACATGAATATAGCCGTCGACCAGTGGAACCTTAAGAGTAGGAGAAAACCACAGAATCGATGGATGGGATGGACTGGGTGAAAGATGATAGGGCTAGAAAGGGGGTGACTGCCGAGTTGAAGACGGATAAAGAAGTATGGAGGAAAGGGACATGTTGCACCGACTCCAAATTAAGGGTCGGAGAGCCTGAAGTCCGGTGAGACCCGACATGTCTGTGAAGTTTTCCTAATTAAACTTAATATGACCCTACATAATAATGCATAATTTCAATATGAATCAATCAATCTGCCTAGCCTTTTCCCAACTATGCTGGGGTCGGCTTCCAGTATAACCGGATGCAGCTGAATAACAGTATTTTACATGGAGCGACTGCCTATCTGACCTTCACAACCCAGTAACTGGTTAATACGATACCCTTGGACTTTCGGACTTCTGACGATCTGTAACGACTGTCAAAGATCTACGGATGAAAGTTGGGACCAACGGCTTAACATGCTTTCGGAGGCACGAAGGAGTCTCGGTATGTAAAGATGGTCACCCATCCACGGAACAACTCCGGCAAGCGTTGCTTAACCTGATGGATCGACCCGTGCGGCTGTTATTACTTAGCCACGAGCTTCTCTTCGATCCTCGATCGAGCTCCTCTTAATATCAACATGAATGATGTAACCAATACTTTGTAACAATATTTTGATGATTTGAAAGAGTGTCCGTGGAGTTTCTTGCCCGTTCATCTCCATAGGACCTAGTACGCTTTGGAATCGGCAATTAGCTTCATCTTTCTGACTGACTGACCCGTTGACAATTCAAAAGTACCTGTAATTGGTTTATTCATGTTTATGTTTATTTATCTCCACAAATTACATTCACATACATAATAAGTTATTAGTTTGTGTGCGTGTGCGAAGTGTGTGTGTGTGTGTGTGTGCGTGTGTGTGTGTGTATGCATATGTGTATGTCTACATTTTTGTATATACAATATTGTATAAATATAAAATTTAATAAATAATGTACGTGTGCATAGATAATTAAATATAAATATTACATTTAAAAAAAAATTAAATAAATGCTTTGAGTTTATGAAACTAGGTGCATTTTTTTGTCGTAAAGAAACTGTATTTCTTCTTTATTTTAAAAAGAAATGCACAAAAACGTCCCCGATGTTTTCCAGTTTACGTAGTAGGTACAAATCTTTTCTACTTTCTGTCCACTCTCAAACTAAAAGTTACAGCGGCACATACATTACTGTGCCCAATAAGACCGTAATAGGGCTGGTTTTAGGTGTTATTGTCGGGCAAAAAGCTTCTGATTCAGTGGAATGACCTCTCAGATTGACCTTTGGGTTTAGGGATGTGATACGATATATCGATATGTGAGAAGTAAATTTGTAAATAAACTAACGTGGGTAGGTACCTATTTCTGTCACCAAGGAGCGTTGCTGTAATCCACCGGCTATTCTGTAAAAAAATGATCGTAAAATCTCAGGAGAAGTGAGCCTGAAATGAGCTCTTATTGCAAGGGATTGACTCTATTAACAGATCACTTCCAGCTAACTTAAGCAATTTTTGGCGATGAGGTTTTTACAGAATAGATTGGCTGGTTTGAAGGGAACGGGTGTCGGGTGTTATTCCTGTGCAACGTAAATGCGATCCATCGGGTATTGTAGATCTAACACTAGAGACTACTATCCCATCATGTAGTCTGCATGCTTATATGCCACCCAATAAAATAAAATAGTGAAGCTTATGATGTAAGATAATGTATGTGTGTTTTTTAATTAATCCTTCCTAGTTAATTGATTCAGGGGTGACCTTGCGGAAATTCATTATAAAAAATAATAGACGTTGAAATATATGAACGTCTTTTGCTAGCGGCTTTTGGCTAATTTGTAAACGTCTATTAAAAGATTTTTTTTTTGTAATGTCTGTTTAGTTTGTGCAAAATAAACATTTTTTTTTATTTCTTTTCTTTTCTTTCCTAATCAAAATCGAATCAAAATCAAAAGTCATTTATTGAACCTTAAAATAACATCTATATCAATAACTATATATATCAATAACTTGAAGCTAAAAATTTGAAGAGATGTAACATCCATCAACCCGGACTGGGCCTGCGTGTTAGCTCACAGCCCACTCCTTGTAACAGAGAGGAGGCCTGTGTCCTGAAAATGGGAGCATTATAAGCTGCTGATAATATACATTTTATCTTATAGTAAACAACTTTATTACACTATAATTTGAGTTCAATATTGCTTGTCAATACGTTATGTATCATCATAACCTGCTTTTCACGGTTTAAGTTGCAAAAGCACTTAACCCGTCAAAGAGTTATCGATCAATTTGTATTTAAAGATTTTTAGTCTTCGGTGTTATTTTATTATTTTGGCTTTCATTCTGGTTTATAAACTCAAAACAATCCATTTGTTGATGATCTCCAACGCGTCGGTTAGCACAATTGTGAAAAAAAGAATCCAAAATCCCCTCATTGATAAACATTAGGTACATTTAACTAGCTTTAACTTGTGGAGTTGGAAAAAAGAAAGGTCATCGGAAAAAACTAAGGAAAGGTAAATGCAAATTTCGGAGGAAAACAAATTCTTGATTATATCTTATCTCGATCGACCTTTTTCAACGTTCAAATTTTTTTTTTGGTGTGCAATACACACCGTTCTGTGATATTCGCAAATTCAAACGGTGTTCGTATTTATAATTTGTTTTCATCGCAATAATTTGTAAAGATCTTTCTAACTTTTGGGTCTCTTTCAAAAAAGTAAAAAAGGTTTGACACGATAAAACGTTTTCCGCATGAACAATTGCACCAAGTTTTTTATAATTTTATTAAACGTTGACCGAGAATCAGATTGTCAACTGAAGATAACACAAGGGGAATGTTCCTAGATAGTACTTAAAAATGGTTTTTGAGACATTTCTTTTCAATTTTTTTATATTTTAGGGCAAGATGGAATTGAATCCATACTAGTTAACATGACAATGGATTAAATTATGTTTACCGTGGTAGTACCTACGAATATGTATAGAAAGCTTACGTGAGCAAGATGAAATGGAGAACAGCAAATGCAGCTTTGAAAAAAAAAATCTATCGACAGTCGATAAAATACAATGCAGCACATCAGCACATCCCTAACCATTTAAACATTGTTTTACGCATGAGTAGGTGTGACGCTAGCAAAATGCGAGAAAAACTGCTCTCCAAAACAAAATGCCCGACGGAGATTTTCATTTTATTTTAGCACATTTTGAAAAGTACCAAATGAATGGCTCTTGTTTGTTATGCGAAATAAATCGGTACTTTTAGTGTAAACCGAGTTTAGTGCAGTATTTTATGCCGCGAATCGTCTGCGAAATGTAAAAAGGTTTTATCTCTCGCATTTTTTCGGTTGGGGTTGAAACGAAATACAGTGATCAAAAAAAGTTTTAGACCACTTGCGTAAATTAATTGTTTTTTACGAAAGCTTTTTTCGTTGTTTTGTTAGAGATCTTAAATAATTTCCAAAGTTATTTTAAAGGTCCCTTTCCTCATGCTTTTATATTATGCTATAATGTTCCAAAAGCAGTCCTCTGTCTTTCTAATATGTTTTTTACATCTATTTAATATATTGAATCACATTTAATTTTAATAAATTATTTTTCTTTAAGTACGCTTGTTCTGGTAGATACACCGTCTAAATATTTGTTTGCTGCACCGGTCGACGTCATTACGTCGGCGCCGGCTGTCGCTGAAAACCAGCGCTGGGGCTCTGTCTTGCATAGGGCGTAGCATAATGCTGAGCGATAGCCGATTTGCGTGGATGTGACGCATGCTTCCCCCAAACTTTTCTCATTTTTGTATTTTAAACTTTTTTTTTTTGCGTCAAGTTTACCGCAAATAAACGATTTTTCTTTTTTTCTTTCTTTCTTTCATTCGATTTCTGTCATTTTATGAATTTGTCAAATGATAGTGTTTGATGGTATATAATAATAATACCATTTATTTCAGGCGACACAGGCTCATAGAAAAATACCTTAACCTAAACATATACATTTCTACAAGAAAATAAAATTAAAGTGTCTGTTTGTAATATTTAAAAAAACAGCTTCTTACTAAATGCATATGAAAGTATATACTATACATACAACGAAAACACAATTTTTTAATACGTTGTCTGTCTGTCTGTTTGTTCCGGCTGATCTCGGAAACGGCTGGTTCAATTTGGACGGAAGTTTCACTGAAAGATAGCTGATATTATAAGGGATAACTTAGGCTTCTTTTGATTTAGGAAAAGACTTAGGGTTCCGCGAAAAAAAATTAAAACCCATGAAATCTATATCTATACATCTATATAAATAAATATAATTGAAGTGTCTGTTTGTAATGTCAAAATAACAGCTTTTTACAAAATGCATATTATTAAAAATTATAAACGGTACATACAAAAAAAAAACCATTTTTTTTATTTTTGTCTGTCCGTCTGTCTGTCTGTTTGTTGCGGCTAATCTCCGAAACGGCTGGACCGATTTTGACGGGACCTTCACTGGCAGCTATACAAATAAATAAAATTGTTGATGTATAGATTTCCACACGGACGAAGTCGCGGATTTCAGCTAGTAAGGTTAGCTTAGCTAAATAAGGCTTAGCTCAATAAGGCTTGGACTATGTCAGTAGTAATTGACTTTGCACTAACTTGACTTTGTGCTGTCTTGCGGAACTTGTCCGCGGAAGCGACGGAACACTACGTCCAACAAAAGTATTATTGCATAACTAGGGGCAGATAAAAATTTCCGTACACGCACGACGAACGCGTTGAAGTTGACGTTTCGGTACGATTCTAACAACCGTTGTACCACATTGAAGGTTAACGGCTTGAACGTGTCAGATGAAATGAATGCCCAGGTCAAAGATCTGGGCATTCATTTCACCTGGATTTGCACTTCCACAAACATGTTGTAGAGGTTTACAAAAAGGCGTACCGCAATCTGGGGTTTATTTTGCGACAGGCAAATCAATTCACTAACATGAGTGCTTTAAGAGCCTTGTACGAAGCATTTGTAAAGAGCCACTTCGAATACAACACGGTTATTTGGAGTCCTAGTGAAGCCAAATACAGTACGCTGCTGGAGCCGATACAAAACAAATATATTAGGTTTATGTATTTGAGATTACATGGAGTATATCCAAGATACCCTTTGCTGTATCCAACCTTATTTATTTTGGGAATGGTTGGATATTATAAATTAGAGATTAAGCGGGAACTAGTACTAGCCACATACTTGTTTCATGTAATGTAAAATTTCATATTTTGCCATACTACAGTCAATTCGGTTGTGCGGCCGCCGGCGCCGCTGGTGGTGCCGACCGCGCGCACCGCTGACGCGCGCGAGAACAAGAGTTCTCTGAACGACTTTACTTTGCCGACCTTTAGGATGTTATGTGATAATTAAGTTAAATTTAGGTGTTATGTTTGTTTAGTTATTGAGAATTTAGTTATGAATATTATAGTTTTGTAGTTTTTCTTTAATTTCGTTTATATTTAGTGACTAGAAAGTATGTAGACTTAACTATCGCATTAGGGCAACCTGTAAAGATAGATTTAAGGTGTTGTTAATAAATAAATTTAAAAAAAACTACACCCTCGGCGCGTACCTCGTCTTTTGGTGTGCGTACTCCTCGATGTCCTCCGCCTTAGTGGTGTAGTGTAGGCGGGAGATGTATACCGGTGTTCGGCTTATCAGCTTCGGTATATAGACAGCTTGATTAGGTACCTACATTTTTTTTCTTTTATAAAAAATAATGTTGCCCCACACTAGGAATTTCTCCTGTATTGTGGGTGCGTTTACAAACATTTAAACTCAGATTCATAAAGGTTCATATTTCAGGTAGACTGCCTCGTTGGTCTGGCTTCGTCCATACTCATCCCCAGTTCGAACTCGCCCGGTTCGTATACATCTAACTACATGAATAGATCTAGTAGTCAAATGCGCAACTACAGCGTGACTTCCTAGGTTCGATTTCAAAATCCTGCACCGTAATTGTTCATTTTGACAGTTGAACAACATTCATTGCGTTATTTACGTTGTTGAGCAGTTTTTTTTTTCTAACTTATGAAGCAATGGATTAGCAATATCTTTCAAAATCGAGAATTTCGCAGTAGCAGGCCGCTTGTCTACCGTACGATGACGACGCCGGTAGCGACAGTACATTTAGGCTGCCTATCCACTGTGAAAACAGAAAACAGTTAAAACAGTGTTCCTGATCATAAGCTATGACATCAGAGCTATGTCAAAATTGCCCGTCTCTGTATGAGAAGAGGCCTTTAGACTGCCTGTCCACTGGAGTGGAGCGAGGCAGCGGATCAGAGAAATGTGCCAATATTAACCAATAGGAGCGGAGGTCTAAAGCGGAGTTTAGATTCTAGTTTAGAAGGTAATGAAAAGTACACTAACTTTACTGCATAAAATTGGCGAGTATATTCGTGCGAATCAACCAATAATTTAATGGTGTTGTGATTTGTCTACGTATGTTTTTAACGCCCTTGTTTTCTTTTTAAGGTAGTTTATTGGTACTGTAACAAGATGGTTACCGCTCCCAGGACAGCATTCATCTACCACTTGAGATGACATTGCCTGCCAGATCCTGCATATTTATTTATTTACTAAAACTTTAACCACAAGTAAAAAACAGTGGCACTCCGGGAGTGCCGACAGAAGTGAACACTTGAAAAAAAAAAATCGACACCGCGGTAATCAACGCGTTGATATCTTTTTGATGGTCAAAAAGGTGGTGTCATCACGGTGTCGCGAAATCAATGGGTTAGTCCCATCTCAAAAATACCCAACGCGCCTAAAGAAGTTTTCTCTTCAAAAATACTGCACACAGGCGGACTTCATGCCTGAGGCATTTTCTACCAGTCAGTAGTAGGGTGATGCAGAGACCAAGCATGGCAGGTGCATCATACTTGATAGATATCAGTTACGACCCTCTTCTTTCTTACTAAGATAATTACCACACCAAAAAAAAGAAAACACAAAGAAAAATGGTGTCATGTTTTGAATTTTAAACTAGCACTGCCCGCCAGGGGCTTCGTCCGCGTGTACTCTAATTCATTTTCTAAAATAAAAGTAGCCTAAGTTACTCTCACATCATCAGCTATCTGCCAATGAAAGTTCCGTCGAAATCGGTCCAGCCGTTTCGAAGATTAACAAACAAATAGAGAGTCAGACAAAAATTTTAAAAATTGTTTTTTTTTGTTATAAGTACCGTATTATACTTTCATTGATATGCATTTATGCATTTAGTAAAAAGCTGTTGTTTTGACATTACAAACAGACACTTCATAATCAGCATATAACGTTCCCACTGCTGGGACACAAGCCTCCTCTCTTCGGGGAGTGGGCTGTAATCTACCACGCGACCCAGTGCGGATTGGTAGACGTCACATGTCTTCGAACTTTCTGTTCTAGGACATGACGGTTTTCTCAAAACAGACATTTAATTTAATTTATTTTAATGTATGTATAATTAACAGGCACAATGAAATAAATTAACAAAGTTTGGGAGTAACAAAATGAAAAAAAGTGTCATGACGGTCAAAATGCTCTTTTCGGCCTAGCTCTCATTCGCCAAGTGTGCAGAGTATAACGTGAAATAGTGAAAAAATAAGGAACTTTGTTCGATAAACCTGTTTAAACAAAGGACAAAGAAGAGACAAGTCTACCGATCTAGTCCTTGTCCCATTTCCAACAGCCTTCGTATACATAACATCGTGACGAAGAGCGACATACACTTAAATGATTGACGTTATCAACTATCACAACTACGACATTATGTACGTCGATAACTCATCGCCAAACGCTCTGCAGTGCGTCAGTCATTGGTATTGCCTGAATATACTAATAGTGTTATGTTCTGTCAATTTTTTTTTTATTTCTCTTGTTTTCTTTTAGGGGAAGGTGGGGGTTGAAATTAGGGACTTGAAAACGAAATTAATTTCGTTCTGTTACACTAAATGTTATCTTATAACGCTCCAAAGTTTGTAACGATACTAAAACTTAAAAATATCAATAACCTTACAAAAAAAAACGTTATAGGATATCATTTTTGTAGAACAACATTTGAAGTAACCTTATAGGTATCAGTAACATTATGCTTATATCCGCTTGTAATAACGTTACAAATTCATTTGTATAACGTTATTCTTAAGACATTTTCCTGCTGATCACCGCTCCGTCGTCGCCAACCACCACCACCAGCCACCCCCGTTATGGCGGCCGGCGGCCGGCTGGTGGTAAGCCACCGCCGTATTCAAACATTAAGTTTGTTCGAGAGTGCGCATCTTTTACAGACAGTGTTCTGAATGAATAGTTGTGGTTACCTACCTACTTTTGTATTTATGAGATAGTGTCATCTTCACAATTTTTTTTGGCAATGTTGCGTATCGAAATGAATAACGTTATTATTTCGTTATACCGATAAATTAATAACGATATATTGTTAATATTGTTATTAAACAATTTAAGATTTCGTTTCGTTTATTAGTATCGTTATAGCCAAGGAATTAAAACGGAACGGAACGGTACAAATTATAGTTACCGTAACTTTGCGTAACGTTATTTTGAGTAAAGTTTCAAGTCCCTGGTTGAAATACCTTTATAGAGCTATGAGGAACAGGGTGTATAGTTCACTCATCCTCTATAGAAAAGAGAGGATCCTCCGACCAGACGGTGCTGTGTTTGGTGGGCAACTGCCCAATGTTTTTCTAACTTTGCTGTGGGTGCCTTAAGCTGCTACACTTAGAGCCTCCAGCCAGGAGCAAATAAAACTATACCTACTAAATTAAAGCTAGGCGAACGCCTGTGGGGTACGGACCTCGGCTTAGGGCGTCGCTGAGGGGAGGACAGCAAGAAGGGACAGGCTGGATCAAAATTTCGTTAATATCATGATTATTAGGCGGGGTATTTAAAGCTACGTGGTCAGTGCAACAACTGCTGACACCTCGTTTTCGAGCAAGGGTCGGGGAGGAGAATCATTTACTCGGGGACACGGTCGCGATTGCAAAGGACCTTGGCGGCGAGGTCGGAATGACGGGAGGCGTCTGTGTTTGTGCATGTACTGGTGGCCCTATTCTTCTCCTGGAGGAGTGTAATGGGGTCATCTGGGTCGGAAAGGGCCCAATGTTTGGTGCCGGGAGGTCGTATATATACACGTCGCGCAGTAAACACTGCTTGCGCGATGCAGGATTTGTGTGACGTCAGGTCTTTGATGCGAAGGTCACATGTGGCGTTGCAGATGCCGCTACACCTTATTCGGGGTATATTATGTGTAATGCTACTGATGATTTTGGATCAAATGCAGTGTTCCACGGAAAAGTGTACCTTAACTTGGGAAACATTCGGCCTAATTCAAAAGCTTTATACCTTTATTTCCCTCTCATAAAAAAATCAAGGTTATTTTCTTCTACAGCGCCAAATACCTAATATTCTTAGATAGGGCAACTTGAAAGATTAATCTAGAACCATTTGTTTTTGGCCTTAACAAATTGTTAACGGAACAGTTTTGGCGCCTGGCACCCGTAGGGCCATTTTAGTGGCTATATCTCAAAGGTGTTTGCTTGTTAAGGTAACATACTGAGCTAAATCAGAAATGAGATGAGCTAAGTAAACTTAAAGCCGCTTTTATTTTAAGTAATTAATTTTTGAACGAATAGTGTCATGTCATGCCCTACTGCAAGACCTATGCCTAGTCTCTTCCCATATCTGTGGTCAAATTAAATAAATTTGCTAGCGAAACTCAGGAGATGTGATGATAGGTTGTATCAGTATTTAAAATCTGTTTTTTTTTTGTGTAGTCTTCAGTGACGTGATTGGTATCATAATCTAAAAAAAAAAAAAACAGTGGCACTCCGGGAGTGCCGACAGAATTGAAAAGTTGAAAAAAAATCGGCACCGCGGTAATTAATGCGTTGATGTCTTTTACTCCACGCACCGAGGTATGCGTTGATGTCTTTTAATGGTCAAAAGCTGGTGTCATCACGGTGTCACAAAATCAATGGTTTAGTCCCATCTCAAAAATGCCCAACGCGCCTAAAGAAGCTTTCACTTAAAAAAAAAAGTTTGTCTCAACTCATACTACTACAAGTAAATACAGTACAACTATGTTCTTAATCTCCCTCGGCAAACCTCGTGTTTCGTCAGTCGTCGGATTTCTATCAGTTGCTCTTTACACTTGGTGCAGACCGGACGCTCTCAATCGACTTGGAAGTATACGAAGTTGTTAATACTATTTTAACTTAATGTAATTTATTTTAAAAATGGTAGGGAAGCTGCTAAAGTCACAGACACGACCTATAGGAAAATAGTTTTACAGCTCTATATAGTTCACAAGGAAATCAAAACAAAACAACAATAAAGTACTTGGTTCTTAGAATTCAAATTATTATACAAGATAAATCTAATAATTGATGGACATGAAAATTAACATTAGTTTGTATTCGGAAATGCGATGATTCCTGAGGGACATTAAGAAAGTAGAAATATTGTACACTACCAGCGGTCTTTGACGCCAAAAAAATATTTCTTCAAAACATTTTTTTTTTAGTTTATCATCTTTAGATATCGATACCAATCATGTCTACGGAGTTTCGCTAAATAATTGAATATGACCCTGTAGAGAAGGAACAATCATTCATCAACATGATTGTTTAATACCATGTCATTGTGTCCGATGAGTATTGGCGATTTCTCATTTTCAAACCAATAGGAACAGGTTTCCCAAATTCACTTGATTTTCTTTTATTAAATTACTCTTAATGTAATTTGCGTTTTAAATTCTTCACACTTTAAATAAAACGAAGACATGAAAAAGGCTGAATTATTTAGTGCTGCTTTCAGTGAAGCATACATTAATTAATCAAGCCCAAAATGCAAAGCACAATGCTACTGTTACTGTTACATAATGGTATAAGAGAAACGAGTTAATTATTTACTTAAATTCTAGTTTTTTTAAAGACAAAAATGCTATTTGCATACAGACCAAAATCTACAAAATGAGATTTCATTATGTTTTATTAATATTGACAGAAAAGTTTTGTTTTTTTTGGGAAAAACGGAACCCTTATTGAGTGTACGTCTGTGCATGGAGATGAGACCCGGGAGGGTGGTGCCGTTGGGAAGAAAACAATGTAATAGAATCAACAAATCCAGGTAAGTAGATCTTCCTGCCGAATCGCGAAGAAGTCCGAAAGGGAGATCGTGGCCCACGGCAACATGACAACTGAAGGAACACGGGTGGGTTTTAGTCAGTAAGAGTCTGACACGCCCTCCCGCTCCGCCCAGAGCGGGAGAAGTCATTTGATAATTTCCCAAAAAAAAAAGTAAGAAGATCTTCAACAGCCTCATACTCTTGTTCAATTTAGTAAGTATATAAAGTATAGGCCAATACCAATCTCACATGCACTCTGAAGAGAAACCGTCTTCTTTCCGCTCCGCTTCGCTTAGCATCGATGGTCTAAGCACAATTTAGGGACATTTGTCATTGTCAGGGTGTGACAAACGGTGTTTAGTTATGCCCCTATCTCCGACACCATTGTTTTACTTAATTAATTGCGTAAATAAAGGTGAGACAATGGGTTATATTAAATGTGGTGTTCACTTAGTTTGTTGTGTTTTGTGAAATGGCTTTATGTAAAAATGTTTTCTTATGTCTAAGAGCTTATCTTTAGCAAGAAAAGATCGATCAATGAGAACGTTTCATTGTTTTTACGAATGTCAGAATTAATTTATTAAAAATTTTAAACGGGATCTTTATCAGTGAAAAAAAAAAAAAACTGAGTTCTGAACTTATCTACCATATTCATGAAGAATTTAATTAATGTTAACGGTACCATAAAGGTACGTGTTGTCACAGTAATTAACTTTTATTTATTTACATATACGGCGTATCTACGTCATTGGTGTAAACGGAATCTGTGATCTTCAGACTGCATACAACATTATGGGCTTTATTACGAAAATATGATTAAAACCTCTTCTAAATATTATTTCTTAAAGAAAGAAAGAAAGAAAAAAATAAAGAAAGAAAGAAAGAAAAATATTTTATCTGGGAAACGCACAGGACATACATAACAGTAATGAAAAAAAAATAACAAAAATCAAAAAGGAGCATTATACACTAACAAACAAAAATAATAATGACCTGTGCGAGGCCAAAAAGGCTCCTATCTCAGCATGATGCTGTGATATTTAAAAATAAATAAATACCGCAGCAGCATTTAGAAGAGGTTTTAATCATATTTTCGTCTGTCTGTGGATTGTATACAGTCAAGTTAGAACTACTAATGTGTTAGAGGACAGATACTAATTTAATTGTAACGTTCACATAGCCCACATACGCACTAGTGCTTTTTTAACGCGAGGTTTTAGACCGTGCTCTGGACTTTCAACTTTCGGTGACGAACCGAACGTTGAGAGTTCAACAGAGTGCATCTCTAGCGCGTTGAAAAAGTGCACACTTGACTTTTCAACTCACGCCACTAAGCTGAGCGTTGAAAATCCAGTGCTATCTTATGCTCCCGATAAATATAACCAATTTGTCCAGCGCCGTTTCCTTAGCCTAGTGGTTGCAAGCGCTACGTGGAGTCCTACGTTAGATCCCCGGGTCCGGCAAGGGATTTTACGATTTGGAAATAAAGCAGTAGCAGCCTGTATATAGTATAGATTTGATAATTTGAGACTGTTAATTGACAATATACTAGCCCTCTATTCCATGGGACTTAGAACATTACTGTTGAAATGCCAGAGTATTATTATTACACCTTTGTTTGCCCTTCAGAAAATTCAAACATAATGTAATGTTAGGGTATGTTGTGTTGGGCACGCCACAATTGCGGCGATAAGACCCCTCTTTGAGGAGTGGCTAGAGAGGCACCACGGCGTCCTCACCTTCCGCC
The DNA here is from genome assembly GCA_916610215.1 of Omphaloscelis lunosa. Classification (NCBI taxonomy): domain Eukaryota; kingdom Metazoa; phylum Arthropoda; class Insecta; order Lepidoptera; family Noctuidae; genus Omphaloscelis; species Omphaloscelis lunosa. The sequence goes on along the minus strand of OU744266.1, from coordinate 4,801,907 downwards.
TGACGCAGGTCCTCACCGGACACGGCTGTTTCGGGAGGTTTCTGCACAGGATAAGGCGGGAGGAAACGCCCGGGTGTCACCATTGTGTGGATCGCCCGGAGGACACGGTGGAGCATACGGTGGAGATCTGCCCAGCTTGGGCGGAGCATCGCCGTGTCCCTGTGGAGGCGATCGGCGGCGGTGATCTCTCGCGTCCGGCCCTGATTCAGGCCATGGTACGGAGCGAGAGGAAATGGGAGGCCGTCACTTCCTTCTGCGAAACGGTAATGCTCGCGAAGGAGGAGGCGAAACGCGTGAGGGAGAGGCAAATTTCGCGCCCTCACGCCCCTAAGACCCTCGGACGGCAGAGTCATAGGTCTTGAGTGCGAACCCAAGGCACGCACCTCTAACTTTGAAATAACCTGAAAAAAATATAGAAAAAAAATAATCTTAGTTTTACTACTACAAAATTGTTTGCACAACTCCCAGACGTTATCAACGTGAATCTGCCAACACAACTAAATATACGTCTACCCCCATTGAAGGTGTCCCTCGTTATACCAAGCGATTAACTTCTAACTGCATTAGAATGCCAGAATTAATGACAAACTTGACCTTTACTATTGCTCGACTGTATTCGTGTTATTATGCGTTGCGTATTCTCAAATATTATTATGGAAAATTTGCATATTTTAGTTGGTATTATATTCTGTGCGGCTTCATTGAAAAACAAATTTATTTTTCAAAGCTTTTCAGGGAGCGATAAGTATCTCCACTATTAGGCAGTTGTCCCACTGCCGGCGAGTAGCGAGTAGAGCTAGCAATTGAAAACGAGTTGGCCAGCAGCGAGTCTGTAGTTCCAATAGTATTGTCGCTGGGCTATCAGCGAGTGTTACTCGCTCGGGGAGAAAGGAATGACCGCTGTTTGGTTTCTCGGTGTCAGTTCTGACCGCCAAGCGAGCATCGCTGAGCAAGTACCGCTGCGCGAGTATTATCTTTGATAGCTTTTGTCGCTCAGCGACAAACTAGTGGAACGAGTCCTCGCCCGGTGTGAACAATCAGCGATCAACTATTAATATATACATCTCTTTTGTTTACATGGAATGTGTTGTACGTTTCTTGAGCAATTTTTTTTTTTTTTTACCAAAAATGCAACCGACTTCAAAAGTTGGTGGTCTATGGATCACTATTTTAGTTTTTTCCATTGGCTTTCGAAATTAAAGTTATTTTTCACTTTGTAGTTTGGAAGTCGGTTGCATTTTTTGTAAAAAAGTTTTTGTTTTCGCTTTTTAGTGGGTTCGTTTCTAATTTATCCAAGTTACAATAGTCTAATGTCAACAGCTCATCACAACTGCATTCCAACCATATTAAAGTACTCGAATCGCAACCCGTGAAAAACATATTACTGAGTAGTTCCGGTGGCTATCTGTGTCCTTCATTATCAGTTCCACTTCACCAAATGGTGCTTTCCGAGAGCAAATGCACGAGTTACTATAAAAAAAATACCCAAATCGCTACAGGTGTGCCTATAATATTTGAAGAGTTCCCTCGATTTCTCCAAGATCCCATCATCAGATCGTGACCAAATCACAATGGGACCAACTTGAAAGTATACCCTTTCAAACAAAAGAATGTTTTTTTCGAATAGGTCTAAAAATATATACATATATATAATTATATATATTCTGACGAACTGAGAAAGTGAGAACCTCCTCCTTTTTTTTTGAAGTCGGTTAAAAATAGTCGATAGTTAGTGGCTTCCTCGCCGGCGGTGGGACAGCTGCCTTACCACAGATGAATACAGTTACAGATGGGACTCTCCGCATTTTAGGTATGAAGCTACAAGTAGGTACGCGGCGGGCTCGACTTGCCGAATTCAGTGGGCGTAACGTAGTTAGAAGACAGAAAGAGAGGCAACTTCTAGGTGAATATAACTGTAGGTAATTAGCGCTGTGCGATCTGAATTGCACTTTAGTGTGTCGTAGCAAGAGTCGCTTTTTAGGGTTCCGTACCCAAACGGTAAAACGGGACCCTATTACTAAGACTCAGCTATCCGTCCGTCTGTCTATCCGTCTGTCACCAGGCTGTATCTCATGAACCGTGAGTTAGACAGTCAAAATTTTCACAGATGATGTATTTCTGTTGCCGCTATAACAACAAATATTAAAAAATAGAATAAAATAAATATTTAAGGGATACAACAAACGTGATTTTTTTTGCTCGTTTTTATTGATTGTGGTACGGAACCCTTCGTGCGCGAGTCCGACCGACTCGCACTTGGCCGGTTTTTTATCTAAATTATTTTGAGGAGTGTGCCATCTGTACTAATCTGTCTTATTTAGTGTTGCACTTATATATTAATAATATTGTTACTGTCTGTAGCAGAGTGACGCATTTAAGAAATCTTTACCATTGTAAATACCTCTTTGGCAGGAATATAACATTAATTTTCAGCTCAAAACAAAGCTTTTTCACTTCATATCTCTTCAGTAAGCCTCACGTTCGCACGGACGTAATAAAATCACGGGGATTTTTTTTTCGTGCTCTTGATTTTCAACGCTTTGCTTAGCGCCGAGAGTTGAAATCCAACAGTGCGTTTTTTCAAAGCACTGGGATGAGAGAGTGTTCCAGCGTGTTGGATTCTCAACGTTCGGCTTAACACGGAGAGTTGAAAATCCAGTGCGCGATAAAATCCCGCCGCGATTTTATTACGTCTGTGCGTACGTCGGCTAATAGTCATCGTTAGGCGATCATTCGATCATCATTCCCACACAATGGTGTCTAGTCATCTTGCACTGTTTTCCAGGATTGACACAAATTGGACTCAAGACGCGAGTTCTATTTCCGCGCGAAACAAATTAATGCTTCAATACCTTATATTTGTATGGCCTCATAATTAATGAATCTTTATATTAAAACATACAAGCTACACTGAAGTATATAATATTATGTATAAGTAAATAAAAAGGGAAACTATTCAAGGGTCATCAAAAAATTCTTCCGCATCGCTGTCAAAGGGTACAGTGCCCAAAAAGCTGGCAGCATTGCCACGTTAAATGGTAATTTTAATTCTTTGGCCCTAAAATAAGCCAGCCCTTTGGTCACGTCAAGAGTCGTCCAATTTAATTAATTAAAAAGTTAAATAATAATAATTGGTTATTGCCAGGCTGCTTTTAAAGCAGGTAATCTCCAGGCACAACAATTCCTTCTGTTTGCATATTATTTACGGCAAAGCCAAAAGGGAGAGTTATGATTTTAGCAGTCTTTGTATGTTTGCTTTTACGTGAGTTCTACCGTAGCGCCTAAAGTACTGAACCAATTTTGATGAATGAGGTATTAATAGATTCGTAACAATTGTCCGGGTGACATAGGCTATATAAATTCTCTCTAAATTTAATATGATAGACTTTACATGTACATTTTTGACCTCGAAAAATAATAATTTGAGATAATCATGACTTGTTTGGTAGCAAAAGAAAGGTCTTGACGAGCACATCACAAATATGTGTATATATCATATTGTCTAAGTAAATAAATATGTTTAATTTGGTAAAAACGAGAACAACAGCGAGACTGCGTTACGTAGGTACGGCGCGGCAGTAAAATTAATACCTATTAAATAATGAAAAGCATGATTAAAATATGTATTTCTGTTCTATTGTATTACTATTATTTACCTGTCGCAACGTTTAGCAAGCGTTTTAAAATGAAAAATTTTAAAATAAAAAATGTAGTTTAAAAAACTAAGGCGATTGGCACACTGCACCGCATCACGCAGCGTGGCGCGGGGCATAGTACCAGTTTGTATAGAAAACACAATCTGTTTGCGCGACGCGTTCCCGCGCGCAGATTATTTGCTATGGCTACAAGCAACGGAAGAACACGCATCCACGCGCTACGCTGCATCATGCGGGGCAGTGTGAGAATCGCCTAAAACCCGACTACGCAAAAATAAAAGTGATCTAAAAAGTACGAAACAAGAAAATATTTCAGACAGAACTCAAACAGAACGGCCAAAGAATTAGCATTGCCATTCAACGTGGCAATGCTGTCGGTCTTCTTGGCACGTTTCCGGATGACAGCGATGCGGACGAGTACTTCGACGCCTAAGTGTCCTTTTGTCCTTTTTATATAGTTAGTTAGTCATTTAATTTAGTGTTAGATTGCCCATTGTATATAAGATTTAGGGAGTGTCTCCGCTGCCGGCGCCGGCTTCCAAAAATAACGCCATTGGGAACCGGCATGACATTACTGCCGGCAGCCGAGATTAAAACATCGGCCGCCGGCACATTACATACTCTGTGGCCGGCACCGCCGGCTCCCATAATGGACACTGGCGCAGCGCGGCGTTTATGGAATCCCTGCCAGTATTCAGAACTCCAATTAACTAAACCTAACTGAAGTATTTTTTTCTAAATATTCTAGTCGTTTTTGGCACTCGCCGGCCGCTGCCGCGGCACCGCTCGCTTCGTTCGCTCGGCTCGAGCGCAGGGGTCACAGTTCTAATCTAACCTAACTTAACCTTTTTTGCGAGTAAAAATATTTAACCTAATCTAACTAGTTCGGTTCCGGGTACCTACTTAGTACTTGATTACTGGAATATGGAAATCATTGAATCTGGAAATATAATACTGAAAAAAAAAAATGCTTTATTACACGTTTTTGCCTACCCCGCTTGTCTACTCCAATTTTCCAAAGTCAACGCCGGCAGCCAATTCGGGAGCCGGCGCCAGCAGCGGAGGCACTCCCTAAGATTTATATATGTAAAGATAAAAACCGAAACTCAATAAAAAACTTCAATACTTATAAAATTAACTTTTGCTTAAAACTTTTTTATTGGTTATCATAATAGCAATGTTGGAAACGTTCGAAACTCGTTAAATTGTTATTTTAATGCACCCACATTAAAAAGTTTTGTTAAAAAAGTTTGATTAGATACTGAATTCACAATAGCCCAACGGTTAAACCGCACGATCTGGCAAGTAAGAGTTTATAAGTTCGGTCTCCCTCGGAGCATTATTGACGAGGACCACTTCTTTCACAAGTATAAATATCTGGATCAGTCGACAAATAGGAATGTTTGCAACATCCTGAACCCCAGGAATCAAGCCCGTGCCCCAAATCCGGCATCAGTTTTAAGCATTATGGAAAAAGATTATCTAGGCCTTTGTATAGGTATTCGAACATAAAAAAATAATGCCATCAGCTTCTAATGTTCCCACTGCTGGGACAGAGGCCTCCTTTCGATGAGGGGGAGTGGGCCGTAATCCACCACGCGGGCCCAGTGCGAGTTGGTAGATGTCATTTGTTTCCGAATTTTTGGTTTTTGGTCCTCACGATGTTTTCCTTCACCGTTTTGAGAGCACTGGTGATGAAATAATTTATACGAAGTAAAGCGCCTGTCTTGGTTCAAATCTACGACCTACATCACGTAAATCGCGGCCGCTTATCACTGGGCCAACACTGTTGAATGAACAATAATAAAACCAGCTTATTATCGTCCCACTGCAGCAAAAACATTTTTCTCATACAGAATAGGCATGAGGTTTGATCACCCTGCTTAACCTACCACCTATTAATTAGTTCGTGAGGACAGATAGGTATCACTTAGGGCTCGTGTAACCAAGGTAACTGACATAGCCCGAAGAATTGCCAAACTTAAGTGGCAACGGGCAGGGCACATTGCTCGCAGAACGGATGGCCGATGGGTCCGAAAGGTTCTGGAGTGGCGACCGCGTACCGGAAGACGTAGCGTTGGAAGGCCTCCCATAAAATGGACCGAAGACCTTGTAAATTCCGCAGGAATCCGCTGGGTGCGGAGAGCACAGAATCGGTCGAAGTGTCGGTGCTTGGGGGAGGCCTATGTCCAGCAGTGGACGTCTTTCGGCTGAAATTATGATCATGAATGAGGGCTCGTGTAGACGGCACCGCAACCGTGCCGACACCGCTTCGCGTAACCATTTAGACTGAGCTGCCACCGCGCCGCCGCCACGCCGCAGCCGCGTCGTCGTTGTGCTTTCGCCGCTTGATTTTGTCATATCACTCTACAATCTGCAGCGGCGGCGCGGTGGCGGTGCATATACACAGCTTAGAAGCACGACGGCGGCGCGAAGGCGGTGGCGCGGCGACGACGCGGTGACGGCGTCGTGTCTCTAAGCACTCTTTGTTATCTTAATAATTATGACGTCCCACTCCGATAAAGCTTTCGCACTGATAATTGAGTCCGTTCCAAGAATGTCGTACCTACTTTTATTTAGATACATTTCATAACTAATCATTATAAATGCGAAAGTGAGTTTGTTTGTTACGGTTTCATGCTAAAACGGCTGAACGGATTTAGATAAAATTTGGCACGTGTAGACCATGACCTAGTTTAGGACATAGGATTCATCCCGTTAATCCTAAGGGATCGAGACTTATGCCGGTGAAAGCGCAGGGCGCAGCTAGTTTTATAATGTTTTTTAAATTGACTGGCTTATTGATAATAGAGAAGTCATGGTTCCGAGAATATCGTACCTACTTTTATTAACATACTTACATATTTTATATGAGAGAGGAGCTTGTGGCTAAGTAATAACAGAAACAAGAAATTATCAAATAACTTCTCCCGCTCTGAGCGGAGCGGGAGGGCGTGTCAGACTCTTACTGACTAAAACCCAACCATGTCTTTCAGTTACCATGTTGCCGGGGGCCACGATCTCCCTTTCGGACTTCTTCGCAACCCCGGCAGCATGAGGTCCTGGGTTCGATTCCCAGGTTGGGTATTGTTATTAGGTTTTTTCATTAACTGACTACTCGGGAAATTCCCGAGTCAGTAGCAGTCTTTTTTTTTTGGGTGGGACATTATCAAATAACTTCTCCCGCTCTGGGTGGAGCGAGAGGGTGTGATTGATCACCGTCCGCAAGCCCGCGCCTACGGTGGCCGGAAATCGGCTCGCGATTCCCGACGCCCAGGATGTCTCCTCCTGCGGTGGTTACAAGGCATGATAGCGCGAATTTTGCCTCACGCGTTCGGCCTCCTCTTTCAAGTCAGTAGCAGCCTGGAGTCTGGGTTTATGCCCGTTTGATGGCAATATATAAGCCCTCTGTTACATGGGACTGAGTGTGTACTATTGATGCATCTCTGCCTAACCCTTCGGGGAATATTGGCGTGATATTGTGTGCGTGTATATTTCATATTTATGTATACCTAATGTTTCATCATAATATATCCTTTAATCTCCAAAGTGTGAGTCAGAGGTGAGTATATTTCCAGACGGAAATAGAAGTAAGGTCCATAACTAAGACAGCCCGACCTGACCAGGGGAACGAACCCAGGGCTGAGGGCCGATGCACACGATGCGTTGCGGCGGCGTGGCGGTGCACTTTGCGGCTGCCTCATACTTGAGAGCGGTCAACATTATTTTGAACAAATTAATGATCTAGAATGACTAAAAATGTCTTAATTTATTAAATTGTCATTATTTTAGTTCATAGGTAGTCCATTTAAAAAAATAAAAAATAATATAAGTGTTCGTTATAAATAGCGTTGTAAGTATTATTATTAAACAGATTATAAAAAACTGTTGGTGGTTGACTGCCTCGTTGGTCTTGTGGTCGCAAGCGCTACTACTGAGCATGAGGTCCTGGGTTCGATTCCCAGGTCGGGCAAAGTGTTATTGGGTTTTTCAATCTGAAATTTCTCAGTAGCAGCCCGGAGTCTGGATTTGTGCCCGGTTGATGGCAATAAGCTCGCCCCGTATTTCATGGGACTTAAAATATAACTGGCAAAATGTGGGTGAACCTGCTAGAGGGACACCTCTGCCCAACCCTTCGGGGAAACAAGGCGTAATGTTATGTTTTATGTTATGTTGGTAAAACGTTGTTATTAGTTCGGTACACTTATTTATTAACAGTATTGTACCAGTCAGGGCAGTGATGTCAGATTATAGTTTCATATGGTGTAAAACGTTAAGCCGTTGGTCCCGACTGTCATTCGTGGATCTTTGACAGTCTATATGTGTCTTCAGAAGCCCGAAAGTCACTACTAAGAGGTATAATATTACCCAGTAACTGGGTTGTGGAGGTCAGATAGGCAGTCGCTCCATGTAAAATAGTGGTATACAGTTGCATTCGGTTAGACTGGTAGCTGGACCCCTAAAATAGTTGAGAAAAAGCTAAGCAGATGATGATGGCATAGGTGGAAGGTCTGATTGTCCAGGGAGACTTACCCAAATCTTGTCACAAGTCCCTCCTCTTTAAACGACTTCAAAAAAGGAGGAGGTTATGCATTCGGTGGGATTTTTTCTTCATTTTTTTTTTCCGATTTACGATATTTTTTTATTTCACATTGGGTAAATTAAACACAGACATTTTAATATTACATGTATTTTCAACTTTCCACATAAACAGGCAATAAGTGAATACAATTTAATTACATTCAGCTTATTTCAAACATTTTGGATATTCGTGATTGTGAGAAGACAAAATTAACGGTTTTCTACTAAAAATAAATGAAAGTTAATTAAGAATGGTTTTCTATAAAACTTTTTATTCACTATAAAGGCTCTTTCAAACAGACGCGACACGCAACGCGACACAAAGACACCGCTCGTCGCGCGACGAGCGGCGTCTTTGTGTCGCGTCGCGTGTCGCGCCTGTTTGAAAGCGCCTTTATACGGGAGAGCTAGGTAAAGGTACAATTCCGTAGACGACCGCAGGCGGCAACTGCAGAAGTGTCGCCGCGACACGACTGATTTATATGTATTCTTATATATTTCTATGAAGGCGGCGACGTTTCGCTAGCTTGGGAAGGTATTTCATAGAAAGCAGTCGTATCGCGGCGACACGTCGCCTGCAGTTGCCGCCTGTGGTCGGCAACGGAATGGTAATTAAGTATTTTTTAAATGTGGAATTGAAATCCAAAATTAAATTTATTGGAGTGATTCCTATCTTCATTTCGGTAGAAAGACGTCCACTGTTGGACATAGGTCTCCCCAAAGCACCCGGTGCTTTGACCGGTTCTGTGCTTCTTACATCCAGCGAATTCCTGCGGCTTTCGGCTCTCTGTTGAAATAATGCATCCTACTGTAAACTCCTGCTTTATAAAGGATCAAATGAAATTAGCTAGCGAAACTCCGCAGATGTGATAGGTATAGATATCATAATGATAAAGCAAAAAAAAAAAAAAAACATTTTTGTGTAAACTTCACAGACGTGATTGGTATCGATATCTAACCGTAGCTTAACTGTTTTGGTCTTTTCACAATCAGCGTGATCAAATGAATATATAAATGTAATATTTTATTACACTCCTCATACACTTTATTTATACATAGCCTTCATTTTGGCACATTTCATTCTTGCAATAAATATTTATATTTCTTGTCTATTTTAAATTGACTAAAAATTGCAGAATTACATTAAGCTCCAACGGTCCAATTTGGGTTCCAAATTGGACCGTTGGAGCTTAAGGTACTGTTCTGTAGCCGACCGCAGGTGGCAACTATTGGCGACGTGTCGCCGCGACACGACTGGTTTCTATGAATTTCTATGGAATACCTTCCGAAGCTAGCGACACGTCGCCTTCATAGAAATACATGGAAACGAATCGTGTCGCAGCGACACATCTCCTGCAGTTGCTGCCTGCGGTCGGCTACGGAATTGATCCTTTAAAAAAGTCCTCCGAAATTCTACATATAATTATTTAGCAACACTCATTTTGCATACATGCTTGAATTAAAATATATGATTTTTGTCGGTCTATTCTTTAGAAATCGCACCATGAAAACTAAAGTGAACTGAGCTTGAAGTGAGCTGTCATTCCACCTGATGCTAGGGATTTAGGCTAAGTTCACATGATCGCTCGGCACCGCGCGGAACTACTAACTGCGCGGTGCAAGATTTTGCGCACGGGACGGAGCGCGCCGCGCTGTGCAGCGCGGTAGCGCGCGTCAATTTAGACGATAATTTAGTTTGATCTTGTACCGCGCGATTAGTAGTTCCGCGCGGTACCACGCCGTCATATGATTTAGCCTTACACTTGACAGCTATCGTCACCTGAGTTTTCTCGGTGATTTTTTTTGCAGAATTAACTGCTGCATGCTGTTATTATCGCTTCTAGGTGAATCCCATCAAGTTGAAATAATGTGAACTTAGTTAACTATTATTACATTGTAATAAAATATATAACATTCTATATACACATCCATTTAACAACTAACATTTTTCCAACTTGGTTCGCGATTTGCCAATAATTTAGGCAATATAATACCTACTATCCTGTCTATAATTCGTTCCCTTTAGACATCGTTTTTAATCTATGTTCTACTTAATATATAATACGTTATTATGTAATAATAACATTAAAAACAAAAAGTATTTTTTTTTTGTTAAACAATGTTTTATTTATTCATAAATAATTAATTTAAAAAAAAGTAAAAACGTAAAATGTTCTAAAATAAAATGTACGTATTTATAGAAATCTTATCTTAAATTAAAAATTTAGGAAATCTCAACAGGATCCCTATTTTTTTAAAGAAATGAAAGCTCTTGTGTAGGTATTCTAAATATTCACGCTTAAAAAATGTATCTAAAGCTCAATTTGAACCAATTCAAATATACTGAATTGACAATTAACTTTAATGAGATCAGTATGAAATTATAAATATTTAACAGGGTTTCATAAAAAAGTGCTAATATCTTTATAGATATTAGCACTTCATAGGGTTTCATAAAAACCCTACAAAGTACCTAATATCTATCCGAAAAAACCCACACAATATGCTATGTACGATTTTTCGTTCTTGGGACATGTTGAAGATCACGATATATATTGATTCTGGACGTTAACGGACTTTATTATATCAGTTTTTAATACAAAAAATGCTAGAAAATGTCGGTGGGTCAATGACCGCTATCATGCACTTTAGCTTTTTTTAATCTTGCTCCTTTTGTAAAACTCCGATCATATTTTTCAAATCTACTTACCTAATCCAATTATTATTTACCTCACGTATTCAATTTCATTTTGTAGAATTGCTCAGCTGTCTGGCTTACTGCTTAGATCGTTTATCGAATGGTGCCGTTACTGTAAGCCTAGATTTTCATCAAAGCTAAATAACTTAAACATATCGTTAGGTGAAAGAACTTTTAAGGACTAGCTAGGGTATAGACAAAGCTTATGTCTCTCTTAACTAACCTTTTATATCAACATTTACATTTTCATATAATGACTATTGAAAACTGTCTCGTTGGTCTAGTGGTCGCAAACGCTACTGCTGAGCATGAGGTCCTGGGTTCGATTCCCGGGTCGGGTAACGTGTTATTGGATTTTGTCTGTAAGGAATTTCTCAGTAGCACCCCTTAGTGTAGATTTGTGTCCGGTTGATGGCAATAGGCTCGCCCCCTATTACATATTACGGATGGCGAAATTTTGTTGTACCGAAGGAACCTATTCCTCTCCCTTATACCCTTGGGGCATGATGTAATGTTTATGAGTACTATTGAAAAAAAAAAAGGATTTAATGAGCTGCAGTTCGTTACAAAATAAGTATAAAAGTTGCAGGATCACTGAGTCGAGAAAAGGGCTGACTATTATAATGCTGCCAAGGCTAAGCTGCACAGAAATGAATCAATGAACAATTTCATTAGAAGTAAGTAGCTGTTAGTGCTACGTTTGCATTGGATTCAAAGTTTAAATCCCGTTTGACTTGAGGAGGGCTTGATTTTCATTGATTACTGTAACTCTACAGAATATTCAACAAGGAGCAAATGTAAGTTTGTACGCACAATATTGAGAGATTTACCACGTTATATTATGATATATTAACTTCTGTAATCTATGAGTAAAGAACCATTCTCTGTATTTTTTTTTTTTCGCAATTTAGGCTCTGTCGTTTCGGAGATCAGGGGGAATGGTCAATTTTCTTAAAAATCTTTAAAAGTATTCATTTTAAAATAATAATTTAAAAAAATGAGATCCTCGCAACACCCTCATTTGATAACTCATACGGTACAGTTTGCAAATTTCTTCTTTTAATTATTATATTTATTTTAACTATTTGTCCCCCAAAAGTTACCCCTATATTCAAAATTTATATATTTACGTTACAGAAATACTTATGTGTAACAAAATTCAACTTAATCGGTCCATTAGATTCGAAGAAAATTGGCTGTGACAGACGGACATACAGACAACCAGCCAGACAGACACGAGTAATCCTATAAGGGTTCCGTTTATTCCTTTTGAGGTACGGAACACTAAAAAGAGTGAACGATTGAAGTGACAGCTGACAGGGGAGAATGTAGGAAATATGTGTTGCACCGACTCCAAGTAAATTGGGCCAGGGCAGAAAAATGATGACAACCTTCAAGAAATTGTGATCTTAAACCGCAACACCATATTAAGAATCAGGTATTTTAAAGATCAGTGCTACAGAATTGTTGTGTAGACAATCCGGGAAACCTGTTAAGTTGAAAATAATTTATCGCGCAATCGTTTGGGAAAAATATAAACTCCAAAAACCAAACAATCTTTTACACCAATTTCTTTAACACGAAGACATTAGTTCAGACAGTATTGGAAATGTAACAAACTCAGCAATACAAAAAGTTACAACGTTAGGAGAAATAAACTGTTCCCACGTCAGGCCATTTATCATAGAATCTATGTGACAAATAGAGCGTACTACATCAAACTGTCAGGGATACAAGATAAATATGACGGAACGAGATAAGTTGAGCTTTCATTTCTCTTAAAGATGGATAATTATAATGTACAGAGGATCGATTCGTACGTCATTGGTCAATGATCATGTTTATGGAGGAATTATTAAATTTATTCGCTTTATTTGCGTTTCGTTGGCAAAAATAACACATAAAATACATTTTCTTTAAAAAAAAATGCCTCAAAATTCAACAATGCTCATACCGTTTGCTGACGCAGCCATTCGTTCCTCGCGTGTGTTGGTTTTTTGCTTTGCAACAGAACATTTGCTTTATTAATATTGATAGATGCTTTTGAAATATCAGATTAAATGCATTCAATTAATCTATTTCTGAATAGAAAACTGATTGCTGAAATCTGAGGCCCAAGACAAGTGACAATCGCTTTCGTTTTCGTACTATACATCGACTTTCAACTGGAATGACATCTAAATATGCTTTTTGGTTGCTATAATATCAATCCAATACGTTTTTGACTTTTCTATCTTTATTATCGCGCAGATACACTCTAAAAAGTTAAATTTGAACACAAATAAGTAGACATACCTTGTGATATGGTTACAATTAAAAGAAAATTTAAAAATTACCGCCGCTGTGGTCGTGGTTAGACCATTTGTCTCAGACTCAGAGGTCTCGGGTCAGGTTTGCTTCCCAGTAGGGGCAAAAATTTCTGCTCGAAGAAAAGTATCATCACCTTTAAAATGAAGAGCATGATTCTATTGTCAATCAAGCTCTTGATTTTAATTATGTACTTTTGTCTAGTCTCAAGATCTTTAAAAGCCTCATTCCAGGCAATAAAGCAACTGTGCTTTATTTTAATTATTAAGTTACTTATTGTAAATGTGCACATTTTTATAAATAAAAGATTTATTATTATTTTTAATTTCAAGCCCAATTTCAAACCCTGATCTAGCATCAAGAATATTAAACACATAAATTTAGGGCCTGTCTACCTAGTACATATATACTAGTCAAATAAATAGGTACCTTTAATTAATAGCCCTATCTATCGGAAGGTTGTTTCGGAACTGTTCGGAACCTAATTAATGGTCCCGCAAATTGCGTGTGAAATTGGAACATTGTAAGCCATTCCCGAACAAAACGATCTGTCAAAGGCCTTTGATTGATATCACTAGCTCACAAACATAAAGATTCCTATAGTAATATGATGCCAAAACTTTCACATCAATGGCACAAATAGGTTTCGTGTTAATAGAAATACATAAGAATCTATTCAGGTCATTTTAGAATGATTATCTTTACCCAGTGATGTATGAATCGATCGTAAATATATTTGCTTGTCTTAAGTAAATGCACAGAACTGCCTGGCTCCCAGCCAAGCTCACTACATCAAACGAAACATTTCATACAAAGCTCTCCTTAGTTCTGTAATCGTATATAAATATATTATTCTCTCTATCAAGTGTTGGTATACAAACGAATTTGTTTCTACCCTCTACCGTTTCACTTACATCTAAAGTTATTGAATAAACATTGTTAGTCTTTACATCTAAGTTCAATATTTGTATTTGTTTATTGTTCTCATTGGCAGTGTCTATTGCTAATTCATTAGAATAATGGTTATCGTGTACTTCAGCATATATATCGTTGTCGGTCTCGTTTAGGGCTGCTACCATTTTCATACTATTTCTTCTTGTGTTCTCTACGTTTATAATTTCCCCCACTTTCATTTGTTGTACAGTCTCCTCTTTGACTTTTTTACTTTCTCGGTTGAGGAAAATTTTCTGAGACGACGTCCTATTACTATACCTCCTCCAAAAAGAATCTGATGTATTTTGACTGCTAGAAAATCCTGTTGAAGTCGTCGTGTTGAAAGTGTCTCGTCTCTGCATTGTTTCCCTTAAAGTCCTGCTACACCGCATCAACTTATTAATCTTTAGAAGTTTCACGAATCCCTCCCTAAACTTAGACGACATCAAATTGTATAATATTGGATTGATTGCCGAATTTAAATATAGCATTACCCTACAAAAATATAAAAGTATATAGTAACCATCTATACCTAATGACATTATTGTCTCTGGTGGGAATACGATGATCCAAAGCGTGAGTGCTTTGAATGGTAGGAGGCAGAGGAAGAATGACAAGACAACAGTTCCGAGCATAAGGATGACCTGTTTCCTATATCTCACTACATTTCCGGTATTATTAGTGTTTTTGGTATTCTGTGCTATGATGACGGGGTTCTCCATGAGGTTTTTTGCGATGACACTGTATAGAATGAGAAGTACTCCGAGAGGGACGATGAAGAAGACAGCGATGGTCAGGATAAAGAAGAGTGCTGACCAGAAGGTGTCTGCTTGTGTGAGGCAGACGGGGACCTGCGTGCCGTCGTCGTAAACCTCGTACGTGAAGGTCGCCACGGCAAGGATAGGGCTGTGGAAGAGAAAAAAAGTTGAGTTAATAATATTTTAAAATCTTACATCGCGGCTATTACTCGTATTACTTATTCTGATGCTAAATGACGCAAAAGGCTAGTAAATTAGTAATTGATCTTTTTTTAAACTAAAAATCACAGTTTTTAGTCCGAACACTCTTGTAGAAGAAAATATACATATTCTGAAATTTCTTAATCACCCATAAAATTAACTGCTACTTCAGTAAAAAGCTTTATCTGTAATCGAGCTCAAAATATGCATATTTTACGAATCATCCAAATTCCTAATCCAACGTACTGATTGATCAAAAGTATCATTACTCTGAGAATGCAAGGAGTGAAAAGTGTCGTTAACAAGGGGCTTATGTTACATTTACAAGACAATTATTTTTAAAAGAGTACTTGTGAAGTTTCTTGCGAGAGCAGTAGTAGCCCAGTGGGTATGGCCGTGACTTACGAGTTGTAGGTCGTAGGTTCGAAACCTGACACGCGCTTTACTTTGTGTTAATTATTTCATCACCACTGCTCTCAAAACGGTGAAGGAAAATTTCGTAAGGAAACCGGCATGTCCTAGAACCAAACATTTTAAGACATGTGACATCTACCAACCCGTACTGGGCCCGCGTGGTGGATTACGGCTCACTCCCTCTCACAGAGAGGAGGCCTGTATCCCAGGTGGCTTATGATGCCGGAGAGTTTCATGCCGGCCCTTTTCCATAGGAAACGACCAATTGGAACCGTGCACCTAGCTTCATAAGTGCCTATGTCAGTTAATGTGAAATAAAATATTTCGATTTGATTTGATTCAAGGTGCTTGATAATATGCTGCATTTTTTCTATATTACCTTATGACCATCCAATTTTCAGTAGATACCTATACTCTCTTGACCTATTTAGTGATAAGCGGGAGAGAACCGAGCTGATAATTAGGCATTAGGTTACAATCAAGCGGTTTTTATTGTCTGCGGTCAAAAGCGGTCAGCTGCGATACCGCTGGGAACAGGGGATTCCTTGGGAGACTGAGAATTATGTGTGCTGGATGGGCTTCGGACGTTGTTGAGCATTGCAGTTCACAGGAACAGGAGGTTGTGAATATAACGTTAATAGAAATGAAAGTCGTCAAAACTAGTATGTTGTGTCGTTCGTAAAAATGCTCTGCAGAAGACTGATGTATTTTGCCACTGTGGCATAGTAAACATCTGTAAAAAACTGTGTGTCCAAACAAAAAGCTCACGAGTAAAATACAGAGAAGAAACCATATATTGAAATCGTTTTGAATTTGATTCATAATTCATTCTGAACAAACTACTTTTAGATCTTGTGCTTATCCTCTAACATGTTACTCGCCACATCTAGAAAAAAATATATCTTTGACTCGGGACTCACATCTCCTTTATCAATACAGTCAATGCTCAGTATAAATAGACGCCCCAAGACTCTAAGCATCATTCGACAGCGTCTCTTGAATATTCAACACTTCAAGAAAAACTTAAACAAATATTTGAACAAAATGTTCGCTCTAAAGTTACTACTAGCGACAGTCTTCGTGGTCGCACGCGCCAAACATCTACCATGGGACGAACAAAGATACGACCAAGGATACCTCCTCGGATTTGACGAAGAAGAACGCCCAGTTTTTGACCAAAGAGATCTTCTAGCAGAACCGGAAGAATCCTACCATCCTGGTAACTTAGCTAGGACCCGCAGAGCATCAAGCAGCGTCACTCTCAATTCCGATGGTAATATGGGTTTAGTTGGTAAAGTACCAATAGCTGGCAACGAGAAGAATCGACTCAGTGCCCTCGGCACTATGGATTTTACTAGCAACTTGGGTACTGCCGCTAAAGGTGTTGGGCTGCAACTTGAAAACAAAGGTGGTCACAGCTTGACGGTGATGAAGCAGAATGTTCCCGGGCTCGAAGATTCTTTGACTGGTGCTGGGAAATTGAACGTGTTCCACAATGATAATCACAACGTCGATGTGCGCGGTTCTCTCACTAGGCACATGCCCACTGTCCCGAATGTACCGAACTTTAACACCGTTGGTGGAGGCGTTGACTACATGTATAAAGATAAAGTGGGAGCGTCTCTGGGCATGTCAAGTACCCCGTTCCTCGACCGTAAGGACTACTCTGCAATGGGAAACCTGAATCTCTTCAAAAATCCGACCACTTCTTTAGACTTTACTGGTGGCGTCAGACGGATGGAGACTCCCCACTTCAATACCGGCTGGGAACCGAACTTCGGGTTCACTTGGACCAAATATTTCTAGATTTCGATTTTAAATGTTCTTTACAACTCTTACTCAGTTTGTTGAAACATCATACCATTTTTACAATAGTGGTAATTTTTAAGTACTTTGTTGCCATAGCCAGTAAAATTCAGTGTTGCATATACTATGTATCTGTCACCACATGATTATGAACTTCGTTAGTTTGTAATCTATCTAGTTAGATTATAAATTATCGAAAAATTGTGAACTGATATCAAACTTGCATGCGATGAACGCACCTTGCGCTACTACTAAATAACCAAGTAACTGCAACCAACTTGGAATAAGCGCGGTTGGTCACAGTTCTAACCTAACCTAACCCATTTGGTCGGGGTGCCCTGGCTTAGTTACTGCGACCAATTGGTTTACCACCAAGACCAGTCAAGACCATTCAGGGAAGGTTCAAAAATTGAAGGGTCAAAAAATCGAACAGATTATGAACCCCGTCGATAAGTGCAGGTTCATTGACAATTTGACGATTTGATATTGATATATAAACTACCGAAACCGAATGCATTTATAAAGCAGCTTATATTTTTTTATAGTTAAAAAACTCGGTAGATAGATTACAACCTAATAGTCTGCACAATCTTACGGTGACATATCCATCTACATTTATTGTATTTTTCATAAAATATGTATAATAAATAAATAATAATAAAACATATTTTATTTCAAACATAATGAACGAGGCATTTTTCACTGCTTTTGTAAGACAGATGAGATTAGGGTTAGCCTACAACGAGGCACATTCCTAACTACTAATTATCTCTAAAGCTTTGATTTAACCTTCGATTTCTACCCGCATTACTTGCCCACAACCTTAAGAATTTCTTCATTAAGTTTGCGAGTCACAGTACAAGGATAAGGTGGGAGCGTCTCTGGGCATGTCAAGTACTCTGTTTCTCGACCGTAAGGACTACTCCACAATAGGAATCTTTAATCTCTACAAAAATAAGACCAGTTCTTTCGACACAGTTAATTGTAATAGAATACTTTCTTCGCCATTGCCTCAAGGTGAATATTCTACTCATTTATCACGAAACTCAGAATCTGCGTGTCAACATATCTAAGCTCACATGTAAAAAAATAATTTATAGATAAGCGTACACATATTTAAAATTGAATCAGTAACCGGTTCAGACCAAACTACTTTTAGATCTTGTGCATAACCTATATCATATTGCTCGCCACATCTAGTAATAATTATGTTTTTGACTCGGGACTCTCGTTTCTTTTATCAATACACTCAGTGCTCAGTATAAATAGGTGTCCCAAGACTCTGAGCATCAATCGACAGCGTCTCTTGAATATTCAACACTTCAAGAAAAACTTAAACAAATATTTGAATAAAATGTTCACTCTAAAGTTGCTACTAGCTGACAGCCTTCGTGGTCGTACGCGCCAGACATCTGCCATGGGATGACCAAAGATACGACCAAGAATACCTCCTCGGAATTGGCGAAGAAGAACGCCTACTTTTCGACCAAGGAGATCGTCTCCCAGAACCAGAAGAATCCTACCATCCCGGCAACTTAGCTAGGACCCGCAGAGCATCAAGCAGCGTCATAGCTAGCAACACGGATACTGCCGTTAAAGGTTTTATTTAAACTGCAACGTCAAAACAACGGCGAGCACAGCTTGGCGCAAACTGTTCCCAGGCTCCAAGATACTTTGACTGGTTCTGGAAAATTAAACGTGTTCCACAATGATAATCACAACGTAGATGTGCTCGGTTATCTTACTTCGCACATACCTACTCGCCTGAATGTGCCGACCGACACTTGTGGCGGAGGCGTTGACTACATGTACAAAGGTAAAGACTACTCTGCAATGGGAAATCTGATTCTCTACAAAAATCCGACCAGTTCTTTGGATTTCACTGGTGGCGTCAGAAGGATGGATACTCCCAACTTCAGTACTAGCTGGCAACTGAACTTCGGGTTAACTTGGAAACAGTATTTCTAGATTTTGTTTTTCAATGATCATTACTTCTCTTAATCAGCTTGTTTTCCATAATTCAATTTAAAAAATATGTAGTCATTTTTGAGTAGTTTGTTGCCATAGCCACTAAAATTGATTATTACGTATACAATGTATCTATAAATATATAATTGTAATCTTCATATTTAATGTATATTAAATAAATAAAAATAAAACGTATTTCAATATTCTATTTCAAACTTAATGAACGAGGCATTTTTTTACTTTATTACAAGACAGATGAGATTAGGGTTAGCCGATGCCGAGGTACATTCCGATCTACTAATTGCCTCTAAAGCTTTGACGAACTTTCGATGTCTACCCGTAGTACTAACCAACTACTTTAAAGAATTTCTTCATTAAGTTTGCGAATCACAGTTAATTTAAATAGAATAGTTTCTTCGAAGTATTTTTGCACTACTACAAACTGTTTAAGTAGGTATATTGTTTGTGAAACGTTACATAGCAAGCTGGAAAATAGTAGCTGTTATTCAGTTAGTAAATATCTACAGGGCCCAGTAGATACAATTCATAATACCTATGTTTGGTATTTTTTTGGTAAGGTCTAGATCAGCGACCGCGTATCGGAAGGCACAGGCAAGACCTGGGTAGGCTTCCAACAAGATGGATCGATGACCTAAGAATGGTTGATAAATATGTCAACATCTGGCTTCTGAACAATCAGAGCGTTCAGCAGATTGATCGCCTAGGTTGTGGGAGCATATCGAGAAGTATGGGTACGCACTGGTGGAGCCGCGAAGATGCACCACGAAGTATAGGTGCGCGACCGCTGCAGCTGATCTGGAGCTCACAATGAACATTCAAATAGAGTAGTCGCGTCATCGACCTTATTATTTAGCAGTAAGTAGTAATGCATCAACCAGGGCTTGAAATACCGGTATTTTTAGGAACCGGTACCATTTGGCCTTAGTGGAACGAGACGTAGTACCTGTACTATTGGTATTTCTAATCATTATTAGTACTGTACCGGTACCAAACAAATATTTCCGTAAGTCAAAGTGAGATATATATTAGGCATTAGAAAAATAACTTCAAGGTTGCCAACCGTACGAGGTTCCTCGTAGAAATTTGAGATTTATACGCCCGGGTACCTCGATATGGTACCGGTACTTGTTAGTTAGAGTACCGGTATCCGTCTGGAACCGGTACCCAGGTAGCGGAATGACAAGAACCGCAAAATACCGATAAAGTACTTGTACATTTGCTATCGGTTGCAAGCACTGGCATCAATAGCGCACATTTACGTTAGTGTCCAGCCGAAAATGGATTTTCACCCGAAAAAAGAAACGAATAAGAAGCTTCTGCTTTAGGCTTATTTTCGGTAAAAAACGAAGCCGAAAACGAAAATGATTTAGACATTAAAAAAAATATAAATATTTCCGCTGTACTCAAATCGTGTTTATTTTGTTTACGTCTAGGGAGAGAAAAAGCAAATATAGGCTTTAAAAGAAATAAAGCATGATAATTCTATTAGAGGATACAACATTTCGTGTATTTCTTGTTGTATTGATTCACCTGATATTGCCGAGGTTTACAAAGTAGGCCGAATGACGCGCGATAATTCACGAACTTCTGATTTTCGGCTTCGGCTACTTTATGGCCGAAAACGAAAATCTGTCCGAATCATGATTTTTTGGCCGAAAACGAAGCTTCGGTCAGTCAGTATAATTTACGTCTCAGTTCCAATGTGTTGATGCCCACATTCCCGCAACAAACTGATACGGATATATGTGCAGTAGTGGACATACTTCAGTTGAATAATGATGACGATGTTAATAATATTATGACGTCACATGAAATTCAACATAAATAGAACAGTTTTAGGACGTACCCTAAAAAAGAAAAGGCAACAAATATTAAACAAGACGCTCAGGGTCCTAGATTAAAGAGAAATAAGTAGGTGTTCATAACACTTAAATGCTTATTACAAAGTTTTTCCATTACCAGGCGGAAGCCTGAGCTTTATAGATATGGTTTTGGCCTTAAAAGATCCTGCGCTGAAGATTTTCTGTCCAATAAAAATGTATAAATTAAAATTAAACTTTTATTTCGTACCCTCTTAGTCCAGTTGGTTAGTATACACACAACTTAGAAAAAAAAAAGAAGAAAAAACGCAAACTATTCAATAATACGTGGCATGTTGTGTCCATTGTCCCAAGATGCTGTTGGGGCTGGCGATGGCGTGTACCCTGCGCATACTGGAAGCACAACGCTTGCGCATGATGGCGTGAAAAGCATCTATTCTCACCTCTGCCGGCTGGTATAAAAACCGGACAAGTGTGAGTCAGACTCTGTGCAACAAGAGTTCTTAACCATCAAAACTTCAAAAGTTTACCTTTCTTTTCAATACAATAGACGTGGATATATTTAGTAACTTTTTCGCTATTTCTAAAGAGCCACAAAAAACCCTGAAAGAAATCGACACGTGTTTCACCTCTCAACGAGGCATCCTCAGGATGACGATTGACTTGTCGCGAACTCGAACACGGCGTATTGCCACACCGACCACTGAACGTAAACTGAGCCTTATCGCTTTTTTTTTTAACATGGCAACTCGCTGTTTTGACCACTAAGGTCATGGCTGCTTAACCGGACTTTCCTGTGGGTGCCTTAAGCTGCTACACTTAGAGCTTCCAGCCAGGAGCAAAAAACTATACTAAAAAAGCTAGGCGAACGCTAAGGGCACCCCCTGTGGGGTACGAACCTCGGCTTAGGGCGTCGCTGAGGGGAGGACAGCAAGAAGGGACAGGCTGGATCAAAATTGGTTTAAATCATGAAGAATTATAATGCGGGGTAGTTTAAAGCTACGTGCTCAGCGGCAACAACTTGCTGGCACCTCGTTTTCGAGCAAGGGTCGGGGAGGAGTATCATTTACTCAGGGACACGGTCGCGATCGCAAAGGATCTCGGCGGCGAGGTCGGAATGACGGGAGGCGTCTGTGTTTGTGTATAGTGCTGGTGGCCCTATTCTTCTCCTGGAGGAGTGTAATGGGATCATCAGGGTCGGAAAAAAGCCTTATCGCCCGTCAAACCCACTTATATACTACTCGACCCACCTGGGCTCGGACCGTTATCAGCGCAATAAGGGGCGAACAATCTCAGTAAAGGTGACCTTGGCATACTCTTATTTAATATATTCAACAGTGTAACGTTTCCTGTATTATTTTTGACAATTTCTAAACTCTCTAGTACAGACATTCTAAAACCTTTACCACATGTGTGTAAAATTTCGAAAGTGTTATTATTATTTAACGAATGACCTGTATCTAAAAGTGTTGAGCAAAATGTGATTTTTCTGGATAACTATTTCTAAACGCTGCAATATGTTCCTTATATCTTGTCTGAAAATTACGACCAGTTTGACCTATATAAATAGTATTACAATCTTCGCAATTTAACTTGTAAACTCCTGTTTTTTTTTTTGTTTTCAAATCGATATTTTCTTTTGCAAATCTGTCTTAATAATAATTACAATGGATTTCTGCAAGGTCACGCCAGAATCAATTAACTATCTTTCTTTTCAATGTTTGCCACTAAGACTAAGAACTAACACTCTGTCTGTCTGTCTATCTGTGCGACTTTCAGAGCCAAAACGTGAAAACCAAGGTACGGCTGATCCACAAATTCAAGGTTCCTCAGCGAGCTATGGAATCTCTCTGAGAGAACGAATCCGAAATGACGTGATTCGACAGAGAACCTAAGCATAATAAACCGTAAATCTGAAGCATATTAAGTTTTAGCCTTTTTCTTCACAGTGCTATTAGTTGGTGCAGTGCATTTAGGTCCACCACCCTATTCCCAGAGCAGTGGTGGCCCAGTGGTAACGGCTGCGACTTACGAGTTGTGGGTCGTAGGTTTGTTGTGTAAGTTAGTAGTTAGTTTAGTTTGTGTAAATAATTTCATCACCACTGCTCTCAAAATGGTGAACATCGTGAGGAAACCGGCATGTCCTAGAACCAAAAATTAGAAGATGTGACATCAACCAACCCGCACTGGGCCCGCGTAGATTACAGATTGATTACAGCCCACTCCCTCTCACAGAAAGGAGGTGTATCCCAGCAGTGGGAACATTATAGGCTGATTATCATGAATTTTTTATTTTTTTTATTTATTGAAGTGAAAACTTCTTTAGGCGCGTTAGGCATTTTTGAGATGGGACTAAACCATTGATTTCGCGACACTGTGACGACACCAGCTTTTGACCATTCAAAAGACATCAACGCGTTGATTACCGCAGTGCCGATTTTTTTTCAAGTTTTCACTTCTGTCGGCACTCCCAGAGTGCCATGTTTTTTTTACTTCGATGGTCCTAGTACATCATTTGTGACTCCGAGTTACAGCTTGAATATCTATATGTAAGCGGACAGACCCTGTATGCCTGGAGGGTTTTATTCGGTTAAGTTCTATTTACGTTTTTAGTTTTCATTTTCGCTTGAGTATAGATTACGATGTTTTTTGTTAGTATATTGGCGTGTGCTAGCTGACATATAGCAAATAATTTAATTTAATGTCTTATGTTACGTAAAGTAAATTATTTTGCATACTATTGTGTAGAATTATGTTTTTCTAACTGAACACACAGCTCTGCTGCTGGGGAGTTTGTGCCACTTCTTCTTCCTAGCTAAAGCACTAGGAAGTGTTGGAAGGGTGGGCGTTTTGGGAGACTGTCTTATGTAATTTTGACGTTCGAAAAGTGCTGATTCTCAGCCTAGTTTAAATAAATGACTTTTGAATTTTGACACAATCTATTACATCATTTCTTCTGCTGTAAACAATTGAAGTCGTTGAAATCCTAGAGTAGGGCAATGTTTATCTTCTCGACTATCAAAGGAAATAAAGTCGTATTTTGTATCTATCTGTGTGACCGCGTTGTTCTTCCAATGTATGCAACGGATTTTTATGCAGTTTGCACCATCATATAAAGAATTTATTCCGAAATATTTTTTTATATATTAAATAAATATGAAACTTATAAATAACTAGCTTCCGTCAGCGGCTTCGCCCGCGTGATAGCTTTACAAATATGCTATGCTATGTTACTACTACATGCTACTTTTTTTTTTTTTGAGGGTGGGAAATCATCAAATAACTTCTCCCGCTCTGGGCGGAGCGGGAGGGCGTGTCAGACTCTTACTGACTAAAACCCACCCGTGTTCCTTCGGTTGCCCTGTCGCCGGGGGCCACGATCTCCCTTTCGGTTTAAAGAATTTATAAAATCGGTTCAGTAGTTTTTGAGTTTATACATTACAAACAAAAATACAAATCTTTTCTTTATATAATACTAGCTGCGCCCCGCGGTTTCACCCGCATAAGTCTCGATCCCGTAAAAATATCGGGATAAAAAGTATCCTTTGTCCTTCTCCGGGTCAAGGTCTATCCATATCCCAAATTTCATCCAAATCCGTTCAGCCGTTTTAGCGTGATGTCGTGACCAAGGGAAATAGGGATTCATTTTTATATATATAGATTAGTATACAGGTGGATTTTTGAGATGGGGCAGTAAGGATAGCCTAACCGTTGTAGCTACAGAAAAACGGTTTTAGGAGACTGTCTTTAAGTTTTTGAGACATTTTTATCTGCATTCAGAGATTTTAACAAAAATTTACAGTTAGCAAGAAAATACGCAGTATTCACAAAAACTTTTTGATGCCAATCGAGCCAGTTTCTTATAAGGATCAAAAAACTTAACGGTCCAATTGAGGTTTGAGTACTGGAAAACTCTCAAAAAACTTTTTATAAGTTTTGTCAAATCCTTAAATTCGTGCAAAGCAGGGGCGGGTCGCTAGTCACGAATAAAATAATAGCATACCTAACAAAAAGCTTGAAAATTCTTTTAAACTTTTTAGCTTCCACGATATTAACTTGTTTAAATATTTCTCCGTAATGAAGCCTATTTCTCTGTTTGTCTGCGCATATTAATTTAATTCATCATCACAAGTGGTAGAGAGGTTGTATTTCCTGTCCCTTACGACATTTGAAATTTCCATCGCCGGTATGTTATTGTGTTAGACCTTTCCGACTATGGCCATTCTTCAAGACATTATTTATCGGATACATTACGTCAATGGTCGGATGCTATGAAAATTAATTGAAACTAAATAATATTACTTACAATAAGTTACAATAAGCTCAAAATTGTGTCACATTTTTGTAATTACAGTCAGATTTTTTTTTAAATTATATCTCTATTTAGCATTGAAAAGCTATTAACGGTTTGAATAATTTCACTTTATGGCATAGCGTTACCCATTTCATTGAGAAACTGCAAAAATTACTGAAATATTTTCAATTTGGTTAGAACACTGAAGTTTCAGTTTATCGTATTTTTTTTCTTCATAATTTGGCTTTCCTTTTTTTCATTCAATGTATTTCTGTTAGATCTGTAAATATTGGTACAAACCGTTGTTATTCTATAATAGGTAGTACAAAATAGGCAAGTTCTTCACAGCTCGCTTATCGCTTATTCATATTTCCGAAAACGGACGATGATTCCCGAAGCGCACAGTTTTCTTGGAAAATCTGTACTTAATCCTTTATTTATTTAGCCTAAAGGGTAGTGCATCGTTCACAAAGGTTTCTTTCCACATAGCATACTTCCTTGAGGACCCATAAAGGAGCCAGTAGTTTGTATAGGTACGTGGTGTCCTGGATATAGTCTGTGATATACGATGTGACTGTGTGTGTGCTCCCTTGAACCCTCTGCAAACAGCCGTAAGGTTAACTTGGTAAACAAATTGTATAATTCAGTGGCTGCCATCTTGTTCAACATCCACATTATAAAGGTTGCTACAGCTTTGAGGAATCTGACTTTGATGGATAAGCTGTGAAAATGTTTAGGTAGATTATGAAATTAACTGTTATTGGACTTTCCAAGTTTTTATTTTTCTACTAGCTTTAACGTGCATATAAAATTAAATAGTAAGCACTTAATTCGTTTACTCGATCATTTATCTCTTCTTTTGTTGCAGTAGGTACATAATTCGGGATGCCTCAATATTTTAGGTATTTACTTTTCCTCATAGTATAAGTGGATATTACTTAATACTGTAATTACTTAGTATTGACTAAGTTACCTCTTTTTTTAAATGAAAATGAAACTTTGCGTTACTAGGTGCCAGAGCCCCATTTAATATATCTGACAGTGTAACATATTTGTCAAGAAATTTCATTTGACGGCCGGTGCTGTTTCGGTAAAAACTGCGCTCATTGGATTTAATCTACTGAAAATCAGTGGAGTTATTTTTTTGTTCTGTATTTAGAATATACATAATTGGGTTCTACGTACATACTTCAAAGGTAACTTTACTTAAATCAAACCGATTTTTTAATGTACAAAGTTAAGTTCTATCGACCAAATAAGTATTTCACGTCGTTCTTTTTTTAATGTACAAAGTTAAGTTTTATCGACCAAGTAAGTTTCACGTCGATCTCGTGACAACCCTATTCCCCCATTGTTAGAACACAATGTGCAATAACTTTAACTTCGCCATAACTTAACAGGCTGTGATAGCGTGCATTGTCTGCTAAATCTTCCAGATGAGCTATAAATTATTGCTATAGCTTAGCTTTTGCAGTGCTTATTATTCTAGAATAATTCATGTTGTTCATATATTGTTTGAGCATATTAGAATTTAGTGTTTCTCGTCTTTAAGTTATTTATTCTACATAATTATTTGTTTATTATAATCATAAGACTCTCGGGTTAAGTGAGCTATGACATATGAAGAGTAGTTATGGATGAAGAGACAGCACTGTAGGCTAATGAGGGTAATGATGTATAAGACAATGTATAATACTTATTTATGCAACTGTTGGATAATAAGGGGTATTAAAACACGAATGTGGGTCTGTCACACGAGGCGAAGCCGAGTATGATAATAGTATCACATGAGTATTTTAATACCTAATTATGTATAGTTACATACATGATTTTATCTACACGCATGATATGAATCCTCTATAAAAGGTTCTGAAACCATTGGGTGTTTGTAATTTAAGATCAAGAATAAATAAAATCCCACGAAATTCAGTACAACTGCACGTATGAGTGTCGCCTGCAGCAGCACATCCCCGCGCATGCGCTGCAGCGGTAGCTGTTGTCCCCCGCTTCAACGTTCCATTACAAAAGTTGGTGGAAACAAGGAGTTGTATACATGACAATGTTCTTTTTTTAAATTCGAGTTGCATAATGAAATTTAGTACAACATTATAACACTCATTTGGATGATATTATAGTTACTATGACACTGGCTGTTTTAATGTTGGCAATAAGCTAACTGTTTCAGAAACTTAGAGTTTTAATAACATGGGTGAAGATAATATATTTTATATTATCCTTTGGAAAAAACACCCGAATCCAAACCGAGGAACTCGACATTTTTACGTTTATTTTTCGGAAATTACAACAAATAGTTTTATGACAGCTACGTACACAGATTGCAATTAAAGCTGCGGCACGTGAGTCGCAGACAGAACGAAATGTTGCCATTTTAAATATTATGCTTACATAAACATTTAGGACTAAGTATTGTATTTATTTTATTTTTTGTTATTTCACTATATGCTGCACCGGTTGACGTCATCACGTCAGCGCCGGCCGTCGCTGAAATTCAGCGCTGGGGCTCTGTCTCGCATGGGGTCGCAGCATTATGCTGAGCGATGGCCGTTTTGCGTTTATGTGACGTATATTTTCCCCCAAATAGTTATTTTCGTGTTTTTGTTCTTTCTTTGCGTCATGTTTACCGTAAATAAACGTATTTTCTTTCTTTTCTTCCTAAACTTTGAATTTCGTAAGCAACACCAGAATCACCTTAAGAAATGCTAAAGATGAACAGTTTTTTACTTCAAATTCTCAATACGGGTGTAACTATGTCTTTCAAAAAAAGCTCTAACCATTAGGCTAATAGGCTAAGCATTTCTTAAGACTTTCATCCATGTCTTGTTTCAATGAAACATTAATAGGAATGAATACTTATCCACCCTTTTTGAGTGTAACAGTTGCTCTACAAATTAAATATTTTACAGCTCAATAAAAGATGGTGAAGATTTTTATGATCCCCAGCCCATGTTACACAATTTAATAGATTATTTAGAGAATTGAAAACCCTATTTTTAACCGATTGCCAAAAAGGAGGAATTGTTTTATTCGTCTGCATGTTTTTTTTTTTGCTGCAATCTTTCCTCTCGCTTTCCTGCAATCTGTGGGAGTGATTTCGTGAAAAGGGACGGAAGTGTGTAATAGGAAGTCGGGGAAGCGCGCGCTATTTGATTTGATCAATGAGCGCGCGCGGTTTTATAGTTGGCCGTCAGATGGTACCAACCCATTTTCCGAGAGGTTGTAAACAAGATGATGGTGACAAAATAGTTTTTTTTTTTTGCAAATAAATACAACCGACTTCCACAAACACTACAAAATGAAAATTAACTTTTATTTAGGAAATCAAAATCAAAGACATCGACTTCCGAAATTAATGTTATTTTGTAAACATGACAGTAAATCTTCACAAAGAAAGTGGAAGATATAGAAAAATATTCTGATGACCACAAACTAATTACCACACTATCACATGTCATATCAATTGTATACTATTTTAAAGAATCAAGTTAGAACTGAACAAACAGCTATGCTGCTGGGGAGTTTGTTTTCCCAGCTAAAGCACTAGGAAGTGGTGCAGGGTGGGCGTTTTGAGAGAAAATCTTATGTAATTTTAATGTTCAAAAAGTGCTGATTCTTAGCCTAGTTCTCATAAATGACTTTTGATTTGGATTGCTGTGATACGTTAATCGAAATGACAACAGTCAATTAAAGGAGATTGTTCTGCATCCATACATCGTTCGCCCCAGAACCAACAGCGAAGTAAACTTACTTTACGTGTTCTAAATTACAAGTATATGCCCATAAAGGCAAAGTTTAATGACGGACAACTTGTAGAAAGCATTTATTTAAAAACAAAGATTTTGAGGTTATATTTAGTAAAAAACAATCCCTTCAATGAATGCTAGTAAATGCCTTTCACTAATGTTATTTCTATTGCCTATATGTGGCTAGTTAAAAGATTCAGTAAAACATTTAAGTACTAATTATGTACCTATCTTGTTCAGTGTAAAATAAAGTAAAAGTAGCATTTTACTTATTTGGTAAATCTTCTAGTTTTTATATTAAAATAGGTAGTTAGGTAATTAAGTATCTACTTATTTAAATAACTTACTAAAAAAATTAGGACAAAATCGTTTGCATTGAGCTGACTTCCTATTTTTTTTAGATATAATTTATGTCATGTCATTCATGTCATATATGCTTAGGTAGGAATTCATATTACCTTTATAGATCGCATAGCATTTCGTAAACATGGTGCCAGAGTGTAAGATTGAATTCAAATAAAAACAACACACAGTTTCTCGTTACTTAGATTTTATTATTGATCATCATCTTCTACATTAGTAATTAAAATATTATCTATAAATTGTGCAGGGGGGGCGACGTTATTTTGATGTCTTGCGAAACTCAAGTACCAAATAATGGTCATAATATGGGCGCAGCAACCTATGGTCCTGCGCCCAACGATGCAATTGCAGCAATACTGCACTATTGCTTGTCTATCTTCTTATTGATTGTCCTATTTGTGTCAAGTTTAATAAAATATAAACAAAATAAGTTTTATTACTTATATGACGGCTGTGAATTTTGCCTCATATTAGCCATATATTTTACAAATGGAACTACTTTATGTGAAGTACGGTCACACTGTGAAAATACGCAACTTCTATCTGTGTCTGATGCTCTTGAATAATTTGGCAAGGTTATTCTTTCAGCTTGTTGTGGAATCGGGACAACCTCTGGTTCAGGTAATATAGCATTGGCAGCTTCTGTACTCGCTCTCTGATAGCATCTATGGCAAAGTGAATCTGATGGTTCCACCTAAAAGAAAAATAATTTTACAGGTTATTGTTAAAACATAAAAAAAATATAAAATCTTGTCATTTCATATTTATCATTTTAATTTCATCCATGAACTCAAGGTGACAAGGTAGATTTTAAAATGTAGTTTAAGTTATGTATTTTTTTAATTTTGTTAATTCATGACGAAGTATGGCAGAGACCTTTACCCAGCAGTGAGACAGGTTTAAAAAAAATACTTTTCATGTTTATGTACAAATAATTACAGTTACTAACTCTTTTACAATAATTAAATAGTCATTGTTGTAACCTATAAGTTTATAACTCACCTCTCGTGGTTGAATCCAATTCTGCACCACATCTAAAATATGATGAGTATTCTCTTCTCCTAAAGAGTATCTTCGAGTTTGTGCTAATGATACACCACATGTTAAACAAACATGTTGATGACCAATGGTTGTGGTTTCCTGTGACCCTTGTGGGGTTATTATTTGACTGCTACCAACAATCAATGTGTGGCAAGCATCACAGATATAGTCATTTGCAGTCACCTGTAATGCAGAATGCATATTAACTTAGGTCATATATGGCATTATTTTAGGTACTAGTTTAAAATAAAAGAAAAACTGACCACCTGTGTTGTAACTTGTTGTTGTATTAGCAGAAGAATGGCAGCATCACTAAGAATATGTCTTCTCTGTCTTATCAAATTAATGCCACAATTAACACATCGCAACTGATTACTTCCTGTTTGAGTGGTTCTTGACGAAGATGGTGCAGAATAATGCCTGGCAGCATATTTCTGATATTCATATGATGTTGAGTATCACTTCTCAGTGCAATCACTTGATGTGAGCGTGTTCGAGGTCCTAATGTTTTATTGCACAGTGCACAGTTTCTACCAATATTGCTAACAGATGTGGTTCTTATAATGTCTTCGGCTATGGCCCAGCATGTTGTGCTTACAAGATCATGAGCTTGAACCTGAGAAAATATTGACACCAAATTGATTTTTGTATAACACTAACCAAAAGTATTGTTCAACATACTATGTTATTCCATTGAAAAAATACAAGCTGAAAAAAATTATTTAAGAAGTATAGGCGTTATCGGCAATGAGGACCCAAATTAGTTTCGAATGTGTGCTTGCCTTACATTACATTTATAGTATGTAATCATTACGTATGTTTAATTGGTACGTGAACAGTGTAGAACGTGGGTTTGCCAAAGAGTGGAATAGGCAAGTTTTTTACTTACCAAAAGAGGTGCAGTCAATTGTTGTATACAGTGAAGAATCTGGTCATCTTCCAACACCATGGAACCACCAGCAGAGCCACAATTAATGCAATATCCACTTTCCATTTCGTATGCAAATTCCGTTACCAATGCCAGGTGTCGTTTAAGCAGATCACAAAGTCCGTTTATCACAGCCAGGTAACACGTTATTAAAAGCAATCAGAGTCCGTAAAAAATAGCAAGTTCAAATTGAAATCACTACACAATGGTGTGATGTGAGTGAAATGCAATATCTTGACAGTTGAGTTGATTGACATGACATGACAAGGATTAGGGGTGCCCATACATTAAATCCGTATCGATATATTTTAAACTAAATCGATACCGTTCAGTACCCAGCGTGCTATTCTATTTGAAATATTACAATGCATCTCACTTAGGTCGTGTGTGCCGCATTCAGTTCGTATTCTTGATTCGTGGAAATACGATTAAAAAAGGCTTCATAATAAATGTATGGTTGTTTGTGCACTGCTTCGTTTTCGTATTTTTATGTTGGTGAGATTCTCACATCGAATCAGTTGTTACGGATCGAAGTAGCCATCATGATTAATATATGGCGTTTTGTGCACTTACTCGTATTCGATTAGTATTCGTGTTTTCACGAATACGAATGGAATATGAGTGAGCGCGAAATGCTGTATATATTATGAACGCGATCTCTGCCAACGAAATGTTTTTGGTGAATACTCGAATCTCGGATCGGTGCACGTGGACTCTCGTATCCGTGTTTTCTAAAACGGATCATGAAAAATTCCCCAAAATGAATCACGAATAAGAATCGACTACGAGTGAGTGCACAGCGCATATTCGCGAATTTCTGATCCGTTTTTATGCTGTTCGTAAAAAAAACTCGAATATACATCGAATACGACGTAGTGCACAAACGCCCTTATGTGTAGTAAATGGATTAGGTTATGAAAATCGGTTTTGTTGTTGAATTCTTTTCGCATCTCAGGTGTATGCTACCAAAAAAAAAAACGTCGCACAAGGCACTACACAAGCGAAATGCCCTACAGCGAAAAAGGTTGAAAAGGAAAGTACATACGGATGCGTGTGACATACGTGAGCAGGTGGTCAACTTAAGTAATCCCACCATCGATGTATGTGAAATGAAAGATTGGACATCACTAATTGTCATGTCAAATCTCAAATCTAAGTGTCAAAGATGGCAGCGTTTTTGATGTCGTTAATCGTTAAAGCTCTTTTAATTGTTCAATATAGAACGCAGAATGTCCGTTACATACAGATATTCGCAATTAGTATAATAAAATATACTTATAATTATTATGTAGGTCAGATGTTTGTTGGTCCTGGGGCCATTTACGACGATGTCCTTTGATTCATTCAAAAAGTTGGTAACGTCACAAATAGCTGTCAAATATTTACTTGTTTTGATTAATTTGGCAATATTATTGTATGGAAATATCACTAACTAGTGAACTAGAATTTTAATAATGAATTGCAATTATAAAACTGAATTTAATGTTGTAACCGTTTTTGGTGTACAAAAGGCATTTGGAAAGTTTCCAAATACTTTTTTTTTACATGTAAAACTAAATATTCGGTGTTACGATGTTAATTAGAATTTTATATTCAATATTTTAAACCACCAGTTAGCCATATTCAATATTTTAGTTCACCAGTTAGCCATATTTCTTATTTCCATACAGTAATGTTGCCAAATTAATATCAAAACAGCAAAATATTTGACAGCTATTTGTGACGTGGCCCACTCTCTGTATAAACTTAATTCCAAAAGGTTTTCATAAAACAGACGTTTGTCTTTCATTCTTTCAAACAGGGATAACTGGGCTATTGGCCCTCTCATTTTATAACAAGGTAAAATAACAAAACACATCTATACTTTGGCACTTATTATATTAATATCTCGTTTATTTTCATTAATATTTTAATAAATAGGCATTTTCAATCACATCTATAACAGGGGACAAACATTTAAATATAATTGTCATAACATACTCATTAAAATAAATATTTATACAGTAAATTATAACAGTCGTCGTTAATATGGCACGTGGAGCCAAACAGAGCAGTGGTGGCTCAGTGGTAACGGCACCGACTTAAGAGTTGTAGGTCGTGGGTGCGAACTCAAGCAGGCGCTTTACTTTGTGTAAAATATCATCACCATTGCTCACAAAACGGTGAAGGATAACTTCGTGAGGAAACCGGAATGTCCTAGAACCCAAAACATTATAGGCTGATTATGCTATGCTTATGAGCCAAAGAGACTGTCAAAACAGGTATGAGTAACAGATGACGCTATACAAATCCGTTTTTTTTTTTGTTCAACTCTATGTGCCATACTATCGGCTGGATACTATTACCTACTTAATTATCCAAGTTGTAATTGAAAAAAATTATAACCTCTTAAGGGGTCATTGTACTCATCATTATGAACAACTTTTAGTGTAGGACCATTGCTAAAATCATGATCGCAAAGCAACTAACAGAAGGTCGCCGAGAAGGGCCGCCCTAGGAAGACAAAATAGTGACCTTATTGGTGATGTTCTTCAGAAAGGTCAGGTGCGCAGTACTCATAACCGGCGATGTATGAACGTAAATGAAGTAAATGGGGTAAGGATCGCAAAAAACCCCACCATAAAAAACAAATTTTCTGCCTACCATGAGAAGAAGGCCATCATCAAGTTTATGTATGAAATCATAAAAAAACCAGCTATTCCTTAAATTTTTTGTTGTGTTTTCTTTTTTCGCGATGTATTATTGTAACTGATATCCGTTCCTTTTCGTTTTTCGCGATGTTGTTCATAATGATGTGCAATGACCCCTTAAAAGATTTCAGTTATTTGAATTACACCTTAAATATACGTAATTAAGAGCTAAATTACTTTCTACTGGCAGGTATGACAAGATTGGTTCTTATAAGTTTATGAACTAGGTTTACTAAATGCTTTATTAACAAGCGGCTTTGATTACAGCTGCAACATAAAATAATTTGATAAGTAGAAAAAATTATAATTATTGGATACATAATGAATAAACTAATGGGGTTTTCAACACAATTGTAAAATTTATGTGCATTCTGACAAGTCCTGATAACAATTTAATAAAGAAACTAAATAAAAATACTGACGAAAGCAGAATATACAGATTGTTTACAGAATTTTAATTATCTACTCCATAATTTGTACATTATCATAATTCCTCCATTTAGAAGCATTTTACCTAAGAAATAACAGTAACTCAGTAAAAGCATTGGCATTTTAACACGTTCACCTTTGTCTCAAGAATACTTAATTAGTTATCAGTAAACTTTATATTAAAAATTATAGCACATCAAGGGATACTTTATTACTAAAAATATCAATTTTCGTGCAAAATTAATTTATGTAATTGCACTTTTTTTTTTCTCAGAAATATTTTTTGCGTGTATATTTGATTCCTCAAGCTCCTACAGTATAACGATCTTTGATAAAAATAGCCTAAATCTGGATTCAAGCCTAAATCTAAAAAGAACAAACAAAATTATCCCTGTGACATACAAAAACATCATACAAAACTTTCTGGAAATTCGTAGTCAACACTTTTGGACTTCTGAAAAGCGACCACACAGTCGACTTTTATCTTTTGATACGACACGAATTTCTTTTCAGAATCCATGCTTCTAGCTTTGGCACTGTTTATTAAGACGCTACGTCTCAATGAGTGGTTTCGACCCAAATTATCAACCTCACTGTCTGACCTAATATTTTTACTATTGGAATGCCCGATAAACTTGCCAGTGTCACTTCCCTTACAATCTTCGCGATCAATTTTATGTTCGACGTCAACCACTTCAGATATCTCAATGCTTCCTTCGCTCCTCATCCTGTTTATGATCGGCTTTGTGTTTGAACAAACAGGCGCCGATTGTTGTCTCACAAATGTTCTGTTGGGAAATATTCTATCAAATAGACCCTTTTCTATTTCATCTTTGCTTTCTGATTCTGCATCAGTGCGGTCGATGCTGCTTCTTTGGCTGAAAAGTTTCTTCAAACTATTCGTTGTTCTCGTTAAGCTGCTGCTCGTCGTCGATCCATTTGTAATCGTCCTCTGAGCTCGCCTCGTCTTATTTTCCAACTTTCTCTTATAGCACATGCAGACCTTACAGAATCCGATGCGGAATTTCGAAGACATTAGATTGTAAAGTATGGGATTAATCGCCGAATTTATATATAGCATTACTCTGGCGAAGTAAAGTATGTTATACCATTTTTCTGGACTGAAATCTTCGTAGAATTCTGGTGGTGTTATTATTATCCACAGTGTGAGAGCTCTGTAAGGCATGAGACATAAAAAGAAGCATAAGACAACAGTCCCAAGCATCAGAATAACCTGCTTTCTTGCTCTCGTATTGTAAGGATCCACAGTTTTGTTCATAACAACTTTAGAAGCTGCGGTGATTAAATTTTTGGCTATAACGCTGTATAATACTATGAGGATGATTAGAGGTAGTACGTAGAGGAGGATAATGATGGCGATGAAGAACGTGATCTGCCAGAAGGTGACGGCTTGTGTGAGGCACTGGCCGTAGGCGGTGCCGTCGTGACGAGTGACGGTGTGATGCTCCGCAATGGCCAGGATAGGACTGCAAAGAAGAAATATTATGATCATGATATCTACAAAGCCAGTAACAAAATTAATGATGATTTTGCAACAGAAGAATCTATCTACGAAAATAATAGGTGGAGTTCTAATAATGATACGTCGGTTTCTCTAATATTTATGTGTTATGCAACCAACCTACATACTTATACCATTATGCCCTGCAAATAATATTAAATCATGCAGACGTTTATGATATGTAATTTCCTGTAGATCATTCAAATTCTTCATTAAAATTTTATGCGTGGAGTTAAATGACACGTTATATTTTATTAATATTAATTAGATATAACTCTTAGTTGCAGTGTATAAATTCTGCTAACAGTCTAATTTATACTTCGTGTTTAATTGACCGTTATTAATAACTGCTCCTTATTTTCCGCCTCGTAGACGCGCATACGCATAACCCTATAGTTTTTAAAGTGATTATTATATGTATACCAGCAAAGATTTTTTTATATTTTTTTACCTCATATAACTATATTTGAGGAATTACAAAGCAAAGTTTAGCAGCTTCTTTTTTTGTTTTTCAATTTACAATATCAGAAATCTAAAACTTGCATCTGTAATGTGTCAGATAACAAATCCAATTAATCTAAGAAAGACAAGAAAAGTTTTTAGATACGAAAGAAAACATTTTGAAGGCAGCATCTTCCTATTGCTTGTTATACACTGTATTTTTTATTTATTTAATTTGCTTTTAAAAAACAATTAATCAAACAAAATTGCTCTCGTCATTCAAGCTTGTTGAACATGACAGATGGTCCTCATAACTAAAACATCCAAATTTATTGTTTTTATGTAATAGATGGGCCTTAAATATTTTAGCAAATAGAAAGTGGGTTGTGCCCAATTTGGGAGGCTGTACTAATGACTCATCTGTCTATGTATTAGATGTTGGTCAGCATCTTTTGGTACAGTATTCGCCCACTCTTTGTTCTGCTCAATAGGAATTATTTTTTTCTTTGTTTTACTTTTACTAATTATTGTTTTTGGTTTCGATGAAATATGTTTGGTCGACGGTGTTTGGTGACTACGATCTGAGTATAGGTAGAAAACAATGAATTTAATAACAAAAATTAATATATATCTCTGTTCAGTGCGGTGTACCTAATAAGTACCTAAATAATTGTACGATTTTCATTTGTTTTTTTTTTTTGTCAAAATAAGTAATGATTTTTGATGTAGGTGGTTTTTGGTAAGACCTTAATAGTTATTGAGCTACTGGCCTTTAAGTAACATGTCTATTGATATTAGAACCTTGGAACATTTTTTAAAATAATCTCATAAAAATAAATATGTATTTATTTCTAAGTATAAAAAACTGAAGATAGTTAATAGTTAACTTTACCTGTCACATTAGTTTGAATATTTATGAATGCTTTCTGCAAGCATTTTATTTGATTTAATGTTCTCGTCGTACCTATTTGAAATAATATTTTTCAATATTAATTTTTCTGCAGGAAAATGAATTCATTTTTAATCATATTCCTTGCGTTTTAACTAGTATAATTATTTTTTAACTTCTTTCATAAATCAATTTTATATTGCCATACTTCAAAAATGCAATTTAATGATTTAAAACTAGATATAGTATTAAAAAAGACGTGCAGAAAAATTCATTGCAAAATAAAATACAGGTAATAGTGCGACACAAGCAATTAATGGAAAACATGAAAACATATTTAGCATACATGTCATCTCAGAACAACAAGCCATTTATATTGTAGCCATTATTATTTATTTTAACACATTTTAGATATCCTTTGCCAGATTTAAAAAATTATATAAATATTTTGAGGAGCTCGCAGCTAAGTAATAACAGCCGCACGCGTCGATCCATCAGGTTAATGTACGCTTGCCGAGGTTGGTCCGTGGATGAGTGACCATCTTTACATACCGAGACTCCTCCGCGCCTCGGAAAGCCGTTGGTCTCGACTGTCATTCGCGGATCTTTGACAGTCGTTACGAGTCGTCAGAAGCCCGAAATTTTGACACCAGTCTTACCAAGGGGTATCGTATTACTCAGGAACTGGATTGTGGAGGACAGATGAGTTGCTCCACTGATACTGGTAATTCATCTGTATCCGATTAGACTGGAAGCTGACTCCAACATAATTGGGAAAAGGCTAGGCAAATTGATATTGAATTAAATATTTTCTATGATTATATTACGTACCTACCCGAAATAAAATAGCTTGATATGTAGGAAAGAAATTATCATTTTGCTACTAAATACCTCTTCCTCTTTTTTATACATGTACCATACATATTATTATAATGATTTTAAGACTGTGCTAGCTTAAAAAATATGTAAGAATATTTTTAATGTAAATAAAAGATTAGGTAATCTCGTCTTGTGTTTTTCCTTAGCAAATACACAACTTAAAATTCTAAATCTTCGATCAAAAAGTATTTAGGTATAGTTGCCTATTTTTTTTATAAATGGCATCTTGCAGGTCAACCTAGGAGGTTGTCAGCTGCTTAACCGGACTTTTCTGTAGCTGCCTGAATAAATTAAGGCCTCCAGCCAGGGCATAAACTTAGAAATTAAGCGACTGCACGCTAAGGGCACCCCCTGTGGGGTACAGATCTCGGCTTAGGGCGTCGCTGGTGGAGGACAGCAAGGGACAGGTTGGATCGTATTAAAATGAAGTATATTTGCCTATAACCCATATAAGTATTTATATCTTTTATTGATTGTACCACTGTACTTACTATTTGAGAACAAAATAATTAAACTACTAAATACCTAAAATGCAATAGATGTGGATATATTTAGTAACCTGTTCCGCTTAGCTATTTCTAAAGAGTCTTAAAAAGACCCTGAAAGAAATCGACACGTGTTTCACCTCTCAACGAGGCATCATCCTAAGGGCAGACTGCGCTCAGTGTTTGGTGTGGCAACACGCCGTGTTCGAGCTCGGGACAAGTCAATCGTCATCCTGAGGATGCCTCGTTGAGAGGTGAAACACGTGTCGATTTCTTTCAGGGTCTTTTTAAGACTCTTTAGAAATAGCTAAGCAAAACAGGTTACTATTGCATTTTATAATGGATTTCTGCAAGGTCACGCCTGAATCAATTAACTATACTAAATACCTACTCATTTTTCTATTACGTAATTCATTTTCCCTACAAAAAGCTTTGTACAAGCAACTTCAAT
The DNA here is from genome assembly GCA_916610215.1 of Omphaloscelis lunosa. Taxonomy (NCBI): domain Eukaryota; kingdom Metazoa; phylum Arthropoda; class Insecta; order Lepidoptera; family Noctuidae; genus Omphaloscelis; species Omphaloscelis lunosa. The sequence goes on along the minus strand of OU744266.1, from coordinate 4,762,571 downwards.
TAATATTATCATAGTTTAACTTTCATTTGTAATGGCGACTTGCAAAAACCTCACTTATCGTGCCAAACATCGCCGCGGGCTCAAATGGGGACAGGTCGCGAACCTATTGCTTTTAAACGTCATTTAAGCTTTCAGGTCAGTTGACTGACACTACTTGATGTACGGCGTTAATTGTCTTTGCAGTTTTTAATAGTCGTAAGTAGAAATTGAAATATGACTGCAATTACTTAAGGAACATGGTACTTTTTAATTATACTTTGTTTTTTTTTTTAAATATTTTTATTGAGTGTGTTTTATTTTAGTTTGTGATTTTCTGTGCGAGTCACAATAAATAATTTTTATTTTTTCTTTTCCTTTTTTTATTATAGAACACTTCAACTAGAACAATCACAACTTGAGCGTACTTGATTCAAAACAAAGGGGTGTATGTTTCCGACTAATCATTAGTCGAAAACATACACTTTGTATTTCTGAGAATCTTAATGCAATTTCTTACACTTTCAGTGTCCATGCATTACATGTAATGTACTGAAGAGGTAGTCCTATACCACCGTGCATTACATTACATGTAATTCATTTTTGAAAATGATATCTAATGGTTACCTGAGGGTGATAGAGGAATTTTCGCCATTGTAGAAGTAGGTAGTAAATGACCTTATAAAAATCACAATGCAATACTATTATTAAACGTATGGTGATAAGATTCCCAATTAGCTCAAGACAGTCAAATTGTTAAAACACAAGTTGGCTAAAAAATCGTTAAAAAAAAAACAGCGTCGGTTTTAATTCTTAATGCGTATGCTAAATATGTTTTCAGTGCAAAAATCAACAAACAAACAGACAAATAAAGTACAACACACACAATAGCTGTCACAAACATTTATAAAGTAAAGCGTAAAACTGTACGAACCTTGTTTCTCAAAGGGTTTTAGTTAATATAGTCCGAAATACGTATCTTTTTATCACAGTTTATGAGTAAAATATGCGTTGCGTATCTTAAATCTGAAAGGGCGAATGAAATTTTTGAAAAAGAAAACCGTAGCTGTTCCATAAAATTTACATTATGAAAGGTAACTCCCACAACCGACTTTTCCGAATTTTACTCACCTTCTCTAAGTTAATGGAAGGCAACTTGATGGAAGCTGTTACTAATTTCAAAGATTAATGATCTAAAAGCATAACTACTCATATTTAATTAAACGGAACGATTGGTTCATCTGGAACGAAAATAAAGAAAAAAACCACAAATCGATAAATTCCAAGTTTCTCCGTAGTTATTATAGAGTACTATTATTAGAATGTCAATAACGGAACCGAATCATAGAATAAAACATCTGTAACAATAATTCTCCGCAACAACAAAAACGGAATTTCAAATTAAAACAGTTCCATTCATTCATTCATTCAAAGGGAACTCTCAAACAATTAAACTGAACGAACGATAGACGGCCAATATGGCAACTGAACGAAGGATTTATTGCAAACCGCCATCTATTATTTAAACTCGGAACCAATATAGGGGACAACGTCGCGTGTAGAACTCCAATAAGCTGTGGTATTAAAAATTCTTTAGAATAATGTACTAGAGAAGCCAGTACACTAGTTGTAAGGATTCTTTGTGAAAAGAATATTATGGTTGCAGGAAAGCATTTTGTTAAGACAGGCTTTTGTGGAACGACAGTGAGACTTTGAAATGGTTTTGAACATAAATAACAATAAAATATTTTGAACGTGGATTTTTCTGTAAAGAAATAAGCCCAATATGTGCCTACCTACTTTTGATGTGAATGGCTTTAAAAATAGACGGAATTTAAAAGCACTCTCGTCATCATTACAAGATCGCAAAGTTACATACTTAATTACAATTACGGTACCTACTAGTAATAATAATAGTCCTCAAGGCCGAATTTCGGCCATGGCGACCAATCTCAACGGAGCCCAGCCTTCGGCGTGGGAGATATTTTAGTGCACAAGTGCGTGCGCAGACATAGGTGCACTCTCTCTTCCCTCACTCTCATAGTCCGATGGGACGGCAATCCGACACCACCAGAGAGAGATCAGGCGCAGGGCTTAACGTGCTTTCCGAGGCACGGGGTATAACACCGCCAAATTCCAAACTCGGGGCTGTTACTAAGAAATTGCATATTGAAAAACCCAATGACACTTTGCCCGACCAAGGAATCAACCCAAGACTCAGCAGTTACGCTTGCAACCACAAGACCAACGGGGCAGTCGAGCCTTACTAGTAACTAATATTTAAAACATTAAATGTGTGCAAACTCAAATATACTATTTAAATCCATTAACAAAAATAATAAACTTGGACTAAATTACAGCATGAAAATCGTCGAAACTTTTCCCAACTATTATGAACAATTTAAGACCGATTCTGTGAATGGTGGTAACCCTAACTTTTATGGTTGCCAACCAATAAAATGCAAAGCGCAGAAGCTTGCAAGTAACTTTATGACAAGCGTCCAGATGTTTTATGGCTTTACGTAATATGTAGCCGGCGTTCGTTCAGCTATGAAACTGAAAACACCTCGCACACTATGCGACTTGTGACTGCATCAGCTCGACGACAAGACGCTGACCTGCCGAATGCGTCTGTTATGGGGTGTGCGCGTACAGACAGCGTGCGTCTCCCCTAACCTAACCTAACCTATAGCTGCGACTCTGCAACTCGACCCAAGCGTGCGGAGCTTTGAACAAATTATATGAAAATTGTCGGACGCAGAGTATTGTTGCATCTATTCGCAGAGCTGTCGCAGTCGCAAAGTCGCATAGTATGCGCCATATCTAAAATAGTTCGGACAATATGTCCGAATTGTTCACAAGGACCAGAAACTTGAGGTTTATAGCTCAACTCGTTAAACTGTTCGAGAAATATTTTAGATTAACAGAAATTTAGGTCGAGAGAAAAAGTTATTGTTGTAAAAGCAGTAGGAAAGTCCTAAATTTAATCTGAAATGGAATTGGAATAAATGGATTTAGGAAATGTAAGCTCATTAATCCGTTAAGTGCTAAAACTAGCTTTAAAGCCTTTTTGAGTCAAAGTGTGGACAAGATAATTTCACCCAACAACATTAAGTACATACACCCAACAATCATCTACATGGTTTTTGTTTTTTAAAGTTTTAGAATAAAAATTGTAATTTACTCAATTTAAGGTTTAAAAAAAGTAAAACCATTTGGAGAATCTAGTACAAAAAACAAAAGAATGAAACGATCGTACAAACGTTGAGGATAACGACGAGGGAGAAAGGAGAAAACGATCTTTGTCCAACAGAGAGTTTGCTTTGCCAACTTACTGACTAAAATCCACCCATGTTCCTTCAGGTGCCTGTAAAGAAAAAGCCGAAAGGGTTACCGTGGCCCCTGGCAACACTAGGGGCCACGGTAACCCTTTTGGACAAACCCGCAACCCCGGCAGGCATCTGCCCTAGCAGACCCCTTCAGTTGTGCTGACATCTCTTTGAAGCGCGCGTGGAATACAACAACCCGTCGACCCGGGCTTGGTCCTTATCGGACGGCGAGCTACCCATTGCTCACCGTCCGCAAGCCTGCACCTACGGTGGCCGGGAATCGGCCTGCGATTTCTGATGCCTAGGGTGTCTCCTGCAGTGGTTAGGGGCGTGACAGCGCGAAATTTGCCTCTCCCTCACGCGTTCCGCATCCTCCTTCGTGACAATTACTGCTTCGCAGAAGAAGGTGACGTTCTCCCTAGCCCTCTCGCTCCGTACCATGGCCTGGACCAGGGCCGGAAGCGAAAGATCACCGCCACCGTTCGCCTCCACGCGGATACGGCGATGCGCCGGGAGACCTCCACCGTATGCTCCACCGTGTCCTTCGGGCGATCCACACAATGGTGACGGGCGTTTCCTCCCTCCATATCATCTTAATTTATTGCCAATGTATAACCAATAACCCTATATGCGAAAGTTATCCTGTATGTCTGTTACCGTGCCCAAAACACAGAACCAATCGTTATGAAATTAAACAGATAGGCTGCCTCGGACCTGGAGAAGGACAAAGGCTACTTTACATCCCAGATCGCAGACCAGACTTATAAAATAAACTTTAAAACAGCTCAATCCAAAAGCATTTTCCAGGAAATACTTACAAGGAAAAAAGAAACCAGTCTCTTCAACTAACATGTCCAACAATAATACAAAGTGTAACAACATTAAACCTTCGGACCTGACTCAAAGAAGCACAAAACAAGTTTTCTCCTTCGGAAACAGAATTACTGTCAGATAGAGTTCGTTGAAGTCATAGGCTTAGTACTTGCAGATAGACAAACAAAATTTTTGGCGCTGACACAATTTTTGATATTTTTATTTGACGTGTTATTTTTAGATGACGTTGTCTGTGGATCTAAAGACCAAAGTTTTAATGAAGATTTTAGTTTAGAGACTCAAAATATATGGCGTAAGAAAATTCGAAATCTTGCGTTACAAAATATACTGGATAAAACTGATGAATTAATGATTTATTGGAAATGAAGAGTCAGACTTTTTGGAACAAAGTTCTTTAACGCGGCTTGTAAACTTTCAGATATTGTCACGCTTAAAAGTATTAATACTTGCGACTGTCTTTTTCTAATTCAAAGAGAGAGAGAGAGAAGGCCGGCAGAAAAAAAACAGAAGAAAACCAAAGAAAAGAGTAAAGTGATTACAGTATCGTCGGATAAAATTGAACACATCGGCCCGAGTACACTGCATGCCGGAGAGCGAAAATTTTATTTTTTTAAATCATGGATATCGTTTTCATGGTTTTCGAGGGTGTTAAAGCCGATAGTGGGGTCGAAATGTAAATCCAAGATGGCGGCCGCGAAATTTTTCAAATTTTTCGTCATAGGTGTCGTTTTCATAGTTTTCGAGGGTGCTAAAGCCGATATAAGGTCAAAATGTAAATCGAATATGGCGGCTGCAAAATTTTTGTTTTTGTTTTAAATCATACGTGAGAAAGAACTTCATTCCTGACGGGGGTCCCCGACCGCAAAAGTTATTTTTTGTCTTGTTTTGTCCCTCTGCAGCACGCGTAGCATAACCGCCATAGAAACGGGTTTTGTCGACGGAAGAATAGACAAAATTACAGATTATGATTGTTTATCTGTCATTTTATCTATTCTTCCGTAGACAAAACTTGTTTCTACGGTGGTCATGCTACGCGTGCTGGACAAAGATGTCCTCCATAGTCTTTCAATTCTCTTTAAATTTCGCCGTCTATTACCAACAAGTCCAAATCGTCACGCCAGCGTTTCTTAGGCCTTAGAGTTTGACCTTATACGGCTCAAAAAAATGCTATGATATACTTTCAATCTATTGGTATACCTTCGCAAAGCTTCTTTTAACGTTCATATTAAAAATTCTAAACTCTCTTTCAACTACTGAATTATTCTAGAATCCAACCCAAATTGTTAAAGCCAGAGTAACCTATCAAATACTCAGTTATCGTTCCATGAACTAAAAACGTTGTTACAAGAATCCATTTCGTATTGGAAGTGGGAATTGCAATTCTGAAAATGGTAACAGGATGGCTGAAACGACGTTATATTGAACATTGGTCGTCTTGAACGACTTGCCAGGAAATAATCAATTCACATTCGGATTTTTTGTCTCTTTCTTAGACCAACTGTGCTGTTATATGATGAAGATTCGAGTGAGGTTTAGTTTTGCCGAGAATATATTCAGCAGTGTCACTATTTCTGCAAAAAAAAATAACCTAATGGATTCCTGTTCTCTAATGAATAAATGAATAATAAAAAAAAAACAATGTGTTGTCAAAAATCCATCTGCTATCCGCTGCGAACGGAACCAAATTTCTGATTTGTTTCATTTATTATCTAGACTAGAATAATAATCAAAGATAGCAAGTATTTATCTTTTCACCACTAGAAAACCTGAAGAATGATTGTTAACTTCATCAATTCATCATTAACCTTAACCAATAGGTACTTAAAAGCAGGGATGTTACGGAGCTTCGGTTCCGGTTCCGAAAGGTCGAAACTTCCGATTAATTTTACACCTCTGATTCCGATTTCGATTCCGATAATTTTGTATCAGAGTTATACCGAAGTTCGAAACTCAGCGATGCACATGACTAGAGCGCGTACAAACAAGTTTTAACTCGTCGCCAGTGTAATTTTAGTTTTTTTATACACGTTCGTCGCTCGCGCTCGAAGTCTCAGTTTATTGTTTTATATTTCAATTGTTTTATTTATCGATAACACATCTTTCTTCTACTTCCAACTCCGACTCCGGTTCCGGTTCCGATTCCGATCAATCAAATTTGAAACCTCTGATTCTGGTTCCGGTTCCGGTAAAACGACTTCCGTAGCATCCCTGCTGAAAATTGTTACTTTTAGTAACAATTTTCCAACTGTCAAGGACATCTCAAACCTAATTTCCTTCTATGTTCATTTTCAAGTCAAAATTTACTTCATTATTACAGATTCAGAAATAATGCTTGTTTGTGAAACTTTGACAATCCCAAGTCATAAAATAATTTGGTCTCCTCACTATGAAAGCGTAGGTGTTCGATGTCTTTCAGTCCTAATTTTGGTGGCAAACAATTTCCATAAAAAGAAAACTTGTTGGTGCTTAATAATGATATCAATTTCTAAGTTTCATCTCGAAATGGAATTGTTTGTTCAACATTTTGTAGGATTCACAAATGACGTCCGATTAATAAAGTAGATCGTGCTTAGATGATCTCAATCAGTTTTTCGTTCCACAAGAAATACAAAATGTCTATAGTAGTCGCGTTTCAACGTAGCAATAGCGGTCATTGCCCTTTCCCTAATATCTCGCCGTAGGAACCCAAACAATAAACTATGTATGCTTTTTCGTTACTAGAACATGTTGAAGACCACGATAGATCAGGATGTTAGCGGACTTTATTTCAGTTTTTGAAATAAAAAAGTGGTAGAAAATGTAGGTGGGTCAATGACCGCTATTGCCATAATAAAACGCGACAACTATAGTTAATTCATGAAAAGACATCTCTTTTCCTTGTGTCTATATTTTATCTTCTCCTTCGTCGGTACATTATAATTTGTCGATTGAACTCTCGCTCGTCGGTTCAAGAAGCCAATTTAAATAAAAATGGATGTTTAATTCTCCAGATTGTTTAAACATTTTTCCTCAAGTCAGTTAAGCCGAGTAAAATAAGCTAATCTAAAATCAATTGAATTGTTTAAACCCATATGGACAAGTTTAGATTCCAATACGAGGAATGCAAGTAACAGCATCCGAATCGTATAAAGGAAGAATATGAAATGAAGACATCAATAAAATACCCGGAAAATGCTGAATATGTGATTTTAGTGTGTGGGAACGACGTTGAAAGTTTGTCGAGTTAGAAGTGGCGTGCCATGAGAAACTTAATATAGAGGCAAATGAACTGATGTGTAGGAACGCCGACCAGAGTTAAAAGTGGTATAAGTGAAAATGGAGCTTTAAAAGCGTTTATACCGAAAGTGGGCAATGTAGCAATAGCTGTAAAAAAAATCGCTGTTTTGGTTAATTTGGCAATATTACTACTGTATGGAAATAAGAAATCTGGCTAACTAGTGAACTAGAATATTAATAATGAATCGTAATTATAATACTACGAAATCATAATACGATATTAATTATTGCATCTCATGATCAATATTTTAGTTCACTATTTAGCCATATTTCTTATTTCCGTACTATAATATTGCTAAATTAGGTAAATATTTGACTTTTACCTAATTTAGCAATGCTCGCGAAGGAGGTGGCGGAATGCGTAAGGGAGAGGCAATTTTCGCGCCCTCACGCCCCTAACCGCCCTGCAGGAGATGCCCTGGGCGTCAGAAATCGCAGGCCGATTTCCGGCCACCGTTGGCGCGGGCTTGCGGACGGTGAGCAATGGGTAGCTCGCCGTCCGATAAGGACCAGGCCCTGGTCGATGGCGCGTTGTGAGAAGAAATGTCAGCGGAATTGACGGGACCCGCTAGGGCCGATGCCTGCCGGGATTGCAAAAACCGAAAGGGAGATCGTGGCCCCCGGCAACAAGGGAACGGTCGATGGCGCGTTGTGAGAAGAAATGTCAGCGGAATTGACGGGACCCGCTAGGGCCGATGCCTGCCGGGATTGCAAAGAAAACCGAAAGGGAGATCGTGGCCCCCGGCAACAAGGGAACCGAAGGAACATGGGGTTTGAGTCAGTAACTGTCTGACACGCCCTCTCGCTCCACCTCGAGCGGGAGAAGTTATTTAATAATTTCCCACCCAAAAAAAAGGTAAATATTTGACAGCTTTTTGCGATGTTGGCAACTTTTTGTATGAACGCTCTTAATACCTCAGCACATTAAAGAATAAACTTCTTCGTGCCCTTGAACTTCTTGATTGTTTCTTTGATCCCGAAACTGTCATAGATAATAAGTATACGGAAAAAAAAGAAAATTCTATCAAGGGGTTCACTGATCATGATTAATGTTCCAATGATTTGACGGATCTACATATTGGGATTTAGGAAGACAGGGAAAATGTATTAGCTTTCACATTCACATGCCAATAACTCGTCACAGTGATTGACACTATGAATAATGTTTTTCTCCCTCGGGGATATGAAGCCCCATTTCAGATAATATCTGGTCCTTAAATCCGCAAAACGGATAAAATGGATCCGCGCTTGAAAATGATAAATTACCAGTAGAATATCTATTTTGATACAAATTTATCGTACATAATGTTGTGTAAATCTTAGCTTAAAGCAAAACCAACGCCCATAGTCCATTTTGGGTGTATAGTTAATAGCAGTGTAAAACTTGTAAAGAAAGCTGCGGTCTCAGCGTCTTCACACTGCGTTCAGAACGCGGCAGACAAACGCGCACACTTATAATAGCACCTTTTGTTGTTAATCACTGTAACACCAGGCTTCACGATGCAAAAAATAACACAGTTTTATGCAAATGTTCATCGGTTCAACGTCTTGCTTGTTATAAATGGCAATTTTGACCAATCAGTATATTGAAAAATTCACTTCACATTTTTACATTGTTACTTAAGCTATTTATAGGTTTGTAATATGTATATAGTCTTATAACTAAGATAAAATGGTCAGAGATGGTCATCATTTGTTAAAAAAAGTCAACTACATATTATTATTTTTATTTTATTATTATTTTTTCACTATACGAAAAAGTTTGTACACGTAGAGTACTCATAGAACATATCCAAAGCTGAGAAAGATTATTTTCTTCAATATCTCACAAGCTGGCCGAGTCAAAAGCCAATTAAAAATCCATAGGTACCCCAGTTTATTAATATGAAAAAAACCGAATCCCGACTACCATCACTGACCACCTGCCACTAAAAAGTACCTGGTGAACAAAGCAGCGAAGAACCACACTAGTGCGCAGATCAGCGTCGCCCTTGTCTTGGTGCACACGTACCCGGCGCGCAGTGGCTCGCAGATCGCGTAGTACCGCTCAAAACTGATCGCGAGGATGGTCAGTACTGATGCGTGAGTCACTGTCAGCTCCACGAATGGTACCGCAAGACCTGGAGAGAAATACAAAAGTATTAGTATGATTTGGTCCTAAGTTCTATTATTATTTTAATGTTTAAAACTTGGTTGGTCTTTTGGTCCGTAACTTGGATTAAAAACCTAAAAATTCGAAAAAACTTGTACAATGAGTAAATTGTATATTTTACCTTGGTATAAAATAAACAATGTATTTAGTGCTAGAAAGAATATCATCGCCATTGAATAGTATCAGTTCACAAGAACAACAAATTATTCAAATAACAGACAAGCTGTCCATTACTTATTTAAACATTTTACCAAAATAAATAGTCTTTAGACAGTTGCTAGCTTCGAATCTCAGGCCAGAATCCTAATGTATTGAATTTATACTACAATTATATTTATTTACACAATATTTGAACATTTTCCTAGTTTTCACTACGGCTTGAAATAACCTAGCTTCATAGCTTATATATTTACCTTTCCATCACTACTAAACGCTACACAATTTTAGTGCAAAATCATGTTCCATAAGTCATTTTTTAGGTAACTCGGGCGCAAAATATTTTTGAAGTCTAATATACAAGACATCTTGCATTAGTGAAGGCAGGAGGAATTATCTACCTCCACTCTAAAGGTGTTCTTTTCGAAGCATGTGTGGTGTAACTATGAATGATAGGCTGAGGAATGATGATAAGGCAACGTGCGGTTTGTAAAAGAAGACGGAGTGTCAAAATTTTGAAAGAATAGGTAATAAAAAAAGGCAGATGTGAGTGGAAACGACGAGAGGGGACGCCCTAGAAGGACATATAGTGACCTTATTGGTGATATTCTTCAAGCCCTTACCGTAGACGAAGCAAAAAGAGTATGTAAGAATAGTAGCAGGTGGCGTTCTATCGTTTCTATCTGCTCCCATGGGAAGAAGGCGTAAGTTGTAAGGTCTTATTATAACCTTGTTTTCAATTGATGTTATTTTCACGTAAACATCAACTTTATTCTAGTATTAATAAAATTGAATTTAGACTGACTAGTACAGTTGAAAAAGTTATAAAAATTATGAAGTTGTAGCGCAAACTGAACCTTAAGTGCAGGCATTACAGTTGTTTTTCTTAAAAATCGTGTTTGTTTACATGTTTGGCAAATAAATTGCGAACGCAGATTAGGTATGTATTGACTATAAAGCCGTGTCTTCACGTTACCCAACAAGCTACAGTGCAATTTGCATCGGAACAACATCTTTATTCTTTACATATTGATTTGTTCGCGAGCAAAATTCGTGCGGATTCTCGTTTACTTGCATGTTGCGTTACATTATGCATGCAGCTACCCTTACATTTAAATATGCCAGTGAGTCTGTCCATCTGTCTATTTTTGGATGCAGCTACTGCATCAGTTCGGGAGCCTTTTGTTCAACTTTACCTTTAAACTACTAAACCGATTTTAGACGTTTTTGGTAGAATGTAGTTTGATATATAGATCTGGATTTTCATCGTTTGCGTTCGGAAAACAAGAAACGGCTATACAATTGATTGTGGAGAATTTTCGTAGAAAAGTAACTTGATTCTTTCTGAATATCAACGGGAACTGAACATTACAGAGAACTGAAAAGTCTACACTTGTGTGCAGCCTCAACAGAGACTGCATAGCGGTATGTGAACTCCTTCGTCATAACAGACCTAGGTGGTGGGCTGTCACTAATATAGCAGCCTATTACGAGGTCTGACAATGTTAAATACGATATGGAAGCTTGCCAAGAGGCACGTTATGTTCTGCCCTATCAGAATAACAGTTAGTTTTTCAATTCAACAATATTGTGATTAAAAAGAGTGTCCGTGCAGTTTCTTGCCCGTTCTTCTTGATAGGACCTACTACGCGTTGGAATGGGCAAGTAGCTTCATCTTTCTGACTGACCGACGCCTTGACAATTCAAAAGTGCCTGTAAATTGTTTAATTGAAATAAATGCTTTGAGTTTGACTTTTTGAATTTGCATTTAAATGTCGCAGCATCATGCTGAGATAGGAAGGAGCCTTTTGGCCTCGTACAGGACTTTCTGCTTTTATTTTATTGTTTTTTTTTTTTTTATTTGTATTTCTATAATCTGTTTTTAATTTGTGATCTGTGCGAGTCTCAATAAAACCTTTGTCTTTCTTTTCTTTATTTATTTCTATATTGTAAAATGTATGGGGAAAATAAAAAAGTTTTACCCTCAAGGGAATCCTTCCAATAAAACACACTTATATTAGTAGTAAGTCTTTAATTTATTATATTATTCTTATGCGCAGTCTAGAAGGTATAGGCGTCAGGGGTATCCCATTAGCACTGTTTGTAGATTATCTGCGGGATCGCAGGCAACGGGTTAAGGTGGGAGAGTATACTAGTAAGGAATCTTACATCACCTACGGCGTTCCACAGGGCAGCGTACTGGGTCCGACTCTATTTTTAATTTACATAAACCATCTCTGCAAAATGATGCCAGATAATGGTCGCGTTTTGTCATATGCAGATGACACAGCTATTGTCTTCTTTGGTGAAACGTGGGAATCTGCATATCAGTCTGCTGAGAAGGGTCTCATCGAAATTTCTAATTGGTTAAACTCACATCTTCTAACGCTAAACATCTCTAAAACAAAATATATTGCATTTACAAACTATAACAACTCTCAACCCGGACCTAACGTAACTTTTAAAATACACACTTGCCATAATATATTTAGCAATAATTGCGACTGTAAATGTATTGAAAAAGTGACTCATATAAAATACCTAGGTATAATCGTTGATCAGCGATTATCCTGGCATCAACATGCAGAGATGGTTATGGCCCGTACAAGGAAACTTATCTGGGTATTTAAAAGCCTAAGACATGTGGCAACTAAGAAAATGTTAACTGAGATCTATGTCTGTCTGGCTCAATCAATCCTTACCTACTGCATACCCGTGTGGGGCGGTGCGACCAAAACAAAGTTTCTTGAGCTAGAGCGAGCACAGAGATCTCTCATCAAGGTCATGTACTCCAAACCGTACAGATTTCCAACCAACGAGCTATACTCCCTTAGCGATATTCTTACAGTCAGAAAGCTATATATACTCCATGCTGTCTTAAAACTACACAAAATCCTGCCTTATGACCCTCACACTCAGGAAAAAAGACGAAAACACCACGTCGCACCAGTAGAATTCGTTAAAACTACATATGCCAAAAGACAATTTAATACAAATTCCGCTGCCCTATATAATAAAGTCAACAAAGTTATTAATATTTATTCCATGACCACTAAAGACTGCAAAAAAGCAATGGTTCACTGGCTAAAACTGAAGACCTATGATGAAGTTGAACTACTACTACAAGCACCGTTAATATGAGTCATAAGGATACGCCCTGATTACATTCACACACATCCTCTCTCACATCTTCACACATCACACTCACTAACACATACATACACACACACACACACACACCCCAACGCACCTTTTTATACATCCTCACACATTTTAATTACTTTTAATTTAAAAAAGAAAAGTTTTTTTTTATTTTTTTATTTTTATTTTCTCTTTTCATTTTATTTGTTTAAATTTTATTCTATTTTACTTGGTACATTACTTTTACCACTATATTTGTCATTGAAGAGCGGGGCCTCCTAGCACAGGTATATCTTTTACTTAAAAGGAGGTTCCTATGTAAGATTCACTGTAAAAGTTGTATAAGTTTCTGCAATAAACCTTTTATTATTATTATTTATTAATTTAAAAGTTAATGCAAGGCGCCTTTGCAGTTCCTTTCATAAAAGCAGATGCATAAGGCCGCGGTAGTCAATTCTAACTAATATTATAAATGCGAAAGTGAGTTTGTTTGTTTGTTTGTTTGTTTGTTTGTTTGTTTGTTTGTTTGTTTGTTTGTTTGTTTGTTTGTTTGTTTGTTTGTTTGTTTGTTTGTTTGTTTGTTTGTTTGTTTGTTTGTTTGTTTGTTTGTTTGTTTGTTTGTTTGTTTGTTTGTTTGTTTGTTTGTTTGTTTGTTTGTTTGTTTGTTTGTTTGTTTGTTTGTTTGTTTGTTTGTTTGTTTGTTTGTTTGTTTGTTTGTTTGTTTGTTTGTTTGTTTGTTTGTTTGTTTGTTTGTTTGTTTGTTTGTTTGTTTGTTTGTTTGTTTGTTACGCGCAGCTGCATAAGGGCAATCGCCAACTCAGCACTGTGCTCAATATGTGATGTATATTATCGATACATCAAGTTTATCGAACGACGGAAACGGCGAGCTGGGCAAGCACTCTATGACGCACGAACCTAGTTTACCCAATTATTGTAACTCTGTAAAATTGCACTCCATATTCATACTTCGAATAGGCGCTTAGGTTAATTTAGTTCTTTTATTTTAATTAAATTAAGTTAAATCATTTTTTGGTTTTTTAAATCCTCCGATTGCAGCTAACGTAATTGGCGCAGTCGGTAGGATATTCGCGGGCCGGTTCGCAAGCTTTAGGGATTTCTAATATCGATATCCGCGTACGCGAATCGCCTGGGTGGCTATCGAGCCCCGGTGCCGAATATCCGAATCTACGGTCCAGCTGCAGTTCCGGAAGGAGAATCCAGACTTCGATTCACGAGAGAACCAGAAATGAAAAATTTGTGAGTACACCTGAATTGTTCTTGTGTTGCTTCCTTTTTAGTCCTAGTACAACCCAACTTCCCGAAAAATCCAATTCCCGGGAGCCTGCATGTCGTACGGCTCGCTGGAGTACTATAGATATTAGTCGAGATTTAAATAGTGATAGTGAAGTTAGAAGTACAGATAGCGTAAATATGGCCCACCCGGATACAATTTTCAAGACCCTTCGTATGGTCTCGGAGTTCGATGGAAATCCAAATATTATGACTAGGTTTATTCAAATATGCGATCAAATAGTAAGTCAGTATGTTAGTAACAGCCCAGGAAGCGAGTTAAGCAACTTATACCTATTTAATGGCGTTTTAAATAAAATATCAGGCTTTGCCGCTTGTACCATCAATTCCAAAGACATACCTGATAGTTGGCTAGGAATTAGGACAGCCTTAATAAATAACTTTTCAGATCAACGGGATGAAACAGCTTTGTATAGAGACCTTTTTTTAGCTATGCAAGGAAATAAGACACCTCAGGAATTCTATAAGGAATGCCAAATTTTATTCATTACGATAATGACGATTGTAACATTACACGAGCCAATTCCTAATATAGTGGAAGCGAAACGTACGCTGTATAACAAAGTTACTATGCAGGCTTTTGTAAAAGGGTTAAAACAACCATTAGGGTCCCGTATAAGATGCATACGTCCCGACATAATTGAAAAAACCCTTGAATATGTACAGGAAGAACTTAATGTTAAGCATTTACAGGAGCGTAGTGAATCTTCAAAATTCACTACCCAAAATAATTTTAACCCGGTTCCTCCATAGTAATCCGTAGTAATAATTTCACAGTACCAATTCCCAATTGGCCCGATACCATAGAATCAGACCCAACCACCTCAACCATTTAAGTTTAACCCTAACTTTATCAATCAGCAGCCCCAATGTCGCATCCTACCCGTACACAGCAAATATTCCGTGCGGCACCTCAGACCCATAACGCTCAAAGTAACATGTTCCGGTTGCCACTTAGATACATTCCGCAACAAAATCAAAATCAAGGTCCTAAACCTATGAGCGGTGTACAGCATTTTACACCTAGACCCATTTTATCTGGCCATAACTGGCAGAATTCAGGTAATTCGCCACCAAAAATTATTTAAAAAGCCGCGAAATGAACATGAATGAGTGCGCGTCATATGTCGACTCATGTTACCCGACGGAGTATTATTACGAGCCGGACTATTTTAATTACGATATCATTTACTACGATTATAACCCATTCACTACATTAGGATGCAATTATGATCCGACTTTAAACGATGGTAGTGTTCAAGAAAATATTACAGGTTCAACTAAACCTCAGGCGTGTTCAAGTCAAGATGTTTAGTCAGGATTTTCAGGAGGCACGGAAATAAAAAAAGCGAAAATAGAATTAAATCTTTAAACTCAGCGTCAGTTGCCGTATATATTAATATCGGAACCACCTTTAAAATTACTAATTGACACCGGCGCGAATCAGTCTTTCATAAGTCCAGAAGCCGTAGGGAAATATTTTTAGAATTTTCTTTTAAATTACGACCCGTTTGAAGTTACCAATGTATACGCGGTTAGTAGAAAAAAAAAAATCGGAATTTAACGATCCAGAATTTATCAAGTTATTTGTATATCGTTGCGATGAATATTTCAACGGTTTAATTGGTTTAGATTTGCTCACTAAATGGGAGTCCAAGATAGACTTAAAAGATCAGAGGTTAATAACGCGCACATCATTAAAAACTATCCGTATGTATAATTCCTGTAATGTAAACTTGTATGAAGACATAATACCTGCTCAATCTTCGAAATTACTTGGAATACCGATCGATGCCCCAAACGGTGCAAGCATTAGTTAGTGAACAGACCATATGCAATTGCATTGTAAGTGAGTGCCTTACTATTGTAGACAATAATCGCGGCTACTTAGAGATAGAAGATACGAGCCCGAATGACATTATAATATCACTTGACCGACCAGTGCACGCAAGTTATCTAATATCGAGTGCACGCGTACCGAACTTTGATCCACGCGATATTTTAGACATAGATATTACCCAACAATTATTCCAACAGTGGGTCTATAACCATAGGGCACAAATGAAGGAAGTTTATAATATTAATAACGAAACTTCTTTATCAAATCGTACTGCGTTGATAGAAAATATAAATAAGAACCGCGAATCTGAAATAGAATACTTCCTTCAACAACAGGTATTTATTAAGAATCCTTCTGCAAGCCGTCAGAAAATTGCACCGCGGCACACCTAAGATACCGTTATGGCCGATTTACCCACACACGTTTATACTTACATCCAAGAAACATGGGTCCGTAGCCAAAAATAGGTTAAAAAGAGGCCCTAAGGAACCTAACTTGATGCAGGATTCTACTATTGCTGGTACTTCGCCAGACTCGGTCATCGGAGATAAAACTTGAAAGCCTGGCTAATGGACCTGGCTTATTACCCTATAAACTTGGATCGATGAGAATGACCACTCATCATCGTACATTTCTTCAATACGTGAATCTAAGGGACATTGAAAATCAAATTACAACACTACAATATCAGATATCAGAATACAAAAGTCGGCTTAGTAATGACACATATACACTATTTGAATTCCAAATTAGTTATCTTGCTAATAAAATTGGCAAAGTATCTAATCAGCTAAAATCCTTAGAGCCCGGTCGTGTAATGAGAGGTCTAGTAGACAGTCTTGGATCGGTAATTAAGAGTATAACTGGAAATCTAGATTACAGAGATGCCTTAAAATACGAAAATGCTATCAAATTCTACAGATTAATAATAATAAGCTAGTTAATAAATTTAACAATCACATCAGTCTCAGCAAAGAATAAATGTCTAAGCATAATAGCGTTCTTATACAGTTAGTCTAAAATCAATAGCACCTTAGAGTTACTTTTACATAACACTTATACGACAGGTAGTTTAATAACCTATGCAAAGTTTGATCAACTCATGTCTATTTTATGTGAAAATGTAGAAGATTTAAGATTAGAATTAGAATAGAAAATATGTTAGCGTTTATGCATGCATCAAGCACTGCTCATTCTATGATAGATGTAGACACACTAAGGTCTGGTAAATAGGTTAGGAAAAATATACAGCAAGGACGAGATACTAAGTTTAGAGCTCAGAGAATATTACGATATTATTCAGCCCGAATCTTCTTTCAATGAAAAACAGATAGTTATAGTTTTCAGATTTCCTATAATTTCCAAAATTGTCTATGATTTATCTCAGCTATCTATAGTACCAAAAAAAAAAAAAACCGGCAAGCCCTTATCCCTACCTATCCTTATAAAGCAACTAATGAGAACTCTTTCGTGTACATAGAAGCAGAATGCTCGAAGTTTAATAACTGGTATCTCTGTGAAAAGGAAATTACCCATCAAATACGAACGAAACCTGACTGCATATAAGAACCTATCATGAACCAAACCCTCGAGAATTCCTGTCAATTTACTACAGTATTCCTGCAGAAAGAAGCGATGGAAAAATTAGATGATCAGCACTACGTCCTATAATTCCCGAATCCAACCAAAGTGCAAATTAGTTTGTGGGAGAGAAGATTTCAACTCGCTACAAGGAAGTTACCTCGCTACTATTCTTATCAACTGTTATCTTCGTACAAACGAACTAACTATAATCAACGACAACGACGTGGGGACACCGGATGCTGCATCCACCCAAGTGCATCTTAGTTCAATCAATTTAGGAGGACTACAGAGCATACAGAACCAAGTGATGACGAGCCAGCCGATACAACTTAACCAGCTGCAATCAGATATAATATACCATACGACAATACCCTTCTACATAGCATTATTAAGTGCAGGCGTACTTATGATAGATATACTGGGCTATCGAAACAAATGGTTTTGCAAACGCTCTGAAACGCCCAACATCAAGGGACATACTTGCGAGGAACCTGATAAGAAAGAAGAGGATCGCGCGCCCAGAGGCCAAGTTCCTGCAACATTTTCTCTCAATTTTCTAAAATAGTTGCTGATCTGCGGGTGGAGAGGTTACGCGCAGCTGCATAAGGGCAATCGCCAACTCAGCACTGTGCTCAATATGTGATGTATATTATCGATACATCAAGTTTATCGAACGACGGAAACGGCGAGCTGAGCAAGCACTCTATGACGCACGAACCTAGTTTACCCAATTATTGTAACTCTGTAAAATTGCACTCCATATTCATACTTCGAATAGGCGCTTAGGTTAATTTAGTTCTTTTATTTTAATTAAGTTAAATCATTTTTTGGTTTTTTAAATCCTCCGATTGCAGCTAACGTAATTTGTTTGTTTGTTTGTTTGTTTGTTTGTTTGTTTGTTTGTTTGTTTGTTTGTTTGTTTGTTTGTTTGTTTGTTTGTTTGTTTGTTTGTTTGTTTGTTTGTTTGTTTGTTTGTTTGTTTGTTTGTTTGTTTGTTTGTTTGTTTGTTTGTTTGTTTGTTTGTTTGTTTGTTTGTTTGTTTGTTTGTTTGTTTGTTTGTTTGTTTGTTTGTTTGTTTGTTACGCTTTCACACTAGAGCGGCTGAACGGATTTAAATGAAATTTGGCACATATTCCAGACCATGACCAGACCATGACCATGACCAATTAGGGTACAGCCCTAATTGTGTAACAAATCAATCATCATCTGCTCAGCAACGTAAATACCGCAATGAATGTTATTGAACTGTCAAAATGAAACAGATTGTGATTGATCGTGTGTTACGCAATTAGGGTGCTGGATTAGGACATAGGGTACTTTTAATTTTTATTAGTATTTTTATGCGGGTGAAACCGCGGGACGCAACTAGTTATACATAAATGCAACAGAAAAGACAAAGCTAGTGAACTTCATGTTTTTTGATAAGTTGTCTACCCACATGCTCTAAAAGTCAGATGCCGAGGGAATAACTTTGTTTTAGAAGCAAAAGTGGCTTTAATTTGTGATGTGAAGCCAGTGCAAGTTACTTAATTTGGAAAATCGGTAAATGCATATAGCAGGCAGTCATGGGAGCACACGGTGGAGCATACGGTTGAGGTCTGCCCGGCTTGGGCAGAGCATCGCCGTGTCCTCGTTGAGGCGGTCGGCGGTGATCTCTCGTGTCCGGCCCTGGTCCAGGCCATGGTACGGAGCGAGAGGGCATGCGAGGCCGTCACCTTCTATTGCGAAGCAGTAATGCTCGCGAAGGAGGAGGCGAAACGCGTGAGGGAGAAGCAAATTTTGCGCCCTGACGCCCCTAACCGCCGCAGGAGACGCCCCAGGCGTTGGGAATCGCAGGCCGATTCCCGGCCACCGTAGGCGCGAGCTTGCGGACGGTGATCAATGACTAACTCGCCGACTAATAAGGACCAGGCCCGCGACGATGGCACGTTGTGTCCCACGCGTGCCTCTTAGAGATGTCAGCACAAATGAAAAGGGGTCCGCTAGCTCCAGAAAAACAAAAAAAAATCTATTGCCCCATCGAAATTATAAGCACTTTACTGATGTTGTCCCACATCTAATATATGGCCTTATTACTGTCAATATCCACAAAAACATACTAAAATATGTGACAGTTTGGCCCATAAACACTAACATAGGGCTAACATAACTCCAACAACCCAAACTAATGCCAAAATAACAACAGACACCATTACGAGCCGTATTGAATCGACGATACTCGATACGAATTTGCAGGCCATAAAATCGACTATGGTTTGGCCAAGGCCAGTTTTTCCAATGAATAAAATCGAAGAAATAGAATAGATACAGAACTACTTTTTCATTATGATGTATCATCGATAGTGTTCCAAGAAGTTGGCGTTTAACTGCTCGCAGACTTGGCGCCAAAAGGACATCGTAAAAAGGAATATAGTGGGTAAACAGCTTTTGGTCTTTTCGGGCGCGAGAATTTTGGCGAAAATTGGCACAAATTAAAATGTATGCCTTTATGTGGAGGTGAGAAAAGTCTTTGGCAATTTATTGGCAGTTACGAAGACCTTATTGCGATATATAGAGTTACTGTCAAATTAAGAGGTGTAGTAAATTGTGATTCGGGAAAAGCAGGCAACCCGTTTGCACCTGTGGGTGTCGTAAACGGTGACCAAGGCATTAAATTTACTCTTGCTTGCCTGCTTACCACAACATACTGTGTTCACTAATCTGTATGTCAAACGTGATTATGTTGGTAGGTACATATGTATCCAATGCTTTTTTTAAATTTTACGACATTAAGAAGTTTTACGCCTTCACGCCTCTAACCACCGCAAGAGACGCCCCAGGTCCAAGTCCCATAACAATCCTTGTTTTCGGAATGTTAAAATAGAACTTGTATTATGAGTTACTTTCGGTCTTCTAAAGTATTTTAACAATAAGGAAAACATTGAAAGTAAGTCACATGAAGCAAACCACGAGGCCTGTCAGCAAATTAGATTTTAAGTGACCCAAAAATACGTAGATACGGCATTAATAAATCCTACCCGCATTACTACTAATAGTTTTTATATTATCCACTAAATAGAGGCTTTTCGGTTCAACGTGATTTATTGCTGAGAGATAAGCGTGTTTTTTGTTAAATGGTTTCGGTTTCTATATAGTTATCAATAGTTTCCCTTACGAGTGATTATGCCATTGAAGTGAAACTGGTCCTTTGAAAAGAAACCTTGCCAAGTGCGTGTCGGACTACGCATAATTAAAGGTTCCGTAGTTAGGATTAATTTATCCCAAATACAAACTTAACATTGTAGTTGAAATACATGTTCTCCTATACATTCCGTGTTTGGGTCACAGAAATACATATGTGTACCTTTCAACTTAATCGGTCCATCAGATTCGGATCAAATTGGCTGTTACAGATGGACATACAGACAGACAGTAACACGAGTGATCCTATAAGGGCTCCGTTTTTTCCTTTTGACGTACGGAACCCTAAAAATCAATTTTGAGTGAGTTAAAAAAATGGATTTGATCTGATAGGTAGGTAATTGCGTAATACAAATAAAATGGTCATCGATTGCAATATCATTCATTTTGACATCCATTACTTCATAGGTTTGAAAAATTCATCTACTCAACAACTTAAATAACGCAATGAACGTGGATGAACTGTCAAAATGAATGGCATTGGGACTGATTGCCATTTTATGTGTTACGCAATTATCCCGGTAGTGTTTGCTTGAGATAAGTACTGTAAAGGTTACATGCAAAAGGCGACCTTATGTCATACAGACTGATAAAAACATAACACTGGTTGCATTCGATCATTTAAGCGAATTTGGAATTAATTTGAATTAAGAATTAATAGGTTTCTGTTTAAGAAAAAACGACAGTGTTAAAATAGATGCGTAGAAGAATGCACGTTCCTCTGAGATAATATGACACATATAAAATTAATATTATATAACTTGATCATCTTGGACTGCCTCGTTGGTCTAGTGGTCGCAAGCGCTACTGCGGAGCATGAGGTCCTGGGTTCGATTCCCAGGTCGGGCAAAGTGTTATTGGGTTTTTCTATCTGAAATTTCTCAGTAGCAGCCCGGAGTCTGGATTTGTGCCCGGTTGATGGCAATAGGCTCGCCCCCTATTACATGCGACTTAAAACATAACTGGCGAAATGTGGGTGAACCTGCTACAGGAACACCTCTGCTCAACCCTTCGGGGAAACAAAGCGTGATGTTACGATCATCTATTATTCTACGCCCCGACATGATATTGCTATACAAGCCAGCGCTCTTCAAGCGGTACAGAACTTTAATATGGCGAAAATGAGACCAACAAATTAAATTACAAATGCCAAAAAATGGCAATCACCAAATAGCTGAAAATAAGTCATGAGAGAAATATTTCACAGCCTTCACAAACGAGATAATTAATTTAATCAACTAAATTAGAAACAAACTTTATTATTATTCAAAATGTACGCTGTGCACGTCAGAATTCTATTAAGTACATTTATAAAACAGTTCATTGAAGCCTTTAAACATCTTAAAATTTTGAAATTAATTTAGTCCAAGTTATTCCTCCTACGCGATGCGACCCAGAGGAATAAGATACTGTAACGTGTCGGGACCAAAATATCTTGTTTCCAAATGTTATATATTTTATGTTAACACATCCTTGAGTTTAGGGCATGCGTGGGGTTAGCCTGGTTTCTGGCTGTTTAATATGGGTTAGATTTGGTCTTCTTTTTGAAGGAGTTTGTTCGAAGAATATTTAGTAAGACTTGCACGACTCTGTAAATACAATTAGCAGATTAACTGAATAATTAATTTCGGTCCTTTTTTGTATCTTTTGTAATTAGGTCCCAAAATAACTGTGATCGTTACACATTATAGGTTCATAGAATAATTCGTTAACAGCCGCACGGGTCGATCCATCAAGTTAAGCAACACTTACCAGGGTTGTTTCGTGGATGGGTGACCATCCTAATACATCTTTGACGGCACGGTTGGCGTAGTGTTTAAGCGATTGACTGCTGCGCTGCATGTCGCGGGTTTGATTCCCGCACGGAACATATATTTGTATGACCTACAAGTAGTTGTGCCGGGTCTGGCTGTTTGTGTATGTGAGTTTAAATGTTTGTAAACGCACCCACAATGCAGGAGAAATTCCTAGTGTGGGGCAAGATTTAAAAACATACCAAGACTCCTCCGTGGCTCGGAAAGCACGTTAAGCCGTTGGTTCCGGCTGTCATTCGTGGATCTTTGACAGTCGTTACGGGTTGTCAAAAGCCCGAAAGTCAGACAACCAGTCTTACCAAGCGGTATCGTATTACCCAGTTACTGGGTTTAGGAGGTCAGATAGACAATTGCTCCATGTAAAATACTAGTGTTCTGCTGAATAGCCAACCCCAACATGGTTGGGGAATCGATAGGCAGATTGATTGAGGTTTATAGAATGACAGCATTAATTATTGACTGTCCGCCTCCTACTTTGTCCAAGCTCACCACCTATGCTACTGAACGAATTTATTGGGCATATCAATTTCCGTGATATAACCTATGTGGTGACAATATCCATCAAAGCTTCGGTCAATATTAATAATAATCCTCCAGACCGAATTTCAGCCATGGTAACTAGCGTCAGCGGAGAGCAGCCTTCGGCGCGGGAGACATTATAGTGCACAAGTTCGTGTGCGCAGACACAGCTGCACTCTCTTTTCCCAATAGGTCAATATTATCATGTTAAAATGTGAAAAAGAAAATAGGTACAAGAAAAGGAGTTATAAGTTAATAAAACTAGCTACGCCCCGCGGTTTTATTATATTGTTTTAACTATCTGTGTGCTAAATGACATCCAAATCCGTTCAGTAGTTTAGTAGTTTTTGCGTGAAGGAGTAACAAACATCCATTCATCCATCCTCACAAACTTTCACATTTATAATTATTAGTAGGATTCTGTAAATGTCTGAGTTTACGTCGAAAGATATCAAAATCCACAAAAAGATATTGGATGACGTCAAACGGCTTCCTTCGCTTAGCTTTCTTAAATACCTTTAAAAATACAAAAATCTTAACATTAGAAACCTAAACAAGGCTTCTACCCACGCATCAATTGTCTAATAATAGATAAGACCCGATTTCTTGTTTGATAAATAATTTCTTGTTTAATAATACAGTGGGCGGCAAATACTTAAATTAAATTATTTATTAACTAATAAAGTTTGTAAGTCGTTTACTAACAATATTATGGGCCAAATGTGTCTGAAATAAAAAGATTTTATTTTATTTTTAAGGTAAAACAACACAAATTGATAGACACCTTTTCTGTCGAATTGTTTCACTTTCAACTGATCTACTAATTTGATGGCATGGATGACCGTTTTGCAAATAACTTTTTGTAAACAGTGCAAGGAGTAACATGCGGTCCAACTGTTTATTTTGAAGAATGACACTGTTTACTAAAAAGAGAATTGGGTCAAAATCTTAACACAAAAGAAGTTGAAGTCTTAAAAGCAAAAACATAAAGTAGGTATATTTTGAAGCACAATGAGGTCTTCCCTTTTCTTATATAGGTACTTGTACATAATCTACAACTATCTCTAATCTGTAAATAATATTACAAATATATTACAAATGGTATTACAAATAATATTACAAATTAATAGTCGCTCTTCGTGTCTGTCTGAGTGACGTTTGTCTTCTAAATTACGCAACGGATTTCGTTGCGGTTTTCACCGTCATTTAGAGAATTTATTCCGAAAAGTTTTTGTGTTTATATTAATATTAAATAACATATAACAGGGATGTCGACAAGTATATATTTTGTTCCGTCAGGTAGATTTAAAAAAATATTGGTCACGTATTTTAATTTTTTTTGCGTAATCTGAGTGTTATACATTGAGTTACAATGTGCCAAGACTTCACGAGTATGTAGATTTTATACCTACTTGTGAAGTAGCACCCCCCACTCCCCAACATGAATGCGTTTTTATCCAAGTCATTTTATGTTAATATGATGAATAAAAAAATACGTGTCTAATATTCTTTATTATCTGACTGACGGACTAAATCGAATTTCTTTTTTTTATTCCTGAAGATTGGATAAAAAAATAAACTCTCTTAATAGGGATATTAAGAGGGTTTATCCTAAAAGCTGGCAACGTCGTAAATAGCTGTCAAATATTTACCTGTTTTGATTAATTTAGCAATATTACTGTATGGAATTAAGAAATGTGGCTAACTAGAGAACTACAAATATTGATTATGAAATGCAATAATTAATATCGTAATACCGAATATTTAGTTTTAGATGTAAAAAAAGAAAAAAGGCACCTAAAATTGCTACGACATCAAATTCAGTGTTATAATTGCAATTTATTATTAATATTCTAGGGAACTAGTTAGCCACATTTCTTATTTCCATACAGTAATATTGCCAAATTAACCAAAACAGCGAAATATTTGACATCTATTTGCGACGTTGCCCACTTTCAGAAAAAACGCTGTTAATAAATGTCGAAGCAGGCGCTAGTGTTTGATAAACAAGGCAGGTATTTCGAGACTGCCTCGTTGATCTAGTGGTCGCAAAGCGCTACTGCTGAGTATAAGGTCCTGGGTTCGATTCCCGGGTCGGGCAAGTTGTTATTGGGTTTTTCCATCTGGAATTTCTCAGTGGCAGCCCGAAGTCTGGATTTGTGCCTAGTTGGTGGCAATAGGTTCGCCCCCTATTACATAGGACTTAAACATAACTGGCGAAATGTGGGTGTACTATACACCTCTGCCTTACCCTTCGGGGAATACAGGCGTGATGTTTGTTATTTTGTATATAAACAACATAAATCGATTGACACCTTTTGTGTAAAGTTTTTTTTTATCCACAATGGGGACGCTCTTGGCCTGCATCTCACCTGATGGTAAGTGATAACCAGGCCAAAGGTGGAACCCCAGGAGCGTCGGGAATCGCAGGCCGATTTCCGGCCACCGTAGGCGCGGGCTTGCGGACGGTGAGCAATGGGTAGCTCGCCGTCCGATAAGGACCAGGCCCGGGTCGACGGCGCGTTGTGTTCCACCCGCGCCTCAAAGATATGTCAGCAGAATTGACGGGGTCCGTTAGGGCCGATGCCTGCCGGGGGTGCGAAGAAAACCGAAAGGGAGATCGTGGCCCCTGGCAACAGGGCAACCGAAAGAACACGGGTGGGTTTTAGTCAGTAAGTCACGCCCTCCCGCTCCGCCGAGAGCGGGAGAAGTTATTTGATAATTTCCCACCCAAAAAAAAGGCCGAAGGTGGAAACGAGCTTCACCTGGAATCCTCAACCACAAAGGAACTGGCTATCTTACCAGCTCTAACTACCGAAACACAACAATGCTGTTAACATCGTTGTTATGGCGACAGACTTAGATAAGATGGTGCCAGCCAGACGGACTCAGAACAAGCCCTAACACCAACCAAACCAAGCAGAAAATTTTGCCCCCACTGGGAATCGAACCCGGGTCTGAAACAGGTGGTCTCACCACTAGACCACAGAGGTGATTATATTTGTACTTTTTATCCGACTCCGGCAAAGCAAAAAGGAGGGTTATATTATAATTTAAGTGTTCTACTAATTTGGTAGCACGGATGGACATTTTGCAAACGCTAAAAGCTTATTGCTCTTCTAATAGTTGTAAAGTTGAAACAACCAATATTCAAGACTTTTCCCGACCCAGGAATATTTGGCAATATCGGTATATTTGGCAATATTACCGGGGACACTTGAAAAGCGGGCGGGTCATTGGAATTGCATTCAATTGGGTGTAGGAATTTGATAACGTATGGCCTAAAGCCCTAGTGAATTGTGTTTGGCAAACACAATAGTTTTATTGCCATCTAAATTTAATGTGAATGAGTTATACCTACTTTATGTTCAAGTCTCAATCCATCTGCGTTAATGACATCAATTTATTTTCTGTTAAGATTATGAGACAACTCCTTTTAAGCAATCTGCGTGAATGTGGATTTACACCTTGCGCTGTTCATAGAAAAAGAAGCTTAAAAGTGTACCTGAAAGATGCAAATGTGGTAATGTTGCTAACATACCTACACTATTTGTCTATGGTGTTATGTTGTGCTCATTGATGATTGTTTTCGTTTAATTTGCTATTAATTTGTTGACATAAATTTAGTTTTATGAATAGAGGGCGTTTTTGGGGGTCTGTCATTTTGACGTTCGAAAAATTTGAATAAAATAATGGCGTTTGAATTTTATAATTTGTTTGCATGATATATATATATATATTTTAATCTAAATAATTTATTTTCTTATGTAATTGAATTGTATCTATTCTAATAATAATATCTTTACATCATCATTTTGTAATATGTTATATACGATATACCTACTTATTATGTTCATGCAGGATTATATTTGAACGCAATATGAATTGTTTTTACGACTTGACAAAACATCAAGATTTCTTTGTTTCGTGTAAGTTTAATATTAATGTATTAAACACATAAACCTTCCGGAATCTACATGAAGGTAAAAACCGCATCAAAATCCGTTGTGTAGTTTTGAAGAACAACGGGGTCACACGCACAGACACGAAAAGGGACTTAAATTTTTTATAATATCATCGCTCGGTATCCAATACCGATGAATGTGACATTTTTGACGAAAATCTGATTTTTGTTTTATTTCATTCCACACTGCCTGGTTAACTCTGAAGTCCCGTGCTTGACCGATGCGGAGAACGCCTGGAAAGCGACTTGCCCAAATACAACTCGGCCAGTGAACCCATCTTCCCAGAGGCAGTGGGATGAGCCGCTCTGCAGGTTGGTACGGAACAATCTTATTAATACGTCCACCAATACTGCTGAGCGTGCCCGCCTGCTGGCTGTGGGTGAGTGGGAGTCGGGCCTCTGGCTTCAGGCGCTACCGTCACCCAACATAGGCACTATGCTGGGTGATATCACCTTCCGGCTCGCTACCTGTCTGCGTCTGGGCGCTCCTTGTGTGGCTCCGCATCTCTGCCAATGCGGTGAAGGTGTCGACTGTCTCGGACACCATGGCCTATCCTGCAATAAGAGCGCAGGTCGGATAGCACGGCACGCCAGCATCAATGACATCATCCGTCGTGCTCTTGTCACCGCCGGAGTGCCAGCTATTTTAGAGCCCAATGGCTTGGCACGCGACGATGGTAAGAGACCAGACGGAATGACCATGATACCTTGGAAGATAGGTAGGCCTTTGGTGTGGGATGCAACGTGTGTCGACACCCTTGCGCCATCCCAACTTCCTAGCACTGCGGGCTGTGCTGGGGCTGCTGCTGCAGGTGCGGAAAACCTCAAACGGCGCAAATACTCCAATCTTATTGGGACTTATATGTTTGAGCCGTTTGGGGTTGAAACACTAGGGCCCCATGGCCCTAGTGTTTCAACCCCAAACGGCCCATGATAAACCCCATGGTCCAAGTGCCCACCTAGTTTTTCAAGACATTGCCAAGCGACTAGTCGACTCTTCACGTGACCAGAAGGCTGGCCTATTCTTTGGCCAAAGAATCAGCATTGCCATACAACGTGGCAATGCTGCCAGCCTTTTGGGCACTTTTCCTATTGATAGCGATGCGGACGAATTTTTTGATGCCCTATGATTATTCCCCCCCCCTTTTTATATACTTGTACATATTATTATTATTAAGTCTTAGTTTAAAAAATTAACCAATATGATTATGATGAAGTCATTGAAATAAACTACTAAATTAGTCATCATATTATGTAAGTTTCGATTGGACACATAACAGTAAGACTCACTTTATTTCTTGATAAATAAGAAAAACAATTTTAAATGTTTATCTATCACATTCTATAAATTTCTAATGTAGTATTTAAAAAGAATCCTTACTTTTTAATATTTGATTAAATCCCGTAAGTACCAATATGAAATCCCGGAAAAAAGGCTTATAAATCAATCTACCTACTCCGATCACTGATTATCACTAAGGAAGACGAGCGCAATTTATTCGCTTTTTTGCCCTTCTACATTCATGGTCTATTTTTTCGGAAACAATTGCTTTATTTAGAATCATTATCAAAACATTCACTGAGGATTGGTCTCTGAAATTCCGCGAAAATTTATAATGGTGTCGTATTTTTAAAAGGTTTCCATGGATTTTCTTGCCAGCCAGTCTCCTTAGCACCAATACCACGAGTGGAACAAAATATGGTATGCCAATTTCTTTCAAAGTATGGACATTTTTATTTTATATATTTATTTTGAAATAAAATGTTTCAAATTGAGACAGTTACTGGGGATTTACTATAGCCATAACCATCACGTTCAGCAGACGAAATAATCCTGTATTGTTTTAGCTGGCAGAGGGACGCTTTTGCATAGGTACTATAAACTCAAAATGGACTAAAAAACTGTTTCGACACAACAAAAATGTTCTCTCCACTGCAAATAAATCTGTTTCGACTTTGGTGTGCGCACTCCATACCTAGCTACTAAATGTCACTGAATCTGCCAACTTTACATTCAATACAACGACTAACTGCCACGCACGTGTATACACAGCCTTTTGGTGTCTACACTGCGGTGTGCACTGTGCTTTATCATAAACTATGCGCAGATAAATGCAAATAGGCAAAATTGCCACTTTTGCGGTTAGGTTTGGCGAGCGAAATTGACAAAGTGAAGAGGCCTCTGGGTTTGTCAATGGCATTTTTAAGCGGAAATAACTTTTTAAGTATGTAATCCTAATGCACACATCCTATTATTTTAGTATTCTGTTACACAATTCGGTATCCATTAAGTAATCTTCATCGCCGTTATTAAGCTAATCAATCGCTTTACTGATTTTTGTGAAGCTTCACACAATACCCAGGTAGGTACCCCCTCTTATCTTAAAGAACGTTTCAAGTTCCGTCATGACACACATAATAGATATCTGAGGTCATCGGAAAATATGAGACTAGAGATGCCGATGCATTCTACCGGCTTTTATGACAAATCTTTTACAGTTCAAGCTGTACGGTTATCGAATGCCGTGCCCGTGTCGATAAGGCGTGCTCAATCTTTGTCCACTTTTAAAATACTGGGGAAAAAACACTTCCTCTCTCCTTAAACATCATCATTACATATAGTTCCTTGCTCTTGTTTCATGTTTATAATTTTACGTATATCTGTTATTTATCTAATAATGTATATTTATACAGGTAAGTATATGCTTTATGTATCTCGGCATCTGTTGTAAATGTAAATGGTAGACCACTGCAGTAATGTCTCTCCTTTTCCATTTAAATCCATCCAAAGGTTGTCTGTAAAATATCGTTTTTAACGATAACACCGCCCATTGTGTCACCCAATGTAAAATTTCTAAATTTATGTCTGTAATTTTTATGGTGTACATAATAAACAAGCGAGCCTTACAGGAAGTCGCATGGGATGTGTAACATCCTTGGTAATAAGAAACATTAAGGTAATAACTCGGTAATAAAAAACATTAAATTTAAAAGTCGTTCAAGCTGACGGCGAACTCTAGCACCGCGCGCGCTCATTGGTCAAATCAAATAGCGCGCGCTTCCACAGCTTCCTGTAACACACTTGCGTCCCTTTTCACGAAATCACTCCCGCAGATTTCCCACTCCACAGATTGCAGGAAAGCGAGAGGAAAGATTTCCAAGAAGCCGAGAGGAAAATTGTTACACATTAAAAAAAAGAAAGAAAAATAATTTTATTTGTCACAGAAATACACACTATTTCTTCGGCGGTTCGCTCAATACGACAAAAATAGACTTATTTCCGTTTTCACCGACATTCTTGAAGTTTAAAGGATCCCCTAAGCATTGTTAGGGGGCTAAAAAAAATATCGGATGGCGGCTAAAGATGGTCAACTCACCCAAATCCAAAAGTAGGTGAAGAAGTCTGAACTTAAAAAAACGCCACCGACTTCCGAAATAAAAGTAATTTTTCACTTTGTAGTGTTTTTTTATGGAAGCCGGTTGTTTTTGTTTGTTATACGTATTTATTTTTCACGTTTTTGTTGTGGTGCCTACCCCACACAAATTCAAATACCACTACCTGCTATGTAAATAACAGTGTCAGGAACTAATCATATCATCCACATACTAAGTGGGAAAAATACGTATTATTGAAGCTAACTCAAAAACGATTCAAGCAAAGTTAATAAAATTCATATGGGTGGTCCCATATGAATTTTATTAACTTTGCTTGAATCTCGAACCTCGAGAGCAAAAAAAAAATTCCCTAATTGGTCCACAATTGATGGAGAAATCGGTGGACATGCGTAATAAAAAAAAATCATACATACGTTACGAACATTATAACTGCCTCCTTTTTGAAAGTTGGTTAAAAAAAATAGAATCCAAAGTGAAAAGAGCTTCTAAACAAAAAAAACATTATAATATATAAAAATTATTTGAGGTCTGCCCAACATCTTTTTATTCCATAAGCACTTCTCTATTTAGTCGTCACCCCCTTTCTAGCCATATCATCTTTCCCTCACTCCCATCATTTCTTTGGTCTTCCCCTATTCTTACAGCCATCCATATTCATACTCAAAACTACTACATGCCCATACCATGACAACCGGTTACCACATAACTTTCCTTTTTCACCGGTGCCACTTTCAGAATTCCTCTTATATACTCATTGTGCGCTAAAAGGTGTATTTGGCAGCAATACAGCATATTTTTGAAGGCAGTAACCTAAAGGTGTGTCCAAGAGCGCGGCAGCAAGATGCGGCGTTTGCAGGATACATTTCTGCCGCTCTACGACTAAACCAACGAATGTTTGCGCGGCAGTTCTGTGCGGCACATCCGAGACACGCGGCGCGGCGCTGCGAACTTCAATCTGCCTAGCCTTTAACACGTCCCCAGAAATACGTCCAGACACAATTATTGACGAATATTTCCTAAAAATGTTTGTGCTTGACTGGTAGACAGAAACGTTCGCTCGCAGCAGTTGTCTAAACACAGCGTGACAGCCGCGCACGATTGCCGCTAAGAATGCAAAGAGTATTAAATTGCCTTGCCAAAGGAAATGCGGATTTATCAAAGAATAAATCTACTGGGACGATTGAATTGAATTCATTTGAGATTTCTCGACAGATTGTCTGGATTTATTGTTTCGTCTATATTTTCTTTGTCTGTTATAACTGCCCGTAGCTTCCCGCGTTGAGGTCGGAAATTATCCAACGGAAACGTACTACCAGGATAAGAATATCCTATATTTCTAACACAGCTTATGGTCAACCAGTGAGCTAAATTTCATTAAAATTAGTTCTTCGTTTTAGGAGTAAAAAGCTTATAAAGAGACAGACAGACAGAAAGACAGACCGACATAGTTAATTTCACGTTTATAATCTTATATATACAAGCTTCTGCCCGCGACTTCGTCAGAGTGGTTTTTGTTTTAACATAAAATATCCTGCAGCTGTGCCCCGTTACGTTAGCGTTCTTTCTGCCTTTTTTTCTTTTTATTGAGCTCCTAATGGTTGTAGCTTGATTTTAAATACCGAATTTCAAAAATTGGGCTATAAAAGTAAAAATATTTTTTCAAATCGGACTGGTAGTTCCAGAGATTTAGCGAGACAAACAAACAAATTCTTTAGCTTTATTATATAAATATAGAGTGGTCGGCAAACTCACTAGTTACTAGAGCCAAATATCAATACCATAAACGACTAAGATCTCTAATGAGAGCCAATCCTTGGTATTGATTCTCGCGTCATGTTTGTGAACGGGCGCCGTCAGTTGAAACTGGTCATCTCTCATCTGCCAGGGCTTTTAATCTTATATTTTCAATTGCTTTTGATTATTTTTTGTACATTGTTCTCACATATTAGCAACAAGAATAATGTACTCAGGATTTTGTAATATCTATATTAATTAAAAGAGTGTCCTTGGAGTTTCTTGCCCGTTCTTCTCCATAGAGATCTACGTTTTGGAATGGGTAACTAGCTTCAACTTTCTGACTAACTGACTGAATCTTTGACAGTTGAAAAGTACTTGTAAATGGTTTAATTGAAATAAATGCTTTGAGTTTGAATATATGTATCCAAACTGTCTCAATACACTTTTCTAAATCCTTAAACCTCCCATCCTCTTTCACCCCACTACGCTCCCTAAAACTTGCTAAAAGTAGGATGCCTTCAGCATCATCATCATATCGGCTGGTAATAATATGATGAGACATCTTACTTATTAACAAGTTAACCTTGGAAAACTTTGAAAGGTACCTACAGTAAATGATAAATTTTAGATGTCCTGTTAATTTTTGGTGAAAATACTTCGGAAACAAATCTTTGAAATATAGTTTAACCCGGACCCCCATGCGTATCTAATACGCGCGCACTCATCGAAATTGTACAGAAAGAGCCGAATGCGGCTCGCGAGCTGCGGTTAGCTGACCACTGGCTATAGAAGTATAGATATAGTATAAAAGCATGAATTATAGCTAAGTTTATCCACCTTATTATGTTATATTAGTTATATTATTATTTGCTATTATTTTAAATTGTCATGCAATTAGTCTAAGTCGTCTCACTTTACTATCCCGCTATTTAGACTCGCTTTTACAAGAGACAAATGACATGGCCAATTGGCCACCCACAAACTAATTATCTGAACAGTCCAATTCCTATTATTAACACTAATTACTTAAAAAATAGACAAACCATTTTTTTTAGGGTTCCGTACCCGAAGGATGCCAAATGGAACTCTATTACTAAACCTCTGCTGTCCGTTCGTCTCTCTGTCTGTCAGCGGGCTGTATCTCATGAACCGTAATAGGTAGGCAGTTCAAATTTTTACAGATTGTGTATTTTAGTATGGCCGCTATAAAAACAAAATTAAGTAAAAAATTAAATGGGGTACCCATACAAGAAACGTGTTTTTTTTACTAAAGCATAAAACAGTAGGTTTAAATATTGTACGGTGGTACGGAACGCTTCGTGTGCGAGTCTGACACGCACATGGCTGCTTTTTTTTAATACCTACAACTAGCTTTGACTAAAGGCGCGGGATACAAATGGCAAGAGGTACGGGCGGGCGTAGCAACGACAATATGGTGTGGTCATTGCGCCGTTTCATATTTTTTACAAAATGTGTAGGAACGACGTGGCGCGGGACATACAAACAACGCCCGCGCCACATCGTCGCCACGCACGCGCCTCGCCCGTGCCCCTCTCCACTTGAATATGTCCCGCGCCCTAGGCTTTTCCTTGGCAATCAATGTTTTCCATATCTGTCCTATTTTCAAGGATGATAAGTAGAACAAAAATCTAAAACCCTCGGTGCCTCGTTGGTGTAGTGGTTGCAAGCACTACAGCTGAGCATGATGTCCTGGATGCTATTCCCGGGTCAGGCAGTGTTATTGGGTTTTTTCTTTAGGAACTTCTCAGTAGCTGCCCGGAGTTTAGATTGCAATATGCTGGCCCCCTATTACATGAGACTTAGACATAACTAACGAAATCTGTCATTGTTTAATTATATGACCTATTGTGGTAGTAAGTAGTAGTAATAGTAATCTTATTCCTGGTGCATCGTCTTCACATATAATTAATGTATACAAAATATTGTAAAACATTTAAAAAGAGTAACGTTGGAGTTTCTTGCCCATTCTTCCTCATACGAAAACTACCTTTTGGAAGAGGCGACTAGAATCAATTCATTTTTCTTGTAAATTTTGACGTTCAAAAATGTATTTTAAGTGCCTAATTGAAATAAATTTATTTGACTTTGACCTACCAATCAAACACACACATTTCGAAAATCAGATAGTATCATTTTGGTTGACCAATTATTACAAATTACAAAGGACAGCATGGCCTGTAAGAGGCAATTTCGTCTAATCAAATAACACTTAAATGCCATAAAATTTTTGCTATAAAATCCGTACTAATATCGATCCCAGATGTCTTGATTAATACGAACAGGCCTTTGTCTGGCCTGGCCTGGCAATTCCTCCCCTCCTTTTGCCCTAATAGTGACATGGCGGATTAATTAAGTGCCTACTAGCAGCCTAGCTGGTTTAAGTACTGCTATTAAAATGGTATTGTTGGCAATAAGTAAGTAATTGAACAAATAAGTAATTAGGCCTATTTTTTTTCTCACTAGTTAAAAGTCTTCAATCATTGTGAAAACCCGGTTTTACGACAGTACATTAGTAATGAAGGACTATCAATAACAATACAAGAATTTTGGAAGCCGGCTAACTGCATGCATGCATGTCCAAAGGATTTTTTATATATTTTTGGAAATATTAAATTTTACATATATGAGATTAATTACAATTTAAGTATTATAAATTTTTATTTAAAAAAAAATGCAGTTTTTCTCTAAATTTAATAAGTAAATAAAAGTTTTAATTTAGGGAACAGCCTATTTATTACCTGCATTTTAACTTGATAGCGAATGTTATTGATATTTCGAAATTTTTCAAAAATGAAGTCAGAATTATTACACCATTTAATAATAATCAATCATC
The DNA here is from genome assembly GCA_916610215.1 of Omphaloscelis lunosa. NCBI lineage: Eukaryota > Metazoa > Arthropoda > Insecta > Lepidoptera > Noctuidae > Omphaloscelis > Omphaloscelis lunosa. The sequence goes on along the minus strand of OU744266.1, from coordinate 4,727,508 downwards.
ATTTAAAATCGGACAAATTACGTAACATCATGGCAACTAGTTGCTATCTAGCGTGAAGAACATTAACATAACGATGATGTTACTAAATCCGTGACCACCTCATTATTTCCACTTTATACCTGAAAGAATATAATGGCCACTTAATAAAAAGCTCGTAAAAACAGCACTTCGTTTCCAGGAACACTTGTTTTGATTTCATTCGGCCATATGGCTTAGGGCCGGAGCACACTTTGATATTAAACAATCGTGTCGTAATTGTTTTGAATATAAATTACGTAAATGTTAGGTAAATATTAACCGGCTTCAAGAAAGGACGAGGGTAAGTACTCGATGTTTATTTTGTTACTAAAAGAAGGGATCAAAGTTCTTTCAAAGAAATTGTATACAATATCTTATGAATACAATACCTAAGTGTGTTTTTTTTTCACATTTAAGTGATGTCACCAATATCACGAATTTCATGTGACCAGAAGACTAAAGTAACCGTCATGAGAAGCTATAAATTTTGTAAACAAGTGTTCAGGAGTTCACAACATTTGGACCAACAAAAAAAATGAATTTGTTTAAGATTTAATAAATTATTAAGTAACAAATATTAATTAACATATATTATTTAAGAATAATTATTCGTCAGATTCAGATGTTTCCATTTCTGTGTCAGAATCAGTGACATGTATCACGAAGCTGTCTACAGTTTTATCAATCATCTCATCGATTTTGGAATAAAAATTATCGTCTTCCTTGATAACATGCTCCACACAACGCTTCCAATTTTCCGAAGTAATCTGCTGCAGTCCCTCTTGTAATCATTGTTTTACCTCGTCAAATTTAAAATTTGTATTTTGTTTACAATCCCTGCGACGGACGCGTTCCGGTACCAAGAAACACAAACGATAGCGCTTTGCGTCGTTAAAATATGATCCGACTAAATTAAATAGGTTATTACTTTCATATAACCCGTCTATATTTCATGTCGATTGAATATGGTCAATTTATTATTATCTCGCAGTATAAAATGTTTACTTAGTAAAAGATGTTTGTTTACATAATTTATAGCTTCTCGTGACGGGTACTTTATATTTATACTACAAACATTTTAAAAAAATCAAATTACTTGAAAATGGTTGACATTGGCATAGGGGTCATCAGGGGTAATTTGGTTGCAAATGACCTCTCTTACATCCCCTTAACGGATTACCGACGTATAACCAATACCCCGCTATGTGTATATATTATAATGTCAATACGAATTTTAAATGTTACACTTTTAAAATCCCAGTATACAAAATGAGAATCGCATCGATTTAAGGGTCTTTCAAACAGGCGCGACAAGCGACGCGACACAAAGACACCGCTCGTCGCGCGACGAGCGGTGTCTTTGTGTCGCGTCGCGTGTCGCGCCTGTTTGAAAGAGCCTTTAGGCAGGCACCTACCTAAATCGATTCGAGTCTCATTTCTTGTTCGACGCCACAGAGCAACTCATAATCTACCTACGTATCAAAGGACCAATAGGGATGAATACAATTTTTGTTTTTTTTTTATCCTTCAGGTTGATTATTAAAAAAAAATATAGGACACGTATTTTTTAAGTTTATACGTTAACAAAAAAATACGGCGATACATTGAGGTAAAATGTGCGATGTCTTTTTTTTAACTAAGGCATCTCGCAGTTGACCACTAAGGTCATGGCAGCTTAACCGGGCTTTTTTGTGGCTGCCTAAGCGTCTACACTCAAAGCCTCCAACCAGGCGCAAAAACTATGCTAATTAAAATTAGGCGAGCGCTCGCTAAGGGCACCCCCTGTGGTGTGCGAACCTCGGCTTAAAGGCTCTTTCAAACAGGCGCGACACGCGACGCGACACAAAGACACCGCGCGTCGCGCGACGCGCGGTGTCTTTGTGTCGCGTCGCGTGTCGCGCCTGTTTGAAAGAGCCTTAAAGCGTCGCTGGGAGCAAGATGGGACAGGCTGGATCAAATGAGGACAATTATTATTATCAGGGGAATTTAAAGCTACGTGCTCATCTGCAACAACTGCTGGCACCTCGTAATCGAGCAAGGGTCGGGGGGGTGCTATGACGTCGTCACGAGTATGAAGATTTTACACTTACTTGTGAAGTATTTTCTTATTAAATATGATAAAACAAAAAATACGTGTCTAATATTTTTTTATTAGCTGACTGACGGACTAAAATAACTAAAACTATTAGACTAAAACTAAACTAAAATTAAACTAAAATATGGCGTCGAAAAATTCCTCCGCGTCGCTGTCGACTGGTAATGTACCCAAGAGACTGGCCGCATTGCCACGTTGTATGGCAATGCTTAGCCGCTGGCCAAGGTAAAAACCAGCCCTTGGGTCACGGGAAGTGTCAACCAGTCGTTTCGGACTAAATAGTTTTATTTTTTGAGCCAGGCATCATCCTCCACGGCCAGTCGGGTAAAAATCGGGCCGATCTCTTTCAATAGGAACATAGAAAACCCAGCACTATTTGGCTACGGTCTTCGCTCACGTTTTTAATATAAGTGGTGTGCCGAACTATAGTAAGGCACCGCTGGTACGTGATTTGTGTCTACAACTATTCAGATATCTGGTAGTCATATCTTGAAAAGCCATGTCCGATTTCCCACCGGAAAAAATGACGAACTTTCATAAAAATAAATATCCCTTATTTAACCACTTTTTTTTGGGTGGGAAATTATCAAATAACTTCTCCCGCTCTGGGTGGGGCGTAGCGTGTCGGACTCTTGCTGATTAAAACCCACCCGTGTTCCTTCAGTTGCAATGTTGCCGGGGGCCACGGTATCCCTTTTGGACTTTCCCGCGACTCTGGCAGGCATAGGCCCTAGTAGACCCCGTCAGTTCTGCTGACAGCTCTTTGAGGCGCGCGTGGAACACAACGCACCGTCAACCCGGCCCGGGTCCTTATCGGACGGCGAGCTACCCATTGCTACTCCTTGCCATTGCCATGGCAACCCCTTAGGAACGTAAAAAAGTAGACTTTTTTAATATTTTTTCGTGGGTAAAAGTGAGTACATAAATAAGCTAACATATTAAAATCAAACAATAGAAGTTCATAAAGAAAGAAAAGACGTTTTTTTTTTTTTTCATTTTCAGTGTGACTTTAATAAGGTATTTTTTTTTTCGATATTTCGGAATCAATACTGATATTTTTTTAAATATCGATACGATATAATATCGTTACTTTTTCGCATTTCTTGCATCCCTAGGCTATGCGTTGTCTGTCAGTGAATTAATGAATGAATTTAAGATTTTTATTATTTTGTAATTAGACGATTTTTAAGCACTTTATTCAACTGCCTAGCCTTTTCCCAATTATGTTCGGATCGGCTTCCAGTCAAACGGAATGCAGCTGAATACCAGTATTTTACATGGAGCGACTGCCTATCTGACCTGCACAACCCAGTTACTGGATAATACGATACCGCATAGCAAGACTTCCGGGCTTCCGGCTACCCGTAACGACTGTCAAAGATCTACAAATCACAGCCGGGAGCAATGGCTAAGGAGAGTGTCAAAACGATACTTTTAAGCATAGTTAACAGCGACTGTCCTGCCTTGCATGGCCATAAGCTCATAATACCATTACTTAGTGGTAATTGTGACTTCGTGCTTTTTATGTTCACAGCACTCTAATTAATGGTCAAATTCTTCAGTTTGTTTAATGAAAAAAAGCACGAAATGAAAATAAAATAATACCTCTGAATGCCTTTGAGTCAATAAATGTTCAGTAATTACGTTACTGCGTGTCGAAAGCATATTATTTTTACATTTTCAGTACGTATTAACCGGAAATATATTAACGTTCTTGTTTCTATGTGAAGTTCAAATGAAATCACCATAAAATAATCAAAAATAACTTGTTATGTACCGGTTACTATTATGATTAATCTTGCACTAACAGCCACTGTCAGTCTCCATCATCAGATTAGCTAGAAGACAACAAAATATTGTATTGTCATCAGACCTACACTCGTTAGCAAAATTCCAACTCAATTAGATTATGGGAAGTAGGTAAAGAACCGATCACAAGATTTCAACCACATCAGTTAAATAGACGAGCAAAAGTGCTCCAATTACGAACTCAGAAGCGATTAAATCCCACAAATGATCGCCAATTAAAAATCGTGCGATAAAAAACGGGCGTGCAATCTTCGCTGAGCGTATACTTTATTACACTTAATTAGGGCGTTTTGCGGTTTCGACTTCCGAACCAATTTGCAAAGGAATTCCCACCTTACTCATGAAAAAATAAGAGTAGTTTTTAGTTGTGGTGTTGTGGTTATATCTGGTTGTATCGGTCGTTTAGCACGAAGTCGGCATGTGCTTCGAATAGCCACCTATTTAGTGGGTGTCCATTACAAGCGAGTAGCATTGTTTTTTTTTTGCTTATTGGTAGTTTTTTTTTTTAAAGTTGCATGATATTTTAGTAACAAAATGCTTTGTTATTTACGAGCATTTACCTACAGTCTATTTTACTACGGTCTAACATCATAATGCGAGAAAAATAGAAAGAGATAGAATAAATGCTTTACTATTTGTCCATCGCGCATAGCTCAGTAGAGCCACTGAAAAGTTACTAACCTACCGCAAATGATTGATCTCCGGGTAGGCAGGGAGACTAAGCCTACGTTCGCACGGACGTAAAAATATCGCGGCAGGATTTTATCACGCACTGGATTTTCAACTCTCGGTGTTGAGCCGAGTGTTGAGAATCCAACAGAGTGCAACTCAGCGCGGCGCAAAAACGAACTATTGGATTTTCAACTCTTGGCGCTAAGCAGAGCGTTGAAAATCCAGTGTGTGAAAAAAAATCGCCGCGGGAAAAAATCGTCCGTGCAAACCTAGGTTTAGTGCTTACGGACACGACACGACACCGTCGCCGCCTTGCCACCACGTCGTCACCGCACAGCCACCGCGCCGCCGCTCCGTCGCCGCGCCGTTTCCGCTTGATTTTGCCATATCATTTATAAAACGCATGCATTTTTGCAAGCGGCCGACATTGTAGTAAAAAAAAACAGTTTAAACCAGGGACTGAAATATACCGGTACCGCTTAAAAATAAAGGTTGAGCTATACCGATACCTTTATAAAAGTTGGGCTAAACCGTTATTTAACCTTTACACGATTTCGGTACCGAAAAACATGCGAGACGGCGCGGCGCGGGTGCTTATACAGTCGTGTCCTTCCGATCGGAATAAAAACCAATACTGAGTTACAATCAGCAAGTGAACGACAGACAAAGTGTGGCGGCGGTGCATCAAAGAAAACCCCTATTTATTAAGGTTTAGGTACTGCTACCGATACATTTATAAAGGTTAAGGTACTGCTGCCGAAATATACCGGTATGCATTTCCAACCCCAAAATTCCGCTTCTGAAAAAAAAGAACGGTATCGAAATATTTCAGTAACCCACGGTTATTTAACGGTATGACGTCATACTGAAATTTAAAGGTACCTTATTTTTTAGATAATTCAGTCCCTGGTTTAAACAATACTAGCGGTGTGGTGGCCGCGCGGCAGCGTCGCGGCAGCAAGCTGGCAACGTTGCATAAGCACAGCTTAGCCTCGGTCTCGAAGTCAGCAGGCGCGGGGCGGCGGCGGCGGCGGCGCGAGAGCGGCGCGTTCAAATGCATAGTTTTATATGGAACTGTTCTCGCTCCCCGCGCCGCTGCCTTCGAGGCCAGTTCCATATAAATCTATGCATTGAAACGCGCCGCTCCCCGCGCCGCCGCTGCCGCAAGCCCGCTGACTTCATGTCCATAGCCTTAGAGGCGCGGTGGCGGCGATGCGACGGCGTCGTGTCGCTGAGCTTTGACATAGCATACAGTCTGATGCCTTCTTAATTTTAACGTCTAAAAGTTTCATTTTAAGTGCACTTCTGCCTAACCCTTCAGGGAATACTGGCATGATGTTATGTTATGTTATTTATAAAGCCTGTATTCTGGTTAGCCACAACTTTTCCCTTCAACCAGCTATCCTATTATAGACTGTTATTAAAAAATACAATAGAAGTGGATATATTTAGTAACCTGTTGCCACACCGAGCTCTGCGCTCAGCGCTCGGTGTGGCAACACGCCGTGATCGAGTTCGCGACAAATCAATCGTCATCCTGAGGATGTATCGTTGAGAGATGAAACACGTGTCAATTTCTTTGGGTTTTTTTAAGACTCTTTAGAAATAGCTAAGCGGAACAGGTAACTAAATATATCCACTTGTATTATATTTTATAATGGATTTCCGCAAGGTCACGCCTGAATCAATTAACTATAGACTGTTATTTCAATATCGCTAACACAGGCACCCCAACCGTAGGTGTAAACAGCCGTATACAAAACAATGCGAGCTCCAATCTGTGTATGAACAGCTTTATTCTGATCGCGTAGGTAACTGTTGCACTATCGCTACAATATAGGGGTGTTAGTTATATTGCTTTTAGCACTCAATAATGTTCTGCTATTCTATGCACTGGTGCTTTTTAGTTATATGCGGAGCCTTTTTGATAATTTTTAATTTTGTATTTTCGACTTTTCCTGAGTACGTCCCCTGCAACGGTCAGTTTTTAAATACAATAAAATACTTTTTATTGAAGTAAAAACTTCTTTAGGCGCATTGGGCATTTTTCAGATGGGACTATTGATTTCGCGACACCATGACGACACCTCATTTTTGTAACCGCGATTGTGCTCTTTATTTATATTACATTACGGGTCAATGTTCTATGCAAGTATTTTTACTTTAAAGGTTTTTTAAACGCGATTGTGCTCTTTATTTATATTAAGTTACGGATCAATGTTCTTTGCAAGTAATTTTACTTTAAATGTTTTGTAAACGCAATTATGCTCTTTAGTTATATTACTTTACGGATCAATGTTCTATGCAAGTATTTTTACTTTAAAGAATTCGAAAGTTTTTTTTTTTTTTTTTAAATGCGAGTGTGCTCTTTATTTAGATAAGGTTACGGACCAATGTTCTATACAAGTATTTTTCTCTTCCACCAAGACGATCTTGTTCAAGTTTTCACTTCTGTCGGCACTCCCGGAGTGTTTTTTGCTTAAAACATGGTATAAAAAGAGGATAAAAACAAAAAAAAATAACAATAGCATACATGTTTTTGCTTAACAGTCATAAGCGTACCAATTTTCAAAAGCATAACTAACGAAAAAGTCTCTGACACTGTAAAAACTATGACTACACAACCATTTATTCAATTTATTTTTGAATAATCTCATATTTATTGTCTTGAGATTACTTGGTATCTTATTAAAAATACGTACACACATATATATACAACTTTTATTACATTTGGCTAGTCTCGGAAGGATATCCAGTACGAGCGTCATCAATTCCTTATACATGTTTCGTATATGTAAAGAGATGGCGGCGGCAATAAGCCAAGCTTTTTATACAGAATGGGATATCTATCCAATTTTTACACATTATCGCAGGAATGTGAGAGTCATTACGCTTCAGGAACCCCAAAGTTAATTTAAGTCACAGTATAAATAAGTAACAGTTTTATGTCTTCATAGAAAACGGCCGAAACGACGCGCTTCGAGATCTCAGTGTATATCAGTACGCAACAATATTGAGTGCGCAGCAGTTACGAAGGTTTATCTACCGAGTGGCCGTGGGTAATTATTTCAAGGTCACTGCCGAGACATAATACTGTTACTTTATTATACTGTGTCTAAGGTGAGGTGAGGGTCTCCGGCAAGACCATCCGACGACCGTCACCTTCCGCGACGTCTGCAGCGTGGTACTCCCTCTGCGGTCTTCGTCACACCAGGCTGAGCCAGGAGACCGCTACTCCCAAGGGTGTTAAATAAATTTGTGACCATAGACCTACCTACCCCATACTTTTTATTCTGGATAAATAAATAAGTTAAAGACTTAAACATGGTATAAACTTGTTACAGTCTGCTTTAATATAATGTCCACATTTTTAGTTATTGTATCAATTGCATGCCAAATTATTAATAACGAGTTAAAGGTAAACTATAGAATGTCATAGATTAATTGGTAATACAATAATAATAGTCATTCAAATCATACATCGCAAACATTTTCATTAATACCTTTGCATACCAATTTTATACTTTCAAGTTATAAATTAATGTCATAAAAATTATACCCATGCAGCCATTTACATACTTTGTTTTTAAATAAGTAAGGATTATTTAATATTTTAGTTCTTTTCGTATCTTATTGTAGAAATATACGTACACAACATCACAAGGCATGTCTAACTTACATATTTTATGATGTCAACTTAGGGTGGTCTTATTTCCCGGGTCGACGACGGCGCGTTGTGTTCCACGCGCGCCTCAAAGAGATGTCAGCAGATTCGAAGGGGTCCACTAGGGCCGATGCCTGCCGGGGTTGCGAAGAAAACCGAAAGGGAGATCGTGGCCCCCGGCAACAGGGCAGCCGAAGGAACACGGGTGGGTTTTAGTCAGTAAGAGTCTGACACGCCCTCCCGCTCCGCCCAGAGCGGGAGAAGTTATTTGATGACTTCCCACCCTCAAAAAAAAAAAAAAAAGGGTGGTCTTATTTATCTCCACCATATAAACCTTATCTATCACAGATAATTTAACCCCTCCCTCCCCCTCTCTAAATATTCTAGATTTTTAAAAATTATATTCTTAAATATATCTAGTTTATAAAGTCTTTGGCAAATTATTTTTAACATTAAATATCACAAGAAAATAGCTAAATCCAGTTCCAAGAAAATGAAATATCCTTCCGTGCCGCGACCTTCGATCCGCAATACAATGGATTCCGGTACACGTGAGCTCTTGGCCCCGGAACATTGTCCCGTCTGTTTGACAATAAGCAATAAGTGACAACTGTCCAAATATGGCGGTTTGGCACAATACCACGCTTTGAAATGTGGTCCCGTTGTTATTTGTATGTTTGGAGAGGACTTAATTTTTGGCTTGACCAACTTTCATTATTGACTATTATTGACGAAAAATGGCTAGAATAATAGAGGGGCTGGTGACTTAATAATAACAGCTGCACGTGTCGATCGATCAGGTTAAGCTACGCTTGCCGTGGTTGGTCCGTGGATTGGTGAGAACATCTTTACATACCGTGACGCCTACGTGCCTCAGACAGCACATTAAGCCGTTGATCCCAGCTGTCATTCGTGGATCTTTGACAGTCGGTACGGGTCGTCAGAAGCCCGAAAGTCTGACAACCAGTCTTGCCATGCGGTATCGTATTACCCAATAACTTGGTTATGGAGATCAGATAGGCAGTCGCTTCATGTAAAATACTCGTATTCAGCTGCATCCGGTTAGACTGGAAGCCGACCCTAACTTAGTTTGGAAAAGGCTAGGCGGATGATGATTGATGAGATGTGGGTGTACTAAAGGGACACCTCTGACTAACCCTTTGGGGATTCCAGGCGTGATGTTATATTATGTAATATTGGTAAGTTTGTAGCATTCAAATAAGAATAAAAAAATAAAAAAAAAAACATATTGACGCGATTTTCAAACAATCAATCAAATTAGCATTTCAAAAGTAAATTCTAAAGAAAAAACCTTTTGAAGTAAAAACTTCTTTAAGCGCATTGGGCATTTTTGAGATGGGAAAAAACAATTGAACTCGCGACACCGTTACCGACACCTCATCTTTGTAAACGCGATTGTGCTTTTTATTTATATTAAGTTAGGGATCAATAATCTATGCATATATTTTAACTTTTAAAGGTTTGGAAGTATTTTTTTTTAGTTTGCACTTCTGTCGGCACTGCTGGAGTGCCACTGTTTTTTTTTTGTACAGTGGCCTGCACGTCATAAGTAACGTTGACCTTGACGTGGCCTAGACGTAGTACTGTGGCACCATCTATATCGCCGCATGCGAACTACGCATCACACTGATGTCACAAAAAATCCTGCATTGCGCAAGCAAAGTTTACCGTACGACTAGCATATACATATGCAACATCCCGACAACAATCGTCGGGCAGTAACCCACCAGAGCCAAGTTCACACTTCCTCCATAGAAATGCTCCCTTTTCTATGAAGGAAGAGTGAACTTTACACCCTGTTCCCCATACCTCTATAGTATCTACAGGAGTTTCAATAGAACAAGGGACGGAAACAATAGATCGAAGGCATATGACGTAAACTAACCCACACTGAGCCCACATGGTGGATCACTGCCCACTCCCTCTTACAGAGAGGAGGCCTGTGTCCCAGCAGTGAGAACACTATATACTGATTATGGTGGTGCAAGGGGCTGGTTTATACTGGTCTTATTACCACAGACTTTAAGACAGCTTTTTCTCTGAATTAACTACATAATATTATGTCTACAGCAAGGACATTTTAATAGCCTATTATGAAAATGAGCCTCCCAATAGACCAAATTAAAAGAGACTCGGCAACATTATTAAATACCGAACCAATTTGCACTGCGCAACCGAGGACCAGTTACTTGGCTAGCCAAACATAGCTTAAAGCTGTCTTAAAGTATATTATTAAAATAATTGCAATGTTAAGAGCAGAAAATCGAAACATCAGCACAGTACCATTTACATAATAATATGCTATCATACGAATTATAGACAAGGAATTGTTTTTTGAACAGCTTCATTAATGGTAAAGTCCGAAGTTTGCAATTTAAAGGACCAGTTTTTGGCAAGTCAAGAAGATAGATTATTTCGACAACCGATGCGTTTTAGGACTCATCGCGCCAGCCACCAAAACGTTGAAGATACGATGTGTAACTGAGAGGTCCTCCTAAGTAAGACTTTCTGTCGGGTAAATTGCGATTGGCAACTGTGAGTTCCTAAATTCGATTTACAGTCGGGAATATTATATATACATATAACTGTTATAACCAGTGATCGGAGTCCTTGCATCATGAATAGTCAGAGAAATGATAACATGGAGAAGCCTTTTTTCCGGGATTTCATTTTGGGACTGAATCAAATATTGTACAAGTAAGGATTTCTAAACTACTACATTAGAAATTTATAGAATGCGATAGATAAACATTTAAAATTGTTTTTTTTTTCGTATTTAGCAAGTAATAAAGTGAATCTTACCGTTGTGCGTCCATTCCAAACTTACATAAAATGACTAATTTAGTTGTTATTTCTTGTAAGTATATTAACTGCTGCTTGTAATTGTTACTATTCTTGAATAAATAAATAAAAATATATTTGTATACTTCTTAATATTTTTTCGCATTCAATGCAATAACAGCAAAAGGGATTAAACATTTCTTATTCATATTGATGTATTCTTTATTCTACACAATACAACATTTGAAATTCCTTAAAAAATCTTAATAATTTCAAAATCCCGGAATCCCGGAGGCACATCTATATTAATATATATGTGCCAGTTCTTTGACCCCAAATCCATTTACCCACTCCGATCACTGATTATAAGAGTTCGGAGTTTCAATTTAACCCCCGACGCAAAAAGAGGAGTGAAGTTTAGCCGCTATGTGTTTGTGTCTCTCTGTGGCACCGTAGCTCTTAAACGGGTGAACCGATTTGAATGCAGTTTTTTAATTTGAAAGCAGGTTTTCTAGCGATGGTTCTTAGACATGTTTTATCAAAATCGTTTCAGCCGTTTGAAGATTATCAGTTCATTTCTAGTTTATTAATGGATGTGAGTATCTTCCACAAGTCTGATCGATTTGAAATTTGGTATTCTGTTACTTCAATGATATTAGAAGAACAAAGTAACCTTGAACTGATGCTGCAACATCACCCGAAATTTGAATATACCCAACTCCCTTACCAACTTACAGCACATGTATCGTGTTTGAGCTCATTGGAATGGTCTCAATGAATAGGTTATAGATAGATGGTGAACAGGGTCTGGTGATGGAGTAGGAAAGAGAATCGAAGAAATGTTTGCGTCGGGGATTTTCTAAACTGTTAAAATTGTACGTGTTCACTCTATGAATATTGGGAAATAATGATGATTGTAAATGTGGCTAAACAATAACAGCCGTGCAGCTGTTATTGATCTAAGGTTGATCTACGCTTGCCGCGGTCGGTTCGTGGATGGGCGGAATGGATGGTCCATTAAATATCAAGAACCCTCCGCGCCTCGGAAAGCACGCTAAGCTGTTGGTCCCGGCTGTCATCCGTAGACAGTCGTTACGGGTAGCCAGAAACTAAAAATTCTGACAACCACTCTTACCAAGGGGTATCGTGTTGCCCATTAACTAGGTTGTGGACGTCAGATAATTAGGCAGTTGCACCATTTAAAATATTGGTATTCAGCTGCATCCGATTAAACTGGAAGCCGACCCCAACATAGTTGGGTAAAGGCTAGGCAGATTGATTTAAATGTATTGAAATAAGAGCACACTTTTTACCATATCTAATCAGCTTCTGTTCTCCATTTCCACTTTATCGATATATTCAATAAATGGTTCCATCGAAATAGGTAATAGATTTCAAGTGCTTTATTTACGTATATTGTGTTTGATGACCTCAATTGAATAAATGTATTATAGTAGAACAGTGGAACAACGTCCTCTTTTCCATTAAAAATTCCGGTACAAAAAAAAATATCGGTCACTATACTTTCAAGTGTACCTAGATTATTTTGGTGCAGCACGCGTAGCATGACCACCGTAGAAACGGGTTTTGTCGACGGAAGAATAGACAAAATGACAGATAAACTATAACAATCTGTCAGTTTGTCTATTCTTCCGTCGACAAAACCCGTTTCTACGGTGGTCATGATACGTGTGCTGGTGGTGTTTCTAAGTAGGTATTTAAAAATTGACATAGAAAGCCGTAGGCTTTAGGTTTTAGTCACATGTAGTTAACAAATTTACCGGATTATCGTAAACTTTGCTCTGGCGAAACGTTTAATAAATCTAACTTGATCTTTTATTAATCGCTGGCAAACACTCCTTTGTACACATGGCTACACATCAAACTGTACATTCCATTATAAGCTGACCTCTCATTGTGCGGAAATCCTATACAATGCGAGATCAGCATAAACTGGAAATGTATAGCTTGGTGTGTAACCGTGTGTATCTATGGTGTTTTTTTTTCAATAAGAAAAAAAAAATCTAAAATAACATATTCAAACTTACTTATATTTTTACTAAAGCGGAATATGTTTTGCACTAAGATTTTATATTTACCAAATTGAATGTAAATAAATATAGTTATTTACTTACTCACTAAGATACTGATGGCACTAATTCGGTAATCTCTGTCAACAAAAATGTGGTGCCGCTCAACCACCTGATTTAAATCCATTAGTCGCCTCTTACGGTTTAAAAAATACATTATAAAGAGGACTTAATGATATTTTACAGTTATACATTAAAATAAAAACGGTTCAAAATTACTTGAAACGCCATTTATATTTGTATAAGGAATCATCACATTTATTCCACAATTTGCGCAGAAATCATAATTAAACGTTTCCTTATAAGGGAATTTAATGTTAAATGGCAATAAAAATAATGCATTTTTCCGAAGTATTCAAAAATGTAGGGTGGTCGGGTTGGCAGTCGAAGATATAAAATATGACTACCGCTTTTTCAAAGAGCGTTTATGGACATTCTGAGGAATAAAGATCGCGTTTTAATGATATTAAAATAATATTAAGAGCAACTGTGGCTTTATCTTGTAACCATGACAACCGGCAATCGACTGCGGATAAAATCTTAGCTTAACGAGCGACTGTTAATTAAACGAAAGCTGATTTTAATAAAGTCTTTATTAACTCCAATGAATTGTTGAATTTTATCTACACTAATATTATAAGAGGTAATATTTGTTTGTATGTTTGTAAGTTTGTATGTAGGGGGTAATCTCCGGAACTACTGGTCGGGTTTGAAAAATTCTTTTTGCCTTGGATAGCTAAATTCTTGAGGAAAGTTATAGGCTCGGGCAGAAGTAGGTCTTGTAATAAAAAGGCGAAACAAGACATAGATTCGATTGCTTTTTATAATTCAGTCAACAAATCACAACAGTTTACGGACGCTTGACAATTTTTTCGTTAATTTTTTTGTTCGTTTTTGTGTCAGAACCAGGCGATAGTTGTTTTAAAACCCCGAAACGATCAATAGCAATTGTAATTTTTTCCACATTGATGCGCAAATTGATCGTCTACCAAATACAATTAAAGCGATTGACAATATTACTATTACAACTTATTGTTTCGGGGTAAGAATACATCAATATATCTATCTATCAAGATTATAATGTCTCACCTCACTGCTGGGCAGCGATACAATACAACTATCATTATTTGCCTAGCCTTTTCTTAACAATGTCGGGATCAGCTTCCAGTCTAACTGGTGCAGCTGAATACCAGTATTTACATGGAGCATACTTACAACGATCAGAGAGCGGTGGTGGCCAAGTGGTAACGGCCGCGACTTACGAGTTGTAGGTCGTAGGTTCGAACTCAAGCTGGTGCTTTAATTTGTGTAAATTATTTCATCGCCACTGCTCTCAAAACGGTGAAGGAAAACATCATGAGGAAACCGGTATGTCTTAGAACCAAAAACTTCGAACACATGTCACATCTATAAAGCCGCACTGGCTCCGCTTAGTGGTTACGGCTCACTCTCTCTCAACAAAAAGAGGCCTGTGTCCTAGCAGTGGGAACATTATTGGTGACTAAACGCGCGAGCCGAGCGAGCGAACCGAGCGGTGCCGTAGCAGTGGCCCGTGAGCGCTGTATCCAAGTTAGTCGCAGCTACTTGGCTGTGTGAGTGTTCAATAATATTTTTAGAAATGGAAATTATTCGACGTGCAATAAGAAAATGTTATGGTTATGAAATAATAGCAACTACTACACGACAGTTTAAATCGTAAAGATACACTATAAACGCACCTGCTTTAAAAGTTTCAATGTGGGAGCAAGTCTCAAGTATTTGTAACCCTAATGTTTATTTAATGACCCATAACTGAGAGGATTGACGGTGTACATGCTTACTTACATTGACGAGCTCTGAATATACAGTACTTGAGAACGATGCTTTTGAGAAATATACTGTTGAACATAACGGGACGGGAATAATAATATGTTCATATTTATTCCAAACCATAGTGTTCATAGGAGGTTCATACATAAAGACTCATAGCTTCAAGCTATCAATAAATAAATAAAAATCTTTATTTAGAGGGAAGACTCATAAGTATAGAATTAGTCACATTGTCCTTAAAACTAAGTATTTGTAAATACGGTGCCAATTGTAACTGACAGCAGTGAATTATGAACAGTCTACTCTGTCAGCAATCATTTTCAGAGCCCTGCTATTTTGTTGGATATTTTTAGGGTTCCGTACTTCAAAAAAAAAATGGAACCCGTATAGGATCACTCATGTGTCTGTCTGTCCGTCTCTCACAGCCGATTTGCTTCAAATGTACTGGATCAATTTAGTTGAAATTTAGTACGCATATGTATTTCTGTGACCCAAACACGGACGTGTAATGTAAATTAATTAATTTTGAATATGGGAGTCACTTCTGGGGGGCAAATTGTCAAATTAAAAAATAAAGTTTTGCAAACTGTATACCGTGTCACTTAATAAATGAGAGGACTTGTTGCGAGGACCTCAAATATATATAAGTATTTATAATTTTAAAATAAGTACATTTATATGTACATTTAAGGATATTCAAGAAAATTGATGAAAATTGACCGCCTTATCTCCGAAACTACTGAGCCTAAAATTTAAAAAAATAAAATACAGGGAATGGTTCTTTAATCATAGATTACAGGAAAACCTATAAGAAGTCTATGATCTTAAAATAAGATGGTAAATCTCTCAATATTGTGCGTACAAACTCACATTTTACAGTTTGCAGTTGGAATGTATGGGAGGACATGTATTTCAACTACAATGTTAAGTTTGTATTTAGGATAAATTCATCGCAACTACGGAACCCTTCATTGTGTGTAGTCTGACACGCACTTGGGCGGTTTTTTTTCTAAGTATTGACTATAGAACTCGTTCGGATTAAACCAACTAAAAAGTCTATTAATATATAAGAATTGAAATTGATGCTTTCGTACGAAAGTACGAGTTTCGAGAAAATAGTAACCTTTTGAAACAAACTTCAAAAGTGTGAATGAGGCTGTGCCGTACATACATACTTTGAGCAGATAAAAGAAGGCAAGTACCTTATTAATGCAATCTTAACCTCCCTGAATCAGTTTGAATTCTCGATAGAGCTATGAGTTTTCAGAATTGAAAGAATGAACAGTGCACTGTAACCGCAGAATGTAAAATAAAATGTTTGTCGTACTCCAAAGTATGATAAACATTTTCACTTCTGTATGTAGATACTGAAGTGAAATAGTGACTACTACTGGGTATATCAAGTTTCAAACACAATTTTCAGTCGGTACAAATGAATGGAAGTTGAATAGTACTCAGCACACACGGTTCTAACGAAGGTGTTGCGTTGTGTTGAAATACTTACTTTTCTTAGACAAAATGTCTATAATGAATAAACGATTATTCAATACGCCGTCTAATTTGTTATCTAGAAATGGATGAAAAGGTACCAAAGTTTATTTGTAGTCGTGGACCAAAAGACCAGAATTTGTTTATCCCTACCATCGCTGATCGAAAGACCCGTTTATACTCTATTTTCTTCTATCATTAAAAAATAAATATGCAATACTCACATAACTCCTTCCCCAGCACCCACGTCTCCGGCTTAGAGTTGACCTCCACCAGCACAGTCGGCGTACACACCAGTAGCACCATCAGATCCGCAATACTCAAGTTCACCAGAAAAATGTTCGTCGAGTTCCTCATATCCTTAGTCTTTAGTATCACTATCGGTACCATCACGTTCCCAATCACACCGAGACACATTATCACTATACAGAACGTCATCGACGTCGCTTTTATGTAATACGGGATCTCAGCGTATTCCGTAAAATTGTCATTCGACATCGCGTATGTCGCATTCGTGAAATTCGTCTTCCCGAAACCCGAATTTTCGTACTCGTCCGAAGTTTCGTATGTGCAGTTTTGTGTTGCATTTTTGTAGTTAAATGTTATGTTCCTACAGTCGTAATGTAGTGTGTTCACATCTATCGGTGTGTATGTGAAGTTAGTTGTTGAAATCATGTGTGTGTGTCAGTTCATAATTTCACATTGTTCCTCTTTGGTGACTGTTAGGATGGTGACATTTTTCGGATCATCTGTAACAAGGAGAAAAATAAATATTAATATAAGATTAAAATTAGAATATGTAGATTAAGATCGCCCTATCAGAGCTTCCCATGCTCTGATAGGGAAGTATCGATGATGACAGATCAATATTTTTGAACGATGATACCGTAGTAATCCTGTATCTGAGTCCCTATATGCCAAATTGTAAGCATTCACTATCTAATAGATTTGTCCTTATAAACCCGAATCAGTGCAGTATGATGTCTTACTTTCAAATAATGACAATGAATGTTGTTGAACTGTCAAAATAAAACAAATTAGGGATAATCGGTTACGAAAATATAAATTACGCAATTAGGGTACAGGGTGTATGAAGTTAAACGAAGCAAAAGGAATAAGCAGAATCTATGGAATAAATGTACCTATGTATAAAAATAAATGTTAGGTGTTTAAGTCTTTTTTTTTTCACTTTTATATATATGTTTATTGTTAATGATAATTGTTACAACGTGGCAATGCCGCCAGTCTCTTGGGTACATTACCAGTCGACAGCGACGCGGAGGAATTTTTCGACGCCATATTTTAATTTAGTTTTAGTCTAATAGTTTTAGTTAGGTTAGGATATTATATTTTTAGTTTTGTCATAACTTAAATCTAGTCAAGTGTAAACAATGTTAGGTTGATATATTCATCATCGTACCCTTGAAGATTGTAGGTCTAGGAATGATGAACTTAGAACAATTAATTATTCACAATACTTCTACAACGAGTTTAGTCTGTTCCTTGACAAATTTGTTAAACCAGGTGTTTGTCCTTATTGTGTAAACAATTTAATCACAAATAGCAAACTGTCACATTTAGATGTCTTGGACAAACTTTAATTTCCTTTTAACTTTGTTTATTCTTAATTTGGTCCTTAGAAACTCTGTTTTCTATTAAGCGTTTGTGAATGATATTATTGTCATTAATCATAATAAACTCTCGAATAAAACTAACTAAATAAAGATCTAATCAGAACAACCAGTCTAGTGTGAGTTGCACTCACACCCTTAGTTCCGAACCACTGTACAATTATTTTTCAAAAAAACTCCGATAAAAACACGCTTCTTGTAGGATCCCTTTAATTGTACCTTTATTTAATTTTTATAGCGGCAATAAAAATACACAATCTGTGCAAATTTTAACTGTCTACCTATTACAGTTCATTAGATACAGCCCGCTGACAGACAGACGGAGAGCGGAGACTTAGTAATAGGGTTCCATTTGGTACCCTCTGGGTACCGAACCGTAAAAAGTAACCTGTTCATCCCCTAACAAACACCAAAAAATCTTCTTATTACACTATGTTTTACTACCTACCTTTTCTATCTAAGGCCATGTATGCACATACATCAGAGTTATTTCAACCCAATTTATACTAGAATTTCTGTCTTGCATCCCTCCTAAAAACGAATTACTCAACTTTAACGTTTAAATTATAAAATTCTACAGTAAATTACAAAACAAATTAGAGTAGGTACCGTTGACCGCACGTGGTTGGTAACACTTTGACCTTGGCTTGGGCCATCGTAGTACGGAGTTGCATAGTTGCAATAGCATAAGGCCGTGCGCACGAATTATACTCGTACGAACACACGAACACGCACGAACGATTCCGACCTTCCTTATAGGTACTTTTACAATGCCTGTAAATATGTGAACATCATGTATCCATCACATAATTATTTTTATCTGTCATTGCTTCATTTTTTATTATTTTTACCTATTGTGGTATAGTAATCTTATTCCAGGTGCAACGTCTTCATATATAATTATATAATTAATGTTTACAAAATATTGTAAAACATTTTAAAAGAGTACTTAACGGTGGAGTTTCTTGTCCATTCTTCTTCGTACGAAAGCTACCTTGCGGCGACTAGAATAAATTCTATTTTATGTAAATTTTGACGTTCATAAGTGCTTTTAATGTGCCTAATTGAAATAAATTATTTGACTTTGACTTTTGACTTCCAAGTACTAAGGGAGTGCGCAGACTGAGGGCGAGTTATTCGTACGTTTTAGTACGTATAATTCTGACATCCGAAAACAATCCGAACTTGTTCGGATTCCTCGTGCGTTCCATACGATATCGCGGAACACTAGATAGTGTTCCGCGGAAGCATTTAGGGTTGTTTATATTTTAAACTTGGGTAACATTTTTGGGTAGGCGTTAATCTTGGAAGGGTTTTTGCTTACTGAATAAAAAAAATATGAAAACATAAAGCTTTTTGCGTGAACGACATTCTATTTCTATTTTTTTTTTTTATGGCATCTTGCAGGTCAACCTAGGAGGTTTTCAGCTGCTTACCCGGACTGCCCTGTCCTGTGACTGCCTTAATAAATTAAAGCCTTCAGCCAGGGTATAAAACTTAGAAACTAAGCGACTACACGCTAAGGGCACCCCCTGTGGGGTACGGACCTCGGCTTAGGGCGTCGCTGGTGGAGGACAGCAAGGGATAGCGCCTCAAAGAGATGTCAGCAGAATTGACGGGGTCCGTTAGGGCCAATGCCTGCCGGGGTGCGAAGAAAACCGAAAGGGAGATCGTGGCCCCCGGCAACAGGGCAACCGAAGGATCACGGGTGGGTTTTAGTCAGTAAGAGTCTGACACGCCCTCCCGCTCCGCCCAGAGCGGGAGAAGATATTTGATAATTTCCCACACAAAAAAAAGGGCGTCGCTGGTGGAGGACAGTAAGGGACAGGCTGGATCGGATTAAATTCTATTTTTAGAAGTACTCGATGTTTATAACGCACCTCAAATTTAAACTAAAAATCGTTGTAAATTAGAATGTGATAAAAGTGATATTTATAGCTTCTGCCCGCGACTTCGTCCACTTAAAATTCAGGCCCCAGACCCACCGCATCGCGTCGTATCGCCCGCCCGCGCTATTACATCGTTTTCGCGTTCTTTCTGACTTTTTATCTTTTCGCTCGGCTCCTAAGAGTCGTAGCGTGATGGTACATAGCCTATAATTTCAATAATTGGACTATCCAATGCAAAAAGAATTTTTCAGATCCAACTGCTAGTTCCGGAGATTACCCCTTACATACAAACTTACAAACAAACATACAAACAAACATGCAAACAAACATACAAACAAATTTTAACTCTTTATAATATTAGTATATATCCGCCGCGCTCGGCATCCTTGTGAAATTTTCGACGAAAATCAGATTATTGATTTATTTCATTATACACGTTCAAATACGTGATTCTGCATTTAAAAATGATTTTCTTTAAAAATGTCACATTCGCGGTATTGGATGCCGAGCGACGATATACTATGACGTTAATAGGGGTCAATATGGCGGAGAAATTGCGAATCAAAAACTAAACCGTAGCTCTTTACAACAGCCTATTCACCTCACATACAAACTTTTTGCCCTACTCAAGCCACAATACCTCTGCTACAGCATAATTAGTCACACTATGTCCTACCTCAAAAGGAGCCTTAGAAATTACTCATTCTCTGTCGCACGCCTATACAACGAAACTTATATAATTTGGGGTCCCTTGAATTGCGTGGAACTCACCAAGTGACATTACGGTAAGTCATTTAGATGATATATTCGTGAATACGGTAATGAGCCCGTGTGGGAATTAGGCGAAACTTGGTGGAATTAGCCTATACTTTCTCTACAGAACAATTTATTTAGTTATGGTTGCACCGAACTAGTATAATTTGTATTCAGAGTAATTTGTCAATACACTTGCAATAAACAAACACAGTTTTACTCAAATATTTTGATTAAAAATAGTGTCCGTGGAGTTTCTCGTCTGTTCTTCTCAATAGGAACCTGCTACGCTTTCTGACTAACCGACCCCTTGACGATTCAAAAGTGCCTGTAATTATTTTAATTGAAATAAATGCTTTGAGTTTGATTTTGAAAGTAAATTACGTAAACAGTTCCTTAGAAGAAGGACAAAACTGCAGTATTACTTTTTGTTAAGAACGTGGCATGACTTGCCTGATCTTCTGCTTTCTAAAATTACTATATACTTTTGTGGCGTTCTTTGGTTTCTGCCTACCCCGAAGGAAAGAAGGCGTGAGTTTATGTACATATGTGTCATATTGTGTCTAAACTTTTTGATATCAACTGTCTTCTATTACGGTATTTCACAGCAAGCATCAAAATTCAAGATTCAAAATTTGAATTTTTATTCAAAATTCAAATTAGTCATTTATTCAAACTAGGCTGAGAACCAACACTTTTCGATTTTCATTGTGGTAAGTTTGTAAGTCCCCCAAAACGCCCACCCTTCACCACTTCCTAGTCTTTTAGCTGGGAAGAAGTGGCGCAACAAACTCCCCAGCAGGACAGCGCAGTAAGAAAAAAAATATACTTTACGGTACAGTATGCAAAATAATTTACATTACGCAACACAAAACATATTATAAATTAATAGTCTTATATGTTATATTCAGTTTATATACGTATGTCTGTGTCTACACTTTTTTGTATCAACAGTCTTCTATTATGGTAATTCACAACAGAGTTTTAGTGTCTAATAACGCCCAAGAAAATAAATGAATTTAGAATTTAAACTTGGTTTATTTTGAGGCAAAGATCAGACTCAATCTCATAACAATCTTTGTATCTCAAGATCTACTACCGAGATTCAAACCTACTGAGGCATAGTGTCACTTCCTTACAAATGCCGTTTTAAGAACAGATTAACTAATTGATAAGAACAGTAACCATTAAGACTAATGAAGGATATACGTATGAACGCCTATTAGTTTCAACGCTCCTCAATTTCAAACGTATCATAATAATCTTTAGTGCTGGTTACTGATAAACTTCTTTCTTACATCCGTCGTGCAACGCACACACATAAGCAATATGATAATTTTCTCAAGATGTATTAATGATTTGTTCGAATAATCTTATTTTCTGGACCTCATATTTCTTAAACATTAACCAGCAAGAGTTATATTAAAGCCTTTTTGTGGCATGCTTAACTATTCTATGTTTTGATGCTTTATCTGTCTGAATGCTGGTCTATAGAGCACGTAGCAGAGTAGCTACAGAGATCGTACCAAAAGCCAAAATTGCAGGAAGGACCAGTACAGGTTCAGGATCAGAGTAGAGTTTGTCTAAGAAGTATGCAAACTTAAGAAATGTAGATGAATGTGTACTTCTTGATAAATTTACTTTAATATAAACTAACTGTTGCTTGTGTGACACTACAATATAATAACAGCCACATTTTTACGAACTGGCCTTTATACTATGTTTGTAGTTTTATTCTCAGCAGTAAAAATATTCAGAGAATCAGGAATGATGACTCGGGAGCAAGCGACATACAGTTTTCCGTGTGAAGAGCAGCTTGTCCTGAGTTCGACACCCGCCAGCCACCTTCAGCCTTCGGTGTCGGCCTGCGTGACTTGTTGAATACAGATAGTTAATTGATATTAATTGTTAGTCAATTGATAGTTTTTTTTTTTTTTGTTGAATTCAGTTTTTTATACAAATATCCAGAATGAAATTAAAGAAGAATTGTCAAATTTCATAATGATCGGTTCTGTGGTTCAGGCCTAAAAAGGAGAGTTATTCCTGATTCCTTTCTTGATACACAGAACCTGTCTTGAGGCATCTTTGGCAAAATCAACACCCCCTGCAAATGGATTGTTGACATGATACGTTTCTATAACCTCCCAAGGAAGATGTAGCCTTATGAATATTATAGCCTTGTAGTAGGAAACCCTTCCTATTTTTCTAGGCAACCTACTATGTATTCTGTGCTTCCCGAGTAAGCGAAAGTGTGCGTGTCGACTAATGTAGAGAGATAGTTATCCGTGTTTCTGGCGTCCCGGATTTCCGGCCAATTAGCACGATGTTGGGACATTAGGCAGGTCCATCTCTTAATAGTTTCCAAGGCTGGGGTCCCTAATCTTGATGGAGTCACTTTGAGAGGAAATTGAGCGAAGAGATAAAAGATTTGATGTTTATTGTACGGAGATCCTGTTTGTTTTATGATGAGTTCATCTGCTGTTTTCATTTCTTGAAACATATTCATTTAACTTAAGTAAATAATGTGACTCTATGACGAAATCAAGGTTTCATGAAGAATTGATGAAGAGGATATCGACTAAGTATAATATCCCCAAAAACGACAGTCACAAAGCCAATTATTCTTTGCATAATCAGCCTATGATGTTCTCACTGCTGGGATATAGGCCTCCTCTCTTTAAGGAGGAGAGGACTGTAATCCACCACGCGGGCCCAGTGCGAGTTGGTAGATGTCACATATCTTCTAATTTTTGGTTTTAGGACATGCCGGTTTCCTCACGATGTTTTCCTTCACCGTTTTGAGAGCAGTGGTGATGAAATTATTTACACAAAGTTTAACGCCTGCCTGGGTTCGAACCCACGACCTACAACTCGTTAGGTCCACACTGCTCCCCAATTATCCTTTAAAAGCCATTAAAATATGTACCAATTTAATTAAGCTTTATTCCTCCAACAACAACAGACAAATATTTTGGAATATCTACATTTTTGGACAAAATAAACACGCAATTCTACCTGGGCATGACATGGAATTAATTCACATTCGTCTACGCCTCTTCGCCTGATAAATACAAGCTTAGTAAATATGTTCACAAAAGGAATAAACGGACGAAAATAAGCCAAACACACTGCTTCCGCGGTGGTCACTCCGGAAGCAGTGTGTTGGAATGAAGACAGAAAAACTTTTCTGATAGTTTTGAGATGATGTAGGTAATACTACTTAAAACTTGTGATAGAAAAGAGCCATGTAGTCTTTTACGCACAATATTGTAGTCGATTTTCGGTCTTAGATATTAAGGCGAAATATTAAGTACTACTTCGTCTGCGAACCTATAACCTTCCTCAAGAATAATTGGTCTATCCAATGCAAAAATATTTTTTCAAATCCGACTGGTAGTTTCGAAGATTACCCCCTACATACGAACTTACAAACAAATAAATACCTCTTTATAATATTATATTAACATCACGTCTTGTTTCCCCGAAGAGTTGGGCAGAGGTGTCCCTGTAGCAGGTTCACCCACATTTCGCCAGTTATGTTTTAAGTCCCATGTAATAGGGGGCGAGCCAATTGCCATCATCCGGGCACAAATCCAGACTCCAAGCTTCTACTGAGAAATTTCAGATAGAAAAACCCAATAACACTTTGCCCGACCAGGGAATCGAACCCAGGACGAGTGATCGCAAGCGCTACTGCTGAGCCTCATGCTCAGCAGTAGCGCTTGCGATCACTCGACCAACGAGGCATATTATAATATTATAATTATATTTTTTTTTTTAAACGTTGCCCCACACTAGGAATTTCTCCTGTATTGTGGGTGCGTTTACAAACATTTAAACTCACATACACAAACAGCCAGACCCGGAACAACTACTTGTAAATCATACCAATATTTGTTCCGTGCGGGAATCGAACCCGCGACACGCAGCGCAGCAGTCAATCGCTTAACCACTACGCCAACCGTGCTGTCAATTATAGATAATATAATAGGTAATAGATTTATGGGGTTTGAAATGACAATATTGAAGTGCAAAATCCAGTTCATATAGAAATCCTTGTTAATATTACTAGTGCTAAGCTAGTACTAATAAGATAAGCTTTTTCCGTAGGTATCTATAGCTCATAAAACGAGTGAAGAAGGAGAAATGATGAGAGTGATGCAACAGTTACCAGGACCCTAGACAACAACAACAAATAATATACTTGTGGCGACATCTACATCGTCACATGCGAACTACGCATCAAAGACCTGACGTCACACAAATCCTGCATCGCGCAAGTGAAGTTTACCGCGTGGTATAACTTTCCGACATCAACCGTTGAACTACACACGACACCCGTCTGGTCGGAGGATCCTCCCTTTTCTATAGAGGATGAGTGAACTTTACACCCTGTTCCTCTTACTTCTATGTATACTATACTAATGTAATATAGCACATCACAAGAAATTGTAATAGCAGAATACGAAAACAACATGATTCCTGGAATATAGAAACCTTTATCGTGGATGACTGAGTGGGTGCGACATTCACGATACAGGTTGCTAACAGAAATCACCCTTGCATATCCCGGGTGACTTTGAATTCATTAGCATACATCTAGGGTTGAAATTAGATACTCATGTATATGAAGAACGTTTACTGTGAGAGTAACTCTGAAAGAGCGATCGCCTGGAAGGATGCTAACGAATTTAAAGTCAAGCTGTAGTATGCAAGCATTCACAGTTATAAAAGAACATACATTATTACTAAACTAGCCTTTGCCCGCGGCTTCACCTGCCTGGATGTCGGAAAATATCTCACGGGAATGAACTACAAGGATAAACTGTGTGCCAAATTTCATACAAATTCGTTCAACCGTTTTTGCGCCTTTCTAGAACATACATTTAAACATAACTTTATATATCTATTAATTTCAGTAAGTAATATATATAAGCATAATCTAGAATATTCATATATTAAGTTATTAAAAAAATGCTATAATTTAACATATATTTTTTTCCAAATCATTAACACTACTCGGTTAGACGTGATCTTCAGTATAAAATCATTAAAAGTCGGTTATCGTCTGGTCAATGAACCAGGCTCAAATCCAGAATCCGTGTTACTACTGAGAATTAAATTAAACGAAAACTGATGGTTCCTTGTTTTTTTTTTTTTTGTCAATAATCTTTTATTTACTCAGTCATAAACCTTAATTACAGTATACAAACCAAAACTAAAATATATTTAAAGTATATACAGGTACAAAAAAAAACTTTTAAAAAAGAGGGAAGAGCTCATTGGGCAAAAAAAAAATTCGTCCGCATCGCAAAACTGATTAATTTCAAACCATGTTTATGTTCCTAATTCATTAATTTACGTTCACATCTCCATTTAGACTAAACTATAAAAGTAAATACGCAAAACGACGATACATCTAAATATAAATAGTTTCAATTTCAAAAATATCTCTTCATGTGACATAAAGAAGTTAATGTCAGTTGAAATTGAGCTTGTTATCAAACATGTTGTCAGACGTATAAGGCATGTGTTACATTGGTGACAAGTAGCGAGTCTACAGCTATTTATAAGATCATCTTTACACTGAGCACATCCTTAGCAAAAAACTATAACATTCTCTTAAAAGCACGCACAAAACTACTAGGCACAGTACAGAGGCATTTCTACGAGAAAAAATAATGTTAATTTGGCATCAGACAACAAATAAATGACAATAAATATACAGATCATGGAACTGACGACCATAGGGTGATGCATATACTATACATGCCGATCACTAACTCGGTTCAAATAGTCTAATCAAAACAAAAGAATTGACATATTCATTGCTGGTGTGTGATTTTAATTCGGCCATCTACCTAAAACCAAGACTACAGTCCTTAAACAACTATTTTACCTTTGACAGCATTCTAATAGCAACGAGAATAAAAAAATAAGAAAAGAAAGAAACAAAAAAGAAAAATATTTTATTTGGGACACGCACAGGAAATATAACAATAAAAAAGATCATATAAAACTAACAAAAACAAGAAACAGTAATAAAAAAGACATTGAAACTAACAAGATTGTAAAAAATGACATTAAAACTAACAAAACTGTAAAAAAATGACATTAAAACTAACGAAATTAAAAAAAAATACATTAAAACTAACAAAATAGTTAAAAAAAAAGGAGACCTGTGCAAGGCCGAAAACACTCCTATCTCAGCTTCATGATGCTACGATATTTAGTAAAAAAAAAAAAAACTATTTCTGATAGTATGTATGGTGGTAGCTCTTTTACAAGGTACTCAACTCACTATTCATATTAATAATGCATAGGACACTGCTGATTCGGTCAGAGCCCTTCTTTCAACATCTACTCACCAAAAGCTTATTGTATAAATTCGCTTACAGTCCGACAGCTATCTAAATTAAAACCTGCCCAGACAATGTCTAGTGCATTGCGTAGACGATCTATGTCTAGACGAGACCCTGTCCATTCATAAAGTTGCTCTACCAATTCTAACAGTCTAGTCTGAAATTAAGGCATTTTGTGGCTGCGGTTTTTAACTGGTTGGTTGGTGAAGGTTAAGAACTTATTAATCCTTGTTATTTAGTTAAAAATTAAAAGTACGAATAGGGATGATGCCTGGGTCAAAAAAAGAAATCTTTTCCTTTTTATTTAGCAAACAATTACTTAGATAAAACGCATTAAAGTTGGGAAGTGGGGGTCGCTACGTCACAAGTACACGTAAGTATAAAATCTACATACTCGAGACGTCATAGCACATTTTAACTCATTGTATCGTCGTAATCTTTTGATAACGTAAAAAAAAGCTTTTTTTTTTTTAAATAATCTTCCAGACAGAAAAAAAAAATGTCATCATCCCTATTTTGCAGAAAATTGAACAGAGGTTGTTTTTTTACACGACTGCCCAAAAAGGAGTTAAATGTTTTTTGTCCTTCTATTTGATATGGCAAGAGTCAATCTTCGTATTCCTATCGACTAAAACTCGCCTAGTGATCATCGTCAGCACATAAGAAAGTGCGCTCCGAAATACTTGGTGATCTTCCAAACCTTTCAAATATTATAACGGGGGTAGTTACCCGCCTATACCCCGGAAGGGCAGCGGCAAAAATAGTACTTGTTCATCCACAATCGCAAAGCAACTATAATTAATATACGTTGAAAGTAATCGATATAGTTAGATTAGTTTTAATCAGGATAAATTTTATTATTACCGATGAAAATCTTGTCACGATGTAAAACGTATCAAGATTGTCATCATAGTCCAAGGAATTTGTGTCATCATCTGCCTAGCCTTTACCACGTCCGAGAAATTTATATCATCGTCTGCCTAGACTTTACTCAGTCCGAGAAATTTGTATCATCGTCTGCCTAGACTTTACTCAGTCCGAGAAGTTTGTATCATCATCTATTTAGCCTTTACTCGTTCCGAGAAGTTTGTATCAACATCTGCCTAGACTTTACTCAGACCGAGAAATTTGTATCATCATCTGCCTAGACTTTACCAAGTTCGAGAAATTTGTATCATCATCTATTTAGCCTTTACTAAGTCCGAGAAATTTGTATCATCATCTGCCTAGCCTTTACCTAATCCGAGAAATTTGTATCATCTGCCTAGCCTTAACCCAGTCCGAGAAATTTGTATCACCATTTGCCTAGCCTTTACCCAGTCCGAAAAAAATGTATCACCATCTACCTAGCCTTAACCAAGTCCAAGAAATTTGTATCATCATCTGCCTAGACTTTACTCAGTCCGAGAAGTTTGAATGTAGGTACTAAAATTTTAATTTCTGGCACCACTGCACCGGCATCAGTATGTATATGTTCTGTGCAAAAGGTACTCCTTTGGTACTTACGTCCAAGGCTTAAAAAAATGTGCACTATACATATGAGCAGAAGTTATTGCTTTAACATAAAGTGGTCTACCAGTCACAACCAAATAAAAATGTATAGCAACTCTAGCTATACATTGCAGAACTGCGAACACGCGCGCCTCAATGACCGGGCCATCGTCGTATTAGCCGGTTGATCGAGTGATTCACTGCCGGCAACAGGGAGCAAGGGTTACTTGGATCATTTAGCTATATTTATTAGCTGGCCACACCACTCCTGTGGGATTGTGTTTTCTTATATTTATCCCAGAGGTTTGGATATAACTATACGTAGTTGGAAATTGAGTGACCTACTTTTGTTTTCCGAGATTAAAAGGTTAATGTTTAAATTTGTTTTCAGCTCTTTTGGCTAATTTGTATTAGATTATGTGTGCGTCTTGATTGTGCAGAATAAACAATATTTCTTTTTTAACTGACTTCCAAAAAGGAGGAGGTTCTATTTTCGTAGCGTATGTATGTATTTTTTTTTTTTTTTTGTTTATATCCACCAATTTCTCCGTCAATTGTTAACAGATTTTGAAAATGCTTTATATGTTTAAAAGGGTATGCTTTCGAGGTGGTCTCATACAAATTTTATTAACTTTTCTTGGATAGTTTTTGAGTTAGCTTCAATAATACGTTTTTTCCCACTTAGTATGTGGATGATATGGTAAGTTCCTGTCACTGTTATTTACATAGCAGGTAGTGGTATTCGAATTTATGTGGGGTAGGTACCACAACTAAAACGTGAAAAATATAAACATTTCACAAAAAAGCAAAAAACTAAAATTCGAAACCAAGACACATTACACGGCTATAGTAAATGTTCTGTCGCTACTTCGACAGAACATTTACTATCATCATCTCATTCTCGTTGACGTCCCGTTCACGGTGCGGTGGACAAACTGCCTTAGTCTGCCGCATAGTGAACGGGACGTCAACTACAAACGAGATTACGCAGCCATAATAAATGTACTGTTGCTACTTCGGTGTCATCATCTCATTCTCGTTGACGTCCCATTCACGGTGTGATGGACAAACGGTCTTAGTCTACCGCATAGTGAACGGGACGTCAACTACAAACGAGATTACGCAGCCATAGTACATGTACTGTTGCTACTTCGGCGTCGTCATCTCGTTCTCGTTGACGTTCCGTACACGGTGGGGTGAACAAACGGCCTATCACCAAGAGAAAAGCCAAAATTATGATGAATTTATAAAACAGTGTGAAATAAAACTCATACTACGAAAAAATATGCTGGACAGAATTATGGAGGCCTCCACAAAGTTGAAAAGGGAGATAGGCAGCTTAGTTAAAAGTTTTCAAAGCTTTAAACTTTATCTAAGTATATCAATTCTTCCACAAGGAAAGTAGCAATTTAATGTTACCAGAAGAATTTCGTTCAAGACCTTTTAAAAGGACTTCATTATTTGCGGATCAATTAAAAGAGTAATAAGAAAATATAAAAGAAATAATATATCCTGAAAAGAAAAATATTGTATTTTAAGCAATAGTGCTTAAGAGGAGGCTCCCTAAATTGTATGTTAATTTGCATTAATATTCTGAAAAAGTAACGCATACAATCAAAATGAAACTTTAGTATATGATTTATTGGGTTGGAAAATCATGTTTTTTAAAAATATTATTTAAAACAAAAACAGTATTACTCGGCTTTTATATCTAAAATAATTAAAAGTAAGAAAATATAGTTTATTATCTATTTTTTTTTTCTATATCAATTATTACTTTAGTTAAAAACGAAATAAGAATTGAGACTTACGACATTTAGTTCCGTGCTCGACCGCGACCAAAGAGCGCATGCGATATTCAACTTTATTACTGATGTGTTAGCGTTTAGCAGATAGTGGAGTGGTGGGGTAGATGGGGGCGGAGTTCGCGTGGAAATTGTCTTTGGAATGCCTGGTCTTAAAATTATTTTTTTATCTTTAAACTCTCCCGTTTTCCTCTTTCTCACTGCTGTATCAACTCTTTTTGCTATCATAGCAGCAAAAAGAGTCGGTACAGCATTGAGACTAGCGCCATAGAACCCATAACTGTCATTAGTCTGTCACGTTCGCACTTATGGAGCTTATGGAGCAACCTATCGCTCAGACGCAAGGCGTTGTACATTGTTATTGCTACTGACATTTGTAGCTCGACGACTCAGTTCATAACGCGATTACTATAGTTAATAACTCGCTTGAACTTTTAACATCGTGAGGAAACGGCTGAGAGATATTTATCGATGGCATTTGAAGCCAAGTCAGATGCCCATGGTGGCATAAAAACACCAGGTTAGTCACTAAACACACGAAAAAGAAATAATAAAATATATTTAAAAAAACTGCCTCGTTGGTCTAGTAGTCGAAAGCGCTACTGCTGAGTATGAGGTCCTGGGTTCGATTCCCGGGTCGTGCAGTGTTATTAGGTTTTCCATCTGGAATTTCTCAGTAACAGCCCGGAGTCTGGATTTGTGTCCGGTTGATGCCTACAGGCTCGCCCCCTATTACATGGGACTTAAACATAACTGGCGAAATGTTGGTGTACTATAGATACACCTCTGCCTAACCTTTCGGGGATTACAGGTGTGATGTTATGTTTTATATAAAAAATAAAAAAATAAAAAATTATTAACGAGTTATTCTTTCTTCTGCTTTTAATAAGATCGAACTTCTTCTTTTTAACGACACGCTAAAATAAAAGCTGAAGTAGCGTTTGACAACTCCGAACGTCGAATTCTCAGTCTCAGAAAACGGGTGTAATTTCAATCCTCTTCCAATCTTCTATTCCTTCAACAATAAAGCTGGCAAACAAGGAAGCATCTCAAGCATCTGTTACGTAGGATCTTTATTTAATGCAAAATTGATATCCCCGGACGCAGGGCTTACTAGACTCCAACCAATATGTACCGTCAGCACATTTCTCTGTGAACCGAACTGTCCAAAACTAGTGATAAATTGCTGACCCTTACAGGGACATTACAATAACCTTTAGAGCATTCCTGCTCTTTGGGCAGCGAGAATATACAGCATGAGTACACTCAAGCATGTTTGGAAAGAAATATAATATGTGCCTCGTTGGTCTAGTGGTCGCAAGCGCTACTGCTGAGCATGAGGTCCTGGGTTCGATTCCCAGGTCGGGCAAAGTGTTATTGGGTTTTTCTATCTGAAATTTCTCAGTAGCAGCCTGGAGTCTGGATCTGTGCCCGGTTGATGGCAATAGGCTCGCCCCCTATTACATGGGACTTAAAACATAACTGGCGAAATGTGGGTGAACCTGCTACAGGGACACCTCTGACCAACCCTTCGGGGAAACAAGGCGTGATGTTATGTGTATAATATGTGCTTATTATGATCAGTGAGCTAGTAACTCATAGCAGTTAGGCCCGTCATCCACGACGCTTTCCAAAAGTCACAAACTATAGTCAACGCGTTAAGAACTGAGTGGTCGGGCCATAAATCATTGTTATTAGTCTGTCTCGCTCGCATTTATAGAGCAGGTCACTATCGATAAGACGCAAAGCGTTGCACATTCTTATTACTACTGAAATGTATGGCCCGACGACTCAGTTCATAACGCGAGTACTATATTTAATAACTGGTTAGTAAGTAGCATCTGATACAGACCACTGTGAGCAAAGTTTGATCAATATACATATGTCTTCCCGACATCCATCGTCGGGCAGTTGCCCGCCAGACACGATACGCGGATCCTCGCTTTTCCATGGAGGATGAGTGAACTTTACAACCCGTTCCTCATATCTCTACACCACCAAAAAAAAACTAGTATAGTTAGATTCTGGCTACTCTTTGGATTGAGTTTGTAGCACGTTAGTTTAGACATTATCTGTGGTTTAGAGTAGCTTAGCACGTCGCCGCGCCTCTATGAACGTTGTGCCTTATTTAATTTATTTATTTATCTCAGATACAGTGATCCATATTTATGCTAATATACCTACTTAAAGGAAAAAACAGAAAAAAAAACTGGAAATTACTGGAGGCCCTCCTCAATTAATATTATTTACTTTATGTTTTTTTTTTTGTAATTAAGGGATATTATTTTATTTTTATTTTATGCTTTTTATCTATGGGTATCTAACGGTGTTTACGTTTTTCAGAAGAAGACCCAAAACTGTCCAAGCACCTGAATAAGCTATTCCTACAATAAATCAGGCTATGCGTAAACATTGACCACAAGTACACATTGCTTACTAGACTTTTTTTTCTTACAAATACGAATAAATTAGCTTACAATATATCTTACTGTTGACTCCAGGAAAGGGGACGATTGACTAGAATTTATGGACGAAATCAAATAACAAACAAAATGTTTTTGGTTGTAAGGGTTTAATGGTACATTTACATGACTCAACGTACATTTAAATGGACTGCCTCGTTGGTCTAGTCATCGTAAGCGCTACTGCTGAGCATGAGGTCCTGGGTTTTTCCATTAGGATTTTTTTTATTAGCAGCTCGGAGTCTGTATTTGTGCCCGGTTGATGCATATACTTAAACATAACTGGCGAAATATGAGTGTACTATAGGGACATGTCTGACTTACCCTACGGAGGTACCAGGCGTGATGTTATGTTGATTTACCTGAATATTTAGCTTATTAGCTCATAGGTAATCATTGCATTCATGAAAGCTGATAGGAAAGCAAAGCTCAAATTGACCTGTCAACTTGATGGAGGATCTCGACCTCATTGCTTGATCAGGACATGAATGGGATTCATTTGAGTCCAATCAAAACTAGTCGGATACCAAGTAATGTGCATAATATGAATAAAACCATAAACCTTTGTGAAAACTTAGTTAAAAAATTAGGTAAGATTAAAAGCTGTTTCAAATAAGTACATTAAAATAAATTTCTGCATAACGTTCGCATTCCGTAAAAAACGTAAAAATTTATTCCAAAAAACAGTTACACTCCGAAAAACACACATCAATAAATAGTCCACGAGAAAACATTTAACAAAAACAAACCAAGTAACTTATCTGTTTACAATCACTTCAAGACTGGTACAATTTAAAACGTTTACAGGAACACAAAATAGTGAACTCTAAATTAAGTTAAAACGCAATTATTTAACAGCTGAACTAACAAGATAAACACAAACTAAAACAATCACCAACAAGTTTGAAACACTAGATTACAACTAAAACAAATTTAATAGCAGTTGTTCGGACTTCGGACTGCGCAACTGTGTCAAAAGCCTAACTCAATTCTATAGCAGTTTACATTTTTTTATTCAACTGTACTGTGACTTGATTTGCATTTTCTACTTTAATCCGGCGGGGTAATTACGTATCACACTTACAGTAGCAATGACTTTGAATTTGACAGTTGAACAACATTCAATGCGTTATTTAAACTGGTGCTAATTAATACATCAATGATTATTTTCGATATTGAGCAGACAAATTGTTCGAACATAATACGATTTTTTTAATTCTTTAAAATTTATTTAATGATATTATAATACAGAGGTGTTACTTAATTATAAACTCGCCAAACTTTTACGTTGGATGGACTATACTTTGCTTCATATTTATGTTCGAACAGAATGATCGAACGAACGAATTCAATGTTCGAATGATTTTGAAGGATATTAATCCTTCAAAATCATTTAGATTGCGATTAAAAGTGTGTTATGCAATGAGGGTGCTGATACTTATAATTTTGAATTCTTTCTTATATATAAAATCTATTTCTACTTTTCTAATCTACTTTTATTTATTATTTTTATTTGATATTGACTTACAGCTATCTAGGTCTTATATGTAAGATAACTTCCTAATGTAAGTATAGCGCTAAACGTTTCATTCAAAGCGCGGCCAAAATTGGAATTAACCCAGCCATTTTGTTTTTTGGACCAGTGGCCGGGACCAACGGCCTAACGTGTTTTCCGAGGCACAGAGGGGTTTCGAAATGTTATGAATGGTTACCCATCCATAGACCGACCTCGGCAAGAGTAGTTTAAACTTTAATCGACCCGTGCGGCTGTTATTATTTAGCCACGATCCCTCAAAGTATAACAATAAGAAGTTAACACGAACATAATTTTATTTACTCCTGCATTAAGGCTGCAAAACACAGTTGCAGTTTAACTTAAACAATTAACTTTAACTTAGAGACGCTTGACACTAACAAGTTTAAAGTATTCATTCAAACCGCTTAACTGTATAAAGCCTGACTTAATTTAAACTGCATTCTCAATTCAAAAAATCTAATTTGTCCTTTACAAAGGAGGTCGTATAAATCCTCTTTTTTCCGAGCTTTCTCTCACTATGCCCCAGTTTCTTATATTCTTTTTTTTTCTCGCAATAATGGAAATCTCCTTAATACTTGAGCTTTATTCATATTAATATACTACTAGAAATAAAGGAAGAAAGAAAAAACGTTTATTTGCGGTAAACATGACGCAAAAAATAGTTTAAAATACAAAAAGGAGAAAAGGTTGGGGGAAGCATGCGCCACATCCACGCAAATCGTCTATCGCTCAGTATTATGCTACGACCCTATGCAAGACAGAGCCCCAGCGCTGGTTTTCAGCGACAGCCGGCGCCGACGTAATGACGTCGATCGGTGCAGCAAACAAACATTAAGATTCTTACTAGATACTTCATATTAATACTCTTCAATACAAAACTTCTGAATTATCCTTGGTCAAGGGCCTTGTAAATGCTCATGCCTTCTTGGTGATGAAGAATGGAAGGAAGATGCCTTTGCCCTGCAATGGGTCAAAAATAGGCTGATATTATAAGGACCTTGTACAATAAACCTAAGACCGTCCGCCCTTGCCGTCGGCCGTCTCTCATAGAGGCCTATTCTCAAACAGAGAGAGAAGAACTAATGATCTATGCTTGCTCATCACCTTTCAATAGCTTTTTTCAGACTAGTAAGCTGTAAGTGTACAGTCAGGAAAATTAATTGTTGAGCAAATTGACACTTTTTTAAGGTTACGATTAAGTTGAAATATACATACATACATAAACTCACGCCTTCTTCCCATAGGGGTAGGCACAAACTACAGAACCCACCTGCTACGATCCTTGCATACTCCTTTTGCCTCGTTTACGTTCATACATCTGGTCATACACTCCCGCCGGTTGCGAGTACTACGCACCTGGCCTTTCTGAAGAACATCACCAATAAGGTCAGTATATGTCCTTCTAGGGCGTCCCCGACCGGCCTTTCCTTTCACATCAACCTTGTAAATACGTTTTGTTAGTCGCCTTTCATTCATCCTCTCAACATGCCCAAACCATCTCAGCATACCCTTAATGTTTTTAACTTGAAATTTGCCATACATATGTATTTCTGTGACCCAAATACAGACGTGTAACGTAAAAAAAGGAATTTTGAATATGGGGGTCACTTTTGAGGGCAAATACCGGCAGTACCGTGTGACATATCAAATGAAAGGGCTTCTTGCAAGGATCACAATTTTTTTTTTTTTTATATTATTTTAAAATCTTTACTTTTAAAGATATTTAAGAAAATCCATAAAAATTGACCACTAACCCCTTATCTACGAAACTACTGGGCCAAAATTTTTGAAAAAATACGAATGGTTATTTACTCATAGATTATAGGAAAACCTATAAGAAGAAGAAAAGAAAGAAGATCTCATTTAAAATGTACTAAAAACCGCACAAATAAATGAATTTGAATTTGAAGTCTTAAAATAACATGGTAAATCTCTCAATATTGTGCGTGCAAACTTACATTTGCAGTTGGAATGCATGGGAGAATATGTATTTTCAACTACAACATATTTGAGATAAATTCATCCCAACTATGGAACCCTTCATTGAGCGTAGTCCGACACGCACTTGGCCAGTTTTTTTATTATTATTTATGTACACACAGTAAAATACATAGAGATACGACATAATTACACGTATTTTAGAGTACTAAGGTACTGCTTATTTCTTAAGAAATTTCTTCCAACAGACCTGCGGAAGGAGAAATGAGATAGAAATGTAGACAATAATGTGTGAGAACAAAAACATGAGTATGCGAAATCTTAAACTAAAATATTTAAATATACCTACACGTACAGCGCAATAAATTAACATTCAATAAAATAAATACTCTACGTCAATTTGCCGTTTTTAAAACCATTCCATACAACTGTCGAAAACTGACAGTTGTGATTTGAGACTAACATTATTTATGTCTGTAGTCAATTTATTTAGCAATTTTCCTGACTTAAAAAAAAGAAAGATAGAAAGAAAAATTGTTTATTCTGCCCAAAAAAACGCACATTAAAAAAAAAATTGGTAGAAGTGAAAACTTGAACAAGATCGCCTTAGTAGAAGAAAAATACTTGTATAGAACATTGGTCCCTAACCTTATGTAAATAAAGAGCATAATCGCGTTTACAAAACCTTTAAAGTAAAAATACTTGCATAGAACATTGATCCGTAAATTAATATAAATAAAGAGCACAATCGCGTTTACAAAAATGAGGTGTCATCATGGTGTCGCGATATCAATGGTTTAGTCCCATCTCAAAAATGCTCAACGCGCCTAAAGAAGTTTTCACTTCAAAAATTTCATAAAATACGCACATACAAAGTAGCCAAAAGTCTCGAATTCAAGAAATAGAAGTTTGAAAATTCTATCTATTGCTTGGTGTCAGGTCCAGGGACCATTAAAACACTAGAGACCTACGTGGCTTTTTTTGGGTAAAAAATTATCAAATAACTTCTCTCGCTCTGAACGGAGTGGGAGCGCGTGTCAGACTCTTACTGACTTAAACCCACCCGTGTTCCTTCAGTTACCTGTGTGTTGCCAGGGGCCACGGTACACCCTTACACGGTAGATCAGTGCACCATTTCGGAGTTTCCCGCGACCCCGGCAGACCTACATGCCTAAGTCAGTGATAACTTACTAGTTCTAATACTGCACTTAAAATGAGCAGATAAGCGCGTTTTCGAACCTGCAAGTTTCGTCCTACATTCATCTTTGCCGCTGCTTTATTCCCGTTCCACGCCATTTCCGACTCAATTTAATTAATTCCACGTCGTCTAGGGACGTGCGTAATCATTTCAAGCTATGTACGTAATAATTAAAGCCTTAAAGTCTGCAGGTTACATAGGTGAAGGTGTAAACTTTTTACGACGTGGCAAAATATTAATAGTGTGCGGAAGGTGTTAGAAGCTGTATATAATTTAAAACATGACATGTAAGATGAATGTAAACCCGGAATTTACGTGCGACGTAAACAACTTTAATTATTTTGAAAATTAGTTTATGTATGTTGCCCGTGTTAAGATTTTGACGGGGATATCATCGACCACTACTGTATGGCAAAACATCTCGATCCCGCAGGAATATCGGGATAAAAAATATACTACGTGTTTATCCAGATTATAAACTACCTGTGTGCCAAATTTCATTCAAATCCGTTGAGCCGTTTTTACGAGAAAGAGCAACAAACATCCATCCATCCTCACAAACTTTCACATTTATAATATAAGTAGGATCTTGCATTCTATCAAGCAACAAAATACACCCAAAAATTCTTGCCTTCAATTTAACCCTAACTCTATTACATAGAATCGTCTAATGAAACAGCCGGAAGATATAATCGTATAAACCGGGGACCAACGAAGCCAATCCAGCGCACCGCTGCAGCGCTGCAACGATCGAACGATCTAATTTTGTTGCTGCAACGGATAATCCTAATGAGATTTGCGTCTAACAGATTTTACTAGAATTTTGGCTCGAAATAGTTAATAGCTTAAGTTTGAAGAAGGGTTAACGGGAAATATGTTAGGGTTAAAATGCTAACAATTTACCAAAATAAATATGAATTGAAAGAATGAAATTAATTTAAGATATTTGATAAGTGGATATTACGGTTTAATAAAAGTATTTTTTTCTCATTGAAAATCCACTAACACTGGTCAAACCAGGGATCGAAACCAGGACCCTCAGGACTTGTGCTTGGAACCGATAAACTAATAAGGTAGTCATCTACGGTATTCAAAACGTTCGAATTTTGAATTTTGCCTCGTTTAAACACGGCCCAGCATAAATCAACATAACTGGCATGCAAGCAAAATGAAGCAACCACTCAAAACAAAAGCCTGCTTGAACTAAAAGTTGCAAATTCTACAGAACTGTCCAGAAAGGATGGTAACGAAACGCTACGAATTATTCCCTCACAGTGAAGTTTGTAATATTTTTGTTACGTAACTGCAGCCGTGCAGACCTACTAGTTTAATTAATATCTTTCAGACATTGATGTGCTAAGCAAGGAATAGTTTGGAGAGTTTTCTGAATACCTACTCTGTTTTTTTTTTTGTATATTTTACGATGGGGAAATAAGCAAATCCTTTTCTTTTTAATTGTTCTATTTACAGTATGTTAACTAACGAAGGAAACATTTGTACACTCTGTGCACGCGCATTTTTCTCTCAACGCAACGTGGAAAGACGAGTGCAAGAACTGCAACAAGTGCGCGTCTACAGTGTGTTTTTTACATACCAATTTAATATTTTTTGTGAATATTACACTTTCTTTTAAAGGTTATATTTTTTTTGAACGGGAACGCCCTTCGTTTGTTTACATACTATATATATTTTCAACGGTGTTAGATTAACAGAATATCAGATATACGATGTCAAATTCCAAAAGAACTGACGGCATGCGCTGGTCAGCAAGTTCTTACGGCAACTGCGCTGTAACTTACTGTCAACTTGTTTGAGAAAAACCCTTACATATCTGGAAACATATTAAAAGCCGCCTTACACAAGGCAAAAGGCTTTTCTTGATTAATTCCTGTCTACTGTCTTCTGAAGCCAATCTCCTAACACGAAAGTTCAGTACGTTGATTACGGTACCAATACAAATATCATCATCATCATCATTCATCATTTTAGCCGAAAGACGTCCACTGCTGGACATAGTCCCCCAAGCACCGCCACTTCGACGTTCTGTGCTTCTCGCATCCAGTGGATTCCTGCGGCCTTCACCAGGTCATAGTTCCACCTTGTGGGAGGCCTTCCAACGCTACGTCTTCCGGAACGCGGTCGGCACTCCAGAACCTTTCAACCCCATCGGCCCAGCTTA
This sequence comes from Omphaloscelis lunosa, assembly GCA_916610215.1. Lineage (NCBI taxonomy): Eukaryota > Metazoa > Arthropoda > Insecta > Lepidoptera > Noctuidae > Omphaloscelis > Omphaloscelis lunosa. The sequence goes on along the minus strand of OU744266.1, from coordinate 4,687,816 downwards.
AGAATTATAAGCCCATCTCACTTCTGAGCCATGTCTACAAGCTGTTTTCAAGTCATCACGAACCCTCTTGCGCGCAGGTTTAACGACTTCCAGCCTCCCGAACAAGCCAGATTCTGTTAAGAATTTAGCACCGAACACCACATACATACGCTGCAGCAAGTTATACAGAAGACCGAAGAGTATAACCTGCCTCTCTGCTCTGCTTATATACATAAATATAATCAGCTATATGTTCCCACTGCTGAGACACTGACCGTCTTTCTGCGAGAGTATTCATTACGGTATGTCATATCCAAACATTTTGTTATACAATAGTTTGCAGTCGCATGTCCCACTTGTTGTTCCGTCGTGCTACCGTTTATATAATCGTTAATTAATTTAAAATATTATCTGATGTAGCAAACTACATAGCTGCATGACATCGAAGTTAGCATAGGGATGCGTTTACATAGCGACTATTTATAAACTATCAAATGCAAATAGCTTCAAATTTCTGACGAGATGACCTTACAATTCAAAATGCCTATGAATGGTTCCATAGAAATAAATGCTTTGAGTTAGCTCCCGATGTGGACGTGGGGGTTGTGAAAATTCTATCCTCAGCCAATCATTTTCTGGCTAATTCTCTTAGTGATAGTGATACGAAATGGCAGTGCTTGTTCGAACATCCTCGCCAACCCTCAAACATGAGCTTTGTAATGCTTGGTTTAACATACCCACAGCTTAAATGCTCGTAGCCCAACGTCAGAATGAACGCTCCTTTACGCAATATTGTATTTGATCCTTCATATCAACCAATGAACAACATTGCCAAACTTCCATTTCTTGAATACGAGGCTTTTGGCTACTTTTGTATGTGTGTATTTTATTTTATGCCAGTTTTTTTTAAATGTGTGTTTCGTTTTCGCAGATTAAACAAGTTTTCTTTCTTTCTTTACTTTTTGAAAGAAATATATGGGATTAGTTAATAGAATTAGAATCTCTTCAAAAATGAAATGTACTATTAAGATCTTTGCCCAAACAACTAGATTTTTTGAACTTTTTTGCTGCTACTAAACTTACCTACTTCCTGGCTAGTTCAGTGGTCACTCGTAAAGATTTTGATGTAGACACGCACGGGTAAGGTTTTCCGGTTTAGGTGTCATTGGACTAAGAGGATCCGGTATAAACTTGCCTAGAGTATCAATCGGCTGTTTTATGATTCCTCTTGGAATGCTTTATAGAATTTGGTAAGTGAAATAATTTTAAGTTTTTTTTTACTGTATAGAAAAAAAAAGTGTTCAGGAGTTTTGTCTCATAGTGGCTTAGATCACGACCCGCTTTTTAGTCACTAATTTGCATTCTAAAATAATTATCAGTAGATTTTAGTAATTATTATTATTATTAAGTACCTGGGCGGCCGAGCTCTGCTCTGGTGAAAATAGGGAATGCCCATTTAATAGTATAGCTATCCTATACTATTAAATGAGCATTCATACATACTAATTCCGTACTGCCATGATTGTAGGTACTTACTAATTCCATGCTGCCATGTCATTGTCATGTCATCATTATTCGTTATCTTGTTCTAAACTTTGGGCGACCGAGCTCTGCTCGGGTGAAAATACGGAGAAAACTAATTTTCCCTGATATGAGACCTAGCTAGATCGTTTTTTTGCCCCCGTAAACCCCTATATTGCAACTCTCACCGAAATCATTAGAGCCGATTTCAAGTACAAATCTATATACAAACAAATATATACATATATACACAAATATTGCTAGTTTAATAGTATACGATAAGAAACTACTAAAACAAACAAATAAGTCAAGAAATCTAAAAAAAAGAAAAGGTACAATTCCGTAGCCGACCGCAGGCGGCAACTGCAAGCGACGTGTCGCCGCGACAAGACTGGTTCCTATGTATTTCGATGCAACGTGTCGCTAGCTTCGAAAGGTATTTCATAGAAATTAATAGGAACAGTTGTGTCGCGACGACACGTCGCGTCGCCTGTAGTTGCCACCTGTAGTTGCCTCTCTCATGGGATGTCGCAGCGGTGACCAACCGTTATTGATTGTATTGTTTTCCATGTTTTTGTGTGTCAGTACTTACTAACATAGTCGTAAGTTTTACTATCAATCTTGTTGAGTCTTGGTTATTCGAATAAAGAAATTATATTCTATTCTAAAGCATTGTCCCCATATATCAAATTACGCACATTTCAAAACTGGAACACTGTCATAATTGTTCCAATTTGTCAAACAGTAGAAGATCACCCTATATCACTGTTGTTTGTTGTTCCCTATCCTTATCAACTCTATTTGCTTAACAACACTCTAGAGAATCTGCGGGTTCAGTCTATTTAGCGAATACACGGATTTTACATTAACTTACTCTACTTTATAATTACTTACAGTAGTTGTGGAAGACGTGATTGTTTTTAAAGCTAAACTGAACCATTTTAGAATTCTCATAATGAACTATGCCTGATATCCAATGTATCTTGATATATATCAAAATGTCCTGATGGTCCAGTGGTTGAGGCCTCGCCTCTCATACACGAGGTTGTGGGTTAAAATCCTGGCAAGTACCAATGTGACTCTTTCAATTCATTGCTTTAAGCTGTGCGTATTCTGTCAATCAGTCATGTATAGAATATCAAAGAATCTAGCTTTCTGTGTGATAACAATATTATGATCTTATGGTAATAATAAGTTTACAAAATCATTATTAAATTGCAGAAATCTTTCTGATCCTTGACTTCGAATGGAACTATAAATAACTAGCTTTTACTCGCGGCTTCGCTCGCGTGGATGTCGGAAAATATCCTACGGGAATGTACTATCGGGATTTAAAGTACTCAATGTATTATCCAGGTTATAAACTATCTGTGCCAAATTTCTTCCAAATCCGTTCAGCCGTTTTTGCGTCAATCCGGAACATCCAGACAAACAGACAAACGAACAAAAATTCGTCGTTATTATTTTATTATATGTATTGATAATCAGAATTAGTAATCTAATAATACTTTAGTGTTAAGGGTTTATCGGCCACGCGAATAATTCTCGACTATAAATAGGGCACTCTCATTCTAATCTGGGAATTAATTAAAGATAAACAAATGAATATCAACCGGAGATTATAATAATATTTGCTAATAATTTTCCTATTCTAGCTGTATTTATAGTGCGGATGTAGTGTGCTTAGGTAAACGTGAAATTGGAAATTATTATGAAATTTTATTCTACAGATAACGCGGTGTTAAATTTTTATTTTGTAGTGAGTGTGTTTATTAATTACTGTACCTATGTAGGTAACTAAGAAAAACAAGCAACTTCCAAAAAAAATAAACTACTAGTTAATTTTTTTAGGAAAAAAAAAATTAAGTCGGTTTTTTTTATAGTTTTTTATTTTTCACATATTATACCACTACTTGCTATATAAACAACTGTGACAGAAAGTATTATAACATCATCAAGATACACAAATTGGATTAAATACATATTATCGAAGCTAACTCAAAAACTACCCAAGTAAAGTTAATAAAATTTATATGGGACTACCGCATAAGCATCTTCTATCAAATGACACATCAAATGTGACAGTTATTTATATTTTTCTGTGTGTAATATTGCATAATGTAGCTGTTCGTTTTTCCCTCCGAACGTTTTCTCATAACACAACTGACATTGGCAGAATTGTCGACATCGGCACCATTGCCATAGAGAAAAATAGAATAGTAGCTGTTTGTTGTTGTTCCTATTGAATAAAAAATAAAATAAAATGATTAAAAAAAGGTTCAAATCGGTCCACAATTGACGAAAATACCGATGAAAACACATTAAAACAACATTGTCAAACTTTTATTCGTTGAATACGAGGCATTTGGCTACTTTTGTATATGTGTATTTTATTTATGTCCATTTTTTCTAAATGTGCGTTTTGTTTGTGCAGAATAAACAAGTATTCTTTCTGTTTCTTAAAAAAAAAAAAAAAAACATTACCAACCAGATGAACATAATAACTTCCTCCTTTTTTGAAGTCGATAAAAAATGGTAAAATATAAAAGTATAATTTATTACATGATTGGATACTTATCGATAAACATCGCGTTTGTAAAGTTTAGCCAACTAAGATAATACACACATCAAAAGTGTCTAGGGATCAAGCATTTTTATGCGGATTTCTTGAGATTGAGATGTGGCTTTGTAATAAATTTATGATTATATAAATTTATATGGATCCTTTTTGGTGCATTTCATAATTTGAAACAGGAACTGTTAATCAAATTCGAGTAAAAGATGAAAATCAGCTGTCAATATTTTCCCTATAAAAACATACAACGCATTGAAGACATTATTAGTGCTACTGTTTCCCTACTACTGATTAAAACCAACGTTATTATGGAGCGGCGACGTCATTTAAGCAGGGAAGAAATGCTCAGAGCCGTGGGAATGATAGAAGCTGGTTCCCGGCAACGTACTGTGGCTTTAGCTCTGAATACAAGTCAGAGTGTTATCAGTCGACTTTGGACACGTTACCGAAGCACTGGTACCGTGGCTGAGCGCCATGGAGTACGGTATCGCTGCACCACACGGAGACAAGACCGATACATTCAAATCTTAACTCGAAGAGCTCCAACAATAACCGCCATGATGTTAGCCGTGAGGCTTCATCACTCTTCAGGGAACTTAATTAGCGACCAAACAGTCAGAAACCGCTTGCATGAAGTAAACCTTCATTCCCGAAGACCGTTACGGGTACCACCTATAGCAATGCACAATCGTAGGATTCGATATCAATGGGCTCTTGAACACAGAAATTGGGCAGAAGAACAATGGCGTTTCGTGTGCTTTTCTGATGAGTCTCGTTTTGGTATGAGACCGGATACAAGACGTATACGACACTGGAGAACCCCTGGACGCCAACAGCGATTAAAATCCTGCCAGGAAGTCCATCCTTATAGTGGTGGAACCATCATGGTATGGGCGGGTATTTGGATCGGCGGAAGAACTGAGTTGATTTGGATCAGAGGCAACCTCAACGCTCAAATTTATGCTGAGACGATTGTATCTGACGTCATCGTTCCTCTACAAGTGCAAATCGGTCCCTTATTTCAGTTAATGCATGATAATGCACGACCGCACACCGCAAGAGTTGTAAGACAGACTCTCGCCGCAGCTAACATCAATGTCCTGCTCTGGCCTGCTCAGTCGCCAGACTTGAACCCGATTGAGCATGCATGGGATATGCTACAGAGAAGAGCTCTGCCGAATATGGAGGGTATCCAGTCGCAAGAAGACCTTTTTTTGTTGTTGCAACGAACATGGGCGGCCATTCCACAGCGTGATTTGGATGAACTCATTTTGAGTATGCCAAACCGATGTTCTTGTGTTGTTAGTGTTCGCGGTAGAAACACGGATTATTAATTGTTTAAGTTACCCAATAAAATTTTAAAGAAAACTGTTCAAATGTCAAAAATCCCTTTATTAGGAAAATGGCAAATTTCTTTATTAATGCAAAGGTGACTTGGTTTATCGTTACTGTGACAAACGAAAACACTTTATTTGATGAATCCTTAAAGAAAATTTTAATTAATATCAATCAGGAGAAAAGTTATTGCAAAAATATATGTTGATCCCTAGACACTTTTGATGTGTGTATATCGTTGTATAAGACTCCATTGAACTTCATTGAAAGAAAACACCTCGAACAGAACCTAGACTTCAATAGATTGGAATTGAATAAACGATCTTCCTTTTGGCGTTTGCAGGCAGATATAATATTTTTCGTTCTTCGTTCAGTGCATTCAATCACAACTTCAAATCCATTTTTATTTAAATAAACACTAAATGTTACAAAATACAATAGACGTTGTTATATTTAGTAACCTGTTCCGCTTAATTATTCATAAAGAGCTATAAAAAACCCTGAAAGAATTCGACACGTGTTTCACCTCTCAACGATTCTCAGGATGGCAATTGACTTGTCGCGAACCCGAACACAGCGTGTTGCCACATCGAGCGCTGGTCGCAGATTACAGGTTTTTTTATGGCTCTTTAGGAATAGCTAAGCGGAATAGGTTACTAAATATATCTACGTCTATTGTATTTCATAATGGATTTCCACAAGGTCACGCCTTAATTAATTAACTATGTGAAATATTTAATAAAACACTAATTTGAAAGTTAATTTAGAAGGTTTTATAGGAAGGATATCAAAGGACTGCCTCATTGATCTAGTGTTCACCAGCGCTACTGCTGAGCATAAGGTCCTGGATTCGGTTCCCGGGTCGGGCAAAGTTTTATTGGGTTTTTCTATCTGGAATGTCTCAATAGCAGCGCGGAGTCCTGATTCCTGCCCGGTTGATGGCAATAAGCTCGGTCTGAATTACATGGGACTCAGACATACTTGGCGAAATGTGGGTGTCCACATTTCACTGGAGTAACCCGGCGTGATGTTGTGATGTTTATCTACACCCATCATGCTATAAAACCTCTATAAAAGTTTCTGTAACAGCTTATTGCCAACATTAAAACAGCCAGTGTCATAATAACCATAATATCATTCAAACGAGTGTTTTAATAAATACCCCTTATTATACAACAGTTGCATAAATAACTATTTCAATTCAAGGGATTAATGAAAGTGATTTTCATTACAACAGGCACTATCTCTGTGCCTATTTGTTAGCTCATCGTTCTTCTATACATGAGAGGGTTTGGTGGGAGAGGGGCTCGTGGCTAAGTAATAACAGCCACGCGAGTCGATCAATCAGGTTAAACTACGCTTTCCGCGGTTGTTCCATGGATGGGTGACCATCTTTACATATCAAGACCAAGGCCTCGGAAAGCACGTTAACCCGTTGGTTCCGGGTGTCATTTGTAGATCTTTGAAAGTCGTTATGGGTAGTTAGAAGCCCAAAAGTCTGACAACTAGTCTTATCAAGGGGTATCGTGTTACCTAGTAACTAGGTCGTGGAGGTCAGATAGGCAGTCGCTCCATGTAAAATACTGGTATTCAGCTGCATCCAGTTAGACTGGAAATCGACCCCAATATAGTTGGGAAAAGGCTAGGCAGATGATGATCGTTCTTCCGTACATAATAGCGCAAGTTTTATCGAACGACAAATAGAACGTCAGATACGTTCCATTTGTCGTTTCACAGAAGAACTTATACTAACTGGATAATATGTATCTAGTTCCTTCAGCTAGCTCAGATTGCCTGCCCTCCCCTTCCACACACCCCCTTAGTCGTCTTCCAGACGTCATGTAATACTCAGCAAATGTTGACCGACTCAGTAGCAAGAAACTACCTTTCTTGAGAACCTACTGAGTACACTTGAAGCCGTGAGAAGTGGTCTACGATTTATTGAAGGAGAAAATATTGTAGGTTCAGGCGTATGGTAAGCTGGTATTAATTGGCAAAGAAATCAATGGTAGGTAGGACAGTGCATAAGAAAAGAATAAATAAGCAGCAGTATTATATCTCGGCAGTGACCTTGAAATAATTACCTACGGTCGCTCGGTATAAAAACCTACCGCGTCCGTGCGAAACTGCCGCGCACTCGATACTATTGCATACTGATATACACTGAGATTTCGAAGCGCGACGTTTCGGCCGTTTTCTATGAAAATAGAATACTGTTACTTATTTATACTGTGCTTTAGGTCATTCAAATCACACCTTTTTAATCTAAGGTATTTTTAATGGCATTAGTGGGATGGATTTTTTATTTTTTTTTGCTTATGATTAGAAACTAGTTTGATTGTAATTAATAGTTATCGTACTTTGGATTATTCGAGAAATCGAGTAGACATATTAAAAGTATTATTATTACAAGATCAAAAAAGCCAGGATTCACGGTAATTTGTGACAAATTGAGTCAAAGGAAAGTTATTTTGGGTGGAATTATAACTCTTACTATAATGAAGTCCATGAATAAATATATCAAATAAATTAGTTGTAAAGTAATCAGCGTGAAATTATTTTAAAGCTAAAGTTAAATTAATCTCAAGTTCACATTTACTGTTGTCAAAGACAAATATTCCGTTTATAAAAAAGAATGGTTAATATTATTCTTGTGTAAAAATTTTAGTTATAAATGTTAAAATTAGGTGTAAAACTAATATCACAGTTTGAATTATAAGAATCAGTGAACGCATTTAAGAAATATATTTAAAAATATTTAAGGTTATGTTCTACTATTTTTTATTGGTTGTAAATATTTTAAATATTTGTGTTTAATATCTTAATAACCATTTCATTATATGTACAATAAATTGAAGACAATTTTTACAAAAAAAAAATATAGCCCGTGAAGCTAGATCAAAAAAGTAATATCATAACGAGAAACAACAGAATCAAGAAACTTAAATTGTGTTGGTAGACATTTAATAAGAAAGAATGGTTGACGCAGAACAGTTATTTGGTGGATAATATTAAAAATAGTCGCCAAAAACACTTAATTCCGGACTGTTCTATAAAGCGCTGGCGGTTGGCGGTCCACAAGCTTTCCCTAGAGAGATAATATTCATCATTTTACTTAGTTGGACAGAAGAAAATATTATGATGGTTACTTATTAGAAAAGTGATTGAATATTGTATAAAATTAATAAGATATTGATTTCTTTGTATCTACATTATTTAATTCAAATTCAAAATTATTTATTTTGGGGCAACTAGATCCAAAGATTAGTATGCAAAAAACTTAGAAACTAATGTTAGTATTTAAATAAAATTACAAAGGACAACACTCATCACATACTTACACAAAATGGCCCTGAGCTGAGACATCCCGCCCCGTCAAGAGAATCTATAGGAGATATTGTACCTCCCTAAATGATCACCAGACGAACGAAATGCTTCAACACAGGTGCACGTACACCTTCAGCTATAGTTTTCAGGATGCTGTTAAGGTAACTGAAAATGTATTAGTACGTAGGTACTTACTTGGGCCAGTAAGTCTTTTTTAAGCAAACTTTATCTGTCTTATACAGGGTCAAATTAAAATAGCTAGCGAAACTCCGCAGACGTGATCAATATCTAAACATGATAATTATATCATTTTTTTTATTGGTTATCATTTTTTTTTTGGAATTAGCGACCGCTGGTAGTGTTGTTACTTGAAGTTTGATTAAGATAGTCAGTTTTTTTTTGTTTCTGTTGTATCGTGCTTAGACATCGAATTCGATACCATGTGAAATCTACAAAAAAAAAGATTTTTAAACTGATATTTCACTAGGCACGGTCTTTAACCCTAAAAAATATCATTAAATCATTTTTTTGTTTGTTTTATCTTGTTTAGATAACCATCACTTTTGCGGAGTTTTGCTAGCTAATTTAATTTGACCCTGTATTACTATACGAGTTCTATGTCTAAGCCCAAACCATCGAGCCAGTTACTTTATTCTAAAATTTATTCCGAAAAAATTATCAACAAAGATTCGATTCTAAAGTTAGTTTTTGTATTAAGAACTTTAATTTCGTCGAAATGAACCCGGACTCAAGTTAGAACTCATTTTGTAATTAGACGTAATAGATCCTATTAAGAAAACATTATATTAATAAAACCCGTGTAATCACATTAAAATGAATATCATTATAATATAGATCCATAAATTTCTATGAAAAGCCTACTCAAAAACGGAACACATAAAAAACTCAACTCGGTATCTACCTGTCAGCACACAAAATATCCCTAAATACAGAAACAAGTGTACGAACTCTAGCGTATGAATAAATGAATAGAAAAACACGTAAATAACAGAATAAAGTCGAAGAAAGCAATAAATTACTCAGAATGAAGATTATTTGCTCACGAGACATTCAATTTAACATTCTCATATCTAATGGAGTGCTAAATATTGAAATGTGACGTTATTTTATACACTAGCTTCTGCCCGCGACTTTGTCTTCGTGAAATTTCTTGTTGCCCCGACTCGCCGCGTCGAATCGCATCGCCCGCACGCGCTTTTACTTCGTTTTTGCTTACGATTCTTTCTACATTTTTTCTTTTTGCTCAGCTCCTAAGTCAAAGGCAAATAATTTATTTCAAATAAGCATATAAAAGGTACTTTTGAACGTCAAAATTTCCAAAAAAAATTTAATTGATTCTAGTCGCCCCTTCCAAAAGGTAGTTTTCGTATGGAGAAGAATGGGCAAGAAACTCCACCGTTACTCATCATAACCAGTGATCGGATAATCGGATGCATTTTACCAAAAGTGTAGGGTGTTGGTTATTATGGAATGCACTTTTGTATCGAAAAAATCCCGGGAATTCGGAATCGACAAATTTAGTTTTTTTACTATAGAATCAAATCGGATGAAGGAATATTTACTTTGTTTAAGGTGTTGAATAATATTATGGAATGCACTTTTGTGTCGAAAAAATCCCGAGATTTCGGATTGAAACCCGTTTTTTTTTTTATAAATACCACATGCTAAAGGCGATCTTTCTTCACCATGTGTTACAGAATAGTTTCGCATTCCCGATTTTTCTGGAATCCCGGGATTTATATTTAAAAAAATGTGTTTTAAGAAGCCGCTTCCATAATTTCCTAACCAAAAATGTACTTTAGGTAAATATGCATCCGATTATTGGATCACTACTCATAACCCGTAAGCGTCGATATGTGATGCAAAAATATGTTTTTAAATCCGACTGGTTCCAGAGACAAGACCGTTCAAACAAACAAACTCTTTTGCTTCATTATATTATTATAGTAGGTATAGGATATAATTTATGATCATGGCCGTGTTTTCGCGGCAAATGTAATGTTTTGATTTCGGGGCAATTTGGGAAATTTTATTTTATGTTGTCCTTTTTCATTGTCATGTCAGGCGTATATTAAATATAATGTTATTTTTTTCAAAAGAAACCAATTACTTAGATTATTTATGTGTATTTTTAAAATGAGCGTCTACGGCAAAAAAATATGACTTACAGAACAGAATTATGTTGAGTAAAAAAATATTTATTTGGACCACTACATGTGTTTTTATATAAATGTACATATCTATGGATATACATATCCAAAAAACTCATCTACACATATCTCAAGCTAAATAAAATTATGAAGACGGTGCAATAACCGTCTTCATAAATTTATTGGCACAGTAAATCAATAGAAACTAAATTAATTTATGGCAAACAATTAAGAGCAGTGCTTTTACGACTTACTGTGAGTACTTTGTCACTGACACCTCAACTTTGTGTAGTTTTTGGTCATATTTTTCTTTGAGACAGTTTATACGACGTCGTTAAGTGACGCTCATTAAATTCCAGAGTAGCTTGCGATGACTGATCTATAAAGATATGTTACTTAAACTACTACTGTGCCATAAAATGAATCATCAAAATGTTTCTAGTAAATAGTGTAATAAAAATCTAAAGTTTAGAAATTAACCATAAGCAAAACGCAATTCACAGCTTATACGGGCATTAACAAAACAGTTGAGAGGTGTTGTGGGACACTCGGTTCGAACGAAGTTCCTTTTTTTGCTTTTGGACACTTGGCGATCTCGTTCGCCAAGTGTCCGCTAGACCGAAAAAAGTGTAAAATTTTGACCATCACGACAAATTTATATATGGCGTGCGGTATGGGACTTCGTTCCAAAATGTAACTGATTTCAGATACAATAATTTTTTTTTAAATAAATACTTACACATATTTGGCCTCAAGTGTACACAAAAACACACGCATTACGAAACAACCAAATTGCTAATATCAACACAATATACGAAAAATGTCCACAAAATATCGGCTGTCCCATTTCGTGGGCACGACGTGTAACGTAACAAAGCGGACACAGTAACGCACTTAACTTGAACGCAACTAGCCACTGTTAACAGTGTACCGACTGGGTCAATTTTCTGTACACTTCTCTTAATGATTATTTACGGAGCTTTTGTATTTTGATTTATTTTCATGAAAATCTAAAGCAAAATACAGAAAAGGTCTAACAAAAAATCTGTAAATTTCTTCTAGACACAACATCTACTGTTTTTTTTTTTAATTATTATTTCTTACTACAGTACCACGTACAATAAAAAGTTGGCATAGTAACATCAGATGAAATCTGACACAAATCGAGCCAAATCTATTGACCGATTGAAAAATATAGCACGAACTAAAATTAACCTAGTTGTCTAGGTAAAAAGAAATTTATTTAGTCCGTCTTTCAGATAATAAAAATATATTAGACACGTATTTTTTGCTTTATCATATTAATCAAATATAACTTAGCAAATACGCATTAAAGTTGGTGAGTGGGGGCTCGTTACGTCACAACGCAGTATAAAATCTAGCAAGGCGTGACGTCATGCCGTGTCCTCGAGAAAAGATACTCCTCCCCGACCCTTGCTCGAAAACGAGGTGCCAGCAGTTGTTGCAGCTGAGCACGTAGCTTTAAATACCCCGCCTAATAATCATGATATTAACCAAATTTTGATCCAACCTGTCCCTTCTTGCTGTCCTCCCCCCAGCGACGCCCTAAGCCGAGATGCGTACCCCAGAGGGGGTGCCTTTAGCGAGCATTCGCGTAGCTTTAATTTAGAATAGTTTACTTGCTCCAGGCTGGAGGCTCTAAGTGTAGCAGCTTAAGGCACAGGAAAGTCCGGTTAAGCAGCCAAGACCTTAGTGGTCAAAACTGCGAGTTGCCAGGTTAAAAAAAAAAAATTAAAAAATAAGACGCCATGCCACATTTTAACTCAATGTATTGCCGTAATCTTTTGATTAAGTCAAAAAAGAAAAAATACGTGTACAATATTTTTTATTAATCTACCTTCCGGACAAATATAAATTTTTGGACACCCCTAGAACGTATTTGGGACTAATAAATATATTATGCAGTTTGGTTTTGTTAAAAAATTATAACCAGTTTGGTTTGACGTGAGCTCGATATAGATATTATGTAAGTGTACTTACTAAAGTTACAGCGACGCTAAATGGGACACATTTGTTTAAATGCTCTAAGTTTGATATCCCTTACCAAGTTTCAAACATGAACTGTTATTTTGTTCATGATGCGGATCTCTATTTGTGATCAATGCCATCAATAGGCACTCTCACTGAAACTCAAACTCGACCTATCTTCGACAGTAATTCACTTAGCAATAAAACAATTTCCTATGACAGAAGCTATAAATATCATCAAACATTTTACCTGTGGCTTCAAAACTAAAACTATGTAACGAAACACGCGAATTATCCACTCTGATTTATAAACACTAGAAACGAAAGCCAAGTATTTGTAACAAAATCCAAAATGGCGCTGATGATATTTATTTACTCGCAATTTTTTTTTATTTTTCTTTTATTAAGTTTCACTATTGATGATACGTAATTCACATTACAATCTAGCCTATTAATAATAATAATAATAATAATAATAATTTATTTCAAATTCAAGATACACATCATAAATAAAGACATATCTAAAAGGATCTTATATTAACATAAAATTCGACAAGACATCTGTGTCTGAACTAGATAAATAAATACCTGTATTTCAGACAAACAGCGCTCATTCCTAAAATATACAGTTAAACGCTTACAAGTTCAAATTTGTTATAATTATATACATATTTCGTTATTTTTAGATCAATTATCAGCAAATAAAATAAGAATTTAAATAAAGTAAAAATGAAGTAATGTGGAGTGGGGTGTGGTGTGGACCTCCTTTTGTGTTGAATGTAGATGAGTGAAGCTAATATTAGCTAATAAGTAATTTAAATATAACTTAAACTGTTAAGTAACTGTAAAATTAAGAAGTCGTCCTATAACGTCTTTCCTATTCACTATAAGTTAAGGGCACTTGATTCACGTGTTCTTTGTAAAACTCAGCACTTGCACTACAGTTTAAGTTCACTTACTCTGCACTAAACTTACTCAAAAGGTTTTACCCTTTTTAGTATTTTCAAACTAAACTTTTCAAACTATGTAACGCGAGTAACACTCTGATTTATAAAAACGATTAACTAAAGCCAACTCTTTGTAACAAAATTCAAGATGGCGCTGATGACATTTATTTCCTCGCAAATAATAATATAATATTGTTCTAAGATTTATGGCTACGCTAGTTTCTATGCGAAATTATCGTTTCGTAGAAAAATAGATATAAAATGTTTCAGTAAACCATAAATGACGATAGAATATCTAACTTCGTCAGCAAACACATTATAATAATTGTAATGATACTGAAGTAGACATGGGAACCTTATGTAACACATTTATTTAAACGATCTAAGTTTGATACCCCTCTATCAAACTATGAACATAACTATTTAAGTTCGCTGTAATCATCAAAACCTCTATCATTTTCACTGGGCCATCAAAATTTCTTATGTACCTAAGATCAAGCAACAAAATAAATATAAATAGGTAGCTGAATCCATAAATAAATTAAACATCTTACCTTCGAAATACTACTCAAACGTTAAATGTCAAACTAAAACTATGTAACACGAGTAACACTCTGATTTATAAACACGATTAACTAAAGCCAACTCTTTGTAACAAAATTCAAGATGGCGCTGATGACATTTGTTTCCTCGCAAATAATATTATAATATTGCTATAAGATTTATGGCTACGCTAGTTTCTACGCGAAATTATCGTTTCGTAGAAAAATAGATATAAAATGTTACAGTAAACCAGTGCGTGAATGATTGGCTCTAAATTCTAATGAAACGGCTGTTCCAGACAGTTTTACGGTGATTCAGTGAAATAGTTACTGCTAGTTGCTAGATTAGCATTATAACTATACAGGGTCAATTTAAATTAGCTAGCAAAACTTAACAGACGTGATGGGTACCTAAATATCGATATCTAATGACGATAAATCCAAAAAAACGGAACCCTTATAGGATCACTCGTATGTCTGTCTGTCTGTCTGTCACACACCCCATTTGCTCCGAATCTAAAGGACCGATTATGTTGAAATATTATACACATATGTATTTCTGTGACCCAAACACGGACGTGTAACGTAAATAAATGATTTTATAATATGGGGGTCACTTTTGGGGGGCAAACTGGGTTTTGCAAACTGTACCGTGTGACATATTAAATGAAAGGGCTTGTTGCGAGGATCTCAATTTTTGTTTTTTTAGTAATTTTAAAATAAATGCTTTTAAAGATATTTAAGAAAATAGATGAAAATTGACCATTCCATCCCCTTATCTCCGAAACGAACGAGACTAAAATTTTGAAAAAAATACAGACTTTACTCATAGATTACAGGAATACCTATGAGAAGTCTATGGTCTTAAAATTATATGGTAAACCTCTCAATATTGTGCATACAAACTTACACAGTTGGAATGTATGGGAGAACATGTTTTTCAACTACAATATTAAGGAAAAATTTATCCCAGCTACGGAACCATAGATTTAAAAATCTGTGTACGGAATCCTTCATTGTGCACTTGGCCGGTTTTTTTATTGTTGTAACGTCATTAAATATCTATACCTACTCGTCACATCTGCAGTATTTCACTATTTCATTTATACCTGACCTTGTCATCTTAGAAAAGAGCATGTTTAATTTGAAAATCGTTATATAGAAAACGAGGATAATCTCGTAGAACAAAAAATTCGAAGATATGAAAATAATATAATATGACACCCGTACAGAGCCCGCGTGGTGGATTACGCTCATCCCTTTTACAGAAAGAAGGCCAGCCGATCTGTTCTGTAGAAATCTCACCGTGAAAATGGAGGTAAAGTGAGCTTGAAGTAAATAAACTGTCATTTCTGAGGCGAGCGCACCGTGGCCCCTGGCAACATACAGGCAACTGAAGGAAGATGGCTGGGTTTTAGTCAGTGAGATTGTGACACGCCCCTCCTGCGAGCGGGAGAAGTTATTTGACAATTTCCCACCCATAAAAAGGGGTTAACAATATTGACAGTTCACTTCAAGAGATTTTTACAGAATATAGGTAGTGGCTGTGCTTCTGCAGTGAGCATTGTAGGCTGAACGAGTTAAGATGATAAGTTTGGATCATATTTAATTTTGGCAAACATTTTAATCATGTTAAGTGTCTCGCTAAAACATAACAAAGTTGTTTTGATTAATTAAACTTGACTTCCCGAGTTTCATCACCACTATAAATACTTGGAATGTGTTTCACGGATCTTTAAAAAGAGTACCTACTCACTATTCTATATTTAAAATTACATTGACACGTTCTATTCTAAAAACAAATGCTGTCGATTCACTACAAAAGCTTTCGATTCACTACTCGCTATTCTATATTTAAAATAGTATTGACACATTCTATTCTAAAAACAAATGCTGTCGATTCACTACAAAAGATTTAGATTCACAACTCATTATTCTATATTTAAAATAACATTGACACATTCTATTCTAAAAACAAAAGCTGTCGATTCACTACAAAAGAATGCCGATAAATTCTAAAATTCCATAGACTCAACAACTTTTGTAGTTGATCCAACATCGAACTCAGTTTTATGAGCGAAAACACACTGATTGATGTTTTGGCAAAGAGGAGGGCGCGCCAAATTGGTCTTTAAAAAGATCTCACAACTTGGCGTAAGTTTTTACACTAGACGACACGTTCATTAGAAAAAGTGACGGGTGACAAGACTACACAAAAATAAACAGGGATTGGATAGTGATGGACTTCGGTTAGGGTCGTGTATTTTCGGAATGTGTCGGAGTTTTCCGGAAAGTTATTCAATTGCCTCGTTGGTCTTGTGGTCGCTAGCGCTACTGTTGAGCATGAGGGTTTGATTTCCGAATCGGGCAAAGTGTTATTGGGTTTTTCCATCAGGATTTTCTCAGTAGCAACTCGGAGTCTGGATTCGTGCCCAGTTGATGGCAATAGGCTCGCCCCCTATTACATGGGACTTAAACATATCTAGCGAAATGTGGGTGTACTAGAAGTATACCTCTGCCTGACCTTTCGGGGCAATACAGATATGATGGTATGTAATTTTATATTGAATTATGCAATTTAAAATATGTTAACTGTGGCATTCGTACTGTAGCAGTAGTCGAGTTGGCTATTTGAATTGCGGATTCCTGGTTCCGCATTGAAAAAAGATTTTTATAAAAACAAATGGGTTTTGAAGCTTTGTTTATTTTAGTCTCAGACCAAATAAAAAACCACGACAGAGCTCTGCGAACAATACGTACAATACAATACAATACAATACAATACAATCATTGACGGTACATGTGTCAATAATCTAAGTTATGCTGACGACATTGTGCTGATGAGCGCTTCGGTCTGCGGCCTGAGGAAGCTGTTACAGATATGCGACGAATATGCTTGTGGTCACGGTTTGTTGTATAATGTAAAGAAGAGTGTATGATCTTCGAGACCGCCAGTGCGAGATGTCCGGAAATTATACCTCCGGTCAGACTCAATGGGGTTCCTTTGGAAAGTGTTGACCGGTTTACTTACTTGGGGCATGTTTTGACTGTCGACCTCAAAGATCATGCAGACATGGAACGGGAGCGGAGGGCATTGTCTGTTAGAGCGAACATGTAGTTAAGGCTACGCTCTTTAGAGCGTACTGAACATCGCTTTACTCATGCAGTCTGTGGGCTCACTACTCCAATAGAAGTTACAGCGCCATCTGCATCCAGTACAATAACGCGTTCAGGGCGGTGATGGGGTTACCCCGATACTGCAGCGCCTCGGGTATGTTCGCAGAGGTGCGAACCGACTGCTTTCACTTTTGACTGCCTCGTTGGTCTAGTGGTCGCAAGCGCTACTGCTAAGTATGAGGTCCTGGGTTCGATTCCCGGGTCGAGCAAAATGTTATTGGGTTTTTCTATCTGAAATTTCTCAGTAGCAGCTCGGAGTCTGGATTTGTGCCCGGTTGATGGCAATAGGCTCGCCCCTTATTACATGGGACTTAAACATAACTGGCGAAATGTGGGTGTGCCTGCTACAGGGACACCTCTGCCCAACCCTTCGGGGAAACAAGGCGTGATGTTTATGTAAAATTTCTATCAATTTATGTTTGGCAATAGGTGTAATTTACCTGAAATAAATGATTGTATTAGTTATTATTAATACAGTGAAGCATGCCAAAACTACACCTCCGCTCTGTGCATACACGCTCACACGCACACAACCATTTACAATGACACTATCAAACTACACCTCACTAAGTGCACACATGTTTACGAAACCGTCTTCACGTCACTTTTGACAACGCCATGTCTAGTTTTTTTTTTTTAATTTTGGTCAGAGGCCCTAGTGTGAATTTCTTTTAACCATCTCGACTTAACGCATCGACTGCGGCACTCTATTGCCCCTTCACTGACCAAGGAAGGCTGAGATGTTGATACACAAAACACAACATAGGAGAAAACTTAATATGGACAAAGTATCAAATAGTAGTGAAAACATAACCAAAAAATAGGCACTTATTATTGAAAAAATACGAAATAAAACAAACTTACGGCCCTAACTATTATAACAGTTTAAATAAATGAGATTTTCATAAGGTTATGATCTGAATAATATGTAAATTGTGCAAAGATATGAAGTGTCGCGTGTAAAACGTTCCTAAAAGGGAGAGCGTCATAAAAGTGGGTCGGAAAACGGTAAGGAATATGTGAATATAATTTACTTTGTTGGTAGAACTAACATTCTGGTTACGGAGGATGGTATGAGATTATTATTTATGAAATGGAATTTAAAGGAAAATGTTGCTAAGTTTATTTAAAAATATGAAATTTAATTTGTATCTTGATAAATGATTGAGCAAAACATTAATAATAATTTACTCACATACAAATGCCCGGGATTCATGACGCTAGTTTTTGAAGCTTGTATAGTACGCTAGCAACTCTGACTTCGTGTATACAGAACTAGCATATTGTTACGTCGTACGTACGAGATCTTTCGAGAAAGCACGTGATTACAATGTGTTTACGCTAAAAACTTCGAGAAGCATTCCATTATTATTAGTTTGAAGTTAAGTAGGTAACTACTTATAAAAAATATTAGGAATTGTCATTGTAATTTCGACCGTACGCCGAGGGCATAAAGTACTTACTTCTTTATTCGGTACAAGTAGGTATTTATTTTTTATACCTACTACTTTTGTATTTCCTGGTAATGTTTATTTGTTGATGTTTTTCTGGAACCGTTCTACACTTAGCCAAAATGTTCGTGAATATTGGCGGTATAAAAGCAGAGAGCCGACACACGATGAGGCTCCTCCCCGACCCTTGCTCGAAAACGAGGTGCCAGCAAGTTGTTGCCGCTGAGCACATAGCTTTAAACTACCCCGAATAATAATCATGATCTAAATCAATTTTGATCCAGCCTGTCCCTTCTTGCTGTCTTCCCCTCAGCGACGCCCTAAGCCGAGGTTCGTACCCCACAGGGGGTGCCCTTAGCGAGCGTTCGCCTAGTTTTAATTTAGTTTAGTTTTTTGCCCCTAGCTGGAGGCTTTGAGTGTAGCAGCTTAAGGCACCCACAGGAAAGTCCGGTTAAGCAGCCAAGACCTTAGTGGTCAAAACTGCGAGATGCCCCCGTTAAAAAAAAAAAAAAAAAAACACGATGAGGCAGTCTGATTTAGGCGATACAACGAAGCGAATCGAAGTGAACTAGAAGTGCGATATCTAAGCGAATAGTGATCAGTAGTGTATTTGTGATTAAGTTTTAAGTGTTTTGTGTTCAATAAAGTTAGGGATGTCGGAAATGCAATAAAGTATCGATACATATCGATATCGATATTTTTATTTAAAAATATCGATATATCGATATATCGGTACGATATGAAAAAAGGTCTAACCTTCTTCAGTCATCCTAGGTACATTACTAGTCAGATACACAAATGAATGAAATTACTGAACTGACACCTGTCACATGTGTCATTGACTTAAAGACAGAGTTGCCAACTTAAAAACCAACTTAAGTACCAAATTAAAAAGCAGAAAATATCGTTTTTGATACAATTTCGATATTGGATATTTGATATCGATATATCGTAACAAAATATATCGGCCAAAAATATCGATATATCAAATTGTAAATATCGATATATCGATGTATCGATATTTATTCGACAAGCCTAAATAAAGTTATTTAATTGTCTGATTGGTAATAATTAATTTATCCCATACCCAGCTCGTAACAATATCTAGGCTAGTTGGGAAGTTAATAAGCTACCGTCTCAAACTAGGATAGTTTCATAAGATTGGGCTAGTAGCGCCCACCACCACCAGTTTTATTATCCTGGCTTGTGTACTAGCATCGCGTTAGCGCACTAGCTTATGTCAATCCAGGTCAGCTAGCCAGGATAGTATACAGAGGTTCTAGCTTGCTATCCTAGCTTTGAAAAACTAGCCTCGTAAATCTCGGGCATTATAATTGCAGATATATTCATATATATTATATTTATACATCTAATATTTATATTTCATGCTGGGTTATATTTGAACGCAGTGTGAATTGTTACTGAATAGATAAATTGAATTAAATTTATTTCTTAATAACATTAAAAACTTTTAATTAATGTTAAAAAAAAAATATTTCCCAGTTTTTGGTTCTGAAAATCAAAGTATTTTCCGTACCTTTTTTAGAATCACTCATTCAATTGGGAAGTTCAAAATTCAAAATATTTTATTTCACACTTATGAAACGGCAGAAGCTAGATGCACGGTTCCAGTTGGTCATTTCCTATGGAGAAGAGCCGGCAAAAAACTCCACGGTTACTCTTTTAAAAAGAGCATATCGGATATGTTCGTGCTATGGAAACTTTTCCAAGTCATTTGTAAGAAAACTAACTCCCTTTAATATCCAGTCCTGATCATACACATAAAGGTCTATCCACACATATCGGGGCCGTGCTCGGGACGTGGACGAACAGAGCTCCGTCAGGGGCTCAATAATATATCGGTGTGTACATTTTAAATGAACTTGTTCACACACGTCCGTGTCCGGGCCGCGTAAATACAAAGGCGGATGCAATGCAACACAGTTCTTCCCAGCTAAAGGCAAGGAAGTGGTGAAGGGTGGGTATTTTGGGGGACTGTCTTATGTAATTTTGACGTTTGAAAAGTGCTGATTTTCAGCCTAGTTTGAATAAATGACTTTTGAATTGAATATAAAGTATTTCAATCATGATTACACCACAGACACATATGAAAATTTCAAACTTTCTTGCGACGTAACACACTAATAGTAATTTGTCTGCCTACCTGCGAGCAATTTGGAAGAGGCGGTTGGTCATAGGTCTAACCTAACATAACCCATTTTTCCCCGTACACAATTTTTCGACACTTTATAATCTATCGGAAATAATACTATGGGTGTCTGCGTTGAATCCGCATTTTCGAAATAAATGCGGCTCTTTGTAGTGCACAAAGTGCTGCGTTGTAGCTGGGTTCGGGCGGACTATTACTGCTTTATGCCATGCGCAAGATAATGCAGCACAGACTAAGGATGTTTGTGTTGCATCCGCCTTTGTATTTACGCGTCCGGGCCGCCAATAGAGTAGTATCTGCCCTGTGTATGCCACGGCCCTGTCACGTTCCAGACACGGCCCTGATATTTGTGGATATACCTTATGTCTCAAACATTTCAACATTCTTTGCCATTTTTCTTGTCAACAAAACACAATAAATTGATCTTCAAACTTGCGATCTACCTACATCAAAAGACCTAAATTCCTACGTTTCAAACATTGAAATATCAATCATGTTTTTTTTTTATGCGCAAGATACTGGAGTAAAATGTAACAAAGTTATTTCATGTATGTTACAGACGGACACATAGTTGACAACCGGAAATGGACACTGTCGAAGAATATTTTGTAAATTATTTTTGACATAAAGCTGTTAGCGTTATGACATTTCGTCTAGACGTCGCAAATGACTGTGAAGGTCTAGGTGTGTTTCCCAATTTGCTGAATATCATCATCTTTTTCAGCCTATTACTAGAAGTTTATTGCTGGACAACGGACTCTCCATTGGGGATAAAAACTGCCACTTGCTCACTTCAGATGGCGCTGATATCCAGCGTCTAATAATTTGACAGCTAGCCATACATTTTTGTAAACAAGCGATTTCTTTTACGCATAATTAATTATTGAGCCCTATTGCGCAGCTGTTTACTGCAAAAATACGGGGGTATTTGCTAAAGATGATATAAGAAGAAAACTGTAGGAGAAAGCTCTCCGAAAAAAAAATTGGAACCCATATTTCATCGAGACAGTGTGCTATCTTATAAGCCTTTTATGGGAGAAAGTGGTATAGGTGATGCTACCAAGAGAGCTTAGTCTGTTTTCCTGTAAGTAACTTACGACGTGATGGCATGCCATACCTTCTCGCTCCGCACCATGGCCTGGACCAGGGCCGGTCAAGAGAGATCACCGCCGCCGATCGCCTCCACTAGGACACGGCGGTACTCTGCCCAAGACGAGCAGACCTCCACCTTATGCTCCATCATATCTTCCGGTCGATCCACACTAGTGACACCCGAGCGTTTCCTTCCGCCTTATTCGGAGCAGGAACCTCCCGAAACAACCGGTAAGGACCTGCGTCAGGCGGAAGGTGGGGACGCCGTGGCGCCTTTCTAGACTCTGTTCAAAGAGGAAACTTATCGCCGCAATTGTGGCGTGCCCACCACTAGATTGCTTTAATCGCACTCCACATGACGCCAGGAGATCCCGCCGCAGCTCTGTCCACTGTCGCGTGGTTTCTCGCGGCAGCGGAGGTACGCCCCGGCGCGGCGGTGTTGCAATGTGCGCGAGGACTAGATTCGAACGCTGACAGGTACTTTACTTAGTGTAAATTATTTCATCACCATTTCTCGCAAAACGGTAAAAGAAAACATCTTGAGGAAACCGGCATAACCTAGAACCAAAATTTCTATGACGTGTGACATCTACCAACCCGTACTGGGCCCGCGTGATAGATTACGGCCCACTCCCTCTCACAGAGAGGAGGCCTGTGTCCCAGCAGTGGGCACATTATAGGCTGATTATGATATGCTATTCTTGTTGTGTAGGATAGATAAGTATATTTCACCTAGATATATAGGGTTAAATTGAACTCATGGGAAAAAAAAACAGCTGTTCTTTACATTTATGTTAGCATAGCTTGTCAAAATGTAAGGAACAGCTGATGAGGTTTCCGCGATTTCGGGGCTGGTCCACTAGTGAAAGTTGTTCGTAATGATGAGTACAACGACCCCTTAAAAGGATGCCCATGGATTCAATTTCACTACGTACATATATTTTAGGACAGATAGAGCCTCAACGAATTCTCTCAAGGTAACCGTTTATAGATCACACTTTTTTTTTAATATTCTTGCCTTTACTTCATTGTAAGGGCCAGAATATATTGACAGTTCTTAGCGATGTTATTTGCAAAAGCAAATGTCAATATGAGGCACAGAAAATAAGGAAAAACTTGCGTCAACAGACCCATATAGAAAAAAAGATTCGTCATTTGGAAATGTGTTACCATTGTAATAATCGATTCCACCGGATATTGGAAAAGCAGATTTTTTCATCTGCACTAAATTATAAAGATGTTTATACAAACCGTATGTTTGTGTGTAATGAATAAACTCAAAAACTACTTTACCGATTTAAAAAAATATTACACCAGTAGAATATAACTGAGTTACATTCTATTCTAACAAATATTATAAATCTGAAAGTGAATTTGTTGTTTATTACGGTTTCACGTTAAAACGGCTGAACAAATTTGTATGAAATTTGGCACATGCGTTAACCATGACCAGTACATTAATTGCGTAACTTATTTTCTTAAACAATTATGCCTAATTTGTTTCATTTTGACAGTTCAACAGCATTCATTGCGTTATTTACGTTGATGAGCAGATTTTTTTTCCAACTTATGAAGCAATGGTTTAGCAATCTGTTTCAAATCGAAACAGATTGCTTTGTATTAGGTACGCAATTAGGGTACTGGGTTAGGACATTGAATACTTTTTATCTCGATATTCCTTCGGGATCGAGACTCATGCGAGAGAAACCGCGGGGCACAGCTAGTAGGCTATAATACCTACCGGTTAACCTATAGACCTAACAAAAATCAATCTGCCTAGCCTTTTCTCAACAATATTGGGGTCGGCTTCCAATCTAACCGGATGTAACTGAATACCAGTATTTAATAACACGTCATCACGTCAGCGCCGGTTGTCGCTGAAAACCAGCGCTGTGGCTCTGTCTCGCATGGGGTCGCAGCATTATGCTGAGCGATGGCCGTTTTGCGTGGATGTGACTCATATTTTCCCCCAATTTGTTATTTACGTGTTTATTTTTTATTATCTTTTTTGCGTCATGTTTACCGCAAATAAACGTATTTTCTTTCTCTTTCTTTCTAACATGGAGCGATTGCCTATCTGACCTCAACAACCCAGTTACTTCGTAATACGATAGCCCTTGGCTTGGTAAGACCGGTTGACAAACTTTTGGACCTCTGACTACTCGGTAGCTAACAAAATTCATCAACATCATCATCATTTCAGACGAAACACGTCCACTGCTGGGCATAGGCCTCCCCCAAGCGCCGCCACTACGACCGGTTCTGTGCTTCCCGCACCCAGCGGATTCCTGCGGCCTCCACCGAGTCATTGGTGCACCTTGAGGCCTAACAAGAATATTCGACACAAAATCCCTTACGTAACTTATTAAGCTCACTCAAGCACAACAAACCACTATTTATTACAGATCCCCATATCTTCAACCACCATAAAAACGGATATAAAGATGATCAGAACAGTAATTGTGATGGTAAGCCGGTACAATCGCGTACAATCGTCTAGACAGCGCACAAATTCACGTCACCTTTAATATATAAAAGATCTGTGGAACTATTAATGGACTGTGACGTACAGTTACGTGCAAAAATGCTGAGCCATAAAGTCTGACCTTTTTTTTTTCTCAATATTGCAAATAAAAAAATAAAAAACAATGTTTATTTCAATTACAAAAGGCATTTAGACACACTAATGTTGGAGATCACCTTTTAAGCAAGGACTTGCTTGTGTTAGGAGACATTGGCAAATATTTTATTATACTATTTTTGACTGCCTCGTTGGTCTAGTGGTCGCAAGCGCTACTGCTAAGTATGAGGTCCTGGGTTCGATTCCCGGGTCGAGCAAAATGTTATTGGGTTTTCTATCTGAAATTTCTCAGTAGCAGCTCGGAGTCTGGATTTGTGCCCGGTTGATGGCAATAGGCTCGCCACCTATTACATGGGACTTAAACATAACTGGCGAAATGTGGGTGTGCCTGCTACAGGGACACCTCTGCCCAACCCTTCGGGGAAACAAGGCGTGATGTTATGTGTATGTTATGTTTTACTATTTTATAATATTCTTGGAAATTCGAAGAAAGGAATTCAAAAGTGACGTTGCTCTGCAAACTTTTCAAAGTAAAGTTTTGTCGCGTGAACAAATAGGCAGGTATATAGAACACCACATTAAACCATTCCCCGGCCCTGTCCCGGTTGTCATTCGTAGATCTTTGACAGTCGTTACAGGTAGTCAGAAGCCTAAAAAATATCATGCTATCCAGTAACCGGGATGTAGAGATCAGATAGGCAGTCGCTCCATGTAAATTACTGGTATCCAGCTGCATCCAGTTAGACTGGAAGCTGACCCCAACATAGTTGAAAAAACGCTAGTCAAATTGATTGATGTTTATGATTAAAAGCATCCATTCGAAATCGAAAGTTGGTTTAGAAAACATATATATAATTTGGAAGGAATGTGATAATTACTTTGTCAAGAGATTTTATTGCTTATTATTATTATTTAAGACAGCCAATAACAACATGTAACATGAGACAAAGAATGAGAGATTCTCACAAAAACCAGCGCTAATGAGAACTTGAAACCCAGAATTATTCATGTAAAAATTAATTAATTTAATCTTAGCAAGTATCGCATGGAAGCACGCCGATAATAATCAGAAACTTTGTTCAAGGATACGCCAACGAAAACTGAGAACCATTTTTCTTAACAATGTTAAAAACTTACGGAATAGGATCAACAAGATAAGCATTCTGCTTTCATCTTGTTTGTCCTACTAAAATGTAAAAGATTTTTATACCTAAAAACTTTCTTCATATTTATAGGAAAAAGCAGTTAAAATATATTATTTACAAGTAATAAGTATGGGGGAGACCTTTGCCCAGCACTGGGACAAAAAAGGTTAGCAAAAAAAAAAAAACCAGTGGCACTCCGGGAGTGCCGACAGAAGTGAAAACTTGAAAAAAAAAATCGGCACCGCGGTAATCAACACGTTGATGTCTTTTTAATGGACAAAAGCTGGTGTCATCACGGTATCACGAAATTAATGGCTTAGCCCCATCTCAAAAATGCCCAACGCGCCTAAAGAAGTTTTCACTCCAAAAAAAGTTTATTTAATTAATTTTAATATATTACTGAGTTATTAAAAATACCTATCACCCCACTGCCTATGCTGTCTTAAATAGGTACAAGACAGTTTCATGTTCAGATACATGGAGTGAAAATATTTTTCATCGTGTAGCATATTTTTATTTTATTTCGATTGCTTACCTGGTGAAATACTGTTAGATAGTTTCACAAAAAATATGATTTAAGTCAGCAATAATTTCAAAAAATGATCCAGTGAAAGTGTAGAATGTGGCAATTGTGAATAACTGCCCGTTGAAAGGCTAAATTTCCTGTATAAAATATGATTTTTATATTTATTGTTAGAACGCCAAAATATGTTTGTCAACATAGTAATATCATTTAAAAACAAATTGCTACAAAGAATTTTCTCTTGATTTTACAAAACAAAGCTGTATTACTTCTGAGTTGTAATCAACATGTTACAAAACGATATAAACTTGTCAACAGCTTTAAGATTACATATTGAATAAAGTTTTACATTGATTAAAATAAAATAAAAGATTGTGAAAAAAAAAATTATGTAAATAAAAAGTCGGTATCGTGGGACTTATTTCCATAAACAATTATGCCTAATTTGTTTCATTTTGACAGTTCAACAACATTCATTGCGTTATTTACGTTGTTGAGCAGATTTTATTTTTCAACTTATCAAGCAATGGATTAGCAATATGTTTCAAATCGAAACAGATTGTGATTGTGTTGTATTACGCAATTAGGGTACAGGTTGGACACTGGGCACGCCACAATTGCGGCGATAAGACCCCTCTTTGAGGAGTGGCTAGAGAGGCGCCACGGCGTCCTCACCTTCCGCCTGACGCAGGTCCTCACCGGACACGGCAGTTTCGGGAGGTTCCTGCACAGGATAAGGCGGGAGGAAACGCCCGGGTGTCACCATTGTGTGGATCGCCCGGAGGACACGGTGGAGCATACGGTGGAGGTCTGCCCAGCTTTTGCGGAGCATCGCCGTGTCCTCGTGGAGGCGATCGGCGGCGGTGATCTCTCGCGTCCGGCCCTGGTTCAGGCCATGGTACGGAGCGAGAGGAAATGGGAGGCCGTCACCTCCTTTTGCGAAGCGGTAATGCTCGCGAAGGAGGAGGAGGAACGCGTGAGGGAGAGGCAAATTTCGCGCCCTCATGCCCCTAACCGCCGCAGGAGGAGACGCCCAGGGCGTCGGGAATCGCGAGGCGATTTCCGGCCACCGTAGGCGCGGGCTTGCGGACGGTGAGCAATGGGTGGCTCACCGTCCGATAAGGACCAGGCCCGGGTCGACGGCGCGTTGTGTTCCACGCGCGCCTTAAAGAGATGTCAGCAGATTCGAAGGGGTCCACTAGGGCCGATGCCTGCCGGGGTTGCGAAGAAAACCGAAAGGGAGATCGTGGCCCCCGGCAACAGGGCAGCCGAAGGAACACGGGTGGGTTTTAGTCAGTAAGAGTCTGACACGCCCTCCCGCTCCGCCCAGAGCGGGAGAAGTTATTTGATGATTTCCCACCCTCAAAAAAAAAAAAAAAGGGTACAGGTTGGAACGAAGTTTCTTTTACTTGTATATTATGTATTAAATAACAGGTACTATGAAATAAATTAAAACATCGTTAGATAGGAATTAAATTTAAAAAAAAAGTGTCTTGACGCTCAAAATGTTACACTTTTTTCGGTCTGCTCTCATTCGCGGAATGTGTTGTAGCGTGTGACAAGGAACTTGGTTCTAAAAAGTCGACAGTTGAAAAGTCTAAAACCATAATTTCGAAATAAGTAATTCTCATTTTGTCTTTTGAATAAGAAGATGTTTTATGTTAATCCGACGTATAAACACAACTTCGGCTTCAAAATTTATTAATTTCGTAAATAATTCTATTAATTATGATCATTAAGCTTTAGTTACTTTCAGGTTTCAGCAGAGCCATCAAAAACTTTTCTTAACTTTATTCTCTTTAAATAATTCGCCACCGCTATTAAATTCCCCGCTTTTTTCAAAACTTAACATTAACTGTGAATTTTCTTAAAATAAACCGAACCTTCAATAAAAAAATTGTCAGAAGTGAACAAAAACTTTAGTACCTAATAAAATAATTTCCAACCTAATTATACTCAAGAATTTCATTAAAAAATTAAACAGAGCGTTCTAATTTTGTACGAAAAAAATTAAAAACACCAACTAGTTCACACAAAAGAAACAAGAAAAAAATAACAATAAAAACACTCATTTCGCCAGATCAAAAGGATCGCTATCAAGCATCTTCAGACAGTTCTGACCTTTCAAAAGCGTTATATCGCGTTAAAAGTCACGCTACTATCGGCATATATTTTATTGGCACATATCGCTTTTTTCGCGATAACCATCGTTCGCGAGTGTACCCGCGACAGACTGGCGATCGGCCAACGCTTTGATGTCGCCGAAACGCTAATCTAGCCAAAAAGGGGGCCTTCCGTGTGTGTAGGCAATTGTTTTTTTCTGCGGCTGAGTGGATTGAAATCGGTTCAGTAAAGTATTACTAATGGTATTTGTGAATTATATTAATATTTTTTTGGATAATATTGCTTGTATTTGTGCCCAGTTGGTGGCAATAGGCTCGCCTCCTGTTACAAGGGACTTAAACATAACTGGCGAAATGTGGGCGTACGATTGGTACACCTCTGCTTGACCCTTCGGGGAATACAGGCGTGATGTTATGTTGTGTGTATGTGTGTTGTGTGTGTGTGTGTGTGTGTGTGTGTGTCACCAAAATGGCGAGGAATGTGGGAAGAATGAGTGTGCTGAGGTGAAGAGTTGGCAGGCCATTCATTTGAATTCCGAAGAATTGGATCATTGTTGTGTGACAGCTTTACATAAGTAATTATATGATTAATTTATGATTTAAAAAATAAAAAATAAACTCCCTACCAAAACTCAGTCAAACACCATCAACTCCCAAACTCCGGGCTGCTACTAAGAAATTCCTAATGGCAAAAACCTAATAACACTTTGTCCGACCCGGGAATCGAAACCAAGACCCCACGCTCAGCAGTCACGCTTGCGACCGCAAGACCAACGGGGCAGTTACACACACACACACTACACACACACACACACCACACACACACACGATCATTACATAGTCAATAATTATTTATATAACTTCACTCGACGAAAGCGAAACGTTTGAATATGCATTAAAATAGAAACGAGTGCTCTATCAAAGATATCAGAGCATACTGAACGATTGGACATTTATTGTAAAAACTATTGGAACTTTTTATGACAACCTTTTTATTATAAAAATACCTACGCACTGAAATAAAAATACACTGCTAAGTTATTTTACCAAACAGCTCAATTTAGCGACACTAACTCGCTAGATTTAAAAAATAAAGTACAAAAATGTACCTAAACGCATTTTTTTTGGAATGGTTCGCTAAAAACAGTAAAAGCGCTCTTCTAAAACGGTCTCTAGGGCTATATTAAACAATACCCTGTAACTCTTTATTGAAAAAGAAAAATCTAAAAGCTTCAATTTCTCTAAATTTATTTACATCATTCATTCATTCGACCTTCTCTTTTCCCTAAATGACGTTTGCTAATATTTTTAAATGCGTCTGAGTAGACTTATTACAGTTCGCCAGTATCGACATTTTTTTTATCCCCTGAAAACAATATTTTACAGTGTAACACGGTTTTAAACCAAATACCGTGATGGTTAACTTTAGCGCAAACGTAATGCCGGTGAGTCTCCCGGAGGGTTCACTTCACTTCCAATATGTATGGTGGCTTGGCGTATGAGTTCTATGAAAGGTGGGTGGAGTCGAAAGTGTTAAGCAATCCCATTCATTAGAGAGCGATCCTCTAACCATCAATCGGGCACAATTCCAGACTCCGGGTTGCTACAAAAAATTCTTTGTTCAGTCTAAGCTGATGCTTTTCAATAAAATAACTTTTTAGTCGCTAAATTAAATATACTTTCATAATATCTAGTAACCCAAATCTCAGTACCAACACAGCTTTTTCGTGCAAAAATTCTAAACCTTGTAAACGTCAAAAGTTCAAAACTTGCACATAAACAATTTCGCGATTTACTAAACGTTTGCAAGCGCACGAAACCGATGTAAATGAGGGATAAGCAGAACTTGAGGTTCAATGGTCCCTGTTCTGTAGCAACTCGAACCATATCTGAATGTTTCGTGAATTGTGGTATAAGGTTGTATGGTGCAGGCGGAAGCGGGAGCGATCTTGGTTAGGATAACTTGCTTACTTGGCGGGAAGTTTTTTTCTTGATTTCATTTTAAATACAAACGTAAACTTACGCCTTTTGTTCTGGCAGAATCTACAGAACGCCGATTGCTACGTTCCTTATAACCCGTAGGTTGCCTATCCACTGGAGCGGAGCAAGACAGCGGAGCGGAGAAATGTGCCAATATTAACCAATAGGAGCGGAGCTCTGAAGCGGAGTTTAGATTCTATTGGTTAAAATTGGCACATTTCTCCGCTCCGCTGCCTAGCTCCGCTGCTTCGTTTTCTTTTGTTTCATTTTGTTGACTTGCAAAAAATTGTAAGAGCACCAAGAAGAGACAATAAATAGATTCTGAATTGGAAAAAAAATCTCTTAACTCAAATAAAGTCGTTCGCGCGTACCTATGGCTTCGGCGCCTATGCAGAACCAGTGCTCAATGCAAAAGCTTCCCTTCAAGAAATTCCGCTTTATATTTCTTATCCTAGGTACAGAACCGACGCAAGATACTGCCATTTTGTTTGAATTTACGAAGAAACATGAAACAAGTTTTCTTTTTATCTTTCATGGCAAATCTTTTCTCCTTTTGATACGCTCGTACTTTGCACAGAAAAATGCAAAAGACGTCTTTAAATAAATCCGCAATCCGATCGCTATTCGCCCTCGCTCCGCCTCCCACCAAGTTTCAGCCTTCAAACTAACCCAGATACAACAAAGTAATAGATCTAATATCGCGATAACATCGTGCTACTCATATATTTGTGGAAGTTTTCCGAATTTTACTCGTTTATCATACGCTGAGCGTAACGCTAAGTGGTATTGCCTACACTGAAGATAATATTCGGAGAATCGGTGTCATTGTCTACTAAAGTGTTATTGTCAAGGGAAAGAACTATAAAAAACCGGCCAAGTGCGTGTTGGACCACGCACAATGAAGGGTTCCGTAGTTGGGATGAATTTAGGGCAAACTTAACATTGTAGTTGAAAAACATGTTCTCCCATACATTCCAACCGCAAATGTAAGTTACATTTTCTACGCACAATATTCGGGGATTTACCATGTTATTTTAAGACCATTACCACCTTATAGCTTTTCCTCTAATCTATAAGCATAGAACTATTGTCCACTTTTTTTTAAGTGAAAACTTCTTTAGGCGCTCTGGGTATTTTTGAGATGGGACTAAACCATTAATTTCGCGACACTGTGATGACACCTCATTTTTATAACGCGATTGTGCTCTTTGTTAAGATAAAGATACGGACCAATGTTCTATGCAAGTATTTTTTCTTCCACCAAGGCAATCTTGTTCAAGTTTTCACTTCTGTCGGCACTCCCGGAGTGCCACCACTTTTTTTTTTATTTAAAGTTCAATAGTTTCGGAGGTCAGAGTGGGAATGGTCAATTTTCGTCAATTTTCTTAAATATTTCTAAAAGCATTTATTATAAAATTATAAAATAAAAAAATTGAGGATATCAAAACAAGCCCTTTCATTTGATATGTCTCACAGTACATATAGCAAAACTTTTTTTTTTCTCAATTTGACCCCGAAAAGTGACCCCTATATTCAAAATTTATTTATTTACGTTACACATTCGTGTTTGAGTCACAGAAATTGATATGTGTACCAAAGTTCAACTTAATGGGTCTTTAGATTCGGAGCAAATTGGTTGTGACAGACGGACAAACAAACATATGAGTAATCCTATAAGGGTTCCGTTTTTTCCTTTTGAGGTGCGGAACCCTAAAAATACTGTTTAACGTAAGTGTGTAGGCATGTAATACATCAGATTTTGTGGTCAAAAAGGAATCCTTGAATGTTTTTATTTCATTTATAGAGTTTCGTACCTCAAAAGGAAAAACGGAACCCATGTAGGATCACTCGAGTGCCTGTTCGTCTGTCACAGCCAATAAGGATAAAAACTGCCACTTGCTCACTTCAGATGGCGCTGATCTCTGCTGATCTCTAGCCTCTGATAATTTGACAGCTAGCTATACATTTTTTTTTGTAAACAAGCGACTTCTTTTACGCGTAATTAATTATTGAGCCCAGTTGCGCAGCTGCCAAAGATGTTATACGAAGGAAACTGTGGGAGAAAGCTCTCCAAAAAAAAATTGAATCTGATATTTCGTCGAGACGATATGCTATCATCCTTTAAGCCTTTTATGGGAGAAATGGTTTATAGGTGATGCTCCCAAGAGAACTAAGTCTGTTTTCATTACATACAGGCACTTGTGATGTGATATTATGTAAATTATAGTAAAGTATGTGTGTGTTTATATTATCATATTAGATCGGTGTTAGAACCGCTATCTCTGAGGTTTTTCAGTCAGGAAAATCATGCCCGAGTTGGTTTTCAATTCTGATCAGGTTATTTCTATCGTACGCCTCTAGTCTTTAACAAAAAAATTTTTATAGTCAACAAACACAAAATAACTTCTAAATTATAAAACGTGCATAATTTATTGACTTTTCCACTAAAGCTGCTTTTTTACCAGTGGTAAACTCTTCCCCTGTTCTTAGCTCGTCTTTAATACTGCTAACTCCAAGTCTCATACATATTTATCTAGTTTTCGTATGATTTGTGATCGACATAAGAGTAAACATAAACATAACAATGGCGGTTTAAAGACGTACAACTGTGTTCTGTGTGATATTCCAAATGAAAGGGCTTACTGTGAGGGTCTTTATAACTTTTTTTTTTATAATTTTAAAATAAATTGTTTTAAAGTATAGAACATGTATAAAAATTTACCTTCCCCCCCCCCCTCTATCTCCGAAACTACGGATCCTAAAATTTAGAAAAAAATACAGAAAATAGTTCTATACTTATAGATTACAGTAAAACTTATAAGAAGTCTATGGTCTTAAAATAACATGGTAAATCTCTCAATATTGTGCGTATAAACTTACATTTGCAGTTAGAATGTATGGCAGAACACGTATTTTAACTACAATGTTAAGTTTGTGCTTGGGATAATTCTTTCTCTTCTTTCTTCATCCCAACTACGTAACCTGACGTATTCCAACACGCACTTGGCCGGTTTATAATTCATAGATAAAGGTTAACGGTAAAGGTTACGCCTATGGTCTATTGATACAAAAATATCGATTGAAAGTATAAACACTCCCTGTTCATGTTAAATTAGTAACACATTCATCTGTATTTAGAAGGAATTTTTCCCAACAATAATTGTTTTAAAATAACAATATTAAATTGTAATTCGAAATAATCATCCACGAAAGTTGAGGTGTATAAAATTAACCTCAATTGTCACATGAAAATCATCTTCAAGGTGATATAAAACTAGAATTCCGGGTTTAAGTATTCAAATAATCGTTTATTGATCCATTTGTTTACATTTTTATCGGATACTTTTGGTACAGAAAATTATGTAAATCATAAGATTTTGTGGTCTAAAGCGATCAGTATGTGATTTCTGCCCTCGTCATAAATGCATGTAAATACCTAGAAGGGGCACTGAAAATAGACAATCATCAA
The DNA here is from genome assembly GCA_916610215.1 of Omphaloscelis lunosa. Taxonomy (NCBI): domain Eukaryota; kingdom Metazoa; phylum Arthropoda; class Insecta; order Lepidoptera; family Noctuidae; genus Omphaloscelis; species Omphaloscelis lunosa. The sequence goes on along the minus strand of OU744266.1, from coordinate 4,653,719 downwards.
ATTCAAAATATTTTACTTCACATAAACCTATATGGGCACTTATGAAACGTCAGATGCTAGGTGCACGGTTCGAATTAGTCGTTTCCTATAGAGAAGAGCCGGCAAGAAACTCCACGGTTACTCTTTAAAAAATATATATTGTCATCATCCCTATTATACAGAATGGTAGGGACATCGACGCGAAAACTGTTACCATTGATTCAGTACATGATTCTGAACCTCCTGCGTTGAAATTTTTCCTCGATTATTTAAAAAAAATCAGCTGTTCCATACATTTTGACCGCGTAAGTATTGCACTTTTCAATTAAACAGCATTTTTTTTAAATAACCGACGAAATTTGTCAATGCAGCCCCGGTTCAGAATTTTGTACTGAATCCATGGTAACAGTTTTCGTGTCGATGTCCTTGCCACTCTGTATATAGCTACACTCGAAAGTTAAGGTCTTAAAACTCTGACCAGTAAGGTAGTTAATATTACATTAATGCTTAATGACTTAATACAAATTACAAACATTATGATATAACGTGTAAAGGTCCACGTCGTTAACGACACAAGATCTCCATCGTGAAGAGTTAATGTGCATTATCGATATAAAGTTTATGTCACATTATATTCCGTACCTGGTCGACCGAGCTTTGCTCTGGTGAAAACAGAGAATGCGCATTTAAAAGTATAGGAAAGTTCATACTAATTCCATGCTGCCATGTCATTATTCTAAGGGATCCATCTTGTTCTAAGCTTTGGGTGACCGAACTTTGTTCGAATGAAAATACGGAGAAAACTAATTTTGACAGATATGAGACCTAGCTAGATCGATTTTTCGCCCCGTAAACCCCTATGTTGCAACTTTCATCGAAATCGTGAGAGCCGTTTTCAAGAACGTAATTACAAATATATATAACAAATATTGCTCGTTTAGGATAGGATATGGAAATTAGTATATCATGAATGAATTTAATAAAGAATAGTATTTTTGACAGTCTTTTACCAAGACATTCTTTTCATTACCCAACTATGGCGAAGCAAAAAGAAGGGTTATGATTTTGACCGGTATGTATGTCCTATGTAAGTCATATGTTCCCTCATAACTTCTAAACTACATATCATAATTTGACAAATGAGGTATCGTTGGAAGCGTCTTGATCGACCGCTGGCTATAGGCTATTTGAGGTCACATTTAAATATGGTGCCCTCTAGAGGACATAAAGACATGTTCTTTTTTTAAATGTTGCTCAATGGAAGGGCTTAATTAGTACATTTCAAAAATATTTATAAGTATAATTAATAATATATTTTTAGTTGGCGTTTTTATTTTTTCCGTCAGTCTTCCTACGCTAGGCTACGCTACCAAAGGCTAGTAACGCTACACCTAAATAAACAAATATTAAAGTCAAAAAATATTATGGCCTTTTATGTCATCATAATATTAGGAAAGAAAGTTTTTGAAGGAAACAAAGTTTTGCCACATTGTGTAGACAATAAAATGGCATATTTATTGGACTTTGAAATTAGTTATAAATGGTTTTACGATTCGCTATTATAATGTAATAGTAAAAAAAAACCAGCCAAGTGCGAGTCGGACTCACACACGAAGAGTTCTCTACCGTATTACGATCGAGCAAAAAACGCAGAATATTCACGTTTCTTGTTAACTTTATTTCATTTTTATTATTTTTCGTTATAAGTAGCGGTAATAGAAATACACAATCTGTGACCTATTATGGTTCATGAGATACAACCCGTTGACAGACAAACGGACAGGCAGACGGACAGCAGAGGCTTAGTAATAGGGTTTCATTTGGCACCCTTCGGGTATGGAAACCTAAAAAAGAAGACGTAAACCTAGGGCCAATTTACATTGCCGCGGAATGGGATGGAAGCGATTTTTTTTTGTTCAATCAATAATAAACTTTATGTCAATAGTGTAACGTACAAATATAGTATCTAGTTTGTACGTTACACAATTGACATAAAGTTCATTTTACTATGTACAATATCGTCACAAAAACTTGTTTCCATTCCGTTCCGTGGCATTGTAAATTGAGCCCTACTCAAAGGCATTTTTAGATCAGATTCAATTGGAATAAGTAAAACAAAGATGGAGCAAATACCTTTCAGCATAATTTAGCCTATAATGTTCCCACTGCTGGGAAACATGCCTCCACTCTTCGAGCGGGAGTGGGCCGTAATCCACCACGCGGACCCAGTGCGGGTTGGTAAATGTCACATGTCTTCGAAGTTTTGATTCTAGGATATGCCGGTTTCCTCACAATTTTTTCCTTCACCATTTTCAGAGCAGTGGTGATGAAGTAATTTACACAAAGTAAAGCGCCTGTCTGGGTTTGATACCCCACCTGCCCTGCCTACCTGCTCTAATACCTAATATGTGGATGATTTTACACCGAAATAGAATAATTACTCTAACGTTTATCGACAAGACAAAGTGCCAGCAAACAACAGCCCTCTCTCACACTTTCATCCTCACCTACACAAACACACACACAAATTCACACAACATAATACACGCTTTACTAAACTAGCCCTGTAAACTGACATATTTCTTTCCGCTCATTCGCACTCCGACACCCAAGATACAAGCTTAGTTTGGGGGCCAACGGTCAAACCAAAACATTGTAATATATAAACTTAATTGAATCTATGATGTAAGATCAGTGTAAATCGATTTTCTTAATGTCCCTCGGATATCATCGGATTTCCGAATACAAACGAATGCTAATTTCCAAGTCCATCAGTTATTAGATTTATTGTGTATAATAATTTGAATTCAGAACTAAGTACTTTATTGTTGTTTTGTTTTGATTTCCGTGTGAACTATATAGAGCTATGATACCATTTTCCTATCCATCGGCCTGCGACTTTAGTGGATTTCCTCCCATTTTAAAAATAAATTAAATTAAGGTAAAAGAGAAGACAACTCTATATACTTGCAAGTGCAAAGGACAACTGATAGAAAACCGACGACTGGCGAAACACGAGGATTGCCGAGGGACATTAAGACCATAGTTTATCTGTATGTGTAAATGTATCATAATTTTTCCTTTTTTTTTTGGATGTGCTCAAATCGACCAGCATCAGGGTTCAAACATAAAACCCGATACAGACGATCATCACGCCCTATCACATCCACCCCTTTACGATGTAGTCAAAACCAGTTACCAGAGACATCGTCAAACGTATCTCAGTACTTTTACATCGAATTTAACGACAGTGATAAACAAAGGGAGACACAATAAAAAATCCATGTCTCTTTATCTCATTCCAATGAAATAGTCTGATGTATTTTGTCTCTATTTATTAACTGCCTCATAGGTCTAGTGGCCGCAAGGGCAAATCCTGAGCATGAAGTCCTGGGTTCGATTCCCGGGTCGGACAAAGTGTTATTGGGTTTTTCTATCAGCCCGGAGTCTGGATTTGTGGCCGGTTGATTGCAATAGGCTCGCCGTATTAAATGGGACTTAAACATAACTGGCGAAATGTGGGTGTACTGTAGGTACACCTCTGCCTAACCCTTCGGGGAAACAAAGCGCGATAATAGGTTATTTTATGTTATTCTAATTGCTATCGCTTAAAAATGCTTCGTTGAAACGCGAGTTGAATTTCGCATTAAATCGTTCTGTCAGTCAAAGCGTATTCAGTGTCTGCACATTTACCTACCTATTAAAACAGCAAGTCAATCAATCTGCCTAGCCTTTTCCCAACTATGTTGGGGTCAGCTTCCAGTTTAACCGTATGCAGCTGAATACCAGTATTTGACATGGAGCGACCGCCTATCTGACCTCCACAACCCAGTTACTGGGTAATACGACACCCCTTGTTAAGACTGGTTGTCAGACTTTCAGGCTTCTGACGACCCGTACTGACTGTCAAAGATCCACGAATGACAGCGGGGACCAACGGCTTAACGTGCTTTCCGAGGCACAGAGGAGTCTCGAAGGTCACCCATCCCCGGACCAACCCTGGCAAGAGTAGCTTAGCCTGTTGGATCGACCCGTGTGGCTGGTTAGTACTTAGCCACGAGCTCCACGGGCATAGCTAGTCATCTAATAAAACACCATACATTTTATTCCAGGTGGGCCAACAACTAAATCCAGTAAAGCACTTCACTTTAAAACGCAAGCCGAAATCCGTAGCCTTACGTAGCGAGCTATTGGCTAAGACGAGGGAGGTGCAAGCCAATCATAAGAAGGCTCAGGCGCCGACCGTGCCTATGCGCAGTAGGGGCATGCCTAGGAATATGACTGATACTAGTAAGTTAGATGATGAGATAGAGGTATGTTAAGATGGTCTCCCGTCCACGGACCAACCCCGGCAAGCGTAGCTTAGCCTGATGGATCGACCCGTGCGTTATTACTTAGCCACAAGCTCCGATTAACAAAGCAAGTACTGACAGCTAATTGGATCCTAATGAAAAAGTAGTGCCCAGTAATGGTACAAAGGTAAGGCTGGTACCAATTGGTGTTCGATTAAATGTAAGAAAAGCGAGCTTTTCGTGAAAAAATATTCTTGTTTATCGAAGTTCCTTTGAAAGATTTATTACCAATATGGGTTCGATACACAAAACTTAATAAATAAAATAGCTGTTGGAATGAGAGAAAGTTGCGGAAAGAAAAAGATTGAAGTAATACAATTACCTGCTATTTAATAGAGTCAGATCAATGCAGAGTCAAATTATGAAGATTTGAAGATGTATTTAATGTATGACGTAGTTAAAAAAAACGTAGTAATAACGCAGGCGGAGAAACCAATAACCTGAAATCTGGTGTAACTTTTGTTAGTCCCGTGATGCCAAAATTCTATTAATTATAATGCTTGTTTTTGTCTTTTCAGCTACGTGTTTTTGCAGTCGAGTTTTTTAGCTTTTATCATTTCTCATTCCAAATTACATTTTAACACATTATAATTTGTGTAAAAACCCTTTATTTTGATACCCCACTCGATACGTTTAAAAGTTTTTTTTTTAACCTTCCTTTAGACGACCGCCATTTTGATTTTTTTGTAATTTTAGTAAACCCAGTGACTCTCACGCAATAAAGACGAATCTAACGACATATTCATCAAAATGGATTCAACACCACACATTGTTGGATACATAACCATACAAACACCTAACCCATATACATCTCAAACATTTTGTCATACATAAATTGAGGCACCCCCAGTAAGTTACAATAGTACTTGTGTTTGAGATGTCTTCACCTTTAAGTGGTAGCTTTTAACAATGATGAGTAAATATATAGTTTACCAAAAATGTTGCGTTTGCCCACTACCATATTGAATCAAAACTAATAAAACCCAGTAGGCGAACCGGTTTGCCAAATCTTGATTACTTAATGTCCTTTTCTAAAACCACCTTCACTTTGCACACGAGCACATCCAAATAGGCGCAGCGATTTCGCTAAAGATGACACAAACATACATACGTCAAAACCATGACCCTTTTATTCATAGTCGGTCAAAAACACATTTGAAATCCCACTGACCTTCTGATGGGAAGTAATAGAAATAAAGATAATACTATGGATTATGGAATTGTTTGCGTCAGAACATTTGAAACCATGTTAAGAGTTTGGTCAGACATGGCGTCATATTTTATAATGATGACTAGCTTCTGCTCCTGATTTCGTTCGCGTAAAATTTCTTAAGGCTCCTACAAACAGGCGCGACACGCGACGCGACACAAAGGTACGTCGCGTCGCGCGACGAGTGGTGTCTTTGTGTCGCGTCGCGTGTCGCGCCTGTTTGTAAGAGCCTTTATTGCATGACACTCGACAATACTGTACAGGCCGTGCCATTAAAGATGAGACTTGACCGCGCCTCCCGCCGCTCTTTCCCCCGCCCCGATGACGCCCCAGCGGGGACCTCGTACCGCTAAAGAGACCCACAAATCGTCTACTGCGCAAGTCAAACCACGTGGTGCGTCAAGTCCCATCTTTAATGGCACGACCTGTAGCTTCCTATTAGTGAAAAAAAATATTCGAAAACGGATCAGTAGTTCCGAAGACTATACCTTAGGTACATACAAACTCACATTTTTAACCTCTTTACAATATTATAGGTTCTGAGAATTGGCCTATCCAATTCAAAAATAATTTATCAAATCCGACTTGCAAACAAATGAACAAAGCTTTATAATATTAATATAGAAATAGATAACCTAACGAATGTAGATATTTTGTTGTCAGTCGAACGGCTGACGATTTTTGGTCAAATTAACAATTTCGTTACGCATGTAAGATTCGAAACAGTGGTTTCCGATTAAGTGAACTGAAAATGTTTCAAATTGCTTGTTAATAATAACAATGTAGAGAGTTGGTAGATAAAATATTAAATTCAGTCCAGTTTAATTACAATTATAGCGAATTGAAACCGCAACGTTTTCAAACAGGAGTAGGTATTCGGAATAATGAAACTATTTCATAATCGAAAATTATAATTTTCTGTGATAAATAATAATTCTAATTTCATCTTCTTCTTTTCGTGTGGTTAGTGACTAACCTGTTGTCAGAGTTTTAAGACCGCCCATAGGCCTCTGACTTGGCTTCACATGCCGTCGAAAAATATCTCTCAGGCATGCCGGTTTCCTCACGATGTTTTCCTTAACTGTTTCTGAAGCATTTGATAATTATACAATACGCACATGAACCCGAAAAGTCAGAGGTGCGTGCGTTGGGTTCGAACTCGAGACCTATAACTTGGCAGTCTGACGGTCACACCACTAGGCTATCAACTACTAATTTAATAATTATGTTACAGTAATAGACTAGCTCTGCTTGTGTGGTCTAGCTGATTGATAAACCAAACTTTATAACTGTCAGTAACAAGATAAGAGCTACCTATACTACTTAAAAAAAACTGGTGGCACTCCGAGAGTGCCGACAGAACTGAAAACTTGAACAAAATCGCCTTGGTGGAAGAAAAATACTTGTATAGAACATTGGGCCGTAACATTATTTTAATAAAGAGAACAATCGCGTTTACAAAACCTTTAAATTAAAAACACTTGCATAGAACATTGATCCGTAACGTAATATAAATAAAGACCACAATCGCGTTTACAACAATGAGGTGTCGTCATGGTGTCGCGAAATCAATGGTTTAGTCCCATCTCAAAAATGCCCAACGCGCCTAAAGAACTTAAAAAAATACTGCAAATAAAACGCGCCGTCAAAACGCAACTCCACTCTTCACCTTAGCACAGTAATGGAATGACACTAAAGTGGATAATGCACTGTCGTGCGGATCACTTTACAAATTCGCTTGTTGAGTGGTCACACAGATTCCTGTTAGTGTTTACTGTGCCTGAGTGCTTGTATCGGGAACAATATTGACAAGCTTGTTTTTTGTTGAATTTGGCGAAGTATGGGAAAAAGCTTAGATTGCCAGCTGTTTCTTTTTGCGAGATGATTTACTTATACAAGCAAGTGTGCTTGGGAACTGCAGCTAACTTTAATTGAGGAAATATCTTCATAGCAACGATGGGCTTATAGAGAAAAGGGTCTTGTGATTAAGAAAAGGCAACTGCCCAACGTTTTTTTTTTTTTAACAATGGCAACTCGCAGTTTTGACCACTAAGGTCTTGGCTGCTTAACTGGACTAGGTTCATACCCCACAGGAGGTGCCCTTAGCGAGCGTTCGCTTAATTTTAACTTAGAATAGTTTTACTTGCTCCTGGCAGGAGGCCCTAAGTGTAGTAGCTTAAAGCACCCACAGGAAAGTCCGGTCCGCTTTTTACTAACACTCCCACACTTTTCTCGGAAATTCCATTAAATTAAACATAACCCTACCTTCCCTCATAAAGTAACCCCAAAAACCCAAACGCCTTCATTTATGTACATACCTACCACAAGAAAAAACTGCAACAGACATTAAACCTTTAACAAAACTATAACGACATAAAAACAGCTTCATATCGCTTAACGTCTTATAAAAGCATTATAACCAACATAATATTTTTTCAGACGTCTTTATGGGCTATAACGATTGTTCCAATCTTCTGCAAAGTAAAATTTCAGGCTAATACCATTTTACAAGAACACGTTAAGTTAATGTTGTGGAAGGACGATAAATAAACATGTCCCAACATTATGGTGGATAGCGAAAACATGTCGTCAGCTATCCGAGCAAGCTGTTAAAACCAATCGAGGGAGAAATTTTAGTGTGTGGTAAGCTTTGGTAGGCTGTCCAAATAAATTGTTGTCATTTTTGTTATTTCCTGCTGCAGGATACTAAAATGAATCTTCTCATAAACACCGTCTCCTGTTCAGACCGAAGGCAAGAGCAGGCCCTTTTAGCTAAGTTAGAAAATCATTATCGGCCTAGCCAACTCAGTCTAACAGGATGCAGCTGAATAACATTATTTGACATGGAGCGGCTGCCTAACTAACTACCTCCACAAACCAGTTATACGTTATCCCGGCTTATTGGTGATTCGCCCGAACTTACTCCCCAGAAACGGGCGAATAAATACAACGAACTAGACAACTCCAGAAATCGATTCGCCTACAAAAAAATTAACTTTGGGCGTATCGCCTCAAAAAAAAAAAAATTATTTAAAAGTGTCGATTCACCCGTTTCAGGCAAGTAAATTCGGACGAATCAACGATTAGTATTTAAAGATAAAATATTCTGGATATTTTTAAGATACTTTGTACCAAAAAAATACACATGATTTTGGTTTGCCTAAAACCTCACTACGTGTTAAGAAACATTACTGAATTCATTCATTTTGTTTTGTACTTGGGTACTTTTCAGGTTGCAATTTAAATCCACAAATTGATGATCCAGGTGAAAATATAGCTCCTTCTGCGAGGTGGTAATGCTCGCGAAGGAGGAGGCGGAACGCGTGAGGGAGAAGCAAATTTTACGCCCTCACGCGCCTAATCGCCACAGGAGGAGATGCCCTGGGTTTCGGGAATCGCAGGCCGATTTCCGGCTACCGCAGGCGCGGGCTTGCGAACGGTGAGCAATGGGTAGCTCGCCATCCGATAAGGACCAGGGCCCGGGTCGACGGCGCGTTGTTTTCCACGCGCGCCTCAACGAGATGTCAGCAGAATTGACGGGGTCCGTTAGGGCCGATGCCTGCCGGGGGTCGGAAGAAAACCGAAAGGGAGATCGTGGCCCCCGGCAACAGGGCAACCGAAGGAACACGGGTGGGTTTTAGTCAGTAAGAGTCTGACACGCCCTCCCGCTCCGCCCAGAATTATTTGATTATATCCGGCCCAAAAAGAAAGGCGAAAATATAGCGGAGTCATCAACCAGCAATTAATAAACAATAGGTACCTTATTTTCCCATCTGGATTTCAAGTTAAAACTCCCTGCCAAATTGTATCAAAATCAGAACGTTTTAGTTCAGCCTTAATGACGTAACAAACATCTACTTTAACATACATTTTCAGATACATTTAATATTTACAGTCTGCTGAGTAAGAATACACAGTTTTCAAAGAGAAAATAACTAATGGATAATCCATTAAGAAGATGGGAAGCTGCATCCGCTATCACTGATAACATCATGCTGAGACATTAGCTAGAGGGACATCTTGTGCGTTCATGTAGCAAGTTATTGTGAATGTATTGCATATTGTCTTGGCACGATGTCAGCTTTAAACCTATAAGTAATATTATGCTACGTTAGCTTTTCCTAAAATCGTTTCAAACGTAAGATAATGTTACATTAACGTTACTAATTTTTATTTAAAGGCGGTTGGAATAACACTTAAGGCCTTTTAAGTTCGAGATAGGCTATGTAGGCATCATCGTATAGAACAGGGATTCCCAACCGGTGGGGCGAGCCCCCTCGGGGAGCGTAGAGTGACCAATGGGGGGGCGCGGCGGCTCCAATAATAAAGTATAGTTTTATTAAATTTTATGTTGTTGGTATTCTAAAAGGTTAAGACTAATTTCCAAAATCCAAACGTTTCTTAATACTTACTTAGGTGCTGTAAAATGAGGTTCAGGTTTTCTGCATAGATCGATAAAATAAGTTTTTTTTTATTTCTGTATGAATGGAAACCGATCCGAGGCGATTTGCTACAATTTTCTAGCTCGCTTCGTTCGCGATTCCATTCTATATACTCTTGATTCTGCAACTTTTCTGCATAAGTCGACAAAGTAACTTGAATTTATGTTTGAATGATCAAAAGAAAATCTAACCTATCCCAGGGGTGCAAACATTTTCGAGCTCACTTTCGCTCACTTTACATTCTTATGTTTTTCTGCTTAAGTCGACAAAGTAACTCAGAGGCGTAGTGATTTTAAAAGATAGTAAAGGGGGCGCGTATTTTAAAAGGTTGGGAACCCCTGCTATGTTTACACAATTTGAAACATCTTCAAGGATTTAATTTTAGAAGCATGTTTAACTCCTTGCGTACACGCATCAAATTCTACAAAATCCGGTGGCTTCGAAAACCTTATCGAATATGCTGTAAAACGTACATACCGTACCAAAATTTTCTTAACCTGTTCCCTTAATTATTCACTTAACTACGGATACTCTAGATTGACTTATACCTAGAAATAATCATACATTTAGGTATTTATTATCTCGCCTAATTCCCCGAGGGGGTAGAAACAGGTGCTACTGAGAATTTCGTAATTGAAAAACAAAATAAAACATAGACCGATCCGTGAATCGAACTCTGCACGCTGACTAAATTATGCAAGTATGTCATGACGGAAAAGACGCGTACCCTTATCACCAAGATAATGTCAAACATATCCTCAAACTACATATCAAGACGTAATGCTCTGTTATCAGTAACATTTCTTATCAATTTGTCTTGTTACAACGAGTTTTACGTGTTTTTAAGTACCGTAACATTCTACTTCGGAAATGCATAAAGTTTTGATAAAACTCTGGAAGTCGGATGTTGGTTTTTGCAACTATTATTGAGGTATTTTACGGTGTGTTGATTGTGGTGTATTTTTTAAAAAAGGTGGTGCATTATGGAAAGAGGCAGTTCCGAAATTGGTTTCATCTACAAATTGTAAAGGCCTGTACCATCGGGGTAGCGCATAAGTATCTAAGCATTTTGAAAATAAAATTCCGTGCACACGACCCTTTTTTTTTTCGTAGGTAAGCGATACCATAGAGGCCGAGCGCTGCAAGCAAGAATATTCCTTACAGTGTACAGATATGCGTTAAGGCTCTTTCAAACAAGCGCGACACGCGACGCGACACAAAGACACCGCTCGTTGCGCGACGAGCGGTGTCTTTGTGTCGCGTCGCGTGTCGCGTCTGTTTGAAAGAGCCTTTACTTCGATAGTACCTACCTCCGAAAAGTTTTTGTCTTGAAAATTAAAATTCTGTTCCATTCAAATGTATTATTATTATGTCGTGAAATACGGGGTCTTAATTTCCTTGAAAATTCGACTAAAATGAAAGACATTCTGTGAAGCGAACTATTAAATTCTTTCCAATTTTGCGTGCAAAATATAGCTATTATTTCAAAATGTAACATCACTTCTCTTGAAATCTGAAACCAACGTAGCGAAATAACATTAAAAAAGAAACAAACAACTGTCATAAAATTAAATCTAAAACACAACGTTCTAAAATCAAACTTCAAAAACCCGCCAAAAATATTGCACATTGTCTGTGTAGGTCAACTTTAATAAAAGGCTAACGCGTTTGAACATTCTTCTTGTATCTTTTCCAGTGCATTGAAATGAGGTTATAATAAAATTGTCCTGTGTCCGGGGAAATCTGCAACTTAATTGCTGGCCCGGGGCATTTTGTGCGCCCCGGGGTTTATATCACCCGGTTTATTAAAAAATGGAAAGATTAACTTAAATTATTTTTCTATTGCAACATTAGAGCGAGCTTCAAAAGAAAGATGGGTTAAAAGATGTCCTCCATCAAGTTTGTATTCATTAGATTCAATTGGACAGTGTCGTTGCCGTCAAAACAATAAATTAATCTGCCTAGCCTTGGTTGGCTTTTAGTCCAACCGGATGCAATTGAATATCAGTAAAAAACTACTTAAAGCGACTGGCACCAGTTACTGGGTAACACGATACCCCTTGCTAAAACTGGTTGTCAGACTTTTGAGTTTCTGACTACCCGTAATAACTGTCAGCCGGGATCAACGGGTTAGCGAAGCACGGAGGGGTCTCGATATGAAATGGATGGTCACCCTAACCTAACCTAAGCTTAGCTTAACCTTCAATAGACCCGTGCCACTGTTATCGTTACAATTGTGTAAAACTCATAAATATGTATGCAATATTTCTTAGAAAGGAAGGTTAATTTATTTTCAAGGAATCCTTGAAAGAATGCATAATGCCTACGTTACAATGGATCTTGCACAAAATATGTCATGTGCGACTGACAAGGTGTTTAAAAACTTCAAATCGGTTTGATCCTGAAATACTGCTGCAGAATATGCAGTTACTTGTCAACGTCAATTTGATTACAAAGATAAATTGCGTTGATGCACTGAATTCAGTATTTAAGTCATAATAACAGCAGACTTGCGTCTGATTTCTGTGAAACACATAAAAATAACATAAAGACTTGTTCCCCCGAAGGGTTAGGCCGATTATAATTTCTCTAAAATCATAATATAATAATTATTCTATAAGTACATCGCAAAACGTTAAATCGTTTCAATTTTTAACAAAAAACTCCTCTAACCATCTGAGTACTTTTATTTTATTTAATCAAAAACGTCTTCTCCGTTTATCACAACTTACAAACAACAAAGCCAATGACCGCTTCAAGCACACAAAAAACAAAAACGAATCCATTTAAATCCAAGCCATCCGTAACTAATTAAGTAATTAAAACTTAAACCATAAAAATTTAGCGCCAGAAATTCCGGGACGACCGATTATTTTAAGTAAATAATTATGAGAACTTCTTAATTTGCAGCCAATAAAAACAGAAGTTTGAAAAGTTAAACAATAAGAGCTAGCTAGCTTGACAGAAAATGAATGATCACCTTATTAACACTCCTACTGATATTAAAATAAATAAACTAATCTGGTTTATTTCCAATTGTAAAGGAAGAGATCCAAGTAAAGAGCTAAACTACCAAAAGACTGCTTTTGAAAAACTTATATTATGAGTACTTCTCTCACTATTTTGCGATGAATTTGTGTTCAGTTCTAAACCATATTTGAATCGATTGATTAACAAATACTCCAGGCCCTGTTTAATTGTAAGTCCAACTCTTTCATCTTTTACTTTCTTAACTAACCCAGAATTAGGTACCACTCTTGCCAAAAGCCGGTGACGATTCCTCCATTGAGAAATATATTTCAGTTTGGCGAATGTGAAATCTGCACACACACATCTACTCACCTCTACCTACACAACACACTAAATCCCAAAAGATAAAAATAAAGATGAAGATCATTTATGTGTCCAAAAAATGAGTATACACACACATGGCATGCAAGATGGTACAATTAAATTATATCACAGTCATGCTTTAACGGCGTACAAATATGAGTAGGTAGGTTATTACAATACACAACAACGAATGTAGATGTGAACTCCCAAATACATCGTTAAACAATAATGTACAGAACTCTCATATCTCATAAATCATAAGTCTGCACCAGCTACATGCATCTTACAAATCCAACTGTCATCGTCCGAGACACGTACGGAATAGTTCTGCGAGATTTGCTAATAGCATTTACACATTATTCTGCATATTAGAGTGATGCTACAGTTGTTAGGGATTCCTTTTGAATTATACAGGATGGCGGGACATCGACGCGAAAAGCGTGTCAGACTCTTATTGACTAAAACCCACCCGTGTTCCTTCAGTTGCCGGGGGCCACGATCTCCCTTTCGGACTTCTTCGCAATCCCGGCAGGCGTCGGCCCTAGCGGACCCCGTCAGTTTTGCTGACATCTCTTTGAGGCGCGCGTGGAACACAACGCGCCGTCGTACCCGGGCCTGGTCCTTAATGGACGGCGAGACCACCTTGTGTTGAAATTTATCGTCGGTTATTTAAAAAATAAAATCTGCTGTTTCATAGAAAAGTGCAAAACCTACTCGGTCAAAATGTATGGAACAGCTGATTTTTTTTTTAAATAACCGACGAAAAATTTTCAGAAATACGTACTGAATTCATGGTAACAGTTTTCGCGTCGATTTCCCTGCCATCCTGTATAACACTCTGAGTCGAAATATGCATTAAATGAGTGGCATACCTAACGTTTGACGCAACCATTTTTTCTTTTTCTTGTGGTAGTGACTAACCTGTACCCTAATTACATAATACACGATCAATCACAATCTGTTTCGATTTGAAACAGATTGCTAATCCATTGCTTCATAAATTGGAACAAAAATCTGCTCAACAAAGTAAATAAAGCAATGAATGTTGTTGAACTGTCAAAATGAAACAACTTAGTCATAATCGTTTACGAAAAAAAATTACGTAATTAGGGTACTGGTGTCAGAGTTTTTATGCCGTCCATGGGTCTCTGACTTGACTTCACATGTCATCGAGAATATATCTCTCAGGCATTTTTCTTCACGATGTTTTTCTTCACCGAGTTTTGAGCAACTCCTGGACCCCTTTCTATCCCTCCTTTTTTTCTACCTTTCTAATTGAATTATATTTTCACCACGACATAAGCTATTCTATCGACCCGCTCTGGGCCTGTTTGGCGCAACACTGTCTACTGCAACTTAAAGAGAGGAGGCTTGAGTCCCATTACTGCGAACTGGGAACATTATAGGCTGATAGTGTTATTGGCTATTCTGATATAGGTCATGCAGTTACAAAAGAAGAGGGTCCTCATTTCTCCCTCAACTTTTCAGCACTTTTCGTATAATATCAATGGTGTGCCTAAAATTGCAAAAGAAAAAAGCTGCCGCTTATTTATTTGCTCCAAAAACTTTGAGTGAATTGATTAAAAGTTGAAGGGCAGTTTATAAAGTTGGACCGGCAATTTTTCTAAATCGCTTCTCCCATAAATTTTGTAGTAGGTACCTATACCTTACATTATTATAGCTTAGGTTTGCTTGGCTCATGCGATGAGGTTCGTTGCTTGTTGATGTTATGGGGCGGCGATAAAGCATTATTAGAGATTTAGAAAATAATAACGTATGAAGAGAAAATAGCTGTTATAAGAGTTTTAACAAAGTGGCCCTCACACCGCATATATTATATATTACGTGTGGTGTGAGGGCCACTTTGTTAAAACTCTTTGAAAAGTGCTTAGGATTTAGTGAACATTCCCAAAGAATTGTAAAAGTTGGAATCAGATTTTACTTGAAGAGAACTTGATCATTCATATTTAGGTTGAATAAAAAGCTGACTGACGCGTCGGTCTAATGGTCGCAATCGCTACTGCTGAGTATTAGGTCCTGGGTTCGATGCCCGGGTCGTGCAAAGTGTTATTTCGTTAGGAATTTCTCAGTAGAAACCTGGAGTCTAGATTTGTGCCCGGTTGATGGCAATAGGCTCGCCCACTATTACATGGGACTTAAACATAACTGGCAAATGTTGGTTTTACAATAGATACACCTCTGCCTAACCCTTCGAGTATTACAGGCGTGATGCTATGTAAACGTAGTTTTATTTCGCACAAGTTATCGACAAAAGAAAATTCAGAACACGATCCATATATTGGCTATTGAAGAAACCAGACACGTCTCACCACAGTGACACCAGAAATGAGCCATCTACAACAAAACAAGTCCCCTCTAGCAAGCTCTTCAAGCAAATCTCCGAAACAAATTCTACTTAGTCTAAGTATCCTCTCCCAGGTTGTCAGTCAATAAACCACATACATTCTGCAAAATCTACATGTTCTGTTTAAACATTTCGAACATGCAGTACGATAAGAAAGTAGTAGCTATTCTACGAAAATCGAAATCCTAACCACAGTATAAATAAGTAGATAACAGTATTATGTCTTCCCAGAATACGGCCAAAACGACACGCTTCGAAATCTCAGTGTATATCAGTACACAAGTATCAAGTGCGCGGCTGTTATTACAAGGTCACAGCCGAGACATAATACTGTAACTTTATTCTACTGTGTCCTAACTATTTTTTATAAAGCGGAGAATTATTTCATCTTAAAGTATTGACCCGATTTACAAAATTATTTCAGTGAAAGAAAGCCACACTATTGCCGAGTGTCATTGGATATGTTTCATGGCATACTTGACTCTCACACGGAAATAGTCGCGGGTAAGAAGCTAGTAGGTACTTGCCGAAGTCACTACATGTACTCTTGTCTTTGGGGCGGTTCAATAATGGTTGGCCTTCCTACCTGAGCGTTTTTCTTACGGTAGCCCTAGCAACGCACCGTGTACACACCTTAGATCCCTCCTTAAATCTCATCCTCATAAAACAAGCTCCTATTCTTATTCCTTCTCTGTCCATGCAGTAAGATTGTGGAACTCATTTCCACCAGCATTCGTGATTTAAAAACTGTTTCTCTATTCAAATATCGAGTAAAAGAGCATTACCTCTCCTCTCAACTGTGAGTATTTATATACCTATAATATGTATGTTTATATATTTAAGTTTTATGTATTTATTTAAGTATATGTTAATTTATTACGGTATACGTGTAGGTACTTATATTTTAGTATTTTAGTTTAAGACTTCGCATGTTCATATTTTTCTCTTCTTATATTTCTTTCTCATTTCTCCTTTCTTTCTTTTTTAAGAAATAAGCAGTACCTTTGTTCTCAAAATTATAAATACCTCCCTAGTGACCTTGACCTTCACGTAACCCCTACAGAAAGTACCTAGTCAGTTTCGTGTCTACTACTTATCCGGTTTCATCTGTATCTACTGCAGTAACACAGCATGATAAAAACTGTTGAAAAGGGGCGAGAGACGTTTTGTTTAGGATTTGTTTTAGCCGCAGTTATTTTAGAGGGTTTTTCAGTGTTATGCGTTAAAATGTTTCCACGACCGACGGAATTTAAATGCCTACTCTCGGTGCACAATTGGCACTTAGCCCCCCGCTGTCAGTCTCGTAAATCAGTAACACGGAAATAAAATGGTATAAAAAGAATATCGTTCAACTCTTTACGAGTTTGCCGTTGAAGGAAACCACTTGAAAATTTCTTAATGAATATGCAAGCAATATGTCCATCAGCTTATTGGAGGAGCTCGTGGTTAAGTAATAACAAGCACGGGTTGATCCATTAGGTTAAACTACGCTTGTCGATGTTGGTCCGTGGTTGGGTGACCATCTTTACAAATTGAGACTCCTCCGTGCCTCGGAAAGCACGTTAAGCCGTTGGTCCGGGCTGTCATTCGTGGATCTTTGACAGTCGTTACGGGTCGTCAGAAACCCAAAAATCTGACGATCAGTCTTAAAAAGGGGTATCGTATTACCCAGTTACTGGGTTGTGGAAGTCAGATAGGCAGTCGCTCCATATAAAATACTGATATACAGCTGCATCCGGTTAGACTGGAAGCCGATCCCAACATATGTAGTTGGGCAAAGGCTTGGCAGATTGATTTTGTGTCCATCAGCGTACTACTTTATATTGGGCCATGCTTATTTGTTAATATCAATAAACTTATAAATACCTAATCAATTAAAAGTTTATAGCGGCTAATAAAACCAGTTCCTTCATAATTTAATTAACGCTAAGAATTGCTTTCCATAACATGAATAAATTAAGCATAGAGAATAAACAAAACAGCTGTTTACAAAAAAAGCAGCCAAATGAAATAATCTTGAAGTTCTCAAAATAAAAAAATGAGAATAATGAAGGTAAATGAACATAACTTTATCTGCCTTCAATCAACTCAACCTATCGCAATCCACTGCTGGATATACGCCTCTCCCAGGCTGCACCACAACACCCTATCCTCCGCCTTCCGCATCCAGTCTGTCCCAGCCACCTTCTTAAGGTCGTCAGCCCATCTAGCTGGGGGACATCCCACACTATGCTTGCCGATACGCGGTCTCCACTTCAGGACTCGTCTGCTCGACCGACCATCGGTCCTTCGACATACATGGTCAGCCCACTGCCGAAGTGGCAGTTCAGTTTGCTTACTCTGCAAGCTATGTCGATAACAGCGGTTCTTTTCTGATTTTATCCTTCGTAGATACTCCATGCATAGCCCGCTCCACCGCGCTCGATCATCTATCCGCCTTGCTTTTTCCCAACTACATTGAGATCGGCTTGGCTTCCAATCCAACCGGATGCAGCTGAATGTATTTTACATGGAGCGACTGCCTATCTGACCTCCACAAAGCAGTTACTTACCTACTGTAAATAAAGGAAAGAAAGAAATAAAAATAGTTGTACAAACAAAACGCACATTACCAAAAAAACACGAACACCACGTGTCGTGTCGTGTCCTGTCGTGTCGTGTCCTGTCGTGTCGTGTCGTGTCCTGTCGTGTCGTGTCCAGTCCTGTCGTGTCGTGTCCTGTCTTGTTACTGGGTAAAGACTCCTACAAACAGGCGCGACACGCGACGCGACACATAGGTACGTCGTGTCGCGCAGCAAGCGGTGTCTTTGTGTCGCGTCGCGTGTCGCGCCTGTTTGTAGGAGCCTTCACACGATACCCCTTGGTAAGACTGGTTGTCCAGTTTTCAGGCTTTTGACTATCCGTAACGACTGTCAAAAATCTACGAAGCATGACAGCCGGGATTAACGGCTTAACGTGCTTTCCGAGACAAGGAGGGATCTCAGTATGAAAGGGATGGTTACCCATCCACGGACCAACCGCGGCAAGTTTAGCTTAACCCTGATCGATCGAACTGAGTGGCTGTTATTTTGCCACGTGCCCCACGAGTTAAATGAATATTACATAAAACTATAAACATCAGGTAATTTAATACAGGCGCCAAATATTAATTCGTCACTGTGTTTTCTTTATCGTGTTCCAAAATATCTCCAACCATTGGAAATTGGTCGTAAAATATATCATTCAAATATATCATAACTTTTGCCAAAACATAAACAAGTCGTTACGTAAACGTATAAGTTAACGTTTCCACATAGACATTGACCTTATGATAGATTCAGTAACAGTAACATTCAAATTAGGATTACCATAACGATTACCCGAGAACTATTTTTGGCAGACTTGTCCTCTGGTTCATCTTGAATATTTCTTTATTTAAATATAGCCTTCATTAATTTGCTAGTCAGATACCACGTGTGTTTTTTTGAATACTAGCTTCGGCCAGCGGTTACTGTGGCGTGATATCTTTATAAATTATAGCCTATGTTACTCATTGCTAATATAACTTACTACTGTCGACGGTTTTTTTTTAAATCGGCTTATTATTTTTGGGTTTATTCATTCACAAACAAACAAACATAAAATATTTGATTTTTATAATATTAGTGTAGATTAGCTGCGTCCCACGGTTTCACCCGCATGAGTCTCCATCCCGTAGGAATATCGGGATAAAAAGTATTTGACGTCCTAACCCAGGTCATGGTCTACCCATGTGCTAATTTTCATCCAAATCCGGTCAGCCGTTTTAGCGTGACAAACATACAAAAAATCTAATCTTTTCTCTTTATTATAATATTAGTTTAGATTAATGTAGGCTGAATAGAATAATATATTTACCATTCAACACTACCATGTTCTTCGAGCCACAGAGTTGTCAAGAATGTAAAATTGGTTCATGAACGGATAACGGAATTCAGGCAGAGACTGATCCACACGATTCGCTGTCCTCGGCGAATAAAATGGTAATGTGCTACTACGATAGTTTTAAGATTATTTATTGCATATTCGATAATAAGAGGTCAGATTACACTGTCAATTTTTTTCATTCATTTCCTACGGTTATTTCAGAAGTTACAAGATTTTAATGGGTATTATAATGAATGGAAAAATCACTTTTTTATATTTGAACAATTCCCCTATGTAACATAACATAACATCACGCCTTGTTTCCCCGAAGGGTTGGGCAGAGGTGTCCCTGTAGCAGGCACACCCGCAGGCATTCCCCTATGTATATTAGTTATAAGATTTTCTCAAAAAACTGTTTTTTATTTCTCTGTAAAATTTGGTTTTTACGATTACCATTTTATTCGCCGGGGACAGCGAATTATTAGAAAAGCAAATTTAAGGTACCATTTCGTATGCGACCGCAAGAGGCAACTGCAGGCGACGTGTCGCCACGACACGACTGATTCCTATGAATTTCTATGAAATAACTTGCGTAGCTAGCAGCTACGGATGAGTGACAGGCGACACATGGAGCGCGACCGCAGACCAGTAGTGCCGCCAAAGCTGGAGCGATAGTCACGTTTTTCTATTTTCTATATACCGACTGGATAACGGGCAGTTGCTGCCTTTTTTTTTGTGGGATTTCATCAAATAATTTCTGCCGCTCTGGGCGGAGCGGGAAGGTGTGTCAGATAACGAAACAACTGTGTCCGGTGAGGACCTGCGTCAGGCGGAAGGTGAGGACGCCGTGGCGTCTCTCTAGCCACTCCTCAAAGAGGGGACTTATCGCCGCAAATCGTGGCGTGCCCAGCGGTGGGTCGCGACAATCGCACTCTCCATGATGCCACGAGATCCCGCCGTAGCTCTGTCCGCTGTGCCGTAATTTCTCGCGGCAGCGGAATTAAGCCCTGGCGTTTCGCCTCCTCGCGCCATTCCCAGATGTGCCTGAGGACTTGGACAGTTGCTGCCTGCGAACGGATTTAGAATCATGACTGCAGCGACATGACACCGCGACGTGGATCCGCGACTTGACGCCGCGATAAGTAGCCTGCAGTTGCCTCCTGCGGTCGGGTACGGAATGGTACCTTTATGCACTCTCAATACTTGTCTCTTTGTAATCAATATGATCATACAACACCTAGATTAGAGATCTTTTCTACCAACATACAAAATATTTCAGGTAGGTACTGGAGATTCATGAAAGCATATCGCCGACCCAACCTAGTAACTAGATTTTGTAGTGATGTTTTTTGATGTATTAATTTATTATTTTGTGTATTTTGTGTATGGACCTTAGTTGCCTGAAAATAAAGCAATGATTATTCCGTAAATAAATTTTGAATAAATTTGATTTTGATTTTTTTTTTTAAATAGAGATTTTTTTTTTAACAAAAAGGTAAACACCGGTGACACCGGCGGACCTCTATTTTTTAAATGTTTTCTTTTTTTACCTTTTTGTTAAAAAAAAAATTGAAATGTAAATGAAAAAGAATCAAAATTTATTTACGGAATAATCATTGCTTTTATAAAAGAACGAAACAAATGAACGAACTTTATGTGAAAACTTTTTTATTTGTCCATAAAATACGTCTGTCTGTAATTTTTTATATTTTTTACAGACCATTGATATTAGTGGAAGTTTTTAAAAGTTTTCTATTTTTCTAGATGCAAATGTGAATCTGGAATATCATATAAACATAATATTTTAAATATAAAGTTAGTCGTCGTAACTTTTTGAACAAAAGTTTGAAAATGTCTTATTTATAATAAGCAATGTATTGTTAGACCAAACGTGGATGATGTAATTTGGAGTTTAGAGACTGCTCTGCTTTCCTGGTAGTTTGCATAAATAAACAATTAAGACAGTTAAATTTAAAACCGTCTATCGATATCATTTATTACAAATCCTTCATACTCTTCTCTATGTTTCATCGTTCGTTGGTGCGTTTCATTTGGTGTGTTTCAAAGTCAGTGCGCATTGAGGAATATCCCAATTTTACTCCGCACTCCCTCAGAGCTTCCTGCAACACCTGCATTTTATCTGTGTCCCTGTAAGGATATTTCACTCCTACCGCAAGTCATGTAAACCACATTGTAAATGCATTATCGTTAAAAGTTTCCAGTCATGCTTCATTGCCAACATCTTGCACAACCAAGCAGGGAATAAGATTGTGTTATCTTTACTTTACACCTAATTTACTTCCCAGGGTTAACATATCGATGGTTTCAAAATACAGTATAGTACCTACACTGGATATTTACCTAATATTGTGGCTACATGTAGCTAATCACTGTCGTAAGCAGTGCCTAGCCTTTTTCCAATTATGTTGGGGTCAGCTTCCAGTGTAACCGAATGCAGCTGAATACCAGTATTTTACATGGAGCAACTACCTATCTGACCTCCACAACCCAGTAACTGGGTAACATGATACCCGTTGGTAAGACTGATTGTCAGACTTTCGGGCTTCTAACAACCCGTAACGACTGTCAAAGATCCACGAATGACAGCCGGGACCAACGGCTTTGCGTGCTTTCCGAAGCACGGAGGAGTCTCGGTATGAAAAGATGATCACCCATCGGACCCAACCCCGGCAAGCGTATCTTAACCTGATGGATCAATCCGTGCGGCTTTTATTACTTAGCCACGAGCTCCACGGTTATTACTTAGCACGCAATGTCGTAAGCAGTATTCAGTTTAAATATGGGCCCCCAAAATGGACTACTACTATTAAGAATGGTGCAATTGCTATAGTCACTGACATTAATCCGATCCAGCCTGTCCCATGCTGTCCTCCCCCAGCGATGTCCTAAGCCGTGGTCCGTACCCCAAAGGGGGTGCCCTTAGCGTGTAGTCGCTTAGTTTCTAAGTTTTATGCCCTGACTGGACGCCAGGAGTTGTTGACAGAATGTTGTTATATTCAAAACTTTGCTGAACACACATAAACCATCATCTAATCTAAACAATCTTGAGTAAACTAATTTCAGCTGAATTAATTTATTTGAATAAGCAGAAACAGTCCCAACTTTTTCTAACAATTTTTTATAACTAGAAATGTCTTCGGGTATCGTCAGTTGTCTTATTAATAAATCCATAGAGCACGGAGGAGGCGGCATTGTCAACATTTTGCATAACAACCAAGTGTATTTGTTTACATCGTCACCAAAGATATAAACTTGCCTAAATGGACAGTCAAAGCTGTGAACTCGTCGAAAAAAATAGCGTCCGACTGTTGCCCGCTAAATACAGGGACACTAAAAAAGCACAATGACAACACTATGACGTGGCGCGAGTGTAAGACGTAGCTGTCACGAACACCGGCATAACAAAGTTGGTTGGTGGTTTGATGTTTTAGTTCTTTTGCAGCGCGACACTCAATAAATAATCAAAGGTCGTCACCATTTACTCGCACTACGACAATTGACGTATAGAAACTGAAGGCTTTAAATGCTTTTTCGTACTAAAGATAAGTAGTGTATTTATGAGCAGAGACGAGTACTTTCCCCCTTCCCCATACATTTCAAAAACGGCTCTTAAAGAAATGTCAATGTCTGGAAGATAACATTTTCAACTGCAAGGTTTGACAGAAGTTGTGCGCTCAACAAACTTAAGATTACGACGCCCCACGAATTTTGTTAGTATTGCCGCTGTCGGCGCGGCGATTCCGTGTCCTGCGAACAATCCACAATGATACGGCAATAAACTTATTAATTTACTTTGCCGACTCTTTTGTTTTTGGTAGCCGCAAGCCAATTGTCTAGTTAGGTCTAAATAAATTAAATGAGGTTAGCGACCTATTTTGTTTGTTGATTTGCAAGGATCAGTCCAATTGCTATAAGATTCTTACTCTTTATTTGTTTTCTTTTTGTTTACGCAGTTTTGAAGGTGTTTTTGAACTAGAGATTATTTTTATTACTTTTGAGATTTTTTTAAGGTTTATAAAGATCAAACAATCATCAAGTGTTATTTTGTTCTTCCAGCATAAGATAACAGGGCATCTATACATACTGCAGCATGAACTCTGCGGTTACAACCTTTTGATTCCTAGCTGGCATTCAAAGTTTTATTCACAACTTTTGTTCTTTTTTCATTTTCATTTTATTTGTAGAACGTGTCATGTTTTTGAATGAATAGATAAGGTTAGTCGCTGTCAAATCGTACAACAGCGTTGATGGAATATATTTTCAGAAACAAAAGCCTAAATCCATAGTACCGTCGGAATCCCTAGTAATTTATCGTCATAGCTGTTCGTAATAAAGACGAAGATGGAAGGAAAGGTGGTTGATGGAAGATCAATTTAATTAGGTGTTGAATTTTCACCGAAGGGGGTGTACGTACGTACCGTAGCAAAAACCGGTCTGCGCAGGCAAAATTGTGGTGAAACTTGTGCATGTGGTAGGCCCATATCATGCACCTACCCCACAGCGCGGCCTGCGCACTTTTCGACTTGCTTAAACTTTTGCTTGCAAGCCCGGCCTGCGCGTACGTGCCTGCGCGTATGGTTGGGCGTTCAGTGTCCACGCCGCAGTCGTCTTCGTCGTAGTTCTTCATTGAAAAACATTCTTACCACGCCGACAATTTCAACACAAATGTGGCTTATGCGTATTTAACTGTGCCGTGTGGTTGTGCCGTCCATGTACAGTTTTTTCATGCGAGAAGCTTGCGCAGGCAGAACTGTGGTGATTCTTCTTCTTCTGTGGTGAGTTCGCTAGTTTACAATAAATGGATTCAATGAAGTCCGGTGATAGTAATTAGGCATTCTTATTTTTATTTATCCCAGCAATCATCATACAAACAGTCATCCGTTGCATCCATTTATAAGGCGCTTTCATCCGATATCCCACAGTTACAAACAGTAGATGCAATGCAAACAAAATAAAAATTTCGAATCCGCCATCTTGAAAACGGTTAGTTCCATCTCAGAAGATTCGCAATCACTTTCGTAATAACTCTAACTAATGAGGCGTCAAAGAGAAAGATAAAGTCAGTCAATGGGTTAAATGTAACCAACTTTTAACCCAAGTTCCTTCTCAGATGACAAGGAATGACAGATATTAAGTGTCTTACAACTTTAAATTACTTTTTAAATTCGCTTAGTTGGATATTTTGAATCTGACAGTTAAAAGGCTGGCATAAATTCAATCGGAGTTCCTTTTTAAGTTTCCGTACCCGAATGGTGCCAAACGGTACCCTATTACTAAGCCCTCGCTGTCCGTCTGTCTGTCACCGGGCTGTATCTCATGAACCGTAATAGGTAGGTACACCGTTAAAATTTTCACAGATTGTGTATTTCTATTGCCGCTACAACAATAAATAATAAAAATAAAATAAAGTTAAAAATGAAAGGGGTCCCCATACAAGAAACGTGATTTTTTCGGCGTTTTTTGCTAAATATTCTACGGTGATACGGAATCCTTCGTGGTCGAGTACCAGTCGCACTTAGCTGGTTTTTATTTTTATCTTCTGAAGTATACTATTTAACCTTTTTCATTTTTAATGCCTTTTTATATCCATCGTTGGTTATGAACAAAGATTTAACTTTTCCCACTTTTAATGGGTGTCATATAAAAGTAACCTCAGGGAATGCTAATTCAAAGTTTTTCTAGGTCTTTCTGTTATTCTAAGTAAGATTATTACTGCCTGCTTTGTTCCACTTTCAAAGCAACATATTACAATTATTAAGGTATTTTGCTAATCAGTTGATTCTTACAATTATGACGATACTTGGATCCCTCATCTTGAAACTAAGATTTCTATAACAAAAAAGGCCTTTCATAAACAGTCCTACAATATGCGATTGATCTATTTTCAGCTTGACGTCGCCATTTGCAACAAAAATATCATCTTGCAACGCGAAAACCTGATCAACTTACAAAGTCTAACAAAACACGGAAATCCTGACACTGCTCGACCCGAAATCCGATACAAATTCTATGTAGACGAATAAACTACGCATAAGTTACCAAAGATATCTTACTACTGAGTTCATAAACTTACCGAAGTTATTTTTGGTAAGAATAACTTTGGCACAATGTGTAGCTACATAATAAACGAACTTCGAAATTTATTGAAGTAACAAAGTCATCATCCTGTATTAGAACGTGGTTCTTGTTACACTTAATAGAATAAGGCAAGTGGAAAATTAAAGATTTCAATAATTATACGCTTCGGTTATACTTTTTATACCACACAGGGGGTGCCCTTAGCGAGCGTTCATCTAGTTTAAATTAGCATAGTTGAATAACCCCTGGCTGGAGGTTTTATGTGTAGTAGCTTAAGGCACCCACAGGAAAGCCCGTTGAAGTAATCATGATCTCAGAGGTCAACTACGAGATGGCCTTGTTTTTGCCATGTTTATTTTTTCTTCCCTCGTACAGATTTACACCACATTAAGATCCAAATAAGGTCCTTTATAGATTCATACGCGAAATATTTTAGGGATCGATTCTGCTCGTAATAGAATTGGATATGGCTTCCATATGTCAAAATTGTACAGGGTGTCGCTGCTCGGTTCCTTTAAACAAAAGGAAAATAATAAAGCTTCCGAAAAACAAATTAACCTCCGAAAATCTGTGTAATATTTTTCCGAAAAAAAAAACAACTGAACTTTCGAAAAAAAATACAAAATTTCCGAAAAGTCTATATGTTGTGCTACAAAAGTTAGTGACAGAAACAAATCGCTGCAAAACGGACTCAACGTAGTCTTGTCTGCCCCTACCCCTAGAGTCTAATTTAAGCCCGCGTAGGCGCGGAGGAGCGCGGCGACCCGCGAGCTGAGGAGCAGGTGGTTTTATAACGCTCACCGCCCGCGGCTGAGGCTAGCTGGCAAAGCTGGTCAGCAAGCCGAAGCTGTGAGCATTAAAACCATCTGCAACGATAAGCTCGCGTGGGACCGCCGGAGCCGTGACAGAAACCATGCCTGCTACATATTGCATGGTCGCTTGCATGCTGCATGGAACTATTCATGCAGCATGCAAGCATATACTAGTATGCTTGTTTGCATGTTTGAAAAATATTAAGTCAGGTCATTTCTTTATTTGTATTCGCTTATAAGTTGTCGGAAAATTAATATTCATAACAGTAAATTTAATATTTTGAGTATATCATATTTTAATTTTTTACCCTAAACAAAAACGAATCGTTTTATTTAACAATGGTACCCAGCATTTTTTATTGTAACAGTTTCGTGAGCTAATATTACCTGTGGTAGGTCCATATATTATAGGAATCGGCCATAAGTCGTTGTAAAATATGCTAGCTAGTCAGCAATGAGGCTGAACTGTCCATAGTGCGCCGGACGTTCCCTTTTAAATTAAAAAAATATTGTCTATTTGCAATGGGTACTCAAAGGATTAAATATAATTAATCTGACTATCAAAACTCTAAAGATTTTTCATTAATATTTTCCTTAATGCACGTTCAGCTCTCAAAAACATCATCAGCATCAAAATGAATAAAATAAACGGAGAATGTTTTGACAATTTTAATATCTCATACGTTTGCGTTTGTGTTATGTTACCAAAGTTACGGTTCCACGTCCGTGTATGTATATTCAGCTCGGTTATAAATATTCTGCGTACAGTACTAAAAACTGCCTTACGTTTGCTATACTTATTTGTTTATTTTACCTGCACACAGCCTTATCAATCCTTTCAGGGTGTCTCCGCTTAAAATTCTCATTTTTGCTTTGTCTTGCACAAGGTTTAATTTTAGCAATCTGTAGTGGAGCTGGTTGATGGTGATAGGCTCCATATTACATGGGATTTAAATATAACTGGCGAAATTTGGGTGTACCTAACCTAGGTCACCTCTGCCTTACCCTTTAGGGAAAACAGGAATGATATTGTGTCATGTTAATAGAGCTCTTGCTGAATAAGCTCTTCGGGGAAAGTATGACCACCCAATACCTTTTACCTACTAAAAAACGTTGCTATAATCCAATTTGAAAGGTATATGGTGCCGATGTAATTCCAAGCATAGTGAAATTTCAGCTTTTTTTCGGGTATGGCAACGGTTCTGCATTATTACAGGATGTCCATAGCAGGCGGAGAGCACTTAATCAGGCTGTCTTCGGCTTGTTTATTGTGGTAACAATCGTAATGGGGAGTACGATGGGGCTCGATGCTAAATAATAACAGCCGTACGGTTCGATTGAAGGTTAAGCTACCCTTGCCAAGAGTGGGCCCGTCGATCGGTTACAATCCATTTCATTTCGAGACCCTCCGTGCCTCGAAGCAGTTGATCCCAGCTGTGACAGTCGTTGCGCTGTCGTTGTACTTAGAAAATCTGACAACCAGTCTTATCAAGAAGTATTATACATATATAAATTGTGGTGGTCAGATAGACAGTTGCTCCATGTAAAGTACTGGTAGTCAACTGCATCTGGTTAGACTGGAAGCCGACCCCAACATAGTTGGAAAAAAGCAACTCTATTTCAACTCTATTAGTGGCTTTTGTGGACATGATAATTATTCAGATTTATTACAGTTGTAATAGCAATCATTTAATTGCGGTTAATTAAAATAGGTTTTTATTTTTATTAATTTATAAATCTTTTGTATAGACTCTTTTCTATTTTGTGAATGTGAGAACGCTGTAGGCTTAGTGGTAGATTTGTTGACCATTTTCTATTTTCTTAAGTACCTGGTACTTATTGAAAGACCTACACTGTCCTCCCATACTGTTATTTGAAAGAATTGTAAAAACCAATTATTTAAAAAAAGTAACCGTGGAGTTTCTTGCCGGCTCTTTCTCCATAGGAAACGACCAATTGGAACCGTGCACCTAGCTTCTGACGTTTCATAAGTGCCCATGTAGGTTTATGTGAAATAAAAATATTTTGAATTTGAATTTGAAAGCCTAGCTTGGTAAATAAGATCATCCGGAGAAATACACCACCACATACCTATTACCTACTGTCAGTAAGGAGCGTTGCTGCTATCCAATTTTAAAGGTATGTGATGTCAATGTAATAACAGGCATAGTTTTTTTTTTTTTTTTTTTGACTACTTAACCGGTCAATCCTGTGGTTGCCTTAAGCTGCTAAGTTGCTAACAAAACTAAGCTAAAAAGCTAGGTGAACGCTCGCTAAGGGCACCCCCTGTGGGGTACGAGCCTCGGCTTAGGGCGTCACCGGAGGGAGGACATCAAAGATGGGACGGGCTGGAACAGGCATAGAGAAATTTCAATCATTATATAATTGTCACAGCAAGAATAAAAGTGGCCCCGAAAATAATGGAACTTCTCCGTATTCTCCAGAAAATATATCCATTACTTCCGTCCTACATTTCGGAACTGTGCTAAATCTGTTGTTCTGTATGCTAATCATAATTTCGCTGAAGTCTGTCCTATAATCGAAATTCCTCTTTTAATCATTTACAAGAAACTTTGCGTGGATTTTTAAGTTGTCCCTTGTTTCTTTCGAAATGACTAACTTTGGATGTAGGTTACCTATTGTCTTGGTTTTTCTTTTCTTAGATTTAGATTTGTTACAATAGCTTTTTTAATTTCTCCGATATCTTGCTTATTTTTCAACTATTCAGTATTTAGTTATACTGAATAGTAGAAAAATGATAGTGTTGCAACACTACACTACACTACAGACGCTACTACACATGTTCTTTTTTGTGTTTGTACTTTGTTTGCGTCATGTTTTACCGCAAATAAACGTATTTTCTTTCTTTGTTTTACTACTACCGATTTGGCCCTTCAATACCATCTCAATAACTATGGAGGTACTTAGATTCTTCTGGTACATGGTTATGTACAGTCAGGCCGGGTAAACAACAGATTAGTAGATTGACACACTACGTCAATTTGCCGTGTATAATTAATGTTCCTACTGCTGGGACACAGACCTCCTCTCGATGAGAGAGAGTGGGCTGTAATCCACCACTAAGGCCCAGTGCGGGTTGGTAGATATCACATGTCTTCGAATTTTCTGTTCTAGGGCATGTCGGTGTCCTCACGATGTTTTCCTTCACCGTTTTGAGAGCATTGCTGATGAAATAATTTAGACAAAGTAAAGCGCCTGTCTGGGTTCGAAGCTTCGACCTAACTCGTAAGTCGGGGCACCACTGGGCCACCACCGTAAAAAAATGACGGTTGCGATTTACGCATACAGACAAATTAAGATAACCCATCAAACGATTAGAAGTCGTTTACATGTAAGAACTCAACGGTTCACTATTAGAGTGTCTTTTCTAGTGTATTTTTCTTTTGAACAATCGCTGGTTCATAAGACATTCCAAAGGTAGTCAATTAGCTCAGCAATCATGTTGACTTTACCTAAATAATACTAGTTTTATTCTTATTTACCTTAGCACTTACGTCAATACATGCTCGTATTCAAAGACTTCTAGTTACATTTGAGTACTTGCCAGCTATATAATATCATTACTGGCCGTGGAAATGCCATCAATTGATAATGTAATATAATCGGTCCTTGGTTCACATTGCGGTGATCACTTCACTTGGTAGGCGGACTTGTGGTTTTAGTATAATTTTATTAACATACTTACTGTTGCCTGTGGTTCCACTCGCAGCCTGAAGGGAGTTTCTCCTGTCAATGTTACTACTCTCTCTCTTTCTATCTTTTTGTCCTTCGCCTTATCCCATTTCATTTGGGGTCGGCTCTCCTCGTCATTCTTCGCCAGATGTTTAAGTTCTGGGTCGTCGAGTCTTCACTTGGAGTTGCTTCAGATCGTTGTTGATTACAGACTGGACGTCTGTGAGAAACGGTCTACCTCGCTTCTTTGGACCTAAATTCTTGTACATACATGTACCATTTGCTTAGTCATGTGTTCCTCGGGCCTCCGAAGGCGCGCTTCGAAGAAAAATTCTTTCTGTCAATGTTACTTCATACGTTATTATTTACGGCACTAACTTACGGTAAAATAAAGAAAGGAAGATACGTGTTTACTCTCCACCAAGACCAAAAAAACATTAAGTCTTGATTAAGAAAGAATATCTTTAGAAAATCGGGACTTAACAGTCGCGCAGTGGGCAAGGGAAGTGACCAATGGTCATTTACTGGCAGAGTAATAAGGCTGATGATATTTAGAATGAAAATAAAGCATTTAGAACACGATAGATCTTTGGTCTTCGCGAGGGCATTAAGTACAGGTATCCTTCTAAACTTCCCAATATAATGAAAGTGAACACTATGCAAGGATTTTTGAAAATTCATCCCCGAAGGGGGTCAAACAGAGGATGAAATTTTCTATCGAAGTTAGTAATTTTTGCCGATGGGAAATCCCGTCGGGCATAATATAATAAAATAAATACCGAAATAAATCCGCATTACCCCTAATTCTCAAGCATCAATATCAAAGACTACACTCCTCATTACAAACTACATGTATAACAACTCCTCCAGAAATAAACGTCAGTAGTTTACAGTTATTTCCATCCACAGTTACCTGTAACTACACTGTAACTACACGATGGCTATTCTGGTGGCTCAGCCACATAAAACAGATCCGTTCAAGCGATTAGTATCAATTTTGTGTTCAATTGCCAAGATTTATAGTCTCCAGTGCACTCCGTGTTACTTCACCATCCGGCTGTAGGAACACCATGATTTTGGGCGAGATAGTTCTACTTTTTCTTTTACGAATATTAAAAACGGAATTTTATTTTTAAAAAATAAAAAAGAAATATAGGTTTTTTTTAAATATTCATTTGGAGTAGGTATTTACAAAACTATGTAAATTTTTAAAAGATACTAATAAAAACCTATTTACCTATATAATCATATAACCCAGTAACTGGGTTGTAGGCATAGATAATCTATATATATAAAAATGAATCCCTATTTCCCTTGGTCACGACATCACGCTAAAACGGCTGAACGGATTTGGATGAAATTTGGGATATGGATAGACCTTGACCCGGAGAAGGACATAGGATACTTTTTATCCCGATATTTTTACGGGATCGAGACTTATGCGGGTGAAACCGCGGGGCGCAGCTAGTACACTATAAATACGGGAGTTGTGGCGGTCAGATAGGCAGTAGCTCCATGTAAAATACTGATATTCAGCAGCATCCAGTTAGACTGAAAGCCGACCTCAACATAGTTGGAAAAAGTTTAGGAAGATAATGACCAGTAAATCCCATCATAAAGGGAGCGAGAGCACAGTTGTTCGCTGAGCGATTTCGTACTGCAGTGTTACGACGACGACGACGAGACGACGAAAAGAGAGAGACGACGACAACGAGTTTTTCGTACTTTTTTTGCGTCATTTTTGCCGCAAATAAACGATTTTGTTTTTCTTTTTCATTCTTTTTCTACGTTGCAGTCTTATTTCCGCTCGAATACATAATATATTATAGTTAGATAGGCCAACAGATAGTTATAATGTTTGGCTGTAATAAACATAGTTCCGCATAGTTTCTAGTACGCAATGACTAACTAGTTACTTACCGATCAACGCTAGTATTAGTTAATGATAAAGTGTTAGGCTCCGCGCAAACGGGCCACCGCCCACAGCCATCGGTGGCTGGCGACAACCTGTTTACATGTTTTTTAACACGTTTTGTATGGAATCGCCGCACACGCGTAGCGAATGGCGGCCACTCGCGACTCAGTGTCTAAGACATGCTACTGGTGGTGGCCACTCGCGACCGATGGCTGTAAAATTGGGTGTACCCAATATAGACGAAATCGTCGACGTCCTCTACGTCGTTTACAAATTATTAGGAGCGCGATCAAATCTTCCGTCTCGGAATACATCGTGAGACTGTACAGCAGGAGTGACAAATTGTAGCGCGGCCACCGACTACTAGTGACAGCCACTGACCACCTTCGTTTGCGCGGTACCAAAGAACGTGGCGCGCGACAGCCACCGGTTGCTGTGGTCGGTGGCCCGTTTACGCGGAGCCTTAGAGAGCGACAACTACAGTACTCTAGGAAACTAGTTTGGTGTGTGAGTTAGTTCGTCGTATGGTATTATAGATCTGTTTCTGAAATGAGAGAAACTAATACTGCTAAAACTTTTCACCTAATGGTGTAGTTCCATATAATACACAGTTTTTCCCGCAGCTTCGCCGGGAACTTACCACCGCTATAAGAAGTATCATATATCCTAACCCAGGCCATGGTCTACCGTGTGCCTAATTTCATTGATATCCCCTTAAGGCGTGAAAGTTTACAGATAGACAGACAGACAGAGTTGCTTTCACATTATTTTACCAGAATACCCGCGATATTTCGCGGATATGTATACAGGGTGGTAGGGACATCGACGCGAAAACTGTTACCATGGATTCAATACATTTTTCTGAAACCCTACGCTGAACTTTTGCGTCGGTTATTAAAATAAAAATCTGTTATTTCATAGAAAATGCAATACCTACGCGATCAAAATTTATGCAATACCTACGCCGTCGAAAAATTTCAAGGCAGGGGGGTTCAGTATCATGTACTGAATCCATGGTATTCGCGTCAATGTCCCTGCCACCCTGTATATATTTTTTTAGATTTTTAGTTCATATTCTTTATGACACCTCTCTATGGCACTTATGGTCATGTCATGAGCTAACCGAATATCAAAAAATATTTCGCCTATATTAGTCTTAAGGGGAGGCGTGAAAATTGATTCTCTGTTACAGTGAATAATAGATAATATTATGTACATAATAATATACAATGCCACCCATCGGCATGTGCCCGCCCGTATTTTTCTGAATATTCATGAAAAATGATCGAAAAATAACTTATAAAAGGGTCTATCTTAAATATTTTTCATGTTATTCATTTTTTTATGTTTTGAGTAGCGTTTGCCATATTTCCGACGTTATTGGCTCCATTAGGATTCTGTTTATTATTTCTAAAAGCTGAGTTACTTTATCGGATTAAATATTATTTTTATTAAAATTTGTCGACTATGCAAAAAATTCGGAGGTGAAAACACAAGTGTACGTTTATAAATCACAGGGGACTTTGAAAAAAAAAATTATAGCATGAAAAAAAATATATAAAAAATTGATAAAATGAAAAAACATAATAAAAAAGTCAAGATAGACCCCCGTTTTAAAGTTATTTTTCGATAATTTTTCATGAACATTCAGAAAAATACGGGCGGGCACATGCCCGTGGGCAACATTGTATATATTATGTGTGTATTATACAACACTTTATAGTACAGAGTAAATTAAACGTCAACTGGTCAGCGTGGTGTTTCCTCTCATATTCTTCCCTTTATCTTCCTACTACTATGCTATCAAAATCGTAAGCATTTTACTTTAACCATTCGTTCGTTTTGTAGGCTTTCCTGTAAAAACTATTTATCCAAATCTTGGTCCATAAACATTTAATGGCTTGTTTGTGTCAGTGGACGTTTACGATTTAAGTTATATGATATCCTGATATCTAGAACTCTGTTTTTTTTTTTTCATAAATATCGTGGTACCTTTAAAAGCCCTGTTCTATTTCATATTTTACATTACAAACATGTTTTAATATAGAAAAAAAAGTTTACTATTTTTTTTTTTTTGTGTTTTTCAATGCGCTGGAAAAAAGTTTCCAAGAAATAACTGGGAACACTGAAATGATTTATTTCATGTACAATTTTGGCTACCTGCTGTTATTAACAAGACGTAAAGAAATCTATCTTGAGAAATAAAATATGTTAGAGTTTCGGTTATTTTCCTCTCCGTAATCATTTTAACAAAAATAGGTTTATGTGTTTGCTTCTCAATGTTTGATGTCCATCGTGTTATTATGTTTGTCCGATATTTGCGCAACTTTTACTGAGCAATCTTAAGGTCACATGAAAAAATCTTTTTTATTTTTTGATTTTTTTTTTATCGAAGAAAAATAAAACCAGTAACATTATTTTTCCGAATCAGATGTTTTCAAAACAAATATATAATTTAACATAAAAATTATCAATATATATTACAGATAATATGTTTATCGCCAATAAATACTACAACAAAGCAATTTAACATATTACAATTTCCGCCGCATGTAGACCTCATTCTTCCAACGTTCGTAATGAAACCATAATGACATTTACATCAGTCAAATTGGGAGAAATTATATGAAAAATTGGGGTTTGGCCAGCTTCCAAATGACTAAATAACTTTTTTCGTGGGCTGTCTAAGTGTAATACACTGAAATCTGTTTAATGTGCAGGCCCAAGTCTGTAATAATTGTAAAAGCATAATAACTCTTGCCGCACTTGTGACTTTTGGTTTTAGTTAATGGTAATAGTTTGAGGTAAAATAAATTGTAATAAAAACTGTTCTTGGACGTCAGAGGAAGTTATAAAGTCTCTCTAGGAAAAGGATAATGTTTACCAAGAAACTAAAAGCATAGTTTGTGATCATCATGATCATCAAAACGATTACTAAGTGTGAGGTCCGGAAATAAATAAGTAGGTAGTAAATGTGTAATGTGGTAAAAGACGAGAATTACTATTATCAAGAGAGAAGAACATTCAAGAAGACGTTTACTTTAAGTTAATTTTGCCATTGAGTCTGTCTAGTGTACGACAAAACCAACGTCATTTCATTTCATTTCATTTCATTTCAAGAAAAATATTTGAGTAAAAGGTACCACGTAAATAGTAACAAAATTGATCGAATTTACCAACAAAAAAAAATTTTAAGCTGACAGTTCTAAACTTGAATCAATATCGTCATTCATTCATTCACAAATTTAAAGAATCCTTTCCTTCAAAAGGTCACATCTTGACAAACAAGTACCTATAACATGATATTTTCTAAAGAATGTAAGCGTTTCTCTTTGCAGTCTCAATCCTTTTAACATCATGCTCCATTTTCGTAGGTACAAGGATTTTTGCGAGAAATGATTTACGATCAGCTTCTAAGCTATTCATGACACGCAAAGTGTTTTTAACATTTTAAGAACTTTTTTTTTTTTTCATTTACGTAACAAATGGATTTTTTTGTAAATATAACCCTAATTAGAAAAGATTTATTGTTATACTAAAAGACATTTTCTTAATTGTAATCAAATGTCAAGGACCGTCTTAACGCTGGAAAAATTTATTAATGATACTTGTGTATCCTGTGATTTTAATCATAAATTCTTCAGGACATAGAACTGAAAATGGTTACGAAATTTGATCAAATAATCTTTTCACCATTTCTTATTTCAAAACCTTTTACTACACTCATAAATTTTACCTGAAGAATAAATTGACGTTTTGACCACACAAAACCTTATTCGTGGGATAAAAGTTAACTGGTGATTGAAAAAAAGCTTAGGTATTTTTTCAAAGTGATATCTTTTATCCGTGGAACAAATTAAGGTGGAACTAGTTGATATTTTTTCCATACAAATTTCAGGGGGTTTTACTCCACTGTTTGACATGGTACATCCAAAGTTAAACATGATATCGTTTTGTTTCATTATTAATTTTGTCTGTGCGGAAACAGAATAGTAAAATAATGAGCCGTTAAAAAGTTAGGAGCCCACAAAGATTCCTTTTTCTTGCAAATTTTAACGCAACTTTGGGGGTAAATAAGCAATAAAAGAAGTGTAAAATCTCCAAAACAAAGTCGGCACCGACAAAGTTTAATTATCGAAGAGTTCAATAAACTTTATTTGTAATTGATTTATGCAGTGGTTTTTTCATAAAACTCGATTTTCCAAAGGACTTTTCGTAATTTTTTTCGCGCTCGTTTTACTAAAATAGTTCGGAACGGTGTTTGTGTGCGTGCGAACTAGACGTTGTGCATGTAGACCAGCGTCTAATTGCTCATCACTGACACTATCTCTGTCGGACACGATGCCAGGTGAGACAGCGTGCTTTTCGGCCATGCCCACTAGTGAGTTCGAGCCCGCGAGTAGTTTAACCTTAAAGTCCGCCAG
This sequence comes from Omphaloscelis lunosa, assembly GCA_916610215.1. Taxonomy (NCBI): domain Eukaryota; kingdom Metazoa; phylum Arthropoda; class Insecta; order Lepidoptera; family Noctuidae; genus Omphaloscelis; species Omphaloscelis lunosa. The sequence continues at coordinate 4,617,210 of OU744266.1, read as the reverse complement.
TTTAAAAAAAAACCGGCCAAGTGCGTGTCGGACTACGCACAATGAAGAGTTCCGTAGTTGGGATGAATTTATCCCAAATATAAACTTAACACTGTAGTTGAAATACATGTTGCTCATACATTCCAACTGCAAATATAAATTTGTACGCACAATATTGACAGATTTACCATGTTATTTTAAGACCACAGGCTTCTTATAGGTGTTCCTGTAATATAGGAGTAAAGAGCCATACTTTGTATTCTTTTCCAAATTTTAGCTCCAATCGTTTCGGAGATAAGGAGGAATGATCAATTTTCATCGAATTTCTTAAATATCTTTAAAAGTGTTTATTTTAAAATTATATAAAAAAATATTTTTAAGATCCGTAGCAAGCCCTTTCATTTGTTATGTCACACGGTACTGTTAGCAAAACTTTTTTTTTAATTTTCTTGTTTGCCCCCAAAAGTGACCCCTATACAAAATTCATTTATTTACGTTACACGTTCGTGTTTGGATCACAGAAATACATGTGTGTGTACCAAATTTCAACTTAATCGGTCCATTCGATTCGGAGCAAATTGACTGTGATAGACGGACAGACAGACAGTCAGACAGACACACGAGTGATCCTATAAGGGTTCTGTTTTTTCCTTTTGAGGTACGGAACCCTAAAAACTGTCAACATTTTAAAATTTTATTCGCAATGTAATATTCGGAAATACGTCATGATTTGATTAATAGGAGCGCCAGGGTCGACAGGGTCTACAACATAACGCTTAGACCGGCCGGAACTAAGCAGAGTTCGTCGGCGGCGGTCAAGCAGTGGACACGTTTAGAAACTATCGCGCGTTCCGTATAGTTGTATCGTGTACCTACAGTGTGTGAATTGCTAGTGTGATTAATTTGATAGTAAATTATAATGTGATCTAAACCTCAAACGGTTTTTCTATTGCGCAATAACCAACACTACCCACAGTAGTTAAAATATGGCTGATAATAACTAAAGAGATACATACCTCTCTCCGTCATACTAATATTACGTATAAAAGATTGTTCAAATTCGTCTTTAAACGACAAGCCTTTACCTACATAATTTCCAGGACTGTCCCGTACCTACCGTGTCCAACATGGCCACCCACAAGCAACACATTATAGAACATTAGTTTCGGTATCTTAATGAAGACACATGAAGGGGTCAATGTTTTTATGTCCCACTGCCCAACCTGTTCGGACGTGGCGAAAGATTTGTACGCGTATATGGAACGTAAATTATAATTTATTATTATTTTATTTGGAGTACTAAATATTGTATTATAAATAATATGGGAACTTTATGTGAGGTAGAGTTTGTAAAACTTAAATAAAATTTATTATGAAATCAAAATATATTAATACTTATCTTTTATTTTTTATAAATATTGAAATTTATACAGCTTTGTAAATATACTTTTTTTGAATATGCATGAAATAAAAGGTATTTTTATTTTATTATTTATTTATTTATTATATATATATTTATATTAGTGAGGTAGAAGATGCAACGATTTGGTTATGTGGTCCTTTTTACCTCTTCTTTTTTATGGATGTGAATAATTGGAACTCCTTTGGAGAGTCCTTTGCCTCTTGAAGCAGAGATGACTCAGTGGTAACGGCCCCGACTTACCAGTTCTAGGTCATGGGTTCGAACCCTGACAGGCGCTTTACTTTGTGTAAATCAAGCCACATTTTTTCATGATTTTATTTTACCACTTTGTTGACGTAATTAATAAGTATACCCATACCAAATTACAGCGTTCTAGTACTAACAGTCTCTGAGCTAAGCCGCGGACAGACAGACGGACAAACACGGCGTAACTATAAGGGTTCCTTGTTGATTACCGAGACCTAAAAAGGGTTTTTATGAGACAATTAACACTTGTGGACATCCCTTTGAACTATTCGATGCTAAGTATGAAAAACTGTTCACATAAAATCATGCTTAAAATCCAAGCAACTAGTGTAATAGATGAAGGCCATGTAATTTTGTAGCAATTTTTAAATCTAATCTTGACTAGTTCGAGCGGTAATTTAGCACCAATTTAATATTGCGTTGCGGGAATGCTGTATATTGCAATGTTGTAATCAACATAGCCCATAATGTCGCCTATTGATGATGTTATTACTAACCAAGAGATAAGTATCTATCTGTGCATATGAGATTTATATCCTTACTAGCAGCGCCCTGCGGTTTCATCCACATAAGTCTCGATTCACTGGGTGGGAATATCGGGATGAAAGTATTATATGTGTTAATCCAGGTTATAAACTATCTGAGTGCCAAATTTCATCCAAATCGGTTCAGTAGTTTTTGCGTCAAGGAGTAACAAACATCCATCCATGCATCCTCACAAATGTTTGCGTTTATAATATATGAAGTAAGAAGATACGCATGAAATACACGATGTACCATATTAACTATCGCTGTATGCAGAGTGACACAAAGAAATGTGTAGGTATAACATGCCTGAACACCTTGTAATAGACAATTCATAGTTACAAAGACATTGTCGTGCTAAGGGGTGGATAACTATCCACATCTTAGTACAACATCTGCAAAGACTTAATTAAGTACAATGTAAACCGTTTATAACGACTTCAAAGCGACCGTTGGATATCGGTTTTTATAGCCGACAGTTGTTATAACTAAAAACTATGTAAAGTAAACAAAAATCTTGGGACCTCAAAGTTTCGTCGTAATAACCGGTACGACGTTTTAAGCGAAGCGGTTATAAACGGTTTTTACTGTACTTTATATGAACTGATCGATACCTTCCTAGTTGATTCAAATGTTCAGAATCACCATGGTCTACAGTTTCACATGATTATAACAAACATGAGGTTCATTTTTCTTATTAAAAGTAATAATGACATCCTTCTATGTTCATTAGGTACACACGGCTACACATCAAGCTATACACTCCAGCATAAGCTGACCTCGCATTGTACGGAAATCCTATGCAATGCGAGATCAGCATAAACTGGATATGTATAGCCTTTTACGATCTTACAAAAGATACCCTTTTATTATCTTATATTATCTATAAAACAGCTTATAAACCCTTACTATAGAACTTGAGAATATCATAGCAAACTAAAACTAATGATATCGCGAAGGATTATGTCATAATCTTTTATGATAAATGCTCTCGCCATCATAATTCTGTTGAGGATTAGTGTAACACGATGTTTTAGTAATCTGCACTCAATCACCTGGTTGTTAGAGATTATTTATCTTATGGAAGAATTTTATCGTTTCTTATTTCGAGAAAATCTGTGATACATGTCTTGTTTGTCAATGTGATACTAGTAATGTCCGTTTTCACTAGCTTTTAGTTTTGCAACGCGTATTAGGAAATGTCGCACGTTAGCATAAGTATTTAATAGACTTCGTATCCAAGTCGGCCGCAGGAAAGACAATCTCCACAAATGGAAGATCATGGACGGCTCAGATCTCCGGTGTGTATGCGGTGTCTCTCCACAGACAATGGCCTTGTCACCTGCACACGTGAGGACCTTATGGCTACGTCAGCAAACGATATTAGCGTTGCTGAATTTTGAGGCTAACTTGAAAAAAAAAAATTGTTATTTTGCCATTACACGCTTAGAAGAAGTATCCGAAAGCAAACACTCCTGTTTCACATTTTTTTTTGTAGGATTTCTCAGTAGGCAACTCGAAAACTTCGAAATCTACATTTTTGTTTATGGTTTATTTTAAATCATTTTCGGTGCCCGCCAATTTTGTTAGGAATTGGTTGCTAGGCAACCCGCAAGAAAGTTTTAATCATTACGCTTTGGTGAATCGGTGTTATAACTTTAGTGATCTCCTAGTGTCTGCTGCTTTTGACATATCATGAGACAATTAAGAACTTACTGATTCGAGATATTATAAAAGCGTTAATGAAACTAAAGCCCCTCTTATAAGATCTTTCATTGCAAGGATAGCATAAAAACCGAAGTCAAGATAAGGCTGCAGAATGTGATAAACGTCCCGCACGTGACTCCTTTGGTATCGCTAAGCTATTCATGAAGGAGATGCACCTTGCGTAACGTGAATTATATACCTAGAGTTTATTTCTGCTTCTGTGCTGACTGGGAGAACACAATAAATCAGTATCACTAAGCGGTGAGGAAATTGGAGCATCTACTGACTAGGGCAGTAGTGGCCCAGTGATAACAATCGCGACTTACGAGTTGCACGGCGTAGGTTCGTGCTTTAGTTTGTGTTCATTATTTCATCACCACTGCTCTCAAAAAGGTGAAGGAAAACATCGTGAGGAAACCGGCATGTCCTAGAACCAAAAATTCGAAGGCATGTGACATCTACCAACCCGCACTGGGCCCGCGTGGTGAATAGGTACGGCCCACTGCCTCTCACCGAAAGTAGGCTTAAATCCCAGCAGTGAACATTATAGACTGATTATTCTATGCTGACTTGGGTCAATTTAAGTCACGAGATTTTAAAAAAAATCGTTAAAAAATTGTACAACTTAAAAGAAATAAACTTTTAACTAACATTCCAGGAGAACTTTAAAGACTTAATAAAGGCATATTTTTTTAATACCCATGTCTATTTTATACTAACCTAATGTGAAATTATGCACTTAAATGAACTTGAGAAGCTACTTGGATTCTATTCACATAAAAAAAATGCTTATAGTTTTAGTTTATTCACAAATTGGCGTTTAGGACTTGGTTCACATAACAAATATAGATTTATCACCATTGATCATAAGATTTTAAAAACCTTAAGGCGAAAGCATCAAGGCAGTCCGTGAAATTAAAATTTTCTCATATTCTTTTTGCAATTTGCAGGTCCGTATCAGGTTGTATGTTGATCTAAATATGATTCGCGATCATATCAAATGTTTATTTATAGAATTACAATCATAAAAATCAATACAACTCTCTAAGTTCATATAATCCTATTGAATGACTATTTCATGAAATCATGACAGCTGAGGATTACGCTTATGAAGTTGTATTGCTGATTCTCAGGATTATAATTCTGTATAGACATATTTGTTACAGCCGTGAATCATATTTTAATCAACATACAACCTGACACTGACCTGCAAATTGCAAAAAAAATAAGAAAATATGAATTTCGCGGGCTATCTTAGCGCATCCCGCTTAAGACAAAATAAATGGGTACTAAGTTCTGTCTTTTGTTTGCCATTTAATAAAAATATAATAAAATTCCGCAGACTGCTACAGTGAAAAGAACAACAAATTAGATCCCCGTGCACTTATAGATCTCCTTATTTTTTTTTAATGCAATTTTATTGCTCAGTACAATTAGTATTCGGCGCAGTCGGGCGGCAAAATATTTTTTTTTTATATTTTACAAGATTTTGCCGCCCGGCTGTGTCCCAGTGCCGAAAAATGCCGACCCGAAAAAAATTGTTGCACCCTCTTCATAATAACATTCCAATGAGTCTTTTTTATATCAGCGTAGGTACCATAATTAATCAAGTTATATGTTAACTTTTCCGGGACCTATTCACGACTTCTCACAGCATAAACAACAACCTTAATCATAAATGCTGAATTAATCTATAGCTATATATCTAGAGCTGAATTAATGACATTATTTTGAACTATTTATACCTGTGTTAACATTAATTAATTTTATGTTTACACGTTATTAAGATATATTAGTAGTGTGGGAAGATTAATTCACTAAAGTGATTTATAAAGTGCGTTCGTTAATATACTTTTGAAATGAGAAGGAAAAGGAACGAGCGTTCGTTTTCTTTTTTTTAGGTTTAGTTTTTAATTTTCTTTATGGTTGTTCAAATGTCTTTTTTATAAAAGCGTGTTCGAAACTTTTTCGTGGCGTATGAAGTTTTTTGTTTTCTTCGAGCAAGTTTCAAATAAATTATATCGTTTCGTGAATGGCTGTATATGTTACTGGGTATTTATAATTCCTGGCATGATTTGTCGTGGCAATTGTGTATTAAATACGGTTTAGAAAAGAATAAAAATACGAAAATATTCTAATACTAGCTTCCTTCAGTCGTGATATCTTTATAAATGTTTATTACGTTATCTTTGTGTGTATTTATTGATAGTTGTACGTGAATTTATATCCTGACATTAAAGATTTAATTTCATAAATTATAGTTACTCAGTGATAATTATAGGTAAATCGCAATACAGCATGCTACTGGTGTTTATTTTTTTTTTAATCGATGTAGTAGTTTTTGTGAGTTTATTCATAATACTTAAATCTTTTTTTTTATATGTAACTAGCTTTTGCCCACGGCTTCGCCCGCGTGGATGTCGGAAAATATCCCACGGGAACGTACTACCCATACCGGCATTACATACCTAATAGCCGAGAATGAGGTTATTGACTCCTACCGCTGCGCCCGCGTTTGTTATGGGTAATTTTGAATCTGTGATATCTTATTAACCATCCATTTAAATGAAATTATCTCAAGGCATATTTTAATCTAAATTAAATGCTTATTTTAATTTTAATCTAAATTAAATATTATTTAAGTAACAAAGTTAATTGGATAAGGATTAATATAATACTGGTCAAAGTAGCTTGGAAAATAACAACGAAATATTTATCAAATTCTGAAAGATAAAAATGGTTATTGTGGGTCATCCTTAGAATATATACATATGCCATCGCGGACTTTTTTGTTGAACTTTTTAAGATCAACAATGCTGTAGAACATAAATTTTATGTAACTTTTACGATTTCCAGGGCGCACGCCAATAAAGCTCCCTAGTCGGCATGATTTTTTCAGACATCTTCAACAATAATCGTCAAATTTCAGCCAATTTACAAAAAACTTTAATGAAATATACACTCAAACCTTCCGCATGAATCACTACATCTATTGGTGAAAACCGTTTGAAAATCCGTTCCGTAGTTTTTGAGTTTATTGTGTTCAGACAGACAGACGCGGTGGGGAACTTTGTTTTATAATATTTATAATATGTAAGGATATTAATGTAAATATCACTGTCTTATACACATAAGAAACACTTTGAATAGTTTGTTTTGAACCAAAATAATACTAATTTGAATAAAATAGGGCTGAAGATTAATTTTGAAAAGGAGACGTTTAAAGACTTCCATCACAATTTTATGCTACAAATAATAAATTACCTATCCATTCCCTTAATTCCAAGAAAGGCTTGCTTTTCCTCAGAAATCTACGCAAAGAAAAAAACCAAGAATAAGAAATCGATATTAATGTGACTACCATGTAGGTTCAATAAGACTATAACTTATTAGGTCAATCGTGTGTGCGCGAATTGAAAGAAAAAGGGACTCTCTTAATTAACCCACATCTTCGGTTTATACCGACTTATGTTATTATCTGTGGACATAAGTTGCGCGGGAAAATATGTAGCAAATGATTTCTTGGCTATGCGAATTCCTAGGAAAATGGACCATTTCTTATTTTTGTTTTTTTTTTTTTTCTGGGAATGTGGACATAATTAACACTTGTTTTTTTATTCATAAAAAATTTCGGACTTTAATTTTTGACGTTGCTAATGATATTAATTTTTATTTAATTATTTTTAATATTTTTATTAGTGAACTTTAATCACATGTTTACCATAATATTGAATACTAGTAATTTCGCTAGCGACTTCGCCTGCACGATGTCTTTATAAATTATAGCCTACTATATAATTATATATTAGCCTATAGTTACTCAGTGATAAAATGATAATATAACATTCCATTGGGGAAATATTCTTTTTAATCGGCCAGTTCTTTTTGAGTTTATTCATTACCAAATGTTATTGTACCAATTTATTTTTCCCCTTTTTTGTATGGCATCTTGCAGATCAACCTAGGAGGTTGTCGGCTGCTTCAATAAATTAAGGCCTCCAGCCAGGGCACAAAACTTAGAAACTAAGCGACTGCACGCTAAGGGCACCCCCTGTGGGGTACGGACCTCGGCTTAGGCCGTCGCTGGTGGAGGACAGCAAGGGACAGGGTGGATTGGATTAAGCAAATCTTTTCTCTTTTTATTATTATCAGTATTTAAGTACTTTTCTCCTGTTTGACCAAGAATATGTCTGGACAAAGGTCTGAACTATAAAAAGGACTTTGACCTCTAAGTTAGTGTCGCCATTTCTTCTCAGAGTTAGTCAGTTAGAAAATAATGTCGACTCCATCTCGCAATTTTTTTTTTTTCAATATGAAGTTTTTAATTGATTCCGATATCCTACATCAAAGTAAAAAAAATATTTTATTGTTTTTTTTTTTTGTTTATCTTGGTTCTTGACCTCGATCTCGTTTGATACGAAGCGATGGATGAGGTCTATGATGGAACGTGCGTGCCTAGAAGATGCCTGTTCACTCTTGTTTTGAAGGCTGACGGGTCATACGTGGAAGGGAACCCAGACGCTGGCAGAGAGTTCCACACTTTGGCTGTGCGCATAATAAAATTTATTAATGTGGAGGAGAAGCGCTGAGTACGAATAGTCGATATATATAATTATATCATTTCCTGTATGTTTTAAAGTAGTGTATTAGGTAATTTAGTGCTTTTATCAATAAGCTTATCAAAGCAAGTATTCCAATGTATGTGTTAAAAGCACGTTAGTTATTTCTTTAAAAAACGATTTACGAATTTAATGTTTATTTATTTTGGGAATATTTATTGGTTTTAAACATTCAGCTGTCATTTGAAGTCAGTTTTATTTCAAGTAAACATTTTATTTAAATCAATGTTTTATCGTTCAATAAATTTTTCTTTGATAGCTCTGTAGATAATTTATTGAACATGCTTGTTTTATTAACTTTCAGACAGTGCAGCAGTTTACATGGAGATAAAACTATAAACTTAAATCTTTTGTTTCTTAACCTATTTGTTATAATAATTTACAAATAATCAGTTACAATCATCAAAGCAATAATTATATTTTTAATTCGTAAATAGCCGTTGCCCAAAAAAAAAACCCTAATCGTTAAATACACAGAAAATAAAATTTGAAAAGCCACCTCTTAATTCTTTTTAATATTTGTTTGACGTTATAATGGACATAAAAAATTTACTAAAATAATTATGTCTAAATCCCGAAAAACATGTCACATCACTACGCTTTTGAAGATTTTTCATAATGTCAATTTGGAATGAATAATTCTGTCGCGAAACCACACTCATTACATATCAAGCCCAATAACATATTTCGAAGGCATTAATTATTCAGACAAAAATAAAAATCAAAGATCCAATACTTACATAAATCGAAATGTCGGCCATCAGTTGGAAAACTCACATTAACACGATTATAATGAAACAGACACTGTTTTGTCACAATTGTAAAATAATTTTACCACTTATGTTTACGTGAAAACTTTCGCGCGGAAACTTTGGTGAGAGCGACGTGAGGACGTCTGCACTAGACGCGTGTCGCGCGAAGACTGGCCCACTGAATTTTCACACCCACGGAGTTTTCATTTGGATCACGCGTCGAGGGCGGGAAAGCCGAGTTCGAGATTCGAATTTTCATCATTGTCTATGAGGTATACGTACCTACGTAGGGCGAGAGCTAATTACTGGCCGCCAAGAAATATGTAATTTATCGTCTCTTGTTGTAGCAAGGGAAAAATATTTTTCTGTGGTATTTTCTTCATAAAATATTGGTCGTTCTTTGCGTTTCACAATAGTTAACGTAGCGCTGAAATATTCATGAAGCAATTCCATTCGAATTTATATAAAAAACAAAACTCATTTATTCAAAATAGGCTGAGGAGAAACAGCACTTTTCAACGTCAAAAATTGTACTGTCTATGAAGAATTTCGTCTCGTATGTTTGATAAAAGACTGTCTTTTATTTTAAATGTAGTAAATTTTTTTGTCAACATAGTGTAGGTAATAATACTAGTTTATTACTGTGCCACTGTGTATGAGAAGAGCTCTTTGGCCTACGCAAAGGCCTCATCTCATACAGAAAATCCTCGAGCATTGATCACCACGCTTGCTCAAGACGGGTTGGCGATTTCAGACTTATATTAACGATAAGTCGAAGTTTCCTCACGATGTTTCTCCTTCACCGATATCAGTAATGTCCAAGATAAATTCAGAAAGTACATATTAATTGAAAAAGCCACATTGGTACTTGCCTAGATTTGAACTCGCAACCTCGTGCATAAGTAGTAGTGCGTCTGGCATGTTTGCGGAGGCGCGAACGGACGGCTTCCATGCGATTGTGCGCAAAACGGTAGCTTCTATGTCACAGCATGTGCGAGGCAGTAGCAACGGCATCGTGCAGATGTTTGTATCTCGTGCGGTTTGCCCTATCCAAAACAAATGGATGCGCATTGTTTTGGGCGCTCAGTGCTCACTAACACATTGTTGACGTCATATACTAACACAATTTTGAGTTTGATTTTATTGTAAATTGTTTAATTTATTGTAATGTTAACATATATGTAACAATTGATTTTAATTTAATGTAATGTTAGCGTATATGTACCAATTGATTTTAATTTAATTTAATTTAATGTAATGTAAGCGTATATGTACCAATTGATTTTAATTTAATTGAATGTATTGTATTGTATGGATTAAAATTATCTGAAATGAATGAATGAATGAATGAATGAATAATAATAGGAAGCGAGGCCTCAACCACAAGGCCATCACGACATTTTGTGAACATACATAGTATCTTTACCAAAACCCGTTAGATGTGTATGGCGATAATCTTCTATTCCTTTTACTTTCATTCGGTATGTTTAGTACACTTTGACTTTCTCTTGAGAACAAAACATTTTACCGTTGTATCGTTTAATTTAAACGCTTGGCATGTTTTAGAACCGCTGTTGAATTTTGGATTAGGTTATGTCATACTAAACGTGGATTAAATTGTACTTAACCATTCTAATATGACGTTTAACAGGATTTTGGCATCACTATGGAATCATCAATCAGTGTCAGCAGACTGCAATATGCGCGACAAGTGCATGACACATCGAAATTATTAGCAAAGATCAGACTTGCAAATAGTTTTTCTTTTTTCTTTTTGTTAGCCATTATTGTGCCACTGCTGGGCAAAGGCCTCCCTACTCTCTTTCCACCTCTCTCTGTCCAGAGCTGCAAAGGACCAATCTTTATTAAAGGAGCCCAGCTCATTCCGCCATCTCCGTCTGGGCCTGTCGCGATGACGTCTGCTATTAAGCGGGACTCACTGGGTCGTAAGCTTGGCCCGTTGATCGTCTGACATGCGGCAGATGTGTCCAGCCCAATTCCATTTAAGTATGTCAGCTTTCCGAGTGACATCAGTTATTTTAGTGATGGAATGTATTGTTGTATTCTTAACCCTGTCCACAAGATTTCCCCGGCTCTCTGGTAAACATCGAACATGGACGTCTGCTGAATTGTCAAAGACTATGTTTGAGAACCATACGTGAGGATGGGATTAAATTATATTATTTAGATTTACTTCGTATTGAAAATCGTCTTTACCGTTACTCATCAGTCACTCGTCCGTAAAGGTTCATTTGAAAATCGGCGTAAGTCAACATCTGACAATATCTACTGCTGAAGCCTTCTGAAACGAACCTATTTGGCGCGTCCGTGTGGTACACATGACCCTATATTTAAATTTTATGTTAGTCTAATTAATTCAAATGTGTTCCTTGCTGTGCCAAATTAACGACTTTTCCTTATTTCTTTGATAAAAATACGATAAAGATATTTTATTTTGCAAATATGGGTAAAATATATGTGATATATAGGGAATAGGTTCAGCCATATTTTACCAGTAGACATGCAAAAATTACAAAATTATAAAAAAGCAGAACAAAAAACAACACAAAAATACCAAACATAATTGTTATTTTAAAACTTTACAAGCAGTCTAAGTTACAATTTTTTTTTTTACTGATCAATTCTGTTACGGTATTTCTGTACGGTATTTCCAACTTTTTGGTATTTTATCACATATTACCATGCAGTAAACACTTATGCGCATTAGTGCTGTCTTAGCGGACTTTCTTGTATATCGTTTAATAGTTAGATACAATATTTCTATTTTCTTAATGTCCCTCGGGTATCATCGCATTTGCGAATATAAACGAATGCTAATTTCCATGTCCATCAAATATTAGATTTATCGGGTATAATAATAATTCAGAACTAAGTACTTTATTGTTGTTTTGTTTTGATTTCCGTGTGAACTGTATAGAGCTGTAAAACTATTTTTCTATCTGTGGTGCCTGTGACTTTAGCAGCTTTCCTCCCGTTTTTTAAAATAAATAACAGTAAGTTAAAAGAGTATTAACAACTCTTTATACTTCCAAGTCGATTGAGAGCGCCCGGTCTGCACCAAGTGCAAAGGACAACTGACGAAACACGAAGTTTGCCGAGGGACATTAAGAAAATAGAAATACAGTTCTTAACTCCTTACTACTTAATATAAAGTTTTCTAAGTTGTGTTGTTTCATCGAAAAATATCTCCTGGTACAACAAAAAAAAAAACATGACGTAAATTCAGTATTTTTCCAACAAAATACTACAGCCTATTTCAGTACAATTTCCTTTAAATCATCGTCATACAAAATCTCCATTCAACTGAAACACGAATTAGGTCAAGTGCACAGGGTACTGAGAAAGGTTGACAAATACGAACGAACATGATCTACATCACTATTATGTGTTACTGAGGAATGCTGTGACGGGGACGAATACTCGTTCTTTTTCCTCGTCTGTTTTCAGGAATTTGTTACGTCAGGGACATAAATATAAGTATTAAGTAAACATGTTTCATTGAGGATAGGGACCTAGTTTTCGTCAACGGTTGATGAAATTGTGAGAAGGTGAAGATTACACACTTATAAAATAACCTCTGATTTTTCGGATTCATGTGCGTATTGTATAATTGTTAATTATCACTTCCTTCAAAAGCGGTGAAGGAAAACATCGTGAGGTAACCGGCATGCCCGAGAGATTTTTTAGATGGCATGTGAAGCCAAGTCAGATGCCCATGCGCGGCTTTAAAACTCTGACACTAGGTTAGTCACTAAACACACGAAAAGAAGAAGAATAAAATAACCTTAAAAATGAGTCCATAAGTCCGTGATTGGTTCGTTTTTACAAGAGAATAATGTGTTGTTTTAGCAGAAGGTTGTTTCAAACATGGAGAAAGTTTTTTACCATTTTTAGTGGTCGGCGACACGACGCGAAGCCGTCGCCGCGCCGCCATCGTGCCGTCGCCGCGACACGTAACCATGTAGACTGAGCCGCCGCGCGCCACCGCGCCGCCACTGCGCCGCCGCCGCGCCGTCGCCGCTTGATTTTGCTATATCACTACAATCCGCAGCGGCGGTGTGGCACCGAGATGGCGACCTTGCATATACACCGTGGCGCGGTGGCGGCGCAGTAGCGGCGCGGTGACGACGCGGTGGCGGCGCAGTAGCGGCGCGGTGACGACGCGGTGGCGACGCAGTGGCGGCACGGTGGCGGCGCGATGGCGGCGCGATGGCGGCGCGGTGGCGGCGCGGTGGCGGCGCGGTGGCGGCGTGGCGACGGTGTCGCGTCGTGTCGCGGAGCACTCATTGTTCCATAGCTGAGCAAAGCAATTGAAATCCCAGTCCCAGTGGAATTTTGCAACATTTTCTATCTCACACTTTCTTTGTTGCCTTTTTCCGTTTAATCTGTAGTTATTAAACAAACAGTTAAGACGACATAAAAAAACATTACCCTCCCTCCTTCTGGGGCAGTCGGGTAAAAACATAACACCACGCCTGTATCCCCCGAAGGGAAGAGCAGAGGTGTTCCTATAGTACACCTACATTTCGCCAGTTAAGTTTAAGTCTCATGTAATAGGCCCAAATTTTTACATTTGCTGATGACACGGCTCTCTTCTTCAGTGGTGATAGCTGGGATGAGGTCTTTGGTGTGGCTCAGGATCCTTATCGGGATTGTTGCTTGGTTACGGAATAATGTCCTGACTCTCAATGTCACAAAAACCAAATATGTATTGCTATCAACCGAGCACAAATCCAGACAAATAGCTAAGAAACTTACTGAAAATTGCAATCACCAATGGCAAGACATACGCGTCATTGCTCTATTTCAGCATTCGAAAAAAGCGTCATCTGTACAAATTCAAGATCAAAACTTTCCAAGCTATTGTTAGAAACAGTACATTAATAACGATAACCTCGAGACCAAAATATTTCTTTCATTCATTCACAGATCATTGCTATAAAAAAATATGACACTACCCACTACTACTATGCATCGTTACCTACTGTAAATTATTAGACAACTAACAGATATCAAAACAACGTATATAAATAAATTTAAATAAATTAGGTCTAACTTGTTTACACAAAAATTCGGCAAAAGAAAAGAAACTCGCTTAAACTGGATGAAACTGGTTCAAACTGGACGTAAATGGAATTGAATGTTTTGTGACCTCTAATAAATTCTGGCTTGTTATTTCCTTGTTCGCGTCAAATTGCAGATGTCATGACTCAAAATGGTGCCGATTCTCTTGTCACAAATGCCTCTAAACTAGACTAAAAATCACCAAAATTTTATTTATTCCTTTCAAACGACGATTTCCCATTCTTAAATAGACTAAAGTGACACAACTTAACTATATTTTAGTTTAACAGTACTAAGATGGCACTCAGTTATTAATTTAGTGAAAATGGCAACTTTGCTATTCTGAATTTGACGTTTTTCACCTAAAATCTTGATTGTCTAACTAAATCTGACTATTTCTAATCGCGATTAAAAAGGTGTGGAATAAAATATGAACTAAAATTCACACAAACACCTCGACTTCAGGTGCAAAAACAGTACTGTGTCTTATTTTTTCTATCTTTTTTTTTCTATTTCGAAAATAGTGTGTCCAATCGCAAAAATAATGAAAATTTCGACCCCCTTTATAAAACTCTTAAACCCCTAATATTCAATAAAAAAAAGTGAAAAATTCTTTATAAAACACGTCGAGCCTGCTCCCCTGGCTCTAAAACAATTCACGGGTTAGGGCAAACAAGTACCACGTGGACTCGCGATTGTCAAATACGATTTTAGTTGTGACAAAATTATATTTAAATTTAGATATTTTTTGTTGCAGATTCTCATAGTCAAAAGTAAGAAATTTTAGTGATAGTTTAGTTCGGTGTTCAAGAGAATCGGCACCAATATCAGCCTTATTTATTCAGCCGGGCAATGTTGTATTAATAATATTATAGACAGTAAATGAGCTTCATTGGTATTAAATTGATAGTTTAGTTAGTTTAGTTCAGTGTACAAAAGAATCGGCACCAATTCTCAGGCTTTGGTTGTATTTCTCGAGTGTACTTTAAGAGACCTGGATTCTCCTTAGGACTGCGGTGATCAAAGCTACTAGAATGAAACACCAATCTATCGTTATAATTAGATAATAATTATTTAAAAGAACCACTTTTATATTAAAATACACCGCTTGTCAGTCAACGGGGCTGACTTTCCAATCTTTTCCTATTCTAAATTTGAAATAGGGTTTATCTCGTAACTACTCCCTCAACTTTTTAAACATTCCTGGAATTCGGTTAGCAAAGCCATCCAATTAAACATTTAAGGCTATTCAATAAACACGAAGGCATTTTGCTTATTCTTAGTTAATTGTCGAGTATAACTGTTATACCACGTTTATTTGTAAGGCTGTTACAGTACATGGTATTTTTTGTATAGAATGTAATTTAGGCCAGATATGTTGGATTTTGAGGATTTAAAAAATACAGACACTGGTTTGAAAGTTCCAACCATGTGAAGGAAAACACAAATTACTAACACGAAATGGTTGCTCGTTCCTCCTCTGTATGGAAAAATGCCAAGGGAACGTAGACTTTTTTTAGACAACGTTAGAACTCAATTACCTACATTAAAAGAAAAAATTGTATTTTATTATTTTACCAAACATGGATGGTGATAAAAAAAGAAAAAAAAGTGGAACTCCGGGAGTGCCGACAGAAGTGAAAACTTGAAAAAAGAAATCGGCACTGCGGTAATCAACGCGTTGATGTCTTTTTAATGGTCAAAAGGTGGTGTCATCACGGTGTCGCGAAATCAATGGTTTAGTCCCATCTCAAAAATGCCCAACGCGCCTTAAGAAGTTTTCACTTCAAAAATCGTCCTGTATAGTAACCGGCACCCAGCGTTTATTTAAATATCAGTGCACCACTAGTGTAATTTATTTATTTAAACATTTATTTATTAAAGCAATAAAACTCATAGTGTTAGTAAAATATCACAGAAACAATTTGTGACGTCACTGCTGCAAAGTGACAGGCCCAGCAGAAACCTTGCAGCAGTAACTCACAAATGCACAATCTAGCCTGCTTGCTACCATAGACAGGATGCTGTTGGTGCTGCCTCGCACCCTACTAACCTACGCACCGCTTCCGCATCACAGTGTAGAAGCAGTCAACGCGAGCTTCAGCAAACATCCCCGATGCGCTGCAGTATCGAGGCAACCCCATCAGCACCGGTAATGCACCATTAATATAAACTTAAAAAAAACAGACTATCAGCTTGCAAATGAACAGTCTTTGTTTACGTTTCTAACACAACATGATGGATGCGTAGATTAACACTGTTTGTGAACAAACAAGTGTGATCGATTGTAATAGAGCTGTTCTGTGTGAGTTAGCTTCATTAAGTTAATATACTAAGTTAAACATTCGTAACTTAGACCGTGTTTTGGTTCCAAGCGGTGACGATGAGGTCGTTGAGCTCAATTGGTAGAGATGGCAAAACGATTGATCTAAGGGCTAATAAACGATTTATTTTTATTATACATAACATAACATCTCGCCTTATTTCCCCGAAGGGTTGGGCAGAGGTGTTCCTATAGCAGGCACACCCACATTTCGCCAGTTATGTTTAAGTCCCATGTAATAGGGGGCGAGCCTATTGCCATCAACCGGGCACAAATCCAGACTCCGAGCCGCTACTGAGAAATTTCAGATAGAAAAACCCAATAACACTGCCCGACCCGGGAATCAAAGCCAGGACCTCATGCTGAGCAGTAGCGCTTGCGACCACTAGACCAACGAGGCAGTCAGTTTTTTAATTTATTTCTGAAATAACATAGTTTATTAATGAGGATAAAAATAAATATACACTGGATAAACTTCTACCTAACCACTAATATTAGTATAATTAGGAAAAACGAAAATTTTATCAGCCTAGGGTAAAGTCTCGCCTTGTATCCATTCCCTCCCTTAACTTAATTCAATCGGAACAAGGCAGTTTAGATTATCGGAATCCATTCTAACTTCTAAGGTCTTGGATTAGTCAAGATGTAATTCGTCCTGAAGTTGTAGAGGAAGACAGGTGAAAAGGTGGGAGGATTAATTTTTCACTTTTGATTCATTTTGTGTTCAGACTTTAATTTCGAGGGAAAGATGCCGAATGTAAATCCAAAAGTGAACAAAAAGTAAAGCGACTTAAAGTACCATACAGGGGAAGGGGTTTAACCAGTGCGCAAACTTAAACACTTCACTTTACTCATCATTATGAACAACTTCTACTATGGGACCAAAACTGAAACCGCAAAAAAAAAATCAGCAGTTCCCTACATTTATGTTCGCATAACTCGTCAAATAAGAAATTTCGCACCTATAAATAGAAAAAATATAATTTCGCCGACGCCCTAAGCCGAGGTTCGTACCCCACAGGGGGTGCCCTTAGCGAGCGCTTGCCTAATTTTAATTCGTTTTTGCTCCTGGCTGGAGGCTTTGAGTGTAGTAGTTAAAGGCAACCACAGGAAAGCCCGATTAAATAGCTGAGATGCTGAAAAAAAAATCAGCAGTTCCCTACATTTATGTTCGCATAATCGTCAAAATATATGGAAGAGCAGATTTTTTTTTTCGCTATTTCAGGTTAGGTCCCATGCTCCGGCGGGATCTCATGGCGTCATGGAGAGTGCGATTGTCGCAACCCAGCGCTGGGCACGCCACAATTGCGGCGATAAGACCCCTCTTTGAGGAGTGGCTAGAGAGGCGCCACGGCGTCCTCACCTTCCGCCTGACGCAGGTCCTCACCGGACACGGCTGTTTCGGGAGGTTCCTGCACAGGATAAGGCGGGAGGACACGCCCGGGTGTCATCATTGTGTGGATCGGCCGGAGGACACGGTGGAGCATACGGTGGAGGTCTGCCCAGCTTGGGCGGAGCATCGCCGTGTCCTAGTGGAGGCGATCGGCGGCGGTGATCTCTCGCGTCCGGCCCTGGTTCAGGCCATGGTACGGAGCGAGAGGAAATGGGAGGCCGTCACCTCCTTCTGCGAAGCGGTAATGCTCGCGAAGGAGGAGGCGGAGCGCGTGAGGGAGAGGCAAATTTCGCGCCCTCACGCCCCTAACCGCCGCAGGAGGAGACGCCCAGGGCTTCGGGAATCGCGAGGCGATTTCCGGCCACCGTAGGCGCGGGTTTGCGGGCGGTGAGCAATGGGTAGCTCACCGTCCGATAAGGACCAGGCCCGGGTCGACGGCGCGTTGTGTTCCACGCGCGCCTCAAAGAGATGTCAGCAGAATCGACGGGGTCCGCTAGGGCCAATGCCTGCCGGGGTTGCGAAGAAAACCGAGAGGGAGATCGTGGCCCCCGGCAACAGGGCAACGAAAGGAACACGGGTGGGTTTTAGTCAGTAAGAGTCTGACACGCTCTCCCGCTCCGCCCAGAGCGGGAGAAGTTATTTGATGATTTCCCACCCACATTAAAAAAAAAAAAAAAGGTTAGGTCCCATAGTAGAAGTTGTTCATAATGTTGAGCAAAGTCACGTGTTTAAGTTTGCGCACTGGTTAAATAAAAACCTATATAGTAGTGAAATTCAATGAATATTTGAAGATTAACTCAAATGACAAAAAACTACTTCCGAAATTAAAGTTATTTTTCACTTTGTAGTTTGGAAGTCGGTTGCATTTTTGTAAAAAAAAAATTTTTTTGCGTCATTTCGGTAGTCACTCCCTTTCTAGCTATGCCATCTTTCACACAGTCCAGAATAATGATCGAATCATTATGACAAATGTTTAGAGAGCCAAATTTTGAAAACAGTAACTACATTTAGATGGTTTGGTCATGTTTAAACGATGAACTAAGGTGTCGTCACAGTTATAAAATAAAACGCAAATATTTTTACAAAATTATCTTTTCTTCTTACTGTTCGCGACGATGCGTCACCAATAATTTTAGCTTGTATAAAATCAGTAGTTTTAACTTAGCATATGTATAAAAATAGCATTCGCCAAATGTATAAAAATAGCATGTACTATGTAGAATCGATATCGTGCGCAAGGACGCGGCATTAAAAAGCGTTTTATTGAAAAAATGTTCTTATTATGCTAGAGCCCATAATCTAGACACAATGTTTGCACACAATTTTGCACACAATAATACTTATAAATAGAAAATTTCGCACCTATAAATAAGAAAAATAATATTTCGCAATAATCCAGCCCGTCTCATCTTTGATGTCCTTCCCCAGCGACGCTCTAAGCCGAGGTTCGTACCTAACAGGGGGTACCCTTAGCGAGCGCTCGCCTAGTTTTAATTAGCATAGTTTTTGCCCCTGACTGGAGGCTTTGAGCGTAGTAGCTAAAGACAGCCACAGGAAAGCCCGGTTAAATAGTCATGACCTCAGAATTCAGCTATGAGTTGCTCTGAAAAAAAAAAAGTGGTGGCTCTCCAGGAGTGCTGACAGAAATGAAAACTTGAACAAGATCGCCTTGGTGGAAGAAAAATACTTGTATAGAACATTGTTCCGTAATTATATCTAAATAAAGAGCACAATCGCGGTTACAAAAAATAATACTTCCGAAACCTTTAAACTAAAAATTATTGCATGGAACTTTGATCCGTAACTTAATATAAACAAAGAGCACAATCGCGTTAAAAAATGAGGTGTCGTCATGGTGTCGCGCAATCAATGGTTTAGTCCCATCTCAAAAATGCCCAACGCGCATAAAGAAGTTTTCACTTTTAAAAAAATCGCAATAATGCGAAACAAAACAATACAGATTGCTTGCAATCAATATACTAACTCAAATATGTAAGAATTATATGTATTCATAGTGCTGTCTAGGAAATAAAATGAAATCAAAACGTTAATTTTGATAAAAACTCGTGAACTCGACCATTGTACGCCTCGATTAGGTAGATTAGACAGTCAAAAGGTAAAATCATTTATTGCTATATATTGTAAAATAAAGGCTACCCAACCTGTATTCAGAGGCTCATAGCGGACTGAAAAATCTAGGTACGAAAATTAAAATACTAGATTTCTCTAGGGCTAGCTTGAGGTTTCTTTTGGTATGGTGACGATCGGTTCAGTACTTTGCCAGTAAAGTCACTTGTAAATAATTTAATATTTAATTAGTCACATTAATCCCGTTGCACCTGAAATATCTTTTCAGCCGGAATATTTGGAATCATGAAAGAAACCTCATTGAAAAGGCCATAATTTTACGAATGTCGTGATATACTATAACACACTATGATACGAACAAAATAATGGTGTTATGCTGAAAACATGTTTAAAGTTAAGGTATTTAAAATAAATAAAGATTGTAGAACTGGAGCGTATATACATTGTGATTTATAGCACCATACTGCAACGCTGACGTCAGCGGTGCGTATGTCCGTAAGTTGCGTACGCAACCAACATCAGCGTAAAAGTAATTCAGGCCTTAGAACACTGGTAGGAATCACCTAATTTAAAACTGCACGCCCTCCTTTAAAATTTCCATACAAACATTTGAAATGTGCAATTTAGAATTACACTATCTCTACAGATCACCGAATTACGGACAGGAAAAAAATACTGATTACAAAACCATAATTTCAACAGACTTCAAAGCAAAATTTTCTCAAATCACGTTACTCAATAAACGTTCAAAACTGCCCGCAACTATAAAAAAAACTCTTGATAATGTATCTAAACGCATAAAAAAGCAACAAACATGGTACGGACGGAAGCTGAATGTATGCCAATAATATATACGTATGTAGGTTGGTATGTACGTAAATCATTTTTACACCGACCACAATTACTTGCTCTCACAGAAGACTTACTATGTATCTATTAAATAGCATTTATCTATGTTATCTATTGTAGTATATTGTACTTATTTACTTTTTATTTGCACCAAAGGCAGATAGATGGATAGAATATTCTTTATTTATTTCTTTTCTTTCTTTTTATCTTCTTTATATTCATTCTTTATTCATCCCATTTTATGTCAAAAAATCACTGTCCATTCCAAGGTTGCCTCGAAAAGATCCCAGTAAGCGATAAAGCCGCCCATTGTATATTTTGTAGTATATTAATTTTTATTTTTGTAATGTATAATCTGGTGCACAATAAAGTAGATATTTAAATAAAAAAGTCTCATTAAAATAAATGGACAAATTTTAACGCAGCATTCAGTACGACAAACGAAAGATATCCAAGCAAAAAAAAAAAACACTGAGTAAAGTGATTTTATTTTGACCTAAAATAATTAACCAGCATTTAGAGTAACATTTTTTGTATATTTTCGTTAGCTAATTTTTTTTCTTGTAAGTTTCTAATGCGTTTTTCTTATTATTATTTTTACCATTGTCGTTATCTCGGTGGTCTGAATGATTTCTAAAAGTTTGTCCACCTATTTTAATGGGACCATAAATAAATGAGAACCAAGCATACAAGTTAAAAATTTATTGTGGAAAAGAAATTTATTGTTTATTTACTAAAGCAGGAATTCCCAATATACTAATCACAAATACATAAAATACAATTTAAAAAAAGGAAATCATAAAAATTATATTTTGTCTCTATTTTATATCTTGTCAAGTGCTGCCGCTTTATAGTCACTACGTTTTAACATTAAATACGTAAATTGGAAGAATACATCATACTTACTCAAGAGAAAGCGCTTGTACGCCTTTTTAGCCTCGCACAGGTCGTTATTATTTTTGTTTGTTAGTTTAAAATACTCCTTTCTTATTTTTTATTACTCTTTGTATTTCCTGTGCGTGTCCTAAATAAAATATTTTTCTTTCTTTCTTTCTTGTTTTTAGAAATGCTCGTTGATGTTTCGAAACTTCTCCACTTTTTTTTTTGTTTCTGTGTGTATGAATTATCCATGATGATATGTGCGGAGGGTTATGTCGAATTCCTACCGACTAAATCTCACAGTTTCTACCTACCAATTTACCAAGAAAAAATACTCAGCAGGCATCGAGCTTCCAAAAAGGAAAATCAGAAACCTAAATCCGTTGCTAAGAGTTCCTTTATTTCCAAAGTATGAATTT
The DNA here is from genome assembly GCA_916610215.1 of Omphaloscelis lunosa. Taxonomy (NCBI): domain Eukaryota; kingdom Metazoa; phylum Arthropoda; class Insecta; order Lepidoptera; family Noctuidae; genus Omphaloscelis; species Omphaloscelis lunosa. The sequence goes on along the minus strand of OU744266.1, from coordinate 4,594,923 downwards.
GCAGTCTGTCTAAAATGGACCTTCTACTTTTACGTTTCATCACGAACACAGTGGTGTAAGATTTGACTTTTATATTAAAGAAAGAAATAAATAAAAATAAAACGTTTATTTGCGGTAAACATAACGCAAAAAAAGAACACAAACACAAAAAAGAACAAGTTGGGAGAAAATATTCCACGCAAAACGGCAATCGCTCAGCATAATGCTGCAACCAAAAAAAAAATTAAATACAAAAGTACGGAGACATAATTATGGAGACACTTTGTTCCTAATCGTTACTTTGGGACCTACCTATTTATTTGTGGAATTCGGTCGTGGACGATTTGGGCCGTGGACTATCAGGTTAAGTTATGCTTGCCGGGGTTGGGCTGTGGATGGGTGACCATCTTAACATACCGAGACTCTTCCGTACCTCGGAAAGCACGTTAAGCCTTTGGTACCGGCTGTCATTCGTGGAATGAAATGAAATGAAATTGTTTACCTATTATTCTGTAAATAGGATATCGGAATCACTTTTACACGTGATAGAAAAAATAAAAATAAGCTAGTTGAGTTCGGCGTTTCCTATCTGACTACTCTGAGAAGAAAGGCCGAAACAAACTCAGAGGTCTTGGTCAGGCCATATGAGGACCATGTAGATTAGTGTCTGAAATGGTCTTTTGAGGAAAGAACCACACAGATTTGAGTGGACCTGTCCAGTCAGTGCAAGCATTTGTCAGTAATCGTGGAGCTCAACTCAGAACTTAAGGAGCTCAACTCGACGAACAATACCAAAGAAAGGACATTTGGGTAGGCCGCATAAACTACTCAAACTGCCAGACCATAATTAAAACTAACTGAAAAATGAAAATAATAATGATATCCACATAGTCCTCACATTCACAATAATTAATTAAAATAATATAATACTTTACAAAGTAATCATGTCATTTGATTTTCATTTGTGGATCTTTGACAGTCGATACGGCTCATCCCGGCGAAGCCCGAAAGTCTGACATCCAATCTAACCAAGGGGTATCGTATTACCCAATTACTGGGTTGTGGAATACGGTATTGAGCTGTATCCGCTAAGACTGGAAGCCGCTCCAACATAGTTGGGAAAAGGCTAGGTAGATTTTGCTAAATTAAAGACAAAAATCCAACCACATAGCTACTGAGATAACATATAGGTACTAAGGTAACCGTGGAGTTTTTTGACGGCTCTTCTCCATTGGAACCGTGCACCTAGCTTCTGTTGTTTCATAAGTGCCCATATAGATTTATGTATCATAAAATATTTCGATTTTGAACAATATGGCAATGAAAATGCATCAAAAACTACAAGTCTTTTATTGATAAGACATAGTAGGAGTTCATTTATTCTGGCTATTTTTCGCCCACAGTTCAATATTGAACACGTAAATATTTTGAACATTAATCATTTTATTTACAGACAACTATAAATCTTTGCAAACATTTAGGCATGCCGCACGTGCGGTAATACAATAAACAAGTGCGTTAAATTACATAACATTATAGTACTGTACAACATCAATCAAAATGTTTGTAATGTTAAGAAACTATGTTTTATTTTAGTTATCGGTACTTGTGATTAGGTATCGAAATAGTGTTTCAATACACACCCAATAGCTTTCCTCATACCGAGCGATATTTAAGGCGACGATAACCGACTTTTAATGATTGTATACTGTACTGTAGATCACATCTAAACGAGTAGTGTTATTAATTTTTCTTTTCTTAATTTAGAGCATTTTTAGTAAGTTAATATAGGAATATTTTAGATTATGATTAAATTACACATTGAAATTAATTTGTAAAGTTACAAAATACAATAGAAGTGGATATATTTAGTAACCTGTTCCGCTTAGCTATTACTAAAGTCTTTAAAAAAACCCTGAAAGAAATCGACACGTGTTTCACCTCTCAACGAGGCATCCTCAGGATGACGATTGACTTGTCGCGAACTCGAACACGGCGTGTTGCCACACCAAGCGCTGAGCGCAGTATTGTATTTTATAATGGATTTCCGCAAGGTCACGCCTGAATCAATTAACTATTGTAAAGTTATGTCTAACGCGGTTATAAAACTGAGAATCACACAAAATCTATCAAACGTATTTTTCTGAAACTTTCACCATTTTCAATTTAATTTATTTATTGATCTTTTAGTATACGTGTTTTATTAAAATACTTATTAATTTATGTATAATAAATTTATAATGCGTCTAATTTGCGACAGCTCTCCTTGATGGGCGAGTCCTATTACTGCCTGGACGACGCGTTGCGTGAGCTCAATACAGAACACGTAAGCTAACTAATCAAGGTTACTGGCATATATCTGCATCCAAGCACGTTAATTATGGTACAATTACAAAATTAAATATAGTAATAGTCGGTTCTAAAAGTCTCTTCTTTTTTTTCTTTTGTTTTTAACGGGTAATCTCTTGGCCTTCATCTCACCCTGATGGTAAGTGATGATTAGGCCGAAGGTGGAAGCGACCTTCACCCGGAATCCAGTAAGAGGTAAGATGGTTGACCACAGAGGAACTAGCTATCTTACCTCTAACTGTCCCAACACAACAATGCTGTTAACATTGTTGTCATGGCGACAGACTTAGATAAGATGGTGGTAGCTAGCCAGGCGGACTTAGAACAAGCCCTACCACCAACCTAACCGAGCAGAAAATTCTGTACCCACTGGGTATCGAACCTCTGATTCTGAGACAGGTGGTCTTACTACTAAACCACAGAGAGTGTTAAAATTATTAATTTGATTATTTGAATACTTAAACCAAAAATCCTAATTTTATTTAAAACACCTTATCTGAAGATATTTTCATTTGACTCATCATCATCATTTCAACCGAAAGACGCCCACTGGTGGACATACCCAAGCACCGACCATTTCGACCGGTTCTTTGCCTCCCGCATCCAGCGGATTACTGCAGCCTTCACCAGGTCATTGGTCCTTTTCAATTGACTATTGAGGTTAATTTTATAACCTCAATTTTCGTTGCTGAATTTTCAAATTAAAATTTAATCACTTTATTCAAAATTTATTGTTGGAAAAGTGGCGATATATGAGTACAGTTGCAACAGTACAAATACAGATGACTGTTTTACAAATAGGAAATTTGTGAGCGTAAGAATTTAACCAGTACCCTAATTGCGTAATGCACGATCAATCACAATTTGTTTCAATTTGAAACAGATTGCTAATCCATTGCTTCATAAGTTGGAACAATAACGTAAATAACGCAATGAATGTTGTTGAACTGTCAAAATGAAACAACTTAGTCATAATCGTTTACGAAAATAAGTTACGCAATTAGGGTAGTGAACAAGAGCTGTAGTTGATAGCGATCGCTTTACGACTGAATTCGGTCGCAAAGTCCCAATGGCGTCTCTAGACAGTCAAAATTGCTTAAAACGAAAAAATCACGTGCTTGTCAAGTAAATCGAGCGTATCTATATCGAGACTCTAGTAGCCAGACTTTTAGGCATATAATATAGGTTTGTTTACACTTCCATCAGTTTTGGAATAGACCGTAAGAACTAAAATTATCAAGAATTTTATGGATGAATATGCAATATTCCGTTGCTCCTGCATCGTATCGCGTATAGCAAGCAAGTTTTATACAATAGCATGATTTTCGTCAGTATCCGATAAAAGTTCAATATGTAAATAAAACTGATCTATTTGCGTATTTTATCTCTATGTATTTTATTATTGTATGACTTTCGTTTTCCCCTTGTTTTTACTTTTCTTTGACGACTTTAAAAATACATTTATTCATAAAATAATGCCTAACTAGGAGACAATGAAGACACAGACATACAAACATATATAGGAACTAAAAACATTACCTCCGTTTGGGCTCCGCTGCAGTCAGAAAGAATAAAATGAAGTTCTTCAAAACTTTTAATAAATTCGTCTCCATCTATTTGTAACACAAACGAAAGATTAATGGATTGTATCATTGATCAAATGAATCATTCATTTATAGATCAGGAAAATGAGTTCAGGAAAATATAAACGGCAATAATTATATTTAAAATCCACATGCATTCGTATCTATCTAAAAATGCGGCTGATTCTCAGCAAATATAATACATTAAAATCATCAACATTACGGCAGAAAGACGTCCTCTGCTGGATATAGGCCTCCCCCAAGCACCGCCATTTCGACAGGTTCTATGCCTTCACAAAGTCATCGGTTCTACCTTGTCGGAGACATTCCACTACATCTGCCTTTCTATGCATTTCAATAACCTTCATCAGTAATTTTCCTCATTTCAAACGAAATTCAAGTACTTTAATTATGGTCTAATGACTAAATTAAATAAGTTTAGTCAGTTCTAAAAGTATCTTATAAAAATGTAAACAAATGGATCAAAAAACCTTATGATTTCAATTTGTAGTGCCAATTATAAATTGAGTGCTTTAATTTGATTAAGTAAAATACTTAAACCCAAAATTCTAACTTTATGACAGTCGCCCATCGGCATGTGCCCGCCCGTATTTTTCTGAATTTTCATGAAAAATTATCGAAAAATAACTTTATAAGGGGAGTCTATCTATAATATTTTTCATGTTATTCCATTTTTTATGTTTTGACTAGCGTTTGCCATATCTCCGATGTTATTGGCTCGATTTGAATTCTGTTTATTATTTCTAAACGCTTATAAGTTATATTATCGGATTAACTAATAGTTTTATTAAAATTTGTCGACTATGCAAAAAAACGGTGGTGAAAATAGGTGTTTTAAAAAAAAATTGTGTTTTTTTTAAAAACACATGTCAAGTTCATAAAATCATATAAATTTTGAAAAAAAAAAAAGAAAAATCAAGTTATTTTTCGATAATTTACAAACTTGCTGACTGGTGGATATATTCAACGGCATGAACATATAGATATTCCTATACAGTTCGTACCGATTCAAGACAATAAAATATCTTTGCTGTTACCCCAAGAGCATAGTCAACAATAATAATAACATTGTCATTATTATTACATAGCATTGTCAACAACAAAAATAATTATAATCAATTAAACGTCTCTATAGTTCCTGACTGGCGCGTGGCGTCACGTATATGTTTACAAACACTATTGTACGTCTTATGACGCACAATATTATTGTTTAATTGTGTCAAATTTTGTAGCACAACCTACATATTATATTTAAGTTCCCCCCCGTGTATTTCTTCAAATATCTTTATAGCATTCGAAACACCACCCTGCGCTTCATAACTCAAGTTGTTGGAGACAAAACAACCAGGCTGAAGTGGGAAGGGGCTGGTCTGGTCGCACGAATGCACCCGGAGAAATGGGCAAAGGTTGTTACCTTGTCACTCACTGGACGCGTGAGGGGGACATCACGTCAGGGTAGACCGCGGTGACGGCTGTGTGACGTTCTAATCATGTTTGAGGGGCCAACATGACCAAAACTTGCACAAAACAGTGAGATTTGGAAGGAAAAAGGGGAGGCCTTTGCCCAGCTGTGGAACACAATGTAGACTAATAAAAATAATAAAATCTCTAAAGACAGACTCAAACAGTTGTTTCATGGATTGCCTACTTATTTTCAACACTTTTCTAAGCCGCTGTAGCTTCGGAAGCTTTGTTTAGTTAACTGAACCCTTAAAAAATATTGTAAAAATATTTCAGGTATATATTTTTCTTTAGTAAGTACCTACCTATCTCTCAGAGTAGGTTCTGTGTAGGTTTTATATTGCGTTTCCACTAAAGCGGAAACGAGTAGAGCACTGCGGAGACGTGTAGGAATCGACAAATCACAGACGAGACGAGAGAGATGCAAATATGTGATTTGTGGCACGTCTCCGCTCCGCTCGCCTCTGCTCCGCTCGTATCCGCTCAGAAGCGCACTCTTGCACATGTAGCTAGGTATCTTCCCTGAGAATACAGGTATAGTAAAGTTACATAAAATAAGGTGTAACAGTAAAAAAAATAGGTGCTTCTTGTCCAAGCCATGTATTATATTAGGTATGCAAACCTTATTATTGAATGAAAGATTTAATATAAAATGAGTTAGTTAATTATGACAAAGTCAAATTATTTTTGAAGTTAACATTTACATTTACATTTTTTTTTTTTGTCGGCATGGTACATTCATAGTATTAATTATTAAGTAAGGTACTTTACTGAACACAATACTGAAACTGTTAAGTTACGAAGATCGGAAATGACGTGTTCACAATCAAAAGTTAAATGGCGCGTGACTCATAATGTTATTGTTACATTGACCTAGAACGTTTGTCTGTATTTCAGGAAAAGAGCAGCGGTATTCCCACGGTACTTCATGGAAAAGTTATAAAAAATAAATAGACTCTACACTAAAATCATAGTATAATAAAATAACAGTATTACGTGTCGGCAGTGTGACCGCGAAATAATTACCTACGCCCGTTCGGCAGATAAACCTTCTGCGTCCGTGCGTATCTGTCGCGCACTCGAAAACCGAGACTGTTGCGTACCGGTGTACACTGAGATTTCGAAGCGCATCATTTCGGCCGTTTTCTATGAAAACGTAATACTGTTACTTATTTATACTGTGCTACAACTATACTACACAAATACCTACATTACAGACACGTAAAATAAAACTTAAAATAATGTAAAAATAATTCAATATTCATGAAAGTGATAGCTTTTCTGACGTAGATGACTATTGATATTCAATAAAAATTGCAAAACAGCACTTGCTTTTAGGAATTAAACTTTAAGGATGTTTAAATATTATTAACAGTCACGAGAATAAATATATTACTACGGCAATAATATCAGATTTCATGATTCATTCATAAATAATATCTGTCGTCAAGATGACAAATATATGTGATCATTGTTATGGCAGCACAAATATGTGACATCGAAAGAACACCAAAATATCTGACGAGACAAGTGACGTCAAAATATATAGGTTACTGCATCGGCTTTAAAAAGATGTGTCAACTATCTGCCTACTCGGTTAAATTAGGAAGAATGTGATACCTCGTTGTGATAAAATTATCTTTATATATTATATCTTTCAAAGTGAAGACACGTGAACATATTCGTAAAAATTTGGCAGAATCTTTGCAGCGCCGATTTGCTGGATTTGTTTTCTCCTCTACCTTTCGTTGTTTCTCCTGAAAAAGTTTATTCGGTTTATATGTATATATCTATGTATGAATTCATTTTAAAGTTATCTATCACTCATGTTGCATCTGCCATGTTTTGTCTCTGCATCACCCTAAGGTTGACTGGTAGAAAATGCCTCAGGCATTAAGTCCGCCTCTGTACAGTATTTTTTTATTTATGCATGAAGTTTTAATAAATAAATAAAAAAATATCTAATATAAAAACCTGACACTACTAATAATATGCCAAGTTTTTGTGCTTACTCCTATTGCAAAAAAACGTAACATCTCACTGGCAGCATAAATATCTGACGTTAAATTTTGACAGTAGAAATGTCAATAATAAGAGGTTTTTATTTTCTTTTTGGCAACTGATAGCTAGTCAGACAGTAGCAAGTATGAAATTGATACCTGCCTACTTTAAAATGGGTAATTGTTACTGGCAGAATAGTCGACATCGGCTCAGTTTTCAGCATTCTAAAGCCATGTTGGGCGAGGCTGGCCACGGCTTCCAACCGAATAAGTCGGTTATTTTTTTTTTTTTTGGAATTATAGTTTCTTTTTATTTCTATTTGCAATCTCAGGATTCAGATACTTCCATTTCTGAGAAAACGAAACATGGCCAGCTCTTTGCCACTTTTGATTATTGATTCGATAAGAAACATCCGCGATTTGAAAGTTACCCTCATTGCCAACCTTTATTTTCATAAAAAAACCCCAAACATAGGGTAGGATATTTTCACACCTGGTTAAGGTAGGATATGGCTTGAAAAACTTTTGTTATACAGAGTGTATCAGAAAGGTTTGATCAAAAGGGCTGTGGTACTCGTACAGACCATCAAACTGTTTTTCCATGGGACCAACATCCTAATTGCGAAAAAATTATCAACTGCCCCAGACATTTTTGTGGCGGTTATGATGTTCCAGCTATATTCATCCTCATGTTTTCTTTTTGGTTTCTTTAAAGACAAAATCAAATAATTTATTTCAAAGAGGAACATAAAAAACACGGTGATGGAAAACATCGTGAGGAAACCGTCATGTCCTAGAACCAAAAATTCGAAGACATGTGACTTGATGTGACATCCTCCAACCCGAACTAGGCCCACGTGGTGGATTACGGCGCACTCCCTCTGGAATACGGAACATTATAAGAACAATGTATTATGTAGGCACTTTTGAACGTCAAAATTTACAAACAAATAGAAATTGATTCTAGTCGCCCCTTCCAAAAGATACCTAGTTTCTTGTGATCCGAACTGACTGTTCGTGCCTGCATATCTGTTTTCGATCGACGTTTTATAAAATTTCATTAATAAAACACGACGATTAAAAGCGTATCGTTTAGCCTACCGCAATTAGAATTGATGCCAAGAATTCATGTTACGATGTACGACCCAATTAAGACTTTTTGTTTGCCGTGCGTGAAAGCTAAATATAAAATCAACAATACGTGAGTGTGACGCATTAATATACATACAACTAGGGTTGCCAAACCTACTTTATAATATGATATCCTGTTATACTATATTATATTTTTAAAGAAAAAATATAGAAGAGAAATATATATGAGATGATCGGGATAGAAGCAGTATTAGTCTCATAAAAGCCGAATGAATGCTATTTTGTAACCTTAATTATTATTTAGAGTGTAAAAATAATTACGAGTGATGAAAAAAAAAAACTGTTAATAAAATTCATAGTAGCAAAAACTATGCATTTAAAGAATGCAAATGTTATTGAAAAATACGGGTCTACAATTTTTTTTTTTTTTTTTGTTTACGCTATCTTCTATGTTTTTACAGGGCAATGGCTTCGAAAATACACATACACTGACAAGAAATATGAAAAAGACACTTGTAAAGTGCCAAAAAAAAATGAACATGAAGTAAAAAAAAAATTTTGAATATAGTTTTATAGGTGATTTTTATGCGCTGTTAAATACACTTAAATGAGTTTTTATACTTCAAGAAACTATCGTGCGTGGTTTCGGAAATATTTCATGATAAGTTAGTGGGTGGTGACTGCCTAGTTAGTCTAGTGGTCACAAAGCGCTACTGCTGATTATGAGGTCCTGGGTTCGATTCCCGGGTCGGGCATAGTGTTATTGGGTTTTTCCATCTGGAATTTCTCAATAGCAGCCCCGAGTCTAGATTTGTGCCCAGTTGATGGCAATAGGCTCGCCCCCATTACATGGGACTTAAACATAATTGGCGAAATGTGGGTGTACTATAGGTACACCTCTACCTAACCCTTCGGGGAATACAGGCGTGTGATGTTATGTTATGTTATGTTAGTAGGTTTTTCATATTGTTCGTCAATGTATATTTGATTAAAAAAAAGTTGACAACCCTGCATACAACATACATCATTTTCATTTTGCAGCGACCATATTATTTGAAATTAAACCAACGTCCTTCTCATCAGATCTGCCAAAGATTTTTCAGTAAAGGGAAACATCGCAAGGAAAGTGTTATCAATGGTCTTGAATCGGCAACACTGCAGTGAAGTAAGTTAGAGTGATAATCAAAGATCCTGAAGAGGGAAAGTTTCAGAGTGATATAATTATCATTTTCATTGCTATTTTAGCGATTTTTTTTTAAAGAAATGGGAGCTTCCACATAGAGAGTGATCGAGTATCGTAGCAACTCATCCTTCGGCACATAACCAAGTAAACGTTCCAATATTTTTTTTTTTTTTGCTTAATGGATACTTTTGAAAATGCTACATTAAATGATATGTTTTTTTTTTTTAGGACCTCGTGTCTAAGCAATAACTTTATGTTTTCCGAACAAAGCAAGAAGCAAAAGCTTGCTACACGAAGGAAATCTTAAATTAAAATTGTGTCATCTCAGCCCAACTGACAAAGGAATCAATATTTCGATCTAATTGAATAAAAGTACCGTTAACAGCCTAATTGAGTTAAGATCTGAACGAATTTAAATGGAGACGCTATTGTCGCCTTCTTTGGCGTGACTGTTATGAGAAAAAACGTATAGTATTATAATACCCAATTACCGTTCAGATATAAGTGATATCGCTGTTGCCCTCGGTTGCGATACCGAATCGGTACGCAAATATCACAGTCGCGCTCGGTACGCGATATCGCCTGACGCATCGATATCGCGTACCAATTCGGTTTCGCGTACCGAATCGGTATCGCTACCGAGCGCAACAGCGATATCGCTTATAAAATCAAGAGACTAAATATTTATACTGTCTCGTTAGTCTACTGACCGCAAGTGCTACAGCTGGACAAGAGGTCTAGGGACCGATTCCCTGGGCGAGTAAACCGTTATTGGGTTTTGCATCTGAAACTCAGTCTAGATTTGTGCCCGGTTGAAGCCATTAGGCTTGCCCCCTTTTACGTGGGACTTAAACATAACTGGCGAAATGTGGGTGTACTATTAGATACGCCTCTGCTTAACCCTTCGGGACATACAAGGGGGATATTATGTTATATTAAACTATTTGCATTACATTGCATACACAAAACTGTTGTTCATGTGTCTTTGCATAGTGTCACTTGCTTTTAAAATACCGGTTCCAATATGTTTAGCTAAAACCTATGAGAAACTGACTATGATATCGTAATTTGACATTATATACCTATAATTTAATATCAACTCTTTATTAGTGGCTTTTGTGCACATGATAATTATTCCGATTTGTTACAGTTGTAATAGCAATCATGTAATTGCGTCTAATTAAAATAGGTTTTTATTTTTATTAATATATATATTTTTTGTATAGATTTTGTTCTATTTTGTGAATGGGAGAACGCTGTAGGCTTAGTGGATTGTAGATTTGTTGACAATTTTCTATTTTGTTAAGTACCATCGGGGTAACGCATATCTAAGCATTTTGAAAACAAAATCCCGTACACACGACCTTTTTTTTCGTAGGTAAACGATATTATAGCGGCCGAGCGCTGCAAGCAAGAATAAATAGTCCATTAAGTGTACAAATATGCGTTTCTTCGATAGTACCTGGTACTTGTTGAAAGACCTACACTGTCCTCCTATAACTATTAACACTTTTATTTTAAAATATTATAAAAGCTGATTTTATTAGAAGAGTAACCGTGGATTTTCTTACCGGCTCTTTTCCATAAGAAACGACTAATTGCAACAGTGCAGCTGGCTTCTGACGTTCATAAGTACCCATGTAGGTTTATGTGAAATAAAATATTTTGAATTGAATTTGAACGTATTAGTACAAAGGTTGGTACCACAAGGTACCTAAGTCCCAATCATAAAAATATTTTTTAAACGATTTTGAAGTTAACATTATAGTACCACATTGAAGTACCTACTTAAGAACACTCAGGTAAATCACTTCCTCCATAGCCTGTTGACCTGGTTCTCCTTCAATGAACACAATGGCTTACTATCTATTTTTATCTTATTCTTTTATAACTATGATATCCCAGCTTCAGTTCCCAGTTTTATTTTTATTTTATCCAAGACGGGGAAACTCTTTGCCTGCATCTCACCTGATGGTAAGTGATCTTCAGGCCGAAGGTGGAAGCGAGCTTCACCCGAAATCCTCAACTACAAAGGAACTGGCTATCTTACCTCTAACTGCCGAAACACAACAATGTAGTTAACATTGTTGCTATGGTGACAGACTTAGATAAGATGGTGGTAGCTAGCCAGACGGACTTCTACCACCAACCAAACCGAGCAGAGTTTTTTCGCCCCAACTGGACATCGAACCCGAGACCTCTGGGTCTGAGACAGGTGGTCTAACCACTAGACCACAGAGGTGGGTAAATGGGACTTCTTTACTTTATGCAGCAACTCAAACTCAAAGCATTTATTTCAATCAAACCTACTGAACTAAATGCTTTAAATTTGAAAAAATAATAATAATACAATAGACGCAGATATATATAGTAACCTGTTCCGCTTGACTATTTCTAAAGAGCCAAAAAAAACCTGAAAGAAATCGACACGTATTTCACCCCTCAATGAGGTATCCTCAGGATGACGATTAACTTGTCGCGAACTCGAACACCGCAGAGGGCGTTTTCTGCGTTCAGAGCTCGGTGTGGCAACACGCCGTCTTTTATAGTGGATTTCCGCAAGGTCACACCTGAATCAAATAACTGCTTTGAATTTGAGCACTTACTACTCAGAAGATTTTTAATATGTTGTTGTATATTAAAAATCAACAGAATAAAAAAAGAACAGGCAACAGTCACTCAACCCTTTTCAGAAACTACTATTTCTTAAATAAGTTTTGTTGCAAATCCTGAAACAAAACAAAGATAAAAATAACTCAAATTTCATAATGATGAATGAATCATAAATACAAAAAAATAATGTGTTTCAATTTCAATTGTACACACTCACATAAAAGTAATGGCTATTAGACATTAAAACAGGGATGGCGAACCTTTTCTCGGCCTAAAACCAATATCTAGATAGAGAGAATAGATACTCTTTATTTTGTATACCAGTCGTCAACAGTAATTACGCAATATTGTCTTTGGTCCGTGGCCTTGACATCGACCAATGAACAGTGTTTTATCTATGCAAAAAAAACATTTTTTTTAAAACATTGTTGTCTCACTGCTGGGCAAAGGCCTCCCTACTCTCGTTCCTTCTCTCTCTGTCCAGAGCTTCCAAGGACCAATTTTTCTTAAAGGAGTCCAGCTCATCCCGCCATCTCCGTCTGGGTCTACTGCGATGACGTCTGCCATTAAGCGGGACCCACTGGGTCGTATGCTTGGCCCATTGATCGTCTGACTTGCGGCAGATGTGTCCTGGCCAATTCCATTTAAGCGTGGCAGCTTTCTGAGTGAGATCAGTTATTTTAGTGATGGAACGTATTGTTGTATTCTTAACCCGGTCCACAAGTTTAATCCCAAAAATACTCCGTTCCATAGATCTTAGAATAAACAACATTGCGAAACTTTTATTGATTGAATACGAGGCTTTTGGCTACTTTTGTATATGTGTATTTTGTGGTTTTTTTTTATGTGCGTTATTTGTGCAAAAGTAAACAAGTTTTCTTTCTTTCTTCTTGAAATCATCATCATCATTATCCTGCCTTTATCCCAATTTATTTGTGGTCGGCACTCCACATCTTTTCCTTCCATACTTCTCTATCAGTCGTCATCTCAGTAGTGACCCCCTTCTCAGCCATATCTTCCACACAGTCCTTCCATCGTTTCTTTGGTCTTCCCCTTTTTTTTGGTTGGGAAATTTTCAAATAACTTCTCCCGCTCTGGGCAGAGCCGGAGGGCGTGTCAGACTCTTACTGACTAAAACCCAGCCGTGTTCCTTCGATTGCCCTGTTGCCGGAGGCCACGATCTCCCTTTCGGTTTTCTTCGCATCCCCGGCAGGCATCGGCCCCAGCGGTCCCCGTCAATTCTGCTGGGCGCGAAATTCGCCTATCCCTCACGCGTTCCGCCTCCTTCGCGAGCATTACTGCTTCGCAGGAGGAGGTGACGGCCTCCATTCCCTCTCGCTCCGTACCATGGCCTGAACCAGGGCCGGACGCGAGAAATCACCGCCGCCGATCGCCTCCACGAAAACACGGCGGTGCTTCGCCCAAGCCGGGCAGACCTTCATCGTGTCCTCCGGGCGATCCGGGCCTTCCCCTACTCTTATAGCCATCCACATTCACACTAAAAACTTTCCTCACGACATTTCCCTCATTCCTCCGCATCACATGCCCATACCATGACAACCTGTTTTCAGATAACTTTTCAGTCACCGGTGTCAATTTCAGACTGAGGTTACTATCACTATATTTATAAAAGTTACAAATATAAATGTTCGTTTTGTCATCATCATCTGCATAGTTTTTTCCCAACTATGTTATGGTCGGCTTCCAGTCTAACCGGATGCAACTGAATACCAGTATTTTACATGGAGCGACTGCCTATCTGACCTCCAAAACCTACTTACTAGGTAACACGATACCTTTTGGTCAGAATGGTTGTCAGACTTTTAGGCTTATAACTACCCGTATCGACTGTCAAAGATCTACAAATGACCAACAGCTTAACGTGCTTTCCGAGGCACGGAGGGGTCTTGGTATGTAAAGATGGTCACCCGGCAAGCATAGCTTAAATTGATCGATCAACCTGAGCAGCAGTTATTACTTAGCCAGAAGCATTATGTACACCAATAAAAATTACAGATATAAATGTAGACATTTTACACAGGGTGACACAATGGTCGGTCATATCTACTTCAATAATATGTAGCCTAAGATATGATGCTGTGGCGGCATTTACATCACCACATACGGACTACACATCAAACACCTGACGTCAGACAAGTCCTGCATCGCGCAGACAGAGTTTACCGCGCGATCAACATAATATAAAACTTTCCGACTTCAATCGTTACCCGCCAGACTCGACACATATACAACGCATATATACAACGTCCTGACAACAATCGTAAGGCAGTTGCCCACCAGACTCCACACGCATCTGGTCGAAGGATCCTTCCTTATCTATAGAGGATGTGTGAACTTTACACCTTTTCCCTCATGCCTCTAAAATACACTAGGTACACTTGGCAATATCTCCCGGTGAATTAGTTAAATAAAGTATTAGTTAAATAAAGAATTGGGTATTTTTAATTACAATAAATCTAAACGTAAACTTATATTGATGAACTGGTTACTAAAATTGAACTACATAAAAACAGAAGACTTACTAGTCATAAAAACGTAATGGGTACCATTCGTCTAGTTGAACATGAACCCATTCACATACCCTCTCACCCTCTCAACACTACATTCACACACACATACACACCCAGATAAACACAAAACACATCACACCCTCACCCACACCACACCCCACATGAACTTTAAACTCCACTACACTTCATACAAATTTAAGATTTTATTATTAATCTCTTCCAACATATAGTTTGCCCATAGAACATGAAAATGTAACTTTCGTTAAGAATTTTCTATTATAATGTTTTTGATGATATTTTTGCCTCTAGGGGGGAGTCCCTGGTGTCCTGAAATACAAGTCACGGCTTAGTTTAGGCACCAGTCTCCAACAAAAAATGAACATTGTCCTACATAATATTTATTTTTTTCATTTAAGTTATATTGTGGAAGTGTTATTTGTGGAAGAAAAATAAAATAAACATTTTTATAATTCTTCTTCCATTACCACCATGTCATGATGATACCACCGTCATGCCATAATGCACAAGATAGCATAATGCACATGCCACAACACAGCATTTTTACATACTGCCTATCCTCCTAAAGTTATCCCCTTGTCGTATATTTTCGACTCCCACGCATCAGGATTACATATTCTTTTGTCGGGAATATTTTACGCACGGAAGCTTTGGCAACCCTGAACTAAAAGAAAGAATTATGTCTTACAAAGACATGCATCACGAAAAAGTACGATTAAATAAAAATAATGGCCGATTCGTACTCAAACACAGACATTTTAAATAAAAATTCTGTGATTACAAAATTATTTGATGTTCCTATTATTAGATACAGTCATTGAGATTTCATTATTTATGATGCATATGATGCTCGCGTATAATTAATAATAAATGGTTGAAATCAAGGTCGATATGAATGAGAAATTACTTTTTTAACATACTATGCGAGTTGGTACTATTTTAAAAGTACGCAAGTAATGTAATGACTGTAGTTTCATTAAAAAAATAAAGAAAGTTTTATGAATGGAATCAGTCAATCTGCCTAGCCTTTTCCCAACTTTGTTGGGATCGGCCTCCAGTCTAACCAGATGCAGCTAAATACCAGTATTTTACATAAAGCGACTACCTATCTGACCTCTATAACCCAGTAACTGGGTAATACGATAACCCTTGGTAAGACTGGTTGTCAGACTTTCGGGCCTCTGACGATCCGTAACGACTGTCAAAGATCCATGAATGACAGCCGGGACCAACGGCTTAACATGCTTTCCGAGGCACGGAGGAGTCTCGATTTCTAAAGATAGTCACCCATATACGGACCAACCCCAGCAAGCGTAGCTTAACATGATGGATCGACCCGTGCGGCTGATATTACTTAGCCATGAGCTACTCCGCCTCCGAATGGAATATTCCTAATTATTTTGTGTCCCTGATTTCGACGCACTTGACTTCCTGGTTTAAAACAAGGTTCGTGCCAATTCTACAATGTCATAGATCCTTTTGCCCCGGTGTTCTACACATTAACATAACATAACATCACGCCTATGTACCCCGAAGGGTAAGGCAGAGGTATGCCAATTGTACACCCGTATTTCGCCAGCTATATTTAAGTTCCATGTAATATAGGGCAAGCTTATTGCCACCAACCGGGCACAAATCCGACTCCGGGCTGCTACTGAAAATTTCCAGATGGAAATCCGACAACACTATGCCCGACCTGGGAATCAAACCCAGGACCTCATGCACAGCAGAGCGCTTGCGAATAATAGACAAACGACACATAAAAGTGTTAAGGGTGTAGTGTGTGTGTGTGTGTGTGTTGTATATGTGCGTTGTGTGTGTGTGTTTCAAAATAAACATCGCCTGTAATTGGTCGATTCCTACACGTCTCCGCTCGAATTTTTACCCATACAGAAATAGTATCAGTACCTAATCAGACTATTCCCTCGACACCTATTCGTCTTCTAGATAACCTCTAATTACTTTGCTACCGCTTCAACAGATCAACTTATTTTTATCCCAGGTCAACGAACTACGAATCTCTCATCCCGCCAAAATCTTTACAGCCCTATTAGGGATAGAATCTACAACGACCCTTAAACGACCGATCATAAACTATGACAAAAATATGTGTGTTACAGGAAAAATAACAAATAAAAAATGTCGGTTCGCGCTTCCTTTTGCCATTATGTTGTTCTGTTTTCCTTTAATCTGAGTAGTTTCAGCGAATTGTGAATTCAATTGTGTGGATAGTAGTACCTATTTATCTAGATAAATCTTGGGATAATGGACAGAATATATATTTTAAATTAGACCAGTCAAAAAATTATTCTTTCACTTTTCTTTGCATTTTTTATTTTAGTCTTTTATCAGGCGGAAATAAGGTGCGTGGCTTTAACGGTCGGGTCATGCCGATTTTGATGTATTCTTTCGGCATACGCAAATGAACTCAGACGGAACTTGACGCTCTGGATAGGAAGGTCCGTACATTGCTGACGGCAAATCGGATGCATCACCCACGTTCCTCAGTGATGAGACTGTACATCCCGCGGAAGTGCGGGGGTCGAGGTTTCCTAAATGCTAAAACCCTCCACAACTGCGAGATTTACAGTCTCAGGGAATAATAATTAGCCGCAGGAGGAGACGCCCAGGGCGTCGGGAATTGCAAGGCGATTTCCGGCCACCGTAGGCGCGGGCTTGCGGACGGTGAGCAATGGGTGGCTCACCGTCCGATAAGGACCAGGCCCGTGCCGACGGCGCGTTGTGTTCCACGCGCGCCTCTAAGAGATGTCAGCAGAATTGAAGGGGTCCACTAGGGCCGATGCCAGCATGCGAAGAAAACCGAAAGGGAGATCGTGGCCCCCGGCGACAGGGCAACCGAAGGAACACGGGTGGGTTTTAGTCAATAAGAGTCTGACACGCCCTCCCGCTCCGCCCAGAGCGGAAGAAGTTATTTGATGATTTCCCACACAAAAAAAAGGGAATAATAATTAAGGTTAGTAATTATAATAAAAACGCAACGTTTCTCTGTCTGTGTGTTACCGTGTTTATAACTCGCGAGCAATTTATCCGAGTCACAAACGCGTTTTTATTTTCATTTAAATAAGCCTACTATTAGAGTTTTCGTAAATACTTTTTTGGAAGGTAGGGGAGCATGAAATCTATCAGTTTGAACTGAGATTCCCGCTGAAATTTGTTCTGAAATACGAACCTAGTTTAATTTTAGAACACGGTTATTACAACTCCGTGTATAACGAAACAAAATACATATGTTATTTGTGGTGCAATATATTTTGTCAGTGTAACTACAGTATAATAACATTAACCATCTGACTTCAAGGTATAGGCGTGTTACACAGCATATAAATATACCAAGACCCACCTCAGTGATTTTGACAGTGTCATAAATAATATCTTTGAATTATAGCCCTCTGTGCAAACGTGTTGGCTTGGACATGGCCCGCGCTTTGGCATCTACCACGAACGCGACCCATTCTTCCATTTCAATACCATTGCTGGTTTTTTCAGATTGACATGTGAAGGAGCTAGTATAAAAGCAGCAATGGAAGGTAAAGGCTGTAGAGTGTCGTTGAGAATGTAGTTCTATGCCACCTGTTCATCTGATTTTAGGACGTATCAGACAGTGGTCCACCTGCCGCCGCCCTGTCTGGTTGTCTAGATACGACATATGGAGATAAAAACAGAAGGTTTGGTCCGAATGACCATAAACGGGCAGAAAATAATAGGAAGCTGAGACATACCTAGTAAAGATGACACAAATATGTGTTAGCAAAGACACAAAGACACTCAAACAAGGTCAAACTTAATACAGAGATCTTCACAAATGGCTTATCTACTTCCGTGTGTATCTTCCACAAAAGAGATGTAAGAGCTACATAAAGATTATAGTTAGAGAACTTGCATACACACCCGAAAAACTCAAACTCGAAGCATTTGTTTAAATTAAACCAGTTCACAGGCACTTTTGAATTGTCAAGGTGTCGGTCAATTACAAAGATGACAGTTGCCCATTCTATGGAGTAGTAATAATTTCTATGGAGAAGAATCGACAAGAAACTCCTCGGACACTTAAGCTATAGTTTCCTAGAGAAGTGCGGTGGCCGCACATAACGGCCGCAGTGACGGCAGTCATGAAAACAATGACCGCAGCAAAGATTTAAATCGTTAGATTCGCCCTAACACGTCAAAAGATAAATAATAAATGATTTTATTTCTGTAAGTACACACTTTTACACTTTTACACGTTTCCGTTTTGACACCTCTGACGCAATGACGCAGTGACTACACTTGATTGTGATGGGGACACTATATAATAATGTGTGAGCTCACTCTTCTCAGTATGAACACTTTTTTTTGAGACTAAGCACGGTGAGGGCAAATCTAGCGATTTAAATATTTGAGGATCGGGGTTTGAATTCATTTTAAATACTAAGTTTTACTAACTTTTTTTAACTTCTTACTTTTTTAATGCCTTACCAATAGTTCGTCTTCAAAGCGGAAAATGCATGCATATTATGCATGAAAATGAGCCTTCTGCAGACTTTTTATTCTGCATTATACTCAAAATAATATTCAGCTATTTAATTTAGAGAACGTAAATCATGTTACATAAAATAGTGCGCTTAATTTATTATTGTATTGATGTTTATTTTGGTGGAATATCTTCTAATAAATCCTTAGATATAAGGCCGTCTCAAATGGTGTAAATAAAATTATAGGACATTTTTTTTCCTAGATATTGTACGTGAAATATATCAATACCTAGTCTTGGCACTGATAGACAGAGCAATGTTTCATGTTGTGAATAATATACAAGAATATTTGGATCTGTATTTCTGTTAGCACTGAATTGTATAAGTAAATATTCGCATTAGATTTGATTTGCTGTCTGATTCTGAATTGGAAACAATAACAACAAAAATAGTTATTTGGCAATCCAATGTAATAATGTAAAAGAACTTCTTTAATAAAAAAAAAATATAATTGAAATTGACTTAGGTTTTTATTGAAGTGAAAGTTTTGGCGCGTTGGATATTTTTGAGATGGGAAAAAACAATTGAACTCGCGACACCGTTACCGACACCTCATTTTTGTAAACGCGATTGTGCTCTTTATTTATACTATGTTACGGATCAATGTTATATGCAAGTATTTTTACTTTAAAGGTTTTGGAAGTATTTTTTTTTAGTTTTCACTTCAGTCGGCACTCTCGGAGTGCCCCTGTTTTTTTAAAATTGTGAATTAAAGAATCTATTTTCCTTAAAACAACATTAGTTCAAGCTAAAATTGTCACATTAATTTCAGTGTTAAGCAGAATTCATTTCGATTTTCCCCGTAGGAGTATTTCGTCGCGTGCGCCATCTTTCTCAGAAACAGTCGCATATCACTCTATCATCAAGCTTGTATTCTGTGGAAGAGCAAGCAGAGGCGTAACAATAAATTCCGTTTCCTGATACATTCTTGAGAATCTTTTTTTTTCGTGAGATGGCTAACCTGGGGTCAGAGTTTTTATGCCGCCCATGGGCCTCTGACATGACGGAGGCATGTAAGCCTCCGAGAAATATCTCTCAGTCACTAGGTCAATAATAAAACAACCCAAAAATATAACCCAAATACCTTATTTAGGGCTACAACTGCGAATTTTCGGTAAAAATATCCCGACAAACACCAATCCAGAAGCGAATTTGTAACCTCACCATCGTCATTCATGCTTCCTACAACTAGACCAATGAAACAACTGTTTTCTAAACTAATTATACTAAATAGTCATATTGACTGTAACTATTTCGATGTTCCTCGTACGCATATATCGTCGCATGCGCATTATTCTTGGAATGCGTTGTGAAATAATATCTAGTAACGACATTACATTGACAAATTCTAAGAAATGTACAAATTAATGTTCGACGCATATCATTCTGTTTCATAGGGAAAAGAAAATGAAAAAAAAACTTGTTTGCGAAATTCTAGTACATAATGCGGAAATTTTAATGCATAAATTTTTTCACTCCACACAAACTCTCCAAGCAAGTCACGAAATTCAAAAAAACACGTTCTAGGAAATCCAGAAATTTATGTCGGCTTTGACTTGAGTGTTCCATGCGTTAAGATGAGAAAAAATAGTGATAAAAGTTAATGATAGTTTCCCACATAAAACGAATAAAAAGTAGCTTTAAAGTATTTCGATTACATGAATTAATTCTGATTTGCGCACGAGTGTGGGGCTTCGTCCATACTCATCCCCAGCTCGAACTCGCCCGCTTTTTTATATGCCTATCCTATGCAAGGGAACAGTTTGTCGGAAAAGTACTACGATGTAGAAAATAAATACTTTTCTTCTAAATAATAATTACTGATCACTTATTAATTGTTGTACGTATTTTTCTGTTTTTTTTCTTCTTGTCTATTTATTTATTATGGGTGTAAATAAATGGTTAAATAAATAATTACACACACACAACATCACGCCTGTATTCCCCGAAGGGTTAGGCAGAGGTGTACCTATAGTAAACCCACAAAAAAAAAAACCACAAAATAAATAATTTTATCATAATAATCACCATATAATGTTCCCACCGCTGAGACAAATGCCTCCTCTCGGTGAGAGGGAGTGGGCCGTAATCCACCACGTGGGCTCAGTGCGGGTTGGTAGTTGTCACATGTCTTCGAATTTTTCAGTTTTAGGACATGCCGGTTTCCTCACAATGTTTTCCTTCACCGTTTTGAGAGCAGTGGTGATGAAATTAAATACACAAAGTAAAGCGCGTCTGCCTGGATTCGAACCCACGACCTACAACTCGTAAGTCAGGGCCGTTACCGCTGGGCCACCACTGCTGTATTTATATATTATATGTGTACATAAATGTTTAAATAAATAATTTTACTATGGCAATCTTGATCTTTTTCTATATATTTTTTTTAACAAAATGACCTACTTAGATTCCGTGCAAATCAATCAATCTGCCTAGCCTTTTCCCAACTATGTTGGAGTCCGCTTCCAGTCTAAGCGGATGCAGCTGAATACTTACATTCCGTGCAAATAAGTAGTTATTAATGATTGAAGTTTTACCACAATTGAATTGACTTATTGTATATACGGACTGTGATTTTTTAGCAGAAAGCTTTAATTATCGTACAAACTGTGTTTTTCTGAAGAAAAGTTTAAATTTTAATATGCAATCAAAGTTTTAATTATTGTACTTACGAACTGTGACTTTAAGAGGTTAGATAAACGAATGGTTCTTTTAAACCAGCGTATAATACCTATGTTTTTTTTTTATTAATATTGATTCTATTATATAGATGTTGAAAACAACTAATAGTACCTATCTACCTACTGTTAATTTTATGCCGCGTATTATGACTGAATAAAAATAAATAAAAATCATACTAGCACTTCTCTTACCATCAGTACATTTGCGCCTTCTAGCTATACATGTTGTTAAATAATATGAACCGGGCGAGTTCGAACTGGGGATGAGTGTGAACGAAGCCGAGTGTGGATACACCGTGATAGCTACCTTCTCAGAAATGTTCACTATGATGATGACCGTAGCATGCAAGTCAATCGTCATCCTGAGGATGCCTCGTTGAGAGGTGAAACACGTGTCGATTTCTTTCAGGGTTTTTTAAGACTCTTTAGAAATAGCTAAGCGGAACAGGTCACTAAATATATACACTTCTAATGCATTTTATAATGGATTTCCGCAAGGTGACGCCTGAATCAATTAACAATCAGACAACTATTTTACGCCGATTATAATTCTACTTAAAACCATTAATGTAATTTCCATCGCATAGCTTTCTACGCTTCATACGTTGTTCTATTCTAATTCTATTCTGTTTCTCCTAAGCACAGTTCCCGATACAGACTACTATGAGTTGGAAGCATTGCATTTCTTAGAAGAGTCTGTCTTGGCGATGCATTTCCCAGAGATCAAGATAGAAGACCGACTAAACTTATAGATAAATACAATTTTCAAGACCAAATAAACAAACTTAATATTTTAGATAGTTAAAATATTCTTTTTTCGTTTTTTGTTGGTTCGAACGCATTTTGGAGGAGCTAGTATAATTATTATTCATTTATTTATTCAAGTTACAAGACTCATACACAAATATTTAATACATTACACACACAACAGACAATAAATTTACATAACATTACAATACAGAACAAAAACTAAAACCAACTCACTCAACACTTACAAATTATTCCGTGACCGACGACTGTAGGTGACGTGAAAGTCACTACAGCGTCTAATGTATGGACCGTCGAGCCTGTCCGCTATCATCATCAGTACACCGTATACCGACTTTGTGTAGTCCGCAATATATATATTTTTTTATTTTATTTTATTCAAAAGGAACAACAAACAGCTACAATATAAAACATAGGAACAAGAAATACATAAAAAATACAGACAATATTGCAGCCCACAACGCTGTTCACGGATTAGCTACAGAACAGTGACAGAGAAAATAATCGCTAGGGTTACAAATAAATAAATAAACTATTTACACACATTTTATTTATTTATTTTATTCTACTTTTTTCTATTTGCACGGGTAGCATTAAGGACTTATCTATGGCGCACCTACCCTACATACCCTACTCTACCTACCTACCCTACCTACCTTACCTACCTACCCTACCTACTCTACCTACCCTACCTACCTACCTACCTACCTACCTACCTACCTACCTACCTACCTACCTACCGAGATATCATCAAAATTCAAGCAAGCCTAGTACAATACTTTTTGTTAGGATTTATGGCATATATTATACCGGGATATCATAAATGCAACATTTATAAAAACATTTTTCTTCATATCTTTTTTTTTGTGAATTTTTCTAATCCTTTTAATAGTTATTATCCTATTCCGGACGAAAACAAATCCAAAAATACAAATATCATAAAAAATGGTCCAGCCGTTCTTGAGTTACAAGTGACCTAATACGACTTTGTTTTATATACATAGATTTTCCCTTTTAACTCGTCGAGTGCGCTGTAATATTGCATGCGTCACGTCGTATCGTAAAAGATTCAATTTTCAGTTTGACGCAAACCGTGACGCACATGTTAACGTTATCTACAATAAAGTAGTTCTATTTTATCAAACGGCAATAACAGCAGAGTGCAGCCATACTCCACGAATATAACTTTCCCCAACCTGGGGGTCGAACCGAGGATCCTATAGTCAACAGTCGTGATTGCGACGACAGCGAATACTTTTCTAATGGTTATCTTGACGTTCGGACTTCTCCATTTATGACACAACAAAACAAAAACTTAGAACTACATAGTCCTGTTACATTTGACCTGGCAGACATTTCTGCTACTAACAGTTTCGGCGAAACGAACTTTATTATAGTCGCCAATTTTTAAAATAACTCTAAAAAGCCCTTGAAAAAAAAAAACATTTGTTCAAAAATCTTCAAATATATTTTTTCGCCATAAAAATCTCATCCAAAGTGCCACTCAAACTGAAATTAATCCATCTTCGTCTACGTCGTGTTGGTCTCCTCAGCTCCACATACATTGCGTACCAACTTCGTTCAATGTCAAGTCGTGTCGGTCAAAGCTGGCAATGTATAACGTGCTTGAGATTTTTTGTGGCACCAGCTGTGTTCGGTTGCCGACTGACATGTGTGTCAGGGTAGATGACAAGCATTTTAATATGTTTAGTCCGTTTCTCGATTCCATTACTGGTGGAGGCCATATTCTGGTCTGTAGTTTTGATGAAGACGTAATTTTTGAAGTTCTTTAGGCGCGTTGGATATTTTTGAGATGGGACTAAACCATTGATTTCGCGACACCATGACGACACCTCATTTTTGTAAACGCGATTGTGCTCTTTATTTGTATTACGTTATGGATCAATGTTCTTTGCAAGTATGTTTACTTTAAAGGTTTTGTAAACGCGATTGTGTTCTTTATTTATGTTTCGTTACGGATCAATGTTCTTTGCAAGTATTTTTAATATAAAGGTTTCGGAAGTATTTTTTTTTTTTTTGTAAACGCGATTGTGCTCTTAAGTTAGATAAGGTTACGGACCAATATTCTATACAAGTATTTTTCTTCCACCAAGGTGATCTTGTTCAAGTTTTCACTTCTGTCGGCACTCCCGGAGTGCCACCACTTTTTTTTTTGGAGTAGAATTTAAATATAGCGTTACATGTCTTGTCTCCGACTTCAATCATGGCCTATTTTTGTTAGTTTTGTAATTCCATCGAGACATTCTTCCTTATTTTTTTTTAACAGGTTCAAGAGTCGTTTTTCAGGAGTAAGTATGTAGTTTGATATCTAAAAAAATATATCTTCAAATACACCGTGAAATTTTAGTCATCTTACAAAAGTAGCCCACTTCATGTCTGCAATGACTACTAAACATTAATTTAAAAAAAAATGATATATTGCAACAATTTTTTAAATTTCTCCTAGAGTTATTTTATGTCGGGTACATTGAATGGGCGTTCAGACACTAATTTACATGGTCCTCATATGGCCTGACCAAGATTATGTCTGGACTTTAAAAAAGACTGAAACCTCTGAGTTTGTTTCGGCCTTTCTTCTCAGAGTAGTCAGGTAGGAAACGCCGAACTCAACTAGCTTATAATTTTTTTTTTTTATATGACGTGTAAAAGTGATTCCGATATCCTACTTACAGAATAAACAATTTCATTTCATTTCATTTCCCTTTGTAAGACGATTAAAATGTCACGGTGTATACTGCATTATTTTGCAAGGTGACTTCATTCCCCTGTAAAGAAAGTTCTTTATAATACATTAATGCATATAAGCGGAATATGATTTACAGGAATCATAACATTGAATTCAGATATTTAGGGTTGCCATACGTCCCGTATATACGGGACTGTCACCGTATTGGACTTCCCCGTCCCGTATTTGTCCCGTATTTCGACAAAATACGGAAATACAGGCGAGTGGCGCGGGCGCCCGCCTCCGGCGGTGGCGGTGGCGGTGTGTGGGGGCGCGGGCGCTCTCCGGCGATAGTACCGGTGTGGTTGAGATTACAATGTACAAATGCCTGATATGTATGGTGTAGTAGAAAAGCCGCTTGTCGGGCTTTGGACATCGGAAACGAAAACGTCCCGTATTGATTTCTAGAAGTTATGGCAACCCTACAGATATTCGAAGACATGTGACATATTAAAGCCAACCCACACTGGACCCGCGTGGTGGAATATGGCCTAATCCTTCTCACAATGAGGCGGCCTGTGTCTTAGATAAATCAATCTGCCTAGCCTTTTCCCAACTATGTTGGGGTCAGCTTCCAGTCTAATCGGATGCAGCTGAATACCGTATTTTACATGGACTGCCTATCTGACCTCTACAACCCAGAAACTGGAGAATACGATACCCCTTGGTAAGACTGGTTGCAGATTGTCAGACTTTCGGGCTTTTGACGTCCCGTAACGACTGTCAGAGATCCACGAATGACAACTTGGATCAACGGCTTAACGTGCTCTCCGAGGCACGGAGGGTTCTTGGTATGTTAAGATAGTCACCCATCCACAGACCAACCGCAGAAAGCGTAGCTTAACCTGATGGATCGAACCTTGCGGCTTTTATTACTAAGCCACGAGCTCCTCCTGTGTCTTAGAAGCTAGAAATGGAAAACGTAAAAAGCTGATTATAGGTACTTTCTTATTTATGCCATTTGCTCAAAATATCGTAATCTTAACATAACATCACGCCTGTAATCCCCGAAGGGTTAAGCAGACGTCTACACCCACATTTCGCCAGTTATGTTTTAGTCCCATCTAATAGGGGGCGAGCCTATTGCCATCAACCGGGCACAAATCCAGACTCCGGGCTGCTACTAAAGAAATCCGTTGTGAAAACCAAATAACATTTTGCCCGACATGAGAATCGAACCCAGGACCTCATACTCAGGAGTGGTCGTTACGGCCACTAGACCAACGAGGCTGTTCTGTTCAAATATGATAATCTTCATTATAATCACTAACGACACATGCAGGCAAAAATAGATCGCTTTAATCCCTCTGCCACAAACGTTATTTCAAACGAACACATGTCAATTAAAATATAATACCATCATTACTAAAATTAAGCCCTATTGACGTGTATCGGCATAACTCGATACAATAAATAAATCCGTTAACTATTGGCGGAGGCACGTTCTGGATTTAGCAATACAGCCTGTATCAGAAACGTGTAGTCATATTATTAATACTTCTTAAACTTTAGAATAATAACAAAAGGAAAAATTAAATTACAAGACGAACAATATTGCAATTTTGCCCACTTAAGAGCGTTTATACTGAAAGTGGGCAACGTCGCAAATAGCTGTCAAATATTTCGATGTTTTAATTAATTTGGCAATATTACTGTATGGCAATAAGAAATATGGCTAACTAGTGAACTAGAATATTAATAATGATATGCACTGATTAATATCGTAACACCGAATATTTAGTTTTAGATGTAAAAAAGTATTCGGAAACTTTCCAAATGCCTTTTTTACACCTAGAACGGTTACAACATCAAAATCAGTGTTATAATTGCAATTCATCAATTGAAAATCGTGTCTTTTTTTTTAAAGATTATTTAAATAAAATCAAGATAACTCGGTTTTTATGTCTAAAATACGTATTCACAGTATGAAAATATAGTTAATTATCTAGCCCCAAGATATTTTTTCTCTAGATCAATTATTACTTTAGTTATAAACGAAATAAGGATTGAGACTTACGCCATTTAGTTTCGTGCTCGAAAACGATCAAAGAGCGCACGTGATATTCAACTTTATTACTGATATGTTAGGGTTCAGCACATAGTGGAATGATGGGGTGCATGGGGGCGGAGTTTGCGTGGAAATTGTCTATGGAGTGCCTGGTCTTAAATGTCGCAGCATCATGTTGAGATAGGAGCCTTTTGGCCACGTACAGGACTTTCTACTTTCATTTTACTTTGTTTTTTATTTAATTTTTTATTTATGTTTAGTTAGTTGTTATAAATAAAATAAGTTTAATTTGTGATCTCTAAGCGAGTCTCAATAAATACTTTTTCTTCCTTTCTTTCTTTATACATCGTAAATAATGAGCTCTATACATTTGGGTCGAGAAGATATTGAAGTTTTTGTATGGCACAGATGATTTTTTATTTTGGTGATTACGATGCGATGTTGGTCCCATAGAAAAAGTTGTTCAGTTTCCACTTCCTTAAATATTATGACCTCACATTTCTGATACACCCTGTATAGCTTGAGATACGAAGTATGGCTGATACTGTTTACTGTTTTAAGTACTTAGTGTCGGTTAATTGAAAAGGGTGTGGAAAGAGATTATCGGGAAATTATAGTCTATACGGCTTAGTGGAATATGAGCCTCTCTATTATCCAGGCTAATTTTATTGTGGTGGCAACTACATCGCCACTTGCGAACTGCGCATCACACTGACGTCCTGCAAATTTCTGCATGGCGCAAGCAGGTTTAACGACTCGTATATATACAACGTCTTGACAACAATCGTAAGGCAGTTGCCCACCAGACTCGACACCCGTCCTCCCTTTTCTATGCAGGATGAGTGAACTTTACACCCTGTTCCTCATACCTCTATATTATCAACACGAATCACTACTAAGTAGGAGGATCTTGATACTTTGCTGTATACCGGATTTAAAGGTGTGAGTGGCAATCATGTCATTTGGTTTGAATAGGTCCTTATTTTTATTATTTTATTTATCTTTTATTTTCTTTTAGATTTTGTGAATGTGAGAAGGTTGTAGGCTGTAGACTTGTGGACCATTTTCTATTTTGCTAAGTACCTGGTACTTGTTGATAGGCCACTGTCCTCTCATAACTATTTACACTGTAATTTGAAAACATTGTAAAAAATATTTATTTTTAAAAGAGTAACCGTAGAGTTTCTTGCCGGCTCTTCTCCATAGGAAACGACCAATTGGAACCGTGCACCTAGCTTCTGACGTTTCATAAGTGCCCTTGTAGGTTTACGTGGAATATTCATATTCATCATTTGCCGAGCCTTTTTTTCCAACTATGTTAGGGTCCAGCTTCCAGTCTAACCGGATGCAGCTGAATACCAGTATTTCACATGGAGCGACTGCCTATCTGACCTCCACAACCCAGGTATTGAGTAACACGATACCCCTTGGTAAGACTGGTTGTCAGACGACTTTCGGGCTTCTGACGACCTGTAACAAATGTCAGATCTACAAATGACAGCCGGCACCAACGGCTTAACGTGCCTTTCCGAGGCACGGACGAGTCTTGGTATGTACCGAGACTCCTCTGTGCAATTTCATATGGAATTACAGGTACATGGGTTCTCTGGGAAGGCAACGCACCTGGGATACCTCTGGTACCTATTGCACAAGGTTTTAGTCGGTAAAAAAAGTTATTATCAAACATCATATTACTAAAACACTGATCAGCCTTAACCAGGAGCCCGGAGTCCGGATTTGTGCCCGGTTGACGGCAATAAGCTCGCCCCCTATTACATGGGACTTAAACATAACTGGCGAAATGTGGGTATACTATGGTACACCCCTGCCCAACCCTTTGGGGAAACAGGTGTGATGTTATGTATGTTATGTTTATATACCTTACTGTCAAAGAATAAATTATTATGATAGCACCTCAAGGTTAATTTTTACTTGAACCTTATCAATTTTCAGACTACGTTGGAAAGTATGCGGCCGTTATGAGGGAATGGAATTTATTTGATTTATTTATGCTTCAGGAAGCTTACATTCTAATATATATATAGGAAAATAATGTGCAATTAGAGCTAACAATTGCCATTTATAAGCTTCCACAAATTAAAAACTTTGTAGCTAAAGTTAAAGAAAAACGTGTGCGGTCGAGGGAAATTCAAGATGGCAGTTGCGAAATTGTTTTGTTTGTTTTAAATCATACGTGAGAATGAAGTTCATTCCTGACAATGAAGTTCATTCTCACTTATGATTTAAAACAAAAACAAAATTTTCACAACCGCCATCTAGGATTAACATTTTGATCTCACTATCGCCTTTAGCAAACTCGAAAACTATGAAAATTTTCGTAGCCGCCATCTTGGAATTAATTTCTTAAAAAGCATTATCGTTACTAACTTTGCAACAAAGAAACACGAATGGCTTAACATTATCGCAACTTGACCGTACTTACATTAACAACATTCGCAAAATCATTCACCATTCCGTCATTGAAATACAAATATCTGTTATCTCATTCGACAATCAGAAACTTACAGAATAGGGTTGTATATGAAAAAGGCAGCGGAACGGAAGAATCATTAATCTCATGTAGTGGCTACATGTGTCGCCATCAGACTCTGATACCGAAGAATGAAGGGGAAAACATGCGAAGGGGAGATTTAGAGGGTAAAATTAAGTCAAGTTGCTTCTTCGGTAGATAGATAGTATAATAATATTATACTGCCGACCGAATTTCGGTCACGGCGACCGGTTTTAACAGAGATTAGCCAAGGATGCCAGAGATATTATAGTGCACAAGAGTGCGCGAACACAGGTGTACTCCCTATTCCCTCACTCTTATAGTACGGTGGGATGGCAATCTGAGAAAACTAGAGAGAAATCGAAAGTTTGTAAAAAGTGCAATCCATCTCTTAGTGGTGCGTCTGCCATTATAGACGCTCAGGGGGCCAAAATAATTCAACCCTACGTGGGCGCTGTTGATGTGCTAACCTGGCATCACGCAAATCGCCCTCTGGTCACCACCAGAGGGTGATTTGCGAGATGCCAGGTTAATCTGGGGTAGCCTTCCGATTGCGGCAAAACTGTGGCATCACCGTAGCATCTTTGCGATGTTCCTCTGATGGTTGGCTTAGTACGTTGAACCTCTGGCACGGTTCATTGACCACTAGCACGTTATATCCGTGGGCGTACCAGGCGTGATAGTAGAATATCAGTAGCTTGACGATAGAATGTCGGCTGTCTAAAACAATTGGGCGATCTACATGCTTTGCGACAGCAGTACGACCAGAAAGACGAAGGAGTCTTCACCGAGAAAAAGTGAAAGGTTCTTAAGCCTCAAACGAGAGATTAAGCGCAGGACCAACGCCCGGCTTGAAAGCGTCACACCACCAACTTCCAAACTCCGAGCTGCTACTGAGAAATTCCTAATTGAAAAACCTAATAAAACTTTACCTGAAAAATGCAATTAATGTGGATATATTTAGTAACCTGTTCCGCTTAGCTATTTCTAAAGAGTCTTAAAAAGACCCTGAAAGAAATCGACACGTGTTTCACCTCTCAACGAGGCATCCTTAGGATGACGATTGACCTGTCGCGAACTCGAACACGGCGTGTTGCCACACCAATCACTGAGCGCAGACTGAGCTTTTAGCTGAGTGGTTTGGACGGGCGATAAAGCTCAGTTTGCGCTCAATGCTTGGTGTGGCAACACGCCGTTTCCGACCAAAAGACTAATGGGGCACTCTACAGATATATTTATACGTTAGATAGACAGTCTTCGGAGATCTTGATTGCACTTTGAAAGGACGAACAACAACTCCTGCACTATAATCATTTGCAGGGAAGGTGAAGTGAACCGTAATAGTAGCATCGCTCATGGTTCAAAATCGCTAACACATCAGTTTACGTTAAATATTGACCCGCTTTGTGGGAACTTGAGTCTCCTTAAGGCTCTGCTACTTAAGAGTGAATGGGAAAAACATGCAGAGGGGAGATATAATACGGAAGAGGGGTGAATTGAGTCTAGTTAATGGTAAATGGAATGGGGAAATCGGGTAAATGTTTGTCGGTAGGGTTACACATTATTTGGACTGTTTTGTAAATAAGTAAGTGGTTAAAAGCTAGCACAAAACAATGGCTACAGGATCTCCGGTTTTATCCTCTTGCAAGTTCTTATTGATATTGAATTAATGATGACATGACAAATAATACAAGGTGGCAGGGACATCGACGCAGAACCTGCTACCATGGATTCAGTAGGACATGATTCTGGAACCTCCTACATTGAAATATTTTCAACGGTTATTAATAAAAACTGGTTTCCTACAAATAAAACCTACTTATTCAAAATGTATGGAACATAACATTTATTTTTCTTTTTTTACCGACGAAAAGTTTCAACGGGGAAGTCCGAAAGGGATACCGTAGCCGCCAGCAACATGGCAACTGAAGTAACACGGGTGGGTTTTAGTCAGTAAGAGTCTGACACGCCCTTCTGCTCCGCCCAGAGCGGGAGAAGTTATTTGATAATATCACACCCAAAAAGGGGGTATCCAGAATCATGTACTGAATCCATGGTAACAGGTTACGCGTCGAAGTCCCTGCCACCCTGTATATAGTAAAATTACTAAAGTGTCTCTAGTGCTGCCTTGCAAACAATTTACCATAGGAACATTAACCATTAACCTTGGACATTTTGTGTGATTTCAGCTGCAAGAAAGTAAAAGTATCATCCTAACTTGCTTGTAAAAGATAGTTCTTAGAAAAATTAAATACGAAGAGAAAAGATCAACTTTTCAAACTGGTTGAATTGAAACTAAAATAGAATATCATATTCCTAACGGTACTTCATAAAATATGAACTACTTTCAATATTTCCCAACTGAAGGACATTCGTAGAAGCAACATACGCACGCGGTGCAGCTTGTAATATTATCCTAACGAAATGATATGTTTCCTCGCCCACGCCCACAACTCTACAATGATATTTGAGTAGAATATACGGGGGAATATTGTGTGCGCTCCCGCTTGGAAGATGTTCGTCTTTTCGTGTGCTTAGTGACTAACCTGTACCCTAATTGCGTGACTTATTTTCGTAAATGATTATGACAAATTTGTTTCATTTTGACAGTTCAACAACATTGATTGCGTTATTTACGTTGTTGCGCAGATTTTTTTTCCAACTTATGAAGCAATGGATTAGCAATATTAAGCATAGAAAACTTCTTTAGGCGCGTTGGGCATTTTTGAGATGGGATCAAACCATTGATTTCGCGACTCTGTTACAACACCTCATTTTTGTAAACGCGATTGTGCTCTTTAGATAAGCTCACGGACCAATGTTCTATTCAAGTTTTTTTTTCCCCAAGGCGATCTTGTTCAAGTTTTCAATTCTGTCGGCACTCCAGGTGCGACACTGTTTTTTTTTTTAAATTTATCTGTCTGTAATGTCTTGTTTGTACCTTTTAAATCGGGTTTTAGTTTTTAACTTTCATTTTAATAATTCATCTCACTGCCAATGTTTAAAATGATGAGCAAGATGTAAAATCACTACGCATCTATCGAAAAACGTCAACACAGAGCAAACGTCCTATCTTCTAGAAATCCGTACATCAATTTCCAGCCAAAAATATATGTCAGGAATCGCGTGGGAGTATTAGAAGTGTCAACACATTCGCTGCCTTCCACCCGTCAGTTACAATTGAGTTACAGACTGAATCCAACAGGTGAATACAGGTGTACTTCAAATATTTATGTAGTTTCTATTCATAGTGTCGCGGGCTGATGAGATTTAGATGAAGACTGCTTATAAAATGACATACATTTTTTATTGCTTGGGGATATGAATTAATCTAATATAATAAAGCCCAGAGATCACTCTTTTGTCAATCTTGGAGGCCTGTTTGCATTTTAAAAGACTCTGATTTAAGTCATAGGTGCTTTGTCAAAAATAATACCTTATCAAAAATAGAATATAGCTGTTTTTAGAATATTTTTAATCTATACTGTACACACATTAAAATAAATAAATTTGAAGTGTCTGTTCATAATGATCAAATAAGAGCTTTTTCTAAATGCATATGAAAGTGTATACGGTACTTATAACAAAAAAAAATCAGTTTTTTCTCTTTGTCTGTCTGTTTATTCCGGCTAATCTCCGAAACGGCTGGACCAATTTTGACGGGACTTTCACTGGTACATAGCTGATGTTATGGACTTATGGAGTAACTTGCCGCGGGCAGTAACTTATTCTAAATATTTTGGGTAATTTAATTAATTTAGGTCAGGTGTGCCGTAATTCAATCAGTGTCAGTATTTTGTACCCAAGTGTTGTACCCAAATGATACAATAGGCTAGTTGACAGTTTTTGATTGCATTAAAACTGCTTTGTCAAAAATTAACTAAGGGCCTTAACACACTGACAATTTGCGAGCGAGTTATCAGCGAGGCGATTGTTCAACGTGTTCGCCGCGTTTGCGTGACGAGAGCGATTGACGTGAGTCTACAAGAGAGAGCGAGACAAGTGAGTGTACAATATTTTGAAAACGCAGTGTAGAAGTCGCGAAGTCGCAGTCAGCTCTTTTATATTATAGTACTCTGTGGTCAGCTCGCTTCGCACCCGCGGAGAGCACGTTCACAAATCGCCACGCTGGAAACACGCTGGCAAATAAACTTTCCGGGTATGATCACATTATGTCACCGTATCCTCTCCAGCTGATAGACGACCTATGTTGAACTTAGCTCTACAAGTAGGTCATATTTGATGGTTTTTCAGTCCGGTTGCTATTTTTAACTCTAGTGCGTTCGTCACAAACGGTCAAGTGCGGTCTCGACACACCTCTTTGTGTTCTTTGCAGTTTTATGCATTCGCATTGCAAACTTCACATCACATATTTATGGTTTTACTAGCAGCGCCCCGCGGTTTCACCCACATTAGTCTCAATCCCGTGTTAATATCGGGATAAAAAGTATCCTATGTGTTAATCCAGGTTATAAACTATCTGTGTGCCAAAGTTTATCCAAATCCATTTAGTTAGTAGTTTTTGCGTAAAAGAGTAACAAACATCCATCCCCATAAACTTTCGCTTTTATAATATTATTATAGTAGGATTCGCCAGAGTTAATTTAGTGAACTACTGCTGAGCATGAGGTCCTGGGTTCGATTCCCAAATCGGTCAGTGTTATTTGGTTTTTCCATCTTGAATTTCTCAGTAGCAGCCCGGGGTCTGGATTCGAGCCCGGTTGATGCCTATATAATAATACTCCTATAGGCTCGCCCCCTATTAAACATGCCTTTTTTTTTTTTTTGGGGGGAAATCATCAAATAACTTCTCCCGCTCTGGGCGGAGCGGGAGGGCGTGTCAGACTCTTACTGACTAAAACCCACCCATGTTCCTTCGGTTGCCCTGTTGCCGGGGGCCACGATCTCCCTTTCGGTTTTCTTCGCACCCCCGGCAGGCATCGGCCCTAACGGACCCCGTCAATTCTGCTGACATCTCTTTGAGGCGCGCGTGGAACACAACGCGCCGTCGACCCGGGCCTGGTCCTTATCGGACGGCGAGCTACCCATTACTCACCGTCCGCAAGCCCGCGCCTACGGTGGCCGGAAATCGGCCTGCGATTCCCGACGCCCAGAGCGTCTCCTCCTGCGGCGGTTAGGGGCGTGAGGGCGCGAAATTTGCCTCTCCCTCACGCGTTCCGCCTCCTCCTTCGCGAGCATTACTGCTTCGCAGAAGGAGGTGACGGCCTCCCATTTCCTCTCGCTCTATTACACATGCCTAAAACATAACTGGCGAAATGTGGGTGTACTATAGAGTATATTATCTGTGCTAAAGGTACAGCTCTGCCTAACTCTTCAGGGAAACAATGTTATTTTATGTAAAAATATTTTGCCTATAATAGGGATGATGCCTGGGTAAAAATAAAAGAAATTCTATTTAGTCCGTCACCGTTTGTCAGATAACAAAAAAATATTAGACACGTATTTTTTGCTTTATCATCTACATACTCGTGACGTCATGGCACATTTTAACTCATTGTATCGGAAGAATAGACAAACTGATAGATTGCGATTGTTTATCTGTCATTTTGTCTATTGTTCCGTCGACAAAACCCGTTTCTACGGTGGTCATGCTACGCGTGCTGGTAGATTATTAAAAAATATGGGACACATATTTTTTCTTTTTTCACGTTAACAAGAGATCACGGCGATACATTGAGTTAAAATATGCCATGAAGTCACGAGTACGTAGATGATAAATAAAAAAATACTTGTCTAATATTTTTTTGTTATCTACGAGGGACAAAAAAAAATTTTGGCATCCCTATTGCACTTCTGCTGTGCTAAAGCCAGTTTTAAATCATTACAAACGCATCCATAAACCATCGCACAACCTTATGTTCGATAAGCGATTCTATACACCCTTTAACCACATTTCCAATAGGATACCAAATTATTTACACCTACACCAATATTTACATCAAACCTTTAGAAATTAATTCCATCATGCCTCAAAACATAACAAAATTACTCACTTATTAATATTATATAATTTCACAAATATCTCCCATGATCAAAGGTCGCAAAGCCACAGATGATCGAAGGTCAACCGCTAACACTATACAAACAGTCCTTCAATCCGATACCGAACGAGTTTGAGGAGAACGCAAATAAGGAGTCAGAGAGATT
Organism: Omphaloscelis lunosa; assembly: GCA_916610215.1. NCBI lineage: Eukaryota > Metazoa > Arthropoda > Insecta > Lepidoptera > Noctuidae > Omphaloscelis > Omphaloscelis lunosa. The sequence continues at coordinate 4,558,678 of OU744266.1, read as the reverse complement.
TGATACGGTCTTGGAGCGTAGAAATAGGATGATATGCTAAAAAAGTAATTAAAAAAATTAAAAACCCCGTCTGCAAAAACACATAACTGAAAAGAGAAAAACAAGTTACAAACAAACAAAAACATAATTACTACAATTTTTGTGTACGTTAATACTGCGTTAGTTTAGCAACTGTGTCGCAGTTATTAGCGCCCACCAGGAGCGAAAAACAACAAAGTTCATAACAACAATTTTGACTAACTATGCGTAAACATTTAATAACAACAAAACTAGAACTATACATTTATTAATAATAGTTGTAGCAGTATAAGTGGGTGTGTGTGAGTGTGCGTGTGAGTGAGTGTGTGTGTGAGGGAGGGTGTGGAGGTACGTGCGTCTGTTTGTGCGTGGGAAGGTTCCTCATAAGTCAGGTCTTGGAGCTATTTTTCAATTTTCCGTTGTAGTCGGATTATTTTTATTTTTTTCTGTTTTTTATTCATTTTTTATCATGTCTCATTTAAACATATAATTTCTGTATATTTGTGTAAGCACCTTTTTAAACCCTTCATTTTGATACCCCACTCGATAGGTACGGGAGTTTTTTTGTTTGCTTTTGCCACACTTCATCTTTTTTTTTTTCAATTTTAATATACACAGTGACACTCGCGCAATCAAGACGAATCTAACGACATATCATATATCAAAATCGGTTTAGCCATTTAGTAGTTACGAAGGAACACAGTGACGGACATACACACTGGTCAAAAACATAACCCTCCTATTGCCTTCGCCGTATTCGGGTACAAAGAGCCGGCAGTGGATAGAACAAAAGGAAAATGTTAATTCGAAGACTGTAGTCAAGTTCAGCTGGGCGACTATAACTGACTTTTAATGATTTTATACTGAAGATGATGTCTAAACGAATTGTTTTAATGATTTGGAAAAAATATATGTTAAATTAGAGCATTTTTTAAATATTTTAATATAGGCATATTTTGGATTATGTTGTATTACATAGTGAAATTAATTTGTAAAGTTATATCTAACGCGGATTAAAAAATGAGAATCACGCAAAATGTATTAAGCGTATTTTTTTAAACCTTCACCATTTTAAAGATAATTTAATGATTGATCTTTTAGTATACGCGTTTTATTAAAATACCCTTTGTTTTATGTATAATAAATTAATAATGCGTCTAATTTGGGACAGCGTTACTTAATGGGCGATTCCTATTACTGGCTAGATAGACGTACGACGCGTTGCGTGAGCTCGGTACAGAACACGCAAGCTAACTACTCAAGGTCATTGGCATATATCTGTGTCTTAAGGCCACCGTGATAACTAAGGTGAAGAGAGCTGTCAATAACGTCAATCCCTAGTGATCCGTAGCATCAGGTGGATTGACATGTCACCAAGCTCACTTTACCTAAGTTTTCACGGTGATATTTATACAGACTAGCTTCTGTCCACGTCTTCGTCCGTTTGACGAAGTTTTGCTCGGCTCCTAAAGGTTGTAGCGTGATGGTACATAGCCTAAAACCTTCCTCAAGAATTGGGTTATCCAATGCAAAAAGATTTTTGCAAATCCGACTGGGAGTTCCGGAGATTACCCCCTACATACAAACTTACAAAATCAAAAATCAAATCAAAATCTATTTATTTGCCAGAATGTAGGTTTACAAACAAATAAACAAGATTATAGATAGATCAGAAGGCTAACACTTGAATTACTAAGTTACCAAAAAATCATTCAAAACGTTTATTTAGTAAAAAATCAACATCTTATAAATATTGGTTTATATTAAATCTACAATATAATCACATAAAAAATATCTCGACAACAGTCACATTGATTGATTTAGCACTAATTATTATATTTAAAAAAATCAGGCTGGACGCAGGAAGGATTTCTATAATTAGGGTATCGTTGAAAGTTTTTTATCTGACTGAACAAAACAGATTATATTTATTGGTGTTCGAATCATCAGTAAAAAAAGAATCGGTTTCGAACACTACGTCCAAATATATTGTGTCCGAGTCGACAGCAAGTCATAATTTCTTAAAAATAGACGAAATTGTGTCACATCAAACCACGGAAGCGCGTACGGTGCTAGAGTTGGCCGTCAGAATCGACCTTGACTAGGCCCCGCCCCTTTAGAGTTGCTTATTACATTAATATTGCTTATTATCAAGGTGAGTTGACAGATGTGGTACAACATATGCGACTACTGTAGGCTCCCTCGTTTTTTAAACTTGGCCTATGGATACCTAATGGGGCAATCTTAAACTGATTTTTTCTTCAATAGTAAGTACCTACCTAAGTAAGGTAATAGCATTCTACTCACTGGATAATCGACTTCTGTTACTTCTACTATTATTATCAAGATTAGATATTCAAAATATATGCACAGTTATGTAGTAGTACAGATACAGATGGTACACTCGGCAAAATCATTTAAATAAAAAGTGACTCTTGCTACGACTCAGTAAAGTGCAATTCAGATCGCACAGCGCTAATTATCTACAGTTATATTCACCTAGAAATTGCCTCTCTTTCAATCGCCTAACTCTTCTATCTTCTTCTCACTGAATTGGCCCGACAAAACGAGCCCGTCGCGTACTTGTAGCTTCATACCTAAAATGCGGAGTGCACCTTCTGTACTATTCTGTGGTAGTATAGAGACAGTATTAAAGATTTTTTTTTAATATCCAGGTAAAACAAGCAATCACAACACCAATTTGTCTCGTCTGCTCGACGTCCGTATGTCACTGTAGGGATCCAGCAGAATATCAGCGTCAGGTATATTTGCCTGACACATGGTGAGTTGGACTCCCATTTGGAGCAACCTTGAGACGCACACCGCACCGCATATTTGATTATTTCGAAGTATGTCATAATGTCACTCCATTTCTATACGTATGTTTTTCTTTGTTGTATATTGGCATCTTGTTCTTATATATATATCCATGTAATTTGTTATCATTTAATTGCGTTTATGTGTGTCTTTTGTGTGCACTATCTATAAGCTTAAACACAAATAAAAATTTCATAGGGGCTTAACATATTACCTACAGCTAAATTAAATTAGTGTGCCAATGAACCCCAAACTATGCAGTTAGTCTGCATCTTGGAGCTTGTGTTTTGATTTCCAGAGTAGGGTCTAAAATGTTTTATTGATATGTTTTATTTTCAATTATTTAATTTTATTTTCAATTTATTTTCCATTATTTAATTTTATTTTTAATTTATTTTCAATTATTTATTTCATATTATGTTACCTAATTGTATTAATTGATCTCGTCATTACTAACACAGTTTTAAGATAATGTTATAGGTACTAACAAAATATGGACAAAAATAGTCTGAATTAAATGAATTTTATTTTATTTTATTTATTTAAGATATATTACATACAAAAGCTGTTGGTGTACCATTATTAATAAATAAATATTTCTACGATCCATGTCCACGTCCCATATTCCTATTTACACAAACTCCTGACAATGTAGAAGGTCAGAGTGGCCTACAATTTTGGCACTAACTTATCTTGTCAAATAAGGTGAGATGTGACTTCTTACTTATTTATCTACTAGATTTATTCCCCTAAGGAAATAAGCTGAATTCTACTTGAAAAGTTGTCGACCTCAACCTCTGAAAGCGGAGGCAAGATACCTAAGTTTTTCATCTGCTCCTGTTACTCTTTATTCCTTAATAAAATTGTAAAGGGAAATATTTAACTGAAACTGATCCTCTAAAAACTTATTGACTATGATAACCTCCTGTAGATGATCGGTGAGTGTGTCAGTGACAAAATTAAAGAAGTTTGAAATTTGAACCTGCAGTTTAAGAAAACTGCAGGTTCAAATTTAGGTTTCTAGCTTTATCCACAACGATGTTACAGGGGGTCCAAATGTTTCTGAATGGCTTCGGGTATAGATGGTACGACTGTGCCTTTATTTGTTTGTTTTGCGTGACTTGGTGTTAAGACCTGCTAACGTCAAAGTTTAACTGGCTTAATTGAAGGACAGAAATAACCAATTTTGTTTTTCATTTTTAGATTTTGGAACAGAATACTATAAAATTGATTGAGCTACGACTCACCTGACCTAAATTAAATTACCTATAAAATTAAATTACCTACTTAATCAAATAGTGAGGTAACATTTGAGAGATTTATCACCGCAAAATGAGCCATAAAACTTCATAAACAAATCAAATAAGATTGTGTTACGAAACATCGTTCATTGAACTTTGTTTTCTGATAAATAAACAGTCACCTTCAATCATCGCGGTAGCAGTATTAATTTATTTATATGCTCTTTGAAGATTGTCCAAACGTTGGAGTTTTGGTGTCGCAATGTTTTGACCGGTTGAAGCTTGATATCCTTTATGTTCAGATCTATGAATGTATACCTTTTAGTTCACTTTGTGTAGTTCACTGTGGTTTCAGATGTCATAATAGAAAAAGATGAAAGGTAAATTATCAAAAGTGGATAACGTAAGAAGGAAAGTGGATAAGGATGGTAGATTTTTGCGTATTTTGTGTCATGAACGTAATCAAAATAAACGATGAAGCAAAAGGAGTATGGAGGGTATAATTCAGTATTTTTCAGATGCCTCGATGAGCAACATGAACTTCTAAAAATGGTAAAATGAAATTCTCCTGTTCTGCACAGGGTCCTTAGACAAAGTAACATCGCTTCATAGCGAAACGATACCTAAATTCGTCATCGTCTCTGAGATAACGATAAACATTTCCTAGCCAATGTAACACTATTGTCGCGATCGTTGTGTCGAATTGTTTATTCGTTAAGAAACAAAAATATTGGTTATGGTATCGAAAATTTAGCTGTCAGTGTCTGTCAAGAAGTGTCAAATCGGTTAAAGCCGCGAAAATTTTTGTTGTTTTTAAAGTTTTACGTTAAGGCGGAACCTTCGACATTCCCGCGAAATTCAAATTTTCTTATGTTTTTTTCATTTTGTAGGTCAGTCTCAGATCTCATGTTAATGATTGATTGATTGGCGGTCATAAAAGATGGCCTCCCTCCATTTCTTTCACATCTCACGGTTACCTAAATAACATATCAAATTATTTGCTGCTTAAGTGAGTGTTGCGTTTAATCGTTTTCAAATTATAATAAAAACAATATTTTGACAGTGGTAAGTGAATAGAGTGTTATTACTTTTAGATAGTCTCCAAAATTTAATGATATTCAAAATAGATTCATTTTTTTATGTGACTGATGACAAACGATAATAGAGTAATCTCATTTAAATTTTTAGTGGTAAAAAACATGGAATCAAGAGTGCGAGCAAGTCCCGAACAATTGTCAACGCTGCTTGAATATAATGGAAAAATTGTCAACGCTACTTGAATATCCTCAATTGTTTCCAATTGCCGTCGCTGTCTTAATCGCTTTTGGCGCCTCTCCCAGGTGTTCTCATTGTGTGCAGCCCACAATAAACGTAAAGAATGCATGATTTATTCGCAATAATACCTCTAGTACAGAATAAATATCTAAGAGTATGTAATCACTCGTGTCAAAAATCTGCTGCTGAATGAAATCCGGCCGTATTGTTTCAATAACTACAACGTTTAGACATTCGTTTCGTTATCTTTTTTGGCGATCACGATCGAGGCGAAGGCGAACACGGAAAGGGCTGCTTGGCTACGCATTTATATGTATTAAACATGCTAACAATTTGTTACTCTATGGTTTCGTTACGAAATAGAACATTGTCTACCAACTTGCGATAACGATGTCGATTGACCACGTGACTTAACGCGGCATATGTCAATCCCATACATTTTAGTCTTGTCTAACTTCGTTATCGTTTTTAAATTGTTACTTTGTCTAAGCCCCCTGGTGTCTACAATGGGCATGTATTTAATCGAACTTCAAATAAATCCCATTTTGCTTTTCTTAAAATATTATTGAACATGTGGCGTCATCTACATTGCCACATGCGAACTACGCATCACATTGAAGTCACGCAAAATCCTGCATCACACAAGCAAAGTTTACCGTGGGACTGGCATTATGCCACGTCCCGACAACAATTGTCGGGCAGTTGCCCACCAGACACAACACCAATCCTCTCTTTTCTATAATATATGAGTGAAAATTTTCACTTTGTTCCTCATACCTCTATAAACACTAATATAATGATTGCGCCTCTTTTTGTGACCCTCAAATAATTCCTATTTTGGGGTCCTAAAAATACTAAATTGCCAAGTAACTGCGACAAACCTTATTTGACAAGATAAGTTAGTTCCAAAATTAGGCCTCCTCTTTTGCACGTCATCCACCCAAGTAATGTGCTCATTCACATCAAGATTTCGAAGTTGTGGCTTGTCTAGACATAGGCGTTTTTAGATGTTTACGCAAACTCAAACTCAAAGTATTTATTTCAATTAAAACATTTACAGACACTTTTGAATTGTCAAGGGGTCGGTCAGTCAGAAATATGAAGCTAAAGTTGCCCATTCCAAAGCGTAGTAGGATCCTATGGGGAAGAACGGGCAAGAAACTGCACGGACACTCTTTTAAATCATAATTATTGTTACAAAATGCAAACGGTTAACTATCCGATTACAAATTTTATAAAGGTTTTCATAACCCGTTTTTAGAAATCAATTTCAGGAGCGTCTCCGGCGCCTGCGGCTCGCAGTTTCGATCATCTCTACTAATATTATAATTCGGTTGTCAGTGCATCGATACAAACTATCTAAACGTAAACAAATACTTGCTTACGCAAATCTACTCTTGCTCTTTTTGTCTAGTCCGGATTATCGATACGATTCGATTTATGACTGAAATTGGATTTTAGATACGTTTTGATATATCTGACGCATGTTTAGAATTGTCCGATATCGTCAAACTATGATGCTATTGCCAATATTTCTTCTGCCCTGTTTCAGTCACCACGTCCTCGTCATTTTCTCCATCTTCCATTTTACACACTGCCAAATAGCATCATACACAAACTCATAAATAAATAAATGATACATATTAAAACTTAGTAGACCATATTAACCTATATTCCTATTAACTCTGCCGTGAAGACAAACTGCAATAAACAGTTTTTCATTCACATTCAAATCTAAATATCCAATATAAATTACAGCCATCTACATTAATTTAATTTAGTATAATAAATAGTAGATTTATCAACTAACACCAAGTTAACAAACAGGTATAAATAACGTTTTATGGCTGAGAACTGTTATTTATTGTAATAATAACTGTATATAACAGATGTCTTAACTGTGATTACAACTGTCAAAATGAATTATTGATTTTCTTTTAACTACGCAAACTAATTAATAAATTACGTATTTAAGTTTATTTTTATCTGGTAAATAGTATTTAAGTAAACTTGGTATAAGATAATGAATTAGGTAATTCAATTTTTTAATTTTTTCTAATGTTAAGTTTAATATTGTTAAAAATTGTATTGTCCTGCAATTACTTTAAAGTTTAAGCTCATGCCGCCCCTGTGACACAGATTTATCCTAGCACAGGCATCTAACATTATAATTCCTTTGTAAATTTTTCTAAGTTTTTATGTAAACATTTTACCAATTTTAACACTGAATAAATATTTATTATCATTTTATTTTTTGCTATCATGAGCTTCACTTTTTGTTTTTTTTTGCCGACAAAATAATCGAAACATGAACTGAAAGGAGCAGATGAACATTCATTCCTATGTTATTTTGTCGATGTCGTGTGATCGTTGAATGAAACTAAAATGAACAGTCAGTTGACTGAACCATTTATTGTGTGCATTTTTGCATTCTCTCTTATGTCAGTTTAATGAATCTCGTGTACCGTTTAAGAAAAACCGTTTGAGAATTTAAATAAGTATGGACTTTCTTAGGGTTGTTTCAAAAATCATTCACCTTTTTGGCAATAATATGTCACGGAACTTACATCTCCTTAGAAAACACTGATGAGTAAATCTGCTGACATATATCATGTTATATCAACATGGGATTAAACATTTATTTAAAAAATCGCTAGAATCAGATACTTTTTGGATACTTACACGTCAAATATTTGTCTTTCTTTTCTTTCTTTTTTTCTATTTTTCTCCTGCCTTTATCCCAATGTATTTGGGTCAGCACAACATGTAGGGTTCCATACCTCAAAAAGAAAAAAACAGAACCTTTACAAGATAGCTCGTGTGTCTGTCTGTCCCTCTGTCACAGCCAATTTGCTCCGAATCTAATGAACCTATTAAGTTTAAATTTGGTACACGTATGTATTTCTGTGACCCATACGGATGTGTAACGTAAATAAATGAATTTTGAATAAAGGAGTCCCTTATAGGGCGCAAATTAGATAATATAAAAAAATAATCCAATCTTTGTCGTATGACATATCAAATGAAAGGGCTTGTTGCGAGGATCTCATTTTTTTATCATTTTAATATACATTTAAAGATATTTAAGAAAATAGATGAAAATTTACCATTCCTAAAATTTTGAAAAAAAAAATCAGAGAATGGTTTTTTACTCATAGATTACAGGAAAACCTATACGAAGTCTATGGTCTTAAAATAACATGGTAAATCTCTCAATATTGTGCGGAAAAACTTACATTTTCAGTTGAAATGTATGAGAGAACATGTTTTTGAACTACAATGTTAAGTTTGTTCTTGGGATAAATTCATCCCAACTACGGAACCCTTCATTGTGCGTGGTTCAACATGCACTCGGCCGGTTTTTACATACTTCTCTATAAGTCGTCATCTCGGTAGTCACCCCCTTTCTAGCCATACCATCTTTCACACAGTCCATCCACCGTTCCTTTGGTCTTCCCCTACTCTTATAGCCATTGACATTCATACTCAAATCTTTCATCACGATATCATTGGATACTTACACGTGTCTCTTAAAAAAACCAATTCACTATATTTTTAGTTTAGGCATTTGTATGTATGTTTGTACCCAAATCAAGATTGCTTTTTCATCTCAGTAAGGTCTCAGGAGAATTTCAGTTAATTCTTTATTTTATTACTTTGTTTGGGTGTTATAACTACAAACCTATAGTTATATTAAATAGGAAAACGTAGTACTATTTTTTTGTTTAACAATTTTGGTGCAACTATCTTTAGCCGCGGCCTGGCATGTGGGAAGTCGTTAGTTCTAATTTCACCCGTTACATTAGACAATGACGTGAACCCACCCACAGTACACCCCCAGCATTCACTTTTCGAAATTGTTCGGTTATTAAAAAAAAAGCTGTTCCATACATTTTGACTGCATAGGCATTTTTCTATGAAACAGCAGATTTAAAAAAAATAACTGACGATAAATTTCAAATCAGGGGGATTCAGAATCATGTACTAAATCCAAGTTAACAGTTATTATGTCGATGTCCCTGCCAACCTGTATACACCTTTTACAGCATAGTATTTTTGAGCTAGCAACCCATTTATATTCCGTAACTGAACGTGAAGTTGGTTAGTATAACAATATGTAGTACCCCCAAAAACAATCACTACCACTTTCCTACGCTTCATTTTAATTAAATTGTACAAGCGAAGGCTTATCCGTTATCAAATAGTTATTTTACCACCCAGGAGAATAAACTTTAATAGAATTTTACATGGATATGATTGGACACGTGCCCTGAAACTAGACTGAATGACACGTGTCGCCTATCGTATGTCTTTTTACCTATTATACAGTGATTTCCCTGGACAGTTACCGACGTTGCTGATAAATATTCAAGGTGTGATCGATGTAATCACTAAAGTATGAAATACTACAGGTGTTGACACAATTATGTAAATACTAGCGGCCCACCCCTGATTTGCACAAGTGAAAAGCACCTACTGATGCGACAGTGATGTGTGGCGGCACGACGATTTCTGTTCTTTCCGGAATAAATTCCTCTAATGATGATTCCTCGATGAAAACTGCATTTAAATCGATTGAGTAGTTTAGATTTTAAAAGAACTAAGTGTACACACAGACAAACACTAAAAGATACTTTTTATACAATTTATAGAAAAGATAGTGTAATTGAAAAATATGTTCACCTTTTCCTTTCTGCAGACACCCGTAGACTACTTGATACAGCTACTTAAACATCGATATTTATATCATATACGCTTATACCTCAACCGAATACCTAAGTTCATAATATTCCAATGAAGTAGGTATGAAGTCTCTAGACGACTATTATTTTTAACTTCAAAAGGTTACGGAAAAACTAAATAAAGTCTCTGTGGTTATAGGAAATTCCTATTTGTACGCTGTAGATATTATACACGCAATCTTCGGAGACTACTAATGGGTACAAAGAGCGGAGAGCCTAGATCACGGATTCCCAACCGGTGGAGCGCGCCCCCCACGGCGGGCGTAGAGTGACCAATGGGGGACGTGGCGGCTCTAATAATAAACTATAGATTTATTAAATTGTATGTTCTTTATTTAGAAAAGGTTAAGGTAGTTTTCAAAACCCAAACGTTTCATAAAGGCTCTTTCAAACAGACGCGACACGCGACGCGACACAAAGACACCGCTCGTCGCGCGACGCGACGTACCTTTGTGTCGCGTCGCGTGTCGCGCCTGTTTGTAGGAGCCTTGATATTGTAGGTAGGTACTGTAAAATGAGCTTCAGCTTTTCTACATATGTCGACAAAATAAGTTTTCCTACTTTTGTATGAATGGACTAAAGAAAACCAAACCTTTCCGAGGCGGCATGCTACAATTTTCGAGCTCATTTCGCTCAAAACCTAGTGAGAAAAGTTGAATAATAACTTTTCTGCATAAATCGACAAAGTAATTCCTTTTTCTGTATGAATGGTCAAAAGAGAAATGTAACGAAACCGAAATTTCCGCTTTGCTCGCTCTTACTTGATGCATTCTCATAATCCTTGAGTTTTTCTGTAAAACTCGACAATGTAGGTAACTTCTACTTCTGTTTGAATGATCAAAAGAAAATCTAACTTATCCAAGGGAGTGCAAACATATTCTAGCTCACTTTCTCTCGCTTTACATTCTTATGCTTTTCTGCTTATGTCGACAAAGTAACAGGGGCGTAGTTATTTTAAAAGAAAGTTAGGGAGGCGCGTATGTTAAAAGGTTGTGAACCCCTGGCCTAGACCTAGACAAAGTGACATTCTATCAGCGATAACGAAAGTCAAAAATGTATGGGACTGACATATGTTACCGAAAAGCTTGCCAATGGCATAAAAATTATGACACCAACTATCTAATTGCGTAACACATTTTCGTAAATGATTAAGAGTAATTTGTTTCATTTTGACAGTTCAACAACATTCATTGCGTTATTTACGTAGTAGAGCAGATTTTTTTTCGAATTTAATAAACAATGGATTAGCAATCTCTTTTCAAAATTGATTCAGATTGTGATTGATCGTGTATTACGCAATTAGGGTGCAGGTTAGTCCTAACCACACGAAAAGAAAGAAAGAATGCTTATGTCAATGCTGGTGAAAATCTTTGACGAAACACGAAATAAAAGCGATTGTCTCTTGTGATAACGATGATTGAAAAGTCAAAATTATATGGGACTGACATGCTATCGAAAAGCTTATGTCACGAAACGCTTTGAGAACAATTGTCAATTTTCTAGGCCTACTAATATTGGAAGTGGAAGAGAGAATCACCACCGGTTGAAAAACAGATGACTCTTCATCACGATTTGGATTATGTTTATTATTTCTAAAAGCTTATGAGTTATTTTATCGGATTAACTAACATTTTTATTGAAATTTGTCGACTATGCAAAAAAAAAATGGAAGTGAAACATTTTTTTCTAAAAAAAACACAAGTGTAAGTTCATGAAATCTTAGGGGGATTCAGAAAAAAAAATTTGTTAAATAAAATAAAAAAGCAAATTGAGATAGATTCATGAATATTCAGAAACATGCGGGGGACATGCCAATGGGCGACATTGTATACAGGGTGGCAGGGATATCAACGCGAAAACTTTTACCATGGAAACCATTTACAAAAAATCTGCTGTTTCATACATTTTGACCGCGTAGGTATTGTACTTTTCTATGAAACAGTATATTTTTTATAAATAACCGACGAAAAATTTCAACGCAGGGGTTTCAGAATCATGTACTGAATCCATGGTAACAGTTTTCGCGACGATGTCCCTGCCACCCTGTATAAAGAAGATGGCACATCAATAAAATCACGTGAAACGTCAACATAAACAAAGAATAGCACTTCGGTAGAGAAGGACACATGACAAACATTTGATTACATCACAGATTCTGATAACATAAATAACAATGAATATTCATATAAATGAAAGTTACAAAACGCATGCAAAAAATGCAAAAGATAAAATCAATATGATATTATTTTGTGGACAAATGTTTAACAAATACGGCAAAACTAAATATATATCTCAATATTCCCCGGATCTCTTCATCTGTTTTTCAACCGGTGGTGATTCTCTCTTCCAGTTCCAATATCAGTAGGCCTAGAAAATTGACAATTGTTCTCAACAACATTCATTGCGTTATTTACGTAGTAGAGCAGAATTTTTTCGAACTTAATAAGCAATGGATTAGCAATCCCACCACGGTTGAAAAACAGATGAAGAGTCATCTGTTTTTCGACCCGACTCCCACTCACCCACAGCCAGCAGGCGGGCACGCTCAGCAGTATTGGTGGACGTATTAATAAGATTGTTCCGTACCAACCTGCAGAGCGGCTCATCCCACTGCCTCTGGGAAGATGGGTTCACTGGCCGAGTTGTATTTGGGCAAGTCGCTTTCCAGGCGTTCTCCGCATCGGTCAAGCACGGCACTTCACAGTTAACCAGGCAGGGGGCTAAAATTTTCCCGGTCAACTTTTCAGTGCTGTGGACAGAGGACAGGAACGCGGGTAAGCTAATACTCGTAATTTTGCGGACACCGAGGCCACCAAAATGGATGGGTAGAGTGGCTTGCAGCCACGCTCGGTCATCCAGGGCCACATTCAAAATGGATAATAATGTGCTGCGAATGATTTAGTCAATTTTGTCCAAGAGGTGTGACTGCTTCCATAAAGGGGAAGAGCGTAGAAAATATAAAAAATTTGGACCAAAACAACAGTATCTAATCAGGGTGAATGCCGAATGTAAATTAATTTTGGAGAGTCTGTCCGAAACGTCATTGAAGTTTTTGATTTTTTCGTTGATGAAAGGAGAAAAACTGTCTTCTAAAATTGGGGAACCTAGGAGCTGAAGTGAACTTTTTTCAAATATTTTGATTTGTGGGGCTATTGCATTAAATTTTTCAAGGGTCAATTGTCTGTCAGTAATGTAAGAAAGGAAAATTTCACATTTTGATGGTCCAAGCCAATGGATTTAAATTGTTGTTTGAGGAGTTGTGGATCTTTCAAAACGGGGTCTACATCACCTCCTAGCGTTCCATCATCCAAATACCACACGTTAAATGTTGAATTTAGTTTTTGGATAATTGGATGGATAGCCAAGCTGAAAATGACTGGCCCGAGAGGGTCACCTTGTTGGCATCCTACTGCAGATTCCAAAACATTGTCCTTGTATAGTAATTTAGAGGGATATCTGTAACACTGCCACATAAAACCATACATTTCGGGTAGTTCCTTTTTCACTTCAGCCAACAAAGTGTCCCTGTTGACAGAGTTAAAGGCATTCTTAACATCAACCTTGAGGATAACCTCACATTTTTTGGAGTTCAAAAAGGTGGAAAGGGCATGCACGGCAGCCTCACAGCCCCCTCTTGAGCCAAAACCAAGCTGCAGGGGCTGAAACTTAGCTGTAAGGGATTCGCTGTATAGCTTACAGCATATTTTGGCTGCCGTACGCCTGTAGGTGCACCCAACGGCGATGGGACGAACGCCGCCGTCCTTCTTGCGCAGGGCACATAGGTTTGCCCCGTATAAGACATCGACGACGGCCTCGTTCACACCGCCGGTGAGCATGAGGTTAATCAGGGCCGGAAGTTCCTTCAGAAGCGACTCACCAGCGTCCCTGGCGCCTGAACTCAATAGGTCCTTTAAGTGTTGTGGGGTCAGGCCGTCGAGGCCGCCGGCGGAACCGCTCCGGAAGGAGCTCACGGCTGCAATCAGCTGGGGTGCCGAAACGTTTAAGGACGTTGAATTTAGGACAAGAGGGTCGGGGGGATCGGGAAATGTGAGACTATCCGCAGGCGCTGGGTGTTTACTCTCTAGGGCTGTTAGCGTTTCTGGAGAGTAAGGCGCCACCACATCGCTGCTGAACAGTATCCTGGCCGCTCCCCTGATGTCACCTTCACTTAATTTGGATTCCACATGTGAACATAAGCTTTTTTGTGGTTGGTTATTGAATGCAGGTAATTTTGGATCTAAACTTAGGGTCGAATTGTTGCAATTTTCTTTAATTTGGTTTGTTAAGGTTTTTTAGTTGCCAAATTTTTTGGACATGCAGAATCCTATATGGGAATGTAAGTAATTGCTCCCAGGCACTTTGTGAGTTCTCCTGGGTCGCAAGACGGAGACATTGCACCAGATTCAGTGCAACAGACCGTCTCGCGCCCCGGGGAACTCTCTTTAACACTGGGGTAGAATTTTTAAATTTTGCAAGCGTTTTCCATAAGATTTTCTCAAAAGGTATTGATGTTGGGGATGTGGCTGGGGGGCACAATGGTACACTATGTGGTTTGTGGATTTTGCCATAGTGTATCCTCAGCCCCCATTCGCCTTAAAAAAAAACGTGCCTGTGAGAAATGTGGACATCTTACCAGCTGGACATCAAGCGATGTGGCAGGTTGACTGGCATAGGTCCCGGCGTCGCTACAGCCGGCGTTGAACATATAATATTAAAAACACTAAAACTTACAATTAAACTTACCTAAAAAAATATAATAACAAACTTGCACATACTAAAAAAAATATTCATTAATATTCAGAAAAATACGGGCGGGCACATGCCGATGGGCGACATTGTATATAAGTCTTCTGTAAATGTGTTTATCACCTAACTTCTCCTAAACGGCTTGACCAATTTGGATGAAATTTTGTGTGTATATTTGAGCAAGTCCTTGGATGATTTGAAAATACAATTAGACCCGGTAGGTGGCGCTGTTCGGACAGGACAACGTCTGTCGGGTCCGCTAGTTTTAAATAAATAAAAAGTTTTAGTTCATCTGTAGCCCATCTTCTTGCCGTGCCTTGACTTCTTGAGCCAACAAGTACAAAGGCCTCCCCTTTTTCCTTCCAATCCTCTGGCTCTCCTCCCTCTGGTTCTCTGGTTTGTGCTATCTCTAGCCAGGTTGACCCCGCAAAGATGATTAGATCGTCACACCACTTTCGCCGCGGTCTACTTCCACGGCGACGTCCTTCCCCCAGGCGACCAGTGAGTGACGGTCTTTGCCCATAGTATCTCTCCGGGGACAAAACTTTAATGCGTTTAATTTCAAACGCTTGTTTCGACGATCAAATCCCTTTTACAAATGAACCGAATCTTTTTCAATCAATCAACTCAGCGTATCGCAGTCCACTGCTGGGCATAGGCTGTTCCCAAGCTGCGCCACAACACCCTGTCCTCTGCCTTATGCATCGAGTCTCAAAAAAATCACCAGTCCATGAATCTGCCTAGCTTTTTCACAACTATGTTGGGGTCAGCTTCCAGTCTAACCGGATGCAGCTGAATACCATATTTTAAATGGGCCGACTGCCCATCTGACCTCCACAACCCAGTAACTGGGTAATACGATAGCCCTTGCTTAGAAAAATCACCAGCATCAATCATAAATAAATCACCTTAAATTACAAATATTAATCCCTAACTTACAAATCACACGCTTACCCCTAAACCGGAGGATCCTAATCCCGTATCGTATATCATATACCCCTATAAATCTTGCATCCGATTCCCGGCGGGCCGAAAGTATTTAATTTCAGGAAATTAAAAAGAAATGTCGTTTCTATAATTTGTCGGGGCATCGTAAACTTGTCACGTTAAAATTGAAAATCCAAAAGTCATATATTCAAACTAGGTTGAGAAGCAGCTCTTTCCCAACGTCAAAAATTATATAAGACAGTCCCCCAAAAACGCCCACCCTTCACCACTTCCTAGTGCTTTAGCTGGGAAGAAGAAGTGGCGCAACAAATTCCCCAGCAGCGCAGCTGTCTGTTCAATTAGAAAAACTTAATTCTATACAATAGTTCAAAAATTAAATTCAAAATATTTTATTTCTACAAGGGCACTTATGAAACGTCAAAAGCTAGGTGCACGGTTCCAATTGGTCGCTTCCTATGGAGAAGAGCCGGCAAGAAACTCCAGGGTTACCTTTTTAAAAATAAATGGTTTTTTACAATGTTTTCAATTTACAGTGTTAATAGGTATGAGAGGACATTGTAGGCCTATCAACAAGTACCAGGTACTAAAATAGAAAATGGTCCACAATTCTACAGCCTACAACATTCTCACATTCTCAAAATCTAAAAGAAAAGAGTCTATATAAAAGACTAGCTTTTGCCTGCGGCTTCGCCCGCGTAATGGTCGAAAAATATTCCGCAGGAACGTACCTTCTACCGATTCAGAGTATCCTATATTCTAACTCAGGTCATGACCTATCCGTATGCCTTTCATCTAAATCGGTTCAGCCGTTACGGCATGAAAATGTAACAGGCAGATAATAAATCTGTTTTAGGGTTCGGTACCTCAAAATGAAAAATTGAATGAAAGATAATATTTTATTTGGGAATATTTTCTTTCTTTCTTTCTTTCAATTTTTCAACTCAATTGAAACTCTTTAAGGATGACTTCGTGATCTGTCAAGACCCTTTTTCTCAGGAACGCGTGGAGGCATCAACAACGGTAACGCTCCCTTGAAGTTTTAACGAAAATCAAACTTCCGAGTCAACGCAATAAAAAAATACTGCCATTTCTGCCGCATATTTTGACTTTCCCATGAAACTTGGCGAGAAGCAAGGTCAAGTAAAGAGGAATATTCGAAAATTGGTAATTTACAGTTATAAATGAACTGTAAAGTTAAGATTGTTCCTTATCCTGGGATCAAAAAATCATAGGCCGTGTCTTAGAGTAACATTGAGTCTGTATTTCATTACTCTATTCAAAGTTCTTTTTCAATTGAAAAGTTAAGTTTTTCCTTAAATCCGGATTTGGAAATTCCGGCAGCCGAGAAAGCACAGCTTTGCGACGGAACCCTCAGGGTGCAAGTCCTACTCACACTTATCCGGTTTAAAAAAAAATACTAAAACAGGTTTATGTGATTTAAATGCCTTACTTAAAATACTAATTCACTTTACTATTATTATCAACATTAATTTGTAATACATACTCTAGTGCCGCCATTGACCCCGTAATATCTACGGATACATCATAAAAAGGTTAGTTTATGATTTTAAATTGTAATAAATTTTGACCGATTTTAATGAAATAAAGACTAAATGATAATTCAAGATATAGACTTTATTTCTAATCCCTTAAATCTTTTGAAAAGAAAACACAAAAAAAAATCTGTATAACATGTGAATTTTACTATCATCCCATATTTTTTCCCCTTTGGGAGACGATTTTACAAAAAGGCTGAATGCGTAATTCTTTATTTCTTATCAAAAGCATAAATTTGAATTTTCATATAGAAATGCTCGATTTCTCATACAAACTTTCATCCCCTATAGGATTATTTTTGAGACAAAAAGTACCCAATGTCCTTCTCCAGGATACCATTTATCTCCTTGCCTAATTTCATCGAAATCCGTTTAGTGGTTTAGCCGTGAAAAGATAACATACAGACAGACAGACAGACATAGTTAGTTTGTTGGTAGTTGAATTTATAATATTAGTATGGATAAATAAAATAATAAAAATAAGGACCTATTTAAACCAAATGACACGATTGCCAATACAGCTATAACAAATCTAATTTGATAAATAAAAAATGTAGGTATATAATGTCGAATATCGAATGAAAAGATTACGTCAAGGAAGTGTGTATTAAAAGTAAAATAAAATAATCAACGTAATTTGGGAGCAGTTAATAGACATTTACATTGTTATGCCGTTAATGAGGTACCAGAGAAGCCACATGTGCAGAAGGAATTATTGCCAAACTTCCTTGTCTTCAACGTAGTCTTTTATCTTATAATATGCTTTCTTAATAAGGACACGTTTGATGTGGTTTTTGAACTTTCCATCGCTTAGTTCTGTAACCGACTTTGGCAACTTGTTATAAAAGCGGATACTGTTTATAAGAAATGACTTACTATTTTTAGTTAATCAAAATTTGATTATCACAATTTCATGTGTTACGGAAATCGCTTCTTGTTTTGAAAATTACTAAGTTTTTGCGAACATACAAAAAATATTAAATAGTATAAAGTAAATATAAAATATTATAAATAGTAGGTACTTAGGCAAAATAATTTACATTACGTAACACGAAACATTAAATTAAATTATTTGCTATAAGTCAGCTAGCACATGCCAATATACCAACAATAAACATTGAAATCTATACTCAAGCGAAGCCCTTTATGCCTGGAGGCTTTCATTCGAGTATTATAATACATATAGCTATTAAAGCTGTTACTAACTAACGTTAACTAGTATGATGAATAGGAAGATAACATAACATAACATCACGCCTGTTTTCCGCGAAGGGTTAAGCAGTGTACCCATTAAACGCCCACATTTCGCTAATTATGTTTAAGTCCCATGTAATAGGGGACAATTCTATTTCCATCAACCGGACACAAATCCAGACTGCGGGCTGCTACTGAGAAATTCCTTATCGAAAAACCCAATAACGGTTTGCCTGATTTCAGAATTCAAAAATTCAAAATATTTTTAGTTCACATAAACCTACATGGGCACCTATGAAACGTCAGAAGCTAGGTGCTCGGTTCCAATTGATCGTTTCCTATGGAGAAGAGCCAGCAAGAAACTCCACTGTTACTCTTTTAAAAATAATTGGCGTTTACAATTCTTTCAAATAACAGTGTGACTAGGTATGGGAGGACAGTGTAGGTCTTTCAATAAGTACCAGGTACTTAAGAAAATAGAAAATGGTCGACATATCTAGTCCACTAAGCCTACAGCGTTCTCACATTCACAAAATAGAAAAGAATCTTTACAAAAGATATATAAATTAGTAAAAATAAAAACCTATTTTAATTAAACGCAATTACATGATTATCTGGAAATCGAACCCAAGACCTTATGCTCAGAAGCTGCGCTTGCGACTACTAGACCAAAGAGGCATTCTTCCAGGTATAATGGGAAGATATTAGATAAAAGCAGTTGTAAAAGGTGATCAATCGCTGACCTCCATGAGCCCCTTCTTTTCATTTGTGAAACAAAAATCAGCCCTGTGAGGTTTCTCAATTGATATTTTATGCTGGGATTACTTCTCGTTCCTTTGATGTCTAACACTTTCCTCTCGCTTTCCTGATAATCTTTCTTCTCCTTCCTCCTGCAATCTGTGGAGTCGGAAATCTGTGGGAATGATGTCGTGAAAAGAGTCGAAAGTGTATTACAGGAAGCCGGGGAATCGCGCGCTATCTGATTTGACCAATGAGCGCGCGCGGTGAGGTGGTCTTCAGAAATTACCTTAACGAGACCCAGCCTCTTTAGTGTCCTTCTTACCTTAATGTTGCTTAATACCCAGGTGAGATATCAGATGTTACACATCATATGCGACTACTGTAAGGCTCGTTTTTTACATATGTACATAAATTCCAATGAGGGTAAACAGAAACTACAGAACGGTACTAACTACGATCCCTATATACACCAGGGGTGGCCAACCGGTCGATCGCGATCGACCAATCGATCGCGGCTATTAGTCCAGTCGATCGTGGCAAAAAAAAATAAGTTAACATACTTACCTATAAATATTTTTTAAGTAAAAAATAGGTAGAACAGACCACGCTACGTAAACACCAACTGCTGCACGCATCATCTTGTATGATTTTTCAATCGCCGTTCTATCACGTTATTTATCCTCTCTTCACGCAGCAGCTCAGACGTAATACTCACACTACTATAAATAAGTAGTTACTAAAAATAATTTTCAATTTTATGTCTTAACAAAATACTACGTATAGGTAATTGTATACTGTTTCATAAAAAAATTCAAGAAGGATGTAATTGGTAGATCGCATAGGGTTTCGTCAGTAAACAGTAGATCTTGGGTCTAAGAAAGTTGGCCACCCCTGCTATACACGTACGCTGATTGAGACTACATACTACACACCTGACGTTTTTGAAGAACATCACCAATATGGTCAGTATATCCTACGGCACTCCCTCCTGACTTTTCCACTCGCATTCATCTGCCTTGAAATACTTATCCTTCATCTTTCAATTTTTAAATTTCAGACCAGGAAGATTAGATCAGAAATAAATGTATCCGAAAAAGAACCGGAGTCACCGACATAGCCTGCAGAGTAAGCAAGCTGAAGTAGCAGTGGGCCGGCCATGTTTGGAGAAGGACCGATGGCCGGTGGAGCAGACGAGTCCTGAAGTGGAGACCCTGTATCGGCAAACGTAGTGTGGGACGCCCCCCAGCTAGATGGACGACCTTTAAAAGGTGGCTGGGACATACTGGACGCGGGAGGTGGATTAAGAGTGTTATGGCGCAGCCCGGGAGAGGCCTATGTCCAGCAGTGGACTGCGATAGGCTGAGTTAATTGATAGATAAACGCGATGGTACCCAGCAATTCATATAAAGATGTGTCCAAACATTGAGCAGATATCGTCCGTGCACGGCCTGCCACGCTTTGTTTGGACGGCTGCCGCGCACGAACGCTTCTGTCTACCTGCCGAGCACAAACATTTTTAGTAACTAATTATGTCTGGACGTATCTCTGCGGACGTATTAAAGGCTAAGCAGATTGATATTGCCAACTGCAGTGCGCGGCGTGTCTCGGATGTGCCGCGCAGTACTACCGCGCAAACATTGGTCAGTTTAGTCGTAACTAGAGCGCGGCAGAAATGACGCCGCGTCTTGCTGCCGCGTTCTTGGCGCTCAATATTTGGACACATCTTAACTGAATTATTTTCTGTGTCGGTGCACAATAATGAGACACCGGATTCAAGACATATATAAGTTTGTACGTACAGTAGATAATTGGAGTAAACCTTGAGCATCTCCGTTAGAATTCTACAACAGTTAGGAGAATTTTTAACGAGACTGCTACAGCTAACGACTTGTTGGAAGATACTTTGAGAACCGTAATGTTACTTTTCCATTATACCGTGTGGGTTAAACTAGTGAACTACAAAGATCAGTGTATAATAGGTACTAAGATTTAACGACACCGGTAGAACAACTTCCGTGAAGTTTTCATAGAAATTGTTCGCGATAGAATTTGTCGTGTCGCGCCTGTCTTTGTGAGCCTTTAGATGAATGATATACACACATCAAAAGTGTCTAGGGATCAAGCATTTTTATGCGGATTTCTTGAGATTGAGATGTGGCTTTGTAATAAATTTATGATTATATAAATTTATATGGATCCTTTTTGGTGCATTTCATAATTTGAAACAGGAACTGTTAATCAAATTCGAGTAAAAGATGAAAATCAGCTGTCAATATTTTCCCTATAAAAACATACAACGCATTGAAGACATTATTAGTGCTACTGTTTCCCTACTACTGATTAAAACCAACGTTATTATGGAGCGGCGACGTCATTTAAGCAGGGAAGAAATGCTCAGAGCCGTGGGAATGATAGAAGCTGGTTCCCGGCAACGTACTGTGGCTTTAGCTCTGAATACAAGTCAGAGTGTTATCAGTCGACTTTGGACACGTTACCGAAGCACTGGTACCGTGGCTGAGCGCCATGGAGGACGGTATCGCTGCACCACACGGAGACAAGACCGATACATTCAAATCTTAACTCGAAGAGCTCCAACAATAACCGCCATGATGTTAGCCGTGAGGCTTCATCACTCTTCAGGGAACTTAATTAGCGACCAAACAGTCAGAAACCGCTTGCATGAAGTGAACCTTCATTCCCGAAGACCGCTACGGGTACCACCTATAGCAATGCACAATCGTAGGATTCGATATCAATGGGCTCTTGAACACAGAAATTGGGCAGAAGAACAATGGCGTTTCGTGTGCTTTTCTGATGAGTCTCGTTTTGGTATGAGACCGGATACAAGACGTATACGACACTGGAGAACCCCTGGACGCCAACAGCGATTAAAATCCTGCCAGGAAGTCCATCCTTATAGTAGTGGAACCATCATGGCATGGGCGGGTATTTGGATCGGCGGAAGAACTGAGTTGATTTGGATCAGAGGCAACCTCAACGCTCAAATTTATGCTGAGACGATTGTATCTGACGTCATCGTTCCTCTACAAGTGCAAATCGGTCCCTTATTTCAGTTAATGCATGATAATGCACGACCGCACATCGCAAGAGTTGTAAGACAGACTCTCGCCGCAGCTAACATCAATGTCCTGCTCTGGCCTGCTCAGTCGCCAGACTTGAACCCGATTGAGCATGCATGGGATATGCTACAGAGAAGAGCTCTGCCGAATATGGAGGGTATCCAGTCGCAAGAAGACCTTTTTTTGTTGTTGCAACGAACATGGGCGGCCATTCCACAGCGTGATTTGGATGAACTCATTTTGAGTATGCCAAACCGATGTTCTTGTGTTGTTAGTGTTCGCGGTAGAAACACGGATTATTAATTGTTTAAGTTACCCAATAAAATTTTAAAGAAAACTGTTATTTCAGTCTTTTTTTCGAACTTTAATGTTAGTGGTTCAAATGTCAAAAATCCCTTTATTAGGAAAATGGCAAATTTCTTTATTAATGCAAAGGTGACTTGGTTTATCGTTACTGTGACAAACGAAAACACTTTATTTGATGAATCCTTAAAGAAAATTTTAATTAATATCAATCAGGAGAAAAGTTATTGCAAAAATATATGTTGATCCCTAGACACTTTTGATGTGTGTATATTGATATTTAACTTTCCATATTTACTTTACTAAACATAAATTTTGTTAGACTTACTAAGCGAGCCCTCATAGGCCCTGAAATCATTATTAACACTACCCCAAATTTAGAAAATCCCCATTTTGTCTTCTGTTGATTTTATCAATTAACCGTTCCAAACGACGTTTGACATGAAATGTGGCCAGTTTGTTTAAATAGGGAATTATTTTTAAGTGGCTTTTCATGTTTATTATGACATTCAGGAAGTATTTGTTAAGCTTATTAGCGTGATGGGAATGGAAAATGTGATTTAAATTACATCCTCTGTTGCGACTAATGAGAAGAGTTCTCATTTTGAAAGTCAAAACTGACTTCGGGTCGCCGAAGTTTCTTGTAGCAGGGTTATGCGCTTGCACATTTTAACACTTTCACTGTCCATGTTTTTATCTTTTTATCCAATACTCCAGCAAAATTGACCAAAATTAAATAATAGAACCAGTTTCTATTTGTTTCGACGTTTTTAAACAGCACTATTAGCTAGAGGTGAAACTCATACGTCCGTACGTTGTTTGTACCTTTTGGTCTCGTATATAAAAGACTTTCTTCTTTTATTTTAATTTTACTTTGTTTTTAGGGTTCCGTACCTCAAAAGGAAAAAACGGAACCCTTATAGGATCACTCGTGTGTCTGTCTGTCTGTCCGTCTGTCACAGCCAATTTGCTCCGAATCTAATGGACCGATTAAGTTGAAATTCGGTACACATGTCTATATCTGTGACGCAAACACGAACGTGTAACGTAAATAAATGAATATTGAATATAGGGGTCACTTTTGGGGGGCAAACAAGAAAATTTGTATTTGGGATAAATTCATCCCAACTATGGAACCCTTCATTGTGCGTAGTCCAACATGCGTTTGAGTGTATTTTTAATTTGTGATCTCCTGTGTGTGTCTCAATAAATACTTATTCTTTCTTTCATGTAGATAGACAAATTTTTGCTGACGTAGAATTAGTAAATGGCCTTATAAAATATCATAATGCAATATTATTATTGGACGTATGGTGATAGGATTACCAATAACCTTGGTACAGTAAAAGAATTAAAATACACGGATTTAAATGAACCTCGTATCTTTGATAAACAAAGGGTATTCAAATCGTCACCGAAGATAGTTAAGTATAGTCAGCACACTGTGGTCAATAAGAGTCACAGGTAATAAGTATCGGCACCATTACTAAATTTTCTACATAGCTATTCACAAAAATTTAATACGCTTCAGTGCCGAATCGAACATCAATCAAAGTTGTTGACATTCAAAATCAAAAGTCCAAATGACTTTTGATTTTGAATGTCAATTCAAACTAGACTGAGAATAGACACATGAACACTTTTCGAGCGTCAAATTACATAAGACAGTCCCCCAAAACACCCGCCCTTCACCACTTCCTAGTGCTTTAGCTGGGAGGAAGAAGTGGCGCAACAAACTCCCCAGCAGCACAGCTATCTGTTTAGTTAGAAAAACTAGATTCTATACAATAGTTTGCAAAAATAATTCGCAATCACATTTACAGTGTTTAGAGGGAGGAGTCGTCTAAACGCTGTTCACAAATCCGAAACCCAAATTTTTTAACAGTTTCAACCAAATAAACGACCGCTATTATTTCGCCAGGTATTCGCTGTTGGGGACTATGCTAATCAGGATACCGTTCTCAAATAAAAAATTAAACAAACTGTCATGCGCCATCTCCACGGGCAGACAATCGCGACATGAATCTCGCCGTGCCATCAAAATCAATAGAAACTCTATCAATCAATCTGCACACGGCGAGATCATCGCGGCGATCATTTAAAGACACAGCGTAACTATCGCCGCGATTCGCTCGTCCATGGAGATGGCGCTTAAATGTGTAATTTTCGACTCGGAAGCAAGTCGAGTGGTTGTGAGTAGCTATGCTGACCAGCTAAACTTTTCATCACGAAAAAAGCTGTTGTCGTAATAACACTCGTACCAACCATTAATAAAACAATACTTTTACTCGAAAGCTAAGCACTACTTTCTTGCCCTTCAATTCGAAAATAGATCATCCTGCCTTTGTCCCATGTTACGTAGGGTCGGCGCACCCCGTTTTCTTTTTCCATTCCCCCTATCAACCATCACGCTATCATTCACTCTTTTCTCTTTCATATAATTCCTCACACAATCCCTCCATCTTTTCTTTGGCCATCCTCTCCCGCTCCATCCATCAACTATATTCATTACTCTTTTAGTCATATGCATTTCCTCCCTTCTCATCAAATACCCATACCAAGCCAAACGATTTCCTTTCAGCTTTTCTGTCACTGGCGCCTTTTTCAAACTTCCCCTTATATACTCATTTCTAACTTTATCCATTTTCGTCTCTCCACACATCATTCGCATCATTCTCATCTCCGCTACATGCAATCTTTTTTCATCTTCCTCACGGCCCAGCATTTCCATCCATACAGTACGACAGGCCTTATCACAGACTTGTAAATTTCTCCTTTAACTGGAGGAGCATCCGTGGGTTGCAAGTTGTTCCTGTGACCTGTCGCCATTTCATCCATCCTGAGTCGATTCAGTGCGTTACGTCCCAATTCGAAAATAAATCCCAAATCGTTATGATAGTTCCAGTTAAGTTCGACTTCAGACTTATTAACACGAACTAGTGTTAGCAAACGAACTTGGTCGCATTTCTGCATGATCATGTTTTATTCAGTCTCCTTCTTTCAAAGACTTTGAAGTCGTTAAAATATTCAAATCGACTCCATACAACAGTTTTACAAAGGGTTCATTCTAATAGACAAGTTGTAGTGGATTTTATTATGTTGTTGGTTTTGTATTGTAATCATTGTCTTAGTTCGACTAGATTCTGATATTCTTATTCAATGCTTCGTTGGTCTTTCGGTTTTTCTATAAGTATAGCCCGGAGTCTGAATTTGTGCACAATTGATGATAATAGGGTCGTGGGACTTAAACATAACTGGCGAAATGTGGGTGTACGTGTATTATAGATAAACCTCTGCCCAACCCTTCGAGGAAACAAGTCGTGATGGTATTATTTATTTTTTATTGATTTAAATCACCATTATAACACCTTTACTGACTTATCCAAGGCGATGTTATAAGTCACTAAGTACACAAAACAAAATAACCTGTAAGCAGAGTTACAAAGAATTATAATTATTAAATATTGGACTACCACTATAATAGAATAAAAGTTGTCATGTATAGAGTAATATACTAATATTACTCTATACATGACAACGTTTATTCTATTAAACCTTTTTCAGTCATTATTTGTGCCATTTGAATGAATTGCGGCAGGTTTTGCTCAAATATATCCTCCGATACCGTAATACCGTTATGTGTTCTTATTCAAAATTACGCGCCCATCCACTGCTTTTTCCCAATATACTTTTCAATTGTAGTAGAGGGGAGCGCAATTTTAAATTAGTAGATCTGTATCACCATTTCTATGTCTACTTTTTAGGGTTCCGTACCCAAAGGGTGCCAAACAAAACCCTATTACTAAGCCTCCGCTGTCCGTCTGTCTATCGGCGGGCTACATCTCATGAACCGTAATAGGTAGACAGTTGAAATTTTCACAGATTATGTATTTCCGATATTTAGCAACAAATAATATAAATTTATGAAAGAACAATTAAAGGGGGTCCATGGGGACAAGAAAAGTATTTTTTTCGGCGTTTTTTGTTCGATCTTAATACGGAACGGAACCCTTCGTGTGGCACTCGGCCGGTTTTAACGATTAAATCATGTGGATGCCACAGAAATTACAGGAAAATTAGACTTTCGAATAGGTTTGTCTAGAGGGCTTTTATGTGTGATTGTTTTTACTATATCATGTGCTGTTAAACCATGCCTAGTGCTATACACCGTGACGTTTTAGTCATCTTACAAAAGCAACCCTCTTCATGTATCCAAAGGACTACTAAACATTCATAAAAAAAAAGATATATTGTAACGATTTTTTTATTGCTCCTAGAGGCATTTTATGTCGAGTGGCTCTTTGAAAGACGACTAAAATGTCACGGTGTATATCATTTTTTTTTAAATTAATGTTTAGTAGTCATTGGATACATGAAGTGGGCTGCTTTTGTAAGACTAAAATATCACGGTGTATATAACGGTTCTTATTTTCTAATTTCTAAGTTTTTTTTTTTTTTTTAACTTGGCAACTCGCAGTTTTGACCAATAAGGTCTTGGCTACAAACCCGGATTTTCCTGTGGGTGCTTTAAGCTACTACATTTAGAGCCTCCAGCCTGGAGCAAGTAAACTATTCTAAATTAAAGCTAGGCGAACGCTCGCTAAGGGCACCCCCTGTGGAGTACGAACCTCGGCTTAGAGCGTCGCTGGGGGGAGGCCAGCAAGAGGGGACTGGATTAAAATTTGGTTATCATCATGATTATTAGGCGGGGTATTTAAAGCTACGTGCTCAGCTGCAACAACTGCTGGCACCTCGTTTTCGAGCAAGGGTCGGGGAGGAATTTCTAAGTATCGTTATTCCATCATAAATACAAAACTTGCACTTTCACGCAAAGGGCGATGATCTTTGCATTTCAAAGACAAAGACAAAGATCAAGACAATTCACAGGATATGGTACAAGGTTGGTAGGTAAGAGTATATAAAGAGCATGGCTCCAGTCATTTACAATAAATTGCCAAAGACATGGAAAGAGCTTCCGCTTTCATTATTTATAAAGAAACTCCGAAGCTTTTTAGTGGCGAAAGCATATTATAATATTAAGGAGTTCCTAAGTGAGAAATATTTTTTAAGCTAGTGTTTACGTATTATTGTTTTTTGTACTTAGTTCATTGTGTAATTTTAAAATTGTATTTAATGATTTAGTAATAAGTTGAATGTTTTAAATCTTTTGCATGCCGACATGGTAAAATATGGCTGAGCTTTTATTTTTTGTCATCATTTGCTGTTACCCATATTTGCAAAATAAAATTATCTTATCTTATCTTATCTTATGTTCAATACACATACGCTACTAAAAGCTGCATACAAATATTTAATTTAAAAAAATATATATATAGTCATTAATTCGGATAAGCATCATCCATCTGGGTTTGTAAACAAAAAGATTACTTATATCTATGTTAGTCAACTTATTATCTATTTGGAAACAAGGCTGTTGTTCGCAATGCATTTTGGAACAACATCACCTAGCAAAGGAGAATCTAACTTATACTAATAAATAAAATTAACGTGTCCGTTTCTAATGTAAAAATAACAGCTTTTTACTAAATGCATATGCAACTCTATATACTTATATAACGAAAAAAAAGTATTTAAAATTTTTGTCTGTCTGTCTGTTTGTGCCGGCTAATCTCCGAAACGGCTGGACGGATTTTGTTGGGAATTTCACTAGCAGATAGCTGATGTTATAAAAAGTAACTAAGGTTACTTTTTTTATATATAGGGTCCGTGAGGGCGAATTCTCGAACTGTGTAAAAATTATTTTCAAGAAGCCATGTTTTAATTTATTTTATTAAAGAAACAAAAGGGTGTCTCTCTTAATACTTTCACCCCAACACTTCCTCATAATATATCGTCTAAAACTCGGAACGTTTAATATTGAACTATTCAGTGATACTCCCAGTCTTCAACAGTAATATTGGAAAAGTTAAAACATTCATACTGTTTGAGTTTCCCGTCGATAAAACGTCATTTAACTGGGGCGTGTCGATTCTCGTGAATACGCGAATTGGGTGAATTGGTAGACTGTTTTACCTACCACAGATTTGTAAAAGTGGAGGTTTTTGTAAAGTTACAGATTTCAGCTGCCAAGGGTGTAAAATCTATAAAACATAGTTAATCTATATCTATAGATATTATAAACTAGCTTCTGCTCGCGACTTCGTTCGCGTGGAAGCCGTAAGACACCACAATGTACTACAATAACAGCCACATTTTTATAAAACTTCCCTGTATACTACGTTTGTAGTTTTATTCTCAGCAGCCGAAATATACAGAGATAATCAAGAATTATTACTCGGGAGCAAGCGACGTACAGTTGTCCGTGTGAGAATCAGCTAGTCCTGAGGTCGACACCCGCAGCCTTCATTCAGCTTTCGGTGTCGGCTCCTGTGACTTGTATTAAAAATTATAGACGCTTTTCGTGTCGGTCTGTGTGCCCGCGTTGTTCTTCTAAACTACGCAACGGATTTTGAGCCGATTTTCACCATCATTTAGAAAATTTATTCCGGAAGGTTTACGTCTAATACATTTTAATATGAAACTTATATATAATTAAAAAATCTTGATGTTCTGTCAATTTGTAAAACCCGTTCGAAGCTGGGGCGGGTCGGTAGTCAACTATAAAACATCTTTCTGTCTCTATTTCAAGAAGGATATATATAGCAATCGAGTGATGAGTGTATTTTGGCAAGGTGGATAATTTCAAAGTCAAAACGTTTTTTTTTCAAATAGTCACATAAAAGGCACTTTTGAACGGCAAAAATTAACAAGCAAATTAGAATGATTCTAGTTGCCCCTTCCAGGAGTAGTTTCTTAAAGAGAAAAATGGGCAAGAAACTAAGAAGAAGTATCTTAAATTGTCTAAATTGGATTAGGAAAGATCTAAATATAGGCCAATCGCTTAAATGAGTCCGTTCCTGAGGTAGCTGCGTGGTGCGGGAGTGGTGTTGTGTCGTGATGCGATCGCTCAGTGATTCGTCATCATGTGACAACTGTCACCCCTCCCGCACCGCGCACGGACTCAGTTAAGCGATCCGCCTGTAGATCTCAGTCTTCAGTATAAGGTTCTTCATTTCTCATGATATCAGTCTCAAGAATCTGATGTAAAGTTTAAAAGGTTATTCTTTCAGGGCGAACTGACTCAAATTTTAATGAACATATCCTCGGTGTCAGTATTCATGAATGGTGTCATGGCGTCACTCTTATATATACATGCGTATAGCAGAGGGCTCAAAAGATCACCATCACATTCTGCCTAACCTTTCCCAACTCTATTAATGTCAGCTTCCTGTCTAACCGGGTGCAGCTGAAATCCAATATTTTACATGGAGCAACTCCCTATCTGACCTCCACAACCCAGTAACCGGATAACACGATACCATTATTTCAGGCGACGCAGGCCCATAGATAAACATACAAACCTTAACCTTAACATACATATTTTTATTATTTAGCATTTAAACCATGGATCATCATCATCAGCTTACAGCAGTCCACTGCTGCAGGCCTCTCCAATTGCACGCCATTCAGCTCGATTCTCGGCAACTCTCATACAGCTGCTACCAGCCACCCTGCTAAGATCGTCGCTCCACCTAGCCTGAGGGCGTCCTACCTCACGTTTGGCGATTCGCGATCTCCACTCAAGAACTTGTCAACCCTAACGGTCATCGGTTCTACGGCTAACATGGCTGGCCCACTGCCACTTCAGCTTCTTTCTCTGTGAGCTATGTCGACAACTTTGACCTAAACTTGACTTTACTTTGACTTATGCCATAGATACCAAAATGTATATATGTCACCGTAACATTGTGCGAACCGTTAGTTTATAATCTACCGGTACTTATTTCTGTTAAATTATAAACTGTCGAAAAATTGTGAACTGCTACAAACCTTTTACAGTTTAACGCATTATTTTTCTATAGTTTATAATCTATCCTTGGGAAACCGACAAATTGTGAACTGGTATCAAAGATTGCGACGTAAAGCACCTTGCGCTAATACTAATAAATAGCCTGCCTAGTTGCGAGCAACTTGGAAGTACCGCTCGCTCGGCTCGCGCGCCGCTGGTAACAGTTCCAACCTAACCTAACCCATTTCTCCCAGTTAAAAATTTTTCGACAGTTTATAATCTAATGGAAATAATACCTTTAGATTTAAACTAACAGTTCTCACAATCTTACGGTGACACATACAAAGTACGCCTAGCAATAACGTTTCTCAAAGCCATTTATACTAAACTAAGGACCTTTTATAATTACTGGCTGTGTCTAACCTTTGTTCAAAAAGTTCTGCAAGTGACGTAATATGAATAAATTGAGGGTACAATAGATTTTATTTTCATTCCGATCTTGAGCCGAAGTCGCACGAAGTGGTCACGAACATTTGTTGTTCGTAATTTGATTTTTAACTTATGAAATTGATATCCATTTTCCGCGTAATTTGAACATCACGTCTGCGTAGTTCGCTAGTTAATTTAAATTGACCCTTTATAGGGTCAATTTACACCGCGGCTTCACAGGTTTAGGCAGAAGCAAGGATGCTTCTCCACGATGACAGATGATACTAATATAGAGATGTTTATCGAAAAAGTAAGAGAACATACTCTTCTATACGATGTGAAAAACCCTGGATATTAATGATAAATGATAAATGATTTTTTGTAAATAGGTTTGTACAAACACTTTTACACGTCAATCATATTTTAAAAACTAGATGAGGTCGGCGTTTCCTATCTGACTACTCTGAGAAGAAAGGCCGAAACAAACTCAGAGGTCACAGTCTCTTTTAAAGTCCTGACATAATCTTGGTCAGATCATGTGAAGACCATGTAGATTGGTGTCTGGAGTGGTCTTTTGAGGAAAGCATCACACAGATTGAGAGGGCCTGTCCAGTCAGTGCACGCATTTGTCAGTTATCGTGCAGCTCAACTCAGAATTAAGGAGCTCAACGATTCGACGAACAATACCAAAGAAAGGACATTTGGGTAGGCCGCATAAATTACTCAAAACTGTCAGACTATAATTAGAACTAAGTGAGAAAAAATGAAAAACAAAAAGAAAAAGGAATGACCCACATAGTCTTCACATTCACAATAATTTAAATAATATAATACTTTAAAAGTATATAAAATTCATTAATGTCAATGTGTATATAAAAACCAGGAAATAATCTTGGTCAGAGCATTTCATTTGAGGACCATGTAGATTTGTGTCTGAAATGGTCTTTTGAGGAAAGAACCATACAGATGTGAGTGGACCTGTCCATTCCATGCACGCATTTGTCAGTAATCGTGTAGCTCAACTCAGAACTTAAAAGGAGCTCAATAATTCGACGAACAATACCAAAGAAAGGACATTTGGGTAGGCCGCATAAAGTACTCCAGATGATCATTAAAAGTAACTGAGAAAAATAAATAAATATATATATATATATATATATATATATATACATCTTGAAGGACATGTTGCGTCCTACATGGCGTTATTTACCGATGATGCTGCGTCCCACTGACTTTGTGCGTCCGGAATACGGACGCAAGATTGACCGACCCTCATTTTTAGCCCAAGGGTCCCTTATGATCATTAGAATGCAAGGGCGAAAAATTGGCATGGACGTAATTCCATCACTACAATGCCTTTTAGCGTATAATATAGTTCCGCCATCGTCCGACTGAAATTTGGAGGGTGCTAGTGTTCAGCGTATAATTTCCCACGTATACTTTGAGTTCAGTTCACCGATCTTATCGTGTCCATTGAATATCGTACTTAATTTGTAAAGTTTTTATCATGTTTTCGTGACAACAATCTTGCGTCTCTTAAATATCCTTAAACGGGCACTAGGTACGGTAGCTGAGGGGCCTATTCGGGGTTCACGAGGGACCATGGCGCGGGGCGCGGGGCGGCGGGCTTCAGCGCGCTCGCGTGCCGAAGTTTGTAAACAAACAGACATGTGCCGGCCGTGATGTACGATTGTCACCAAAGTGAATTATTTGCAAGAGCGTTAAAAGTGGTTATTTATTTGGTTTATTATTATAGTTAGTGATTATAATAATATATGAATCACAATGAAAAGAAGTGCAAGGATTCTTAAATTGGCAAACCGTAAGTACTTACTTTTTACTACTTAAATGAAAATTATAACACGATTTATCTTATTATAATACCTATAACATCAAGCTAGTAAGTACCTACTTACATTTAAACATGTTGTCTGTTTATAATATTATGATGAGCTTAGTTTGCGTTAAATTGTCTGTGAGTGAACGTGAGTAGTCTGCAAAAATGGTTGTTGTGATTGATGTGGATACTTTTTTTAAAAGAAATGATTTTATACATTTTTATAAAGCTAAACTGCAATGGCCTTGGGATTCAACGCATTTCATTTTGCAAAATTGGTGCATACATTGTCATACGAGTATTAATATTACTAATTCAGTAGTTGAACACTTTGTACTACCCATGAATTTCGATGACTTTAAAAGGCTTTATAACTCTTCTTTCAAGTGGTGTAAATTTTGCGAATATGCCATTTATGATCATTTTCCAGAAGACGAATGTTTTTGTAATAACCAGTAATAATCAAAAGGTACATGCTTCTATATTACTTAACTACCTATTTGATTCTTATATCGTAATATCATCCTACTTCGTACTAATACCTATTATAAACGCGAAAGTTTGTATGCACTCACGGCTGTTATCCCAGAAGGGGTAGCCAGAGGCTTTTTGCCACTTCACACAGTTCTCAGGGCGAGTGCGTTAGCCACTGCGCCTCGGAAGTTTAGGTATGGTGTTTGTGAGTATGGATGGATGGATGCTTGTTACTCTTTCACGCAAAAACGGCTGAACGGATTTGGATGAAATTTGGTATGGAGTTACATTACATCAGACAACGTCATTACAGTTAGGTATATAAAATCTTTTTAACCCCTGACGCAAAAAGAGAGGTGTTATAAGTTTGACGTGTTTTTGTGTGTATGCGTCAGTGCGTACGTGCGTGCGTGCGTACCTGAGTGTGTGTCTTACTTTTTATAGGTTTTCTTGTTGTTGTTTGCTTTTGGGTCGAGGGTATTTAAATTTTTTATTGTTTTATAATAATACAAATATATCTGTTTTGTTTTCAGAGAGACAGGAAGAAAAAGAAAACCAACCAGAAACCTTACATGAGGTACGTATGTTTTAACTTAGACAAAACACGACTTACGTACACACATTTTTTTTTACATACTTACCTGTCCAACTCCGGACTTACCTGTTCACACCAGCCTGTGCCTCTAAGCTTACCTGTTTATACATACTTACCTGTCCAACTCCGGACTTACCTGTTCACACCAGCCTGTGCCTCTGAGCTTACCTGTTTATACATACTTACCTGTCCAACTCCGGACTTACCTGTTCACACCAGCCTGTGCCTCTAAGCTTACCTGTTTATACATACTTACCAATCCGTCTCTGATTTACCTATGTAGACGTACTTACCTATCCAATTCTGAATTTACCTGTTCACATCAGCCTGTGTTGGTTCGAGTTTCCCAGCTGAATACCTAATAGCTACTGCTGTCTATTCATTAACTTTACATTAGTCTCTCTTAAAAAAAGAAAAAAGTACCTATGATGTCTCGTTCATCTTCAATTTCTTCTTTTAGTGTTGTTAATCATGTATTTTATTGTATGTATCTCTGTTTACAGGAATTATCTGATTCAAAATCTGGTTCAATATCTGACTTTTCTGCGACATGTTCTAATTACACTCCACCGAGACACGAAGTAAGTTTAACTAAAATACTTCATTAATTCATTAATAATAATATGCTAACGGCTGTTATCTCAAAAGCGGTAGTACTCTAAGCCGCAGCAGTCCTTAAGCCATGTCAGAAACCTTCTAGGTGGCTTAAAAATATCTGCGAGCGCCAATTCAGGATTGAGATCGGGGATAGGTAATTTTGATGTTCAGCAAGGGATAGACAACACTTATATCACTAATCAAGTTGTTACCTTCATATTAACGAAGGAACAATAGTAAAGTGCAACAAAATATAATAAGCTTTTTTTTTTGTTGCAGACCAGTTCTGATGATTCTTTTCGCAATGAATTTGGAACTTCGAATAATTTAACGCCATTAGAATGTGTTTCGAACTTCGATTCATCGGTCAAGGAGCCTATTAATCTTAATTATAGCGAAATTAGTCACATAAGCGGTTCTCCATGTAGTGTATTTGTAGAAAGGAAACTTCTTCAACCTTATAAAGCAGATGAATTCGTACCAAATCAAGGAATACCTCTCGATGTTAATAACTCCTTGTCTAATGTATCTTTCAAGCCACCTAATAACATAAGTTTAA
Source organism: Omphaloscelis lunosa (assembly GCA_916610215.1). Taxonomy (NCBI): domain Eukaryota; kingdom Metazoa; phylum Arthropoda; class Insecta; order Lepidoptera; family Noctuidae; genus Omphaloscelis; species Omphaloscelis lunosa. The sequence goes on along the minus strand of OU744266.1, from coordinate 4,523,677 downwards.
GTGAAGTTAGTTGTAAAAGCAGTTCTCCTTGCAATGTAATTGTAAGTAGGGAATTTCCACAGCCTTACAATGAGTCAGAACCAAATGAAGAGATTATTTACGATATTAATAGTGAATCTCAAAACGAAGATAATTCTAATGATAGTACAACAATTATCCAAAAACAAAAACCCAAAAGTTTAAAGGTTCGAGATAAAGATTATTGATTACTGTGAGTCATTTGTTTTAAATTTTGCTCGTCATTTACTTCGACACCATATTTATGAAACTGAAGTCCAAAAAATTGTGTCAAAACCTAAAAAAAGTCTTGATAGAAAACAATTAATTGCAGCTCTACGTAAAAAAGGAAACTACCTTGTAAATTCAAAAGAGGTCACTAAACCGATGCGAAAATTCAAATTTACTGATTATTTGCCATGTACAGAGTGTCTGGGATTCTATTCTAAAAAACTATTGTGGAAACATAAAAAGAAATGTAGTGGTAAATCAGGGAGTAAAAACATTCAATCTGAGGCTCAAAATCTACTGATACGTCATCTTAAAATCGACGAAAAACTTAAAGAAACTGTATTTCCCCGAATGCGGGCAGACAAAATATCACTTATTGCAAAAAAAGATAACCTTATATGTGCTTTCGGATCTCAATATTTAAAAACTCACCGAGAAAAACATTTCGTTAACGTAGTGTCTAGAAAAATGAGAGAGCTTGCAAAATTATTACTCGAATTAAAAAAGATTGATCCATCCATTAATGACTTCTTTTCTGCCTTAAGACCAATTCATTATGATATCATTGTACAAGCAACCAAAATACTGGGAAATTATGACATAGAAAAAGATAGGTATGAGACACCTACGTTCGCAATGAATCTGTCCACCACCTTGAAACAATGCTGTAACATTGCAATAATGTGTGCATTAAAAAAGCAAGGGCCTTACACGGAAGTAAATACTGGCAAAATAGAAGCCGACTTAAAAACTTTGATTCAACTTATTGAATCAAATTGGAAATATGATGTGTCTACACAAGCTGCAACAGATTTAAACAAGAAAAAGTGGAATAAGATAACTATTGTGCTTTTAGCAAATGATTTGAAAATTCTTAAAGAATACCTAAATAAAAAATCCTTGGATGCTGCTATAAAAATTAAAGAAGGCTTACAAACTACTGAAACATATAGACAACTTTTAGAGACTGTGTATTGTAGGGTTTTATTATTAAATAGGCGCAGGCCTGGAGAACTTCAAAGAATTACAGTGCACGATTATTTAGAAAGCGACAATAATGATAATAATAAGTATGAAGAGTTTGATCGTGCGCTTACTGCTTCAGAAAGGATTCTGGTAAAGAAATTTAAACGTGTTGTCATTAGAGGTAAACGCGGCCGCGGAGTACCAGTTCTGTTTAATAAAGAAGTTCAAGATGATATTAAATTATTATTATCGATTAGGCATATTTTTTTTGCTTCGACACCAAATCAATTTTTGTTTGGTAATCCCGGTTATAACAATACAATTTATGGCTACAAAGTTTTGGAAAAGCATGCCAAATTATCAGGGGTGAAACAGCCTAAAGCAATATCCTCTACAAGGCTAAGAAAACATTTGGCCACCTTATCACAAATTTTTAGCATGTCTGAAAATGATATGGAGCAGCTGGCTACATTCATGGGCCATACTAATGAAGTACATAAAAAGTCTTACAGGTTGCCAGATGACGTATACCAAACTGCTAAGATATCAAAGCTTCTCATTCTTATGGAAGATGGAAAAGCAGACGCTTACAAAGGAAAATCTCTCGAAGAGATTGATTTAGATTTGAATGAGGAGCTAATTGAAGAGCCCGTGGATAACAACGAAATTATAGACTATGATCCTGAACCTGAACCTACTTTAGATGCTAATTCTGATTACGTACAAACATATTGTAATTTAAATGACTTATCTCAGGCTGGACCATCTGGTATGCAAAATGATTCTCAACAACTTATTAATGAACCCGTGTCTCAATTAGGTAACGAAAACAAAATACGAAAAGGAAAAAAAAGGACGTTGGTACCTTGGACAAAGGAACAAAAAGACGTAGTTACAAAATACTTTAAATTTCACATAAAAAATCACCAACCGCCTAAAAGAAATGAATGTGAGAAACTAAAAGAACAACATGTAGATTTACTTAAGAATAAAGACTGGCTAAAAATAAAGGTATTCGTCCAAAATATTTACTCTAAGGCTAAGAAATGAGAGAAGAAAATTTATGTTTAAAAAAAGTATGTTTTGTTTCAAATATTTTTACTTTGTTAATGCATACCAATGATTAAGATACTTATAATTATGTTTGAATTGATGATTAATACCCGGTTTCTGAGGTCCGTATCAGCTGTTTATTTATTCCATAACTTTATCTGATGTTTAGCTGTCATTAAACTTTGTTTAAAAACGATTTTACTGACATAACTGCAATTACATAAGCAAATGCCTTTAAAAGCATTTTTAAACAAAGGACTTAATAAAGAATTAAAAAGGTTGTCTGTTTATCGAATTAATAATTAATGAAGAGATATCTAACAGCACCTCAGAAACCGGGCATGAGACTTTTAGTTGTAGCCACTGACTTATTTTAATTATAATATAAAAATTACATGTTCCATTGTAATGAAGACTGATTGATCTTCATAATTAAGTTTTTTTTTTTTTATTAGGCAAAGGCAACTAAAATTGTTAAAATGTCAGTTAAAATGTTTTGATTTTTATGTTTAGATACCCATTTTTTTCACAAAATTTTAAATTGAAAGAGCTGCAAATGGAGTTTAGGTTGTAGATGGAGTTTACATTTCTTTTAAGTAGATATCTAAAACAAGAATGACAACATTGGGTTGATAAAAAACCCTACTGATTTCTTTTAATTATAATATTTAAAAAAATACATGTTCCATTGTAATGAAGACTGATTGATGTTCATAATTCAGTTTATTTCGTTACTAGGCAAGGCAGAGTAAATTTATGTTTATTATTATGTCAATGTTAAATTGCATTGATTTGTTGATTGAAAAGTTTTTATGTTTAGATACACATTTCTTGTAAAATTTAAAATAAAACATTAAATGTTTTATATTACGATATGCCTTTTATTCCGTATATTCACCTGCATAAATATGACTAGGTACTATTATATTATTCGTATCATGAAACTTCCTCTTTCTACCTTTGAACCTACATGTTCACATCAGCCTGTGCATCTGAGCTTACCTGTTTATACATACTTACCTGTCCAACTCCGGGCTTAACTGTTCACACCAGCCTGTGCCTCTGAGCTTACCTGTTTATACATGCTTACCTGTCCAACTCCGAACTTACCTGTTCACACCAGCCTGTGCCTCTGAGCTTACCTGTTTATACATACTTACCTGTCCAACTCCGGACTTACCTGTTCACACCAGCCTGTGCCTCTGAGCTTACCTGTTTATACATACTTACCTGTCCAACTCCGGACTTACCTGTTCACACCAGCCTGTGCCTCTGAGCTTACCTGTTTATACATACTTACTTGTCCAACTCCGAACTTACCTGATCACACCAGCCTGTGCCTCTGAGCTTACCTGTTTGTACATACTTACCTGTCCAACTCCGGACTTACCTGTTCACACCAGCCTGTGCCTCTGAGCTTACCTGTTTATACATACTTACCTGTTTATACATACTTACCTGTCCAACTCCGAACTTACCTGATCACACCAGCCTGTGCCTCTGAGCTTACCTGTTTGTACATACTTACCTGTCCAACTCCGGACTTACCTGTTCACACCAGCCTGTGCCTCTGAGCTTACCTGTTTATACATACTTACCTGTCCAACTCCGAACTTACCTGATCACACCAGCCTGTGCCTCTGAGCTTACCTGTTTATACATACTTACCTGTCCAACTCCGGACTTACCTGTTCACACCAGCCTGTGCCTCTGAGCTTACCTGTTTATACATACTTACCTGTCCAACTCCAGACTTACCTGTCCACACGTGCCTGTGCCTCTGAGCTTACCTGTTTATACATACAAACTTACCTGTCACTCGTCAAAAATTATTTTATTGCTTTTTAAGATTTTGTAGACCACCAAAGTGAAAATACCTACGCTATACATAGGTATTGTCACTTTTGTATGCTAACTATTAATTATTTATTATCTGTGCCTGGAGTCATTATAAGCCCTTATATAGGTGGAAGCCTCTTGGCTGATAAGCTGGATACAATAATTCAAAAACAGTATTCGGAACCAATCTGAATTCAATAGTAGACGGATGTCATTTAGTTATTATAATCATTATGATATATGCAGAGCATTATACGGAATTGATTTAAACATACATTTGGATGGAGGCGGGAATGTGCATGCAGTGTTTTGAACGTATACGGAGATATTCAGTGTGCAAGAAAGATTTAAGAGTGAACGGACGCACTAATTCAGTTATTCGGAACCAATTTGAATTCAATAGTAGATGGATGTAATTTAGTTATTATAATCATTATGATATATGTAGAGCATTATACGGAATTGATTTAAACATACATTCGGATGGAGGTGGGAATGTGCATGCAGTGTTTAGTAAGTATACGCAGGTATTCAGTGTGCAAGAAAGATTTAAGAGTGAACGGACGCACAAATTCAGCTAGAAATATTTAATTTGAATATCACCATTTGACGTTTAAATGAAATTTGACGTCGACTACTGATATGATACTGATTAAAACATCTTACATACGCATTGAAAACATTAAAAATCTCACTACATTCAGTGGACGCCGCAGGGTGGTAGTTTGTAAAGACGCAAGAAGTCCTTCGCGATTTATATATATATATATATATGTATATATATATATTATATTATATATATATATTATTAAATATATATATATATATATATATATATATATATATATATATATATATATATATATATATTTATATATATATTATTATATATTATTATTTTATTATATTATATTTATTTGTTTGTATTGTATATATATATATATATATATATATATATGACCCACATAGTCCTCACATTCACAATAAGAAAAAAAAAAAATATACTTCACAAAGTAAATATTCATGTCATATAAGTAAGTATATAATTTTAAAGTTAGCAAAAAAAAAAAACAAAGTTCCGAAAGTAAAACATAAAAAAATAATAAAATTGGAGCAGCTCAATCCCATGCCTTTTTGTCCTCAATGTAATCTTTAACAGCATAAAAAGCCTTCTGGCACAACTTGCGTTTAGTAAATGATTTGAATTTATTAAGGCTTAGAAATATACGTAGAGGATAAAATATGGGACTCAATCGTTCCGTTCCGCAAGGGCAAACTATAAAAGGTCTTCTTCATCAGAGTCAGACTCTGATGTTAAATATGAGACTGACATAACGCAACAATTTAGGTGCTATACTAAGCTATAGACGTGCGGCTGTGACTATTCACTAAACAAAATGAAGTTCGCTGTTCGCGCTGTAGTCGCGCAGGTGTGCACGATAATTCTCGCGTTAGTTTCGCGTTGTTAACGCTCCCGCTTCGCTCCCGCGCCCCGCGTTGTTGTCACTCAGGTTTGGCCGAAGCTTTACTGGCTGAAAAGTTATGAAAATATTCTCACTTTCATCAAGCAGATACTCCATACCAAAAACCGAGACAAAACAACCCTCTTTCCGTCCTCTGAAACCTCCCTCTACCAACAAAGCCTCTACTAAAAATCCCTTGGAATTTGTGACTTTTCATCAAAGTCATACGAAAGCTCGCCTATCATCATCTGTTTTGTCAAAAAAAGGTTTTGCAATAAAACTGAGCCTTCGCGGAACACAAATTATTTGCGGACGTTACCCGCGACCCGGATAAATTATTCATTGCAAGTTTTATTCTGAGGGACGATGTAAAAACTTTTTTCTCCCGATTGACCTTTCCTTAAAAAACCCTAAGTCAAAGCATTTCTTGAAATAAACTAATTACAAGCACTTTTGAATTGTCAAAGGGTCGATCAGCTAGAAAGATGAAGCTAGTTGCCCATTCCAAAGCGTAGTAGAATATGGAGAAGAACGGACAAGAAACTCCATGGACACTTTTAAATCAAAATATTGGTAACATTCAAAGTCTCTCTGTGAAAATACCGGTACTTACTGGTACCCCAACAGAGTTGCAGAAATGCAGATAAATGGCCTTTTCTTCAAACTTCTTAATACTTAATATGAGGTTTTCTTATAAACAGTACACGATTCTGGATTGTATTACGTAACACGTTAGAGGTATGAGGAACAGGATGTAAAGTTCACTCATCCTCTATAGAAAAGGGAGGATCCTCCGACCAGACAGGTGTCGTGTCTGGCGGGCACCTGCCCAACGATTGATGTCGGAGAAGATATATGCTGTTAGCGCGGTAAACTCTAATTGCGCGATGCAGGATTTGTGTGACGTCAGGATTTTGTGTGACGTCAGGTCTTTGATGCGTAGTTCGCATGTGGCGATGTAGATCCCCAACACATCATTCTTAGTTTGTGGTTAATTCTATTTTGTGGCTGTATTCATGATGGAACAGGAACCCTAGATACTGACAGCCATATGCAGGTGCACTAAAAGTAATTACAAAGTTATTTTTAAATTATAATATCAACTGGAATTTTTAAACATATTGACACAGGTTTAATAACCATATATTTTGCACTTACTCATTCACACACATAAACACATAACATCACGCCTTGTTTCCCCGAAGGGTTGGGCAGAAGTGTCCCTGTAGCAGGTTCACCCACATTTCGTCAGTTATGTTTTAAGTTCCATGTAATATGGGGCGAGCCTATTGCCATCAACCGGGCACAAATCCAGACTCCAGGCTGAGAAATTTCAGATAGAAAAACCCAATAACACTTAGCCCGACCTGGGAATCGAACCCAGGACCTCATGCTCAGCAGTAGCACTTGCGACCACTAGACCAACGAGGCAGTCAGTGTTAGGTTATTGCCTGACGGTCTGGTGGTGCGCACAAAACAACAATGTTGCAGATTGAGGGAGCTCAAAGAGCAGTTTTGAAGGACCTTGTGAGGAAACCAATCCGCTTTCCTACGACATCACTTTAATCTCTCTGCCAGGTCCTGACTGTCAGACAGTTGTTCATTTCTCAAGCAGTACTCCGTAAGCATACCCAGATGAATTATGAACCAGTTAGATCTAACAGTAGACGCCGTTCTAATAGAGTCTGTGATGTAAAGCCTCGTACAACTGTAGCTGCACGTCGCCATTTTACCTACATGAGCTCAAAAATATATAATAGAATAAATAAAAACATCTACATCTATTCTCTTACCAGAAATGAATGCAAGAAAAACTCGACATTTTATTATAATCACTTACTTGTAGAATAGAATAGCATATTTTTATTTCAGACGGAGTCCATAGGGTTAGTGACAATTTTACTTAACATCTAGTGTTACTAGGTACAACACAGATTATAACAAAATTAAAATTCAGCGTGCAGCTGCATCCACCTCCGCAACATCGGGGAATCTCACCGATCTGCGAACACACTGAGAAAACTTATGATGCTACAGAAAAACTTGTGGAAATTTAACATCTCGGAAAACAGACCGATACGACACACAACACACAACACAGCCTCACCCTCTCTTACTCAACATTAAGTACTCACACACACGCCACTTATCTCAAAATGTATTATTTTATAAATTTCTTTACTTTAAAATATTCATTAAAATACCTTTGTTATGTGTTCGTCTTGGAACAACCTACCCTGTCACTAGGAGTCGGGCGTTGGGAGATACGCCACAGTTTTAACTATTGCAGCTATCATCGTTTAACATTTTTGTCTTTGTATTTGTTTTTTGTTCCCAATAAACGAGTTTGTTATTTATTATCATTAACTAATTGAAACGTAAACAAGTTCACTATGCAAAAGACATAAATAACAGCTACAGGTTTTTTTTAACTTATTGTATAATAAGTTAAAAAAAACCTGTCTGATCCGAAACGCACATGGGTATTGCAATAATAATATAAAAAGATTTTTTTTAAATAATTATTGAAAATAAAAAAGTTATGTACAATTCACATTTTTAATACCAAAATTACCCCAAATACATCAGAAACTAGCAAATTTTCGACAGGGGTCATAAGTTATGACTTGTAGACACCAGCTTAACGAGGGCCGCCCACGCCCCATGTAACTAATATTACATAACATCACGCCTGTATTCCCCGAAGGGTTAGGCAGAGCGAAAAGGAGAGGCGAAATTTAGGTGTAATATAGGTACACACCTATAGTACACCCACATTTCGCCAATTATGTTTAAGTCCCATTTAATAGGGAGCGAGCCTATTGCCATCAACCGGGCACAAATCCAGACTCCGGGCTGCTACTGCTAATCGAACCCAGGACCTCATACTCAGCAGTAGCGACCACTAGACCAATGAGGCAGTAACTAATAACTCGGTAGAATTGAACTTTTTTTTTTCTTGAAAATTACCGATACCTAACAACACGCTCACGGATCAGATAGTTTTTTTTTTTTTTAATTTTGTATAGCTGTCTGTATCTTTTATCTAAAAGATAGCATATTTTTGGCGCTTCCTTAGACACAAAGGTCCAACTACGTACATACATAACTCACGCCTTCTTCTCATAGGAGTAGGCAGACACTACAGAACGCCACCTGCTACGATCCTTACATACTCCTTTTGCCCCGTTTACGTTCATACATCTGGTCATACACGCACTGCGGTGGCGAGTACTACGCACCTGACCTTTCTGAAGAACATCGCCAATCAGGTCACTAGTACCTGGGCGACCGAGCTCTGCTCTCGTCAAAATTGAGAATGCTCATTTAATAGTTTATAAGAAAGTTCATACTAATTCCATGCTGCCATGTCATTATTCTAGGGTAGCCATCTTGTTCTAAACTTTGGGTGACCGAGCTCTGCTCGGGTGAAAATACGGAGAAAACGAATTTTCCCAGATAAGAGACATAGCTAGATCGATTTTTCACCCCCGTAAACCTCTATATTGCAACATTCATCGAAATCGTTAGAGCCGTTTTCCAGAAAAAACTAAAAAATATGTTGTTCCCTACATTTTGACGAGTTATGCTAACATAAATGTAGGGAACAGCTGATTTTTTTCTCGCGATTTCAGGTTTAGTCCCATATTAAATGTTGCTCATAATAATGAGTAAAGTCATGTGTTTAAGTTTGCACACTGGTTTAAAACTTACCCTTAATATGGTATAAGTTAAAGTCTCGATTTATGTATAAGGGAAATTAGCTATATTGAGTCAATATCGTATAGTTTTGTATAATTTAGAAGCATTTTTATTTTTGTAAACGTGAGACCATGGAGCCGTTTATTAAGTTATTAAGATGTATGTTGACTTGAAAGAGCATGGCAGTTGAGAGTATGTCATGCTCACTTAAATGTCTCACTGATGGTGGTGAGTATTTTGGATCATTCGGTTCCCTACAAATGGTTGAGCTGGATGGTGCTGATCCACGCGTCATGTTCGTGAACGGGCACCGTCAGTTGAAACTGGTTATCTCTTATCAGCCAAGGCTTATTTTTCATCTTATATTTTCAATTGCTTTTGATTATTTTTTGTACATTTTTCTCACATATAGAAGCAACAAGAATGATGTACCCAAGATTTTGTAATATCTATATTTAAAAGAGTGTCCTTAGAGTTTCTTTCCCGTTCTTCTCCATAGAGATCTACGTTTTGGAATGGGCAATTAGCTTCAACTTTCTGACTAACTGACCGACTCTTTGACAATTCAAAAGTGCCTGTAAATGGTTTAATTGAAATAAATGCTTTGAGTTTGAGTTTATAACATTTAGTTACAAGAAATGGTAGAAAATGGTAGAAAATGGTAAAATGGTATGGTAATGGTTTTGAGTACGTGGTGTCTCTTATGAGATCGGAACGCGAACTGGCCCACATTTAGGTGAACGAGGCGAATGTGCATATTTGCGTTTGATGCAATTATGCATTTTCGCTGAGTGTTCGATTAACTCGAAGTCGTTAGTCGCCTTTCATTCTCCCTTTCAACATGACCAAACGACCTAAGCATAGATATTATTTTCAATTTTAAAGATCAACTATCGAACCAAGTACATGAAACATTTCAAAGTCGGTCCTCGAAATAGCCCCAAATAGGACGAAAATAACCGAAAAACCATTTCTCTATGGTATAAACAGTCGTTTAATCTGAGCGAGGGAAAGTGAAATGTTTCTAAAGCCGGACCCACATTTGCGATTAGTCTATAATCGCGTCGGAGAACCATCATAATTTAATGATTCACTTTGAAGTCTGTTTGTTAGTACCTGGTAGTTTGAATAGTATCTCTATTTGCTTGTTTTTCTGCCGCCAAGCAGCGTTGTTATGTTCCGGTAAGAATGGGGTGCAATTTCAGGCACGTAAGACATTTTAGATTTGTCCCTGGGATGACAACGCAACTTCGATGCATCTGGTTTTCCAGATGTTCACTCGGACGGTGACTACAGGTCGACATAAAATAGTCTGACGTGGTGACATTTGGAACTAAATATTTTACTTACGTAATGCATACCTATCATGATGGCACTACTTTGCCGACAATATCTAGTAGGTTTTGAGTCACCTAAAAGCAACGTTTTTAACATTTTTTTAAAATTCTTTTACTCATTTCCCATTCGAAGTTACCTAAGTGCGACAGTGGCGCCCTCATTTTGTTCAGACTCTTTTTTGCCAAGCTGTACTTACCTAAACGTGAACCGTAATAATGCTGGCCACTCACGAAAATAAAATTAAAATTACATACCATGCCTACAGACTATTATTGTAAAATCATTCACCATTTATACACTTTTAATAATGTTTGCATTCCTAATTTAGGGTTGATTTTATAAGGAGCCGCCATTTTATTGTGACAGGTTATTTAAAGTACCTACCTACATACAATCTATGCAATTAAATTTTACTTCACTTCAGAATCAGACAATCGAATCGCAAGTGTACGCCCAGCATTATACCGATTGAACTCAACAACGACCACTGTGTGTATGATGTATGACTGTTTGTCGCATTAGGGAGCCAAATAAATAGTAATAATGGGGGCAATAAACGGATTATAGTTTATTGGTCCAGCTCAAAGATGAATGGGGAGCAAAGGGATACGGAGATGTTTTTAATGGAGAAAAGAAAAATAACGAGGAGTATAGAGTTCTAGGTCATTATTGGTAAGAAAAAAATATAAATGTTTTGCTTGGAAATTGTAAGTACATACTTTATGTATTTATTATATTTGCAAATGGGACACCAACCGTTTAAAACTAGTATTCAGCTGCATTGATTACACTGGAAGCCGACCCCAATTTTTTTTATTTTTTTATTTTATTCAAAAGGAACAACAAACAGCTACAATATAAAACATAGGAACAAGAAATACATTTAAAAAAATACAGACAATATTGCAGCCCACAACGCTGTTCACGGATTAGCTACAGGACAGTGACAGAGAAAATAATCGCTAGGGTTACAAATACATTTTTTATTTATTTTTTATTAACTAACTTGTTTATAGTATATCTATATAATTTTTATGAAATGGTACACAAAAAAAGAAGGAAAAAAAGAAAGAAGGAAATATGTTCAAGAAAGCTCCTTGAGTATACGACTTCTGAACGTATAGGGAGCACAAACAAAAATGTCTATATGCTCAAAGGTCCTATTGTAGGAATCGACCATTCTGCGAACAGGCGAACGCAGGCCAGAGTTGGACTTGCAAGTACCCATTGAAAATAATCTGCCAGCGCGCACCTTTCGCTTGTGGACTGAAAATAGTTGGGAAAAAAACTAGGCAGATAATGATGACACTCCTTTTAAATGAAAAAAGTACCTAAATATATTTCGTAACAACTTAAATGTACTGTTCAAACGACAAAACAAACCATTTGCGTTTCGTTTCGAAACATCAGAACTTTAACACTAAATTTATGTTAAAAGCAGTACTTTACTACATTAACTTAATGATAAACTAACATTCGAATGACTGACGGGTCACTTAATGTGTTTGTGAACTAAATTGGTACTTTACTTGAACTTAGTTGTTACAAAGGCTCGGAACCGGTTTAAAAAATACAGGTGAAAACCGGTTTATTTGTGTTTTACTCCGAACTTTTCTTAAGAACGTGAACGTTTTAAGAACTTTATTTGAACCTAAATTAACCGGTTTATACGACGAGCGGCATGTCGGTAAACGCGTTGCAACTTGTGACTACTTGTGAGAATACCGCGTAGAATAAAATAAAAAAAACCGGTTAGTAATGCTCTAAACACTCTCGAATCTTTGGATCTTTGAATCTTTTATTTGCCCTCATGTCCAACAGCATTTTAAAATGTACCTGAGCAACTGTCAGCACGGGTTCGTACCTTCAAGATCTACAGCTACGAACTTAGTAGCTTTTGCTGAGTCCCTAGTTCAGACTATCGACGAAGGCAAACAATTGGATGTTATTTACACCGACTTCAGTAAAGCTTTCGACAAAATGCCCCATTCCATCCTAATAAAAAAGCTTGAGGCATACGGTATAGCTGGATCTTTGTTAAAGTAGTTCAAATCGTATCTTTCGGGGCGCGAGTTCTATGTCGTTGTTAACGGGTATCAATCTACAACACGAATTATCACCTCTGGCGCTCCGCAGGGATCACATTTGGCACCAATACTTTTTATTGTTTTCATAAACGACCTTCCCTTATGTCTACAATTTTCCGAGCCTTTTATGTACGCAGACGATTTAAAATTGGCACGTAAAATTGAATCATCAAAAGATAGTGAGCTTCTGCAACGCGACCTTAACCATTTTATCGAATGGTGTCACAATAATAAAATGCAACTGAACTCTAAAAAATGTTACCATACAAAATATACCCGGAACATTAACTACATCAAAACTGAGTACTACATAAACCAGGACAAAGTCCAGGAAGTAGAAGTTATAAGGGACTTAGGAGTACTCTTCGATAGAAAAGTAAGTTTCGTACCCCACATCGAAAGTATAATTAAGAGAGCATCCAAAATGGTAGGATTCATAATTCGAACCACTAAAGGTTTTCGCAAGACTAGCACGAAAATAATGTTATACAACAGTCTCGCACGAAGTATTTTGGAGTATTGCAGCGTTGTATGGAGGCCTCACTTCGCCACCCATATTCTGAGGATCGAGCGGGTACAAAAGCGCTTTATGTGGCATCTAGCTTTTTGTGAAAGGAATTACAAATCATTTCCCTCATACAATTCCCGTCTGCAACATTTCAAAGTACAAACCTTATTGGCACGCAGAGATGTCGCAGATGTTTTATTTTTATTTAAACTACTACGTAACAAAATTGACTGTCCCGATTTACTTAACCTAATTAGATTTCGGGCGCCTTCTAGGTATCCTAGGAAAAGCATAACGCCTCTGTGCCCGCCATATCGAAGGTCTGTGCTTGGTGCAAACTCTCCAATCCCTAGATTATGCAGGATCCTCAATAGCTGTAGTGACTTGTTGGATATACACTGCACCAGTGTAAGTGCAGTTCTTAAGGTAATTTTATTAAGCGATCACGCGGCACACTTGTAAGGATATTGCTGTTTACATTTTGTTTTTTTTTTATTTATTACCTTTAATTTTATGTGTAATTTTCTTTGATCGAAACGCAAATCTCATTGCTACTATTAGTATAATTGTATCATTTGATAGAATAATTCTGTTTACTGTGTTTGTTATGGAGTTGGATACTTTTATATTTTTTTACCTTACCACAGTCAGTATTTGAATTGTTGTTGTTTTAGATTTTTTCTTAAATGTTCAATGCAATTATTTTATTTTGTTTTAGTCTAATTTATAATCTAATTTTAATATCAATTATCATTCAATTTGTATCTTGTTTACTCGTTTACGATCTAATTTATTAATTTAATTTCCACACTTTTTTGAATCTGTCGTAATTTAGTAACTTAGTAATTAATGGTTTTACCACTGTTTTTTGTGCTAGCGGTGTTAACCTATAATTAATTGTTGCACCCGCAATTGTATCCTATTATACGTAATACACAGCTAATGTACTGGCGTAAACAATTGTTGGTTGACCTTAATAAAATAAATAAAATAAAATAAACCGTTTAATCCGAAAAAGCTTTATGTAAAAACTCCTCCAAAACTGGTTAAAAAAACCGGTTGCTACGAGCAGAACCGAATGTAAAGGATTTTGCGTCAAGTACATAATAACGCGACGGTTTGAAAATTTAACCGGTATCCGAACCTTGGTTGTTACTTCTGTTAAATAAGTTATATTATACCGTTTGAATGTTTTTTTCTAGGCTGATATTTGTCATTTTTGTATACAACATTTTTATTGTAATTTAAATGGTTAGACATTAATTTGCATTGGTATTAGCTGTTATTTATAATTAATATATTTCTTTTAAATTAAATATGGTTTGCATGCCCATGTGACCGCAGAACATGAAGAACTTTAATTTAAAAACAGAAATGTACAATTTTCTATGCTTGCAAAGAAATAAATTATGTAATTGATTTGATACGACAGTAAACCGACAGTGTACCTTTAAATTGTTTCTCTTTTTAACGCTGTAGGAATCCCCAATGTGTACTGATCCGGCTCGAAGGACCACAAAAATATGTCCTATTACAGCTTTTTAGGGTTGCGTACCTCAAAAGGAAAAAACGGAACCCTTATGGGATCATTCGTGTGTCTGTCTGTCTGCCGTCTGTCATAGCCAATTTTGCTCCGAATCTAATGGACCGCTTAAGTTGAAATCGTGTAACGTAAATAAAATAAAATAATAATATAGGGATCACTTTTGGGGGCGAAAAAGAAAATTTAAAAAAAAGTTTTGCTAACAGTACCGTGTGACATATCAAATGAAAGGGCTTATTGCGAGGATTTTAAAAATATTTTTTATATAATTTTAAAATAAATACTTCTAAATATATTTGAGAAATTCGATGAAAATATAATAATATTAGCCTATTATTGTTTTGAGTAATGAAATCCAACGGCCTCTTCTCATACAGAGAAGGTATGATCCGTGATCATCATGCTTGCTGAAGACAGTTCTGCGATTTCAGACTTTTATGAACTATAACGCTGTCTATCCACTGGAGCGGAGCGAGGCAACAGAGCGGAGAAATGTGCCAATATAGGAGCGCAGCTCTAAGGCGGAGTTTAGATTCTATTGGTTAATATTAGCACATTTCTCCACTCCGCTGCCTCACTCCGCTCCAGTGGACAGGCAGCCTAAGTCCCGGTTTCCACACGATGTTTTATTTGACCGACGATGTCACCAATGTCGAAAATAAACTCAGAAATGACAAATTAATTGAAAAAGTCACATTGTTAATTGAACCAACAATCTCGTACATGAGATGCGAGGGCCTTAACCACTGGGCCATCATGACATTTTTCTACACTCAAAAACATTCAGTCGTGCCTTTTAGAATCTCAATGTTTTTCTATCAGCGCATGGCGCTAACGCATTTTATTTCCTACGCCTCTTAAATTTCTTCTGAGTAAGCTGATGTTCGCACGGACGTAATAAAATACGGCGATTTTTTTTCGTGCACTTGATTTTCAACGCTCTGCTTAGCGCCGAGAGAAAATCCAACAGTGTGTTTTTTCAACGCGTCCCAGCGCGTTGTATTCTCAACGCTCGGCTTAACACCGAGAGTTGAGAATCCAGTATGCGATAAACTCCCGCCGCTATTTTATTACGTCCGTGCGAACGTCGGCTAATTCCGCTTGGGCTCAATATAAGCTATTGTACCCTGGGGACTGCCGAGTTTATTGCGTTGATATTCTAGCCTATATGCGAGATACATTGTAAGTTACTGATAAAACAGTGGTACACTTGGTAATTGTTGGTACTGCGTACCTATTAAATGCTACAAAACAAAGAATTGTGGCATTACTACTTTGATTGATAATAACAATAATAACCCCACTGCCGTAATTCTACCTTGACGTCGTGACGGGGCTTGCGCGCTCCGAACTCTAGATCTGTGCCGGTAGAGTTTACTTTGCCGGAACAGATCTGTGATGAGGAGCCAGACCAAGAGAGATACTTAAACCCGCAGGGCAGCATGTTGGGCAGTAACGACCCTACGTACTCCATCTCCCGGGAGAAGTCATGTTTCTCACCTATGGCCTGCGTTTATTGGCCAGCTGGAGTGAGCACTGGCCGCGATATTTTTACGTCCGTATTGTCCCACTGCAGGACACAGGCCTCTTCTCATACACAGAAGGCACGAGCATTGATCACCACGCTTGCTCAAAACGAGTTGATGATTTCAGACTTATATTAACTGCCTTTTTGGCCCAGTGGTCGCAAGCGCTACTGATGAGCATGAGGTCGTGTTTTTTTATAACTTCTCTCGCTCTGGGCGGATCGGGAGGGCGTGTCAGACTCTTACTGACTCAAACCCACCCGTGTTCCTTCAGTTGCCATGTTGCCGGGGGCCACGATCTCCCTTTCGGACTCTTTCGCAACCCCGGCAGGCATCAGCCCTAGCGAACCCCGTCACTTCGACATCTCATTGAGGCGCGCGTGGAACACAACGCGCTGTCGACCTGGGCTTGGTCCTTATCGGACGGCGAGCTACTTATTGCTCACCGTCCGTAAGCCCGCGCCTTCCCGGCGCCCAGGGCGTCTCCTCCTGCGGCGGTTAGGGGCGCGAAGGCGCAAAATTCGCCTCTTCCTCACGCGTTCCGCCTCCTCCTTCGCGAGCTTCGCAGAAGGAAGTGACGGCCTCCCATTTTCTCTCGTTGGGTTCGATTGCCAAGTCGGGCAAAGGGTTATTAGGTTTTCTATTTGGAAATTCCCAGTAACAATCTTGAGGAACTTTAGATTTTGACCCCAACCAGTGCGAAATCTAAAATAGGCTGGCCCCCTATTTCATGGGACTTAAACATAACTGGCGAAATGTGGTGTACACCTTTGCCCAATCCTTCGGGGAAACAAGTGGGGATATTATGTTATTAAGTGTTAGCACGAGATATCCTCACTAAAAAAAAAAAGTCTGTTTGACTACTTCCAATAATACAGTCAACAAATCTACAACACTCAACTAAAAACACAATAACACTATCAGAAAACTCCGAACAAACTGGAATAAAAGCCAGCACAACTTGTAACGAACTACAAATTAATTCAATCACAAACTTAACTTGAGAATACATCTTTACAACTCCAAACGTCTTCCCCAACTTAATCTATGAAACTCCATTCATCCCCCACACCGCTTTTATTCATCCTCCCTCCTCCCTTTCATTCATCCCCCCAGTTTTGGATTCCGGGTAACTTTCGGAACGTATCTGATCCCGTTTTGCGCTACATTGCTTCTATTCTTTGGGTAAATTAAACGAATAGAAGTTTTGTTGAATGATCAGCGCCATTCTTGTTAGTGTCACCATATTAGATATTTTTTTAGGAAATGTAGAATCCTGTTGATCCCGTTTTTAAGCTATATCACTAACTCGTTACTGGCTCGTTGGTACGCGAATATCACTGTTGTACTCGGTAGGCGATATCGCCTGATATAGCCCGCTCCACATTCTCTGCAAAACTACACGAGACATACCGAATACGAGAATATAGTCTATATTCTTGTTGTTCTCTCTTGTTCTTCTCGGCAAATGTTCTCGTCGAGACGTCCCGCTGAGAATGAGGAGCGGGCTTATCTCTTATATCTGAACAGGCTTTTAGAAAATCAAAAGACTAAATATTTATACTGCCTCGTTGTTCTAGTGGTCGGCAAAGTGTTATTGGGTTTTCCATGTATTTCTCAGTAGTAGCCCGGAATCTGGATTTATGCCCGGTGCTGCATTGAGACTGAGCGGAACGCGAAAATACCTGCCAAGAGTGTGGCTTCAATTATTTCGAGGATGCAGCGTGGGAAGTCGACGGGTCACGATGGTCTCAGTGTCGAACATTTTAAACATGCGGGAGTCCATCTGCCTAGAGTTTTGTCACTGTTTTTCACTTTGTGCCTTGGTCATTCCTATTTACCGGAACCACTTATGCGGACGATTGTGGTCCCTATAGTTAAAAACAAAACTGATGACACATCCGATATGAACAACTATCGACCCATCTCACTAGCTACCACCATGGCTAAGGTGCTTGACGGTCTGATGAAGGGCTGCCTCTCAGAACATGTTAAAGTGCACGACGCCCAGTTAGTATTCAAGGCGTATCCACCGAGAGTGCTTTTCTCGGCCTGAAGCACACCGTCAAGTACTACACCATGAGAAGGACGCCGGTATACGCGTGTTTCCTTGACCTGTCGAAAGCTTTCGACCTTGTCTCCTATGATGTGCTATGGGACAGGTTGAGGGGCACGGGTGTGCCGGTGGAGTACACAGCGCTTCTCCGGTACTGGTATGCTCATCAGACAAATCGGGTGAGATGGGTCGGTACTCTGTCGGATGAGTATCGAATGGAATGCGGTGTAAGGCAGGGGGGGTTAACCTCCCCGCTGTTATTTAATTTATATGTAAATGAGCTCATCGAGCGACTGAGCAGCACACATGTCGGCTGTCATATAGACGGTATATGTGTCAATAACATAAGTTACGCGGACGACATGGTGTTGCTCAGTCCCTCGATGAGTGGACTGAGGAAGCTTCTTACGATCTGCGAGACGTATGCGGAGGTGCACGGCCTTAAATACAATTCAAAAAAAGTGAGGTGTTAGTGTTTAAGGCACCTAAACAACAGCCCCGTCGTGTACCTCCAGTATATCTCAACGGCGTTGAACTGAGTGTGGTAACTCAATTTAAATACTTGGGTCATGTTGTTACCAGTGACCTACGTGATGATGGGGACATAGAACGCGAGCGTAGGGCGTTGGCGGTGAGGCGCAATATGCTCGCCCGTAGGTTTGCTCGCTGCACGGCAGACGTCAAAGTCAGTTTATTTAAAGCGTTCTGTCGGTCCTTCTACACGAGCGGCCTATGGGTGTCATATACGAGCCGAGCCTACAACGTCCTGCGCGTGCAATACAACAATGCCTTCAGGATGCTGTTGCGGTTGCCGCGACGTTGCAGTGCGTCGGGAATGTTTGCTGAAGCACGTACGGATGGCTTTCACGCCATCATGCGTAAGAAAGCGGCTTCCCTACTGCAACGTTTGCGTAGCACTCGGAACGGCATCCTGAAAATGATTGTTAGCAGAGTGGACTGCCCCATCCAAAGGCACTGGGTAGAATTAGGTATAGGTTTATGTTAAATAGAATTAAGTACTAACAACAATAACATAGCATGTAAGCACAGTTTGTTTTAACCACTAACTACGTATGGACTGCTTAGGTCTGAAATGTCAATCGCCCCCTATTACATGGGACTTAAACATAACTGGAGAAATGTGGGTGTACTTACACCTCCGCCTAACCCTTCGGAGATTACAGGCGTGATGTTATGTTATGTTATATCACTTTACTAGCTCACTACCACACCAAGCCTCTCGGTCAGGGCTCACTTTTGACTTTTTCCTGCCATTCGTGGGCACTGACAGTGACAGATGACATTAGTGAAAGCAGCCACCTCACTACTTGTGTTTTATTTTTTTGGTGGGAAATTATCAAATAACTTCTCCCGCTCTGGGCGGAACGGGAGGCCGTATCAGACTCTTACTGACTAAAACCCACCCGTGTTCCTTCAGTTGCCTGTGTGTTGCCAAGCGTCACGGTATCCCTTTCGGACTTTCCCGCGACCTCGGCAGGCATCAGCCCTAGCGGACCTCGTAATTTTTGCTGACATCTCTTTGAGGCGCGTGTGGAACACAACGCGCCGTCGACCCGGGCCTGGTCCTTAGCAAGCCCGCGCCTACGGTGGCCTGGAATCACCCTTGTGTGACTAGATAGTATTTACCACGTGTTTACATATCTATTTTTTACTTGTTTCGTGATTATTTTTTATTAGAAAACTCTATTAATAATAATATTTCTGTCTTTCCAGAGGAAAAGACCCCAGTTTTTGGCTTAATAATAACAACCGCACGCATCTATCGAAGGGTAAACTGCGCTTGCCGCGGTCGGACCGTCCATTTCATATTGAGACACGTCCGTGCCTCGTTAAGCTGTTGATCCCGGCTGTCATTCGTAAGACCAAAAGTCTGATAACCAGTCTACCAAGGGGTATCATATCACCCAGTAACTGGGTTGTGGAGGTCAGATAGACAGTCGCTCCATGTAAATTAATGTTATTCAGCTGCATCCGGTTAGACTTGTGGGAGATGGGTAGGAAATTAAATATAGTATTGAAATGTAAAAGTGAAGCTGACCTCACAACAAAGTTGGGAAAAGACTAGGCAGATTGATTTTGATTTTGTTTACTTATGCTGACATGATGGATATTTACATGATTAACTAGACTTTATCATAGTATCATTTAAATTAACCCCCAAAGAAGAATGGAACAAACAATTGCTTCCCAAATCTTACAAAAAAAAAAAATAACACTCAATCAACTTAGCCTATCGCAGTCCACTTCTGGACATAGGTCTCAGGCTGTGCCACAACACCCTTTCGTCCACCTTCCACGTCCAGTCTGTCCCAGCCACCTTTTTAAGGTCGTCGGTCCATCTAGCTGGGGGGCGTCCTACACTACGCTTGTGTTTATAACACTACCCCAGCAAAAATAAACTTCCCAGTCATTTCGTGTAGACCGTGCGCCTTGGGACATGAAGTTATTTGAAGAAAAACTAAATAAATTAGTCCTAACTTTGAACGAATCAACAACGCAATCTAGAACACAGAAACATGAGAAACTTTTTTTTACTTTAGAAAGACGTTCAAGATATAGCATTTTTCTGGTCTAAAAAAAATAAGAATAAAAATCTATGTGCAGTCAGAAAAAGCAAACGGAATACCTACGTCAATTTGCCGTGCCATTTCATACAACTGACAAAGAATTACAGTTATGATTTGAATATACGGACAATTTAAGTTGGAAGCCAATTCGCTCAAAATATTATTTTTTCTGACTTTACCTGAATAGAGTTGACATTTCTACTCCGTTATGAATGACTAGTTATTTCATTACCAAGGGTGATAAATATAGCAACAGTACCTTAGGACCATTTTTACGGCTTATTCAACATTCGTTAGTTAAAACAGGCTCATATTTCCAGAAATCATTACTTAATCCATCTGAAGGGACTAAATAAAATCGTCACAGAAGGATAATGTTTGACATTATTTATTCATGCGGATATACTGCGGATATGGCTAGTATATCCTAGCCATAAAACTGTTCATTTTTATTATTCTTATACATATTAATCAAATAAGACCAGGCACTCAGTCCAAACACAATTTCCACGCAAACTCCGCCCCATGCACCCCACCACTCCACTATGTGCTAAACGCTAACACATCAGTAATAAAGTTGAATATCGCGTGCGCTCTTTGGTCATGTTCGAGCATGGAACTAAATGTCAACCAAAAGTCTTAATTCTTATTTCGTTTATAACTAAAGTTATAACTGATCTAGAGAAAAAATATCTTATATCTGGATAATAAACTATATTTTCTTACTGTCATTAATTATTTTAGACGCAAAAGCCGAGTGATCTTATTCTTGTTTCAAATAACCTTTAAAAGAAACATGATTTTCGAAAAAAAAAAATGGGTCGAGCGAAAATGTTCCAATTACGTAACTGCCTTATATATGGAAAGAATAAAATCTAACAAAACATATACTAGAGTTCCACTTTGATTGTATGCGTGACATTTTCAGAATATTAATACAAATTATAATACAATTTAGGGAGCCTCCTCTTAAATTCGCTTTTCGTATAGTGTCTACGTGACCCCGTTTTTCTTCTAACTACGCAACGGACTCTAATGCGGTTTTCACGATGTGTTAGAGAATTTATTCCAGAATTTTTATATTTATAATGCATTATTATTGAACTTACATATAATATAGAAATCTCTAAGTTTTATCAAGACGTAAAAACGGCGCTGGTCGCTCGTGACCGAATGGCTAAAAACCGTGCGAAGCACTTCGCACGGTTTTTAGCGATTCGGTCACTAGCGACCCCCCTGCGGGTCGCAAGTTATTTCATAAACTCTTTAGCCACTCTGACACACATTCACAATTACCCTTAGCTGATATTGACAAACCAGGCTATCTACCAAGTTTACCGCCTAACTTATGGCCAATAAGGCTGACAACAAAGAATGCCGTGGTCTTTGAACGAATAAAAAATGGAGCTATACTTTGATTAAATTCTTTGTAAGGTCCGGACTCCGGATGAACTTATTAATCTTTTTTATGAGGCTACTTGATGGTGGACTTGAAATATATGCTTGACCCTGTAGGTAGTTAAATCTGACATGGGATGAAAATGGCTAGATTTGTAAAAAAAAATGGTGCTTTCTTCTTTATTGTCAGTAGGTATACTGTGAAAATTAAACATATTAACACTTTCGACTCCAACCACTTTTCATAGAACTCATATGCCATGCCGCCTATATATTGGAAGTGAAAACACTGGTAAATTGTGTTTTCAGGGGGTCTTGCCACTATACGGAGTTCCCAACCTTTTAAATTTTTGTTGAATATTTGTAACTTGGGGGGCTTTGTAAGTTGGGGGATTACATCGCTGATAAAAATGCTTGGCTCAATGCTGGTCCTGCTCCACAACCACAACTAATTGATTAACATTTGAAAATATTGTTGGAGCTGCTGAAGACTGTAGGACCATGTTTGCATTGTATAAACTCAATCTCCTTTGTATTATATAATCGCATAGCACAGGTGTGAGTAATATGTACTAAAGAGTTACCATTTACCGGGTAATATGTTTTTCATTGACTTGAATGTGCCCTGGCGCCTGTGAGTATATCATCCTCACTCTAATGTCTTGATGATGGTGGCGTGTGTATTGGATCATTTAGCTCCCTTCAAAATGGTTGAGCTGAATGGTGCTAATCCTTGCGTTATGTTAGTGAACGGGCGCCGTCAATTGCGGCTGGCCATCTCTTAGCTAATGTGTGACCATTGATTTCGCGACACTGTAACGCAAATTACCGACACCGTGGAGTGACATCAACGCGTTGATTACCGTGATGCATGCGGTAAAAGACATCAACGCGTTGATTACCGTGATGCATGCGGTAAAAGACATCAACGCGTTGATTACCGCGGTGGAGATTTTGGATTGGATTTTAAAACCAACGCATATACTGTAATGTTGCATGTTTTTACTTACGGTTTGGTTGTTAAAATGTTGGCCTTTTATCATACGTTCTCTCTAGATAAATGCATGACCATTGTCGGTGTGTTAAATATTCCTGAGGCTCTGTATTTCATTGTTATTGATATTTTCTGTAGATTTTCTTGTTGTGACACTTACCTATGTCAAATGTTAAACTGTCAGTTTCTTTTTATTTTTCTGTTTGGCTTAGTCTATGATGTTACTTTTTGGTTTATATAGTTTCAATTATTTTTATTGATATCGCTAAAACATTGTATTAATTATAATTTATTTTTATATTATGATTGTACAAAATAACTACAAATTAACTATTGTTCTAAATTTCATTTATGAAATTTACGCACTCCAAGGAGGTCCGATTATATTTGAAGAAACCACTGTTTGAAAATGGAAAAGAATATTGACTTTGGAAACGAGCTGAAGGGTATAAAATCAGAGGCCGTCAGAAGCAACGGGCTTTTCGATCTCGGATTCTATCTATCTCCGATTCTATCTCCGACTTTATAATAATAAAAGGGTCTGTCTCTCTTACAGTCCATCTTGGCCTGCCCTGGCCATTCCGTCAATCACTCCCGGCCGGAGCCTCCAACTCCCGAAGACTACCTCCCGCTGCAGGCCTCCTCTGAGGCCCAACCTCCTAAGAGTCATCGACCCGCCGAGGCCATCACCAGCCGCCAATCACTCCCTGCCGGAGCCTCCAACTCCCGAAGACTACCTCCCGCTGCAGGCCTCCTCTGAGGCCCAACCTCCTAAGTGTGCAGTGCCGATCCATAGTGTTAAACTGTGTTTTTGTGTACTCCCCTTGTATATTTTTAATTATATTATAATATTTAAATATTTTATTATATTTTCCCTCACATTTTCCCCCTCTGGGAAAATGTAACGTTACAGTTTGGCGCCCATTCAGCTTACCCACCCCCTCTTCCCTCTCTAAATTCTAAAACTAACCCACCCCCTCTTCCCTCTCTAAATTCTAAAACTAAACTTCCACAAGTTTATCGATTATATTTTGGCTAACTTTTATTCATCACCTCATCCATTACAAACCTTTACTCAACACTTCTTATACTGAACATACCGTAATACTACACCCCCACACACACTACGATTACCATTGTAATCGTCATCCATTCTTCGCTTGTACGTGTTAAAACCATCGTTCGTTCGTTGGTCATTTGCAAGTTGGGGTTTGGCTTACTATACGACGTTCTGTAGGAGAGTATCCTATAGACGTTACCACCTACTCTTTACTCTTTTCCTTTACCTCACTACACTGCATCCCACACACTTGCACACCACTGCGGTTACCATTCATTGGTAATCGTACCCAGTTTTCGCTTGTGTGTGTTAACTTGTCACTAGCAAGTTGGGGACTGGGACACTCCACGACGCCTGCAGGACAATATCCTGTGGACGTTTGTACAATACTGAACATTAATTTACTTTAATCATTACTCCATTTAGTTTGATTTGTTACCACGGCTAAATTCCTTAAAAACTTATACCTAGACTAATATTTTTAAATCTTAAACAATGGATAATAGACCAATAAGATACTCGTACTTCAACAAACTTGAGCTTGAATACGAAGTTTCTATCAGAGCTGAAAGACCTGCTGAAACTTTGACAAATCGGAGATAATTCTATATATATATCGGAGACAAAAATAAAATTGTTACAGTTTATACAATATTATTTATTATTTAGTTTATAATATTGTTTTAATTTTATTTTAGTAAAGTTTTACAGTTTACACTGAAATGGTTCCAAAATCTATCTAATCATTCTGGGAGATTAGCACGTTGGACTCTTCGTCTATCATGCTTTGATTTTGATCTGAAACATAAGAAAGGAATGGATAATTCCGTTCATGGGACATTCCGTTACAAAAGATTCTATTAGCACTAAATAGCTCTGTAAATGCTACCACAGGGTTCTTCTCCTTGATGTCTTTAAGAACTTTCATTTTTATTCATTTTCATAAGTCTGTAAATACTTCATAGGGATAAAACTTTTGGCATTGTTAATTATATTTAGTTTTTATGGAGCGGTGCATAACTCGTTAAATAAGCCATTATGTCGAGCGGTACTTAACTCGTTAAATAAGCCTTAGTGTATCTATATCTTTATCTTATTTTTAAATACTTACTTGAACTTAGATTTAATTTACTTGTACTTGAACTTGAAACTCGCAAGGTTTTCTTAAGCACTAAAGCTTTAAAACCTTGACTATTTTTCTGAAACAGGAAAGTTTTGTAAATATTTAATTTAGTTTTTTTTGGGTTTTAAAAAAGGTGCGGGTTACGACACCTAATTAAAATAAATAAGCCTTCGTAACTTTAAAAAATAATTCCTTGTGGAGTATGCGTCATAGAATGTGAACCATATCCCCTAAGAATGCTGGTGATGTATGATTGAGGGAGCACGAAAGGCGAGTTGTTGAAAGGTGTATGAAAGAGCAAGGTCTTATTTACAACATCTAAATCTTTTCAGTTGATAATTTTCTTGGGTTATGGGGAATCATAATTGTAAGATACTACACACCAGATGTTAGTGTTTTCTTTCTTTTTAATTTTCAGTACCACTGTAAATAGTCTGCTAGATTTGCTAAGTAATGCCCTAAAAATTTTTTCATGGGATTCAAAAATTTTCCGGGGTTGTCGGGGAAATGTAATGTTGCATGTTTTTACTTACGGTTTGGTTGTTAAAATGTTGGCCTTTTATCATACGTTCTCTCTAGATAAATGCATGACCATTGTCGGTGTGTTAAATATTCCTGAGGCTCTGTATTTCATTGTTATTGATATTTTCTGTAGATTTTCTTGTTGTGACACTTACCTATGTCAAATGTTAAACTGTCAGTTTCTTTTTATTTTTCTGTTTGGCTTAGTCTATGATGTTACTTTTTGGTTTATATAGTTTCAATTATTTTTATTGATATCGCTAAAACATTGTATTAATTATAATTTATTTTTATATTATGATTGTACAAAATAACTACAAATTAACTATTGTTCTAAATTTCATTTATGAAATTTACGCACTCCAAGGAGGTCCGATTATATTTGAAGAAACCACTGTTTGAAAATGGAAAAGAATATTGACTTTGGAAACGAGCTGAAGGGTATAAAATCAGAGGCCGTCAGAAGCAACGGGCTTTTCGATCTCGGATTCTATCTATCTCCGATTCTATCTCCGACTTTATAATAATAAAAGGGTCTGTCTCTCTTACAGTCCATCTTGGCCTGCCCTGGCCATTCCGTCAATCACTCCCGGCCGGAGCCTCCAACTCCCGAAGACTACCTCCCGCTGCAGGCCTCCTCTGAGGCCCAACCTCCTAAGAGTCATCGACCCGCCGAGGCCATCACCAGCCGCCAATCACTCCCTGCCGGAGCCTCCAACTCCCGAAGACTACCTCCCGCTGCAGGCCTCCTCTGAGGCCCAACCTCCTAAGTGTGCAGTGCCGATCCATAGTGTTAAACTGTGTTTTTGTGTACTCCCCTTGTATATTTTTAATTATATTATAATATTTAAATATTTTATTATATTTTCCCTCACATTTTCCCCCTCTGGGAAAATGTAACGTTACAATACTAAATCTTGTTAAAGTATACATCAGGTTTTATTTTCCGTTTTTTAATGCTGTATTCTCTAAGAAAAACCAACATTTAAAATGATGATGATGAGCCCTCCGCGAGGGCTCCCGGCATCCATATGTGACTAGGTGAACCCTCCAGGAGGGCTCCGGTACTGAACGTGTTAAGTAAGGTTTGTAATTTAAACTAGCGACCCGCCCCAGATTCGCAAAGTATTTTACGACTTGTCAAAACATTGTTTATTTATTGTGTGTAAGTTTGATATTCTAATTGTGTTTATTTTAAACATAACCCTTTCAGAATAAATTTTCTAAATGATGGTGAAAACCGCATCGAAATGCGGCAGACACGAGAAGCGAGTTTAATTTATAATATGTATACTACGGCGTTCAATAAAAAGTGAGAATGTGAGAATGAGCATGTTACAGGTAACTTTTATTAAATATTTTTTTATTTTTCGAGACAGTCACCTTTTAGTAAATACACTTGGAATACCTTTTTTCTAAACTTAAAATTCCCTTCTTAAAAAACTCTTCCTCCTGAGCACCTTAAAATTCCTGTACTGCAGCGACTACTGCATCATCATCTTAAAATTTCTGTCCTCTCAAATAATCTTTCAACCTCGGAAATACATAGAAATCACTAGAGGCAAGGTCTGGTGAAAATGGAGGATGCTCAAGTATTTCAAAGCCAGCATTTAGAATTGCAGCCATCGGCATCGTAATGGCGGACTTGTGGGCGGGGACGTTATCTTAATGAAACAAGACAATCTTTGCAAGTTTGCCTCGCCGTTTTTCGCTGATTTCGTTCATGTAAGATGCTATGCACACTACTTGGTGAAATCTTTGTTTCTTCAGCAATAAAACGTACTGTGACACAACGATCTGCTAAAACATTTTTGTCGCCTTTTTTAACCATTTCTTCAGTCACTGCTGTCATAGGGCGTCCCAAGCGAGGGTCATCTTTAGTGGATGTTCTTCCAAATTTGAATTCGGCGTACCAACGTGCAACTGTGGAATACGATGGAGCATTTGCCCGTAATGTATCCCGTAAATTTTGATTAACTTGTTCCGTGGTAACATTTTTCAAGCACAGATACTTAATAACCGCGAGTACTTGAATTTTTGAATTTCCATTTTAACTAAGAGTCTACAATCTACCGCAAACAAATGACTTCTATTATTTAAAAACAAAAGATTTTTTTTTTTTTTTTAGGCATATAGCAGATATTCCAGCTTTACCAGCCAGTATTTACTTTTAATACTTCCAAAGAGTTTGTACCTCACTCTCATTACTCATTGAACGTCCCTAGTAAATATAGAAGATTTCTGTTCTGATCAAAGAAAGGCTAATTCAATCCAATACCTGCGGACAACGTAACCAACAGTCGAGTATATTATCTGGAAAATAAAAATGATAACTTTTTGCAGGAAAGTATTAAGTTATTTAACACGCAAGCACTTCTAAAATAATAATAAAAGCATGTTAATAATGCACAGTCTCTAACAATCTGTGTAACAAAAATGAAATGCTGCGATAAGCGCATCACTTCAGAACCGCTGAACCGATTTGGCAAATTTTTGTTTTAAAATGTACGTAATAGTCCGAATTAGGTTGTTACGTAAAGAATGAATTTAAGAGATGCCGGGAAAATTGGAAAATTCGAGAAAACTGAAAGTGCATTTTCGATGGGAATTGTATAAATTATTGAAATTTCGACAGGACTACGTCCGTCGGGACAGCTAGTCTAGAATAAATATCACAGGCTGCAAAGATTTTCAAAGAAAAACGTAAAACAAGCCGACCAGTAAAGAAGCCGCAAGTTTACCCAAACGGAAATTATATTTCCAGGTCTGAAACTTGTACAAATGCAGAATCAGCGACACAAGTTTTGAAAACAACAGAAGTGTAGTTGAGAACAGTCCATGAAAATAGTACGTCATTTCTCAGCTACATCTATTAAATTCTCGTGAAACAAGCAATTGAACAGCATTTATAACCGACGAAAAAGAGGAAGAGGTTCTCAAGTCGACTTGTATATCTGATGAGATCGATATGATACCGTATAATTATGAACTTCGTTAGTTAATAATCTATCGGTATTGTTTCCGTTAGATTAAAAACTATCGAAAAAATGTGAACTGCAAACAAATCATTTACAATTTAACGCCTTATTTTTCGATAGTTTATAATTATCCTTGGGAATCCGACAAATTGTGAAGTGATATCAAACTTTCTTGCGACGTAACGCACCTTGTGCTAAACTAAATAGCCTTTATAGCTCTGCCTAGCTGCGAGTAATTTGGAAGTAGCGCTTGCCGGCCGCTACTCTGGCACTGCTCGCTTCGCTCGCTCGGCTCGCGCGTATTACAGCTCTAACCTAACCTAACCCATTTCACCCAGTTCACAATTCTTCGACAGTTTATATAATTTAACGGAAATAATACCGATAGATTATAAACTAACGGTTCTCACAATCTTACGGTGGCAGAATGTCTTTATTTTTTTCTTTTTTTTTTTGCAAAAACGTTTCCCCACACTAGGAATTTCTCCTGTATTGTGGGTGCGTATACAAACATTTAAAACTCACATACACAAACAGCCAGACCCGGAACAACTACTTGTAGATCTTAGAAATATTTGTTCTGTGCGGGAATCGAACCCGCGACACGCAGCGCAGCAGTCAATCACTTAACCACATTCCAACCGTGCCGTCAAAATGTCACTGACCCCTACATCGTTACACCTGCATTTATATTTAAACGTTTTTGCAACATCATAGATCAGATAGTATAATAATGATTATATTACAATTTGTTAGAATTGGCAATAATAATTGCAGTAATACATTAAGTTGATTTTGAAATGGATAAGTTGTGGAATCAGGCGTTTCTAAGCGAAAATCCATGACAGCTAGATGTTATGCAATTTCAATATAATTTTAACCCAAATGGATTGCATGTTGCAATACATAATACGTATTTACTGCATATGCATGTGTTTGCGGGCGGTGTTACATTTTGCATCCAAGCCTGGATCTAGTTTTAAGGTTCTTTCAAACAAGCGCGACACGCGACGCGACACAAAGACACCGCTCGTTGCGCGACGAGCGGTGTCTTTGTGTCGCGTCGCGTGTCGCGTCTGTTTGAAAGAGCCTTTATGCGGAATTAAAACTAAATATTTAAATAGCATAACATTTATTATTATTTTCATTTAAGCTGATTCTCAATCTCTTACATCTATATTCAGCCCCGGATCTAGGGGGGGGGCAAACCGGGGCACGTGCCCCGGGCGCCAATTTCAGGGGGCGACAAATTCAAATGTAGCAGACAAGTGCACCACCCAGCACATCGCAACTTTGCAATAAATGAGACGCGCGGCACATTAACCTTTGTATTTTTTTCTTTTTTACAACCGTTATGGTGCCCCTGTTGGATTGTTGGACCATTATCGATCGATAAAATTTTATTAATATGTTGCTGGCAAAATTTTCGTTTTGAGAAAATTTGAATTTCACGGGCTAACTTAGCGCATCCCCATAAAAGATTGGCGGGGGGCGGCAGACGGCAGTTTTTGCCCCGCCTCAAAAAAAATCTAGATCCGGGGCTGTCTATATTCTTTCATTGATTTGACAACTGCAACTGGATATTTGCAGAATTGTGTGCATACAATGGAGACTATTCAAAAGGTGACGACTTCAATGAAAAGTGAACCTTCTCAGAATTTCACATATTATTGTGGCGGTGACGACGAGGTCTTAATTTCCTGACGACTTTCCCTTTTGATACGGAATCATTGTTCAGGGACAGTCCTTCTTCGAAGATAGAGAAAGGACTGGATGTTCCTGAGGTCAGGTTTGATATATTTTGTGGGTGTTGTACGTGCTAACATGAGAGAGAAGAAGGAAGAAATAAAGATTTTTTTTTGACCCAGGTTGGCACACAAGAGATTGTTGTGAGCTACAGAGCCAGCTAGATGAACCTATAGTATAGACAGTTGGGACAGACTGGGCAAGAAATGTGGAGAACCACATGTTTTGGGACAACCTGTGGAGGCCTATTTCCAGAAGTAGACTACTGGATTCAGGCCTCAGCAATAGGCTAAGTTTAATGATTGTTCGATTTCAAATCTATAAAGGGCTTGCTACACGGCTGCCCACCGCGTCCCCGATAGAGGTGACCTTGGTTGGCGGAAGGCAACTCTGTTTGAAATTTGGTAAACCACCAAGGTCACATCTGTTGGGACGTGGTTGGCAGCCGTGTAGCAAGCCCTTTAGGATACTAGCTGGTACGTTGCAATGCTTTTCCCCTTTTTTGCTAGGAAGCAGTGGCGGTACCTTCATAGAAACCAAAAAGCCCGGCTTGCCGTAATAAAATCATAATTCACAAGAACAAACCTAAGCCTACCAATAAAAAAAAGTGCTGGCACTCCGGGAGTGCCGACAGAAGTGAAAACTTGAACAAGATCGTCTTGGTGGAAGAAAAATACTTGTATAGAACATTGGTCAGTAACCTTATCCAAATAAAAAGTACAATTTCGCGTTTACAAAAAAAAATACTTCCGAAACCTTTAAAGTGAAAATACTTGCAAAGAACATTGATCCGTAACTTAATATAAATAAAGAGCACAATCGCGTTTAAAAAAATGAGGTGTCGTCATGGTGTCGCAAAATAAATGGTTTAATCCCATCTCAAAAATGCCCAACGCAGCTAATTAGACAAAAAAACTATCAATGAACTCGAACTCAATCATGCTTGTCATAGGAATAATCAAATTTCGAAATCCCCGCTTTTACTGCCGCGCGCACTGGGCTAGGTTGCCAGATCTACGCACTCATTGAACTTAATCATTCATTTAGTAATCTTATGAATAAAATTTAAATTCCGCGCGCTTTGTTGTCAAACCTACGCGCCAATACAATGCATTCAATTACGTCTTCTCGCTCACACTCGCTTCTTATCTGGCTTGCCTTACCTTTCTTTGTCTCGCAATTTTCGCCTACAAATTGCTATAGAAACGTTTACAATTGTTGATATATTGGTAAGTATATATACGCAGATTTCCTAGAAATGAAAAGCCCGGCTTTCGAGGGCACATCATGCGTGAATAGGCCTTAAGTTCGCACAAATGAACGGCGCAAATAAATGCACTATCCGCTTTGTTGACCCGCGTAAACACGCGTACAGTGAGCTGCAAGTCCGCGCAACGCGACGACGAATTTGTTATCATTTTTGTTTTGAAATTAATATTTTGAGAATAGTATTTTATTATTTGGAAAATTTTAGTAGTTTTATTGTTTAAAATGATGTGATAGTTACTGCGGAGATGTCATTCTGCGCTTTTGTAAGTGATTATAATATTATTTTTATCATCAAAATGGGAATTCTGAAATTGTGTTCGAAAAGGTATTAATATTCAGTTTTGCACCGCACGGCAATTGCTACACATACACATGACATTGCAGATAAATGTATAAATAATCCTATCGAACTAACTGCCTTGTTTGTCTTTAAATAGATAGATTAAAATATATCCCATGTCAGCATTATGTCCATCAAACTTCTCCTTATTAACACAAGTGTCTATCCAATTAACACCAGAACAAGCTAAACACGCCATCCATTGAACGGCTCGATCAATCAACGTCAATTGGCAGTGTTTACATACAGTCAATAAATAAAATAAAATCAATTTATTTCAGGTCCTTGGCCCTTAATACAAAAAAAAAACACAATTTTGTCAATTTTCTAAGTGTCACTATTTGAGCAAGTAAATAAGTGATAAATAGTTGAGCGATTACTATATAAATAAAGTTAATTAAATGATGTAAAATGTCAATGGTATCCGTTGACAGAATACAGATGGCAGGTATGAATGGCCGACGTTCACAAAGGTTCAATGAACATTGTTTGATGTTAGACTTCAGATTGAGGACAGGAAAAATGGAGGCGTCAGTTTTTTTAGAATTCCATACCTCAAAAGGAAAAAACGGAACCCTTTTTCTAATGATTATAATTCTATAAAGCCATATTTGTTACAGTCGCGAATCATATTGCAAAAAACAAAAGAAATTTTTAATTTCGCGAGCTATCTTAGCGCATCCCCCTTAAGTTTATCATTGGGGACGGAAAAAATCGTGAGGAAAGATCAACGCTCGTGCCTTCTCTGTATGAGAAAAGGCCTTTGTCCTGAAGCGGGATAATAATAGTCTGATATATACTGATCCATTTGAGGGGCTCGTGACTAAGTAATAACAGCCGCACGGGTCGATCGATCAAGTTAAGCTACGCTTGCCGCAGTTGGTGCGTGAATGGGACATCGGTACTCGAAAAGGTCATTTGTAGATCTTTGACAGTCATTACGGGTAGTTAGAAGCCCAAAAGTCTGACAACCAGTCTTACCAAGGGGTGTCGAGTTACCTAGTAACTAGGTTGTGGAAGTCAGATAGGCGGTCACTCCATGTAAAATACTGGTATTCAGCTACATCCGGTTAGACTGGAAGCTGACCTCAACAAAATGGGGAAAAGGTTAGGCAGATGATGTTAGACTAATCCGTTTGGCTATGACAATATTTATAACGTGGTGAAAATAGTCCTTCTCAATTTTACTGACTTGTCTACAATACCTTATAGAGATACTTTTCCAGGGAGGATCTCCTTTGGCCTTCTAGCTTTTTTAGGAGGACTAACTGAAGCAACGAGTATTTCTACCATTACTAAGAAGAAAAGAAAGAAAATACATTTATGTAGCATAGACCAAAAAGAACACAATATAATTAACAGCAGATAAAAAATAAAAATCAAATAAAAAGTGTAAGTGCGATGTAAGAAATTAGCAGGGGAGTGTGCCTCAGGGCTGCGCCAAAAAGGGCCAGTTCAGCAAAAATGCCAGACAACTATAAGTGCCTGACGCTGGTTTTCAACCGGACCTGAAAGTGTGATGTCACGGATGTAAGTCAGTTTTATAATTTAACGTGTGTATGCTTAATTAAATAAAATAAATTACGAGGTACAAGATGACAGGCGGTGGCGGCGGTGGTGTCAGCTGTCTTTGACACGGCCGAGTTCTTCACCGAGACATGATTACTTTGTAAAGTACTATATTATTTGAATTAATTATTGTGAATGTGAGCACTATGTGCATATCATTATTATTTTCATTTCTCAGTTAGTTTTAATTATGGTCTGCCAGACCATAATTAAAACTAACTAACCAAATAAACTACTCAAACTGCCAAGTTTGAGTAGTTTATTTGGCCTACCCAAATGTTCTTTCTTTGGTATTGTTTGTCGAGTTGAGCTCCTTAAGTTCTGAGTTGAGCTCCACGATTACTGACAAATGCTTGCACTGACTGGACAGGTCCACTCAAATCTGTGTGGTTCTTTCCTCAAAAGACCATTTCAGACACTAATCTACATGGTCCTCATATGGCCTGACCAAGATTATGTCTGGACTTTAAAAGAGACTGTGACTTCTGAGTTTGTTTCGGCCTTTCTTTTCAGAGTAGTCAGATAGGAAAAGCCGAACTCAACTAGCTTATTTTTAATATATTTTCTTTAATATGACGTGTAAAAGTGATTCCGATATCCTATTTACAGAACAAACAATCTCACTCAACTCTCTTCGAAAGATGTCACATGTCTTCGAATATGTGGTTCTAGGACATGCCGGTTTCCTCACGATGTTTTTTAATTACTAAGCAGAAACACTTTTTTTTTAAGTGCATTTCAACGCGTACATACCTTCCTTATCAACAGCAAATTACCGTTAATCAAAGACACTAGTAAAATTACGGCATCATACAAACGTAAACACCAACTTTACTATGGCGTGCACATTCCCTTCAGCTAGTTTGTGCACTGTTCCCCTTTGCCCCACATATATCAGAAAAGTTACTTCGTGCTATTATTTTCTCTCCGTGACAGCTGACGTAAGCACTAATGTCAATGGTGTGTGCATTTCTTTTGTTTTCTGTCAACAAACCGTGTTTTTGCAGGTCGATAGGGTATTGTGAATGCAAGGTAAGCCGCTATTTTTGTCTACACGCCAGGCTAGGGGCGCGTCGTAGAAGAGTTCTACAGACGTAAACTTGCTTAGAATTGACGGCGTGATTTGTGACAATATATCCGGTTTTTTACCAGCCTAGCAACAGAAAAGTATCAGCATTTTTATTAAGTTTGAGAATATAGAATTTCCTAATGCTGTTCATGAAATGATGATGAAGTTAGACCAATTTTAAATACTGGACAACAGTCCTTTACATTACAATTTTAATTGGAATATAACGTTAAACGAATTTATTGAAACTAGCACGTGCTAACACCTTGTTATTTAAATATTTGCATGCCAATATGTATATGGCGAAATGTGTCATTGCACTAACAATGAATATACCTACCATCTTTTGTACCGCATTTACTGCAAATAAATTCCTTTGAAAGAACACGTTCGCAGACGAAAGTACCTACCAGGCTAACGTATATGAGCGAGAAAATCTCACTGTACCGCTATAAAACATCATTGCAATAGCCAACTAGTGAAGCGAATTCTTTTAGCTTAGTCTTAGCTCCATTGTTATCTTTCGAAAGACGAAATAAAAGAAAACCTTCGTCTCTTTTGTCTTTGTCTTAACCCCTTTTGTCTGTAATTTCAACTACGATTTTTAAAGTTTATTTCAAAAATATAATATCATAACAACTGTTATTTTTATGTAAATTAGTTTGAGAATTTAAATAAAAATAACAGTTGTAAAAAAATCCTTCCAAAAAACACTACAAAGCGAAAAATAACTTTAATTTCGGAAATCAGTGGTAACAAACGAAAATTCAAAACCAAAGAAACCGACTTCAATTTTTTTTTTTTTTTTGTAAAAAGTTTACCCCACATACATTCGAATACCACTACCTGCTATATAAAAAACAGTGACATGAACTTATCCATGGCGTCCAATTTGGATAAATGTCAACAATCTTACAATTAACTTAGAAAAAACATGCTATATTTGCTAATATAAACAAAAAACCAAAGAACTTAAACATAAAATACAAAGGTGAAACTATAAAAGACGTAAATACCACCAAACTTGGCATACATATTGACTCTGGGCTAAACTGGAAAATACAGGTTGACCATGAAATTAAAGGCATTAAATGTAGAACAGTAAAATATAAATCGAGTGTATTTGGTATTGTAGTTAAAATCTATAACAAACATCTCATTATCAAATATTTTTAAATTAAAGTTAAAGAAATTCTCTTATGTATAATGTATTATTCAATTAACGAATTTCCAAACTAACAAAATTTTTTATTTTTGTTTTTTGGACTTATTAAACATAAATTGTATGATCGTAAAAAATATGTATAATAATGAATGTAAAATGAGGTTGACTAAAACAACCAATGCAATCGATAAAAAAAAAACGAACAATTAACAGCTAAAAAAAAAAGTGTAATTGTATTCATTATTTTTAACATAGCCAATAATATTAACGTACATATTATAAATATTTTATACCCCATGCAGTGATACGATAATATTAATTGTAAGAACTGTCTTTTCACCTGTGACAAACAATAAATAAATGAATATGAATATGAACACTAACGCCCTATAACTATAATTGTGGTGATTGAATAATGCTTTCAACTGGATTTAGTAAACTTTGAAATTCATACAACGTGCAACGTCTGGAAATCAAGTTTAAAAATGAAAATGTCTCGAAACATACAAGTTTCTTTCAGTACTTCTTGTTCTTGCTAACGACACCGGACAATTATTTACGGACGACAGCGGCGGCATCGGGCAACTTTCCGTGTTTCATACGTGGGTACGATGTTCAGTTTTGTCCCGAGTTTTCCGATTTTATTTTTCAACTTTAATGGCAGCAAAACGAGATTTTGAACTTCGAATGCAGGAATAAAGTTTGAGTGTGAAAGTTATATATCACGGTTATATATCATATGTTTTGTATTTTCGTAGTAGTAATATTTAGGCCCTTTCCTCATTGGTCGGTACGGTATCGTTTCGTTACTGCTTATGTTTCCTCATTGGTCGGTAAGCACTCTGTACCGAAACGGTACCGCACGCGCGCACTGCTTTCATTTAGAATTCCAAATCCAAATTAATTCTATTGGTACGAGAGCCCACGACCAAAAATTTTGCCTCGTCGTTTTACGAACAAAATCGTATAAAATCGATAGATTTGGTTATTCTGAAATCCAAAAATCTTAATTTTAGTAAATTTCCGCGTCACGTCTGACCTGACCGCATTTTTAAATGTGTCAAAAATATCACCGAACTGTTTTATAGTAATCTGTCTGATTTTCAAAATGTAGTTGAATGATAGATTTCACATACCGGAAACAATTTTCAGAAACCAGTAGCGTCACACGGACCCAGGAGACCATAATTTAAGAAAATTAAAAATGAACAAAAAACAAATCCCATAGCAACCCGTCTGAAAATTTTATTTTTATGTGAACGTTGGTCATTTGATGAGAATAAATCATTTTTCAGAGGAAAAATCATGTTATGTGTTGAAACCATTTTCAACAAAATAAACTTTATATTTTTTTTCTTAATCCTCTCCTAGCCCTGACAACAATTAATCGGACAATCTTAGAGAGGTCATCATACCACAACTATATGAGACTATAAAATATTACCTACTGCTTTCTAATAAAACTTTTACGAGATCATCAAATGCCCGGTGGTTAATCTGAGATAGCAACTACAACTGTCACACAAAATCATTATGTCTTAAGGAGTCAATTCGCCTCAAGGAAGCTTATTAACTTCTATTTTTGAGCAAACAATTATTTTGCCCTAACTTCAATGACATTAATATCGACGTGGGCTGAGCTTGGCCTGCATCTCATCTGATGGTAAGTAATGATCAGGCCGAAGGTGGAAGCGAGCGTCACCTGGCGTCCTCAAAGACGAGGAACTAGTTATCTTACCTCCAACTGCCAACACACAACAATGCTGTTAACATTGTCGTTCTGGCGACAGACTTAGATAAGATGGTAGTAGCTAGCCAGGTGGACTTGGAACAAGCCCTACTACCAAGCGAACAGAGTAGAAAATTTTGCCAACACTAGAAATCGAACCCGGGATCTCTGCTGGGACCCCCGGACTACCCGGGGTCTAAGACAGGTGTGTAGCGGCATCTACATCGCCACATGCGAACTACGCATTAAAAACTTGACGTCACACAAATCCTGTATCGCGCAATTAAAGTTTGCCGCGCGAGCGCCATAGTATAACTTCCCCGACATCAATCGTTGGGCAGTTGCCCGCCAGACACGACACCCGTCTGGTCGGATCCTCCCTTTTCTATTTAGGATGAGTGACCTTTACACCCTGTTCCTCTAAAGGTGGACTAACCACTAGACCACAGAGGTGATTAAATATCACTCGGATGAGATTCACACAGACCAGGGAAAGATGGCAGAAAAGGGAGGAGGCCCGTACTCAGCAGTAGGTGGAACAAAGCTGCTAATGATGACGGTGATGAGAATTTCAAATCGGACTTAAGCACGTGTCCCACCGCCGACGAGGAAGCGACTAGCTATCAATGATTTTGTCGCTCAAAAAACGCACAAAAGATTGTAGGTCACGTATAAAGAAAAGAGATATGTAAATATATTAGTAATAGTTGATCACTAGCTGTTCACACCGCCGACGAGTACATGTTTGTTTCAGTGAAAAGTTATTAAAGAGATTACTCGCTCAGTGACGCTCGCTTGGCGGGCAGTACACTCGCTAATCGCTGAGAGACTCACGCTTGATACATCCGCATACCAGCGATTTATTCCGTTCCTATACCAACAACTAATACCACTGGTATTTGTTTCAACTCTTATTTATTTTCTATTACGAACGCATACCACTCTTTAAATAATTATATTTATTGTGCGAACGAATACTAACAACTTGAATTTGGTACAGTCAGCTCAGTCAAACGTAATCAAATAACATTTGTTTTCTAATATTTATATCTAATAGAAAATAAATATGAATTAAAACAAATAGCAGTGGTTGTTGGTATGAAAACGGAATAAATCATACCAGCGAGTATTCGCTCGTCGCCGTCGCGCACTCGCTGGTCGTTACTCGCCAACGCGTTTTTAGTTGCTAGCTCTGCTCGCTTCTCGCTAATCGGCGGCGGCGGGGCGGTGGGTCAGGTACCTTAGTGGGTGCCCTATTCACATACACCTCTGCCGAACCCTTCAGCTAGTATGATCTAATTATATTAAAAAACCGGCCAAGTGCGTGTGTCCGACACGCACAATTAAGGGTTCCGTAGTTGGAATGAATTGATCCCAAATACAAACTTAACATTCTAGTTGAAATACATGTTCTCCCATACATTCTCACTGCAAATGTAAGTTTGCGATGATGTTATTTCAAGACCATAGAGTTCTTATAGGTTTTCCTGTAATCTATGAGTAAAGAGCCATATTCTGATTTATTTCTTTTTTCAAAATTTTAGTTCCAGTAGTTTCAGAGATAAGGGAGAACGATCAATTTTCATCGAATTTCTTAAATTTTCATAAAAAAATATTATTTTAAAATGTATAAAAAAAAATACGTTTAAGATCCTCGCAACACGCCCTTTTATTTGATATATCACACGGTACTGTTAGCAAAACCTTTTTTTTAATTATCTTGTTTGTCCCAAAAGTGACCCCTATATTCCAAATTCATTTATTTACGTTACATTTTCGTATTTGGGTCACAGAAATACATATGTGTACTTACCTAATTTCAACTTAATAGGTCCATTGGATTCGGACCAAAAAAACCGGCTGTGACAGACGGACAGACAGACAGACACACGAATGATCCTATAAGGGTTCCGTTTTTTCTTTTGAGGTACGGAACACTAAAAACGACAAGGCCATGCATAAAATGTTTTATAACTGTCAAGTTTTATGAACAGTAATTCCCTACTTTGTATGAATGTACCCTTAAATAAAATAGGGTAGTAGCCAGACAACAGTTACATAGCAATCGGGTCACAATTTAACGCGCTATTACCTCGCTTAACGACATTGAATGACGTGCCTGTTAAACTAAAGAGGTTTTACTACTATAGTTTATTTTGTGCCAAAGGCCTCTGAAAAAAAAAACTAAACAACATTTAACTATGTGTCATTGGATTGTTCTAATTTTAAAATTGTTCTTGCTTGACGAAACCGGCATGTCCTAGAACCAACAATTCGAAGACATGTGACATCTCAACCCGTATTGGGCCCGCGTGGTGTACGGCCTACTCTCTCTTACTGAGGAGGCCTGTGTCCTGGCAATGGGAACATTAAAGGCAGATTATGCTTACTTGAAGTCGAAGTGCGTTTTCTTCATAGGGTTTTCATGCTGACTATAAACTTTAAAGTGATAAACTTCTAAATAACACCCGTATTCTGAATTGAGAATTTGAAAAATTGTCAAATTCTACTAAGGTAATTCCTTCAATGTAGCCTACGAAATTCTAAATTCCTTACATTTCTTGCAAAGTTATTTGGAATTTCATTAGCTTTATTGAAGGAATCACCTTAAATAACAGTTTGATAAGTTCTCATCTTCAAATTCTCAGTTCAGAAACTTAGTAGACCCGTATACTTTATTTAAATTAGTTATAAGCAATGCTTCAGTCTTGAATGGTTCTGTAAACCATTCAAGACTGAAGCCACTGGTTCTTAAAACTGTTTTTAAAAGAGGGGTGTTATAAGTTTAACGTGTGTATCTGTGTGTCTGTCTGCGCCATCGTAGCTGCCAAACGGCTGAACCGATTTTGTTTGGTCAACCAATCCAACGGCTTTATTAAACTAGTTTCCGTAATACGGGCCTTAGTTTTCTAAACTATTCATCAACTCTAGGCTTTTTTTGGAGTCTTGAAATATTAAACATGTAGTTTGTTGCTATTTGCGTTTTACCAATCTATATATATAAAAATGAATACCTATTCCCCTTGGTCACGGCATCACGCAAAAACGGCTGAACGGATTTGGATGAAACTTGGCGTATGGGTAAACCATGATCCGGAAAAGGACATAGGATACTTTTTATCCCGATATTTTCAAAGGATCGAGACTAATGCGGGTGAAACCGTGGGGCGCAGCTTGTTAATAATATTTTTTTCTATTCTGTTATCGCCGTTATCTTTGCTCTTTCAAACTAATGAAAACGCACCTTAAACTACTTCGCACGATAGGCGAGTACATCAAGAAGCTATTAATCCTAATAGGCCTTTAATAAAACAGCTTTAGTTTAGGTCCTTGGTGACAGGTGGACAGTTTCCGGAAGCGATTTGCGATCTTTACGTCGAGTAGTTACAAATGGTGTCAGTCTTCACATCTTGCAGAAAGAAGCACTGAAAAGAAACGCCAAATTGGAACCGTGTACTAAAACTACGACTTTTCTGAACAAAAGAGAAAAATAATAAATTAATCTATCCCCGAAAATCATTTGCAACAATATTGCCAAATCCTCTCGTGATTTGTAGACTGTAACAATAATTGGTAAACGTCTGCCGATGGCGATGATAAATGTAGCTTAAAGACCTCACGACAGCCATGTAATAGGCTGCCATATTGTAACAAATGATCGAATAGCGACAAGAGCGACACATGATCCGCCATCTTGGATAAAAATTGGCGCGAAACACGGTTTGGCTTTTAATGTCGAGTGTATATATATTTTAATAATTTATTATTTTCTGAGTTTAGAGTGATGTGTTTTGTTTGTTTCTTGGTCCGTAAAGGTTAACGTAGTGAAAGCAGATTTCCATGTACCTAAAATGTTGGGTATAACTTCAACTTTTCCATAAAGTTCGCATTTGAGAATTTGAGAATAGACAATTTATTCGATTTTTCTCGGTGAAAATATTTTTTGAGAGTAGAAACTTAACTATTAAAAAAACTAATGGATACAGAAAAAATAAACGCAAACCTAACATTTACCTAAGTCATTGTTTTTATTCTTCGTTTTTAAACTAAGCAATATAACACAATAACGGAAGAAGCAAAAACAAGCCAGTGAAGATACTAGACTGTCTGTATAAGTAATTAACACTGGCTAAGATAGCAAATCCTTGGATAGTGTCTCTTGAGACTTGCAAATTGCACTAGACAAACTATTATGAATTATGATAAATGAAATAAGTTTTCTCATAATTACTCAGGCGCGGAAACAGGTGGGGGGGGGGGCAGCGAGTGCAGTTGCCCCCCCCCCCCCCCCCCCACTCTGGGCTTCGACAAACTGTGTCTAAACTCTAAATTAGACAAACATAGTTTCGTAACATATATTATTACTTTGTATACAGTATATGTATTACTGAGATTATTATAGATAAGTAGTCATCCTCGAAAATGGGGGCAAATTCTCGAGTTTACGGAAAATAGAAGCCGAGGGTTTTTGAAAGGCTATCAAGGCTTGAGAAATCCCCCCTTCTCCTCCCTCAGAGAGAAACATTTGCCCCAATTACCTACATTTATGATTGTATTTCCTAAAATAAGATTCCGTTAAGCTTGTTCGCCTGTGTCAGTTATTTTAGCTATTCTAAGTATCGCATAATATAGATACGTAATATTGTGGAAATTCAAAATCTGCATACGAATTTTCATCACAGTTTTTTTTTTGTCAAACAGTTTTGTTTGCACTTCGAGGAAAATTTATATCTGCATTAAAAATAACTAAACTGGACGGACTCATTTGAAAAAGTTGGTAACGTCGCAAATATGAAGTTAGCTGTCAAATATTTTGGCTGTTTTGAATAATTTATGAATGTTAAATTATTAATATCCACTTGCTAAATATTATAGTTCCAACACTGGGTGCGCTATTATTGTGGCCCGTATAGTAAAGTAGTAAGGCAACCGTTTCTTCACATTTAGCAGTCAATAAACAGACTGTTTATTATAACTTGTCCCATGTTGGCACCATTGCTTGTCAAGCTTATTTTCAATACAAATAGAGTTAAAAATGACGACTGACAAAACAGTGCTACCAATTACGTCACGGGACAAGTATAATGAACGCACAGTCTATGGATATTCATAAAAACCTCCAAACGTCATAAGTCATCATACCGTGCCGCAATTCTATGGAATTAGTATGTACTATATCGCCATTGAAAGAGTACAGCATGGAGTTAGTATGTACCTACTATAAATGGATGTCAAAACAACAGACATAATCTGCACTAAACAGTCCATTATTACAAATACGTCAGCTATTTCCTTTCCTCCACCATTTAGTGTGATTAGTGAGTCACATTATGTAAGGAATGGTGTGGATTACGATTCGTCTGACGTCAGCTCCAACCTTTCTGTTTGAGACAGTAGATTGATGATGACGGATCAGAGGATATAAGAAACAGCTGAATGCTTAGGATAATTTCGTTAATTAACTTAAGTTGGTTGTATAATTTAAGATGGTTGCCAGAGTACCGAAGTGTTTATGGCAATTTTTTGTCAACT
Source organism: Omphaloscelis lunosa (assembly GCA_916610215.1). NCBI lineage: Eukaryota > Metazoa > Arthropoda > Insecta > Lepidoptera > Noctuidae > Omphaloscelis > Omphaloscelis lunosa. Next base: position 4,480,286 of record OU744266.1, on the reverse strand, counting down.
GGAGTTCAAAAGGAAGGCAGCTAGTGTTCTTGTTGTTTTGTTTTGTAAACCAATCCAAACCAATGTTACAACAATCTACATTATATTATATCTATTCATACAGGGTGGCAGGGACATCGACGCGAAAACTGTTACCATGGATTCAGTACAGGATTCTTAAACCCGCAGCGTCAATATTTTTCGTCGGTTATTTAAAAAAAAAATCTGCTGTTTCATAGAAAAGTGCAAAACCTACGCTGTCAAAATGTATGGAACAGCAATTTTTTTTTCAGGGGCTTTCAGAATCATGTATTGAATCCATGGTAACAGTTTTTGCGTCGATGTCCCTGCCACCCTCTATATAAATTAAAATCGCTTTTCGAGTCTGTCTTTGTGACCGCGCTCTCTCTCCAAAACTACACAACGCATTTTCATGCGGTTTTCACTAGCATTTAAAAAAAAAAACAGAATGTTTATGTGTACTTGCTATTTATAATTCATTATATTATAATAAGCATACTTACACATAATAAATAAATCACGATGTTTTGTCAAGTTGTAAAACCCGTGCAGTGTTAGCGGGTCGCTAGTAAATTAAATATATTCCATATCTATATTCTAAACTTAAAAAGCATTCCCGCCGAAAAAACTAAGCAACTCACACAAAGGATCGCACGACTTACAATTCAGAACAGCGGCTGTTTATAATAGATGTAATATTCCACAATGATCGTTAATTTGTAATTAATTCCACTTTATGACTATGAACGACAGGTCCACATGCTTTATGTACCATTCGGACATTAACTTTAATCTCAACATGGCACAGGGTTGGAGTTAAAAACTTTCAAATGCTTGATAAATGGAATAAACTTTTATTGTACACCAAAATTATATTTTACCTCTGCCTAGCCTTTTCCCGACTATGTTGGGGTCAACTTCCAGTTTAACCAGAGGCAGCTGAGTACCAGTATTTCACATGGAGCAACTGCCTATCTGACCTCCACAACCCAGTTACTGGGTAACTCGATACCGCAGTGTTCCACCAGAGTCGCGTCGCACCTTTAAGCGTCTTTTTACACCCCTTTTATAACTTATATGGGACGAAAGTAGTAGCCCTAAGCTCGCTACAACAATTTAGGGCAAAGAGTTACACAAGCACATAATTTGGAACATTCGGTGGTCTTGTGCATAATTCGGGACATTCAACAGGGGCGTGAATAATGTGGACGACAATGTGACACTTATTAATTAGGTCGTGTATTATTTTTGTTTGTTACGACTGATTACGAGTTTGTTATTCGTCTGTCATGTTCACTCAAATATCGCGCTGATGGTGGTGCATGTGTTGGATCAATCAGTTCCCTTCAAAATAATTGAATTGAACGGTGCTTGATCCCTGCGTCATTTTTCTGAACGGGCGCCGGTTTTCACGCCCGCAGACTTAGAGTTCCAGCTCTTCGACGCTGAAATCCAAGGCGTCGAGTCGAATCATGGACTAACGCACATTAACACTGGACTGACACTCAGTGGGCTCGTAATTTTTTCACTAACAACCCTTTTATTTAATTAAATAATTACAATCCGAATTAAATTACTAAGCTTCTATTCATATGAAATATGTTACCAACAGCTAAAAAAGAATATGACGCGGTGACAAATGAAACTATATATTTTACTTAATGCAAACCTATGATGATGGCACGAAGCTAAGTATTAACAGCCGCACGCATCGATCCATAAGGTTAAGCTACACTTGCCGGGGTTGCTCTTTGGATGGGTAACCATCTTTACATACCGAGACTCCTCCGTGCCTCGGAAAGCACGTGTTCCCGGCTGCCATTCCTGGATCTTTGTCAGTCGTTACGGGTCGTCAGTAGCCCGAAAGTCTGACAACCAGTCTTACAAAGGGGTATCATATTACCCAGTTACTGGGTTGTGGAGGTAAGATAGGCAGTCACTCCATGTAAAATACTGGTATTCAGCTGCATCCGGTTAGACTGGAAGCTGACCTCAACTTAGTTGGGAAAAGGCTAGGCAGATTGATAAATATGATGATGGCACTACTTTGCCAACAAGTGCTTGTAGGTTCTGATTTGAGTCACCCACCAGCAGAATTTTCTATTGCACATTTGTTTTAACAATTTATTTCCCATTCGAAGTGACCTAAGTCACAGATTAATCTGGGCCTAAGTGCGAAAGTGGCGCCCTCATTTTTTCCAAACACTTTTTTGCCAAGCTTTACTTAAATAGAATTAAATTAAAATACACTACTCAACAAAGTCTAGGAAACAACGGTATTCATAGTAATTATTTAAGTACCACCTGGCCGACCGAGCTCTGCTCGGGTGAAAATAGAAATAAACATATCGTCCAGGTATACCACCGTTGTATCACATTTCCGAGGCTGTGAAAATAGAGAAAACGAATTTTCCCAGACATAAGACCTAGCTAGATCGATTTTTCGCCCCTGTAAACCCCTATATATTACAACTTTCATCGAAATCGTTAAAACCGTTTTCGAGAACGTGAGTACTAATCTATATACAAACAAATATAAAAATATTTCTCGTTTAATAGGAAAGGATAAATGCTTTTAGTTTGAGTTAAGTTTATCTTCAATTGTTTTTTTTTTTCAGGTTGTTGGGACTACGTGACGCGACATCTATGAACATCTAATCTAACTATCATAAACTAACAAATTGAAATATCTGTAATAATATCCTACCATATTAAAAGAACCATAAATTTCTAGACCATTCGCCACAAGCATAGATAATAAATATCCTTATAATGACTTCCCTAGACAAACTACAATGAACCTAAATTAAGTGCTTCAAAATTATTACTACGGTTCTTTCTTTCTTTCTCGTGAGGTTGATGAATAACCTGGTTTCAGAGTTTTTATGCCGCCCATGGGCCTCTAACTTGACTTCACATGCCGTCGAGAAATATCTCTCAGGCGTTTCCTCACGATGTTTTCCTTCACCGTTTTTGAAGCAAGTACTATGGGTTAACCCGGTTTAATCCGTGTAAGTAGTGACTAGTGACCTAAAGAGTTACGGCGTTACCCAAAACATTAACTGCCTAATTAAGTCTTTGGCTAGGCTGCCACTTCCACCTGAATTTATCTAGTAATAAGCCTACGTGGGCACGGGAAATAGCCTTTGGCTAGGCTATAAAATAAATTTCTTGTCTACGAAGAATTTCTATGACATTAGATAGATACCTACATAAAATCACGCTTGTTTATATTCTCTACGCTAAGGATTGTCCGAGGCGTGTGCGTTACCCCAGCCAGAATATGTCGAAAATCGTCATCTAAGCAATAGATAATTAGATTTATAGCTTCTGTAATTGGTAAGCAGATTTTTTAATTTGGTAAGCTGATAGTTTTTAATTATTTGATCAAAACAGTTCCGGCTAGAGTAACGTAACATCATATCACAGGTATATAATTGAACTATATATCTAATTATTGATATAAGATTAAGTTACCATAACTACAGGAAACTCGGTTAATCGGTCGTCAAATAACTCAGCTGCGCGCCGTGGCCGAAACAAATTGAAGTTTCATCATAACTTTTTAATTACGTATAGGATACTAATGACTCTTCAGTACCATTTATAGACAGTAATTACCTATATAATAACGTTTCAGGTTAGTATTTGGAGCGGTTATTGGAAGTGCTAGGACCTATTAAAGCATATTTCTATTTACTAAAATAACTTAAAATGGGTGCATTATTTTGGATTATTTTATAATGTAACAAATTATAACTAATTTCAAACTCAAACTCAAAGCATTTATTACAAATAAACCAATTACAGGCACTTTTGAATTGTCAAGGGGTCGGTCAGTCAGAAAGATGAAGCTAGTTGCCCATTCCAAAGCGTAGTAGGTACCTATGGAGAAGAACGGGCAAGAAACTCCACGGACACTCTTTTAAATCGTAATATGGTTACAAAATATTGGTTACATCATTTATGTTAAAGTTATAAATGTGAGAACGATGCAGAACGATAAAAGCGTCTGTAATAAAAAATAAAACAATTCAACAATCAAATTAAAATAAGCCATGGCAGCTAGAAGATGCCCAGTTCCTACTGACAGCGCCCGTTCATGAACATGACGCATGGATTAATTAGCCAGATGTCCTGTACAAAAATTATAATCATCCGTTTAGTCAATTCCGAGATGCAGCAATCGTGCAAACGTTACTGCTGCAGGATTTTAAATATCTTCGCAACCATAGCAAATACAAATTAAGTTATAATATTTATTTCAAATTGATATCTAATTATTTAGATAACATTTATTTCAACATACCCGTTTGAAAACAAATAATCTGGCTGCGGTAACGTTACTCCAGCCGGAACTGTTTTTAGCAAATAATTTAAAAACTCTTAGCTTACCAAATTAAAAAATCTGCTTGCCATTTACAGAAGCTATATATCTAATTATCTATTGCACTTAGATGACAATTTTCGACATTTTCTGGCTGAGGTAACGCACACGTCCGAGGCTCCACTCATTTTGCCAGTTATGTTATACATAAGTCTCATTGGTCATAAGTCGAAGATAAGCATATAAATGTTACTTTTAAGGACAACACTTTCATAGCAGTCCCAGAGTTGAACCTTGAGGAATACCTAAAGATAAAGGCACTAAACTTAAATTAACTCTCAAAACCCTCAATACTGTTTTTAATATATTTCCCATGCTATAAATCCTCTATAAAAGTTTCTGAAACAGTTAGCTTATTGCCAACATTAAAACAGCCAGTGTCATAGTAACCATTATATCATCCAAATGAGTGTTATAATGTTGTAATAAATTTAATTTGCGAGTCGAATAAAAAAAAAGAACATTGTCTTTTGGTTCATTGTGTTCTTTTTTTTTACCACAGCGCCGTAATAAAAAAACAGTGGCACTCCGGGAGCGCCGACAGAAGTGAAAACTTGAAAAAGAATCGGCACAGCGGTAATCAACGCGTTGATGTCTTTTAGTCCACGCACCGCGGCAATCAACGCGTTGATGTCTTTTAAATGGTCAAAAGGCGGTGTCATCACGGTATCGTGAAATCAATGATTTAGTCCCATCTCAAAAATACCCAACGCGCCTAAAAAAGTTTCCACTTCAAAAAAACTTATAGGGTATTCGAATTCACGTCGTATCCTGCCATTTTTGTTCGATTTAATATTGCAAAAAAATATTACTTTATTGTTTACAAAAATTAGTGATACAAGCTTTGATAACACACCACCAGATATTTCTAATGCAGCAAAGGACATTTCTAACCAATTATTACCAGAAAAGTCGAGAAAACAATACTATATTGTATAACACCCTATGATTTCAAAACCTTATATAGAGGATTCATATCATGGGTGTAGATAGTCTTGTATGCAACTGCATGTGATAAACTCACATTCGTGTTTTAATACCCCTTATTATACAACAGCTGTATAAAAAATAATAATATAAGACGATATTACAAAACCGTTTTCATAAATTGTGCAATACTAATCTATAAAATGACAGAAAAGTCGTGATATCCGGTCACGTATGCATCGTCCTAATTCGCTCAGATTCCGGGCTAATTGGCCGACTCTTCTTTATTAATTAGACTACCATTAGATCTTCCTTTAATTTGTCAGGAACGATTCAAATTTATTAGCATTTTATTTAATTCTGCGTTTGATTATGAAGGTGAATGTTTTTTGAGGAAGATTTTCATGATGTTCCTTTGTCTAATAAAATTGTGATTTGTGTTTTGTAATATCAATGCAAATTTTATGGATATTTAAAATTAATGGGAAATGCCTGTGATATTTTATGTGTTTGCCTAATAACAGCACGGATATCATAGAAATTTATGTGCAGACTTTTTTTTCTTCGTAAAAAAAGATCAATTCCGCATCGTTTGTCCTTCAAAATCAACTATCTTTTAAGGGCTTGCTACACGGCTGCCAACCGCGTCAGAGGTGACCTTGGTTGGCGATAGGTACAGCTGTTTGATATTTGCTCGTAAACCACCAAGGTCACCTCTGTTGGGACGCAGTTGGCAGCCATGTAGCAAGCCCTTTACTAAATAAATATGTAATTTTGGCACCGAAAATGTTTCACTTTGTAACCATTATGTTGTTAGTATCAGTTTCAGTCTAATGGCCGAGGGAACGTCAGCATGTGTTGATACCGATATTTTAGTCAATTGTATCAAATTGTCATCGAAATAGCAAACTATATGTTTAATGTTTTGTGTGAAAACTTTTTGTAACTTGATGATTAAATGAACAATTGTTTTTTGGGTTTTATTTATTTTCATTTAAAAAAAAAAAACCAAAAAGCAATTCTTCAGTTTTTTGGGTTCCGCTTTAATTTCAATCGTTTTTGCTTACACGTTCAGTGCCGGGAGCCCTCCTGGACAGTTCACTCAAGTCAGTTATGGGATGCAAGGAGCCCTCGCGGAGGGCTCATTTTAAATGTTTTTCTTAGCGAATTCGGCATTATAAACTGTGCAAATAAAATCAGTTCTATATTTTAACAAGATTTCAAACCTAATGCCGGAGACACTCTTCTTTAGCGCAAACGTAATGCCGGTGACCTTCATTTTTTTTCCCCTCCTGTTCCCTCCTGTACGTAAAGAATGTTGTTGAACTGTCAAAATTAAACAAGTTTGTCATAATCGTTTACGAAAATAAGTTACGCAATTAGGGTACTGGAGACAATTTGCAATATAACGGCATGGCGTATGAGCTCTACGAAAAATGGGGGGATAATATTATTTGTTCTTTGAGGAAGTGGAAAAAGTAGGTACCTACTAAATTATAATATGAAAAATTAAAACGTAAACGCTTGTGCAAAGATTCAGCCTAAGCTGCCTGAAGCTAAGCAGCCTAAAGTTATTAACTACGACCGGTGTCGCGTCGCGCCTGTCTGCTGGGAGCCATTAACATGAGTAAAAAAAACATCAAAAATAAACATAATTCGTGCAAAAATACACACCGTCTGTTACATATCAGAGTACTGAATTAAAATTCACGGAAGTATACGCTTGACGAAAAATATAATCATATTTTGAGTGCTTTCTTGTATCCATTTACTCATTCATCTTTATTTTGGCGTATTGCCTTACATTTATAGTACTTCGTAATAAGAAAATGTCCCTTCATTATTGTTTGGCGAATTTCCAAAGGTTTTATTTAGTTTGAGCATGGGTTCCCAACCAGTGGGTCGCGCCCCACTTGGGGGCTTAGAAAGACTCACTGCAGGGAGGCGCGGCAACGCCAAAAATAAATAGTATATTTATTAAAATGCAAAACAATGTGTTATCCAGCCCGTCCCATCTTTGTGTCCTCCCTTCGGTGACGCCCTAAGCCGAGGCTCGTATCCCACAGAGGGTGCCCTTGGCGAGCGTTCACCTAGCTTTTTAGCTTAGTTTGTCTGCCCCTGGCTGGAGGCTTTGAGTGTAGCAGCTTAAGGCAACCACAGGATCGACCGGTTAAATAGTCATGACCTCAGAGGTCAGCTATGAGATGCCCTAAAGAAAAAAAAAAAAAAAAACACGTGTTACAGTCGCGAATCATATTTTAATAACGATACAACCTGACACTGGCCTGCAAATTGCAAAAAAGTATGAAGGTAAGTTTAAATTTCGTGGGCTACCTTAGCGCATCCCCCTAAGAGCAAGGCTTTAAGAAAAGTTGTTGCAAGGCAAAGACTGCCGAAAAATAATACCTTCATCACATTCCTTTGTTTCAATTTCCTTTACGAAGAAAAATAAATATCTACTGCAATATTGGTACGAGTACCTACCATGTACAATCACAAGCTTAAATATCTTACACTCACGCAGGATTCAAAATCGATCTTCTCCTAAAGTAATATATGATTTTTTTCCTTCCTTTTTTATACACATATTACTATTAAATCATTTTTAAATGTTAAATCGGTAACTATCTGCAATGTCCTAACCTTTTAGCGCGTACGGATTACGAACATAATGCAATATTGCTCATCCCCCATAGCAAATAGCGTGACAGTTCAGCGTGGCGTTCCCTTCAGTTTGACCAGACTTATAGGGAATATCTTTGCGAAATTTTAACAGAATCTATCAGGTAGAATTTGCGTGATGCTAGAACATACATTCAGACAAACAGACAAAATTTCTAAAAACTATATTTTCGGCATTCGAATCGATCCCTGGCCGCGTAGCAATTACTTTTTTTTTTTTTTGTTTCGAAAATATTAAATGTACAGTTTTGACTTTGCTACGATTTAATTATATGTATAGATTATTATTTTAAGTCTGTTAGCTTATATATCATGATTTTGTTAAAAAATTTAATACTATTCGCAAAAAACAGATCTATAAATTCAAAGTACAGAACAGCGCTGATAGATACAGCGCAGCGCTTTCAGTGGTTGCCTGAAAACTACGTACGAAAGCCAACGCAACACCCTAATTGCGTAACACACTGTCAGTCACAATCTGAATGATTACTGTTTCATATGTTCGAAAAACGTATCTACTCAACAACGTAAATAACAAAATGAATTTTGTTGTCAAAGTCAAAGTCAAATCATTTATTTCAAAGAACTATGTATATAACTATGTATGTATGGCACTTTTGAACTTCAAAATTTACAAAATAATCTAATTGATTCTAGTCGCCTCGTTGAACTGTCAAAATGAAAGCCATTGCTAATGTAAGTATGCTACGCAATTCCCCGCAGCTTTAAGGATTTGTACAAATTAAACAAAAGGTAAGCTAAGGTTTGTAAGGTATTGCTCGTGAGCGTACGATACGTTCTAAATTCTAATACGTTGTCTCCGCGGGAGCTCTACAATGAGCCAGCAGGCTACATTAAGAATCCTTTTAGAACCAGCACGGTTGGTTTACCCTCTTATGAAGAAGACAAAGGAATTGCTTTTTTCTTGTTACTACGGACGACGTGACACAAAGGATGATGCAAGCATGGATTATGTAGGCTGATGGAGGACGTGGTTATCTATACATACAACATGTAAAAAAAACCTTGTTCCATCCGTGAGGGTGTTGTTAGGAATCGTACTGAGAGTCCATTTATGTGGTAAATTTCAGGAAAATCTAAAAAAAAGTCGTCTCATTTTTTTTCAATGGGGAATTTTACGGAGTTATTACATAAGGCGATGTCTGATGATAAATATAATAATTTATATTTGTCATCAGAAAAAAAATTGTTCTGATGACAAATATAAAAATGACTGAAAATTATTCTTGCTTAACTTTTAAAAGTAATAAATAACTTTGTTAAATAAAAAAAATATATTAAAAAATGTTTCCATTTTGAGAATACCAGATTCTCAAAATTAAGTTTCCTATACGAATAGGCCCTACTAAATCGATTTAGATAAACCGATGTCCCATTTTGAGTAAAAAAATAAACGGTCACGTTACATATTATCTATGGTTAACACATCAAGGAATGAGCACTAGAAGAGTAGTTCATCTCAGGATTTGTCTTGAGATCTCAGAATTTTTAGGCTCCTTCAGGATTGCGGCCAGATTTAGGAAATCTCAGGATTATTTTTATAAAATACAGCAGGTAAGTACTTAAATTTTCAGATTATTTAATTGGAAAGTTACAATCAACATAAACAAAAAGATGATCTGCTTTGATCACAACACAAATCAACGTAATTAACATCAACATCTTTAAAAATGTAATCTAATTTATTTAATAAAGTAACCATGACTCACTTGTTAGTAAACTTACCCGATGTTAGTAATTAAGACAATCTATATCCTAAACAAATTCATGTACAATATACATAGCGGCAGCCCGATGATCTGGTTTCTGCACCAAAATTTTAAGATGTCGATTATTTCATGAGGAACCAGGTCAAACGCTTTGGACAGGTCTAGGAAGCTGGCGAAAATAGGAGTGCTGCGGTGTAGCATTTGACAGCATGCTTAAAAGACAACACAGCGTTTCCCGTTGATAGTCCAGATCTGAACCCGAACTGGTTATCATGAGTTGTTATATACTTATTTAATTGTTTATTAAGCATGCTCTCAACTACCTTAGATTGATCCGTTGCTAATGAGATAGGCCTAGAGTTATTTCTATCTGCAAGATCGCCAGATTTAATTTCGCTATGAGCACTACCACAGTCCGTATCATCCCTCCAGGCATATAACCATGTGACACGCAAAAACTATACAACATGGCCAGAACTCTGGGTAGATGAGGACCAGGATATTTGATGTGCTCAATGCTGAGCCCATCACGTCCAGGAGATTTGCCACGTGACTTGGATTTTATTATTTAACTAATCTCTTTCGACTTGCACTTTAATCCTAGTTCCTTGCCAAGCTCAACAATCAGCACCGACTGAGAAGATCCTAGTGGAGACTTCACAAAAAGTGTTCCTTAAAGAGTTTGGAAATGTCCTCAGGGTCACTTACGCCCCCGACGCTCACAGGGAGACTCGGCTTGCTGTGCAACATATTCATGCTTTTCCAAAAACCACGAGAATCGCATTTTTAATGGTGCGAGGTTACAATGTCCATCTTGATTTGGTCTTGCCTATCCCGTCACCATTTCAAACGCGATTTAAAAACTTTCCTAGCCTCACACATGTGGTCATAGACATAAACGGAAGCCATAAACGGAAGCAGGTTTGCCATACCAAACCCATAGCATAAATTAAATACATCCTCCCTGTGCGCCCGAGTCACGTGTTTATTCCAGGCTACCACTCTCTTCCTCGACAAAGGCCTACTTGCTTTACTGCCAACAACCGCACACAAGGCTTGAACAGTATCACCGTTTATCTATAACTAACAACAATTTATCTATAACTTTATTATAGCTACCAATATTACAGGTGTTATCACAACAACTATGTAACTCTGATGGAAAATCAATTAATTTCAGTTTATCATCACATTCTTTCATGTACACGCGTATTCGTTGAGAATTCCTCTCACCCCATGCAACATTGTTTCGTGGTACATTAATGTCGGAACGCATTTGCGTTATCACATTTAGATTGCTTTCTTTTACAAAAGGAAAATGATCCGACCATAACACATCATATACACAGCATTATTAACGGACTGTACAGCTGACTTGGTCACTACACAATGATCAAGCCAGCGCGTGGAGTCATGCGACTCACTGAGAAAAGTGTGTGTATTTGAACACAATCCTAAGATCTCAACATCAATGCAGGTACATTCTATATCTTCATACATTCTTGGTCCTTACAAAATTTTTATCTTACCTTTTTGGCGCAGCCGCTAGCCGTGAGGCACACACTATTGTTTTTAAATACTATTATTTATTTTATCTTTGTTGTGTTTTGTGTTTCACGAACTATGTTCAAATAAATGTTTTTCTTTCTTTCTTTCTTTCTTTCTTTAATAATTCATCGAAAAACAACTCCGAGGGATACGCATTGTAATCACCAAGAATATAAACGTAATTTACATTAGAGTTCTCAGCTATCGCATGAACCAAACTAAGAATGTCCGTAAAATCTGACAAATTAGCTGTTTACGTTAGTTGATTAGTTTTAGTTTTAAAGCATTTGCTTTGTTGCAACCATTTTGTGATTCTGTCTCTTAGACTTAATGTGAAAAATGGAATACACGATTATAAAATTATCGGAAGCCTTTTATTTGCATTAAATCCTAATACATCCCCAACATGGTCCTAACGAGCGGATATAAATAAATATTAAACGAAAATACAGCGTCGCAAAAAAGATTAAAGGATTTTTCAGTACCTTGCAAATTTGCGGAAAATTGCCGATAAAATTGAAGACGCCATATTTGACTCCATCGAAAGATGTGAATGATCACGGTGTTCAGAAACTAATAAATACCCCGTACTCAAAATAAATAGGTTTTTTGGTTAATTTCGCGTAAGTTTCCGATAATGAAGGCCAGTGTCTACCTAATTTATTTTGCTTATATTGTTTGCTTCAGTTAACTGATTACATTATTTAAACGAAGTAGTAGAAGTAGTAGTAGGTAACTATACAAATTGTCATAATATTTGTTCAATTTGTTCATATTTCCTATTAGTTTCAAATGTAAGTTATTATCAAATAAACAATCTTTTAGGTACATTTCTTCACTTGTTTGTATTCCAATAAATAAACATTTAAGTGAGAGGTATTTGGTACCTTATTAATTTTTCAAACTCTGTTTCAGTTATGATATCGGCCTCTCAAAATCACTGACAAGGAGGAGCTTATTAAAAAACGGCTAAGTTTTAAACGACGATTAACAGTTTTCTCTAATTTTGTAAAGGATTTAAACGAGTCACTAAATCCACTACAGGTTGGTGAATTGCAACTGCGTTAAGATGGAAAATGTATTTGCACAATATGATGAGGTTCAGTTACGATTAGAATGCTTGGCTGATGACGTGTCTGTTCGAAACTCAGAGCGAAATGAGTTTTAATCCTTATATTATAGGAGCGTTACACAAGCACAAGGCTAACACGTAACTTGAAATCTGCCAATAATGATTCGTTGGATAGTGATAATTATTGTTCACCAAGAATTAATAATCGTTCGCTTGTTAAATTACCTACCATAACCCAAATCCTACCTACTAATCCTACCTATCCTGCCTAAGTTTGGTGGTTCTTATGATAAGTGCTTGGAGTTCCGCGATCAATTCCAGTTTGATACATGACAATAATATATATAATAATAATAACATACAAAGATGACGTTAACAAATTCCATTACCTTAGGGTGTCTCTTGAGGATTCAGCTACTGTGGTAATACAATCTAAAGAATTTTCTGCGATTATTTATCCTGTTGCATGGAACATTTTATGAGATCGATATGACAATAATAATACAAAATCATATAAATGCATTAATACTCATTGAGCCGAGTCAAGTAAAAACGAGTCATCTATCATTTAAAACATATAATTGATTTTATAAACAAGAACTTGCGCTCATTACAATCCTTAGGAGAACCAATAAAGCGTTGCGACTCGCTTTTAATTCAAATAGTCACGCATAAATTGGATTCTAAAACCTTTCGTGAATGGGAAGAATTTAAAGGCGGCATAGATAAAGATAAATCCATAACATTAGACATGCTCTTAGGTTTATTGCCAAATCGTTCAGACTTACTTGAAACTTTTGAAAGTTCACATAATAATGCCAGTAATACATGCAATCCAAAGACTAATAAACTGTATATGGTATCTGTAACCAGTGCATCAACTAGTCGGCTTAACAATGGTACAAATTCTCTGAAATCATGCCCTAAATATCAAGGTGATCATCCCCTTAGTCCTTGTTCACAATTTCTTGGTCTTAGTAATGAACAGCACGCGTAGTATGACCGTAGAAACTGGTTTTGTCGACGGAAGAATAGACAAAATGACAGATAAACAATCGCTATCTGTCATTTTGTCTATTCTTCCGTCGACAAAACCAGTAAAAGACAGATAATGTAAATGTAATCATTTGTGTCTAGCTGACCCATATTTTTATACCCCATCTTCTGTCGATCTTATTATAGGTGCGGATGTTTTCTGGGATATATTGGGTACAGAAAAAATAAGTTTAGGTCATGGGAAACTGGTGCTATTTGAAACTAGACTTGGTTGGACAGTTTCAGGCCCTATGTTACATAGTGGCCAAGTGCCTTTTTCGTTTCAGATGCTTTGTAATTTTAGAAACATTCATTATTATAAAATTAATGTTATACACGATCGTTCTAGCACTGATGACATTCAAAACCTGTTAATGCGTTTTTGGCAACTCGAGGAGGCCATCAGTCATCAGTATATTCTCGAGAGGAACAAATGTGTGAAGAACACTTCACAAATAATACGCGTCTCAAGGGTGGCCGTTTTTGCCTTTAAAACAATCTGCAGAGACCTTAGGTGACTATTTACAAAGATCAAAACATTGTTTGCTATCATTAGAGCGCAGGCATAAGGGTCAACCGTTATTTTAAAAAACGTTATTCTGAATTCATGAAAGAATAGTAGATTATTAACCAAGGGGATAAAGCAGTGTCTTCTGTTGCGAGTGACGATTTAAATCGCTAGCGTAACGAAGGACTCGAGGTTTACTCTCGAGCGTAGCGAGGGTGCTAAAAACTTAAATCTCGAGCGAGGCGAGGGATTTAAGAAGAGTCCTGAGTGTAGCGAGGGATTTAAGTTCACCCATGACTAATACAGCTTTATCACCGAGGAAAATACTCTACTTTTCGTACCATTTGCGAAAAAATTAACACAATAATAAATAATATGAGATAAGCATTTATTAAAAATAATGACAGTTGAAAGTAAAAGTTAACATTCGAAACATTGGTCCAATTATTGATAGAGAGAGTTACATTTTTGTTTGGTACATTTATTGTTGATGAGTTGATTTGAGTATTTCTCTGTTCTTGCGTCTGAGGAACTTGCGTTTCATTGTAGATAGTATACGTCGGAGATAGTGGTGGTGGTGCATCGTGAGTTACGGACGAAGATAAGTTGCCGGAAGTTGATGGTTGTGGCTCTGATGAATTAAGTTTTATATTTTTGTTAATTTGACTGCTTAATATGGTTTTATTCGCCATTGAGCTTTCGATATAACCCTCAGCTACTCCATCAGAGCTCCAACCACCGTGTCTTTTTATTGACGTAATATCCGCCCCTGAATCCGCCAAGAAAGTCGCCGAAGTTCTTTTAAAGCAGTGACCGGTGTAGAGTTCAACATCTTTAAGTTTTAAATATTTAGCAATTTCCTTTGGCATATTGCTAATTTTATTTTTGCCGATGGCTTGTCGAGTACATTTCCCATTCCGATAGTTTATAAAAAATCTATTGTTTTCCATGTTGGTGGGACGTAATGCTTGGTATTTATGAATTATTTTAGTATATTGTCCTTGTACAATGAATGACCGATTTTACTTTGTCTTAGTTTCCTTTACATTAATCAGCAGCAACTCATTGGAATGATTTTCAACCTTTAAGTTTACAAGTTCACATCCGCGTCAAGCACTATTGAGTCCAAAAATTAAGGCCACCTATAACAAAGATAAAAAACAGGTAAATATACATATACAAACTCAATGGTGTAAACACAGATGTAGTTCAGTATAAATTTCGGTAAGTATTCCAAATTTAAATCACATTCTCCTCCTAGAGGATGAATGAAATTCAGTACAATTTTCTTTCCCTGTTTTTAACAGATTAAAAATGACTATTGTTATGTTCGCTTTTTGTGGCATAGAATGTCACTTTTTTGAGCAAGTGGTAGATACGAAAAATATATTGAGTTACAACACATGTCTTAATGCATACCTGATCCAGGTAAAGTTGCATATTTTATACCTCATCATGGTGTTGTACGTGAACGTAGTTCAACTACTAAACTCAAGGTAGTGTTCAATGCCAGTAGTCCAACTACCTCTGGAGTATCATTTAATCATTTACAAATGATAGGGCCTACAGTACAAGATGATTTTTGTCAAATCTTCTTCGTTTTAGAAAATATAAATATGTTATCTCGGCAGATGTGGAGAAGATGTACCGCCAGATACTAGTATATCCTGATGACAGGCATCTACAGGAGATCCTATGGAGGGATGACTCCTCGAAGTCTATGGAGGCGTACCAATTCAATACGGTTACGTACGGTACTGCTAGCGCACCATACCTTGCCACTAGGTGCTTAAAACAATTAGGGCTTGAATGCACTGACAGCAAAGTTGCTACTATCATAAAACATGATTTTTACGTAGACGTTATTGTCGGGGGGATACCTTTGAAAAGGTTCTTGATATACACCAGAAAGTAACATCAGAGTTGGCTGCAGCTGGAATGCCATTGCGTAAATGGAAATCCAACAACGCTCATTTAATGTCTGACTTAGAACTTTCTTCATATTTATTCAATGGATCCCCTGTGAAATTTAAGGGCTCAGCTGAAACACTGAAACATACTATGTTTTTCAATTAATTCCAATATTTCTAATGTACTGACAAAACGCGGAATTCTTTATACGATTTCTCAAATTTTTGATCCATTAGGTCTATTGGCTCCTTTCATTATTACTATGAATAACCATTATGCAGAAACTTTGGGTGCATAAATTAGGATGGGACGATCAATTGCCATATATACGTATTAAAAGTATGGTCAAATGCAATTCGTAACTTATCAATATTGAATGAATTGTGTATTGCACGAGCTATATTAACGAATTCATATTAAACAATAGACTTGCATATATTCAGTGATGCATCGCAACTAGCATACGGTGCATGCCTGTATTTCCGAAGTAAAAATGTTAGTGATGTTTTGATTCATCTTCTTACAACCAAGAGTAGAGTTGCTCCAATTAAACCAACTGCAATACCAAGATTAGAGTTGTGCGCAGTACTGGTTGGTGTTCGTCTTTAAGAAAAGGTGCTATACGCTCTCCGCGCTCAAGAAAGGAATGTCACCTTTTGGACTGACTCGACAGTTTTATTGGGTTGGCTCAAGATGATAACGAGTAAATTGCAGCCGTTTGTCCGCAACCGTGTTGTAGAGATATTTGACAAAACACCTTCATGTAGCTGGAGGCATGTGCCTACTAATCTAAATCCCGCTGATGATAATATATATCATGCGGAATCGATGTTAGTCTTTTACAATCTTTAGATTTATGGTGGTCAGGTCATGAGTTTTTGAAATACGAGGCTTCAAAGTGGCCTAAAAATCCAATAGTGACAACGGAACTTTCTGAAATCCGATCTGAAGTATCCTTACTTGTTATACTCCTGCAAATCCACGACCAATTATAGAATTTGATAGGTTCTCAAATTTCACATTACGGTCAGTAGCATTTAAGATTTACGTTAAAAAACAACCATCTGTTAAATCGATTTCTTAGCACGGACGAATTGAAGCAAGCATTATATTTCATTATTAAACTTTCGCTAATAGATTCTTTCCCGGAATACGCGATGTTATTAAACAAAAGGGATTTACCAAAAAAGAGTCCATTAATCAAGTTTAATGTTTTCCTAGATGAAAACAAATTAATGCGTGTAGGAGGTCGCCTCACAAACTCACAATTTTGTTATGACAAAAACATCCCTTACTATTACAGTCCACACATATTGTCAAAAAATTGTTATTTGAATATATGCATAAAAATCTTATGCACGCGGGGCCGCAATTGTTGCTAGCATCCATTAGGGAATATTATGAGCCAATCGGTGGTAAATGTTTAGCTAAATTAGTTTATCGCAAATGCCTTTTGTGTTGTCGTATGAAAGGACAGACAGTCTCTCCTGTCATGGGTGATTTGCCACAGCAGCGTTTGAAACCCGAGGGCTTCCCCTTTGAAACAGTCGGCGTTGATTATGCTGGACCTATAATGTCAGCAAATAGACAAGGACGAGGTTGTCACCTTACTTAAGTTTATATTGTTCTGTTTGTATATTTTACAAGCAACATATCGAGTTGGCAGGTGATTTAACAAGTAATGATTTTTTATCGGTTCTTCGTAGATTTGTGTCGAGACGGGGCAAGCCTAAGCACATCTACTCTGATAATGGGACCTCTTTTATTGGCGCGTGTAATTAAATTAATAAGTTCATAAAGAGTAGTTGCAATTCGTTATCCAGCGCATCAAGCTAATGAAGAAATAAACTTTCATTTTCATTCATTAAAGACTTCCAAAGTGAGGAGCATAAGGAGGGATTCCTTATGCTCCTCACTTTGGAAGTCTTTGGGACGCCGGTATTAAATCTACCAAATATCATTTAAAGCGAGTACTAGGAAATTGTAACCTTACATTCGAAGAGCTGAACACTGTTAGTTCAGATGGAAGCTTTGCTGAATTCTCGCCCACTTACACCCCTTTCATCGGATCCCAGCGATTTGTCGCCGCTTACGCCTGGACATTTTATAATAGGACGGCCACTCACAGCACTGCCTACGCCAAACCTTGAAGACCGTTCCGTGAATTATTTGACCAAATACCAGAGAATTGAGCAACTTCGGCAGCACTTCTGGACCCGATGGAGCAGAGAGTATGCCTCGTGTAAATTTCAGATTATTTAGAAGATACAAAAGCATGGGATTGAACTGCTCGCTCTGCTAAGCCTTGTAATAAAACTTAACATTTGAATTATTTTGTAAAATCATGAAAATATACCAGTTTTATATACACATTGACATTGTTGAAAATTATATTCAAAATGACATGATTACTTTGTAAAGTATTATATTATTTTAATTAATTATTGTGAATGTGAGGACTATGTGGATATCATTATTATTTTCATTTCTCAGTTAGTTTTAATGATGGTCTGGCAGTTTGAGTAGTTTATGCGGCCTACCCAAATGTCCTTTCGTTGGTATTGTTCGTCGAGTTGAGCTCCACGATTACTGACAAATGCTTGCACTGACTGGACAGGTTCACTCAAATCTGTGTGGTTCTTTCCTCAAAAGACCATTTCAGACACTAATCTACATGGTCCTCATATGGCCTGACCAAGATTATGTCTGGACTTTAAAAGAGACTGTGACCTCTGAGTTTGTTTCGGCCTTTCTTCTCAGAGTAGTCAGATAGGAAACGCCGAACTCAACTAGCTTATTTTTATTTTTTATTTTTTTAATATGACGTGTATTTGATTCCGATATCCTATTTACAGAATAAACAATTTCATTTCATTTCATTTCAGAGCTGCAACATCGAGTGAAATGGCGATCCTGGACTAAGCCATTGGAAAAGGATACTCACGTGCTCATAAAAGATGATAAGAAAACTCTTCCACCTCTAAAATGGCGGTTAGGTCGAGTAACAGCTGTTTATCCCGGAAAAGATGGGATCAGTGGCGTTGCTGACATTAAAACGGCCTGCGGAGTGGTTCGGCGAGCATTTAGCAAGATATGCCCTCTTCCGATATCTCAAGCAGAAGAATCTGGTTTAGAAAAGATCTCTCAACGCCCGGGGGGATGTTTACGTTAGTCGAAGCTTTTTATTTGCAATAAATCCTAATAAATCCCCAACATTGGCTATTTAAACACTAAACTCAAGTAGCGATTTATTATTTAGCACTATTTTAATCGCACAGCGCCGCGAGTTGTCGCACTGCATAACACTCACGTCGTCGTGAAATAAGCTCCGTCTCCACAATAGGGCCACTCCTCCGTGTGGCCTTCCACGTAGAATACCCGTCGAAGTGTCTACTCCGGTACAGTTAAACTCGTCACTAACTGTGTTTAGGAACGAGATTTCCTCCGGTAATAGCCATGTTTCCTGTAAAGCTATTATGCCTGACAATTGACATAAACTACGTACCTATACAATGCATGGATCTCTTCACATTCTTACAATTGAAACAAAGTAACTTATGTACACACAGCTCCATTAAGTAGTTACCCCCGCAAAAGACATGTGCGTTCAAATCCATGATAGGCCCAAGTTTTTGTATTTTGCAAAAACATTTAACAGAAAAATAAAATACTTGAATAATCATTAAATTATTTTATTTTATTATTGCTATTATTTAACAAAACTTTGATCTTATTTTAATTCAATAGAGGATGAGTGAACTTTACACCTCCTCATACCTCTAAAATACCAATATCTAGAGTCCACGCACTGCGATAAAAAATCGTATGTGATTTAAAATAGCAGATGCGAAATGCATTTATGTTTTGTATCATATGAAGCCCAGGTGGTTTTTTTTTTTTTAACGGGCATCTCGCAGTTTTGACCACTAAGGTCTTGGCTGCTTAACCGGACTTTCCTATGGGTGCCTTAAGCTGCTACACTCAAAGCCTCCAGCCAGGGGCAAAAACTAAACTAAATTAAAACTAGGCGAACGCTCGCACCCCCTGTGGGGTACGGACCTCGGCTTAGGGCGTCGCTGAGGGGAGGACAGCAAGAAGGGACAGGCTGGATCAAAATTGGTTTAAATCATGATTATTATGCGGGGTAGTTTAAAGCTACGTGCTCAGCGGCAACAACTTGCTGGCACCTCGTTTTCGAGCAAGGGTCGGGGAGGAGTATCATTTACTCAGGGACACGGTCGCGATCGCAAAGGACCTCGGCGGCGAGGTCGGAATGACGTGAGGCGTCTGTTTTTGTATATTGTACTGGTGGCCCTATTCTGCTCTTGGAGGAGTGTGATGGGATCATCAGGGTCGGAAAGTACATGCCGCGGACGGCGGATCTGACTAATTCTGGAAGGGCTGCTTCTGGAAGGGCTGTTCATAATTGGCTGCTTCGACAACCAAGGGATTACGATGTCTAGGAGCGGAGTCAAAGTAACGCTTTGACATGCGTTTAAGGAACTGGTGAATCGTAGGGATTTTACAGTCGAGATGGAGGATCTCGTTTCTGACATAGAAGGGAGCTCCCGTGGCTTTACGGAGGAAACGGTTCTGTAAGGCTTGCAACCTATGGATGGAATGGGACTTGGCGTGGGCGAATACTGCACCCGCATAGGTCATAATGGGTCGGATACACGATGTGTAGATGCGCAGTTTGCACTTAAGTGACAATTTGCTGCGTGCATTTAATACGAAATGGAGTCTACCTAGAGCGAAAGCGGCTCGCTAACGAACCGTCTTTATGTGCTCAGAAAAGGAGAGGTGATGATCTAGGATAACACCTAGGTATTTGGCTCGCCTAGCCCAAGGGATTGGTTTGCCGAACATGGTGATAGGTCAGGGGAAAGGGGGGGTTCTAGTTCGCGGTTTAGAAAAGCTAACCGCTTGACTTTTATCGGGATTTACTTCTATTCGCCATTTTCTAAACCAGGCGCCAAGGTTATTGACAGCCCTTTGGAGGTTTAGCAGCATAGTAGCTGAGTTGCCCTTGCAGATGATCGCTGTATCGTCTGCGAACAGAGCCAACTGCGTCGATCTGTGTTTGGGGATGTCGCTGGTGAATAGCGTGAAAACGAGGGGGGCTAATACTGAGCCCTGAGGGACTCCTGCCCTTATGGGGCGGGGGGAGGAAAGGGCCCCTTCGATACGGAAGCGAAAGGTGCGGTTCGACAAATAGTCCCGTAAGATGAGCACGAGACGATCCGGCACTCCGAGTTTGTAGAGCTTATAAATTAAGCCGTTGTGCCAGACTTTGTCGAACGCCTTTGCTATGTCGAAGAATACTACGCTCGTCTGCCGGCCTTGGGTGAGAGCACCGCTGACCAGCTCGACGATACGATGGATCTGATGCACGCTAGAGTGCTGAGTTCGAAAGCCGAACTGTTCTTTGGGAATGAGGCCCTTGGTCTCTGCATAGTCTCTGAGACGCTTATAAATAAGCCTGTCATAGATCTTGCCTAGAACCTTGAGCAGACTGATGGGCCTATAACTAGATGGCTCGTTTTTGGGTTTTCCTGGTTTAGGGATACCTATGACAGTGGCCTCTTTCCACGTCTGGGGAAAAATGTTATTGCTTAACGCACCATTGAAGATGGTGGTCAAAAGCATAATTAGATGAGCTGGGAATAGTTGGACCACCCTATTGGTGAGTCCGTCTGAGCCGGGGGCAGCCCAGGTGGTGTCGTCTCACTATTTATATCTACTTGGAATGCCTACGGGGGCTAGACCAATGTTGCCAAGTTCTCCTCTATTATGTAGAGACTTATAAACTTCGGTCTCTAATAATTCCTTTTAAGGATGGCAACCTTTTTTTTTTTTTTTGAGGGTGGGAAATCATCAAATAACCCACGATCTCCCTTTCGGTTTTCTTCGCATGGCAACCTAAGTACAACTGAAAAGGTGCATAAATATTAAAGCTGCCATTTGGTAGTTTTTGTGAAATTTTTGTTTAAATTATTAATCAACAAATTAGCTGATATAATATTTCGTCTAATTTATTTAAAGTTAATATAATTAAATCGTATCGGGCAAAGGCTACTTATTTTCTAAATTGACAAAATTCACAAAATTAGGAGTGTAACTTTTGACAAATGTTTCTGGCAGCCCCACAGACCCCATTATACAAGAAAAATTTCTATGCGTAATCGCATGTTGATGTTATTTCTTGTGAATTCTCTTGTCGTCATCTATTCACCTTTTACTTTAAACAATAAGGCTGCTTGACAACCAAAGTGGAGCTGAAAAATTGTAATCTGTGAAATTCTACAAATATTTAACATCGGTTACAGTTTCTCAGTTGCGTTTACGTGGACAGACCTTGAAATAAGTAACTTCCCGCTTGCGCGAGTTTTCGGGGGCGTCCACCAGGTGGCGCAAAAAAACCGTAACATTTTATTAGTACATGCTTGTCATTCTTCTCCCTAGATCTTGCTGAGCCATTCCGTAAAAAAATATCCCGTTACTAAAGGGACAAAATGGACAATTTTAAAAGTTTTACTAGTATTTAACGAAACTAAACGGACGTGACGAACTCCCGATAAACTAACAATAATGACGTCAAAACCAATATTCTTTGTTCTTTTAGAGGGAATCATTATTTCATTACATACGCAGATTTATAAAGTATAATACGTAAATGAAATGATGTTTTAAAAACTTCCCAATATCATGTTATAACTGTGACTATAGTGGACTTCTTATTTGACTATCTGTAATTCGTACGACTTTCGTCACTGATTACCTATTACCTAGTCACGGTTGCCCGATGTGTAAAAAGAAATGGCTAATCTACCATAATAATATTCCCATGAAAATAAAATAACTTGTTTTGTTAGTTTTGTACTACTAAAAGCAAATAAAACAGTAGTGACTAAAGTGGAATGTCCACCTTGGTGCTAATTTGATTATCATTATCTCAAGAATTTTATTGTAATACAATAAGATTTGTTTATAAAATTTATGTTATAAATTCAAACAAAACAGTTTTCTTTAAAACCTCACATAAAACGCTGAGGTGTGTCTTATAAAACCATGAACATCGGTTAGTTAAAGTTAGCGACAGTTTTTCTTCTTATTTTTAATAATTAATCTGTTAAATTACCAACAATTGACTCCATTATACTTTTTTTTAAAGCATAAGATCTAAACAGTATATTAAAAAAAAACTGCATTCAACAGGAAATTGTGACAGTATTTTTCCTTATGGACAATTTTTCACGGAATGGCTCTGCTGTGAAGTTCTAACAGGGCGCGCGCACTGCTGAAAAATTCGCCAATTCAGTCGGCCGAACCCAGTAGTTTTATTTTCTTCTTTGAATTTGACTTCAAAATTCTATTACGTGAAGTAGTAGGTACACTATGTAATGGTTATTTTCTTTTGTAAACCCATGTTTCGATTGCCACTCAGTCTTTTGTGATGGCACAGCACCTACTCTTTGGCTTCCGCTATTTTGTAGGCGATGGTAAATTGTAGGGCGCATAGAAATTAATTTCGTTTAAGATTTTATTCCGCAGTTTAAAAATCGCAACGATCAAAACTCGTAGGTAGTGCGCGCTTAGCCTAATATAAAGTTAGGATGTGAGGTAATCTCTAGAAGTATCAAACCGATTGCGAAAATTAATTGTCAATGATAAATATACTACCACAGTCTCATAGAACATGTTTAGTTTCTCTATCTTATATTATAGTTAACTTCCACGCGAATAAAGTCGCGGGCAGAAGTTAGTAACGAAAAAAACAACAACGTTGAAAAAAACAGTGTATTTATAAAACGAATACAACTTAAACATTCGCTACGTTCAAGCTGGCGATCCTATACGCGCAATACTGCATAAGCGCCAAGGCTAGCGGGAAAATAAACTTTTGGCTCGCCTGCGGCGCGACGTAGTACGCCAGGCAAGCAGCACCCGCCGTATACCACCCGAACTCGCGGTTATTTATGTGCGAGTAGTGGCACAAAGAGATGATGTTCAGGGCAATCGCCAGGTTCCCTAAAGGGACATTGTCTTCGCCAGCGAGGGAAATAGCGAAAGGAATCACTCCTGACAGCACGTGGATCAGGGAGATGGTGTTGTCACTCCGCCGGAGGTCCGCATTCAGACATGGCAGCGGCAGGTACCGTGCGGCCTTCAAGCTAATCATATAGATTGCCTTGATATCATCACCCAAAATCCCGCCTGAAGCAAAAATATAATGGAAAAGTTAAGACACAAGAATCCATGGACATTAATCGGTATACCTAAATGTCCATGGATTCTTATGTGTTTCATTAGAGAAGGGATTCCCAACTGGTGGAGCGCGCCCCCCTCGGGGAGCGTAGAGTGAACAACGGGGGAGCGGCTCTAATGAATTAACTTTAGATTAATATAAAATTTTATGTTAAAGTCAAATCATTTATTTCAATTAGGCACATAAAAGGCACTTTCTTATTTTCTTACTTTCAGGCAGGTTCTTGATTTAGAAAAGGTTATGGCTAGTTTCAAAACCGTTTAATAGGTAATTCTTTAGGTAGGTACTGTAAAATTGAGCTTCAGCTTTTCTGCATAAATCGACAAAATAAGTTTTTCTACTTCTATATGAATGGACTAAAGAAAACCGAACCTATCCGAGGCGGCGTGCCACAATTTTCATGCTCACTTTGCTCGCTCTTCCATTCTTATGCTTTTCTGCTTATGGCGAAAAAGTAACTCAGGGACCTAGTGATATTAAAATAAAGTTAGGAGTTCGCGTATGTTGAAAGGTTGGGAACCTCGCATTAGAGTGTCCACAGACACACAGACACTCGGTACACAGGCACATTGGACACTCTCATAAAGACATAAATAGTTAGTCATTTAATACCCATATTTACATTTATAAGAATCTACCGAAACGTAGTTTTCAGAGCTTTGATATCTGATTGTCGAACGATTCCCATGCATCCTTGCAATCGATTGAAAATCGGAAGTTGCAATTTTTGACAAGCTTGCTGCCGACATTGTTTACAGAGCACACTCATACCTACTTTGGTAATGTAAGAATCCGACTATTCCGTGTATAAACAAATTTGCATGCATTCCAGGATCTGTGTAGCTGGCCCCTCTCATCTGACTGATCCCGCGCCCGCCCACGCAGCACAGTGCGAGGTGAGCGATAGATGTAGTAAGGTTGTCGCTATCGCTTCCCATAGCATTTATATACTACCTTGATCACTAAATATTTTTAAACACACATAAAATAAAAAAATTGCCCATGACTTTGTTTTGATCAGAAAAAAATAGTTGTTAAGTGTCATTCCAATTGCCAATACGAACTCTGTCAAGGTGTGACTAATAAAAAAAAATGGTTTTGTAAGAAGAATGTTTACCCGCGGAATTTGTTGAAATGAGTGGATTAGGAATTTAGTTAAAAATAACTGCTGTTCTGCACTGGCGCCTAGAAAAACTACTCCAGCGATGTACTACACCTTGTAGAAAAGGTAGGTACTTGAGAAAAACAAATACTGGTAAATTATCATTTTCTCTCAATCCGAAGATTGTTCGACCTTGTGTTTTAAATCAAGCCAAATGAAGAAATATCACCTATTTTACAAGCGTGGAAGTTATTTGGATAATAATTAATGTAAGTTGGGAAACAAGATGGCGCTCAAAACGCTTTATCTTTCGTGGTACTTTTCTGATTTATTTTTTATGAATAATTACTCATTTGAACATTGTTTATAATAAATAAATAATGATGATGATTTTATACCATATTTTTTTCTACAATTTGAGCTGTTAGATTACACACCATAGCTACTCTCTAAATGTCTGTGCACCGTAGCTATTATTTTACTCTATGGCTGGCTGTTGACTGTATAGCTTTGTTCCTGTGCTTTAAAATATCGACCGAAGAGTGAAGTTGAAAATTAAAAAGAAAATACTAGCTGGAGCTGCCATTTTGCTGCATTTGAGTTCAACAGCGTTCGTTTTTTATGATAATACTCGCAATAATTTCGTTAATCTGTCGAAAATCTTGTAAAGTTCGTGAAATTTGAAATCAAAGCAGCGCAACCAACAGAAAAATGGCAGCGAGCGACTCTGGGACAGATGAGTCACTGTATCCCATTGCAGTGCTCATAGACGAGTTGAAAAACGAGGATGTGCAGCTTCGTTTAAATTCTATCAAGAAATTATCGACCATCGCGTTGGCCCTGGGCGTGGAGAGAACCAGGTCGGAGCTGATCCCCTTCCTGACAGAGACCATTTACGATGAAGACGAAGTTTTACTCGCCCTTGCCGAACAACTGGGTAAGTACATTGCAAATGCTATAAATGATCGTCTGATAATAATCTGTAAATCAGTATTGTGTATGTTTCGATAACCTATTTAATGTTGTTTTTCATCCTGTTTCAATAAACAAATCTTCCCCATCTTATTATCGTCTATGTTTTTGGTTATAGATGCGTATACTAACACGGAAGAATATGCCATATATGTTGACTATGCCTTGATTCAAAGATAAACATGTTTTCGCACAGTAAATCACAGCAGTAGAGTCAGTATCATATTAATCTGTTACTTACTAAAAAGTAAGTATCAGGGTATGTAAAATACCTGCACAATTAGTAAAAAAACCTCGGTAAAAAAAAACTATTCGCTATTTTTACTTTCCACAAAGTTAATGTCTAATCATAGGACTTAAAAGGCTGGAACCAAATATAGAAATTATGGTTG
This sequence comes from Omphaloscelis lunosa, assembly GCA_916610215.1. Lineage (NCBI taxonomy): Eukaryota > Metazoa > Arthropoda > Insecta > Lepidoptera > Noctuidae > Omphaloscelis > Omphaloscelis lunosa. The sequence goes on along the minus strand of OU744266.1, from coordinate 4,453,751 downwards.
AAAGGAGGAAATTCCGATTATAAGGATAATCGGTATTTTTGAAGGGTTAAGGTTGGGTTTTTGTACCTATAGCACGTTTTGCTAGTTGAATTTAAGTCCCAAGATATTTCTTGGGATTTATATTCAACTGGAAAAAGGCGATGGCACAAATCCACGCTCTGGGCTGCTACTGAAACATTCTAGATGGAAAAAACCTAATAACACTGCCTGACCTAGGTATTGACCCCAGAGCCTGATACTCAGGAGTAGCACTTGCAACCACTAGACCAACAAGGCAGACTATAAAATGTGTATAATTCAACAGAGCGGAAAGAGACATGGACATAACAAATTCAAAAGTCATTTATTCAAACTACTAGGCTGAGATTCAGCACCTTTCGAATGTCAAAATTACATGAGACAGTCCCCCAAAACGCCCACCCTTCAGCCGGGAAGTGGTGCAACAACAACGTAATAGGTATTTGCAACTCCATGTTGAAGCGTGTCTTCTGCATATGGGTGAGAAACCACTTATTCAATCCACCCCATCTCCTCCAAGAAAGCCAGCAATGCCTTGGTGTTACTGACAATCTCACATAGGGTACATGGGTTACTGAAGTACTTTGTGTGTGGCAACCACTGGGCAGTTTAGCAGCACATGAGCTGCTGTCTTGTCGTTCTCCATGCAGGCACTGCACAGTGAACTGTCCGTGACTCGTATGTACATCTAACACCTGTATTCTAATACAATATATTATTCTGCAAACTTCACTCAATAGAACTCAAGGTAGGTCTTGATGAACCTTGAAGGTGCAAATTGTATCCTCACCTTTAGATAAAACAATTTGATAAAACATTGACAAATTGTTCAGAAAACGTACCTGTGGATGCCAATTTGTACTTAACCTTTTGAACGCCAGAGCAAAAACACATGAACCTGCCCTCAACGCCAAGCCACAAATTCCACGCAAATACCTACCAATAAATAAACAGGCATTAAAGTAATGTTCAAATTGTTTATTTCGTGTTTCTGTATACCGCTTTTTCTGTCACGTATTTGTGTCGTTGGCGTCCAGGGACAGTTTTCGCTTGTCACGAATATGTGACCATGGCGCCCAAAAGGTTAAAACCTGCAATTCTTAATTCAAATCACCCTAAAAATGTCTTTCATTTGGCAATTAAGGTTATTTGTATAACCACAATAATTGTGGGAAGAACTGGTGAGTATAAAAGTTAAAATCTTATCAATGTACAGATGAATGTGGTACTTGAATTCCCTTTAGTGAGGGATTGCATAAGAATTGAAACTGAACAGATTTTGTCTACAGTTACATCTAAAAGTTTCCATTTAACTCACATTAATTTTAATGAAACTTATATGGCCCTGAGCAAAATATGATGAATAACCCGTACAAAAAATCTTTCAGGAAATTTCATCAACTTGGTTGGTGGTGGTGAATTCGCTCACTGCCTGCTCCCACCGTTGGAATCTTTGGCCACCGTAGAAGAGACTGTAGTCCGTGACAAGGCTGTCGCTTCACTCCGTGCTGTAGCTGCTCATCACACTCCTCAAGCGTTGGAGCAGCACTTTGTACCACTAGTCCAACGCCTTGCTGGCGGTGACTGGTTTACATCCCGTGCATCTGCTTGCGGGTTATTTAGGTAAATATTGAAGACTTTTTTGTAACTTGTGTTCATGTTTTGGGAGAAGTCTTTGCTTAGCCTTAATAGGTAAACATTATTACACTATTTGCGCTGTAGCATGGTGCGGGTGACAGTTGCCCGTATGACGTTGACATTTGTCAGTACCACGTAGGGATGTGAGGTTATGCAATTCATTTTTATCGCTAACGATACTCGCAGCGTGAATCTAGTTCTCTTTAATATTGTTATGAAAATTAGTGTATTATTCAGTTGTGCAGTGTAACTACGTGTGTGCTACGTGTATAAACTTGTCAATATAAATGTTTTATGGCTACATAATTATCTTTGTACTTATATAAAATAATCAAAATCGGGTTTATGTTTTTTTTTTCGTGACAACATTTTTGCTCTATGGTGCATCGGCGCGGCGGCCATGTTGTTTACCCGTGCGATGCTGTGAGTGCGAGTACGAGTGCAAGCGCGTTATATTGTGACTTAATGTGACACGTATTACGATTTCATTGTTTGTTTTCATTTTTGTTAAATTGTTATTTGTTATAAGTTTGTTGAGTTTGTTGTTATTACCATGCCTAAGCATACAAAAAAAACTGTTTTGGGTAGTCAGGCCAGGGAGCTTGTTGTTCGCCTCCGAGACTACTTTGAAAGAGAACAACAAAATAATGGACCGTTGTTACCATTGAATCATATTGTAGAACGAGTAGCCGAAGCTCTTGATATTGGCCGCAATACTGTTTCGCGTATAACACGTGAGAAAATTGGCCAAGATGGGATGTTTGAAAATAAATTATCGACACCCAACAAAAAGCGGACCAAGGTGAAGCCAATCACAGATTTGGATGATTTTGCTAAGGTTGCTATTAGAAATCATATTTATGATTATTATAGAAGAATGGAGCTACCCACATTGCTCAAGCTTCTAAAATCATTAAAAGAAGCTGACTTGTTCAAAGGAGGTATTACTTCGCTACGGCAAGTTATAAAAGATATTGGCTTTGTTTACAAAAAAGTTAACAAAAGAAAGATTATTATGGATAGGACTGACATTGCCCTAGCAAGATGTAGATTTTTAAGGAAGGCCAAAAACATAAGTGATTGGAGCAAAGTTGTCTTTTTGGATGAAACGTGGCTAAACGCCAACCACACAGTGGGTAAAAGTTGGACCGACGATACGGCACAATCGTGTACCAAAGTGCCGGAAGGCAAAGGCGAACGCCTTATTATTTGTCACGCAGGTACAGCAAGTGGATTCGTCCCTGATTGTTTGCTGGCTTTTAAGTCAAAAAAAACTACGGAGTATCATGAGGAGATGAATTACGAAAAATTTAAAGATTGGTTCATAGGTCTATTAAACAATTTAAAAGAGCCTATGACCATAATAATGGACAACGCACCCTACCATTCGGTGCAAGTTAATAAACCCCCAAACCAATCCAACCGCAAAAGCGAGTTGGTGAAGTGGCTGAGTGAAAACGGAGTTACAGCAGATATAAAAATGTTAAAGACGGAGCTTATTGCCTTAGTCCGACGCCATAAGCCACCAACTCCTACCTATGCTCTGGACGAGATGGCAAAAGAAAAAGGCCACCAGGTCCTTCGACTACCACCCTACCATTGCCAGTATAACGCTATTGAGCTGATTTGGGCCCAAATAAAAGGTATGCTTTTAATTTCAATTCCCATTTTGAAGCTTTATAAAAAAATCAGCTTTCCGATCGTAGCATGTACCTAGTTTAAAAACATTACCAGATACTAGATTAGGCTGATTGATGATTATTTGAATACTTTTTTTTATAAGTTCGTTTATTTTTAGGTTACGCCGCAAGAAATAATACTTCGCCGCTATTTACGGCAAATAAGATGTTGGCCCTATTACAAGAGGCCATCAACAATGTTCAACCTGAAGACTGGTCGAAGGTCGTGAATAAAACAAAAAGGGACATTATGTCTGATTGGGATCGTGACATACATATTGACAACATAATTGAGTCATCGTTAATAATATCCGTCACAGATTCAGATGATGAATTGAGTGACAATTCAGATGTTCCTGACTCTGATATGAGTTTAGACGAATAACATGTATTTTTTTTTAGCAACCTTTTAAGCAACCTTACCCTATAAATGTTCTGTTGTATAATTAGACCTTTTAAAAATAAAAATTGACCTACGCACAATATACGTTTTTTATTATAAAAAATATCGACTATCCATCGTAGCAGTACATCCCATCACTAAATACGTCTATGGCGTTACGTTATACGCATAACACTTTGCTTAATTTTTCATTCAATTTGATTTTATTTCTTGATTAGAACATTCTGGTTGGGTTTAATTTAATTTACTACAGTTATTAATTATTTAATATATTACGAATGTGGTACAACTGAAATATTAAGTCATAAATTGTAAATCGCGGCAACTTTCAAGAGTGAAACGAAATGTTACTGAAACTGTCACCCGCACCATGCTACAGCGCAAATAGTGTACTATATTTTTATCAAGAAACCTATTTGAACCATATTTTTAAGCACATTTGCATTTCATTCTATAGGTTACCGTGTAACCTAGTTAGGATGCCAGGTTCGATTCGATTGATGCCCAATTTGTAAAATTATATTTATTGTAACAGACATAAAGAAATTAAATAAAGAAATTATATCAACATACATAAATGATACAATTTCAGTCCCAACCTGTGAAAAAAAAACTTATAATTTACAAGTTTGACAAGTTGAAATTTAAATTACATTACATGAGACAAATATTATTTATATAATATGTTTTGTACCACATAACTCGTATCATACTAGGACAGTGAAATGCATCTAAATCTGATAGCATTCTGATATTAAATCCATATTTATGCTGTGCAAAATGTGAGTACCATTTGCTTATTTTAAAGTATTCAGAAATGTAGACCTTGGTATTTATGAAATTTATATTATAGATTACAAAGAAAATATTGAAAATCCTTGTTTTCAATGAAACTGGTACTATTTTTTTTTTACAACTCGTAACTTGTTCTAATTGCACTCGACTATTACATAAAGGTGAACTAGAGATGTAACGATTCCAATTTCGAAAACCGGGAGTAACGACGACGCGCGCGCACCATTGTTGCTCCGTCGGAGGTGGGCCTGGCGAGCCGCGCAGCGCAATTTTCGCAGTTTACTGAGCGTTGTTTGAGCGATGTATTGTTTTGTGCCTGTTTCACGTTACCGCTATTCGTAATTTTGTTTATTCACACAGTGAAATAAGGAAGTACATACTTCATTATTTATTTGATTTATTATCTACTAAGCCATCGGTATCGGTATCGCCGATTATTTACTACAATAATCGGTATCGTATCGGATTTTTTTTGTATCGTTACATCCCTAATCTAAACCTCCATCCATATCGCATATTTCCAGTGTATGCTACCCCCGAGTCTCCGCCCCAGTGAAAGCCGAGCTCCGCCAGCACTTCCGCTCGCTGTGCCAGGACGACACGCCGATGGTGCGACGCGCGGCCGCCTACAAGCTGGGCGAGTTCGCTAGAGTCGTCGAGGTGGAGTACGTGAAGAGTGACCTTATACCGATGTTTGTTACGCTGGCACAGGTATGTAGGATTGAACTTGTTTGTAATTCTGACGGCAGCTATTGATCATATCCATTCTCTTTTTATCTCAATTTATTTATGGTCGGCGCACGTTTTTGTCTTTTTCTTCGCTATTAGTCGTCATATCGGTAGTACCTGTACTGACAGACAGACAGACCGATACACGGTTCTCAGTTATATTATACTAGCTTTTACCCGCGGCTTCGCCCGCTTGGATGTCGGAAAATGCGCCAGTACAGCTCCCAGTCTGATGATTTTGTCCGACATTTTCAATAATAATCGTCATATTTTAGCCAGTTTACACAAAAACTTAATGAATTATACACTTAAGGTGGAACTAGTTGATATTTTTTCCATACAAATTTCAGGGGGCTTTTACTCCACTGTTTGACATGGTACATCCAAAGTTAAACATGATATCGTTTTGTTTCATTATTAATTATGTCTGTGCGGAAACAGAATAGTAAAATAATGAGCCGTTAAAAAGTTAGGAGCCCACAAAAATTCCTTTTTCTTGCAAATTTTAACGCAACTTTGGGGTTAAATAAGCAATAAAAGAAGTGTAAAATCTCCAAAACAAAGTCGGCACCGACAAAGCTTAATTATCGAAGAGTTCAATAAACTTTATTTGTAATTGATTTATGCAGTGGTTTTTTCATAAAACTCGATTTTCCAAAGGACTTTTCGTACTTTTTTACGCGCTCGTTTCACTAAAATAGTTCGGAACGGTGTTTGTGTGCGTGCGAACTAGACGTTGTGCATGTAGACCAGCGTCTAACTGCTCATCACTGACACTATGTCTGTCGGACACGATGCCAGGTGACACAGCGTGCTTTTCGGCCATGCCCACTAGTGAGTTCGAGCCCGCGACTAGTTCAACCTTAAACCTTCCTCAGGAATCACTCCGTTGATTGATGAAAACTGTGTGAAAATCCGCTCGGTAGTTTTTGAGTTTATCGCGAACAGACACGGCAGGGCACTTCGTTTTATGATATGTAAGGAAATGTGGATTTTACTTACCTCATGTTTATCATCTTTCGAATCCAGGACGAGCAAGACTCAGTGCGTCTGCTAGCTGCAGAAGCCTGCGCAGCAGTAGCGGCTCTTTTACCTCCTGAAGATATGGAACAGCTAGTGATGCCCACAGTGCGCGCCCGAGCGGGAGATACCTCGTGGAGGGTCCGCTACATGGTCGCCGACAAGTGAGTGCCCAGTGCATAAATCCTCTTACGACAATTTCATACATTTTGTATGTACCATCGCACATTACAGTTTAGTATTGAAATACGAGACGCTGTCGCCAGATGCAGCTGTAATATGCGCTTAGCTTAAGAGCCTTAATTCTAAAAGTTGGTGACGTCGCAAATAGCTGTCAAATATTTACCTATTTTGATTAATTTGGCAATATTACTGTATGGAGATATGAAATATCGGTAACTAGTGAACTAGAATATTAATAATTAATTGAACAACACTAACACTCAAACACACTGAATTTGATGTTGTAACCGTTTTAGGTGTAAAAAAGGCATTTTTAAAGTTTCCAAATACTTTTTTACATCTAATACTAAATATTCGGTGTTCTCATATTAATTATTGCCTTTCATAATCAATATTTTAGTTCACTAGTTAGCCTTAGCCCTATTTCTTATTTCCAATTAAAGTAATATTGCTAAAATAGCGAAATATTTGTCGGCTATTTGCGACGTTCTCACTTTCAAAATAAACGCTTTTAATACTCGTAAATTGTATGTTAGTTTGCATTAATATTCTGAAAAAGTCACGCATACAATCAAAATGGAACTTTAGTATATTATTCTGAACACCCCTGTGTTGAAATTTGTCGTGGGTTATTTAAAAAAAAAAACAACGCAGGGGGGCTCAGAATCATGTACTGAATCCATGGTTTCAGTTTGCGCGTCGATGTCCCTGCCACCCTGTATGATTTATTGGATCTTTTTCTTTCCAAATATAAGACAGTTACGTAATTGGAACATTTTCGCTCAATCCATTTTTTATTCGAAAATCATGTCTTTTTAAAGATTATTTGAAACAAAAACAAGATTACTCGGCTTTTATGTCTAAAATAATTATTGACAGCAAGGAAATATAGTATACTATCAAAGTATAAGATATTTTTTCTCTAGATCAATTATTACTCTACATATAAACGAAATAAGAATTGAGACTTACGACATTTAGTTCCGTGCTTGAACACGACCGAAGAGCGCACGCGATATTCAACTTTATTACTGATGTGTTAGCGTTTAGCACATAGTGGAGTGACGGGGTGCATTGGGGCGGATCTTATTCCTGTTCTAGTTCCTGATCTTAATTGCACAGCATTAACGAAAATAATTTCTGATACAGATTCGTCGAGTTACAGCAGGCAGTAGGACCCGAGCTGGCTCGTTCAGACCTTGCGCAGATCTTCCAAGCTTTACTTAAGGATACGGAGGCCGAGGTCCGTGCCGCCGCTGCTGGCAAGGTTAGTACATCCTTTAAATAATAATAATTTATTCATTTACATAACATAACATCACGCCGGTAATCCCCGAAGGGTTAGGCAGAGGTGTACCTATAGTACACCCACATTTCGCCAGTTATGTTTAAGTCCCATGTAATAGGGGCGAGCCTATTGCCATCAACCGGGTACAAATCCAGACTCCGGGCTGCTACTGAGAAATTCCTAATGGAAAAACCCAATATCACTATGTCCGACCCGGGAATCGAACCTAGGACCTCATGCTCAGCAGTAGCGCTTGCGACCACTGGACCAACGACCATTTATTTCAGAGAAAACTCCATGTTACATGATCATGTCTTAAAATCACAAAATACTAGTGTAGTAGTAATAAATTGTACCTATTGAAACAAATTATGTAAGTACTAGAGATAGCTTCGCACTGTTTTACAACTTTGCAAAACATGACGACTTCTTTAATATATCTATACTAGCTGCGATCCGCGGTTTCACTCGCATAACTATAGATCCCGTGGGAATACCGGGATAAAAAGTATCTATGTTCTAACCCAGGTCATGGTCTACCCATGTGCCAAATTTTATCCAAATCCGTTCAGCCATTTTAGCGTGAAAGCGTAACAAATGAAAAAACAAACTCACTTTCACATTTATAATATTATTATTATTGTAAATCAACCTTTAGGTTGTTTAAACTGGCGTGAAAATAGTCATCCTAGCGTCATTATGACTATTAAGGGGGATCCTTCAAGGTAGCCTGCGAAATCCAAAATTTATGCAAATTGCAGCACTGTTTGTTTGTTGCGAATATTGCGAACTACCGTGAAGGAATTGACGTTAACTGAATAGTGCAGTCTTGAAACTTGCAGTCTTGTTAGATCCAAGCGATCATTACCACAGAATAGTACAGAAGGCGCACTCCGCATTTTAGTTATGAAGCTACAAGTACGCGGCCGGCTCGACTTGTTGGGCGCCAATTCGGTGGGCGTAACGTAGTTAGTCGTCACACACGGCGTAGCGCGTCATTTTCAAATTTATGTCAATTAAATGTGTATCTTTTTGTGTAGTAAATAGAGTTATATTTTGTATCACTAAAGTGCGTGCAGCGTCGTTTCGCGTGACGTCTCGGCGTGAACTGGCTCTAATGGTGTCCACCAACCCAACCAACGATTTATCTAACGCCGACGTTCTCTTCAAGATAACAATATCCTCAAATGGACCAGATTGCTAACCGAGGGGTTCCTATGGAACAAGTCTAAACTTAGAGGGGTGTATTAATGATTCTAATTCTGTAATATATTTTCGCAAATCATGTTTTAATCAAGATACAACGTGACACCGACGTAGGGCTGCCAACTTTTTGTTCAAGAAATAAAATATTTATGGTCAAAGTGAGAAAATAAACAGTATTTCAGAAAACTCTACAGTATCTCCCATTTTTACTTTCCAAAAAAACACTATAAAATGAAAAATAGGTCACTATAATTTCAGAAGTTGGTGTCTTTGGTTGTGTATTTTAGTTTTTTGCCACTGACTTCCTTTTTATTTAGGTATAGTTCTGGATACCAGTGAAAACAGTATAGTTAATATACTTAATTTTTGTTGAACAATAGTATTTTACAATGAAAAACAATATAATACTGTTTTTAATAGTATGGTTGGCAACCCTATACCAACCTGCAAATTAAAAAAACAAAAAAAATAATGCACGCTACTACTGCGGATTTACCTTTATTACGAGAATTACCCTGCAGTTCGCGATAAATTATTGTGGTAAATGCAATTTAATATTTTAATAATATTTGCCCTTTTTCCTCCAGGTGAAGGACTTCTGCATGAACTTAGACAAGGCGCATCAGGAGCACATCATCATGACAATGATCCTGCCACAAATCAAGGACCTCGTCTGCGACGCCAACCAGCACGTGAAGTCGGCGCTCGCCTCCGTCATCATGGGCCTCAGGTACTTTGTCTTTAAAAGATTGCTTTTAGCAAGAAGACCGTCACCCTCTATAAAATCTCATCTGTAACTAGCTGACCCGACAGACCTTGTCCTGTCCAAATAATATGGTCTTGAGTTCATACAAAAATCCTATAGAAAAAAAGATGTTCAGTTCATACCGAATTTATAAAAAACCCTGGAGCCAATTTTTCTTTTCGTAAACCCTAATTGAGAGTTTTACGAACATAAAAAAGGTCCAGCCGTCCTACAGTGATGCGCTTACCAATGAACAGTAGGTATTTTATTTTTAGGGTTCCGTACTCAAAAGGGAAAAAACAGAACCCTAATAGGATCACTGTTGTCCGTCCGTCAGTCTGCCAAGACCTTTTTTCTCAGGAGCGCGTGGAGGTATCAAGTTGAAATTAATACCAAGTATGTAGGTCTATGGTCCCTTGGAGCTCTAAAAAAATCAAGCTTCTAAATCAACGCAATAAAACATACGGCCATTTATGTGACATATTTTTACACTCTCAAATAAATCAAAACTTAGTGTACTTCCCATTGACCTAGAATCATTAAATTTGGCAGGAAGCAAGATCTCACAGCACATGTAAAGGAAAACGTCCGAAAATTGTTAATTCGTAGTTCAATCACAAAAAAAAATTACGATTACATACCTACTCACATCTGCAATTGGGGAATTGACCGTGACGTATGTCGATGTATGAGAAAACATGTTTTTCTACTACACTGTTAAGTTTGTTTTTGGGATAAATTCATCTCAACTACGGAACCCTTCATTGTGCGTGGTCCGACACGCACTTGTTATTTTTATAGATCTTCTTTCTTTTTCGTATGGTTAATGACTAACCTGCCCGCGTAGTATGACCACCGTGTCGACGGAAAAATAGACAAAATGACAGATAAACAATCACAATCTGTCACTTTGTCTATTCTTCCGTCGACAAAACCCGTATCTACGGTTGTCATGCTACTACTACGCGTGCTGGTGTCAAAGTTTTTATGCCGCCCATGGCCCTCTGACTTGGCTTCACATGCCGTCGAGAAATATCTCAGGCATGCCGCCGGTATCCTCACTATGTTTTCCTTTACCGTTTATATAGATTTATATAGTATACATAATAAAGAGTATTATTCTATTCTCAGCCCCATCGTCGGCCGCCAGAACACCATCGAACACCTCCTGCCTCTGTTCCTGACCCAGCTCAAAGACGAGTGCCCTGAAGTCAGGCTCAATATCATCTCTAACCTCGAGTGCGTCAATGAAGTGATCGGAATTCAGCAGCTAGTGCAATCCCTGCTTCCCGCAATCGTAGAGTTGGCTGAAGACACAAAATGGCGCGTCCGTCTCGCCATCATCGAACACATGCCCCTCCTCGCCGGACAACTCGGACAGGAGTTCTTCGACGAGAAACTGACCGGCCTCTGCATGTCCTGGCTCATCGACCACGTCTACGCTATCCGCGAGGCAGCCACCCTCAACCTCAAGAAATTAGTCGAACAATACGGATCTCAGTGGGCCGAAACTAACGTCATCCCCAAAGTACTCGCCATGTCACGCGAGCAGAACTATCTCCACAGAATGACTTATCTGTTTTGCATCAATGTGCTATCTGAAGTGTGCGGCAAGGATATCACCACAAGAGTACTCCTGCCCACTGTCCTGTCGATGGCAGACGACAATGTTGCCAACGTAAGATTCAATGTTGCCAAGACTCTGCAGAAAATGGCGCCTTTCTTAGACTCCGCAGTCATTCAGCCGCAAGTGAAGCCGGTACTTGAGAAATTAAACGTAGATCCCGATGTTGACGTGAAATACTTCGCCTCTGAAGCCATCGCTGGAATCGCTGGATAAATTAGTTTATAAGGTCTCATAATTGCATTTGTTGTACCAAAATTATAGTTGCGGGTATTCAATAACAGCGTGATTCGGAAAGCTAGAAATGCAGTTTTTTTTTTTGTAAACAATATTCATATAAATGTTAGTAATGAATCCACAGTGCGATCCATGTGCATAGGTATAAGCTGGAGTATTTTATAAAATAGTATTTATAACTCAATGCCCGGCGGAATTCGAGTTTCGTGGGAGATTTTCGTATCTATTTGTAGAAAATTAATTTCTTCATTCCAGTTAACATCTGAAAACGTATTTAAAAATTATTTACATGACCACCCAGAACATGTACATAGTGTCAGATACAATTCAAATAAAAGTAATAAAATTCAGTTATCGTTGTTTTATTTAGTTACTAAATGTTTCCACTCAAACTACTAGATTACTTTAAAATCTAAACAGTGTGTTGCATTGCAATGAAACTTAAAATGAAAAGTTATTATTTCCTACAGTTCCACCTTTTCTGTTGACTGTCATGCATGCAATTACAATTACAACCAACCTCGTAAAAGAATGTCACTACGTCATAAAAAACTAGCGGGCACCAATGTGAATGTAACAAATAATTTCAACCATTTATTGAAGTTTTTGTCAAGTCTATCTGTGCTCAAGTGGTAATTACGAGGTCGACTATATCAATAATAATAAACCCTTTAATTCTGAAAATTGCGTTGTGAAATATTTTGTAGTAGATTACAAGTTCAGTGTGCCTCTTTGCAAAAGCCTCTTACAACTTCCACTGTTTCCTATCTCTCGTATCTGTTCTCCAATTTAGACCCGATATGATCTTTAATTAGTTTTTTTTTTCATCTTTTGAATTGTTTTCCCCTGCTCCTTACTGCCATCTCTGGGGTACTACCTACTCTGTCACAACTTTCCTCTAATTCTTAACATGAGGCCTGCCCATATCCACTTTTATTGGTATATTTAGTCTTTACTGTAAATACCCTGAGGTATTTCGTATCCCTTCTTGTTTTTAAATGCCAGTCATACTCATTTATTATTTGTCCTATAGAGGTATGAGCACAGATCACCAAATAAATCACTCCATACAAAATTTTCAATACCTACTTAACTGCTATAATAGCCTACACCTTCGAGTCACTAAACGCTGCGAACGAAAATGTATCTTACTTTACACGCGTAAAGTGAGTCTTGCTTTGTAGCTGCGCGTCGCCGCGTGGTTATTGTGAATTGCCAGGGCTGCATCTTTCGACATAGATGTCAGTAGGTATTTGTAGTACACTTTATGAAATAAAATAAAATGCTTTTTAATGTCACTTTCACCGCCAAGTACATTGCAAATGTATAACAACCCGTCAGTCGAGTACTAATATTATCTGTGGTCGAGTCCATCGACGCGATGTTTACGTAACGGGACCCCTATGCCCCAGCACCCGAAGCCGAGTTCACGAAGCCACGCCTACTGACCAGCCGCCGGGTAGTAGGGTTGTTGAACGTCAATTTTTTATTGAATTAAATAAACTTCACTGTTATTTCTTCATATATTTTTATTTGTTTTCCTAGGTATTTAAAAATCATAACACTTACGCCAAGAGAACCTTACATGATGAATGTCTACATATTTCTCTAATCTACTGGTCCAGGAGCGCTACCTTATACGTATATATTACATTATTTTACAAAATATTAAATTACGTCGTTGAGATTCATAGAATATGAATATTATTTTCAATAAAACAATCCAAACTAGGCGGTATGGTTCGATGACTATAGCCTGATATTGAATGGTAAAAAAATGTAGTTTTCAGCATTAGAGTGAGTTTCATTCAATAGTTCCTATGCCGTAATGTTGGCTGCACTGTTGTAGGACGAACACGAACACGCTACGGCGCTATTGTTAAATTTTAACAGTGAAGCCAACATTACGGCAAAGGAACTATTTGATGAAACCCATTCTAGGGGAATAACTGTGAAGTTGGAAGGATTAATGTAAGTATTCATAATTTTTATAACTACAAATAAAAAGGTTAAGCTGTAATATGTTTATTATGAGTATTTAAGTTTTTTGAAGTTATTATTGCCATAGATAATTATCTAAACTTATATATAAGTCCTATTATTTATTTAAAACTTTTTGTTAGGCAAGACGAGGATACAAATCCCAGTGACTGGGTCCCGTCGGGATCACTGCCTCCGACCGCCGGCGCCGCTGACTACGGTAAGCCCGGGGGAAGCGGCCCCGGAGGCAGTGGCGGACCCAGGGGAAGCGGCCCCGGGGCGGTAGCGGCGCCGAGGACAACGGCGGACCCGGGAGAAGCGGCGCCGGGAGCAGCGGTCGCGGGACAACTTTGATGGCTTTGCTGCAGGCGGCAAAAAGAACCGCCATAGTTGACGACCGGACCGCCAAACGGCCGTGCCTCCGACCGGACTTACCCACGCCTAAAGGGAAAGGCGTGGGTAAAAAAAGCAAAAATAAATAAATAATTATTTTAAGAGTTAATTTTTTTATTGCACCCTCACAAATAAATGTCAATAATTAGCTACGTATAGACACGCCTCGGAAAACGAGTTGTGGTGGGTACACCACGAACGAATATTATTCCACCCTGACACTCGGAATATATTACTTGCGTAACAATCGAAATAACTACAAAGTATTATATTGTACGTTTTTTTTTACATAAATAAGACTGATTGCGTATACCTTGTTATTCGAAACAAAATTGCATCCCTTACATAAACAGTCGTCGTCAAAATCGTCAGCAAGGGATAAGATACCTATAAGCTCAATAAAAACGAACCGATGCCTTTGTTTTCAAACCTTAAGCTCAACAATAAAAACCAACCGATGCCTTTGTTTTCTTTTTCACATGGGCAAACGAAGTTAAGGCAAAAACATGACTGCTATAATTTTATGTAACATCTTGCATGCCATGTGTGTGGACAAATGTTTTGGACAAATAAATGATCTTATCTTATCTGATCCTACTTTTGATAGACAAAGATCTCTAATCAACTCATCTAGGTCATTTTGGTTGAATAGTTTAGGTTCGGACGTACTCGGGAACGAAAAGTCACTGTCGTCATCATCACTGGCTTCTGAAAGACCTTGTAGTGTTACATTAGAAGTATTAGGTTGCGTATCAGCCACAGGTTCTTCGCAGGTAATTAGAGTTGGTCTAATAGCTGATTTTAAATTTGGGTAAGTCCATTTGGAACGATTTTTGCGGTTTATTCCGGTAAGGTTCTCGTTAACTTACCGGGCAGATAATATCCTACAAATTCTGTTCTATTTTTGAATTTATTCGGTAAGTAGTGGCTATTCAGACATCTTGAAATAGGCCCTAAGTCTGCATAAGTAAAAAAACGGTGGAATTTGAAAATCTATAGACGGCAACACCATCCTGTCCTACGAAAAAGAATTTGATACTTTGTTTGTCTTTTTGTTTTTGATAGGTTATTTTGCTTAAATTCTGGTTTATTCCTGATAAAGAATAGTCACTTAAGCACGATGCAGTGAGTATTTCATACAGTTTTGTCATCGTATGGAGGTAGAGCATAGGTACGACATAGTCCATTGCACATAATCTATTAGGTAAAATATCAAAATCATTAGATCTACTTACAACTCCGAAACTGACCTAACTGACTGATGTAAAAGTATACCATATATTTAAAAAATCACATCACATCGTTTTCACATAGTGTTCTTTTTGACTTTTTTATTTTTGCCTAAGGGTTCTAGCGTGATGTAAATAGTCTTAAAGCCTTTCTCAAGAATTGCTCTATCAAATGCAAAAAAAAATCAAATCCGACTGGTAGTTATAGAGATTACCCCCTACATACCATCAAAAAACAAATTTTACCTCTTTATAATACTACTAGCTGTTGCCCGCGACTTCTTCCGCAAACCTTCAAGAATTGGGCTATCAAATGCAAACATATTTTTTCAAATATTAGTAGTTCCAGAGATTAGCGCGTTCAAACGAACATACAAACAAAAAACAAACTCTTCTGCTTTATTGTTAGTATAGAACTACAGAATAGATTAATTAGTAGGTACGTATCAATATACATAAAATGTTCAAAGCTCGTGGGTTTTTTTAATGAGCTGAAAACAATCTAGTTTTGGCGTAAACAGGAAAGCTTATTATGGGTTTATTTGTTTTATTTTTGCCCATCATAACGGCCTAATTTTTTTCCCTGTTTTTTCTTGTTGTTATTTAATGTTCATCATTACTATTTAAAAACCTATGTTGATAACTACCAAATTTAGTAGGTACCTAATCAAGCTTTTTGTGAAATATTTCACAACAAAGTGATAAGTTCCTCTGCTGATCATATTAGTTGCGGCTGCTGGTAACATTATATATACTTAGGTACCTAACATTTACCTATACGTCCGCAACCCAGTAACTGCATAATACGATATCCCTTGGTAAGACCGGTTGCCACTTTCGGGCTTCTGACGACCCGCAACGACTGTCAAAGATCCAGGAATGACAGCCGGGACCAACGGCTTAACGCGCTTTCTGAGCACGGAGGGGTCTCGGTATGTAAAGATCGATGGTAACCTTTCCACGGACCAACCGGGGTTGGTCCAT
Source organism: Omphaloscelis lunosa (assembly GCA_916610215.1). Classification (NCBI taxonomy): domain Eukaryota; kingdom Metazoa; phylum Arthropoda; class Insecta; order Lepidoptera; family Noctuidae; genus Omphaloscelis; species Omphaloscelis lunosa. The sequence continues at coordinate 4,437,600 of OU744266.1, read as the reverse complement.
CAGGTTAAGCTACGCTTACCCCGGCAAGCGTAGCTTAACCTGATGGATCATCATCGACCCGTTCGGCTGTTATTACTTTGCTACCCGCTCGATTCGATCGTGCGTGATTGTATGTAAGTGACTAAGTGTATTACACAATTACGAATCCCAAAAAAAAAAAATAGAAACTTGATAAAGCAGAGAAACTAACAATTTAATTGAACTTTACGAAGTTCAATTAAATCGTTAGTTGTTTTCAATTTAGTTAAAAAACATACATACAACGGTATTGAAAACAGCAGTAGGTCCCTATAATGAATTCACTGCTATTAGCTAAAATATAGAATAGACAATAGTGGCTACTTATCACGGCTACATAGTTACAATTTCCAGTTTTTGAGAGAACAGGAAAATTAAATTTTTAAATGTTTTTTTTTCCACTTGCGACATAGGTACCTAACTATTTTATGAGTTTTATGATCATCGGAATTTACATTTGCGAAGTGTTTTACGCAATGCTGTCTCTTATCATTAGTCAAACATTTTCATAAATATCTGTCAATCGCAACACAATAGGTACCAATCTTATGTAATTATTTCTGAGTCAATCTAAGTGGATACCTACCTAATCTTGTTTTTTTTTATATCTCTGTGTCAATTTAGTATGTAAGTGTAATCAAATTTATACCTACCCTACTTTCATTTTTATTTTTAAATAACTGTTTATTTATTACAACTCTAGGCACAAGTAAAAAAATCTTGTTAGCCGGACCTTAATGCCTCAGGCATTTTATACTAGCCAACCTTTTGTTTTTCTTTATAATTCAATAAAAACATCAATGTTTTGGCCAAGATCTATAAATATGCTGATATAGGTTACAACGAATTGCAAATATGATGACAGAGTTGTGAAAGAGCAGAACAGAAAAACAACTGTGAAATATGATGCAAGAATACCCTACATTACTCTTACCTCTTACACCACAATATTTTGATTAAAATACTCGTCAATTTTATAAAATCTATGAATCTCTGAGTTTGAAATAAGTGGAATTTCTTTAGGCGCGTTAGGCAATTTTGATATGGGACTAAACCATTGACCTTTTTCATGTTTTCACTTCTGTCGGCACTCCCGGAGTGCCACTGTTTTTTTTTTTTCTATCATATTTCATCAGAAATTGGCGCTACAATAAACATAAATCGTCACTGGTTGATTGCTAACGCCCTCTGTTGTGTTGCATCAGAAACCGACGGCGCTAACCAGTCGTCGCTGACTCACCGACGTCCGACCGACTGCAGCATAGATAGCATACCTACCTACATACCGACGTATTTACCCACAAGCAGCCGTACATGATCAGTTTAACTGTCAGTTCTGCCTCACCTTTTAAAAATAAATACCTTGAGTGAAGTTATTAGTCGGCGTGCGCATACGTAGGCTACGTATGCGCACGTTGGCGCCGCGAGCGATTAAAGCTATTCAATCCGATCGGCATAAGTCCTGACCGGATAGACTGACAGTACCGACTTTTTGCCAAGTTGCCTGAAAATTGCCAGGGCGGCCAAACATTGTGAATTCCGCCTAGTCACTTTTCTACTGTGGATTCAGCCGTATTTACGTGCACACGCGCAGCGCCAACGCGACGTTCTTATTACGTGTGCCGCGTGTGCGTATCTGCCTGATATTTTGCAACATGGCGGGCGCCGCACGCTTTTAGTAGTGTTCCTATAATAGCCCGATTATTGCTTTGTCTCTGTTCCGTTTCTTTACAACAAAACACCGAGCATTCGCCGTTTTAAAATTTCTAGAACTGAACAACGAACAGAGCCAAGCATAGAGCCAAACATCGCTACGAACATTTTTAGCTCGGCAAAAAGCCCGAAGCAAATTTACTGTTTCTTTTTCTGTACCTAATGTAACATTCGCTAGAATGCTCAAGTTTATCAGCACCGGTCGCGCGTCGCCATGCCCACGCATTTGGTTTGCTCCGGTCTGTAAACAGATAAGTTCGCAATCGGTCAGGCCAAACTGACAGCAAGCCAGCTAGCAGGTCTGCCTTCCCGTTAGGTACTTCCATGTACGGTGGGTTAAAAGGCGGAGTTGGCGAAATATTTATCAGTTTGCGACTGTCGAGAGTACGGTTCGCTCCTCTCGCCAGAGAGTAGAGTGCTCTGCGGTTCACTCCGGGTCAAGTTTATTGTTTACTCAAGCTATATTATATGTAACCCGAGTATATTTACAGTTCAAGATGGTTAATTTTTTCATTTACGCGAAAGATTACTCTCTCTCGACTGATGGAGTGATGTATTATCACAAGAATGGACTAACAACTCTCGAACAATTTAAAAGTGACGTGAACCAAATTAATAGTGCTTTAGCAGATGAAGAATCACAAATTGTTTATTTACATTGGGGAAACAGGTGCGAGGAAGTCAACGAAACAAAAGCTCGTAAGGCTTATAGGGATCAGGATGGCAGAGGTACTAATACGTTGCCGGAAACTATTATTGAGTGGGTAAAAGAGAATATTGATAGCAGCGACAAAATTAAATTGTTGTACATCATTACCGATGGTCAGATCAACAGGCGAAGCTTTGACAAATGTTTGGCTCTTAATGAAAATATTGATTATGAAAAGGTCGTTTTTCATGCGCTAAGTGAAGACTTGAGCTGTATTGACTTATCGGTCACTGCGTCATTTATCAAAAGCCAATGTACTATTTACCGCAACAATGAGCTGTTCGATGAAACTGATATTTCTAAGGAGTTTGACTACGATAAAATAACCGTCGACAACTTTGCTGCTGAAAAAGAGAGTCTGAAGTCTTACATTAAATTCAAGTTCCTCACGTCAGCGAAAAATAATGCTAAATCTCTCGCCGAAATTGATAAACTGAAAAAGTTGAAGAATAGATTGAACAGTGTGTCGACAGAAAACTTCCTAGACACGATGGATAAAAATACATTTTTACGTGAATTCAAGAATACTAATTGGTATAAAAGTTTTAGCAATCCATCATACAATATGAAAGTAGACATTGAGAGCTCGATAACAACATTAATTAACTATATCGTCAGCGAAAAAAAATCTTATGGGTTCGACGCTTTGAAGTTCGAGACTACATTCAGCAATGAAGTTCCCGAAGAACCAATCGAGGATATCAATTTCACAGCTGACCAAGAAATCAAGTTTCCTGACATCATTTTGGCTAACGAGACAGGGATTCCTGTGATCTTATGCACAGAATTGAATCTGCTGGAAAAACTCATATTTAAAAATTCGGAATCGACAGCAAGTTTCTCAAAATTCAATTCCATGATGGAATGTCCATTATTTTTGTTGGAGGATCCTGATCTCAATGACTCAATGGGGTACTTCTATACCTTAACTGTCTACAAACAGTTACTAGAGCAGCCAAAATTAGAGCCGCGCTCACGGCGACCATTCCACGGCGGTCTGGTGCTAGTGGACACCGACGACTTCGATAGATATAACGACTACATTTTGTCTGCCACATACTTCAACTTCAAAAAACTGAAATACAACGTCGGTTTGTTTTACTTCGTGTTATGGAAGATTTGTGAAAAGAAACAGTGGATGGACGAAAACGTAGTTGCACAGTTCAAAAAGTACGCGTTGAGGCGTATCAGTACAACGAAGTGTAAGATTGGACTGTCATCTTTGCCACTAGATCCCCAAGTGAATTCTTCATTACCGACTGCCCTGTGGTACTGCGTCGAAATGTCCACGATCATCTTCAAAGACGATCCTGAGCGTTTTGCACACGAACGTATGCGAATGTATTGCGGCGTCGCGCATGCTATGATCGAAATCTTGATCTATTTGAACTACAAGTTAGATTTAGAGACCATCAATAAGCGAAAGGATTTAATGAGGCATGTTGTTATTCTAAAGAAAATCCCATCACGAAGGGAAAAAGTTTTGTATATGGTAGAGAAGATTTTCAAAAACGTAAACGGTTTCCTTGTTAGTGAAATTGAAAATGTTGCGAATGTGAATAAGCTAAATTATTTGAAATTGAACCACAAAGAAATGCTGAGCGACGAAGTCATCACAGATGAGGTGAAATTGGAGGATTACGTTCACTTCTTACATCGATCTAGTAATACAGTGGTTCATATTTGCGATAAAACATACCGTCCCTTTTTTATGATCGACCAAAACGAATCTTTCTATAGCAAATTGTACAGAGCTGCTAACCAAGTTGTAGTCAATAATATTGAAGGCGAGATCGTGCTGACATACGAACCAATTAATCAGTTGGAATTCAGTAAAATTTTGTCTTTGTATAATTTGTATCTACATTGTGTTAAAGATAACGATAAGTTTCCTACGTTGGACGAATATAGGGAGTATATTTTAAAAAAGAAAAAATACAAGGACGATTTAGTGACCATTTTCCCAGTGGATGTCTGTCACGACATTGAGGAAGTATTTGTGAGTTATCAGAGCGTCATCAAGGCTGTGAGTGTCAAAGACTTTGTTATAGCGAGTGATAAGTTCGTGGGCCGGTTTGATAGGGTTAAGGGTGAGAATAAGGTGAACTTTGAAAGTGATGATAAAATTAAGGAGTTTCTTTGCAAAGAGGAACGTAAAGTCAACTTGAAAAGAGTTGAACAAGAAAAAAAGAAGCCAAAATAATTTTTAAAAAAGTTGTAGTTAGTAAAGACTTTTTTTGATACAGATTATAAATTTTAAGTGTGTTTGTTTAGTTGTTTAAATTAATTATTATTATATGACATAGCCTTAGCCTTCTATTTTTAATTTTTTTTTGACTACTTCTTTTTTATTTTCTTCTAAAATGTTTTTGTTAAAGTAATTTCAATGGTAGGTAAGTCATTTAATTTTTTTTATGTGTAAGTTGCATTTCGTTTGACAAAAGTCACTGTTTATAATTTTTATAATTAAATTAGAAAAGTTCTTCAAGAAATTGGTACCTATTATTTATCTTTCCTCAAACTTTACCAATATGAGGTAAATTAATGTGCTTGGAGTAGCTTAGAAAATAAGCCCTATAATCATTCAAATGGTACCTATCACAAAATTCCCAGTAGCATGCTATCGCAGAGGTTCCTAACGCATGCACTATCTAGTTTATTTTGTCAAAATGCAAAATTCAAAATATTTTTATTTCACATAAATCTACATGTGCACTTATGAAACGTCAGAAGTTAGGTGCACGGTTCCAATTGGTCGTTTCCTATGGAGAAGAGCCGGCAAGAAACTCCACGGTTACTCTATTAAAAATAATTGGCTTTTACAATTCTTTCAAATAACACTGTGACTAAGTATGGGAGGACAGTGTAGGTCTTTCAATAAGTAACAGGTACTTAAGAAAAAAGAAAATGGTCAACAAATCTACAGTCCACTAAGCCTACAGCGTTCTCACATTCACAAAATAGAAAAGAATCTATACAAAAGATGTCCCCTATAGATGCATACTTAGATATGATATGTTATTGAACGAAGATTAATAATGATAAGTGCAATAATGACTGATAGTGTAATAGGTATGTGTCGCAATACATTCAACATTGGAATACCATACTAATGCCAATTCAGCCGAGTACGGAATACCTACCATTCAATAAGTTCAAAAAATCGATTTGAGGATTTCTATAGGATGCCAATGCAATGCAGTTAGGTAGGCTGGTGAAAAATATTCTATAAAAACCCAGATAAGTATTCGTTAAAAATGCATTTATGGGTGTTTGGGACCAGGTATGTTGCGGGGAGCTTCCGCATTTATTTAGACCTCCGCATCCGCGCTAATCAATGCGGAACTCATGCGGATACAGATGTGAGTAGAAAAGGGTGAATATAAGTAAAATCATAATCAACAAAATGAAAAAATCATCAATATAGCTCTAAATCGTCACATTTTCACGAAATTGTCTTATATCCATCAAACACATAACATTTCGAGAGCTACATTTTTAAATGATTATAAATTTAGTAATTTATTTTATTTTAATTGCCGCGAATTGAATTATGATTAACATACCTACAACGAAACAGCGCTGCAATTTGCAAAAAACGTAATAAATTTTGAACTTCGTCTTGATACCTTGACGGATCCCTTAAAAAAACTTGAGATCCGCATCCAAATACACGGATGTCAGCCACCAAGAATCCGCATCGGCGGATATTAAAAAATCTGCATTCGCAGTCCCTGCTTAGGACACTTCAGCAAGTGGGGCATGATCTAATTAGAAGCACCGCACTCGGACGTGTGTCTGCAGCGGCCTACTTGGGTACGCAATCGATACCAACAAACCCAACCAACCAACTACCAATACCAATTTTCATATAGTTACATTTTCAAGTATAGTCTAAGAGCTAGATCGAAGATTTTTCGTAAACACTTTGATCTAGCTCTTGGGCTATACTTAAAAATAGAACTCATTTATATTTTCTAAATGAGATGGAGCCCGTGAAAAGAGTACCTACCTGGAAAAACTTGGGGGAGGCCTTGAACAGCACAAAAAAAACTAGCTTAATTTTAGAATTTACACACAGATTTTGACAGCAGATTTGTCCTAGCGATTTTAAAATCTGTGTATGAATCTTCTGGAATCGCTGCCACACTGCTTCCTGGGGACAAAACAGCGCACGCTTTGTTTAAAATTCACATCGATTTAGAGAGCAACGAAACGCCTGTTTGTAGGGTGCCACGCAACAGTAACAAGGGACGTGTGCTTAGGGATTACGCTTCATCGTATGGCGTGAATGCATTATGGCAAATAGGAAAGCAGTGGAAGCTGTAAACAGAACCCTGTAGGACATTCGCAGGCACCAAGACATGAGTGGTGTCACAATTCTGACTAACAAAGTGAATACTTAATTGAAAAGGTCGACTATTGGTCAAGAGTTCATAGAGTGCGCTTGACCATCACCATGCGAGCTCGGCTTGGCGGGAATTCAAATGCTCAAGAAAACTCCGATGTTCTTCTTAAAAGTGAAGGCACTCTACCAGAGACTCTTGGTAGAGTAGTTTCCACTTTGGAAGATCTTATTCGTCTGGTGTACGAGGACATCAGTCGAATACCGTGCCAAGAGAATTCGTGTGTTCCCATTTTACCGCCGACAATGATCAATCTGCAGCGATCAATCACAGTATTCTTCGCAAATTGAAGGGAGCGAAGTGATATACATCTCCATTAATACTGATGTGGAGGAAAATGATGCCACACATTACCCCGTAGAATTTCTGAATCCGCTAATGGCAAGTGGACTTCCGGTGTGCATCATCCAGCTGCAGGTCGGTGTCCCGATTATTCTCCTTCGGAACTTAACTCCGCCGAAGCTGTGTAACGGAATCCGGCTCAAAGTAGCGTCTGCAGAAAAACGTCATCGAAGCGGAAATTGGCGAGACAGTGTATACCTCTAAATCCCCACAATTACCAGTTTAAGCGCGTGCAATTCCCTGTGAGCCTATGCTTTGCGGTGATTATCAACAAGTCACAAGGGCCGACACCGAAGGCTGAAGGCTGCGGGTGTCGACCTCAGGACTAGCTGCTTCTCACACGGACAACAGTACGTCGCTTGCTCCCGAGTCACCAGTCCTGAAATCCCGACTCTTTTTATATTTTAATAAAACTACAAACGTAGTATACAGGGAAGTTTTATAATAAGGTGGTTAGTATAATGTGGTGTCTTACGACTTCCACGAGATCGAAGTCAAAACTCTGGAATATAAAAATTTAAATCCATGATGGTGACCATGCCAGTGTCAGTCACACAACACGCTCGAGCATTTTCCAGTTCTGTCTATGCAAAAATAAAAAAATCATTTTTATTTTTTATGTAAAAGAAATAAACATTTTAAACTTCTATATTTTTATTTCCATTGAAAACAACAGTACCCTAATTCACTTTTATTAGCTGAATACAGAATCTAGCTGGAGTGAACAGGAAAACCTAATTTGGAATGTAACGTGTCGTTACTGGGCTATTGTTTTATTTACATAAATATCTGTCACATCACAAACTGCGGAAGTTCAAGCGGTATCACATAATAATTAGTAACATCTTGATTTACAACAGATTTTGATTATTACATAATAATTTGAACACATTTCAACAATTTGTGCACACATAAAACTTTTTTATTTAAGCTTTTAATTTATTAATTTAATATCGGTTATACTGAATGCAAAGCACCGAAAAAGAAAAATTAATGGCATCTATTCAAAAATATAATCATTTAACCGCTTAAGGACATTCTAGAATATTAACGATGAAAATATATACACAAGTCGGTCGTTCTCATCATTACGCTCTTACTTATGATTTAAACGCGTTTATATAATTTTGCACATGATCATAATACATGTATGTAATACATTATAATAAACTATTAACAACTTACTATTAAACAGTATTTTATCTTACAAGAATATCATGGTCGGAGTTCTAGCCCGGGGTTACATTCATTAGACATTTCTGGCACGATGATCGTGTGTAGCTACGCTTACAGAGGCACTTTTTTCCAGCAATTAATGCCCGGCAACTGTTGCTAGGGGCATTGGAGCAATCTAGCTTTTATTGCCTCTAATTGCTCCATGTATTGTGAATAAGTTTATTAACTTGCTCCATATTGCTCAACAATATGGTGGCATTGCAGCAAACTGCTTGATGTTGTGACATCACATTTGACCTATATTGCCCGTATATACTAAAGCAGCCAACGCAACGCTTGATGTGGTCGTTCGTGACCAATATTGCCGAAAATTGCCCCAAGTTGCTCGTATAAGCGCTTCTAATCGTGTAGCTAGTACTGTCGACCACGGTACGGGATCGCTTAGTGACGGGAGTCTCGTGGGTAGTACTCTGCGAGGATGCCTGCGGGGATACGCTTCAACATCTCCTTGGGGAAGATACGCAGCAGCTGCCAGCCGATGTCCAGGGATTCGAACACTGTGCGGTTCTCGTAGTTACCCTGCAGATGATAAACGTTTATGTGTAAATAATAACATAGCATCACGCCTGTATTTTCCAAAGGGTTAGGCAGAGGCGTACCTAATAGTACACCCACATTTCGCCAGTTATGTTTAAGTCCCATGGAGGCGAGCCTATAGCCATCAACCGGGCACAAATCCAGACACCGAACTACTACTGAGAAATTCCTGCTGGAAAAACCCAACAGCACTTTGCCCGACCTGGAATTCGAACCTAGGACCTCATGCTCAGCAGTAGGGCTTGCGACCACTAGGCCAATTTTAATTCTTTATTTCAAGAATCAGTGGTTGATGTATAATTGATTTTATTTTCAAAAAAATATAAAGAGTGACGGCTTCGACCGTGCGATATCCTTATAAATTATAGCCTATGTTACTCAGTGATAATATAACAGTCAACTGCCGTAAGAATTTTTAAAATAAGTCCAGTAGTTTTTGAGTTTATTCATTACAAACGAACATACAAAAAATCAAATCTTTTCTCTTTATAATATTAGTTTAGATAACCGATTTCATTTTCAAAAACATGAAAAAGTGTAGAAACAATTATCTAGTGTTTATGTTTTCAATAGAAATACTTTCATTCTACGCTGATTCTTACACAGAATTCTATATTTATTTTATCACTCCCTCTTAGGCCGACCGCTTAACTGAGTCCGTGCGCGGTGCGGGAGGGGTGACAGTTGTCACAAGTTGAAGAGCTCTCGCATCACGACACCCCTCCCGCACCGCGCAGCTACCTCAAGAACGGACTCAGTTAAGCGGTTGGCCTATAGAGTAGTTCACTATTTCTGTGGTTTCGGTAATACTTGTGAATCTTGCTTACCGCGGCGCGGTAGCACAAGATGATTATGATATCACGCGCTGTTGGACCGAGCATAATAACACCAGCCTTTTATTGTCCCACTGCAAGGCGGAGAGCTCTTCTCATATAGATAAGGCATGAGCCACGCTTGCTTAAGACGGGTTGACGATTTCAAACTTATATGAACTTAGACTCCAGATTTCCTGACTGACGGGGTCCGCTAGGGCCGATGCCTGCCGGGTTTGCGAAAAAGTCCGAAAGGGAGATCGTGGGCCCAGGCAACATGGCCACTGAAGGAACACGGGTGGGTTTTAGTCAGTAAGAGTCTGGCACGCCCTCCCGCTCCGCCCAGAGCGGGAGAAGTTATTTGATAATTTCCCACACAAAAAAAAAGGTTTCCTCAAGATGTTTTCCTTTACTGATGTCAGTAATATCCAAAATAAACTCAGAAAGTACATAGGAATTGTTGGTACTTGATTGGATTTAAGCTCCCTACCACATGCATGAGAGGTTGGCCATAACGATAATAATATAATAAACTAGCAGCGTCCCGCGGTTTCACCCGCATAAGTTTCAATCCCGAGGGAATATCGGGATAAAAAGTATGCGTTATTTTAATCCAGGTGCGTGGTGTTAACTATGTGTGCCAAATTTCATCCAAATCCATTCAGTAGTTTTTGTGTGAGTAGCAAACATCCATCAATTCATCCTCGCAAAACTATCGCGTTTATATAAGTTTTATTGGACATACCTGCGAGATGAAGTTCTTCTCGAACTTGACGAGGAACTCGAGGTACAGCAGATCGTCTGGTGTCAGCGCCTCCTCTCCTACGACGGCCTTCATCGCCTGCACGTCCTTACCGATGGCGTAGCAAGCGTACTGGAAGGGAAACAGCGCGTTACTAATATGTTCTCCTGACAGAATTGCGGTCACGCCGTACATAAATGCTTTATTCATAAAATTAAGCTTATTTATATAAAACAATACTTTTAATCTGTGGCAAAAGAAATCCAAGATTTTCCAAACTCGTACAGGTTCGGCTCGGCATGATTCAGCAAAGCTGGGCGGCAAAATCGAATGTATGTGGATATTTTTTCGGGTCGGCTTAGCTCAAATTCTGTCGAGCCGACTCAAACTCAAACTCAAAGCATTTATTTCAAATAAACCAATTACAGGCACTTTTGAATTGTCAAGGGGTCGGTCAGTCAGAAAGATGAAGCTAGTTGCCCATTCCAAAGCGTAGTAGGTACCTATGGAGAAGAACGGGCAAGAAACTCCATGGACACTCTTTTAAATCACAATATGTTTACAAAATATTGGTTACATCATTCATGTTAAAGTTATAAATGTGAGAACGATGCAGAACGATAAAAGCGTCCGTAATAAAAAATAAAACAATTCAAAAATCAAATTAAGAAAGCCATGGCAGCTAGAAGATGACCAGTCCCTACTGACAGCGCCCGTTCACGAACATGGCGCATGGATTAGCACCATTCAGCTCAACCATTTTGAAGGGAGTTAAATGATCCAACACACACGCCACCGTCAGCGAGACATTAGAGTGAGCATGACATATTCTCAGCCGCAAGGGCACATTCAAGTCAATGAAAGACGTACCTAGTAAATGGTAGCTTTAAAGTAGGTACATAGTACTCACACATGTTATGAAATTATACAATGCTAAGGGATTGAATTTATACAATGCAAAGATGAGTAGTTTTTAAATCGTCAGCAACTCCAAAAATATATTCAAATGCTAATCAATTAGTTTATGCGCCCTTGTGGAGCAGGACCAGCGTTTAGCCAGGCATTTATATCAGCGATGTAATCCCCCAAATTATAATATGCTTGGCTGCATAGTGTGCGTTTTATATAAGATTTAAATTTCGTTTCATTCAGTTGAAGTATGTGGGGAGGTATTTTATTGTAACATTTTAAACAGTACCCCATGAAACATGAGTCCACTTTAGCCAATCTGAAACCTGGTTGAACTAATTGGTCCCTATTTCTAGTGATATAATTGTGTCTTGCACCTCTTTTACTAAACTACTATTAGAACCGACCCAAACATGATTAAGCGAGGGTAGATGACGAACAAAATTTGCTGACCGGCACGCGGCGAACATAAGCCGAATATCCTAGTAATTGCTTCGGGTCGGCTTTTTGTTCAACAAACACTGCGCCATATCGAATGCGAAATACACAACACGCCTAAAAAAAAAAAAAAAAAACAGCATCTTACCAGCTGGTTGGACACATCAGAATGGTCCTTGCGGGTCATGCCCTCTCCGATGGCGGACTTCATGAGACGCGACAAGGACGGCAGCACGTTGACTGGCGGGTAGATCTGCCTGTTGTGGAGCTGACGGTCGACGTAGATCTGTGGAGATTAGGCATGGTTTGAAATTTTGTTATTTTCTTAGTTTTTGAATGTGGCAGGAAAAACTTTCACATATAATTATTTATTCTGTAAATAGGATCGATATCCTATATAAATTACTTAAGCAACATGTTTAAAAAAAAGAACTTATTGGAGTCAAAATTTCCTATCTGAGTACACCAGAGTCGACATTTCCTATCTGACAATCCCGGAGTCAATAGTTCTAATCTGACTACCCTGGAGTCGAGATTTTCTTTCTGACAACCCCAGAGCCGACAGTTCCAATCTGTCTACCCCGGAGTCAACATTTCCTATCTGATACCCCTGAGGGATCAAGGTCTCTTTTAAAGTCCATCATCCGGACTGGCTATTTGACGAAGTACCAGAAACAGGTTGAGTAGACATGTCCTAACAGACGCCACGCATGGACATCGTGAGCTTAACCTTGAGTACCGTTTAACCGCCAATGAAAGAGATGTGTGTTTCCATTTTAGTAATGGTAGCCTAGTAGGTATAGCTTATCGATTCTGAAATGACGCGCCCCACTACCGCATTTTACGTACACGGCGCCGAGGCTTGTACGTTGCGTCATTTCAGAGAAGACAAGCTATAACTTAAGTCACGCCAGTAATCCCCCGAAGGGGTAGGCAGGGGGTACACATTTGCCATGTAAATACCCTTTAACGTGTACCCCGCGAAATTGAAAATTTCTTACGTTTTTTGCAATTTGTAGGTAGTCCAGTTGTAACTTCATCAAAATATGACTCGCAACCATAACAAATATGTATTTACAGAATTAGAAACATTAATACATCTCTCTAAGTTAGAATTGGTCTCAAATGTCATGATTTCATGACGAAAATTCATGAAATAAATTCCGCCAAAAAAGATCCACCTAAAACAAAACAAATTAGTATTAATAAAATATCTCTCACCTGTCCCTCAGTAATATAACCTGTCAAGTCAGGAATAGGATGGGTGATGTCATCGTTGGGCATAGTCAGAATGGGGATCTGAGTGATGGAGCCGTTTCTGCCTTCCACACGCCCGGCGCGCTCGTAGATCGTGGCCAAATCGGTGTACATGTAACCTGGGGAGAGTTAATTAATAATTGTAGGTAATGACATAGGTAAAGGTAAAAAGGGAACCTTACAAATCATGCAGGCTGGCACAAAAATTATTCTGGTTGCATGCATGTTGATATTTCAAAATTGTAAAAGAACCGTTTGCTTTAGAACATTTTTTTTTAGGCGCGTGTCTTGGAATAAATAGCTAAAATTCAGTATTACTTCTTACTAAACGGTAACGCCGTATTTATTCTGGCACCAGAGCTCGTAGGAGCTCTATAGTACTATGTGATTGGTATATTGTGGCTACTACATAGACAGTAAACCCACATACGCACGGACATTAAAATATCGCGACGGGATTTTATCTCGCACTGGATTTTCAACTCTCGTTGTTAAGCCGAGCGTTGAGAAATCAACAGAGTGCATCCCAGCGCGTCAAAAAATACTGTTGGATTTTCAACTGTCGGCGCTAAGCAGAGCGTTGAAAATCCAGTGAATCCCGCCGCGATATTTTTACGTCCGTGCGAACGTGGGCTAAAAGTATTTAATCCCATAGACTAATTTGACATTTCAAGTGATTGATGTTTTTTTTTTTTTTTTCAATTTGTAGTTTGACATTTGCACCTGTCCAATTGGTCTACGGGATTACAAACAAACTATAGGGTAAGTATCGCACTTATCCTACTGCCTGTAAATTCCTCGAAGGAGTAAGAAGATAAACAGAGGTACTATTCACATTTCGCCAGTTCCAAGTAACAGAACGAAGGCCTTTATCTTCGTTTCTTTTATCTAGAAATTCACAAATTTAACGTTTGCTATGGGTAATGTATTGTGGTTGTCAAGTCCGTACCTGGGAATCCACGACGTCCGGGCACCTCCTCACGGGCGGCTGACACCTCACGCAGAGCCTCGGCGTACGAGGACATGTCGGTCAGGATGACCAGCACGTGTTTCTGTGCAAACATTACATATCATCATCCCTGTATTCCTTCAAGTGGGTAAGCACAAGAGCAATAGTACGGTAAGCCGCTACTGTACGTAGTAGTACAGTGTCATTTTATAGGTTTTTTTTTTTCTGTAGGGCATCTCATAGCTGACCTCTGAGGTCATGACTATTTAACCGGTCAATACTGTGGTTGCCTTAAGCTGCTACACTCAAAGCCTCCGGCCAGGGGCATACAAAACTAAGCTAAAAAGCTAGGTGAACGCTCGCTAAGGGCACCCCCTGTGGGGTACGAGCCTCGGCTTAGGGCGTCACCGGAGGGAGGACATCAAAGATGGGACGGGCTGGATTTTATAGGTGGTAAGCCTGTTGCCTTTATCGGGGCACTAAATCGGGCTCTGTACATTATTTTTCTATTAGGCTTTCTTTACATGACACCGGAGCCGCATGTTTCGTTGGCAATGCTTTACTGACTTGTGATCGTTGCTTTACTATTTAACTCGCCATCAATGTCAGTGTACACGCGGTTCCGGTGCGCGCATGTGCGATATTCATTCGTACACACAAACTAGCGGTCGGTGCGGCCTCATGTACAGAAAGCTTATAAATTAGATAGTTTATAAGTTATAAGATAACTGTAAATTAAGTAATACTTTCCGTTAGCAAGCAGGCTGTTTGCAACTTTATGAAAGATTTTTTTTTACATAACACAACATCAAGCCTCTTATCTCCGAAGAGTTAGGCAGAGGTGTACCTACCTGTAGTACACCCACATTTCGCCAGTTATGTTTAAATCCCATGTAATAGGGGGCGAGCATATTGCCATCAATTGTGCACAAAACCAGGCTCGGAGCTGCTACTGAGAAATTCCTGATGGAAAAACCCAATAACACTTTACCTGACCTGGGAATCGAACCCAGGATTTCATGCTTAGCAGTAGCGCTTACGACCACTAAACCAATGCGAAGGAAAGTTTTCAATTTGTGGTGTTTTCGATGACTATACATATATCTACTTTTACATAAAAAAAAAACAAATCGCAAATTTGTAACATAGTAACATAGAATTGAATGAGTAGATAATAAATATCTTACCTCACACTGATACGCCAAGAACTCGGCAGCAGTCAGAGCCAATCGGGGAGTAATAATTCTCTCAATGGTAGGGTCGTTAGCCAAGTTCAAGAACAGGCACACGTTCTCCATGGAACCGTTCTCTTCGAAGTCCTGTTTGAAGAACCGAGCGGTTTCCATGTTCACACCCATGGCGGCGAATACGATGGCGAAGTTGTCCGTGTGGTCATCCAGTACGGATTTTCCGGTTTGCTGGTAGAGAAGATGGTTGAGGTAAATTGGGGTAGGTAATTTGAAGAGTCTGACCGAATTTCGGTTTCAGGAAAATTCGGCAGAAATGTAAATTTTGGGCTATATCAGTTTTAGGCCGATTTTTATTTTTTGTCTTTTCTGGCACAAGATATTCCATTTTTTCGGGGAAATCCATCGTATGAACAAATAAAAGCGTAATTACTGAAAAAATGCAGAAAAATTGCTTTTTCTCGCAGATCTTTTGTTAATAATTATGCCTTTGAGAAAAGTATAAGAATTAATTTCCGTATGATTTAAGTTTAAATGGTTTAATTCAATGATTCAAATATTGACTTAACTTATCGACAAATAAAAATTAAGAGAAGAAAGTTGCTTATTACCTTGACCAGACCAGCCTGTCTACAAATCTGGGCAGCAATTTCGTTGTGGGGCAAACCGGCGGCTGAGAAGATGGGGATCTTCTGACCACGGGCGATGGAGTTCATCACGTCGATAGCGGAGATACCTGGAAACAACACGTTATTTTATCATCACCTGACTATCCTTTTCCCAATGTCGGGGTTGGCTTCCAGTCTAACCGGATGCAGCTGAATACCAGTATTTTACATGGAGCGACTGACCTCCACAATCCAGTTACTGTATAATAAGATACCACTTGGTAAGACTGGTTGTCAGACTTTCGGGCATCTGACGACCCGTAACAACTGTCAAAGATCCACGAAAGACAGCCGGGACCAACGGCTTAACGTGCTTTCCGAGGCACGGAGGGGTCTCTGTATGTAAAGATGGACACCTATCCTCAGACCAACAGCGGCAAGCGTAACTTAACCTGATCGATCGACCCGTGCGGCTGTTATTACTAAGCCAGGAGCCCCTCTGAACACATATTTTATATACTGAGTTTTATTTTATTTTTCTATTCTTGATTCGCCGTCCTTGAGAGCTGAACCCAAGACAAGCTCTTTTACAAGAGTTTTTATTCAAATAAAAGATGATGTAATTACAACATAACTGTAGGCCAAATCTCGTATTTAAAAACGTTCAAAATAAAGTCGCAATCTCATCTCTGCGACAATAACAAAAAAAAAAAACATTTTACGGACTTAGATTAGAAATACAAACGTTCCTAAAAATACGGGAAATGACCCTTCTTTAAATTCTTTTTTTTTTACTTGTGTTTGTCTCTAAAATGCAACAAAATGAAATGCTTACCTGTCTGGATCATCTCCTCAGGGTAGATACGAGACCAGGGGTTGATGGGCTGACCCTGGATGTCCAAGAAGGCCTCAGCCAGAATTGGGGGTCCCTTGTCAATGGGCTTGCCGGAACCGTTGAATACACGTCCTGGTGATAAAAGTGTCATTTATTTAGTTTTATACGACAATAAGCTTGTATTCCTGGCCTTTGTTAGGCTACTGTCCATCCACATTTCGCCAGATATGTTTAAGTCCCATGTAATAGGGGGCGAGCCTATTGCCATCAACTGGGCACAAATCCCGACTGCGGGCCGCTACTGAGAAATTACTGATGGGAAAACCCAATTATACTTTGCCCGACCCTGGGAATCGAACCCAGGATCATGCTTATTTAGTTTTACACTGTAAATATCCGATTTAGAATATTTGGCGAAACAAAAACAATATTTATCTTCCTTTTAAAATTTTCTATAATTCGTTTGGTCATTACGTACAAGTCGTGCCATTAAAGATGAGACTTGACGCACCACGTGGTTATCCGATTTAGAATATTTGGCGAAACAAAAACAATATTTATCTTCCTTTTAAAATTTTCTATAATTCGTTTGGTCATTACGTACAAGTCGTGCCATTAAAGATGAGACTTGACGCACCACGTGGTTTGACTTGCGCAGTAGACGATTTATGGGTCTCTTTAGCGGTATGAGGTCCCCGCTGGGGCGTCATCGGGGCGGGGGAAAGAGCGGCGGGAGGCGCGGTCAAGTCTCAACTTTAATGGCACGACCTGTATAAAGGTACAAATTCAGCAGAGGACTCAATTTGAAACTAATTTGATCCTTGAGTAAGCATGGATCACTGCCACTTAGTCTAATGCATGAAGATGTGAAACCCCAAAGGGAGGGTAATATTTTTAGTTGTTGATAAGACTAAATTTGTACGCGAGGTTCGTAGTACGTGGCGTTCTGTTCCTACCTACACCCCATTTGAAAAAGGCGGGAGTTTTAATACAACCAACATTAAAATAGGTAAGAAAAACTCTGCAACGTAAAGAAGACATCTATATATATAAAAATGAATCCCTATTTCCCTTGGTCACGGCATCACGCTAAAACGGCTGAACGGATTTGCATGTTTGGCATATGGGTAGACCATGACCTGGAGAAGGACATAGGATATTTTTTATCCCGATATTCTCACGGGCTCGAGACTTATGTGGGCGAAACCGCGGGGCGCAGCTAGTATTATATAAAATTATATTATCACATACGATAGAGGAACGTATCGGCGACGACGTCACGTAATAAAGCAAACAGCTTGATAGTAATCACCTGATAACGTGTGATCATTGTTAAGTGTTTTGTGAATCCATATAATCTAAACTAGGTAACAGATTTTGATACGGTTTTTACCATCATTAAGGCGATTCGCACACGCAACGCATTTTTTTTTTTAAGATAGGGCATCTTGTAGTTGACCTCTGAGATCATGACTACTTAACCGGGCTTTCCTGTGGGTGCCTTAAGCTACTACACTTAAAACCTCCAGCAGGGGTTATTCAACTATGCTAATTAAAACTAGGTGAACGCTCGCTAAGGGCACCCCCTGTGGGGTACAAACCTTGGCTTCGGGCGTCAACCGGAGGGAGGACAAGGAGGAGAAGGATCAAGGATGGGACGGGCTGGATAAAAGTTTTAATCATGATTATTAGTCGGGGAATTTAAAGCTACGTGCTCAGCTGCAACAACTGCTGGCACCTCGCTATCGAGCAAGGACTGCACCGCATATACAGCGTGGTGCGGGGCGGCCATAGCAAATAATTTGCGCGCGGGACCGCGTCGTGCGCGCAGATTATGTTTTCTATACAAACTGGTATAATGTTAAATCTGCTGCCCCGCGCTACGCTGCGTGATGCGGTGCAGTATGAGAATCGCTTTAGAGAAATTATTTCGGAAAGTTCAGGTGTATTAAACTTACTTATGATAATGAGTAACTTAAGCTCGGGTTAGTTATAAAACAAATAGGGTATTTCCAAAGCCGTGTTTGATTTCGTGTTTCCTGTTAAAATCGGATATTTTAAGCTACATTTTACGGGCCAATATTAATGATTGATGGAAGTAAGCTTTTAAGAAACGACTTCGGTACATATTTTATGTGATGTAAGGCTCTTTCAAACAGGCGCGACACAAAGACACCGCTCGTCGCGCGACGCGACGTACCTTTGTGTCGCGTCGCGTATCGCGCCTATTTGTAGGAGCCTGTATTGATAACCATTCGAATTCAAATGGGATTTATTCAAACTAAGCTCAGAATCAGCACTTTTCGAACGTCAAAATTATTTAAGACTTTCAAACTTTATTCCGACCATGTTAAAGTTCTAAATACAAAAAAACTTTCAGCGCCATGTATTTTATTAGCACTGCCGTCTCGACTTGCACAACGATGCCTTGTTCTGTGATAAGCACTACTTACCCAACATATCTTCAGACACGGGTGTACGCAGGATATCGCCGGTGAACTCGCAGAGAGTGTTCTTGGCGTCGATACCTGATGTGCCCTCGAACACCTGGACGACGGCCTTGGTGCCGCTGACCTCGAGCACCTGGGGGGATACACATAGTTCAAAATATAATAACACATAGCGTTACGTTGAGGTGCACCTATAGTACGTACATCCACATTTCGCCAGTTTTGTAATAGAAGGCGAACCTACAAAGTTCCGGCTGTTACTGAGAAATAAAATAAAAAATATTTCGAGTGAAAATGACTATTGTTGTATTTCGATTATTTGCTTGATTTTCTATGACGTCATACCAGTGGTGGTCTTCCAAAAATCATGAAATTAGTGTGTGTATGGTATTTTATGGATTACAGAACGGCCAGAATTATTAATTTCAATAAAAATCTTAAAAGGTAAAGTTACCCACAACATACCTGACCCGAGCGAAGGGTGCCATCAGCGAGCCTCAGCTGTACGATCTCGGAGAACTTGGGGAACTTCACCTCGTCCAAGATGACCAGCGGCCCGTTCACACCAGACACCGTCTTGTAGGCTAGACAAGTAATATTCATTTTAGTTACGGGGGTAAATTTTGTTACGTATTGGGTAGAATTTATGCGGCCTTATTACAAAACGAGGTTTATTTTTAGAACAAGATTTAATATCCAGCCATTTTTTGAATTTAGAACTCTCTATTCTTACAAAGTTAAAGTTGTAATTACAAAAAATGACGTCAAATCTGAGTCTGATGCTAGGTACACAGCACACTTGGCTTGATTTAATTCGTTACACAGAAATTCATAAAATTTTATTGAGCGCCCGAAACGCAGCGTACAAGACGCGCGCTTTGGGCGCCTGTTATATATATTATATTATATCTAGGGTCTAAAGTTAGAACTCATTTTGTAATAAGACGAATGGAGTTCTGTGTGAACTGAATTATACTGTGTTTATAATAAAAAAATCATGCTTTTTTTAAGAAATCTATAATTATTTGTTTCAAATTTGAAAAACAATAACCAAATAATCGACTCTAAAGTAGGCATGTTATGTACCTATGAGATAATTATTGTGTTCTATTAAGCTTACAATAATGAACAGAGTATAGCGAACTCCTTTGTTGGACGATCGCCAGTTAAGGCTCCCACAGACAGGCGAGACACGACTCTAATAGATAAATATTTCGATCTTCATGGGAATAAAATATAATAATTTATTATTTAAGAAATTACATTCGAATGCGTTGATTCTTGGAACTCACACTAGGATTCCCTGTGTCGTGAGATCCAGGCTCCTTCGTTCCGTTTACATTTATTGCTATACATGTAATAGCACTGTGTCCAAATGTTTTTCTTTTGTCCGGAATGTAGATTAATAAAAAATATTGGACACGTTTTTTTTTTTTTTTGACGTAATCAAAAGATTACGGCGACACATTGAGTTAAAATGTGGCATGACGTCACGCCTTGCTAGATTTTATACTGAGTTGTGACGTAGCGAGCCCGCACTCCCCAACTTTAATGCGTGTATTCTAAGTTATTTTTGATTAATATGAAAAAGCAAAAAATACGTGTCTAATATTTTTTTATTATCTGAAAGACGGACTAAATAGAATTTCTTTTTTTTACCTAGGCAACTACCGCATTGGTATATATACGTTACAATAAATTTCTTAATTTCATCAAATCTACTCTTAATCTAGAAAAGGAATATACAATAAAAACTAATACATAAAGAAAACTAATACACACAGAAAACAGTAGATAACCAAGTATGTATGAAAAAAAGGAATTGTTCTACCAGAATCACATCGCACCGTTGCGCTTCGGCTTCTGCGGGAACCTTTAAGAGTTGAGACGGAAGATGACCTACTTTTTTAAGTCGATAATAGTAGTTACAAGTACCAACTTTATATGGTACAGTAGGTACATCGTTTATTCTATTCTTTGAAGGCTGATGAGACTTTATTGAACTGGTAAATAGTCAAGAGTAGGTGGAAAAATGACAGTTCATTGAATCTAGGCATGCAATATAAATCATGGGAGTTGTCTTTACTGTGCGTTTGCACTGGCGAAACATGTTTTTAGGTGAATGTTTCGCCAGTACAAACGCACTGTGAGACCCACTTGCAACAAATCACTAAATGCATTTAACGCTAAACATATTTAATCAAAAATCTTTCTGTCTCTGTCATCTTCAAACAATTGACAGAAATAGAACGATGTTTTAAATGCGTTACATGCATTTAGATATTTGTGATGCAAGTGAGCCTTAATTAATGAACATACGTTGTCTATTTTTTTATCATTGGATTATGCAGATGTTGCTCTATTTCTTACTTACTACTTCATGACTTTGCTACGACCCACGTTTACACGGCCGCTTTTTTAAAGCGCATGTATGCGGTCTGTTGGTTTCTCAACGCCGAGAGTTGAAAATCTAGTGCGCGGTAACAAAACGTCGCGTTAAAAAAGCGCTCGTGCGTACATGGACTAATACAATCTCATCTATGTAGTAATGTACTGGAGACAGTTTTTTAAAGATATATTCTAGTACAGGAGTCACCAAATGGCGGACCGCGGTCCGAATTCAGGCCGCCGACCTATTTTGTCCGGGGCTAAATAGTAAAATTTATAACTAAACATAAAAATATTTTAATTTATTTAATTTAACAAAGCTACTTTACTGATGAAAATGATCGATTTCCAAGAAAATACTGTTTTAAAACACAAAAATACGGAAGTTTCTTGCCAAGAATTTTGGTTAAAATTTGTGTGATAATAAATACCCAGAACTAAGAAATAAAAATTTACCTTTGAAACTTTGTACAATGTTTGAGTAATCGTCTACCAAACGGACCGCGACAGTCAAGTGACTAAAAAATACGGACCCCCAATAAAGGGTCTTTAAACGAATTGGTGATCCCTGATCTAGTACATTAGAACAAAGATGGCCACAGGATGCAAATCGAAACTACAAAATTAAAACATCTACTCTGAACAACATCAATAATTTTGTACATATCTTAATTTCCTTTTGATGTAAGTGATCACAGATGTGGTGAGTTATATGTGAACAGCTAAGCAGCCAGCATTCCCTATAGAGTATTTAAAACCACCTCTTTGGAGAATGTTGGCTGATAACTGCACACTGTTCGAGTGATGAAGATGATCGTATGGAGCTGGAATTAATGAACATAATGATGTGTGCATATGGCCCTAATTAATTAATAATACCAGGCTATTATTCTCCCACAGTAGGGAAAAGACCTCTTCTCATATTGTGAAGGCATGAGCATTGATCACCACATTTGCTCAAAACGGGATGAGTTCTAGACGGTTATAGATATAAAATATAACATTGCTCTTGCAGTTCCTGCTGGATGAGGGAAAAAGTCAATGTCACATGATTCCTTTTGAGTGTCCATGCTAAATATGATAATAGGGATGACGCCTGTGTAAAAAAAAAAACG
The DNA here is from genome assembly GCA_916610215.1 of Omphaloscelis lunosa. Taxonomy (NCBI): domain Eukaryota; kingdom Metazoa; phylum Arthropoda; class Insecta; order Lepidoptera; family Noctuidae; genus Omphaloscelis; species Omphaloscelis lunosa. The sequence goes on along the minus strand of OU744266.1, from coordinate 4,414,949 downwards.
AAATTCTATCTAGTCCGTCAGTCAGATAATAAAAAAATACTAAATACGTATTGCTTTATCATATGAATAAAAAACTACTTGGGGAGAGGGGGTTGCTACGTCACAAGTATAGAATCTGTATACTTGTGACGTCTGGCACATTTTAACTCAATGTACTTTTTAAATTATGTAAAAAAAAGTTTTTAGTCATCATCCCTATTACATACATAACATCACACCTGTATGCCCCGAAGGGTTAGACAGAAGTGTACCTAGTGCACCCACATTTTGCCAGTTAAGTCCCCGCCAGCCAGCCAGTTGTGTTTGTGCCTGGTTGATGGCAATAGGCTACCCTACACATGCCCTACTACATGGGACTTATTGTCAACGAATGTTAAAGTCTATGAATTTTTGCAGTCTTGAAACTTTTAACATTAAGATGATGTGCGTATATTGTTAATTGTGCAGAAGGGAGGTGCGGAATTTTGCTTTTAAGGAAAATTACATAATGGATCGTTTTGTTTCATGTATTGATAGAAAATCTATCCATACCTAGGTATATTTTTTCATTTATGTTAGATTTTAATTTCGTTCAAATGTGTTCCGTGCAGGTACTGTGCCAAATAATATTTTTTCTTTATTTCTTTTCCTTCTTTATATCGAATAATGTAAGTCAGTGTTAGCAACTATTATCTTATCACACTATGGCCTCAGTTGTGTTGAAGTTGATTGATTTTAAACAGCTGACTGAATTCATTGTTTCCATGTCTGTCAATATCCTTAATATTTGCCATTGCAAGCAGCACTATGACAAATAACCTGGATTTAGGTAGCAGCACTATAACATACTATGTGTTAAGTTTTGCATTCCAATCTAAGTCTCAATCTATCAAAAATACCTTGAATATTATTTGAACAAATATCGGGACCATGGATCCCGGTCCTTTGAAAGGCATACGAGGGGCCGAAGCCAACTCGCAGAGGCCCCTTAGACATTTTTAAGTGTTGGGGCACCAACCATATATTATTATTATTATTTAGCTTTTTGGCGTAGATTGTGGCTGAAATGAGATTGCAACTTGAATTTCAATGTTTTTAGGTACAGGTATTGGTCTAGAAAAATCAATCTGCCTAGCCTTTATCCAAATATGTTCGGGTTGGCTTCCAGTTTAATCGGATGCAGCTGAATACCAGTTTTTTACATGGAGCGACTACCTATCTGACCTCCACAAGAGATCTACATGAAATATTCTCAAACACCACAGATATTTTTCCTTTGTCCAGCAGTGGATGTTTGTGACATTGCCATAAAATCTTCAAAGAGACAAGTGACTGTCCAATACTTGCACAACACTTACACTGCACTTGCTGCTTAGAAAATCATTATAATAAAATGGTATAGCTTGGCAAAAAGGAGTCTGGAAAAAATTTGGACACCACTGTCCCACTTAGGTCACTTCGAATGGGAAATGAGTAAAAGAATTTAAACAAATTATTAAAAACTCTGCTTGTGGGTTACTCAAAACCTACTAGCACTTAGTGGCAAAGTAGTGCCATATGTAAAATATTTAGTTCCAAATGTCAAGACATCAGACTCTTTTACCTATTTTGGACCTGTACTATGAACTAGTTGATTATTAACAATTTCTTTAAGAAGATTTAGGAGAAAAACCAGTTATTCTTCATTACAGTTTAGAAAGAGTTAAGAAATCAATAGGTCCTGCATGTAATTAGAGATTGGCAATGACCTTTTTTTCCATAAACAAAATCAGCTGATCACCACTTTTTATACTTTTGAGATAACTGCAAATGATCGTATTACCCAGTTACATATTGGGTTGTGGAGGTCAGAAGATAGGCAATTGCTCCATATGGAATTCTGATATTCAGCTGCATTGGTTAGACTGGAAGCTGACCCCAACATTGTTGGGAAAAAGCTAGGTAGATTGAGCTGCAAATGATATCATTATAAAGTATTGATTAACATTATGATCACATGACTGTTCAAGATTGATATTACACTCTCATGCATTAGCATCATTTAGAATGATCTATTTGAACCTATTGTATGTACTCTTTATGTAAGATTTTTAGACTTGACTATAGAAGAGGAAGCATCTTTGTGATATTTTCATTGATTTTATATAGAATTGCTATTGCTACAAGATTCTGCAATCATTTAAGTCTTGTCACAAAAATATAAAAGGGCAACAATACTTTTTCTTATAATCTTAAGAGAAAATGGTCTGATTCCTATTGATTATATCATATTTTTCAGATTACAATATCTTCCTGGGTAATTAGAATCCAATCAGATGCAGTATAACTGGGCCATATGCTGTTTTTTTCTTTTTTATCACATACTTTTTTATTGACCACCATTAGTGCTAGTTTTATGTAGTAATGCCGATATATACCATAAAAAACACATATGAAGGCTGTTACATAGTGTAGTAAAAAGGTAAGTACCTATGATCAGGTGACAAAAATTAAGGACATGCCATGACGACAATGTTCATTTCCGTTAACGAATTACAACATTATCATGTTTTTCGGATTATGAGAATATATTATAGCTTATATGCGGCTATTTAGGTGTCACACAGTCTACGATCAAAGAAAATGGGGGTCTCGGAAACATCGTCAGGTACTTATATCTTTTGGTTTACCGATAACACAAGTTTAGTTTTTTATAAGAATGGATGGTCCATTCTTATAAAATCAAAAACCACAACCCTTGTTATTGTAAATAGGGCTGAAAGGCGACATCAAAACGGCGTAACATAGAAACTCAGAAGTAAAATCGATATTTTCATTGACATATCATACGACATTAGCCGAAATAGATGATCAAAATTTGGGTACTTACTCAGACGGGGCTGGGATATGAAGTCCCGGGATACAGCAAGGACATGCTGCTTAGCTGCTTGCTGAGCCGAAAGGGTCGATGCCATTTTGCAGTTTTCACTTTTGGCAGTCCGCTCAATAAAACAGCAAACTACGCTGCCTCCTCGCCCGAAAACTGACGAATGGATGTATTGTCTATGTTACTTCACGTGCCGTCACGTGACCCATCACAAGGCAAAAATTGCTCTATGGTAGTATTATTTCCCCGAAAATCGATAGTCTTTTGAAATTTTCCCCAAAAAATGTCTATAAATTCTGCTAATAAATTAATGTATCCAGTGAAAGCTGTAATTTCCATAAAATGTAGGCTCGATTGATACACCCAAAGATTTTATTTCGTCTTAGCCCAGGTATAGTTCATGTGTAATTGTAATTTCAAAATTGTATTTAATTATTTAGTTATAAGTTGAATGTTTTAAATCTTTTGCATGCTTACGTGGTAAAATATGGCTGAACTCTTATGTTTTTGTCATCATTTGCTGTTACCCATATTTGTAAAATAAAATTAATAATAAATCTTACGTACGGACGATTTTTCCCCGTAGCGATTTTTTTTTCACAAACAGGATTTTCAACGCTTTGCTTAGCGCCAAGAGTTGAAACTCCAATAGTATGGTTTTTCTCCGTGCTGAGTTGCACTCTGATGGATTCTCAATGCTCGGCTCAACACCGAGAGTTGAAAATCTAGTGCGCAATAAAATCCCGCCACGATATTTTTACGTCCGTGCGAATGTAGTCTTACTTTCAAAGAAATCAATTTAAAATGAAAAGCACCAACCAATAATACGAATGGACTTTTTAAGGCCCTTACCAATGTCTGTTTAGGTAATGCCTAATCATAGCAGTTTCCTAAATCCCGTTTCACCATAGACTTCGTCTCTGTGCTCTGAGGCAAGTCGTAACTAATGTCACGTCAAAACTGGTCTATATAATATGTATATACGTTAAGACGAGCAGGGCTAACAAAATAGTTCTAATAGTTTGTTTTATTTACGTTCATACACCCTAAGTGCGTAACACACGATAAATCATAATATGAATCATTTTGAAGGAAATTGCTAATCAATTTCTCATATGTTCGAAAAAATTATCTGCTCAACAACGTAACTATCGCAATGAATATTATTGAACTGTCAAAATGAAACGGATTGTAATTGATCGTATGTGTAAGCTGGTCATACATGCACGCCGCACACGATATATGCTACATTTTTTAATCCCTTGATAAGCTAATAATTAATATAGTAACCCCTCCGCCATATCTCCACGTTGACGTCGTGTTGGGGCTTGCGCGCTCTGGAACAGGTCTGGCATGAGGAGCCAGACCAAGAGAGATACAAAAACCCGCAGGGCAGCATGTGGCGAGCTGTTAGGCGGTAGCGACTTCACGGACCCTATCTCCCGGGAGAAGTCTTGTTCATCTCCTCTGACTTGCCTTTATTAGCCGGTTGGAGTGAACGCTGACGAGGAACGGAGCTCCCACCTCATTCTTGCCTTAATTGGCCGGCTCGAATGGAGATTCGCAAGAGCAAACGTGCTCGGACAAAGGCAGTATTCCAGTAAATGCTCGTAGGGATCTTGACCATCTTCCGGACTCTGGGATTGTTCTGAAAGCCGTGGAATACCTCTCCACTTCTCACGCACCCTTGTCGCTGCGTCACTATGTGTTAGCGACAGTTTTCGGGGGCCCATTATTGAGTGTGCAAGTCACCACCTGCCATTTTATCCATGTAAATATAAAACATTGATTAGGCAGGGGCCATAGTCCTTTCATAGTTCCAGGTCACGAGTCAACTTAAGCTACCCTAACCCTAAGTCCAATAGCTTTGTTTCCATATCTTGCAATAGTCCTACATCAACCGTGAGTTATCCTTGGGTGAACTTCCATAGTACATACAGGGATAATCGTCAGTTGGTGCCTCATTTCTTCGTCGTTCGTCTTCTTCTTCTTCATCTAACGGGCCTCCGCGCGTTGACTTCGGCCCCTCGTACGCCTTCTAAAGGTCCAGGATCCCAGGGTCCCAAGAAATGTCAAACTCATTCAAATATAATAATAATAAGACTCAAGTGATGTAAGAACTGCAGCCTCCCTAGCCTAGTGACGGAAAGCGTGACGGCTAAGTAGGTAGTCTTCGGTTTCTTACTTAGGGACCAGATTGGGCAAAGATTTTTAGATTTTTCTATTATTTACATAATAACAGCTCGCAGTCGGGATTTGTTCCCGGAAAATACCAATAGGCTACACATTTAAGCATAACCTAAGAAGATATTATTAAAATAATGTATGTCTATTTCTTTTTGTTTTTTACATCTATTTAATATATTGAATCACAATTTAATTTTAATAAATTATTTTTCTTTAAGTACGCTGTACTGGTACAGCGTCTAAATTTTTGTTTGCTGCACCGGTCGACGTCATTACGTCGGCGCCGGCTGTCGCTGAAAACCAGCGCTGGGGCTCTGTCTTGCATAGGGTCGTAGCATAATGCTGAGCGATAGCCGATTTGCGTGGATGTGACGCATGCTTCCCCAACTTTTTTAACTTTTTTATGTATGTAAAACTTTTTTTTTTGCGTCATGTTTACCGCAAATAAACGTTTTTTCTTTCTTCTTTCTTTCTTTCTATATCGCCAAGTCTCCGCTGATACCTCTGGTAGTCAGTGTAAAGAAGAAAAAATGTAAAAAAAATGTCCAGACTGATCTATTTTACAAATGACTGACTTACCACTAAAAAGGGAAAAGCAATTTTCAATGGCAACCCAAAAAAAACTACTTTAGAACCATCTATTTTGTCTATGAATTTGCAATTACTTCCATAACTCGCTCCAAACTCACTTTAAATCTCATTTTTATAAAAAAATAGGTTTCCGAAAAATGTATTTGCAGTGCTACAACATTTAGGTTCAATGTAAACTGAGCAGACACCGCGAACAAAATTATTGCGCAACATTTTATTGTACGGGACAACAAACGTCTGTCTACTTACTAACTTGAATGAGGTTAAAAACTAAAAGCTCAAAGCAGATGGCAGCACAGTTGTACGTCCTTATAAACCGCCATTGTTGTGTTTGTTTACCTTTGTGTCGATCACAAATTATACGAAAACTAGATAAATATGTATGAGACTATTAATAAAAGAGGTAAGGACAGGGGAAGCGTCTACCACTGGTAAAAAAACAGCTTTAGTGGAAAAGTCAATATATTATGAACGTTTTATAATTTATAGGTTATTTTGTGTTTGTTGACTTTAAGTTCGTATTTTGTTAAAGACTGGAGGCGCACGCTTTTGTTTGTAATAGCTTCTCAGTTTACATTGAACCTCAAGAGCTACAAGGATCTTTTGGTGCTTGAACGAACAGGATGGCGTTATTGGTAAAGATTTCTAAAATTCAAAAGGAAAAAGAAGGTGGTGTTACTTATGATTTTGGCCACGCGCCAAAAGATCCTTGTACTGTTTGAAGGATCAATTAAAAATGCCTCAGACCAATAAATTACAAACAAAAATGTAATATTTTCGTAAATACAATTTTTGCTTTTGATATCCAGTGCGTCAACTCGTCGTCACCTCATCTATTTATCGCATTCCATTCAATAACATGAAATGTACTGGATTTGATAGCTTTCTCAATAAGCAGCACTGCCATCCGTGATAGTTCAGAGCAAAATTCACTGACTAAATAACGGCAAAATCGGACTGCCTACGCACTAGTGAGGTTCCAAAATAAATTTTATACGACGGGGTTTTTTTATAACTGGTCTAATGCGAGTCGGATTCGCCCACGACGCATTCCGTGCCACCATACAAAATTTAGCACTACATTTCTCTGTTAATACTTTGGTTAAAAAGTATTAACAGACCCCTTTAATTTTTAATATTATGCACCCTTCGGGTACGGAACCCTATAATTAGCATCTATACACAGACCACGGAATAGCAACGCCACCTCGCCGTGCCAGCAGCGTGCAGCAATTTGTAGCAGCGAAACTGCGTTGAGCGCACAACTTGTGCCACGGATCGCGTTCAAAGTCGTCAATTTACCGTGAGACCTGGCAACTTTGCCAAAGGTTGTTTAATTTGCCATGTACATGGCAAATTAAACAACCTTTGGCAAAGTTAGCAGTATCGACCAAAAGTCCATAGGCAATCTCACAAACCAATAGACTGACGCTGCGGTTTGACTTACGACCTTCTTCTATAAGTTGTTACACACACACATACTTACTTTGTCTGCAACTCATACTAGTTCATAATTTCGAACAATACTGTATTATAGCATGCTAGCTCAGTGGATAACCTGCTTTGGTATATGCAATTATGGCGAGCCGAGAGGGTTCGAATCTCACGTGCGGTTAGCTCGTCATTATTTTAAATAATTACTATTCGTAGTTTTTGTTATTTTTTAAATAAAGACTAGTTCAATAATCATTTCTTTTTTGGTTCATTCGTCTTGTTCACATAAATATTAAAGTTTAGCAGGTAGACCTCAGAAAACTAAGTAAATTATTTCGATTTCTGTAGGGTAGACAGATGCAGTTCGTTACGAGTATTAATTTAATAGAACTTTGTTGGTTCGTGGTTATTGTTGGTGACAAGTAAAAGCGATGTTGTGGTTATTATTTTCAAAATGCAGTCAAATATAAATATTGAACGGAGATCAAATATTATTGCGCTGCGTAAAAGTGAATGTAATTTACACAAATATCGTATGAAACCAGACTAAATGTGAGTGTTATCATTTATATATTTCATATTTGACTTAACATAAATCTTAATCAAAGGTATTGTTGATAGAACAGAGGTATTGTTGAGACAGAAGATGCCTTTAAAGTTTTTAAATTTATTATGAGGTTTAATTCGATTAGTGAATGATAAATAATTAGTATGTGTAATAAATACGATGTTATTCTTTGTTCTAGAGAAATATTGTGAAGGTTAAGAGATATTAGGAAGAGGCTTGTTATCGAGAAGCAGCGACGTCAAATGGTGAATAAATATGAAATAAATGGTTGCATATCAACGAGATATTTTGCTGAATTATTAAACACGGTATTATGAACCGTTCTCCGTGCACTCTGAAGGCTTGCATCACTGAAGACCAGCTAGGAGACAGAAAGGCATAAACAAGAACGTTTAAGTTTCGCACGATAATATTAAGACTTCAAGAGAGACACTGATATATTTTAACCTTAAAATATTTACCGTACCAACTTAATAAACAACACATTCGTTATTGCATGAATTTGTGGTAACGATTTTTTTAAGTATGTAAGAAATACGACAAAAACCATATTGAAATATGGTGTTTGTCGTATTTCTTGCAAATTGACCGAAAATGTTAAGATTATTTTAGTAATATTATTATTTTAGAATTAAAATCTGTGGTTTAGTTTCAATCTTCTTTTCGTAAAGAAAATGAATACTTAAGCTATAACCTCAATACCAACCAATATTTATTAAAGCCAAATAAAATGTAAAATAATTAATGTAAACAAACTGCCCATATTTAACCTTAAAATCACCTATTTTGTAAGTAGTTTTTTTTTTACATTTTGAGTAGTCTAATATTCTTATTTATTGCTTAATTACTTCGACCATGATCAAAGCTTAATATTTATGGCGAAAAAATCCATTTAAAATTTAAAACATTTCATAATTGTCAAAATAATACAAATTGCTTCTAAGTTTCTTGAGATCTATATCTAATAAATATTGTTTAATTTTGTTATCACATATCTTTTATTCTAAACCCTTTATTGCAATATCAAAATTAATAAAAAAGGCAGCAATATTAAAAAAATATTATTTTTGAAAACAAAAATAATAAATTTCGAAAAGAAAAAAACCGCGCTGTTCTTTACGAGATCAGAACCTAAGCCAGCTCGAATCTCAGACCAACTCTTTAACGCCTTCTGCTATCTGCACACATAAGATTAATTTGAATTTTAGCAATGACATAAACTGGCCAATGTCACGCGCATGATGCGTGTGTGTTACCGTGTCTAACAAAAGCGACGGAGATATATTTTTGTTTCGCGAGTACGTGACGACAGTGTGTAAAGCGTTCTCTGTGGTGTTTGTGCCGTGTTATTTACACATACAGATATACGGACTATACCGCGTGTTCACAGCAAAACGACTCTTAACGTGCCTATCCACTTTTGAACGCTTACTGTACCGCCTTACGATGCAAAATAATTTGTTACGTCAAAACTGTATTTTTATTAAGGTTTGTAATACTCTTAAATCAAATTTGGATATTTGATTGGCAACATTTTATTGTATATGACAACCCAGCTCTTATAGAACTGTCATTTTTTGGCGGTTACTTTTTTCCCGCGCTAACTGTGAGTGACTTTATGCTCCGAAACTTTAATGAAAATAAGTGGGATATACCTTGTGTAGATAAGTCAAACTTTAATACCACTTTCTTAATAATATTCTTTGAATAAAATCATGATAATTACGTCTCTTTAACCAATTAAACCTCAGAAATCACTGTTGGCAAATATACCAACCCAATGCAAAGTTTTAGTAACGTCAACTTTGCCATATTTTTTTAGAGGCTAGGGCTGTCACAAGTAAGAAACTAAAATCCTGTTATTTAGTTTTGTTTCCTACTACCTACCCCTAATTTTACTGATGCAATCCTGACGGCAATTTCTATTTATTTTGAAGAAATCGAAACAAGGCGGGTGAATTTGCCACATTTTGGAAATTCAATTGCCAGTGTAAAATATTATACAACTGTAGCATATTTTTACTGTGACCAAGCATGCGGCAATGATGACTGTGATTTTTTATGGTAACTCTTTAAATTTTTTCCTAAATTTTAGGATGGCAGTCTTACCACAAGTGATAGTTCACTTTGCCATAAAAGGTTTTTGGACTAAAACATAATTAAATAATGAGGAACCAATAGATATAAGATTGTGTTTCAATAATGCATAAAATTTACTACATATCTCATTGATTGCTTTTTATAACATCATAGAGATTTTTTAAGAAAAACTTTTTCAAACTTTTTTGCCCACCGTAAAGTGGCAAAGTTGCCAGGTTTCACGGTACGTCATTTGTTGAAAGTCCTGACAATGCCGCCTGTAGCAGCGACTGTTAGGTGTTTCCGTGCTCGTGACGTGCTTTATGGCCACAAGGCTCCGTTCTTTCCTTTGCAGTTTATCTGATGTAATTATAGCGTTACAAGTTATTTTGTCTCGAGGCTGAAATTGGAACTAACGCCGCACTGAAAGCTCGTCATAGTTGGCAGCACTGTTGTTCGTCTAAAAACCGCCATTGTTATGTTTATGTTTATTTTTGTGTCGATCACAAATTAAATGAAAACTCGTTATACCGGGTGGCAGGGACATCGATGCGAAAACTGTTAGCATGGATTCAGTACATGATTCTGAACCGCCCTGCGTTGAAAATTTTTCGTCGGTTATTAAAAATAAACCAGCCCAACGCATGTCAAACTACGCACAATGAAGGGTTCCGTAGTTGGAATGAATTCATCTCAAATATAAACTCATTGTTGTTGAAATACATGTTCTTCCATACATTCTAACTGCAAATGTAAGTTTGTACGCACAATATTGAGAGATTTACTTATTTTAAAACCATAGACTTCATAAGGAATCCTGTAATCTTTGAGTAAAGAATCATTCTACGTATTTTTTCAAAAAAATTGGCCCAGTAGTTTCATCGACTTGCTTAAATATCTTTAAAAGTATTTATTTTAAAATTATATAAAAATATATTTGAGATCTTCGCAAGAAGCCCTTTCATTTGATATGTCGCACGGTACTGTTTGCAAAACTTTTGTTTTAATTTTCTTATTTACCCCTATATTCAAATTAATTTATTTACGGTACACGTCCGTGTTTGGGTTATAGAAATACATACATATGTGTGCCTAATTTCAACTTAATCGGTCCATTAGATTCGGAGAAAATTGGCTGTGACAGACGGACAGACAGATATACGAGTGATCCTATAAGGGTTCCGTTTTTTCCTTTTGCGGTACGCAACCCTAAAATTGTACTGTTCCATACATTTTAACCGCGTAAGTATTGCACTTTTCTAAGAAACAGCAGATTTTTTTCAACCAGCCTCAGCTCGCAGGCCGCCTCGCCCTTCCGCGCCTACGCGGGCTTAAATTACACTTAGGGGTAGGGCAGACAAGACTACGTGGAGTCGGTTTTGCAGCGATTCGTTTCTGTCACTAACTTTTGTAGCACAACATATTGACTTTTCGGAAGTTAATTGTTATTTTAATCATAAATGGATATTATAATTGCAAGGAATGGTCATCAAACGGTTGGATCAAATAGGTTTGATTAAGGCAAACCGTTTGATCGTCTTGAGCCCGTGAGACAGACATCATTATACCATTGCTCATAGACAATGTCGAGCGGCCACTGTGGCGGTCACTTGGCTGCCAATATTGTCTACATTCTATAAATCTGTCATTTTGTCTATTCTTCCTTCCATAAATCTTCGGCGGAATGGCGGGTTTTTTGAAAAAGACAGACAGTTGTTAGAAACATTTTAATGTAGTCTTTGATAGAAACGTATTTTATTTTATCATTTAAGTTTTGTATAACCTTTACCTGGATGTCTGTGCGTAAACACGTGCCCAATGTGGCAAGCCAAAATTTCAGTAGATTATGTGCCACGATGAGTAGTGCAAAGTTGAAGAGAAGTTATTTTACGTACACCCAATCACTGTCGCAGCCCCTGGATAAAATGCCCGAATGCGGGTCTGCCGGTCAAGCGTTTGCAAAATATTTAAAATCCGGTAAGTAATATCTGTTTTGCTGTTTATAGCATTTTAAGAATTGATAGACATTCAACGCAAGAAATTAATCTTGTATCTCAAAAAATTATACTTTCGTAGCGAAAGGAGGTCTTTTATCTATCTATACCTACATAATATAGTCGCTGCTAGCACTTTGTCAGCCAATTATCACCAGTGTGGACTAAGAAGGGGCCCCGAACAGCAAAAAAAAAGAGGCACCTTCGGTCTTCGCAGTTTATGTAGGACTTTGTTATTTCTTTCTAGTAACACAACATAACCCATGTGCTCGATGGGATTTCCGGCAAAATGTATGAACTTCCTTACAAACTTTCATTAACCCCTTTAGGGGATGAATATTCAATATTCTTATTACGGACGTTTTTTCGTGTAGGTACGTCTTTCTATATTGTGCAAGGTGTTTGAAAAGGTAATGCTTAATCAAATGCTCAATCATTTTAACACAAATAAAATCCTTCACGATCAATAGTATGGTTTTACACCAAAGGACGTTGTACAACCGACGCCGGTGTAACCTTATTAAGACACATTTTTAACGCGTGGGAAGAGGCCCAAGACGCCATAGGAATCTTTTGTGACCTCTCCAAAGCATTTGATTGCGTCGATCACGAAACCTTACTCCTGAAACTTGAGCATTACGGACTTGGAAAACTTGCGCTCAATTGAGTAAAATCTTATTTAAATGATAGACAACAGCAAGTTCAAATAAACGGTATCAATTCACTAGGTTTAAAAGTAAAAATAGGTGTGCCACAAGGTTCGATATTCGGTCCATTCCTCTTTTTAGTGTATATTAATGATCTACTCCATTTATTAAAAAATCAACCACAAATGGTGTTATTTGCTGACGATATTTCCTTAATTTTTAAGGTAGATATACGTGCTACAAATTTTTCAACATGAATGATGTAACCAATATTTTGTAGCATTTTTTTATTCTTCTCGATTTGTTTATTTATTTATAGTTATTTAAACGATACAACACCAATTACATTAATTAACATATAAACAATTATAACGTTGACAATTATTAATTTAAAACTAACATGGAACTTACTACGCTTTGGAATGGGCAACTAGCTTCATCTTTCTGAGGGACAATTCAAAATTACCTGTACTTAATTGGTTTATTATTTGAAATAATAAAATGCGTTGAATTTGAAACTCCTTTTTTGTGCTCACTTTCGTATTCTAGGGAACTCTTGTGCAAAATATCTTGCTTCTAGACTCAGCGGTTTAGCCCGTTCATTTTCTGTCAGTGAATGAATTAAGATTTTTACTAAGTAGCAACAACAACGTTAAAAAAAACAAAAAGTCAAGTAGGTATAACATGCGTACCTAATTATACTTTATGATACATAGACTAGGTATGTACAACATGGGCCTCGCCTCGCACCCGGCAGGATTTTTTTTTTCTAGTTGGTGCATTTTCATCTCAATCACATTAGGCTATTCACGGACATTTTCATCGAAAAGCAAGAATGTCGGATATAAGAGCATGTGAGCTGAGCTCGAAATTTTTGCATGCCGTCTCAAAATTTTCGGTTATCGTTCTTTTGATGATTCATCCAGAAATAGGAGTAGTTTTGTTGACTATTGCAGAAAAGTTTGAGAATTAGAAGAACAAAGGCTGCAAGAGCGAGCGAAGCAAGCTCTAGTTTTAGCACCCCGTGGGTTTTCTTTTAAACATTCATATGGTTGACAATTACGAGAATGTTGACAAGCACGAGCGAAACAAGCTTTAAAATTTAACCACCAAGTTACTTATTCGACTTATTTACGCAAAAAAGTTTGAGAAATAAGAGAATGTAAGAGCTTGTGAAGCAAGCTCGAAAATTTTAGCACCATATTTAAGGGGCCTCCAAATTATTTTTACTGTCTACTATTTCAACATCATATGCGTTTTTAATCCTATTCGGAAAACATTTTTGATAAGTATCTCTCATTAGGTCCTAGGAGTGCTTTGGCTCACTGGATCGTCTTAGGGGCTTGTAAACACTTAACAACGACGCAATCAATATTCAGTGAATCACACAGGTAGACCATGTCCTGGGATAATTAAGACATCTGATACTTTTTAACCCTGTAGCCTAGCTACGTTTTCGTCCCGTTCAGCTATATAAATACGTTCTGTGGTTCCCGTGGCATAATTTATGACTTCATACTCTTTAAACGCTTTCGGCTTTCCATCTTTCCAGGACAAACGGTGTTCATACAAGGCGCGGCAGCGACACCCTGGCCTCTGCTCGATGCCATGACGTGTGTCGGCATAGAAGGCTGCATGAAAAACATCAGGGTCGTCCATATGCACACTGAAAAGCCGGCTAGATACGTCGCTCCTGAATGTAAAGGCATCTTCAGGTTAAGTTGTGGAATCAGGCGTTACTTTGCGGAAATCCATGACTCTTAAATGTTATACAAAATAGTTTTACTTCCGCAAAAACTTGATGTAGGCTTGGCTATAGAATGTAGCACCGTTATCCCACCTTCCATACCGTCCATCCATCGTTTCTTTGGTCTTCTAACCTAACCTAACCTTATAGCAAAACCCATCTCGACCTAATAATTTTATTCTCCCCATTCCCAGATCAATATCTCTATTCATGGGCATTTATAAAGTTGAGAATGACGGGCAAGAATAGAAATGCGACATATCCTTCGAACTCACGTTGAGGGTGCTCAACGTGTGTTCGGGATAGGTCTATGATACTCCATTTGGCCAGATAAGAAGCTGAACTAGAAGTTGTCATGGTATGGGCATGTGAATGTGGTGCGGAGGAATGAGGAAAATGTCGTCAGGAAAGTTTTGAGTATGAATGTGGATGGCCAAAGAAACGATTGATGGACTGTGAGTATGTAAAAGATGATACGGCTAGAAAGTGGGTGACTACTGAAATGACAACTAATATTCTATGTTAGTATCGAAGGAAAAGACGTGTTGCGCCGACCCCAAATAAATTGTGATATGGGCAAGAACATTTTAATAATATTGTGTTCTCACCCCAGATCGTGTTCTCTATTCATGGCTGCGAACGTCCGCAAGTCAGTCGCCGAGGGCCGCTCGGATGCAATACCTATATTCTTGCAAGACATCCCTAAGCTGTTCTACAGGAAAATCATCCAGCCCGACATTGCTGTTATTCAGGTTTGTTCCAAATTATTCATTAAAAAAAACCGGTCAAGAGCGAGTCGGACTCGCACACCGAGGGTTCCGTACCATTTTAAATTTTCATCGGCAAGGCCTATTTTGTCAGAGAATTTTAACACTGCACAATGCCGTGTAGAATATTACAGTTTTAAGTCAGCGCCATCTCTTGACCAATAGTGGAACTAATGTAATTTAAGTTGATGATTTCTAAAAAAATGTTCTATTTAGAGACATCGTTTTATTTTTCCTGTAATCTTAAAATAAACTTCTATTACATAGAATAATTTCAGATTTTTCTCTATGCAAACTTCGGAGATAACAGGGGAACGGTATTTTTTTTTTCGTAAAAGGTCGACTACGCAGGCTAAAAAAATAATTATTGAGAATGTGCAAATAGCGCTCTTTCATATAATACCCCACATGCCCTAGTAGCCCCACTTCGAACTTTCAAGACCCGGTTCAGTCTGTCGCAAAAAAAAAAAAAATTCGTAATTGTAAAATAGTTGGGCAAACGTCATCTAAAACTGTTCCAAATTTCAAGTTGATAGCATTAGTAGTTCTTGAGATATCCAGCTGTGAAAGACAGAGGGACAGACAGAGTTGCACCATAAGGGTTCCTTTTTACCATTTTGGTACGGAACCCTAAAAGTAATATACGCATGCGCGTCGCTTTGTTTACCTGAATCATTGAATCATTCTTCAACAAAGTGTGACATAGACTTTCTGTATAGTTTGAATGCCTGAATGCCATAACCTATACTTTCTCAAGGTTCTGTTACAAGTAAATGCTCTAAATGTTCTGGCATTTCAAATCGCTAGTGCAGTTTTATTGTAGGGTTATCTGAGATCGGAAGCCAGATCTGCACCCTAATTGCGTGGTCGACACATTTTCCATCTCAATCCGAGAGTTTTGAAGAATATCGCTAACCCATTGCTTTATAGGTTTGAAAAAATCGTCAGCTTAACAACTTAAATAATGCAATGAACGTGGATGAACTGTTAAAATGAAACCCATTGCGATCATTTTATGAGTGTTGCATAAGTACCCCGATGGTTATATTTTGAAAGGGTGTAATGTAACAGTCTGAGTACCAGTGGCGAAGGGTGGTTTATGGGAGAGGTATGCAGGAGCAAAAAAAAGCTTACCTAGGGCTGCAGCCGTGGCGCACGTAATTCTAAGTCCAGTTATTTAAAACCTGTGGCTGGTTTCCTGGCTTCAGTCTTGTACAGGCACATGATGTGTCTTCATTCAGTCCACCTTTACGATATGTGTAAGCACTGATAGATTGAAACAGTGTCTTGCAAGTACTATAAAAAACCATCGCGTCGTTGATAATTTAGTCATATCTAGTAGAGCTAGTAGAGCACGGCCTTACTTAATTATATGTTTCTAATTTTGAAAACTTAACCTTGAAAAGCATGCACAAAACACTTAAACACTATCTTAATCACTGTTCTATACCTACAAATATTACTACTACTAGTAATGATAAACTAATGAATTCAATGAATACTGAGCGAACAAAATGCAAATTAGTATGGTTCTAATGCGATTACGTCAATAAACAACCACGCATTGTCAATCGTTTATGTTATGATACAGTTCGAGCCGAACACATTACGAAATTCAACGAAAACAACCGAATCAAATGCGTGTGCGTGAACGACCGTGGACAATAGTAATAGTTCTTTCTCGTTTTAGCACGCGCATTTTCTACTACTGTCGCTTTCGTAACTCGTTGCAGATCGGCTTACCCGGCTGCTAAGAAACCACGGTGTCACATGACCGAAGTGACGTCTTGATGGACTTTATTTTCTAAAGAAATTGAATTCACGATAAGCCGGACGCGCCTATGAGTTATTTTAGAGCGAAATATTTTGTGGTTGGGGTATAAAGACAACAAATTTAATGTAGGCGTTTTGTAATGTTTTAATTTTATGGTGTAACAAATACTTATTATAGTGACGTTAATTCAATGACGATAGAGTGGTTGTGGTTCCGAATTTCCGAAGGGAAACCGGCAGCAATTGAATCGTTTAGACCCGACGTCCCTGCTGAGTACACCCGCATTACGGCGGTAATGTTTCAGGTGGTGAGCCTATTGCCATTAACCAGCATCCTGATTGCATAACACACGATCAATCACAATCGGTTTCATTTTGACAGTTCAATTACATTCATTGCGTTATTTACGTTGTTGAGCAGACAATTTGTTCGAAAATATGAAGCAATATATTAGCAATATCCTTCAATATAATTCAGATTGGTGTGTTACCTAATTAGAGTACTGGCACTAATCCAGACTCCGGGCTTCTACTCAGTATTTATTAAAGAAAAACCCGATGGCATTTTGTGGCGGGCTTGCGACTATAAGACCGAAAATACAGTCGAATAAGTTTACTATTAACTAATTATGTTCCTTTATTTATACATTGCAGGTTAATCCCCCCGATCGGCATGGATACTGTAGTTTGGGGACGTCTGTCGATTGCGTCAGGGCTGCACTAGTCAATTCCAAAGTTATTATTGGTAGAATATTTATTATATTACAAGCCATGTGCCCCATGGGTATTCCCATCGGCAAAAATGACAAACTTTCATTTCCTAATTAACCCCTTTAGGGGATAAATTTACATATTTATTACTGTCGCGAATCACAATTTTGAGGGCTACCTTAGCGCATCCCCTTTAAGGCCGGACCCTGACCAAAAAACCTTGAGCATTCATTCCCTCTTTGCCGCACCACACCTCTACAATACTTGGTAAAATATTACTAGCGCCATCTGGCGAACAATTTACGAATACAAGTAAAAATCACAGACCTTAGAATTCACAGACAGTCAGTGTGGAGTGAGACAGGGGGGGAGTTAACATCTCCTTCACTCTTCAACATGTACGTGAACGGGCTGATTGATGAGCTGAGCGGCATTGCAGTAGGATGAAACCTTTATCACCCTCAAATACTATGAAAACGACACCCATGATGAAAAATTTGAAAAATTGCAAAGCTGCCATCTTGGATTTAGTACATATTGTCATCATTATAGGCTTTATCACCCTCAAATACTATGGAAACGACAGTACACGCGCATGGCGAGCCGGGGCCGTGGAACAGGCCCTGGGAATCACGAGCGGCGCAGGGCGCTCGCGTGCGGCCCCGCGGCCTTTCGGACGACGACAGCAAGAACCGAGTGCGCGCACCTCTATATAAAAATGATGTCTCGCTCGGCTATCGTTAACATAAATTTGTACTAAGAAATTTCGTCCGATTTAATCATCTCCCAACAACGACACCGATGATTTAAAAAATGCAAATTTTCGCAGCCGCCATCTTGGATTTACATTTTTACCTCACTATCGGCTTTAGCACCCTCAAATAATATGAAAACGACACCCATGACGAAAAATGTGAAAATTTTCGTAGCCGCCATCTTGAATTTACATTTGACCTCACTATCGACTTTATCACCCTCAAAAACTATGAAAACGACACCCATGTCGAAAAATTTTAAAAAATTTCAGAAGAAAGTTATCTACATTATGAAAACGCCACCCAAAACGAAAAATTTTAAAAATTATAGCCGCCATCTTGGATTTTGATTTTGACCAAATTTATTCAACTTTCTTGTACTTTGGCATTTTGTGTGTTTACACAACAGTTACGTCTTTTCGCTAAACTCAGTACTTAGTTCTAAATACAAACATTTCCTTTCACAGTAAATATATACGTACTAACTTAAAAAAACTATCATATCGAAAACAAACACAATAAACTTATATTATTATCTACCTACTAAAAATGTGGCTTTGGCATTTTGTGTATGTGTGACTCGCCCGAATCCGGGCGAATCGACCATTTTAATAAATATTAGTTTTTCTTGAGGCGATTCGCACGAATTTAATTTATTTGTGGACGAATCGACAACTCCAGCAATACGTAGTAGTAAAGTACACTGGCGCACAGAAGTGATTAGAGATAAGACAAAAAGGAATAAATTATTATTTAGATTGAAGATAAATAACTTGAAAATGTGAAAATAGTACAGGGTGGCGATTTAGCCACCTGCATCCGTCAAAGGGCCATTCTACCCGTCATACTGACCAACTTTCGCTATGAAATTCATAACCGATTCGCAAAAAAAAAACATAAATGCATTGAAATTGTCTACTGTTGTATAGGAATTTGTAATTATTTTTCACGAGTCTGACATAAGTACCATAGCGAAAGTTGCTTAGCATGCCGGGTAGAATCACCCAGGGTTGAGATGATTTAAATTACCTGAATTAAATCAGTGATTCGAATCAAGTTTTTTTTTAATCGTTGATTTAAATCAGTACCTTTTTTAATGAAACAATAGTTGATATTGATTCATTAAAAAAGGTACTGATTAAAAAACTGTCAAGGAACTTTCCTACGGCGTAACATAAACTACGGCGCACACATACATGCAATGCTATGTTTATCTACACAGTCGGCTATTCCCCGAAATGTAAACAAGCGAATTGATGTATTTTCACCCGATCATTCGTGACTGATTAGTGAAAGCGTGAATACAACGAAATGGCTGTGCTTATGTAGTTAACTAATAAAACCATAAACAACAAAACATGTTAAGTGACTGTGACTGCAGCAATACCCAAACGGTAAATGTCAATTTTAAGTTGTTGATTTTCTCAATTTTTCATTGTTGATTTTTTGTTTGAATGTTATGTGATTAATATTGATAATTCTTGAACTGCAATGTTGATTCTTTTTAGGGTTCCGTACCCAAAGGGTAAAACAGGACCCTATTACTAAGAGTCCGCTGTCCGTGCGTCTATTTGTCTGTCTGTCACCAGGCTGTATCTCATGAACCGTGATAGTTAGACAGTTGAAATTTTCACAGATGATGTACTTTTGTTGCCGCAATAATAATAAATACTAAAACACAGAATAAAATAAATATTTAAGAGGGCCCCCATACAACAAACGTGATTTTTTTTTTTGCTCGATTTTATAGATAATGGTACGGAACCTATCGTACGCGAGTCCGACTCGCACTTGGCTGGTTTTATATTTTATAAATAAAATACACAAAGAGATGTTTTTTAAGTAATAACCGACTTCCAAAAGAAAAAGGCTTGGAACATGTAAATGAAATAAAAGTCTGATTTAAATCAAATTAATCCGATTTTAATCAAAAAAATCCTATATATTTATATATATATATATATATATATATATATATTTTACCCTATTAACCCTGGATACACAAACAATAGTGAGACTGAGTGATAATAGGAGACAATCTAACTAACGTTATTACTTTGTATGTTATTTTTTACCAAATATTATTATATAAGTACATTCATCTATCTTGATTTATGCGTATTAAAATTGTAATCTATAACTCTCTGAGCGAGATGTACAATTTACGAATTGTCATCTTAAAATGATATTATAATAAAGATATGTTTGATTAATTTACATGTTTCATTGTATTTCAAAATATATTACTCTAATCACTCCTGTGCATCAGTGTACTATACGTATTGCTGGAGTTGTCGATTCGTCCGCAAATAAATTTAATTCGTGCGAATCGCCTCAAGCAAAAACTAATATTTACTGAAAACCGGTCAAGAGCGAGTCGGACTCGCGCACCGAGGTTTCCGTATCTATTAAAAATTTCATCAGCGAGGCCTATATTTGTCAGAGAATTTTAACACTGCACACTGCGCTGTAGAATATTGCAGTTTTAGGTCAGCGCCATCTCTTGAACGATAGTGGAACTAATGTAATTTTTGTTGATGAATGCAGAAGAATTGTGCTATTTAGAGACATCGTTTTATTTTTTCTGTAAAATGTACATAAACTTCTATCACATAGAATAATTTCAGATTTTTCTCTATGCAAACTTCGGAGATAATGTGGGGGGAACGGTATTTTTTTTTTATTACAAGTCGAAAACTACGCGGCCTAAAAAAGAAGAAAAATGTTTGAGAATATGCAAATAGCGCTCTTTCATATGATACCCCACATGCCTTAGTAGCCCCACTTCGAATTTTCGAGAACCCCGTTTAATCCCTGTTGCAAAAAAAAAATGTACAGTTTTATTTCTTTCTTATTTACAAAATAGTTGGGCAAACGTCATCTAAAACTATTCCAAATTTCAAGTTGATAGCATTAGTAGTTCTTGAGATATCCAGCTGTGACAGACAAACACACTCGAGTCGCACCATAAGGGTTCCTTTTTACCATTTTGGTACGGAACCCTAAATATGGTCGATTCGCCCGGATTCGGGCGATTCACCAATAAGCCAATAATGGGACAGTGTGCACTTTCTCTATCACGTAACCGATGCCACGGTAATATTATTAAATATTACCGTGCCGATGCGGTAACAAACGATACGTGTTTCCCCCTCGAGACTTTGTGGCAAACTTGAATCTCAATAGTGATGGGCGTTGAATCAACGAACTAGTTAATTCGACCGTCGACGTACTGTGAACGAATCGACGGTTCACCGATAAATCGATCGACTAGTCGAATCCGTAGACGCCTAAACTGAAACTCGCAACGCGACGACCGACGCACGCAACAAATTCATTCGTCCGTTGGAATAAAATAATCAAGGAAAAAAAACTGAATTCTAAATCTAGTAAAAAGAAGTTGATATTTGTACGGGTCGAATAAAATTCAGTGTGTGATTCAGTATCAAGCCAATCCTGGAAAAGTATGAAGGGAAGTTCAAATTAATAGGTACCGACAGCACGCGGGAGACTAGTCTAACGCCTACGTCGCTGTCGTCATCGCCGTAGACTTCATCGCAAAGTAGGTACTTATACTTAGTTGACGCGTAAACTAAAGTACCCGTCACGAGAAGCTATAAATTATGTAAACAAACATCTTTTACTAAGTAAACATTTTATACTACGAGATAATAATAAATTGACCATATTCAATCGACATGAAATATAGACGGGTTATATGAAAGTAACAACCTATTTAATTTAGTCGGATCATATTTTAACGACGCAAAGCGCTATCGTTTGTGTTTCTTGGTACCGGAACGCGTCCGTCGCAGGGATTGTAAACAAAATACAAATTTTAAATTTGACGAGGTAAAACAATGATTACAAGAGGGACTGCAGCAGATTACTTCGGAAAATTGGAAGCGTTGTGTGGAGCATGTTATCAAGGAAGACGATAATTTTTATTCCAAAATCGATGAGATGATTGATAAAACTGTAGACAGCTTCGTGATACATGTCACTGATTCAGACACAGAAATGGAAACATCTGAATCTGACGAATAATTATTATTAAATAATATATGTTAATTAATATTTGTTACTTAATAATTTATTAAATCTTAAACAAATTCATTTTTTTTTGTCGGTCCAAATGTTGTGAACTCCTGAACACTTGTTTACAAAATTTATAGCTTCTCATGACGGTTACTTTAGTTGATGAATTCAACTAGTCGATGAACGAAATTGGATGGTCTAGTTTCGTTAACGCCAAATACGTCGAAGACCCATCTCTAAATTGCAATACGAGGCGCATGAGTTACAGTAGTGAATTTAGACTTATGAGTGGTTATGAGGAACAAGGTGTAAAGTTCACTCATCCTCTATAGAAAAGGGAGGATCCTCCGACCAGACGGGTGCCGTGTCTAGCGGGCAACTGCCCAATGATTGATGTCGGGGAAATTATATATGTATAAAGTGTTCACGCGGTAAACTCTAATTGCGTGATGCAGAATTTGTGTGACGTCTTTGATGTTTAGCTTGCATGTGGTGACGTAGATCACAGTGAATATGCCCAGATTTTAGAATAAAATCTAATAGCCCAACCTAATAGGCTAACCTAATAGATTTAGGTGTATGGAAAAAAAAAATTGTTACAAAATGTTCATTATTAAACTGTCTATCCATTAGATTTAGTAGCAAAATTAAAAAATGTTTACTTTACGAGAAGATGCATGTTATCGATCATTATTTCTATTTTTTATGGTTTTGTTGGAAGGAGATTAATTAGAAATGTACCGACTACAAAAAAAGTACCGTTTTGGAATCGAAGATTATTTAGAAATTTAATGTATTTTTATTAGTTGATTTTTCTTTTTAAATAACAAGTAGATAGCTCCTAAAAACTGCACAAAAACGGCTAGCGCGGCGTTTTGGTAAGGAAGGCGCCTTAAGGTGGAAGCGTCAGGGTAGCGTAAATAGAAAGACGGATGCAACACAGACAGTAGGTAGCTGTTCTGTAACGCAGCCGAAATACAAACACTATTACACCACGTCTGCAATGTGATCGGCTCCGAAAATTTGAATTTGGCGGGCTACCTTGACGCTTTCGCCTTAAGATGGATCCACATTTGCAGCACAAGTAAACCAATGCATGCCTCGAACATTCGGCGACGCGCTCATCCATATGTCCCACATCGACATGATGGTTGTACAAGACATGCGTCTGCCTGAACACGGCGCCGGGAAAGCCGCCAGTCCCGAGGAGACAAAGATCGGCAAGCTCATTGGACAGAATCTAGTGGAAGACGGCGCCACACTGCAGTTGGGTATGTACTGTGTGTTCATTAAAACTTGACCCGTGAGTCGTGAATAGTAGTCAAGGAGAACCTTGCTTCGCTCATTCGACGGTACCACTATGCACTAGACGCGCATCGTCGTTCTCACTCGTCTCCGGTCCATACCTATAAAGTACACCATCGGAGATGACGTAGCCGCAACCGTCCCACGGTCTCCCCCTGAATGGTTCGTCCAATGCCTCAAGATCCTGTATATATTTGCGGATATCGGGATCCTCCAACTGGGTATCACGGTAATCGCGAGTACCCCTAGTTGGAATGTCAACTGCAGTTTAGCACAAGTCGCAATCTACCTCGTCGGTACAGGCTGGGCGTGAGCAGCGCCAGTATCGACAAAGTGCTGAAATGCGTTCAGTGGTTTGGCCGTAAAAAGGTTACATACAGACAGACAGAGTTACTTTCGAATTTATAATATTAAATACAGGGTTATTGGTTATATGTCGGCAATCCGTTTTGGGGATGTAGGAGAAGTCATTTGCAACCAAATTACCCCTGATGACCCCTTTGCCAATGTCAACCATTTTCGAGTATCTACTATGACATTAAAAAAAAAACAATTACAAATGTATAGTTTTCAGATTTTTCCCTGTACAATACGCGCCACGAAAGATGAGACTTGACCTCGCCTCCCGCCGCTCCTTCCGCTGCCCCGATGCACGATGACGCCCCGGCGCAGACTTCATACCGCTAAAGAGACCCATAAATCGTTTACTACGCAAGTCAAACCACGTGGTGTGTCAAGTCTCATCTTTAATGGCACCCACTGTACTTGTAGTGAGACGATATTACTTGCCAAGTTTCATAGTTCTAGGCCAACGGAAACTACCCTATAAATTTTGATTCCTTTGAGAGTTTCGAAATATAATACGTTTTTTGCGGCATAAACAGCCGTATCTTTTTTTACGTTAACTTAGAAGTTTGATTTTTTCACAGCTTCAAGGGACTGTAGACCTGAGTACCTATATGGTTTAATTAATTTCATGTCGATACCTCCACGCGTTCCCGAGATAAAGAGTATTGACAAACAGACGGACAACAAAGTGATCCTATAAGGGTTCCGTTTTTTTCCTTTTGAGGTACGGAACTCTAAAAACAAACTTAACTTTGCAGTTCATATCCTTATCCTTCCATACACATATTATAAAACAAAGTCCCCTGCCGCGTCTGTCTGTCTGTTTTCCTGAACGCGATAAACTCAAAAACTCCTAAACGGATTTTCAAACGGTTATCAACAATGGACGGAGTGATTCATGAGGAAGGTTTTGGTGTATAATTATTTAAGGTTTTGTGTAAATTGGCTGAAATATAACGATTTTTGTTGAAGATGTCGGAAAATATCATGCCGACTGAGAACTTCACTGGCGTGCGCCGCGTAAACCGTAAGAGATACATAAAATTTATGTTCTGCACGTTTGTACATCTTAAAAAGTTCACCAAAAAGTCGGCGATGGCATATATCTATCTTTTAAGGATAAACACAGTAGGCAACAATTATTACCTTTCAGAATTTGATAAAAATTTCATTGTTATTTCCGAAGCTATTTTGACCGGTATCATATTAATCCTTATCTAATAAAATATTGTTTTATTAAAATTGGGCATTTAATTTAGATTAAAATACTCCTTCACATCATATATCGTTTAAATGAACAGTTTAAAAGATATCACAGATTCAAAATTACGGTTAGTCTATGCTCTAGACACCGCTATGCTCGACTCGTAAAATACGCGTAACAAAATAATTATGGTTGAGGGCAACGCGGGCGCAGCGGTAGGAGTCAATGACCTTTTTCTCGGCATATATGGTATGTAATCCCGGTAGTACGTTCCCGTGGGATATTTTCCGACATCCACTCGGCGAAGCCGCGGGCAAAAGCTAGTAAATAAATAAAAATATAAATAAATAAATAAATTTACTGTTTATTAGGTATCGGCAGTCTTCCGGACGCGGTGCTGTCAGCTCTGAAGGACCACAAGGACCTAGGCATCCACTCGGAGATGTTCAGCGTCGGGGTTATCGAACTGGTCAAGCGCGGATGCATTACTAATAACATGTAATATATACTTTTTTATTTATGTGGGATAGGTAATCAACTAATCACAGTAATCACCATTGCGAAATTTGAAAATACTTAACATAACATCATGGTTCTTCGAAGAGTTGGCAGAGGTGTACCTTATGTGACTACCTATAGTTCCCCCACTTTTCGCAGTTATGTTTAAAAGTTCCATGTAATAGGCGGCGAGTCTATTGTCATCAACCGAGGACAAATCAGAATCCTAGATGCTACTCATGCTAGACTACTGAGAAATTCGTGATAGGAAAATCCAATAACATTTTGCTCGACCTAGGAATCGAACCCAGGAGCTCATGCTCAGCAGTACCACTTGCGATTACAAGATCAACGAAGCAGTCGATTTGAAAGGTGTTGACAAAAGCAATTTGCAAAAAAATCAGGACGTTTTACAAGTGTTCTGGCATTGACATCCGATTACATCGCCAGCGCTCGTGTCCGGTCCGCGTCTCTTCGTTTGTCATAGACAATAGTTTCTAACATGGCCACAGATTATGTAGTACCTACTAGCATGGACAAGCGATGTTGGGGTGTGGGTTAATCTTATAATTAATATCGTAAGAAATACGGTTTTCACTGAATTTTGTATGTTATTATTTTTTTTTTAATACTCTATCGGGATTTTATTTTGTGTCATAGCGGGCCCTATTAGAATACCAGCGCGGCAGTATTAGTTTTTTCAAATATCGTAGCATTATGCTGAGATAGGAGCCTTTTTAGCCGCGCACAGGTCTTCTTTTTTGTTTACACAATTTTTTTTTGAATTTTTATGTTTTTTTGAAATTGCTATTGTTTTTATAATTTTCTTAGTTTTAATGTTGTGTTTCCTGTGCGTGTCCCAAATAAAAAAATGTTTCTTTCTTCTTCTTCTACCTAAACACTTGTCTTACCTACAGACGGAGAAAGCGCTAGCCCGCGAAATTCATTCTTTTCCTTAGGTTTTTCAGAGGGGGTGCTTCTTCAGTTCCACGAAGCGAGCTCAATCATTTTTGCAGTTCACCTCGGATATATTAGGTTATCGTTTTCTTATTCACACAAGGAGTAACTTTGTCGACTTAAGTATGCAAAATAGCAAGAGAATGTAGGATTCAAGAGCGAAAGAAGCAAGCTCGATAGTGTTTGCATCTCGCCTCGAATGTGATCAATGGGATAGGTTTTATTTTGTCCATTCATACAGAAACGAGTAGGATGCAAGAGCGAGCGAAGCAAGCTCGATAATGTTAGCACCCCGTCTAGAGCCGATTAGATTTTCGGAATTAAGAGTTCGGTACTTTGTCCACTAATGCACAGACGCTTTAGAGTTGAGAGTTTGCAGAATGCAAAAGCGAGCCAAGCGAGCTCAAGATTTTAGGATCTCGCCTAGGTTAGGTTAAGTTCTCTATTATTGTAAGGAGTTTTGAAGCCAAGGAGGTGGAAATGCACCCTCTCGCGCCCCGCTTCCGGATCCCATGTTAAGGCTCGTACAGACCAGCGCGATATCGCGGGCGCGACATACAGCACGACCTGTGTCGCGCCCGCGATATCGCGCTGGTCTGTACGAGCCTTTAGTAATAAGTTGTAGAGTCCGCGCAATCTGAAGTCCATTTGTCGCGGCGCTAGTGTCTATGTCAGGGCATCACATTGCATGTAAAAAAAAAATGTAGTTCCACAATTTTCCGCGGGCCTTCTTTCGTGGCGCGCCTTCTATGTTGATTTGCGACCGTAAAACATAAGTACCTACGTATTTTAAGAATTTTAATCATTAAAATCGTCAATACAACTCTCTTAGTTCAAATTACCCTAATGAATGACTTTTTTATGAAATCCTGGCATTTGAGACTAATTAGTAGTACCTAACTAGCTAATTAGCTTAAATTCTGTAAAACTATCTTTGTTAAGGCCGGGAATTAGAATTATTTTGATCAATATTCAACCTGACACTGACTTGCAAATTGCAAATAAACTTATATTGTAAATTAAGTTTAAGTACCTACCCCTACCTACAAGAGGTGTGCGCCGATCGGCGTGGCGCACGCCGCCAGTGATTACAGCCACGCCCCTCGCGCCGCCATCGCTGATGTTTTTTTCGGTGTCATCGGCGT
Organism: Omphaloscelis lunosa; assembly: GCA_916610215.1. Classification (NCBI taxonomy): domain Eukaryota; kingdom Metazoa; phylum Arthropoda; class Insecta; order Lepidoptera; family Noctuidae; genus Omphaloscelis; species Omphaloscelis lunosa. The sequence continues at coordinate 4,387,356 of OU744266.1, read as the reverse complement.
CAATATCAAAATATGTTTTATTCTAGATTTAGGTGTAATGTAATTATACTAATAAACTAAACACTAGAAATATCAAAATACAAGCTTATTGGTTTATTTCGACATAGTTGTTTTCGCAAATTTAATCAAAAACATTTTTATATGAGCATACTAGCAGGCACGACGCACTGATTGAATACCTTAGTTTTCAAACAATGTGGTATGCATAAACATATGGTAGTAAGAAGACTTGACACAGATTTTGAAACGCTTCTTCGAAAAATTGATGAAAAAAAAAAAACCAGATGTTTGCTAAAAAACATGTTGATTTTCAATTGAGGGTAGTTTTTTTTCCACAATTTTCATTTAATGTGGACGTCGAATTACTTACAATTATTATGGAGTTCGTTTCATCACAATAGATCACTTAGTTTAAAAGTTACACCGTTTTGTTACCAAATTAAAAAAAAAAAAAACTATGTTTAGATTTTTTTAAATATTTTTCCGTCGATAAAATTAAGCATAGATTTCGATATGTGTACATTAAGGCTGCTACATACAGGCGAAACACGCGACTCGACACAAAGGTACATCGCGTCGCGCGACGAGCGGTGTCTTTGTGTCGCGTCGCGTGTCGCACCTGTTTGTAGGAGCCTTTATAATGACTCACACTGTAGTGGTTTAATTTTAATGGTACCTGCTTTAATTTTCACCATCCACGCCGATGACCCCGCCGCACAGTGGAACGAATGTATGGAAGCGGTTGGACGTAGACATGTCCGAAAAATAAGAGTAAAATTATGACAAACTAATGATGCCATCTTATTCGATTACTTAATGCCTTCATAAATTGTGGTGATGAATTTCTTCATAACTCCCATATTTCGGGAGTAATTTGAGAAAATGTGAAATTTTACTATGAAAATGAGTGTATTGAGCTCTCTCCCTCCTGATTCCGGGCTTGTTTCAAGTAGCGGTCTCTAATATCGTAATGCTATTACTAAGAGCTATATTTAATACTAAGACACATAGTGCGCCAAATGTGCACTTTCTGGGATAAAAGGAAATGAAAATTTAAAAAAAAAAACGTTTTTTCCCCATTTGTATTTACTTTAAACCGCAGACAGACTTATTAAGAGGTCTATAAATATATTATATATATACAGAAATATATATTAACAAAAATATTCACAAGAACTGATGAGAGTATGACTTTTAAGTAAGTTGATAATAAATTACCTAGTTTCATTAAAAGTACAATAAATAATTAAGACGTAAGCTCTAATTTACTAAGTTACACATTTTAAAACAATAACATCATTTAATTATCTTCGTCATCATCATCATCATCAATTAATTCAAATTCAGAATCGATGTCCGCTAAATCATTTATGTTAACAAATTCGATATCACTTTTCTCAGAATCCGTAAGCTCATAAAATTCCTTAAAAGAAGATTTTTTTACAAACTTATTTCCTTTTGGACGGATACTTGTAACAAGTGGATCAGAAGACAGTAAAAGATTGTGCATAATATCTTCATTGCATGAGATACTGCTATGCTTTCGAGAATGCCCCTCTCTATATTTTCTAAAATCTTTATTTCTAGCCTCAGATGCCTCTTCGGATAGAAAACCAATGGGCACAATTGACATGTTCTGAACTATGTCTGGCCCATGCATTAAAATTTTATGAAGTGAAGAAGGCATATAATACCATGGGTATAACTCCACGTAAAGCTTAGCAGTATCAAAGCAGAACTCTCGGAATTTAGTTACGTTGATCTTCTCTCCTGATGAAATACACTGCAAGATCACACAGATTTTTCTTAAAAGCATAGCATCTATTCCGGTCAGTTCAGCAGATTTAGTGTAGTTTTCAAAAAATCTCCTTGCCGAGTTGCCATTGTTGGTGGATCCACTGCCTTGTTTCACAACATCGAGAAGTAAGCCCGTTTCTCTTCTTACAGCCTCTTGAACTCTTTTCTTCCTGTCATCAACTTGCCTTTTTGCTATATCACCCCTTACTTGCCATGATTTTATGTCTAATTTGTAGGAAATGTGTAATAAGCATTCCATTGAGCGAATCCAAGCGTGAAGGGTGCTTAAGCTATATTTATACATGTCCTCGTTTGCGTGTTTATCTTTGATTAACTCTAAATTATTCATTTCTTTAGGACAAGCCTTGCATATGTCACACACTGAAGCTGCTGTATTGGATATAATGGAATGAATTTTACCATCAATCATTGTCAACAGCAGTTGGTGTTTGACACTAATTCCATCAGTGATGGTGGATGGAGTTAAGGCTTCAATCTCTGCTTCGATTTCAGCCATCTCTCTCTGCACATTTTCTTTGGTTTCCTTTATAAACTTAAACAATATTGGCCGGCAAAATGAAGTGGAAGATGGTCGCTCGTTTTCCCAAATTGTTACACCTTTTGAGACGAGCCGCAGTGGTACAAGACTAATCATAAAATTACTAGCAAGATCGATTTGCTCATCTTCACTCGTCCTTTGATGATAAATGCTTTGGCTAGATGATCCGTCAAAACCCCATTTGCTGGTCAATACGAGCTGTTGATTGGGATCAACAGGGGTTTCTAACGACCTAATAAGTCTTCTTGAGGTTAAATCCATCAAGGCTTGTAATTTGATTTTTGCAGAGCTCTCTGTAACTGTGAGATCTTCTTTGGCCGGATAGCACTTAATTTTTTCTTTAACCAACATGTAGTAACTCGGGTATTGAAGAGCTCCTTCTTGAGTGTTGAAATCCCGAAGAGTGTTATAGCGCCATTTCGATAAGTTCATCGATACATAAAGAGCCAATGCCTTCAAAGGGGATATTTCCCGTACCTGAATTGATTTACCTTCAATGAAGGCTTTGATTTTTGAGGCCTCTTCTGGATTCTCCGTCAAGTATTTCATAACATAAGCTGTATCGCTTTGTCCTGCCTTTTGAAGCGCCCTTTCGGCCGAAAACATAATTTCAGCGCTGCTACTGCTGCATGAAAGACTATCTTCAGTGGTGCGTCTTCTTTTTTGCCGGTTACTAAGGTCCTCAAAAGATTTACGAGGACTAGGATGTGTACAAGTTGAAGCATCAGATTTAGCAGGAGAAATTATGGGCTCGATGACGTCACTTATATTTTCTGTAGAAGGTTCCATATTTTCATTCTGTAATTCCGGCCATTGAATTGCAGCCTGTAGCCAAATCTCATGTTTCTTCCGAAACTTATCTGTGCTTCTTCCAGACTGTGTCCATTTTGCATAAATGCGGTAGCAAAATCGACGACACCAGTCTTTTAAACTTGTTTCAGCACTTTCACATAACTGAACACAACTGTTATCTTTTAAAACACTGAACAAATAGTTAAAGTCGCGTAAATCTTTATGTGCGCGTGCGCATAAAGCAACGTGAATATCAAGATTTGTATTAAAATTTGGAAAATACATTGCGAGATTAGCTTGGATACAACGAGGTGTAAATCAACACTGATTTTAAAGTTACTAATAGTGACCTATTTATATAAAATCCAGGTATCCCAGGTATCCTTTGTTAAATATTGCAAGGTAATTAGTTATTGTGATAATTAGTAAATGATGCATGCTAAATTAGTGTATTAAGAGCCATTTAGTAATTAAATAATAGCAATGTTCTTATCAGTAATCATTAGTGCATCAGTTTTATATGTAAACCTTAAGTCCCTAATTATATATCCTAATTAGCTTATATCTTCTCTAATTGGCTGATCAGAAATGTTATTGTAATAAGGTAAACCTTTAGAAAAACGGTTTTAATCAACAAAATAAACAAAAAATTAAAAAATTGTGTTATAAAATAAACATCACTCTTTATCCCAGAAAGTGCACATTTGGCGCACTATGTGTCTTAGTATTAAATATAGCTCTTAGTATTAGCATTATGATATTAGAGACCGCTACTTGAAACAAGCCCGGAATCAGGAGGGAGAGAGCTCGATACACTCATTTTCATAGTAAAATTTCACATTTTCTCAAATTACTCCCGAAATATGGGAGTTATGAAGAAATTCATCACCACAAGTTATGAAGGCATTAAGTAATCGAATAAGATGGCATCATTAGTTTGGCATAATTTTACTCTTTTTTTTCGGACATGTCTACGTCCAACCGCTCCCATACATTCGTTCCACTGTGCGCCGCCGCCCGCGCCTTCAGACGCCGCCGCCGCCAGTCAAAAATACATCGCCGGACACCTCTAGTACCTACCTACTTATTTCTTGTTCCTATTTGTTACACATTACAACAATAATACCTTAATATTTTTCGCATACAAACTTCGGAGTCAAATGATGGTATTTTTTTATGGTATTTGAAGTACGCGGAACATTTATTATAAGAAGACAAACGTTAAAGGCTCGTACAGACCAGCGCGATATCGCGGGCGCGACACGGGTCGCGCTGTCTGTCGCGCGCGCGATATCGCGTTGGTCTTTTTTTTTTTTAAACGTTGCTCCACACTAGGAATTTCTCCTGTATTGTGGGTGCGTTTACAAACATTTAAAATCACATACACAAACAGTCTGTACGGGCCTTAAAAGTTTAGTAATGAGGAAATGAAAGTCTTGCATATGATACTCACTTGACCCAGTAATACCTACCATTCCATACTTGCCATTCTTTCATTAGCAATATACTGCCCTGCTAAGCCCAAAGGCGGTATCTCAATCGGAGTAATTTTTGAAAAAATGTACTTTTTGTATATTGTAATTTAAGGAAAAATGGACTAAAAACTTCTTACTGTTTATTTTTAAATGTTTTAAGTTAGATAGCGCTATTTCGCTTATACCATTAGATGCAAAATTGTTAAAGGTATTGAATGGTATAAAAAAATTAAAAGGGCGCATCTCAGAGATACTGTCTTTGGGGTTATATAGTATAGTAGCGCAAGCATTATTTAAAACATTTTCAAAGGACATTGGGCAAAAATGTATTGGGCTTGGTCCAAAAGTCCACCACAAACAAGACCGTATGTAGTGACATACGGTCTCGTTTGTGGTGGACCATTAACTTTTACAAAGACACCCATAAAATGGTTATTTTTTTCAATAGCTTTTGCCTAAACGGCTTGATTGATTTTTCAAATAAGGTGTCGTGTCATTAGATTTGTCTTGTAATTACGAACTTCGATTTTTTTTTAACTGAGGAAATTTGACTCCATTTAGTGTACCTAGTCATTTTTTTTTTTACTTTATCGTGTGCGATATCAAAACAAAGGGCTCGATGTTAAAATTAAACCCAAGGTAGTAAGACCCAAGCTAATGATGTTTAGGGATCATGTGTGGGGAACCTCCTCATATTGTGTGCCTTGTCCAAGACGACCGGGAGGCGACCGCCTTCGGCTTCTATCTGACTTATAATTTCTCTAAGCGTTGGTCGAAACTCTTCGGTATCAAACCATTTACTGACTACTGACAGTATAGCAGTACTGACACAACTGGGTATATGTGATGATTTATGTAATTGAATCGGTACTTTATTATTATTATTTCTTTTCCAGGAAAACGATGCACAGAGGCCGTACAGTAGGCAGTTTTCTCATCGGAAACAAGGAACTGTACGACTTCGTGGACGACAACCCCTCCATCGGTCAGTATTATCAGATTTTTGTTCTGATGTTGTATCCTGTAATATTTACTTATACATGACATCACGCCTGTATTGCCCGAAGTGTTAGGCAGAGATGTACCCTATAGTACACTCACATTTCGCCAGTTATGTTTAAGTCCCATGTAATGGGGGGCGAACCTATTGCCATCAACTGGGTACAAATCCAGACTCGAGCTGCTACTGAGAAATGTATAATGGAAAAACAAAAAAAGCAAAATTATATGTGATAATACCTAATATGTATATACTCGCACTGAACAGAATTCACGGTACTTAGAGCCTGTTCACACGATGCGTTACGGCGCTGCATCGCAAAGATTTCCGAGCATTGACGGTCACACGTTGAGACTGAGCGGTGCCGCTCGCGCGTCGCATCACATCCCTCCCCGCCTCGTCTCACGGGTTGCAAGTCCGGTGTACGTGCGGTGCGACGCCGTAACGCACCGTGTGGCACACAATTGATATTTGTATGTAGGACGCTGCAGTGAAGACTAATATTCCACTAGTGAAAGAAGTTTTTTAATCGGTCCTGTAATTTTTGAGTTAATTCATTACAAACAAACTAACACACGAAAGTCAAATGTTTTCTTTTTATAATATTAGTTTAGATATGTTCCTATAACTAGATATGATTAGCTTTTTTATGCATAGATATTAGAGCAATTGTCTGGCTAAGTTTTATTACCTACACAGTTACTTGAAAATACTTAAATTCTAAAATTAAATTACAGAAATGTTGGAGATTGACTACGTGAATAATACCCACATAATATCGCTACAGCCGCGCATGACGGCCATCAACTCGTGCATCGAGGTTGACCTCACAGGACAAGTGTGCGCTGACTCTATTGGTAAGAGATTATAGTAGGTATACCGTATAACCCGCGCAATTAAATAAATGAAATGAAAATATCGTTTAACATTCCCTGTCACTTGCGCATTTAAAACATAAATGTTGCGCGGGTAAAAGGGCAAGCGCCTATATATAGCCGCAATTTTCATGTTTTTTAAAACGCCACTTGATATAACTGGCCGTTAATATGCCACTTTTACTTGAAACTTCACTCAGGTATTAATTATTATCTTATATAATTTTGCTGAACAATAAACCATCTGAACAAGTGGTGGTTCTAGTGGAAAGAAATGATAAAATTTGAATACAGTGTTGCTACTACAATCTTCTTTTCTTGAATCTTACAGGTACCCGCATGTTCTCCGGTTTCGGTGGTCAAGTAGACTTTATCCGCGGCTCGGCAGAGGGCGTGGACGGGCGAGGCAAGCCCATCATCGCGCTTGTGTCTGTCACCAAGAAGGGAGATACAAAGATTGTGCCTACGCTTAAAGTTGGTCAGCATACTGCATCGTTCTTGTTACTTGTTTATTACACATAATGTATACAAGCTGGAAAGTTGAAGCAGCCCCAGGAAGTATCTTAAATATTGATGCTTCCGATTTTTACTCGAAGCAAACAGGCGATTTTTCCAAATAAGTAAAACGACATTCAAATATTTTGAAAAGTCGCTTACCTGTACCGGGAATCGAACTGACACAAATGCCACAAAAGGCCTTCTAGAGACTTACTGTTTTTTTATGGCACCATTCGAAAGAAAAATCTCTAAAAAATATAGTATCAATCGTACATACATACATTCAAATAAATAAAATTGAAGTATCTGTTTGTAATTTAAAAAAATACTTCTTTTTACTAAATGGCGAAGCCGCGGTTAGCAGCTAGTTTTGTTATAGATTTACATTATAAGTAGTGACTTATAATATAAATCTATGATAAAACTGTTGCTGCTGCTTGCAGTTTCGCCCGCGTGGACCTTAATTCTTTTTCTTAAATAAAAGCCTAAGTTACTCCTTATAACATTAGCTATCTTCCAGTGAAAGTTCCGTCGAAATCGATCCAGCTGTTTCAGAGATTAGCCGGAATAAAAAATAGATTTAAAAAAAAATGTGTTTTCGTTGTATGTACCGTAACATACTTTCATATGCATTTAGTAAAAAGCTGTTATTTTGATATTACAAACAGACACTTGAATTTTATTTATTTGTATTGTATCGATAGTGTTTAGATGTATACAATATAAGTGTATAATATAGTTAATTGATTCAAGTGTATGATATGTATATACTTAGATGAAATATTATTTTGTATCTCGCAGGTGCCGGCGTCGTGACGAGTCGCGCGCACGTAAACTGGGTTGTGACCGAGCATGGCATCGCCTACCTGTTCGGCAAGACGCTCCGGCAGAGAGCATACGAATTGATAAAGATAGCTCATCCTAAGCATCGCGAAGCGTTAGAAAAAGCCGCATTTAAACGCCTTAAGTGCATGCCAAGTCCTTAAAAAAAAAACGAAAAATTGTGTACTTACACAGAATTTAGTGGAAACTAGCTGGCCTGAATGAATCTTCATCATTATCATCATCATCATTTTATCCGCAAGACGTCCACTGCTGGACATAGGCCTCCCCTAAGTGCCGCCACTTCGACCGGTTCTGTGCTTCCCACATCCAGCGAATTCCTGCGACCTTCACCAAGTCATCGGTCTACCTTGTGGGGGAATGAATCGTGGTTATAATATTGGTGCCTTGCCTTTGCTTGTAGCACTGGTGGACTATGAGATCACGATGACGCAGCGTTTACGTTCGACGAACGCCAACGCTTAGTACGAAGGGAGCCTTAACTGAGGTGAATAAGCCTAGTGCGAGTCAAGCCACGCAAAGTTTACGGTTCCATTAGCAATTACAGTACGACACAACTGAGATGTAGCATCGGCAAAATTCGTAAAACCGATCACCATCTGAACGTTCTGAGTGCTCCTTCAAAATCACCAATATTTATTACTGCTTTAGGTGAAAATGATCTTTACGCAAACGCAATAACTTGTGAAGTCATATAACCAAATATATTCGTAAAATTGAAATGAATGAATGCAAATTTTCATATTTATGCTACATCTATGTTGTGCCGTACTGTACTTAGGTAAAATATTTTTGTTTTTTTGGTTTCGTTGTCAGGGGCAATGAGGACAAAGGATAACGTGGAAAGTGATACATTGCAATGCAAACGACTTCAACGTTTTAAACTACTTCAAAGCCCATCACTATCATCTCATCAAACGTTCACCCAAATCAGGTTGCAACGCGGTTTCAACTTTCCAGCCAATTTCAAACTTTGTCCCAGTACTAAACGGCCGATGAATCTGGACGGTCCGAAGTTTGCGCAAAAGGCTGCTCAGTATCATTTTTAAGAACCAAATTGTGACATGAGGCGAATGTGAGTGAGAGAGCATGCGGGAAAATTCAGAGAGCCTATGTTCAGACTGGCCACATTGTAGTCTCCACACGATACATGGCTGTGACATACAGATGGACGGACATAATGATTTATTATAGGTTCCATTTTATGAGCTACCCACCCCCATCCCCATCCCCATCTTATTATCATCAATCACCCCTATCTTGGTCACATTTCATTCAGGTCGCTATGGTCCCTGAAGAATTACCACTACTTTTTAATGGTTTTGGAAGTTATTTACAACTTTTATAACTATTTTATTTTTTATAACAAACGTTATTTATTTTAAAGGACATTAGCCCTTACCAGTATCTTGGTTCATTCAAGTTACTATGGTGCATGAAAGATTTCCATTTTTTTTTAAGATTTCGAAGTTATTTACAACTATTTTATTTGATAGACAAAACGTTATCTATTATAAAGGACATGAGGCAAAAATGTATGGGGGTTGGTCCAATTGTCGTCCAATAACGAGACCTATTTCACTGAATAGTCTACCAAAAATCTGTTATTGAAAAGTTATAACTACAATTATTATCTTTTTTCAATAATTTTACACTTGAAATTTCTATGAATAACAAAAATAAAAATCCTTACCTACTTAATTTAATAGATTAGTTAGGTCTCGTGACTCACGACAGTGGTCCAAGTAATGGACATGATCACTTTTGCCCATTGTCTTTTGGAAGTGTTTTTATTATTTTTTATCCAATAAAAATATCTAAATAAATGCAATGCAATGTTTTATGCAATAAAACTCGTAACGTACAGTTCTTACTTTGAATTTTCTAAAATAGTATAGTCGATCTCGTAATTGCTTTATCACCCCAAAGTTGAATGACACTTCCACGTCATAAAGCGAGAAGGTGTGGCTACCTATTTGCCTGTGTGACAGTTACATAATTGCAATTTAGATTGCAAAACTTCACTAAGATGAAGTTTTTATTGTACTGGGCATTATTGTCAACGGGGCTGTGTGAGAGACTTATGCACGTGCAAAAATACCTAATGCTTATCGTGTCTGTCAGCGGGCTGTATCTCATGAGCCGTATAGGTAGACATTTGAAAATTTCACAGATTGTGTATTTCTATTGCCGCTTTAATTAATTTAAAATAAACAAATAAAAAAGTTAATAATTAAAGGGGGTCCCCATACTAAAAAGTTTTTGTTAAAAAAATCTTAACTTACTTTCGTAAACAATTATGCCTAATTTGTTTCATTTTGACAGCTCAACAACATTAATTGCGTTATAATTTACGTTGTTGAGCAGATTTTTTTTCCAACTTATGAAGCAATAGATTAGCAATCTGTTTTAAATCGAAACATTGTGATTGTGTTGTATTACGCAATTAGGGTAGTGGCATGTGGGATGACATTTTTTTGAACGCCTCGAGTAGAGTGAAAATATAATATTTATAGCCGGGGAACGGGTGTAAGAGAAACGCAGGTGCTTAAGAATGACACTATAATTACACGAATCACATAAGTTTAAATCTAACAGAACTTTTGAGTTAAAGCGCGCGCACATTCGCTCGCTGATGGGTGGCTTACTTGGTTAACTCACGATTACCATTCGAACTTACTGGAGCTTGCGCGGGCGCTCTCCGACGAGCGGCCGGGTAACCACACAACTAAACAAATAAGGTATTTGAAACTTCTTTATAACATATATGTAGGTACCATAATATGCTGTATATAAGCAATAAATACTAAAAACGCTGATTCATAAGGTATATATTACTTAAGGTTGATTTTCTGCAATTGCAAAAAATAACATTGTACAATTCATAGTATTAGTACCAGGCGTGGTCGCAGTGCAAGATTTGGGGGGGGGGGGGGAGTCACGATGGGTGCCGAGGAATATTTTCAGGGAAATATTAAATTGATACTAATGATGCACGCTCTTTAAAATAACTGATCCTCTTTTTAACTTTCTGATCTTTTCTCACAGTTGGTCGCAGTAACTAAGCTAGGGTACCCCGACCAAAAGGTCAGTGACAAACCGCGTGCGAGCCGAGCGAGCGAAACGAGGTACGATAGGACGCGAGCGCTATAGCTTGTCTACTCTGAAATGACGCGCCCCACTGCCGCATTACTGCATTACCGTTTGCGTAAAATGAGGAAGTGGGGCGTGTCATTTCAGAGCGGACAAGCCTTACATTCAAGTTGGTTGCAATTAGTTAGCTATTTAGTATTTTAAGGACCCCAAAATAGGAATTATTTGGGGTTGCATTAAATACATGTCATTGTTTTAGGGAGGTACTTCTCCAGTTTGTCATTACTTATGCTATTCAGGGACGCGGGTATAGTTTTTACATGGCATGTTACTTTATGATGCTGCCAAATTGGTCGCCAGCTTTTTAATAAATATAAGTTAAAGGACAGTAGATTATGTAGGGTGAGAAGAGCGAGCGAAGCTAATTAGATCATTTTAATACCCCATCTCGGGATAGGTTAGGATTTGATTTACATTTTCAAACAGAAATAGGAGTTACATTGTCGACTTATGCAGAAAAGGCATTTATTAAAATGTAAAATACAAGAGCGAGCGAAACGAGCTCAAACATTTTGCACACTCGGATACGTTCGATTTACTTTTGATAATTCCAAAAGAACCTTGAATTAGGTACTTGCTTTGTCGACTTAAGAAAAGCTGGAATCAAGACAAGCGAGCGAAGCGAGCCTCAAAATTTTAGTACCGTACCACCTTGAATAGATTTTATTTTCTTATCTTACGATTTGATTTACATTTTCAAACAGAAATAGGAGTTTGTCGACTTATGCAGGAAAGGCCAAGCAGAATACAAGATACACATATAGAATACAAGAGCGAGTGAAACGAGTGCAAAATTTTTTGCAAGTTTACGTCGCTCGCTCAGGCTTTTTCTTAATGTTTTTGTATTAAAAAACCGGCCAAGTGCGAGTCGGACTCGCACACGAAGTGTTCCGTACATACTAGCGTCCAATATTTAACACTACACATATTTGGGGTTCCCAAAATAAAATAAAGTTAAGAATTAAAAGGGGTCATAAGTGCACTGCAATGCACTTCGCATTTATGAACGTCAGTTTTATGTGAAATAAAATAATTTTAATTCATAGGTTTTAGTTACCTACCTTCGACGCAGAAAATAATTAAACTAAATAATAGGGATATTATAGTTGAAAATAAGTAACCAAAATGTAACCTTACTTATTTGTGTGCATTAAAAAGATAAAACGATTACTTAGATCAAATCAAAAAAGGTTTCACACACACGGCGGCGGCGGCAGTGCGGCGGCTGTGATGTGACATGACCGTTCGAAATTTGGTCGTAAACCACAAACTCCACGGTTGTAAACCACCAAGGTCACCTCTGTTGGGACGGGGTTGGCAGCCGTATAGCAAGCCCTTAGTGTATTTTTTTCCGATGGGAGAACTCATCCAGTGGGCGCATGGCTTGTAATAGTTTAATATTATTGTTTCATATTATTAAATACAAATCTGAAATTATTCAGTATGTAACAAAAATATTACTGAATTTTATAGATACTGGCGCCATCTGCAGTGACAAAAGTGAATTATTGTTTTATGATGCGGACACTAGATGTCGCATTTTAGTATAGTATTCACGGATGTTGAAAGTGTCAAAAACTATCGATATAATACATCGATATTTTTTTATTGATATCGCTAATTTATTCCAAATAAAATATCTATATTATATCGGCAACATTTTGTGAGATTATTGCCGTTTTGTGCAGACTTCTAAAAAGGAAGAAGTTCTCAATTTGAGATGACCTGAAAAAAGTATGGGAGAAGAGACATAAAGAGCGTTTATTCTGAAAGTGGGCAACGTCGCAAATAAATGACAAATATTTCGCTATGTTGATTAATTTGGCAATATTACGGTACAGAAATATGAAATATGGCTAACTAGTGAACTAAAATATTGATTAAGAAATGCAATAATTAATATCGTAACAACGAATATTTAGAAAATCTTTCAAAATTCAGTGTAATAATTGCAATTCATTATTATTATTCTAGTTCACTTGTTAGTGATATGTCTTATTTCCCTAAAGTAATATTGCCAAATTCATCAAAACAGATAAATAATTTGACAGCTATTTGCGACGTTGCCAACTTTTAGAATGAACGCTCTTAATTATTATTTCCAAACAAAACTGTACCATTACTTTTATTGATTACCCATAAAAATAAACGATACGCTGTCCTGTAAAATTTAATAAAAAAGCGATTTACAAACCATGGCAGCTGAAAAGTTTTGGGTGTTTTTGTTCATATCGAACTCGATATGAACAAAAACACCCAAAACTTTTTATCTCTCTCTAACTAGAGAGAGATATCGATATCATATAACGGTTACATAAAATCGATTTATTGAAACATGAAAATATTATCTAAATAAAATTTAAAATAGATGTATTGTAAATGACATTGATCATTCCCAACACCGTTTGATAAATCACCATGAAAATTGCCACATAATTATCTACGTTTGCATGGAGAAGATTTTTTAGAAGTTTTTTCCGACATCCACGAGGGCAAAACCGTGAGCAAACGCTGGCACATTTTATAACGGTCAAAATATATCGATATCTCGAATGAAAATGATCGTTTCTCCTTGTCCCACCCCTGATTACTGCAGCTTGCTATCACGGCCGTCCGTGCTGGGTCGCCTGTCTGTTGTGAATGTCGGCTGTCAGTGTAAAGTGATAAAGTGTAAAGTACTCTGGTCGGCTGCTGCTATATATACATAATTACATACGTACACACACTGTAGTACTTTGTGATTGAGTGGGTGGGATTCGGACGTTTATTAAATTTTCAATCAAATCAGACAAATAACAACACGGCCTAGATAGCTAGGCGGTTAATATTAAAATAAACTAAGTCTTTTAAATAAGCTTCATCGAAATGTCTGTGTGTAAATACGTGCCCAATGTGGCAATCCGAAATTTCGGTAGATTAGGCGTACTGAGTAGTGCAAAGTTGAATAGAAGTTATTTTACGTACACCCAATCATTGTCGCAGCCCTTGGATAGGAAGCCTGACTATGGGACCGCCAAAGAGGCGTTTGAGAAATATTTAAAATCCGGTAAGTAAATATTTAATAAGTAATATTAAACTGTTTCTCCATCCACCTGCACAAATTACCTAAATGAATGTTTTACGTGTTCAGCACAGAATTATGCTAATAAATTAATTTCTTTGGAGCGAAACGTTTCATTATATTTACGATTGACGTACAACGCGGCGGCGTTCTGTGACAATGGCAAGTCCGAATCGCCCCAAACTAAAATGAAACAAAAGACAAGTAGTTAAAAAAATACAAATCCGTTCATAATACGACCTACTGACCAATACTAGTAAAGAAGAAAATAACTCTGAAAGATACAGAAAGCCGTATTGAAAATTTTATTTGTAATCATTGCTGGAGTATACATCTAAAGTCAAAATAAATAGTAATTCAGTGGAATAGTCATCCAAAAATTATTACTTTCCATGTTACATATTATAATATGATATCATTATTATTATATTATGAATAATTATGATATTATTATTATTATATTATAATTATTTTGCAAGCAGTGGTGGCCTAGTGGTAACGGCCCCGACTTACAAGTTGTACATTGTGGGTTCGAACCCAGGCAGGCACGTTACTTTGTGTAAATAATTTCATCACCACTGCTCTCAAAACAGTGAAGGAAAACATCACGAGGAAACTGGCATATCCTAGAACCAAAAATTCTAAGACATGTGACATCTACCAACCCGCACTGGGCCCGCGTGGTGGATTACGGCCCACTCTCTCTCGAAGAGTGTGTGTGTGTAACTGTGTCCCAGCAGTGGGAACATTATAGGCTGATGATGATAATTATTTTCTAAAAACACTAAACACCTTAGGTTTAGAAAATATGTCCAAAAGCAGTGCTCTACTCATAAGGTTGCAATACCCAAGCTGACAGGAGTCAGACGCCTATCTAACCATCACAGTTTTGTCCTTAACGTTCCTCATCAGACTCTTGACCCATTAGTTAATTTTATAACCATAGTCTATACAAATGTGGGGCCACAGCCGCATGGGTCAATCAATCAGATTAAGCTTTGCTTGGTGTGGATGGTGCTGGGGATCTTTATATACCAAGAAATCTCTGTGCTTCGAAAAGCATGTTATGCTGTTGGTCCTGGCTGTCATTTGTGGATCTTTGACAGTCATAACGGGTTGTCAGAAGCCCAACTTTGTAAATGGGTTGTAGAGGTCAGTTAGGCAGTCACTTCATGTAAAATACTGGTATTCAGCTGCATCTGGTTAGACCGGAAGCTGACCTAACATAGTTGGGAAAAAGCTAGGCAGATGATGAGTATATATAAACCCATTGATGTCTATTACTCCATGCACCGCGGTAATGAATGCGTTGATATCTTTTTAATGGTCAAAAGCTGGTGTCATCACAGTGTAGCAAAATCAATGGTTACACAAAAATGCCCAATGTGCGTAAAGAAGTTTTCACTTTAAAAAAAAAGTTTGAGAATGTGCAAATAGCGCTATTTCATATGATATCCCACATTCAGTCCATGTTGCAAAAAAATATATATATATTTCTAAAATAGTTGGGCAAACGTCATCTAAAACTATTCCAAATTTCAAGTTGATAGTATTAGTAGTTTTTGAGATATCCAGCTGTGACAGACAGACTGAGTCGTACCCATAAGGGTTCATTTTGGTACGGAACCATTAAAGAGACCTGTTATGTTGTACAAGCAAGGCTCGGATAGATACCGGTTAAATTTTCAAACCGTTATTATGTACTTGATGCAAAACCCCTTACATTCGGTTTCACACGTAGAAACGGTTTTTTTTACCGGTTTTGGAAGAGTGTTTACATAAAGTATAGTTATAGTTTAGTTTTGGAGGAGTATTTTTTTTTTGTTTAGTTTTTATTCAGCGCGGCATCTTCACAAGTAGTTACAAAATGCAACGCATTTACCGACATGTCGCTCGTCGTATAAACCGGTTAATCTAGGTTAAAATAAAGTTCTTTAAAATTTCACGTTCTTAAGAAAAGTATGGAGTAAAACCCAAATAAACCTGTTTTCACCGGTATTTTTTAAACTGGTTCCGAGCCTTGTGTACAAGTTAACCATATCCATACTCAGTTGTATGTTGTATATTATAGACAATAGGGGCCTATATATGAATTATTAGTCTATTATTTGATAGAAGGGAACCAACAAGTAGTAAACTCAAGTACAAAGTACATTATGAATAATGTTTTATGCTACCTTGAACCATAAATCTTCTGCTTTAACATACAATTTACTGTGAACTTGTTGTTATTGGTCTGTTTTCTACTGCTGGTATTTTTATAGGCAAATTAACTAGCTGTTGTGTCTGGTTTCGCTTGATCATGTGGAATCTTAATCATTTACCTGGATTCAGTATTGGATGTGTTATCTAAACTAATATTAAAAAGAGAAAAGATTTGATTTTTTGTATGTTTGTTTGTTTTTATTGAATAAACTCAAAAACTACTGGACCAATTTTAAAAATTCTTTCACCAGTATAATGCTATATTATCACTGAGTAACATAGGCTATAATTTATAAAAAGCGGAAGCTAGTCCAGGATATGGTTAATCTGTGTGCCATATTTGATCCAAATCTGTTCAGCTGTTTTTGTAACATTACATATAATCAAGCCTTGTTTCCCCGAAGGATTAGGCAGAGCTGTACCTATCATACCCCACATTACAGCCTATTGCCATCAACTGG
Source organism: Omphaloscelis lunosa (assembly GCA_916610215.1). Taxonomy (NCBI): domain Eukaryota; kingdom Metazoa; phylum Arthropoda; class Insecta; order Lepidoptera; family Noctuidae; genus Omphaloscelis; species Omphaloscelis lunosa. The sequence continues at coordinate 4,370,637 of OU744266.1, read as the reverse complement.
GCACAAATTCAAACTCTGGGTGGCTACTGAGAAAGTCAAGATAAAAAAACCTAATAACACTTTGCTCTACCTGGGAATCGAACCTAGGACCTCATACTCAGTAGTAGCGCTTGCGCTTGTGTAGTGGACACCTATCCAGTGTTTTTGTATAATTTTTGAAAAGATAGTAATTAAACTAAACAATTAATATATTAAATTAATTTTAATAATTGTAAAATTGAAGCAAGTTGTTTTTTGAACCTACTGTGTATATAGTTGTTTAACTAGCACTGTAGGTCGGTACATATAACATTAACAACATTGTTTAACACGTTCATTGCCGGGAGCCCTCGCGGAGGGCTCATTTTAAATGTAAGTTTTTCTTAGTGAATACACCATTATAAACTTTGAAAATAAAATCTGATATATATTTTAACAAGATTTATTAGTATACAAATGCGTTGGTTTTAAAATCCAAGCATTTTTTTTTTAATTTTTCACTTTTACAAAATATTCACAAAAAAATTAAAAGGTTGAAAACTATGTATAGTGACAAGACCCCCCTTTTTTGGTTGGGAATGTATCAAATAACTTCTCCCGCTCTGGGTGAAGCGGGGGGCGTGTCAGACTCTTAGTGACTGAAAGCCACCCGTGTTCCTTCAGTTGCCTATATTGTCAGGGGCCACGGTAACCCTTTCGGACAATAACCGCAACCCAGGTATCGGCCCTATCGGACCCCGTCAGGACACACAATTTTACTTCGTTTTACAGTGTTTTATAGTACGGTTTTAAACCTAACTTTGACCGTCCGCGATGGTTAACTTTAGCGCAAACGTAATGCCGGTGACCCTCCCGGAGGGTTCACTTTCAATATGTATGGCGGCATGGCGTATGAGCTCTACGAAAAGTGGGTGGAGTCGAAAGAGTAAAGGTGGATCCAGACTTGGCGAGGCATGCGCTCCGCACGGCGCACAACGCATGCCTACGTGCATTATGTACTACAAATACTCCATTTGAAATAAGATTTGACATTTAAACAAACGTTTTTACAGTCCGTTCAACCGATTTTGACTTCGTAGTTCATGCCTCGCCACGAATATAAAGGTACACCTTGCGAGGCATGCGTTGTGCGCAGTGCGGAGCGCATGCCTCGCCAAGTCTGGATCCACCTTTAAAAGTAATGGCAAGTAAGCTGTATACCAAATGACCTATCGTCTTTGACTATCGACGACGAAGCTTTGAATACCTACTCATTTACTCAGCAGCACATAGGGTGAAAAAGGGGCTGTAGTTAGCTAGCTGATTGCATAATTATTTCTTTAGAGCGGAATGTAGTGGTGGCCCAGTGGAAATGGCCGCGACTTACGAACGTTTCGAACCGACACAGGCACTTTACTTTGTGTACATTAGTTCATCACCACTGCTCTCAAAACGGTGATGGAAAACATCCCGAGGAAACTGGCATGTTCTAGAACAAAAAAAATCGATGACATCCATTAACCCGCACTGGGAGCACAGAAAGGAGGCCTGTGTCCCAGAAGTGGAAACATTGTAAGGATGATTCTGCTGAGACTCATTTCTTTGGTTGATTGTACGTAAGTACATTTGTTTAGAAATGTTACCATTCAAATTAATAGCTATTGACCCTATTATGTCACCAGCACTAGGGTTGCCAACTTATTTTGAGAAAAAAAAAAAGTATCAAGTTCACAGGAAAGTTAAACAGGAAAAAACCCGCCAAGTGCGTGTCGGACTACGCACAATGAAGGTTGGGATGAATTTATCCCAAATACAAACTTAACATTGTAGTTGAAATACGTTTTCTCCCATACGTTCCAACTGCAAATGTAAGTTTGTATGCACAATATTGAGATATTTAACATTTTATTTTATGACCATAGACTTGTTATACATTTTAAGACCATAGGTTTTCCTGTTATCTTTGAGTAAAGAACCATTCTCTGTAATTTTTCCAAAATTTTAGGTTCGGTAGTTTCGTAGATAAGCGGGAATGGTTAATTTTCGTCTATTATCTTAAATATTTAAATGTATTTACTTTAAAATTGTAAAAACATATATATATTTGTTATTCTCGCAACAACCCCTTTCTTTTGATATGTCACACAATACAGTTCGATAAACTTTTTTTAAATTTTCATATTTGGCCCCAAAAGCGACCCCCATATTCAAAACTCATTTATTTACGTTACAAATCAGTGTTTGGGTCACAGAAATACATACGTGTACCAAATTTCAACTTAATCGATCCATTAGATTCGGAGCAAATTAGCTATGACAGACGGACAGACAGACACACGAGTGTTTCTATAAGGGTTCCGTTATAGGATCACTCGTGAGGTACGGAACCCTAAAAAATAAAGTATGTCGAAAAAAAAAAAGTTTTTTATTTGTATTTATTCCCTAAAAACATGATTTTGGGTGCTTTTGAGCAAACACTCACAAATAGTTGTAGGTATTTCAAAATTTCAAAGCTAAAAATTTAGATAATACATATATAAATAACTCGATGGACAATCTGTTTCTATTTCCTCGCCACTTCAGATTCATCACCGAAAAAACTCTGTGTAAACTGAAGTGGCGGGAACAAAGAGTAAATAAGACATCCATTTTTAAGATTATGATTGATTATTATATTGATTAGATATTGAATCATCAAAAGACCGTTTTTATTTATAAATATTTTAATTAAGACGGTATAAAAATAGCGAAATATTCTTAAAATTAAATTATGCATAGTTTTTGTGGTAATAAATAATTAAGTATTTTTCCAAATATGAGAGCAAAGTGAAGTTTGTCACCCAGTATTAATTTATATGCCGAAAACGACCTCTCTACGTCAACTGACGTCATTGAAAAAAATAAAAATATGGCGCCATTCTGCAGATATCTGTTTAGGCAGGGTACAGACCCATGAATTTGGTGTAGGTTCCTTATACGTACCTCTCGCAGTCCGCTACTAAACGAAATATGTACGATTGGGAAAAAAGGATAAAATATGCGTTAACTCCGTAATTAGAGAGTTATATACCTATATGCATTTGCATATGCTTAAAATCCGATGTCTAGTAATTACGTATGATTAACACTCTTAAGTGTGTGTTTCGTTTTACGCTCACAGTAAAGATTAGAAATAACGTATTTTAGCATACGTTATTTTTATGCAAAAGTATACTGATCGAAAATAAAGTAGGATGCGTTATTATAACGTATGGTTGGCAACCCTAGTCACCACAAAACAACACTAAATTACCACTAAATTATTTACCAGTCTAACAAGCATACTGTAATTAAATACAACGTCTTATTATTATTACCTATTAAAATAAAAATGAATAAACATTATTTTATTGGCATTGTATGTACTGGTTGCCATTAGCGTTTATTGATATAATATGGAATATTGTCTGGCATATTATTAAAATTATATTCTCATGAACTTGTGGTTATACATTTGTAAACCTAGATGGGTTAAATATGTAAATTACAAATAGATAGCCAGTTATGCCATGTATTGTTCCCAGTTAGCCGACGTTCACACTGACGTAATAAAATCGCGGCGGGATTTTATCGCGCACTGGATTTTCAACTCTCGGTGTTAAGCCGAGCGTTGAAAATGCAGGGCACGAAAAAAATTGCCGCGATTTTATTACGTCCGTGCGAACGTGGGCTTTTGATGCAAATAACGAGGGCAACAAAGAAAAAAAGACGGCTAAGTGCGTGTCGGACCACGCATAATGAAGGGTTCCGTAGTTGGGATGAATTTATCCCAAGTTATTATATGACAACAGAGTTCTTAAAGGTGTTCCTATAATGTATGAGTAAAGATCCATCCACTATATTTGTTTTTTCAAAAATTTAGGTTCTGTAGTTTCGGAGATAAGGGGGTCAATTTTAATGGACAACTTTCATCTATTTTCTTAAATATCTGTAAAAGTATTTATTTAAAAATTAAAAGAAATAATTGAGATCGTCACAACAAGCTCTTTCATTTGATATATCACACGGCACAGTTTGCAAAACTTGTTTTTTCCAATTTGCCCTCGATAAGTGACACCCATATTCATAATTCATTTATTTAAGTAACACGTCCGTGTTTGGATCACAGAAATTCATATGTGTAGGTCCCTGCAGCAAGGCAATCGCAAATTGAGACCCTAAGTGGACGAAATTAGGGAACTACAAAATTTCAACGGAGAAAATTGACTGTGATAGACGGACAGAGAGACAGACGAGTTATCCTATAAGGGTTCCGTTTTTTCATACGGAGAAAGAAAATATATAAAAAATAATAAAAAGTAAAAAAGGTAAGTATTATCAAGAAAAACATAAATACTTACCTACTTATAAAATTATTACGGTATAATTTTATTGTATGCAACACTCCCATATATTCTCTGCAGGTTGCAACTGTTCCAAGTGTTGTTAACCCTTCATGAGGTCACGGATATATTTGCACAACGCAAAAATGTGCCTCGCACTTAAAAATATAATTTCGGGCATCAAACAACCCGTTTATAGAGCAGATGCAAAAAAATAATTACGAAGTTGACAGCACACGCACAATAAAAACAGTTATTTTTTGCAACCGCGATGTGAAAGAACACAACATCACGCCTGTAATCCCTGACGGGATAGGCAAAGGTGGCAGTTATGTTTAAGTCCCATGTAATAGGGGGCAAGCTTATTGCCATCATCGGGCACAATTCTAGACTCAGAAATATAAAAAAGAGTCTATAAAAACATTTTCTAAAAACGCTAAGGAACATGTAACCAGACTGAAGAAGAAAAATTATATCGTACATGCTTTCGGCTTACTATCCTAAAACCGGGCACAGAGTGATGCCAATAATTAACCTACTTGCATGCCATTGTACAAGCTACTGGCAGATGTAGATTCAGGAGCTTAGTAATAAGACTATCCTATCCAATCTTTTAATTAAAACAAAAAAAATCGAAATAGAATTCCTAATTCATTGAATGCTATCTTAAAACTCACGTTATTCCGTGGGAAAACAGCAAAACAGAATTGATAACAATTTACATTATATTTTACTTCTGCCCAGTCGATAACATGTGCAAATATTTGCCCTGTCATAATATACACTCCCATTAGGAACGTGTCTGTTGAGTTGTATAAACATTTTGACGGAAACTAATAAAGCCTCGTATCCACTAGGGAAGATTTGGCGCGCGAGATGTTGCACAAAATGTTGAAAGTCTCTAGCAACATTGTCTGTTTGCATGATCAGTGGTCAACAACATGTCGCCAGAGGAACTAGTGTTGATTTCAGCGGCGGTGGTTATAATTTTATCGAGAAATGCATCAAAAAGAAAAAAAACCACGTTGGTGGGTTAGAAATTACTTACGAAATAGAGAAAATGTATTCAGTGATCTCCATGTGGTTGATGGATTTGCTGCTCAACCGCATGTTGCACGGAAACAAACAACAATGTTCTTGACGCAAAAACCTTTACATTTGGTTTCGCTCGTAGAAATAGGTTTTTTTAACAGGTTTTGGAGGAGTCTTTACATAAAGGTTTTTCTGATTAAACTGTTTAGAGCATTATTAACCGGTTTTTTGTTTAGTTTTTACGTGCCGCTCGTCGTATAAACCGGTTAATTTAGGTTAAAATAAAGTTCGTAAAACGTTCACGTTCTTAAGAATAGTTCGGAGTAAAACCCAAATTAACCGGTTTTCACCGGTATTTTTTAAACCGATTCCGAGCCTTGCAAACAACAAGCTGCGCGTCATATTGCGCGCTAGCTGGCAACGTCGCGCGCTGTTGTGCAACGTTGCCGAACATGTTGAGCGTCACGTGTTGCGCGTCAATTGTTGCCTAGCGGATACGAGGCTTAAAGCCACACTTACACAATTTAATCTAATATAATTTTAGGTCCACCTTCAGGTCATGGTCGTCTTTTGCTACTAAATACTGCTGCCAAATTTTTTGATTATTTTTCTACAGAACTGATTCAATGAATATTCTATTCGTTTTGACTTTTGATGACACCTTTGGTGTTTCTTTGTTCTAGTAATATGGAAGAAATTTTTGTAATAGGTACAGTACAATCCAGTTCAGAGAAAACAGATTTAATAGTAGTTTATTCACCAAAGGGATAAGGCAGTCTCATAAGTCATGGACCCTGTATTGAATCCAGCACCCTAATTGCGTAATAGCTACACGATCAATCACAATCTGAATCATTTTGCAAGAGATTGCTAATCCATTGCTTCATAAGTTCGAAAACAAATCTGCTCATCGACGTAAATAACGCAATGAATGTTGTTGAATTGTCAAAATGAAACCGATCATTTACGAAAATGTGTTAGGTAGGTAATTATGTAGTAGATTCCAGTGCAAAACGAACGTCGGAAGGCTTAACTCCCGAGCGCAGCAAGGAAATTCAGAGTTAACTAAAAGGAAAAGAAAGAAAGAAAACTTGTTTATTCTGCACAAAAAAAAACGCAAAAGTTCTTTAAAAAACTAGACAAAATACACACTAAAGAAAAGTAGCCAAAAGCACGAAACAAGAAGCACGTAACTCCTGAGCGAGTCCAAAATCGAGGGATTCAAGCTCGCCCAAGGCAAAGACACCTTTATCCCCGAAGAAAATACTCTACTTTTCACAACTTCTGCGGCATAATCGAGCAGGTGGTGTGAAAATATGTTTATTCAGCTTTGTCTAACCTAGCCTATCACCTGAAACTAAAGTACTAAGTATAAAAACTACACTTTGAGCGCAAAAACACGATCATGTGACATTTATGAGCCAGGCTTGCATAACACAGGTTTTTAGCGAGTGCAGACCGTAGAGGCTAAATGTGTGAGTTGCTTACAAATTGAAATTCGTGCATTTACGATACATAGCTTACATGTATTCCAACGTTCTTGAGGTTTTTAAAGCAGTTTTTCCTTAATGCAAATGTTTGTAGCTTGCCGACATAGCAACAAAGTAAATTATTTTGGAGATAACTCGTTTTTATGTAAATCAAGGATTTTCGTGTCAATGAACACCAACATATTAATTACTAGCTTCCGCTAGCGGCTTCGCCCGCGTGATATCTTTATAAATTATAACCTATGTTACTCGTGTTGCTTGTTATAATATAGCATTCTACTGGTGAAAGAATGTTGAAATCGGTCCAGTAGTTTTTGAGTTTATTCATTACGAACAAAAATAAAAATCTTTTCTCTTTATCGGGATAAAAAGTATTTTATGTTCTAACCCAGATCATAGTCTACCTATGTGCCAAATTTCATCCAAATCCGTTCAGCCGTTTTAACGTAACAAACAAACATACATACAAACATCCAAAAAATCAAGTCTTTCCTCTTTATAATATTAGTTTAAAAGTTTAGATTAGTGTAGACGACTAGAAGAGCAAAACAGCTCTAAACAGTAGTTTGTTTTTGTAACATCATAATTATTTAGGTAGATATACGAAAGCTGAGTTGAAGACAACAACAGTACAACAGTGAATTGAGATGCGTGGGCATTTGATTCGGAATAATTTGGCAAGAGTTCAAAATGCAAAATGTTCTGTAACGCGGGAATTCCAAATTCAAATTAACCAAGAAGTTTCTTACCGGTTCTTTAGCATAAATAATCTGCCGTGTGTCAGGCCACCTTTATGTAAGAGAGAGCAAGCTGAAATCTACCACGCGGGACCTTACGGGTTATGGTGAAAATTAAGTACCTATTAATAACATAAAAAATTCACGGGCTGTATTACCCGAAGGGTTGTGCAGAGGTGTACCTTTACTACACCCAAATTTCGATAGTTATTTATCATCGTTACCGTAAAACTTTTCTCGAAATCATGGTTTTCGGATTCCATTTTATTATGGTTTTGGACAAAGGTGAATCCCGTTCTCCTGAGGTCCTGAGTTCCTGAGTTCCTGACTAAAGAAGTATATAGTCATGGTAGAATGCCTTTTCACATCTCAACAGCTCAAAGGCCCGCACCGACCCTCCCGGAGTACCGGATGATAAGAAGTCGTTGCTCCTAACAATCGATTATCTTGGCCTGTTTCCAGACCTGCGCTGTTGCTAGCTCTAATGAATTCTCCCTCCTGTTATTGAATTTCAGGAAGAGGAAATTGTATGCGAAATAGGGCCATTATTTACCCTTGCAAATGTTGCCATTTCTAGTTAAACAGACATTTTGATAAAGACACGTTAATTTGTCATTCCAAATGCGTTTTTTTTTTCGGAAAGAATCTTGTTGGGTCTTATGTCCGTAAGACTTGTCTTCAATATTTTATATCCTGAAGCCTGCCCTTGATCACCGCAATATCATTGCGTTAAGTAATCATTTATCATTATCAATTAAAATTAAATATCACCTTGTTTGCAGTTTGCACAGAAGTTAATTAGTGAAGGTTACTCCCTTCTTTCGAATAAATTAAATAATGTAGATGGGTGACCATCTTTACATACCAAGACGCCTCCGTGCCTCGGAAAGCACGTTAAGCCATTGGTCTCGGCTGTCATTTGTAGATCTTTGACAGTTGTTACAGGTCGTCAGAACTTCTGACTTCAGACTGGCTGTCAGCCTGAAGCTCGAAAGGCTGACAACCAGTCTTACCAAGGGGTATTGTGTCACCCAGTACCTGGGTTGTGGAGGTCAGATAGGCAGACGCTATGTAAAATACTGGTATTCAGCTGCATCCGGTTAGACTGGAAGCCAACTCCAACATAGTTGGGAAAAGGCTAGGCAGATGCTATTCGTTGGGACTTCGGAACCGCGATTTTGGGTCAATCTTTTAAAAAACATGGAGTCTGGGTAATCCCGCCCTCTTTCAGGCTCTGTTGCGTTGCGTTGCCTTTTATGTTCTCTACTGCGTGCATGGTTGGGTTTTTGTACTATTATGTAGATTGCTCCTGGTATTCAGCAGTTCAGCTGCATCCGGTTAGACTGGAAACCGATCCCAACGCAGTTGGAAAAATGCTAGGCAGATGATGATGTCGATTGCTCTTCCGGTATGCGACTCAAATAAATACTTAATTTAGTTTTTTTTTTAGTTTAATGTATGTATATAAATGATGCGGGCACAGCAAACATAGATAATGTTATTGGAAAGGACAGACAGAATCATCAACTAAAAGAAACCGACAAAATAGGTAAACAGAACATGGCAGACGCGACCGACGCGACGCACGGTGGATCGAAAATCGGCTGTAGAAGACATAGGATCTCGATGTCTTAAATGTTATTTTTTTTGCTGGAAATGACTTCTGCCGATCATTACTGTTCTAAAAAATGTCATATGAAGTAATTGTGTGCACAAATGGAAGAGTTATAATTTTTATAAGAAAAAAATGTATGGAGCTGACATAAAAAACGAGGATATCTCTGGAATCGCAAGTTTGGCCGTTATATCCTTGCACACTGTTGTAGTACTATTTATTTGTGAATTTTTGACATACTTAATATCGCGTCATCACCTGCGATTTTTTTTTTTAAAAATCGTCAAAAAAAAAAAAAAAAAAGAAAAGTATATGATACATTTTAATGCTTAAATATGGCTATACCAAGTGTAATTTACAATATTTTTTATGCTTAGACCAAAACATTCTAAGAAATCATAAAGTCGTATTACCTACTTTGTGATTTTCATTTGAAGTGACATGGTAATTATGAATTACGTAATACGTAATCTTGTCTAATCCCTCAAGTCCACATTAGCTAATGATTAATAAAACTTAATACCTATATACCTGTTAAAAGGATACGTACTAAAATAATTTGGGGTACTCGCTAATTTAGCAATTAGTGCAGGATTAACTTAATGAAAGTAATTAGATAAATGTGATACCATCATTAGTCAATAACAATAAATAGTCAAACATTGGATTCACAACTTCAGTTCATTTAGAGCATTTCTAATACTAACATCTATCCTACCGTGTCTTTTTACTCAGTGATCGTGAATAATGGAAAGCATTATTACAAATTTGGATTTGTTTGTTATTCTGAGCAATCAGGATGCTTCGTCTTTCGATCACGAAATATTGTTCAACACACTTGTTATTCGACTGGGCTCTAGCCTTTCAGATGAAGACAGTGTTACCTTGAAAGAATTTTGTCGAAGATTTACACGGGCAGTTCAAAAGAGATGGTTACGATCCCACAGGAAAAGTGAAGTTTTTAGACGTGATTACAGTAATTGGCTTGAGGCAAATATTGACTGGCCAAACTGCTCATTCAAGAATCAACAAGTGAAAATATTTCTACTGAACCTGTACCATCAACTTCAACAATGAAATCAACTTCAACGATGACAAAAAGATCTCGAAAGCCGTTTGAAGATCTAAGTAACAAGCAGAAGAAGAGACGATCTGATGAATATATAGGCGATGACCCTAATGATTCAGCTGCAGCACTTTTGAAAGGAGATGGTCGTGAGGATATTGCATCCGTTATTGAACATATGCTCCAAAATCCAGAAGCAGCAGCAAAAATCAAGAAAATGTTGAACAAACCAGCTCCTTCAACAATATTTTCACCAGAAAAAGCACTGGGTTTGCTACTTTCATTAAAACTATCGAAATGGCAATATATACTATTCGAGAAGGTTCAAAGGAGATATATCCGTCTTACTATAAAGTGCAAAAAGCTAAGCTACAGTGCTACCCTCCGAAGACATTTGTGACTGTAACGGATTCATCTGCTAAGATTGCACTACAACCGTTACTAGATTTAACAGTGAACAGAATTTTTGAAACTATTCGTAGTCCTGATGCGATACAAGATAAACAATTGATATTAATATCAAAGTGGGGATTTGACGGTGAATCTAACCAAAGTAGATATAAGCAAATCATAGAGAGTGGTCAAGATGATTCCAGCATATTTATGACCTCTTTGGTTCCATTAAAGTTGACAGCTGACGGTGATACCGTATGGGTGAATCCAAAACCCTGCTCACCTATGTATTGCCGTCCAGTCCAGTTTAGTTTTGTGAAAGAAACCAAAGACGTTGTCATAAATGAAAAAACTGCAATGGATAACGAAATTGAAGCTCTCGTTCCCTCAAAATGTCAAGGACATGAAATTAGTCACAAATTAATGATGACGATGATTGACGGCAAAATTTGTACATATCTGTCTGAAGCTAAGTCAAATGCGGCCTGCTACCTGTGTTTGGCTAAGCCTACAGAAATGAATAAGTTAGATGTCATTGCGTCAAAAACCATTTCTTCTGGTGTGTATGAGTTCGAATTATCATCACTTCATGCCCGCATTAATGTGATGGAATGTCTTCTACACATAGCGTATCGTCTCGACTTCAAAAAGTGGTCTGCAAGAGGAGAAGGTCATCAAGAGTTATTGCATTCACGAAAAAAACTCATTCAAGATCGATTCAAAGATGATCTCAACCTTTTGATTGACATCGTTAAGAAAGGATCAGGCACAACTAACGACGGGAACACAGCAAGGCGGTTTTTTGAATTTCCTGATAAAACTGCAGCGATCACTGGATTAGATGAAGACTTAATACGCAGATTTGCTGTGATTCTGCAAGCTATCACATCTGGAGAGATTGTACACGTGCCGAAATTTAAAGAATACGCTAGAACAACCGCTGAAATAAATACGTAGAACTGTATGATTGGTACTACATGTCATCAACCGTCCACAAATTGTTGATTCACGGAGGGGACATAATTGCAGAAAATGCTATTGTACCAATTGGAAGTCTTTCGGAAGAAGCTTCAGAGGCCCGAAACAAAGACTTTAGGAGGTTCAGAGAACACCATTCGAGGAAAAAGAGTAGACAAGCATCAAACGAGGATATCCTCAATATGCTTATCGTCTCTTCTGATCCTCTAATTTCTTCCACAAGACCAAAATTAGATGCCCACAAGAGGCAGACATACTTTAAGGAAACAGTAGAACTACTGAAACTTCAGGATCAGGAAGCTCCGACAGAGTTCTTAGAAGTTATATCTATTGTAGAGCCTGATTCTGAAGTGGATTCTGATGGTGACGAAGTATAAAATAAGATAACTTTTATTGTTTATGTTAGGTTAGGTTAAGTTAATATTTTTTTTTAATAATTTGCTTTTATTTTTAATCATACAATAGTTTACCATTTATTGTTATTGACTAATGATCACGTTTATCTAATTACCCTCATTATGGTACGTATCCTTTTAACAGGTATATAGGTATTAAGTTTTATTAATCATTAGCTAATGTGGACTTGAGGCATTAGACAAGATTACGTATTACGTAATTCATAATTACCATGTCATTTCAAATGAAAATCACAAAGTAGGTAATACGACTTTGTGATTTCTTAGAATGTTTTGGTCTAAGCATAAAAAATATTGTAAATTACACTTGGTATAGCCATATTTAAGCATTAAAATGTATCATATACTTTTTTTTTTAATTTTGACGATTTAAAAAAAAAAATCGCAAGTGATGCCGCGATATTAAGCATGTCAAAAATTCACAAATAAATAGTACTATAACAGTGTGCAAGGATATAACGGCCAACCTTGCGATTCCAGAGATATCTCATTTTTCATGTCAGCTCCATACATTTTTTTCTTATAAAAATTATAACTCTTCCATTTGTGCACACAATTACTTCATATGACATTTTATAGAACAGTAATGATCGGCAGAAGTCATTTCCAGCAAAAAAAATAACATTTAAGACATCGAGATCCTATGTCTTCTACAGCCGATTTTCGATCCACCGTGCGACGGTGCGACGCGATTCTGGTAGAACAATTTCTATGAATTTTTTTCATAGAAGTCGGGTCGCGCCTGTCTGCGGGGCCATAATCGTCGAAATTCTACGCTTATTTAAGTATATTGTCAACAAATAGGTATAATTTAAGCGGAGGAGTGGCTGCGATTATTTAATATTATTACTTGTAGTGTTATTTATTGTCGTTTTCATAATCTTTGTTTACAATGAGTCTTTTAAAAACAAATGTACAATCGAGGGAAAAAACCGACATTCTTTATAGGTTACGTCTGATAAACATTTAATGAGGAATATAGTTTTTAGGGTTTCGTAACTCAAAAGGAAAAAAAACGAAATCTTTATAGGATCACTCACAAGGCCGGTTAAAATTTTCAAACCGTTAGTATGTACTTGACGCAAATACCTTAATAATAACCTTTAAATGCCTTGCAATATAATAATAACCTTTACATTCTGTTTCGCTCGTAGAAAATTGAACATTTTCCTCCTTATCTCCGAAACTACTGAGACATTTTTTTTTTCAAACAGAAAATTTACAGAAAATTATTCTTTACTCATATCATATATTACAGGAAAACCTATAAAAAGTCTGTGGTCTTAAAATAACATATTAAATCTCTCAATGTTGTGCGTACAAACTTACATTTTCAGTTGAAATGTATGGGAGAACACGTTTTTCAATTACAATGTTAAGATTGTTTTTGGGATAAATTCATCCCAACTACGGAACCCTTCATTGTGCGTGGTCAGACACTAACTTTGCCAGTTTTTTTTTTATTCTTACCTAAATCGTTCTTTAACAGCTATATGTATGGGCCGTAGGGAAGCGTAAGGTCATTGACTCGATTACGTAACGCAGGCTATCATTAGAGCGTCACGGGCTGGAGAGGTCAAGCCTTCGCTTATGATTTATGTGAGCTTCTATCGCATTGAAAATGTATTTTTTGCATGAAAATGTGCAATGGTAAATGTTCTAAATTCATTGTATGTATTATCCAATTTTTTTAGCTTCTTATTTCATTGATTTGATTTATGTAATTTTGCATACTAGTTTTAGCGAATTGTTTTAGAACTTGTTAAAAAACCCGACCATCTGTATGTACTACAATTCTTGCAAATGAAATTTCATTTTATTTTATTTAATTTCAATATCGTTGGCAAATCCAGCGATAAAAAACCTAATAATTCTTGATTAGCGAATCGATTTTAAATCCCCATTGGTAGATAAAATTATTATTCCAAAATACTAAATTATTATTCCATGTACAAATTATATTATGGAATCATACTTACCATAAACCATTTTCATTCGGAAATTATTTGTGAACAAGCAGAACAAGCTCATGGGTCGATCAGGCAAAGGAGAGCAAAAAGTTTTGCTAACAACAGTCCGTTTCAAAAGGCCTTTTTCTGGCTGAACTTCGTCATAGATCTCAATCATAACATCCAAATATTTCGGCAACGGGACACTTTAGGGCACAAATCGGTACCATAATCACATTTTAAGGGCATAAAACTAAGCATAGTCATTATTACTCCGCCTTTGTGATTGAAAAATTGAACATGAGATCTAGACCGAAAAAAGTGTAACATTTTTTTATGTCTTTCCTCTCGCTTTCTTACGATCAAGTGAGAACAAATTGATTTGACAAATGAGCGCGCGCGGTGCTAAGGTTGGCCGTCAGATGGTATCAAGTACCAACCCATTTTCGGAGTGGTTAGTACTGTCAGCCAAGATGGCAAATGTTACACATCGTTAGTCTAGCTCTCATTTGCCAAGTGTGTAAAATCAAAAGGAAGTTCCTTCCAGCCGGTGTCCCACAGACCCACCACACTTCTCGACTGTTTTTTTTTTTTTTTTTTTGTTGGTTTTCATAGTGCCGCAACTTAGAAGAAAAATCGAAAAGGCGAAGTAATGACTATGCCACAATCAGCTCAATATTACATATGTGGCTAAAGAAATAAACAATAAAAACCGGCCAGGTGCGTGTCGCACTACGCACAATGAAGGTTTCCGTAGTTGAGATGAATTTATCCCAAATACATACTTAACATTGTAGATGAAATACATGTTCTCCCATACATTCCAACTGCAAAAGTAAATTTTTACGCACCATATAATATTTTAAGACCATAGACTTCTTATAATTTACCATAGAATTATTTTATTCCTTTAATCTATGAGTGAAGAACATCTCTGCATTTTTTTTTTTCTAAATATTAGGCTCAGTAGTTTCGGAGATAAGGGGAAAGGTCAATTTTCATCAATTTTCTTGAATATCTTTAAATGTATTTATTTTAAAATTATTAAAAAAAAATATTTGAGATCCTCGTAACAAGCCCTTTCATTTGAAATGTCACACGATACAGTATGAAAATCTTTTTTCAAAATTTCTTATTTGCCCCAAAAATGACCCACATATTCAAAATTCATTTATTTCCGTTACACGTTCGTGTTTGGGTCACAGAAATACATATGTGTACCAAATTTCAACTTAATCGGTCCATTAAGATTCGGAGCAAATTGGCTGTGACAGACGGACAGACAGACAGACACACGGAGGATCCTATAAGGGTTCCGTTTTTCCTTTTGAGGTACGGAACCCTAAAAACCAATTCATTATCAATCCATACGATTAACTATTATTGACTATATAGTTTCTATCTATATCTAGTTCAAGCGCAGCGGTTATCAATAAATTAATATTGTCCTCATGCATTTCAATTGAGATGGCGCTTTTATTATTGATTAACAATGTGGTTTACGAAGGTGAACATAACGTAGGTCTGTATTGTGAAGTGTAAAACATGTAAACCCATCAGTGTTCTATAAAACAATCACTTCCAAAAAACACACTACAAAGTAAAAAATAACTAATTTCAAAATGAAGCCGGTGTCTTCAGTTTTGAATACTCGTTTTTTGCCTCCGACTTCTGAAATTATAAAGTCTTTGGCAAAAACGCCTGGAAGATGAGGTGTTGGTCGTCCGACGGTGAGGTGAACGGACGACATTGTTGCCATCGCAGACAAAACCTGGATTAGGCTGGGACTGGTCTGTCCCAGCAGTGGGTGAAGTCGGGCTGTGGATGTTGAAGGCAAAAAAACGAGCATATAACCTATTGCATTGGTACCTTCAGTTAATTTGATTATTCTAAGTAGTCTGTATCCTTAGAATCAGACGCAGAGAGACGTGTCTGTCTATTTCATCATCAAATTTTGATTAATTTAGTGATAAATGTTAAAGTCCAAACAGTCAGTTACCTTTGGACTTTAACATAATTTGTCACTGAATTAATCGAAATTTTAATATTGATAAACAATGTAACTTATGAAGGTGAAAATAACCCGAGGCCGCTGTGAAGTGTGTGACTTGACATAAAACACTACATGAAAAATAACTAATTTCGGAAGTCGGTGTCTTGGGTTTTGAATACTCGTTTTATGCCTCGGACTTCCAAAATTATAAAGTTTTTGGCAAAAGCGACTGGAAAACGATGTTTTGGTCGCCGACGGTGAGGTAAGCGGACGACATTGTTGCCATCGCAGGCAAAACCTGCCTTAGGCTGGGACTGGAGCGTGGGGATTGGCACAAGAAAAGAGAGGTCTGTCCCAGCAGTGGGTGAAGTCGGGCTGTGGATGTTGATGGCAAAAAAACAGGCATATAACCTATTGCATTGGTACCTTCAGTTAATTTGATTATTCTTAGTAGTCTGCATCCTTAGAAAGAGAGACGTGTCTGTCTATTTCATCATCAAATTTCGATTAATTTAGTGATAAATGATGTTACAAGTCCAAACGTACTGACTGTTTGGACTTTGATATCATTTATCATGATGTGAGTCTGACTCTGTAAGTAAAAACATAAATTCTTAATTATGATTTCTTAATGACGTAAACACACTTTTTTCAATTTTCTTAACCTGTGTGGTGTGGACCCTTCTTGCTGAAATGACAGCTTGCATTTGTCTGGGCATGCTATCGAAGATATTCCTAAAGGTTTCTTGTGGAATACGGGCCCACTCTGTAGCTTCCTGATGTTTTATGCAGCAGGCAGCACTGATCTTACTCGTCGTTTTAAAACATCCTTGATCTACTCAATTTTTTGGTTAAAAAAATAAAACATTAGTCGCATAAGATGTGTAACATCCGATATCTCACCTTGGTAACAAAGCAACATTAAGGTAATAACTCGGTAATAAGCAACATTAAAAGGGCGGGGGGCCTCGTCAAGGGCGTTCCTGACTGTGAACTCTAGCACCGCGCGCGCTCATTGGTCAAATCAAATAACGCGCGCTTCCCCGGCTTCCTGTAACACACTTCCGTCCCTTTTCACGAAATCACTCCCACAGATTGCAGGAAACCGAGAGGAAAAATGTTACACATCAAAAAGTATTTTATAATTTCTGATAAACGAAATCAATTTATGACATACTCAAGCGTAGTTACAAAGCTTCATACTCACACATAATTTTTCTTCGAGTGCACTTAATAATATGAAATGGCGTTAAGGCGATAATAGCCGGGTCAACGTATTAATAACTATAGCGTGTAAGCAAACAGATAACGATATCAACTAGTGTAATGTAAATGTAGTTTATTATTAACGGCTTCTTCCGGTTAATTAATAGTCCATTAATGGCGTTGATCTTGATCGCCTTCTGCAAGTGACGTTAGACATAGCATCACGTGTAATCCCAGAAGGGTTAGGCAGGGGTGTATCTGTGCTCAATATACCCACATTTCGCCATTTATGTTTTAAGTCCCACGTAATAGGGGGCGATTCTATTGCCATCAACCGGGCAGAAATCCAAACACCGGGTTAATGAAAATACCACGTTTTTAATAAGACTAGTAGGTGCTTTTTTGAAATGGTAAACTTGTCGACGGACTATGCGAGAACTCGCCAGACCACGCTACAGGAGAATATGAGCCAGCGTCTACCGTGATATAGCATTTTATCATTGTAGCTCTGTAACATAGTCGGTGGACGCACATGTATGGAAAACTGTCATAATAAAGTATTAGAGCACTAGCAGTGACCTTAAAATAATTACATACTCGTATACGGTCGCTCGGTAGAAAACCGTCCGCGTCCGTGCGTAACTGCCGCGCACTCGATACTGTTGCGTACTGATGTACACTGAGATTTCGAAGCGCGTCGTTTCGGCCGTTTTCTATGAAGACATAATACTGTTACTTATTTATACTGTGCCTGCAGTGTTGAACGGAAAATCCGAAATCCATCCGAAAGAGGACGAGCTCCAACGAATGTGATATATATAAAACGATGGTGATCTATAAAAAGCCTCCTCTAGCACATGTCAAAATAAAAACGTAGAAAAAAAAGGTGGTGTGCCTAATGAATGATAAGATAGAAGTACGCAAAGACCGACGGTACGAAATGTTGCCATTTTAAATATTACATTTGTGTAAACATTTAGGACTAAGTATTATATTTATTTTATTTTTGATTTGTTATTTCACTATATGCTGCACCAGTTGATGTCATCACGTCAGCGCCGGCTGTCGCTGAAAACCAGCGCTGGGGCTTTTTCTCGCATGGGGTCGCAGCATTATGCTGAGCGATGGCCGTTTTGCGTGGACGTGACGCACATATTCCCCCAATTTGTTATTCACTTGTTTTTTTTTATCTTTCTCTGCGTCATGTTTACCGCAAATAAACGTATTTTTTTTTTGTTTTTTTTTTTATGTAAAAACTTACGACTGGAACCGTGTATACGCGATTCAGCGTCACCGACCGACTGGAGTCGAGTATACGTGATTCAAAGGCACCGACCGACTGGAGCCGAGTATACCCGATCCCGCGTAACCGACCCGGCGACGACGGGCGATGTGCGGTTCATTCGGTATCGGATCCTAAAGAAGTTCCCGGAGATTCAATAAGAAGGTTTCTCTACAAAAACGAGTAGTACAAAGAAACAATAGTGAACGATCCGCTAGATGTCAATCGCTTCGGCGCTCGCGCACATTACACAATCATCGTCATGAAACAATCCGTTTATCTCGATGACTTCATAATGCACTGGGTACATAAAACAGCTATGTATCGCACGCTGACACCAAACTAGTTACTTATGCAATCGTGTTTTGTAGGTCATAAGAAAATGATACCTAATGATTTCTAAGTATTTACTAGGCAATTGCTTATCTCGTTTATTTGCACTTCTCCCCCAAATAGATCTTGCATTTCTCTGAAAAGTAAAATGCTGTGGTTGATTGTAATAGGCTCGCCCTCTGTTACATGGGACTTAAACATAACTGGCGAAATGTCGATGTACTATAGGTACCTACACCTCTGCTTATCCCTTCCAGAAATACAGGAGTGATGTTATGTTAAAATGCGGAACTTCATTTTACCACTTGGCTCCAGGGTAAAGTCTAACGTTATTGAAACTAAATAAGGAGCAGAAAACTATTTTTAAATGACTTTATTTTGTATTTTTTGTGAGGTCAGTGACGGTATTAAATTGGTAGTGATTTTCGAAGCAAATTATATTGACCCGAGTGGCGTCGTCCAAGGACCCTAGTGTGACCCTAGTCCTTTGACGACGCGGGTCAATAAAATCGGACGACCGACACTTCGTCTCCGAAGACGAAGTTTCGGTCGTCCGGTGGCGAGATGGGCTGACGACATTACTTCCGCGTGCAGCGTGGTTCAGAATGATACCTTTACCACCACGGGTCGAATCTGGATGATGCTGGCAAAAGTAAAGATAGGCCTATCCTCGGCAGTGGGTGAAGTAGAGCTGTGGAAGATGATAACCCGTTTATTAATAATACTTGGTCATATTTCGTCCGTTCAAAGTTAAAGAATGAAGCCAGAGACCCCAACCCCCGCATTTTTTTTTGTGTTCTTTCTTTGCGTCATGCTTAACGCAAAAAAAACTGTACACACAACATGTGTGTAACTATGTGTAACATTTATTTCCTCTCGCTTTCCTGCAATCAAAATCTAAATAATCAAATCTGTGGGAGTGATTTCGTGAAAAGGGAACGGAAGTGTGTTACAGAAAGCCGGGGAAGCGCGCGCTATTTGATTTGACCAATGAGCGAGAGTTGGCCACCAGAAACGACCTTCACGTTTCATCTTGGTAATAAATGGGTTATTACCAAGATGAAATGTCAGATGGTACACATCATATGCGACTATTGTAAGGCAAGCTCGTTTATTTTTTCTTTCAAACAGTCAATTAACATCTTCAATCAAAACGTAAAAGAACACGTATCTGAAAAGTAAATCAATCATCATAGCTTAGGAAAGGTTTAGTCCGTTGGTGTATGTCAGCGGGATTTTACTGTTTCAAGAATACATTGATAAATTCGCCTCGATAAAGAAATCTCGATAAAGAAGTACAATTGGGCGTATCATACGCCCGGAGTGACGTTGAACACGTTCGTAGAGGATGTTTTCCATCTACAAGTTTCCTTTTTTTAAGATTGAATCTCAGTATAGCAGTCTACAATATGAAAAATAACCTTGTCCGATCCGCAAGGGGCTCGTAAGTACTGCAATAACATTACCTAAAATAAAAAAAAAACTAATTATTATTAAAAATAAAAAGTTATTGCTATTTAAAAATCACATTTTTAAAATAAAGTATTTTTTTCATCCTCAATTTCATTAAAGATGAGCAAATTTTCAAGAGGGGTCATAAGTTATGACTTGTAGACACCCGCTAAACGACGGCCATGTTCATCTTTAAAAATTTTACGCGGTAAAATAAATTTTCCCATAGAAAAAAAGAGGCGAGTTTTTTCTCGATTTTCCTGAAAATTATCTCATAAATAGACTTTCAGTACCTATGATACCTAACAACACCCTCACGGAACGGACAGGGTTTTTTTTTTTTTACGTGTATGTACTTTTTTCCGTCCATGTTCATCTTTCACTGTCAGACAACACACAGCCTAAACCGCTTGGTCTAGAAACATGATATTTTGCTCAAGAATTCCTTATAAAACGAAAGTGAGAAGGATGAAGTGTAGGAGATGGAAGTTCGTAATTTTTGCCGATGAGAGATCCCATCGGGCACATGGCTTGTACATAATATCCTGGCATTGTTTCACAATGTTTCAAATATGCTGTCTATCTTTCCAGGGCAAACGGTGTTCGTACAGGGCGCGGCTGCGACCCCAGTGCCCCTGGTCGATGCCATGACGGGCGTCGGCATGCAAGGCAGCATGAAAGACATCCAGGTCGTCCATATGCACACTGAAAAGGAGGCGAAATACGTCGCTCCTGAATGCAAAGATGTCTTCAGGTAAGTCTCTTCATGCACCAGATCCAGGTTCAGATATTTATCGATTAAAAACAAAGATTTTCGACTTCGGACTGCCTCGTTGGTCGCAAAGCGCTACTGCTGAGTATGAGGAGTTCGATTCCCGGATCGGGCAAGGTGTTATTGGGTTTTTCCATATGGAATTTCTCAGTAACAGCTCGAAGTCTGGATTTGTGCCCGGTTGAAGGCAATAGGCTCGCCCCCTATTACATGGGACTTAAACATAACTGGTGAATTGTGGGTGTACTATAGGTACACCTCTGCCTAACCCTTCGGGGAATACAAGCGTGATGTTATGTTTATTTGCGACTTCGTATGGCTAAAAAGTCTCGTCTCAACTAAGCAGCGTGCTGGTCAGTAGCGTAACAGTAGGATGCAAGGTAGTGAGGGGATCCAGGGCTCATGGTGTGAGGGCCCACTCAGTGTCGGGGCTTTCGTTCTAGTTTTCTTTTCTCTATATAATAAGAAAAAAATACAATAAATAAAATTAAAGTACTGTAATTATATTCCGCGTCAAATTGGCAACTTACACGAAATTAAGTGTAACTTCAAATTACAAGAAAGATAATGGCGCTATCGTTCATCATAATCAAATAACTAAAATTCAGCGTCAAAGCGCGTATTACCTTTTATACAGCGTCAAAATTCATAATTTTGCGTGAAAAATGTAATAGGATTCGTTAAGCTAATAAGTAAGTTCGACGTGATCTATAAAAAAAGCATCCCCCCAATTGGTACTATAAAATGGTCAAAACAAACTGAAACCAATCCGAGGCGAAGGGCCTTGGATTGGTTTCATTTTCTGTGCTAAAATTATCGCGCTCGCTTCGCCCTCTCTCGCAGCCTGGGTTCTCTTAATTTTGAAACTTGTCTGCATGTCGACGAAATAGTTCAGATTTCTCTATGAATGCTGTAATGAAAATTTAAAGTATCCGAGGCGAGTTGCACCAGGTGCTATCATCTGAAGCACAGATTATAACAAATGGGACACTCCGCAAATTTATTTAAATAAAAAGCGGCTCTCCCTACGAGACAATAAAGTGCAATTCAGTTAAGTGTTAGTAGTTAGTGCTAATTACCTACAGTTATATTCACATAGAACTTGCCTCTTTCTGTCGCGTAACTCTTATTAATATCTTCTGATGACGTTACGCCCATTGAATTCGACAAGTCGAGCCCGCCGCGTAACTACTTGTAGCTTCATACCTAAAATGCGGAGTGTCCCAACTGTATTCATCTGTGTCTGAACTCTGATGTTACGCCGCTGGTTTCTGTATCCCGGGTTTTAAATGTATGTGTGCCGGTGTAATTTCAAGCATATGAGTTGAGTGTTTGTTGAGTTTAGTATGACGAGATTTAAATTCTATCTGAAATTGCTAACACAGCAAGTAGGTTATCATAATAAATGCTTGATTAAAACAAAGCTGTTAATGCAGTACGTATTACCAGAAATTAAGCGATGTTCACGTAGATAAGATATAGAGGATTACTGTACTTGTGATAAAACTTTCAATCTGTCATTTTGTCTATTCTTCCGTCGACAAAACCCGTTTCTATGGTTGTCATGTTACTACGTATATTTACGTGTATTGCAACAATGACTGCCTCGTTGGTCTAGTGGTCGCAAGCGCTACTGCTGACCATGAGGTCCTGGTTTCGTTTCCTGGGTGGGGCAAAGTGTTATTGGGTTTTCCATCTGAAATTTCTCAGTAGCAGCCCGGAGTTTGGATTCCTGTCTGGTTGATGGCAATAGGTTCGCCCCCTATTACATGGGACTTAAAAATAACTGGCGAAATGTGGGTGTACTATTTGGTACACCTCTGCCTAACCCTTCGGGGATTACAGGTATGTTATGAATTATGAAACAGTAGAATTTTCTATTCGGTTGTAAAGTAGTTATTACTTGCTCTCTAATAAAAAATACAATTTATACTCACTGTTTTAATCGCAATGTTTCTAACAATAACTTCGATTTATGTGAATGTCATATTGCGTCGGTAGAACAATACCTACTAGAGTAATTATCGTGTGGTACTTCAACACTCCCGCAGACAGGCGCGATGGGATGGTGCGACACCTGTAGATCAATTTCTGTGAAATTTTCATAGAAATTGTACCACCAGAGTCGCGTCACGTCCAAAATAGTCCGTAGAGCCTTAAAGGTAAATTGTAACAGAAACTAGCTGTGGTAGCCCAGTGGTAACGACCCCGACTTACGAGTCGTAGATCGTAGGTTCGAAGGCCTTTGTGTAAACACTACACTGCTCTGAAAACGGTGAAGGAAAACATCGTGAGAAAACCAGCATGTACTAGAACCAAAAATTCCAAGACATGTGTCATTAACCAACCGGCACTGGGTCCGTCTGTAATCTATCATTACGGCCCACTCCCTCTCGAAGAGAGGAGGCCTGTGTCTCAGCAGTGGGAACATAATAGGCTGAATAAGCTTATTACTTAACAATCGGTTTCCCTGGTTGTACAGTCAAGTCTATCTTCGGAGTACCGCCGTGTCCTCGTAGAGACAATCAGCGGCGGTGTCCAGGCCATGGTACGGAGCGTGAGTGCATGGGAAGCCGTCACCTCCTTCTGTGAAACAGTAATGCACGCGAAGGAGGAGGCGGAACGCGTGAGGGAGAGACAAATTTCGCGCCCTCACGCCCCTAGTCGCCCCTAATCCCAGGCCGATTCCCGGCCACCGTAGGCGCGGACTTGCTGATGGTGAGCAATGGGTAGCTCGCCGTCCGATAAGGACCAGACCCGGGTCGACGGCGCGTTGTCTTCCACGCGTGCCTCAAAGAGATGTTAGCACAACTGACGGGGTCCGCTAGGGCCGACGCTAGAAGTTACTAGCAGTTACACGCAACTTCGTCCGCGTGTAATTCTATTATTTAATTTAATTTATTTGTATACGTGGCAGTGAAAGTTTTGAAGTAATGTAAGTTTTCGGAGATTAGCCGGAACAAACACAGACACAAAAAAAAAAAGTTTTTTTGTTGTGCCATATAAAGAAAGAAAGAAAGAAGGAAAATGTATTTATTGGGACTCGCACAGGACATCACAAATTAAACTAAAACACACTCATTGAAACATTAATAAGAAATAAAAATAAAAAATAACAGAAAGTCCTGTACGAGGCCAAAAGGCCACTACTAAGGTATACTTTCATATGCATTAAGTAAAAAGCTGCTATTTTGACATTACAAACAGATACTTCAATTTAATTTATTTGTATAGATAGATGTACGTATGTATAGATACAGATTTTATGTGTTTTGATTTTTTTTTTCTAAAACAAAAGTAGCCTAAGTTAGTCCTTATAACATCAGCTATCTTTCAGTGAAAGTCAGCTGTTTCGGAGATTAGCCGGAACAAACAGACAGCCGGTCAGTTTTTTTTTTTTAATTGTGTTTTTGTTGTATGTACCGTATATACTTCGATATGCATTTAGTAAAAAGCTTTTATTTTGACATTACAAACAGACACTTCAATTTTATTTATTTGTACTGTATAGATAAAATATACCGATAAAAATCATAACCCTACGCTGTAGTCGGGTAAAACCTAACGTGGCACGGGGGCTAGAAGTTAGTTGCCGGTGACATCCAAATAATCAACATCATCTTATCAATTATCAACACTTGTTGTTAATTGATAAGATATAAGATGATGTAAGAATCCAAGAAAGTATCCACTTGGATACCTTCAAATGATGTGTGTAATGCGATGTTGTCAGATACTACTTTATCTTGAGCTGATTGGGTGTTGCTAGGGTTATAAAATATATGACAAATGATTATGGATTAGATACTGTCAGGGAAAAAGCTGGTTACAATTTTGACACGCTACGTAAAGCCGTGCTATATTATAGCCATTCCATAGCTAGCGGTAGTGAGTACCCATACCCATTGACAGGGGCGGATCTACTTAAAGGCTTTTTGGGCTGCAGCCCAGGGCCCCGCGAATACAGAGGGCCCCCAACCGAACTGAAACCAATAGACGATATTGTCAATAATAAAAATTATCTAGAATTTTAAAAAATACGATCATAAGGTTGGCAACACTGCGATCAATCAACCCGTGTGTGCATCTATCAAACGGAACGGGGAATTCCCTGTCGCTTGTTTTCGGTCGGTGTATTCCGTGTATTGTCTTTTACTGGGGACTTCCCTCCGCTCATCACCCGACGCAATTTTGTTATTTTTCCGCACTTCTGCTATCGTCGACTATATTAACGAATTGACTTTGTTATTGTTAGAAATATGTTTAGTGCGTGTGTTTAGTTTACTAAGTGATAGATAACTTAAAAGTTATAAGGACCGGACCTTTCTTTTAATTTACTAAAATTGAAAGTATTCAGCATAACTAGACTTCCTGCTTTTAATAAGCAGTAGGTAAGTAAAAAGAATTATAAAACATGACTTTTTTATTTTTATTTCAGTTTTCAAAACTAAATGAATCGAACTCGTTCGATATTTAATGATATTTTTTTGTGAATTGCTACACTCATTACAAAGTAGGTATTAAAATTAAAAGTTCTATCCAGTTCTTTGTTTATTTTCAGAAAAATATCTTATTTTACAATATGTCTGCTAGAAAATATAAAAGTGGAGCTGAAAAAAAAAAATTACAGTTTGGTCGAGAAAAAGAAAGAAATAAATGCGCAAAAATTGAAACTTTTTTAAAATCAGAACATATAAACGCGAATGAAATAGCTATAAATCCATTAAAAAACGTAAAGGAAGGTATTTTATGCGAAGAGAATCTAACCGACGGAAGCAAAAAATCGCAAAACCAAGAAAAAATACAAGTGATGAAAATATGCAAGATTTTGAAAACCAGAAAAAAAATACCAACGATGAAAATGTGCAATATCTTGACTTCCAGCAACCCTCTGGTTCCTCTGAAAACGAAATTGGTGTTCAGCAAAAGGAAGGTAATACCGATACCGAGGTGGAAAGAAATTTAGAAAATATTAAGTTTGAGTTTGAGAAATATGTTGACGTGGGCTTGTGGCCAGATTTGCTAAATAATGATTTTATTAATTTCGTCCTCTCACATGAAATGACTAACTATCAAAATAAAGATCCGAAGAATATATATATTCAGCTTCAATGAAGAAATATAAAGAACAATACAGATCTTTTTCAAATAGGTATTTCACTAGAAAAATGAAAAATGGCCAATTACTGGAAAGATCTTGGTTATGTTATTCAAAAAGGGTTGGTACTGTTTTTTGTTTGACTTGCAAACTTTTTTCTAAAACTCCTTCTCAATACACAACCGGATTTTCTGATTGGAAACACATAGGATTTTGTTTAGAAAATCACGAAAATTCTAATGAACATAAGAATTCAAAGTTAGTGTGGTTGACACGAAAAGAAAATAAGTCTGTTTTAGACAAGCAGCTTCAGGAGCAATTAAATAAAGAAACAGAATATTATCACAATGTCTTAAAACGGGTTATTGCCCATTATTAAAATTTTTGAGTATAAGAGGCTTAGCACTTAGAGGTTCCGAGGAAGTATTTCGTTTTCCACATAATGGTAATTTTATGGGTGCTCTAGAGCTATTGGCAGAATTCGACCCATTCATACGTGAACATATTGAACAACGAGAGCTGCGACCAAACCCTGTTATATCATATTTATCAAAAACAGTATATGAGGAAATAATTGAGACTATGGGTAAACAGATAATTAAACAAATTATAACTGAAATAAATAACGACGAAGCAAAGTATTATTCAATTATGATGGATTCAACCCCAGATCTGTCTCACGATGACCAAATTGTATTACGATACTGTTTTCGGGGAAAAGTGTATGAAAGATGTGTATCTTTCATTAAAATTAGTAGTCATACTGGCTTATATTTATTTAATATTCTACAAGCCTTTTTGGAAACAAATGGACTACTACAGGATAATTGCAGGGGACAGTCATATGACAACGCTGCTAATATGGCCGGAATCTACAATGGTGTTCAAGCACTACTGAAAGAAAAAAATAAATCCGCGGATTACGTGCCATGTGGTGCGCATTCCCTTAACCTAGTTGGTCAAGAATCCGTGAAGGTTGCAACCGAAATTGTATTTTTTTTAAAAATATTTTAACAAATATAAGTTTTCTTCTCTGCTTCGACCCATAGGTGGGAACTGTTAAATCGTGAAACAAAACTAAAATTTACGTTAAAAAGTTTAAGCCAGACCAGATGGTCATGTCACTTTGATGCTGTCAGAGCTTTTAAAAGTAATTATGATGGCATTATGAAAATTGTCAATAGTTTCGGCGAAAATGACGCTGAAAAAGTTGATTTCCGAAAAGAGACACGAAATTTATTTAATAAACTAGCGAAACTAGAAACTGCAATTTTGATTGTTTTTTAGGAAGAAATTTTGGAGAGATTTAATGTAGTTAATAAAACAGTACAGAGCCCTGGTTTAGCCATTGGTGAAGGCAATAAGTTAATTGTGTCATTAAAAGAGTTCGTGAAAAACATAAGGCAACAATCAGATCAGGAGCTAAAGGAATACGAAGAGAAAGCTAAAAAATTAAGTACTAGTATGGGAACAGACTACAGTGACATAAATAAGAGACGCATAACTTCAAAATTTTCAGATAAATCTACAGATAAAGTCTCAGTAAACGGCGCTGAAAAATTTAAAAGAGACACGCTTAACGTTGCGTTGGATAAGATGATTATGGATTTAAATAATAGAAGCCAAACCTATGAGACCAATAGCAAAAAAAAAAATGGATTTGCAAGACAAAAATTAAGAACACATAGATCTGTAGTGTGTATCCAAATGACGTAGACGAACATTTAGTGAATGAGTGCATTCAGTTGAAATTTTACTTACTGCAGTCTAAGACAGAGTCTTACACCTCTTACAGTGAAATTTTTTGGCTCATTTATGAAAAGAAACTTGTTGATGTTTTCCCAAACTGCTATACCATATTAAAGATTTTTTAAACTAAGCCGATCACTAGCTGTGAAGCGGAGCGTTCTCTCTCCAGGATGTCGTATATAGAAAACAAATACAGGACAACAATGTCGAACTATCGACTAAATCATTTATCATTTCTTTCGATAAACTGCGATTTAACAAAGGACCTACAGTGCGATGACCAAATAAAAGAATTTGCAGCACAAAAATGCAGAAAGGTTGCTTTATAATTTATATAACATAACCATTTATAACCTGTCAATTTATTTTGCAATAAATAATGTTTTAATAAATAAATAAAATATTTTGTTTTCCTATTTTCTTCCTGTACTTAACATATATTACATTACATATACCTACATCAATACAGAAAACAGTTTCTTGTCAAAATGGCAATTAGTTGAGTTATTACGTAGGGCCCCTAAGCAGTATTAGCCCAGGGCCCCACAAATTCAAGATCCGCCCCTGCCCATTGAGATTACCCATAGTAATTCGTATTACCGTGTGCGTAAATGCGGTACTGGGGCGCGTCATTTCCGAGTGGACAAGCTTTGCAACGGATACAGAATAACAGTTATGATTTGAATATATGGACAATTTAGTTTATAAACAGTAAATTTGGAAAACAATCACAAATATGAAATTTTTACTGTATCGTTGTTCTTCTACTCTGACGTTGTTTACTCTTCATTAATCAATCGGTAACGCATGCGTATTGTTTGTTTCGTAACATTCTAATTGAACGCAATTCACTATAAATTGTTTAATAGCTGTCTATTTAAAAGAAGTTTTTTTTAAAGATCTAAGCAATACAGGGTAAGTTTTTATCCAGTGCGCAAACTTTAACAAGTGACTTTACTCATCATTATGAACAACTTACAATGAGACCAAACCTAAAATCGCGAAAAACAATCATCTGTTCCCTACATTTATGTTCGCATAAATCGTCAAAATGTAGGGGAACAGCAGATTTTTTTTTTTCGCGATTTCAGGCTTGGTCTCATAGTAAAAGTTGTTCATTATGATGAGTAAATGTCACGTGTTAAAGTTTGCGCACTGGATAAAAACTTACCCTGTATATAGAATAAGTACTTTCTATTATGAATGGGTAATGGGCGCGTTTTGATGACTACGCGTACGCGTATCTCGCCACGAACGTGACGCGAACGCGCAGCCACCGAGGAAGTAGCTGGCAGAAGCTAATAATATAAATAATAACATTTTAATAATAATCTATTTTGATTTTCCTTCATACTTTACAGGCTTAGGACTGTCATTCTAATACCCGTTCATATATTTACAAAACATTACAAGAAAGTCAAAGATTGATGTATTACATACATACTCGGTAACTCGATGCATTGTGCAAAAAATAATGTTCTTACCTAATATTTTAACTAAATCAGCAAATAATTTGAAAAATCGGCATCCTCGCATATTTATTTCAAAGGATATAATGCAAAATAGCCTAAAATGTTATCGTGATAAAGATCTAAACACTGGCAAATCAGAGTTATGAAGTTGTAAGTTTGAGTACTCAGATGTAACAGGAGTAAAGAGTGCGTTTCATTCCTTCGCCATCGGTAACTAGGCGTTCCGCGTTCGGTTGCGCGCGCATGTCGTCACAATGGCGGGCGCGGAGCGCGATAGTGCGTACTCGCCGCCTCCGCTCCGTTCCCTGGCTTAATATCTCCCGCTCGATTCAAGAATCGAAAATATCCGTGACCGACATCTTAGTGTATTTAGTCTGTGGATCCAAGTCTGAGCAGGCGGTCGGACCGAACGTGATCGAAACGAAGTACTAAATGACCGAAGTACTATTAAGCTTACGGAATAGTTCACTCTAGGTACAGTGTCATGAATGAATTCTTAGTAGTACATAGTACATGTACTACACAAGCCTAGTCCGCAGTTCATCTGTTTTCACTGCGGCATTTAGACGTGTTTACCATGTACTTCGTGAATTAAAAAAAAAGAAGTTCCTATTTGCCAATTATTTTTATAAAAAATTAAGAAAATGAAAGAAAACTTTGGGTGCATTCTGTTTTAGCTCATCAAAAAGAATGTGGTGTTTTTCATTATAATAATATGAAGAACTTCCAGACGATGAAAAGGAGTTTGAAAAATAATTTCGTATGAAAATTAAGACATTTGTGGCATCGACTCGACAAATCGCATCCGTCTCGTCCGTGTTGCAGCGCAGCTTCAAACTAAATGGAAGTACACCCTAATGATGTAGACGGGGCGCGGGTGCAGAGCGTATACTGAGCGGAGGCTACGCGGTTGTTGTTTGGTGACTGCGCGGTTGCTGCTCGGTGTCTGCGTGTACGCGGTTTTTGTAGGATTTCAAAATAACCTTCATGTAATTAACATAGGACTCAAAATTGTAATAACTTTTACGAATACACGCTACGCACGCTGAATCCGCGCGTTCATAAAAAAAAATGTCATTCAATTACATATATAAAGGTAGAAATTTTATATAGGGTCAAACAGTGGGCGGTACCGGTAAATAGCATTGAAATTCGTGGCGATCTACTCAGATGGTTTTACTCTTATCTTGTCAATAGGTCCGAAGCAGTAGTACTAAATAATTCTATGTCTAGCTGGGTCCCTGGTCCTAGTGGAATCCCGCAGGGTTCATTGTGACATCGACTCTATCGATTTCATCTAAACTTTAGCATTTTGCTGATGATATGAAAATCTATGCCACAATATCATCGCAGATGGACGTAACGGCACTTCAAAATGATCTGCATCGCCTAGAGGACTACTGCCAAAGAAAGAAGCTGGATCTTAATCCTGCTAAATGCTCGGTTATTACGTATTCTTGGAAGCGCTCAATCATTACTACATCGTATACCCTAGGTAATCTTGCTCTACCTAGATCAAACTCCATCCGTGATCTGGGGGTTCACCACGATTCCAAGCTCAGTTTCGAAATACACGTTGATGCAATAGTCGCTAAGGCCTCAAAATCACTGGGTTTCATAATGCGGTTATCCAAGTGCTTCACTCAAGCCAAAACTCTAAAATTTCTATACTGCACTTTTGTCAGAAGCCACTTGGAATACGCGTCTGAAATATGGAATCCATGTTACCACAAATATATTAACCAGATTGAGAGCATCCAAAAAAGGTTCATAAAGTATCTATGTTATCATCAAAAAGTACCGTACCATTCGGAAAACTACTATAAGCTATGTAAAAAATTTCATATAATTACCTTTACTCAACCGCCGCGAGATTACTGACTGTGTGTGTTTGTTGAAAATTTGCAACAATACTATAAACTGTTCCGATATTTTGTCAAAATCATGAAGTCTAAGCGTTACAATCCACATTTGCGTGTGCCATTTGCTTCAACCAATTATAGGCAAAATTCGTACATTGTGCGTGCAAGCAGAAATTTAAACATGATTTGTAAACAGTACGATATAGATCCGTTCATAACTAGTGTGTCGTCAGCCAGGAAGTGCTTAAGCCGTAACTTTTTCATATAGTTCATTTAGTTATGATGATTGTTATGCAGTGCGAGTAACATTGTAATTATGCTGTAGTATAATAGTAACTTGGTGTGAATGTCCTTAGAATTCCTTTTTTTTCTGTATTTTATAAGTGGAGACCTGTAATTGGCTTTTAAACTAATGTACTGTCCTTGATCTGTTTGTTTTAGCTGTAAGTCTCCCATGTTATCTAAATAAATAATAATAAATAAAATCTATGTTACACAGACCGCAGCGCAAGCGCATTCCTACAAACATTTTACATTGACACACCTTTCTCCTTTCCTTAGCGAAGACTGATATAATTGATAAGCTAATCACAAACGGATTAGGCATTAATTGTTATTGATAACGTCGAAACAAGCGATTATCTAGTTATGACATGCTATTAAACGATAAAATGTTAAGAACTGCATCGAAAAAATATTTGATAAGCTAAATAAACTGGTTTTGGGCACGTTTTCTTGATAACAAAAGTACAGACATAATACCTCCACAATAATGAGGGTTTTCTGAAATTACTTTCACTAGGTGGCAGCACTGACCCGTTAGATCCTGTCAAAAGTGTCTGAGCGTCTATATTTTCTTTAGTCGTGACTGACTGAATGAATGAAACGAATGATGAACGTTATCATATATTTTATATTCATTGTCGAAATGGAAGACCTCTTGTCAAAGTGGCGCCAACTGCACGCTTAGCATGACCACAATAGAAACGGGAAGAATAGACAAAATGACAATCTGTCATTTTGTCTATTCTTCCATCGACAAAATCCGTCGAAAAAAGGTTGTCATGCTACGCGTGCTGGCGGCGTGAATTTAAATTGAAACCCTCATTTTACCCTCTATCTAAGTAAATATACTAAATAGCATGCAAATTAGCCACGCCCACCAACGAGTTCGAGCCGTCGACTAGTGCAACCTTAAGGTGTCAAAAAATGCTCTGTATTTGGACAGCCGTTATTGCGTGACCGTTGTATGACGCTTTTTTATGAAACCAAAACTAAGTAAGAAAGGTTCTGCATAGAAATCGGCAACGGAACGGGCAAGAAACTTCATGGACACTCTTTTAAAACAAGTTACAAATTCTTGGGTACATTCTTGTTGCTTCTATATGTGAGAACAATGTATAACACAATTTAAAGATAAAAATGTAAAGATTAAAGAAAGAAAGAATAACGTTTATTTGGACACAGTTCGAAAAAATAAAAAAAAGTGAAAATAATCTCTTAACAATAATGTGTGTGCCTCACAGCTGCGCCAAAAAGGTTCATTTCAGCATTAATGCCAGACAAATGCGGTCTGAGATTAAAACATTCTTCATAAAGATAAAACTACTCATAAATATGAACTCTGAACAACTCTTTATATGGGACCAACTCTCTCAACAACAATATTCTTCTCGTAGCAATAGATCATTTGATTTTTTTCCTAACCAAACTCTAGCAACCTAGTGCAGCTCAGGTGGCTCTATCATTGACCTCATAAAAACCCTGGAATCCTCCAGGCTATTATGTCCATGACGGGCACGAATAGAGATGCGACATATCCTTCGAAGTTCACCCTCAACGTGTATTCGGGATAGGTCTTTGATACTCCATTTGGCCAGAAAGAAACTGAACTATAATTTGTAAACCCGATATAGCCTGAAGCGCCACCAATGACTGAAATCGGTTGTCATGGTATGGGCATGTGATGCAGAGGAATGAGGAAAGTTTTGAGTATGAATGTGGATGGCTGATGGTGAGGAAAGACCAAAGAAACGAATGGATGGATTGTGCAGAGTGTATGAAAGATGATATGGCCAGAAAGGGGGTCCAAATAAATTAGGATTAGGGGCAGAGAATGATGGTATACATCCTAATAATATTGTGTTCTCATCTCCAGATCGTGTTCTCTATTCATGGCCGCGAACGTCCGCAAGTCAGTCGCCGAGGGCCGCTCGGATGCCATCCCCATATTCCTGCAAGACATCCCTAAGCTGTTCCATAGGAAAATCATCCAGCCCGACATTGCTGTTATTCAGGTTTGTTGATACCATAATCAAATAAACTTTTAAGAGAAATATCAAGTGCAAATTAATTGCAATTTAAACATCGATCATTTATAAAAAAAACTATTAGTGATCGATGAATTTAAAAGATTATCCAAAAGATTAATTGTGTATTGTCTGTTAAAAAAACATCTGAAGAAAATGTAAACAAATGGATCAGAAGTACCTGTGGGAGTCAATTTGTAGTGCCATTTACTAATTGAATTAATTAACTGAATACTTAAACCCGAAATTGTAATTTTAAATCACCATAACAATTGAGGTTAATTTTATAACCTCAATTTCCTTGTTGGAAAAAGTGGTGAGCTGTAATGTTGAAACCTTCTGAATACAGATGAATATATTACTAATTCCCTTTAGTGGAGTGATTGCGTAAGAATTTAACTAGCAGATACTCTTGGATCAGCACCCTAATTGCGTAATACACGATCAATCACAATCTGAATCATTTTGAAAGAGATTGCTAATACATTGGTTCATAAGTTCTATAAAACAAAAACTGCTCAACAACGTAAATAACGCAATGAATGTTGTTGAACTATCAAAATGAAAAAGATTAGTCTTAATCATTTACGAAAATGTGTTACGCAATTAGAGACAGCTGATCATACATAAGTGTACTAATAATACTCCTTCACACATTGCAGGTTTCTCCCCCCGATGCGCATGGATACTGTAGTTTGGGAACGTCCGTCGATTGCGTCAGGGCTGCACTAGTCAACTCCAAAGTTATTATAGGTAAAATAATTATTATTTATTTTATTTATTTAGGAATGCACCAAGTCTCTATTTACCAATCACAAATACATAAAATTATTAAAATTAAATAAAAATTATAATTTCATATTTCGTTTAATCATAAAGAATGGAACCACTGCCCTTTAATAATTCAAACTTCTACACTAATAATATAATACGAAAGTATTTGTCTGTCTGTCACCTTAGACGCCTTAACGGCTGATCGGACTACGATGAAAGAACAATGGCCAATCTCTTAACATGCATGGATTAGATTTTTTGTATAAAACTTTGATGATACATAATGTCGTTTCATTTGAATGAATGAAATGCACCGACCCCGGTGTGGTTTGACCAGACTCGATAAATCGAATGAACCCCCAAGATTTGCACTAGCCCCTGGAGCCTTACGTTTCATGGGGCTACAGAGGCGATTGCATATCAAGGAGTAGACCGGGCGGTGCGGTAATGGTAGGAAAGACGTGCCCTTAGGGTATGGAAGGATTTGCGTGCATCTAAGAGTAGGCAAAGGAGTAGACACATAATTTCGTTTCATTTGCCCATTTATTTATAAATAACTACGGCATACAATTTTTTTTTTTAATGTACGGGGCATAAAGTTAAGCGCATTACACAAAATGTTCATCAGTGTTATGTGGTACATTTTAAATCTGTGGCAATTTAAATTAAGATGTGTTTTTCTTGATAATAATGTAGAGAACGAATAAACACAAAACAATAATGGTAACAATATTTTTTTTCTCCAAAATAGCTATTGTTCGTTGGCACACAGGTAGACCCTGACCTGCGGGCTAATTAATTCCGTAATACTAATAATAAAATTCATTTTGAGAGTTCAACAACATTTCGTTATTTACGTTATTGAGCAGACAAATTTTTCGAACATATGAATGAAGCAATGGACTAGCAATATCCTTCAAAATCATTCGGATTCGTGATTGAAAGTCTGTTACGCAATTAGGGTTCTGCACGCGTAGCATCACATCCATAAAAACGGGTTTTGTCGACGGCAGAATAGACAAAATGACAGATTGTGATTGTTTATATGTCATTTTGTCTATTCTTCCGTAGACAAAACCAGTTTCTAGTGTGGGCATGCTAAGCGGGCTGGAGTAGGAGGACATAGGATACTTTTTATCTTGGTTGTACGTTCCAGTGGGATAATTTTCTAGCTTAATGCGGGCGAAGCCGCGGGCAATAACTAGTATGTTACATAAAAATAATTACTTGATAGGTTCTTTATTCCCGAAATCTTTCTTTGGCTCATTTTGAAGACTTGACTCTACTGTTAAAGTCGCTAGAACGTTTAGTAGCATAATCCGCCTATAATGTTCCCACTGCTGGGACACAGGCCTCCTCTCTTTAAGAGGGAGTGGGCTGTAATCTACCACGCTGGCCGTATGGGTTGGTAGATGTCACACGTCTTTGAATTTTTGGTTCTAAAACATGCCGGGTTTCCTCAGGATTTTTTTCTCTACCGTTTTGAGAGCAGTGGTAGTGGAATTATTTACACAAAGTAAGGCGCCTGCCTGGGTTCGTAACCACGACCTAGAACTCGGTAAGGTCAGGATCGTTACCACTAGGCCACCACTGCTCTACGAACGTTTAGTAATATTTATCTATTCAACTTGCTCCCTGAGGCGCCTTGTAATTTGATTAGATAGATAATCTATAGAACAGATCATATCGCCTACTCACCTTGTCATCTGTGATCTAAGACTTAGATCACAGATTCTAAGTGCACGTGACTCAAACATTTTTTTTATTTTTTGATAACTAGCTGCGCCCCGCGGTTTCACCGGCATAAGTCTCGATCCCGTGAAAATATCGGAAACAAAAGTATCCTATGTCCTAACCCAGGCCATGTTCTACCTGTGTGCCAAATTTCATCCAAATCTGTTAAGCGTAATAAACAAACATATAAAAAATCAAAATCTTTTCCCCTTTAGATTTTAATTTTTTAGTATTTTAGATTTGTAAACTGTTGAACTTGTTGTTCAAAGTCCGGTTTTTCTCTGCTTGTACCTAACTGTGTTACATACTTTTCATAACAATCCGGCGGATTTTGAAGGAAATTTCTAATCTATTGCTTCGAATGTTTGATAAATTCGTTTGCTCGACAACGTACCTAAATCACGCAATATTGTAAGAGTTGTTACACAGTCCCTGCTGTTTAAAAAAATACCCGCAAAAACTAAATTTCTAAACCAAAGACACCGACTTCCGAAATTAAAGTTATTTTTCACTTTGTAATTTTTTTTACGGAAGTCGGTTTTGTTTAATTACATGGAAATTCAAAATACAATTGATGTTTGGGTGTAACCGTGTAATATATACCGTTACCTACTATGTACAATATTACTAACATTATGTTATTTTCCTTTACAGCACAAGTGAACGTAAACATGCCGCGAACATTCGGCGACGCGATCATCCACATGTCTCACATCGACATGGCGGTTGAAGACAACACGCCTTTGCCTGAACACGGCGTCGGGAAAGCCGCCAGTCCCGAGGAGACTCAGATCGGCAAACTCATTGGTCAGAATCTGGTCGAAGATGGCGCCACACTGCAGATGGGTATGTCAAGAACCTTAAATAAAGAATATAGGTACTATAGTATAGTTTAACCGAGACCGTTGTTCCTCGCCATAAGAATGCGCGGCGATGAGGGGGGCAGCGTTGACGAATGAGCGGCGGGACGGTGTGAGCGTTGATGAAAGAGAGGCCTGCACTGCCCCCCCTTGAGCCGGTCTCGGTCAAACTACACACAAATTCCATTACTATCAAAGAAACGCATATCTGTACACTCTAAGAACTATACTTGCTTGCAGTGCTCGGCCGCCATAGTATCGCTTACCTACGAAAAAAAGGGTTTTCAAAGTGGTTAGATATGCTTTATCACGACGATACACTACTATAGTGCTACAAGGTAATTTCGGCGCGTGACATTTCACTAAAAAATTGCACAAAACTTTACCAATAGCACTCCCCTTTCAACAGCTTCACTGTCATTTTAGCGCCAAAAGATTCTTGTAAACTGCCACAAACAAGCATCTTTTGGCGCTCGTAAATACTATAGTACCTATTGAAAAAACAAAATGGCGGCAGTAGTTCGGATTTTGACCACGCGCCAAAAGATTATTGTACTCCTGTCGCTCCGTTATCAAATATCAACTCAAAGAATTTATTTCAAATTCTCAAAACATTTACAAAAACTTTTGAATGAGAAACCGAAGAGTTTTGACCAACACCAACAGAAATTATTTCTAAACAACTGGTTAAATAGTCAAAACGCGTAGCATTACCACCGTAGGTCAAGGAGTAGTTCATTCAGAATGTTGAAGCCAGTCATCAAAATCAATCAAATTATATAAAGATTTATTAAAACAATCGCAAGTTTAAAATATTTATTTATATCCTAAATATTTAAATAATAATTTCGCTCTCCTGCATGTTTACCATGACAACCATAGAAACGGGTTTTGTCGACGGAAGAATAGACAAAATAACAGTTTGTTTATCTGTCATTTCGTCTATTCTTCCGTCGACAAAACGTCGTGCTGTAAAATAATTAGTATCTTGTACTTTAAATACTTTAAATTACTTTGATTTTGATTTTTAACCTCATTTAGTATCAATGAAACATTAAATAATTTTCTGGCTGGCCGACTCCTTCACATATTCGAAATCCCCGGTATATACCTATTTGAAATAAGTAGCAAACAAACCTTAAGGTAGTTAATTGATTCAGGCGTGACCTTGCGGAAATCCATTATAAAATGATGATGTGGAAATATTTAGTAACCTGTTCCGCTTAGCTGCACTGCACACAAGCACTGGACGGGCGATAAGGTTCAGTCTGCGCTCAGTGCTTGGTGTGGCAACACGCTTGTTCGAGTTCGCGACAAGTCAATCGTCATCCTGAGGATGCCTCATTGAGAGATGAAACACGTGTCGATTTCTTTCAGGGTCTTTTTAAGACTCTTTAGACATAGCTAAGCGGAACAGGTTACTAAATATATCCACATCATCATTTTTTAAACAAACTTTAATTATAACTTTCCTACCACAAGGTATCGGCAGCATTCCGGACGCGGTGCTGTCAGCTCTGAAGGACCACAAGGACCTGGGCGTGCACTCGGAGATGTTCAGCGTCGGGGTCATCGACCTCGTGAAGCGCGGATGCATTACCAACAACAAGTATGTAACTTTTATTTCCATATCATTAATTATAAAATAAAATTGTAATTGAATAAAAAACAGATCCTGTCCAGGTTAAATTCTTATGCAGACACTCAGCACAATCAGCCTATAATGTTCCCACTGCTGGGACACAGGCCTCCTCTCTTCGTGAGGTCGTGGTCTATAATCTACCATACGGGCCTAGTGCTGGTTGGTAGATGTCACATCTCTTCGAATTTTTGGTTCTAGGACATGCCAGTTTCCTCACGATGTTTTCCTTCACCGTTTTCAGAGCAGTGGTGATGAAATTATTTACACCTGCAACTCTTAATAAGTCGGGGCCGTTATCACTGGGCCACTACTGTTCTTGTAATGACTCACTAAAATTAATTAGTAAAATATTAATCTGTATTCAGAACTTGTCAACTTTATATCTCACAAATATTGTTTGAATAACATTATGAAATTGTAAGTGATCTTAGACGAAAATTGAGATTATAAAAATTAACCTCAATCAAAACTTCTTTAACCCTTCGTATGGCCGGAACGTGGATCCACGCGAGACACAATGTCTTTTTAATTGTTTCTGTAATTACGGCATTCAACCGGTTAAGGGCAAGGGTGCTAAGGTAGTCCGCTTAATTCAAATTTTAGTTTTTTGCAATTTGCATGTCAGTTTCAGGTTTTATGCTGATTAAAAAATGATTCGCGACCGTAAAAAAATACGGCTTTACATAAATATAATAATTAAAATGAGCAATTTTTCATAATCCTCAAATGTCATGATTTTATGAAATGGTCATTCAATACGATTATATGAACTTAGAGAGTTGTATTGATGATTTTTATGATTATAATTCTATAAATAAACATTTGATACGGTCGTGAATCATATTTAGATCAACATACAACCTGATATTGACTTGCAAATTGCAAATAACTTATGAAAATTTGAATTTCGCGGGCAATCTTGAAATTGGAATTTCAGGTTAAAGAATAATGTACCCAGGATTTTGTAATATCTATATTTAAAAGAGTGTCCTTGGAGATTCTTGCCCGTTCTTCTCCATAGAGATCTACGTTTTGGAATGGGCAATTAGCTTCAACTTTCTGACTAACTTATCGACTCTTTGACAATTCAAAAGTGCCTGTAATTGAAATAAATGTTTTGAGTAGTCTTCAAATAATCAATTTAATTTGTAAGTGGCACTACAAATTGGCACCAACAGGTACGTTTTCTGGTTCATTAGTTTACATTTTTAACCGACTTCAAAAAAACAGTAGGAGGTTCTCAGTTCGTCGGATTTTAAAAAAAATGTATGTACTCCGATTCCTCGAAGACGGCTGAACCGATTTGAAAAATTCCTTTTTTGTTTGAAAGGGTAGTCTTCCAAGTTGGTCCCATTATCATTTGGTCACGATCTGATGATGGGATCTTGGAGAAATCGAGGGAACTCTTCAAATATTATAGGCGCACCTATAGCGATTTGGGATTTTTTTATATTAACTCATGCATTTGCTCTCGAAAAGCACCATTTGGTAAAGTGGAACTGATGAATTACAAACCTACAATACCCAAAAAAGATATTTTTTTTTACCAATAATACAACCGACTTCCAAACTACAAAGTGAAAAATAACTTTAATTTCGCAAGTCGGTGGCAAAAAACTTAAATACTGATCCAAAGACACCGACTTCCGAAATTAAAGTTAGTTTGTAGTTTGGAAGTCGGTTGTATTTTTGGTAAAAAAAAAAATATACATCAGATACTTTATGCCAACTTAATATTAGAGATATGGTCAGTCCATATCTCTAATATTAAGTTGGCATAGCTGCCATGCCTGTTAAAACCTGAATATTATTTTGATGTAGTAATTAATGACTATTATTTCTTTTTCTAGGAAGAATATGCACAAAGGCCGCATGGTAGGCAGTTTCCTTGTCGGAAACAAGGAACTGTATGACTTCGTCGACAACAACCCCTTCATTGGTCAGTATTATTATTTTATCAAATACTTTTCTTTCTTTCTTTCTTTCTTTCTTTCTTTATACTCTTTATCAGCAAGACTAGGACGAATGTTTTGACATACATAGTAACAACATAACCTCTTCTATTATCTTAGATCGCTAGCTTTAGTGAATTTTGAATGGGAAATATTCATTTTACGATACCATGTTATTGGACAGTATTTTCGTTCCAAAGTTTACTTTCGTGCCGTACTTCAAAATATTCAAGCTAGACGTACTGATTATTATAGTTGTTGCATTTTACAAGCGCACGTTTTCACTTATACATTATGTCAATTACCATAAATTTACTTGAATCGCGCTCGGTTATTATGGCTGTCATGGCATGGATACTTTTAAGCCGGAAGTACGTTCCGACAGCCCCATTTAATGTCCAGGCAAATCACTGTCCATTCCAAGGTTGCCTGGAAGAGATCGCGGAAAGCGATAAGGCCGCCCATTGTATATTTTGTAGTGTTTGATTTTTTTTTTTTTGTTATGTATTTTTGTGGTGTACAATAAAGTATATATAAATAAATAAATAAATACGTTCCCGTGGGATAATGTTCAACATCCACACGGGCGAAGATGGTTAGAGTCTATTAAAACTTTATTAATACCAAACTTTGTAAAAAAGGGTTCTATAAAATTTCAGATTATTTAGAAGATAAGATAAAAAAGCTTGGCATTGAGCTGCTCGCTTTGCTAGCCTTGCCTTGTGATAAAACCATAAAACTTGACATTTTAATTATTATGTAAAGACGAGGTAAACAGATTTTAAAAATGTCAAGAAATGTTTCTTTGATTTCGATCTTAATAGGTAGCATAATTTTAAACAAATAATTCTAAAGTATCAGATTAGGATATTCCAGTACCCTAATTGCGTAATACATCACAATTACAATCTGTTTTGATTTAAAACAGATTGCTAATCCATTGCTTCATAAGTTGGAAAAAAAAAATCTGCTCAATAACGTAAATAACGCAATGAATGTTGTTGAACTATCAAAATGAAACAAATTAGGCTAAATTGTTTACGAAATTATGTTACGCAATTAAGGTACTGGTATGTCATAATAATTTTAGGGTTGCTATGCAGATATTTTAAAAATTTGCCGCGCTTTTTCAGTCTCTACATTCCTTTGCCAGACTCTAAATATAATAATGTTGTCTGGCTAGGTTTTATTACATTTTATTTTATTATATTTGATTTCATCAGATTTTGTCTAGTTGTATGTAATTTAACCTAACTTTATAATTGTGTGTAAGTAATTATTGACCGATAAAGTTATCGGTCAATAATTAGTTACACACACAATTGTGAGCAGTATGTAAGTTGCCAACTGTAATGAATATAAGTTGGTTGTTATTGAATAAATATAAAAAGTTACTTAAAATCTAAAATTAAATTACAGAAATGTTGGAGATTGACTACGTGAATAACACCCACATAGTATCGCTGCAGCCGCGCATGACGGCCATCAACTCGTGTATCGAGGTCGACCTCACGGGACAAGTGTGCGCTGACTCTATTGGTAAGTTACTTGTTCATGTGGCGGCCATCTACAGCGCTACATGCGAAATACGCGTCACGCAAAATCCTGTATCGCGCAAGCAGCGTTTACCGCGCGACGAGTATGTATACAACGTCCTGAAATCATTTGTCGGGCAGTAGCCCACCGGACGGAGAATCCCCCCTTTTCTATAGAGGATGAGTGAACTTTACACCCTGTTCCTCATACCTCTTTCTTCACCTAAACAAATATTGGAGATTGACTATGTGAACAACACCCATAAGGAGTGCTACAAGAATATTT
Source organism: Omphaloscelis lunosa (assembly GCA_916610215.1). Taxonomy (NCBI): domain Eukaryota; kingdom Metazoa; phylum Arthropoda; class Insecta; order Lepidoptera; family Noctuidae; genus Omphaloscelis; species Omphaloscelis lunosa. The sequence goes on along the minus strand of OU744266.1, from coordinate 4,328,331 downwards.
TGGCGTTTCAATCACATTGACGGGGGGACGTTGTTGGTAGGGTTGCCAACCATACTTTATAATAACTTATCCTACTTTATTTTCGATAAGTATACTTTATACTTTTGCATAAAAATAAAGTATACAAAAATACTTTATTTCTAATCTTTACTGTGATACGTTAAACGAAACACACACAGTGTTACCCATGGGTAATTAGTTACTGAACTATTTGTCGATACATATATGTCAAAAAAGAAAATCTATTATTATTGATAAAAAATTGACAGAGAAAAACACTTTTGACAAATGGCAATGTTAAAAATGGATCCGATTTATTTACTCTCTATTTACGCCACTTCAGCTTTCATTGAGAGCTTTTATGTTAATGAATCTGAAGTAACGTGAAAAGAAACATAAAAATAAAAAAAGAGTTATTTATTTATTTAAATATAAATTTTGGTTGTAAAACTAGCTTTGAAACATTCAAAATACAGCGTTTGCTAAAAGCACTCAAAAAAATGTTTGAGAGAGAATAAAAACTTAAAATATTTTTTTTGTTCCTGATGCTTTTTTTTTCTCAAAGAACTAGATACTTACGTTATTTTTTCTAAAAAAAAGTTGGCAACCCTAGTTGTTGGTGAACATTGTGAAATCAGTTTAAAATCCATACAATCAAATGTTCAACTACATAAAAAAAAAACATAGTTACAACACAAGAATAATTACGGCAAAAAACAATACTAGTTGATACAGCTGTACAATAATTTACTAGAAGATTTAGTGTGATAGTATAAACATATTTAAAACAAAACTTTGAAACATGTATGTACCCTGTAACGTCACCAACACCCCAGAAGCGAATAAATTATAATTACTTAGATGTACGCAGTTTGTATCTATCTCATCTAAGTTCATACCTATATGAGAAATTAATTCTTTAAACCTAAAATTGTCACAGAAATTGTATTTCAAAACAAGATGGCGGCTTTAGCTCCGATTTTGGCGCCAAAATAATTTGGTATTTTGTAGCATTGTATGCTCATACTGAATGTATAACGAATAATGGACGACGATTTTGCCGTGTATAGTAGTGTGAAATTTCAAGAAATAATTTATTTTACTTGACTCACACCGTCTTTGTATCCTACCTACACTAAACTATCTATAACTAGCTGTGCCCCGCGGTTTCACTCGCATAACTCGATTCCATGAGAATATTAGGATAAAAAGTATACTATGTCCTAACCCAGGTCTTGGTCTACCCATGTGCCAAATCACATCCAAATCTGTTCAGCCGTTTTAACATGAAAGCGTTACAAACAAACTCACTATTTAAGTGGAACTAGTTGATATTTTTTCCATACAAATTTCGGGGGGGGGGGGGGGGGGGGGGTTCACTCCACTGTTTGAGATTGTACATCCAAAGTTAAACATGATATCGATTTTCTCATTATTCATTTTCATTTTAACGCATTTTTGGCCGCATTTCTTTTTTTTTTTCTGTTGGGCGTCTCGTAGCTGACCTCTGAGGTCATGACTACTTAACCGGTCAATCCTGTGGTTGCCTTAAGCTGCTACACTCAAAGCCTCCAGCCAGGGGATAATTTTTTTTTTTTTACGCCCTCGTTTTACTAAAATAGTTCGGATCAATGTTTGGTGCGTGTGAACTAGACGTTGTGCATAGACTAGCGTCTAACTGCTCATCACTGTTACTATCTCTGTCGGACACGATGCCAGGTGACACAGCGTGCTTTTTGGCCACGCCCACCAGTGAGTTCAAGCCCGCGACTAGTTCAACCTTAAGTTAGGATTATCAATTTTCCGGAGGCTGGATTTGTGGCCGGTTGATGGTAATAGGTTCGCTCCTATTATATTCGAAATGTACGTGTATTTTGAGAAATAGAAGCGTGGTGTTATGTTATTTTACCTATAAATTTCTCGTTCCAGGTACCCGCATGTTCTCCGGTTTCGGTGGTCAAGTAGACTTTATCCGCGGCTCGGCAGAGGGCGTGGACGGGCGAGGCAAGCCCATCATCGCGCTTGTGTCTGTCACCAAGAAGGGAGAATCCAAGATTGTGCCTACGCTTAAAGTTGGTCAGTATATTGCAGGATTTTTGCTATTTTTTTTTCGACAAAAAAAAAAGGAGCAGGTTCTCATGTTGACGCCTGGTTCTGTTTTTTTTTTTTGGTGGGCAATGATAGCCTAGTGGTGTGATCGTCGGAATGCCAAGTCATAGGTCTTGAGTTCGAATCCAAGGCACGCACCTCTGACTTTTCGGATTCATGTGCGTATTTTATAATTGTCACTTACTTAAAAAACGGTGAAGGAAAACATCGTGAGGAGAGATATTTTTTTTATGGGCGGTTTTCAAAACTCTGACACCAGGTGGCAGCTTGATTGATTTCCATTCATTTTTCGTTTGTTTGGCGCCGACTCAAAGTTAGTAATTCACGTTTATTTAGGAGCTTAGTTAGGGTGAGTATATTAGGTCACTTGGTTTTTTTTTCTTCCTGTGAGTCCCAATAAATAATATTCTTTCTTTCAATTTTTTTTAAATTATTTGACACCAAAGACAAAAAAAAACGATTTCCCAAAAAAAAAGCCCCCATGTCGCGCGTAGATACTTGAAAATTATCCATGTTTAAGGAGCAAGTTGAAATACAGCCCCAATATTTTTATATAAATTTAACCTTTAGGGGACAATGTATTACTGTCATTCCTTCCAATATTGACGTAAAACTATGAAAATATTATGATCACATCATTTCAATCAAGTAATGTCATCACTACTTACGGTTTGGTGATTGTAATGATATTATTACTGACAGTGTGGTGATTGATATGTCATTATTACTGACTGGTGATTGTAATGTCATTATTACTGACAGTGTGGTGATTGTAATGTCATTATTACTGACAGTGTGGTCATTGAAATGTCATTATTACTGACAGTGTGGTGATTGTAATATCATTATTACTGATAGTGTCTGGAGGCCTTTATTATTACCCTAATGAATATTTTGATGAAATCATGACATTTGAGACCATTTTATTGATGATTCTAATGATAATAGATAAGTAAATACATATTTTTTACGGTCGAGAATAATGTAAAAAAAACATACAACGTGGCATTAAACTGCAAATTTCAATAAACGTAAGAAAATTTGAATTTCGCGGGCACTCCTGGCTCTTTCGCCTTAAACTAAAAGTAATAATTTTGTAACTTGCAGGTGCTGGTGTCGTGTCGAGTCGCGCGCACGTACAGTGGGTGGTGACCGAGCAAGGCATCGCCAACCTATTCGGCAAGTCGCTCCGGCAGAGAGCATACGAACTGATCAAGATAGCCCACCCCGACCATCGCCAGGCGTTAGAAAAGGCCGCGTTTGAACGTCTCAAGTGCATGCCTTCACCTTAAGATAAAACGAAATATATTAATATTATACACAGTTAAAACGTAGTTGAAACTGACTGGCCTGAATGAATTGTGGTTATTTACAAATGATTTTTGCAATTTTATGGCGTTTGCATTGATTTTTTAATCGGCAAAGCTTAGTGCGTGCACGACTACCCACTTTGTAGGGTTTCGTAACAAGTATTCTTCTAAGAAGTTTTTCTTTTTCACCTAGCTGATATAGCTACATTATTATCGTTAAAATTAATCAGATTGTTGACACGGTAGAACAGTTAGAGACGGAGACATAATAAAAAAGTTATTCGGAACTTTCGTGTCTATTATAAACACCTATCCATCGATAGAGACACGAAGAAGTTTATCAATTTTTTTTATTTAATCCTCCATATTATTTTTTTCAAATTTTTCTTTCTGAACTTCTCGAATCTTGCCGCAGTAGTCCAAATGAACATAATTATGACTGTGACATACGGTCGGATAATTAATTTATGTATGAGGGTTCCATTTTTAGCAAATTGGCTACAGAATTCTTTATCAATATCTTGGTCACATTTCATTCAGGTCACCAAAGTCTCTGAAGCCTATCCACAAGATTTTTAATCGATTTTGAAATTTTATTATTTATAACCATTTTATTTGTTATAACATTTTAAGAATCAAACGAAACTGTACCGAACGTCATCTATAATAAGTGTAAGTGCTTTTTATTTTCTATGCAATAAAAATATTTTTATTCAGTGGAAAACCAAGCGTGTTTTAATAGGTTATGGGCATTGGGCCGTCGAACTTTACAAAGAAAATATTAAACGTGGATTTATAATACTTACGTAAATAAAAACTCGCGTATAATACGGCCGATGAATCATGGCTTGTCTGAACATAGGTTCTCCGAACTTTCTCGCATACTATACACCCTCTCCTAATGTCACCATTTGGTTACTATACATTTTTTGCGCTGCCTTCTGCGCAAAGTTCGGACGGGTCATGATTCATCGGCCGTATTATATGTACACAATAAGGCCTATAATTTTTATTTATAGACTGATCAATAAAATTTACTACTAATACTTACTTATTTAGAGTTTAGACAGCATTAACAAATACTGCCTATCGACTGATGGTTCATGTTTTCGAACGAAACCCTGAACTAAAGTTAGAAATACGCAGTACTGTAGCAACCACCAATGGTATTCCGAAACCATTAGGTAGGTTTGGTCCGGTGATGCCATAACCACAGATTAATACGGATAGTTCACTCCGCATAATCATCGACTCTTGCTGCAACACAATCAATCTGCCCAGCCCTTTTCCAACTATATTGGGGTCGGCTTCTAGTCTAACCAGACCAGTATTTTACATGGAGTGACAGGGTAATACGATATCCCGTGGTAAGACTGGTTGTCAGACTTTCGGGCTTCTAACGACGAATCCACGAAATCCACGAATGATAGCTGGGACCAACGGCTTAACGTGCTTTCCGAAGCACGGAGGAGTCTCGATATGTAAAGATGGTGACGCATCCACAGACCAACCCCGGCAACGTTGCTTAACGGGATGAATCGACCCGTGCGGCTGTTATTACTTAGCCACGAGCTCCTGACTGACTGACACATCGTTTGTAATCTAATAAATATTGCTCCATGGTACGATTTAACTATCACATACCCGATGTACTTTTATTGTATTTTACAAATCCGACAGAAACATACACAAAATATATTTAAAATATCCATCGACTGCTTGCACAATATCATCGATCTTGTAGAATGTTTTATCTGCCAACACGCGTAGCATGACAACCATAGAAACGGATTTTCTACGGGTTTTATCGACGGAAGAATAGACAAAATGACAGATTGTGATTGTTTATCTGTCATTTTGTCTATTTTTCTGTCGACAAAACCTTTTTCTATTGTGGTCATTCTAAGCGTGCAAAACTAAGTATTGGTCCATGTTATGCAAGTTTTCTATAAATGTATTATAAAAATCGTGGGTAGAAAAAGGACATCCAACTTTGAATACATTTCCTTCTTCTAAGAAATCTTGAACTCTTGCTACAACACAATAAAGTGCAGTTCGGGTCTCACAGAGCTATTTACCTACACGTTGCCTCTCTATCACTCATAGATCTTCTGACTACGTTACGCCCACTGAAATGGCCCTTCAAGTCGAGCTCGCCGCGTACTTGTAGCTTCATAACTGAAATGCGGAGTGTGCCTTCTGTACTATTTTGTGCCATAACTGTATTTTGAAACCGATGTCTGTAGTTATAGCCTTGGATTTTAGGCACAAAGGATTACTGCTGACGTAGACTGTTAATTAGGGTTTTCAATCATGTATTAGATTGCTAGATAATTAGATGAATGCCTAACTGATATAGTTTTGGTAAAAAAACAAAGTCCTAATAGCATGCATACAAATAATTAACAAATAGAGTAAGAATTCTTTTTACTCATTTAACTACGTATAAAAAACGTTTTTATTTTACGTCGATTTTACTCGAATGTATGTAAACAAGAACCATTTTAGAAATTTTTATCATTTTAAGTGTTACGTATTTATTGTGCAAGTTTGTTTATACAACACGACTCTGTAATATTGTACATTATTACTGAATAAAGAACATGTTTATTAGAAGAATTCATGTGTTTGATCATGTTCCATCCCTCGCCTTTGTAGCTGTCCGACGAGCACGTAGCATGACAACCATAGAAACGGGTTTTGTCGACGGATGAATAGACAAAATGACAGGTTGTGATTATTTATCTATCATTATGTCTATTCTTCCGTCGACAAAACCCGTTTCTATTGTAGTCATGCTAAGCGTGCTACTTTAAATCCGAAAAATAATTGCATAATTCCAGATCGTAAAAAATCTACCTAGGTACCTTTAGGGCGACGATAACCGACTTTTAATGATTTTATACTGAAGATAACGTCTAAACGAGTTGTGTTAATCATTTGGAAAAAATATATGTTAAATTAGAATTTTTAAATATTTTGATATAGGCATATTTTGATTGTTTATTACATAGTGAAATTAATTTGTAAAGTTAGGTCTAACGCGGATAAAAACTGAGAATCGCGCAAAATCTATCAAGCGTATTTATTTGAATCCTTCACCATTTGAAAGATAATTGAATTATTGATCTTTTAGTATACGAGTTTTATTAAAATGCCTTTTGTTTTATGTATAATAAATTAATAATGCGTTTAATTTGGGATAGCACTCCTTGATGGGCGAGTCCTATTACTGGCTGGACGTACGACGCGTTGCGAGAGCTCAGTACAGAACACGCAAGCTAACTTCTCAAGGTCACTGTCATATATAACATAACATCACGCCTTGTTTCCCCGAAGGGTTGGGCAGAGGTGTCCCTGTAGCAGGCACACCCACATTTCGCCAGTTATGTTTAAGTCCCATGTAATAGGGGGCGAGCCTATTGCCATCAACCAGGCACAAATCCAGACTCCGAGCTGCTACTGAGAAATTTCAGATAGAAAAACCCAATAACATTTTGCTCGACCCGGGAATCGAACCCAAGACCTCATACTTAGCAGTAGCGCTTGCGACCACTAGACCAACGAGGCAGTCAAGGCTGTCGAGGCTGTCATATATCTGCGTCTTAAAGCTAAGCGCACATTAACAGCAGCGCGCCGCACTGCAAAAAATGCGGCAAATAACATCAGGGGCCCCAGCGCACTGCAACGCACTAATTGTTTCAGACAGATTCAAATTTCGAATTTGAACTGTTTCTACTCTACTGCAATGAGGCTCACGCACAACCGGGCGGGCCGCGCCGCAACGTAACGCACTGCAAAAAATCCTCTTAGATTACTTTCATACATTTTGAATGAACCATCGCACTCTACAGGCGGGCCACTTCGCAAAGTAAAACAGTAGCCGCGAATCGGTTACGGACCCCAGTAGGGTGCTGCAAACATAATATTTTGGCGAAATGGAGCATTACCGATTCATCCAAAATCCAGTCCAAGTGCGGTGCTCCTGAGCAGACTATGCCCCATCTGCTAGCTAGTGTCCCAAATGACCGTTTACCTGCATTCTTGACGATCTCAACAACTCTTCTGATGCCGCAATAAATGTAGCCACCTACTAGGTCCAAACAATATAGGAAACATAGATGACGTATCGAAACGAAAAAAAAAGATAGCCGAGAAAATACGCCTAGACAGCGATCCGCTAGTGCGTTGCGTTGCGGCCCGGTGTGCCACTGCACCCAAATGTGCGCGAGCCTTAAAATTAAAACTACTTCGGACCCTGTTGTCTTGGATTTTCTCTGGCAAGAGTTGCAAACTACATAGATCCTGACCCTGACTACGGCTACAGTCAACTCGGTGGAAAGATCATCATTGCTAGGTGGGGATAGGTTGTAATATTATTAGCGCATTCGGGTAAAAACAAAAAGGACAAGGAAAATCCATGGAGCCGGAAAGGAGGTCTACATTTTACAGTAGGTAGGTGATTTTGGGTTGACCTTAGAGTATACTTAAGGGTTACACTATAGCGAAAATCTATGTATTCAATTTGTTGGATTATGATAATATTAAGAAATATAACGTAGATAACACCAAAAATGTAAACAAGGAATATGCTGTGTTCCGTTCAGAAACTATAATTATATAATGTCATTGAACATTGGTCTTATCTTGCAATAAATTGGCAACTCTAATCGCAGCTGTTAACGTGTTGGAGTGTTTATTTGAAGTATTTTTGTGTTATTTTATTCAAAACTTATTATTTAAATTAAACTGACCAACAGAGACCCACCATGAATTCGTTTGAACATGCTCTAGCGTTTAGGAAAGAGTTATTAATTGCCGGTAAATACAGAATAATCAGAAGAATAGGTGGCGGTTCGTTTGGTGATATTTATTTAGGCATAAACATTTCAAATGGTGAGGTAAGTGGCTTTAATTTGTTATTTAATCAACAACTAAACTATCGGGCTGTATATACAGCGAGTTTTAGGTGTTTTCAAAGTGCGAAAGTGGGCAAATAATAGTAAAAGTATTGGTATGCAAAGGGCATCTGAATGTTAACCTACATACGTTTAGATGGGTCTATTATCAATTTATTCTTAGGTACATCACGAAGACGTCGCTGATTGTTAAAACGGTCGACCGTGGCAGTGATTATTAGTTGCTAGAAGACGTATTTATTGCGAAATTTGCGGTTTAGCACCAGTCAAAGTTAAAGTTATTGTTTTGAAACTTTTGAACCTAGTAAATATGCATGTTTATGTTCATAATGATAACTGAATCATACTTTGAAACTATCTCCAAACTACTTCAAAATGATTATTTTCTTAGACAAGTTTATTTGTTTTTTTTTTAAATAAGTAAACAAACATTCATAGGTAAATATTGAAAAATAATAGGTAAACCTTAAAAAAAAACCTTTATTAAAGCCTTTATTTTTTTCATTTAAGTAGTTATTCATTATTTATTTTCAAAATATTAGTTATAGTACCTAATCAAGTATCATTAACTTTATGGCTGATGATTTTATTAAACAATGTTTTTGCAAGATTCAAATTATAAATAACTAATGTATGGAAACTTTTGAAGTGGTTTCTGTTCAAGTTCTAATGATAATCTTAATTGTTTAGATAAAAGATACCATTACCAATCATTTTGTTTATCCTAATGACTCATTATCTACAGTGATTCTACATGAAAACAAGACATTTCTTAGTAATTGTAGTTCTGTCATTAAACTTTAAAATGAATAATCAAGATTTCTAATGACTAATCATCAAACAGCATGTGAGTATTTTTAAATCATCATAAAGTATACTTTACAATAAAAAAATATTGAAATACATTACTCAGAAACATATTTTCTTGCTAGTTTCAGTAAGAACTGTAACTCTTTATAGGCCTTGTCCCCATTTCACTAAATCTGACGCGCGTGTACGCGTTTTAACGCGCTACACATAAGAATGTTAAGGACCATGCCTTGTTTTCAAAGTTGCATCAACGCGCGCTAATTTGAACGGTTACCGGAAACCGAACGAACGGTTCGGAACCGCGCGTCAGATTGCGTCGCGTCAGGGACGGGTATGCGTTGTGATGAGAACTACTGCCAGAAAAACAGCATTGCTATATAGCATATTAGTTAAGTATTAAATTAAAATGGCAGTACTTATTCATTTAATGTACGTACATATTTTTCACTTGTATATCCCAAAGATTGTAAGCATGGTTTATGAAATATCTTGATACTTGATACTTTTCATGTATTAAAATAAAATCACATTATCTCGCATTTCGTTCTAGGCCTAGTTCTCTTATACCGTCTACGTTTCATCCAACTGTTTGAGAATTCTACCATACGGAAAAAAGTTAAATCATCGTAAACTGGCAACATTAAACGTAAATGGCTACGTTTAGAAACTAGATGATGTTACCTCCTTGCTCGATATTTTATTGATTTTTATGATAATTTAAAAATAGAAAACACCATACATCAGTATCAAACGCATATTTGCACTTCAAAAGTTACACAATAATTTTAAAAATATTTGTTGTGTTATTTAATTACCTTTGAGACACAAATATTTTTTAAAATTCTAATCGGAAGAAAGTACTGAGATATACGCGTGGCCTACTTTTCGAACGCATTACGTCCTCCATTCAGTCACAGTTTCGTAAAATGTAGCCGTGAATTTATTATTGTTTTTATTCTAAAAGTGCGTAATTAGTGCTTTCGAGTTATATTTTACAAATACCGGGACGATTATAAATAATCTGCAACCATGTCGACTTTTATGAGTTCACGGAAGGAGTTATTGATTACTGGAAAATATAAGGTGTTGAAAAAAATCGGCGGAGGATCGTTTGGTGATATTTATTTAGCGATCAATATCGCGAGTGGCGAGGTAACGTGATTTATACCATGTACCTATTTGATATGTTCTGCTTTAATTAATTTGCTTTCGTAACATTGTGAAGGCCCACGCGTCACCGATGGCACGTTGGCGGGGAGAGGGGTGCATGTTGATTATTTTCTATGACGTACTATGTAGGGAAATGAAGATTGGACGTTGTGATATTTCCAGGGTCGTCGGAGATTGCATGACTAATCTACAGTAAAATCAAATTAATATTTCTTGATGTATTCCCAAAATACGCATTGACGTGCTATGTTTCACATTTTCTACCATAAAATAATCGCGTCTGTGTTAGCTTTCACCTCATTATGCTCTTTTATTGTTCCAAGATGACCTCCTCGAGCTCAATCTGAGCAATTTGGTGTATTTTTAACACTTTTCTGCTGTAAAATCTTTGTTTCTATGCTAATTGTAATATTGTTACTGGGTTAGTGGATCATGGGGTCTGCATCACCATTACATCATACAAATTATTCTATGGAACCTTTATGCTAAAGACTTCATACAAAATCAGAAAAACTCACATAGAATTTGGTTTTATAGCTGTACCGAAATAATACTAGCTTTGACCTTGGTTAAACTAGATTAATGGGTCACTGACTAGCATAACTAGGAAATTTCAAATATTTTAGACTTAACAAATATTTCTACTCATTTCTACCTTTATTATTATCTTTTCCACATGTCTATTGCTATGGATATTGAAAATATAAAGTTCTTTGTGTAAGTGCAAAGTAATTGCAGCTATTTTGTCCCTTTGCCTGTACACACTTAAGAAGTCACTCCATGATGAGTGATTTCAAAATATTATTACTCAACCAAATGTAAAATATACCCTACAAATGTGTAAACAAAAATCCTTATTGATGTAAACATTGTTAGTCATATTTATCTTTCTAATGAATTTCCTGGCTAGTACCTATTTCTTAACAGAGAGCCATTGTTTCAATAAAATTTTAAAATATAACAAATGCTGATTTGATATCAATCATTGCTAGTACATATCAAATTGGTGCGGGAAACAATTTCAAAATTTTCAAAAGTCCCAGGCCTTACATAAACAACTTAAAGTAAATTGATGTTGTTACCACAGGTATACTGGGAAACCCATAACACAGGATATTTCTTGTTAAAATGACTCATTTCCACAATTCAAACTAAAACATTTTTACAACTCACTTATAAACGGGAAAATTGTTTATTAAACAAATGCTATAAAATTTAAATAGAAACCGACATGTTTGAAATTTGTGTTTAATTTAGAATTTTGCTATTATAATATAGTAAAAATTTATATACATGCAGGGATGGAAAATTTATTGGCATCCGCATCCAAAGAGCCCTGTCATGACCCACGCAAAATGGTCCACCTGAAGGATAAAGTGCAGAAACCAAACGCTTTAACATCGAACATAGCCCTAGCATTGCCTGGTCCTGTAAATTCCCAGTTTACAAAAACAAATATCTTATTGATTAAATAAACAGCTAAAATATTTTTGAATTATCATAATAGTATATCAAGATGGAGTTGGTTGATTATGATCAACTGACCTCACATCAGCTAAATTTGATATTTTTTTGCATATTCAAATCAACAAGCATAAGAGCTTATTCATTTTGTTCAAGTTAAAAGGTAAAGTCTCATATATTAGTCAAAATTCATGTTTACCAAACACTCAACAGGCTCACATGACACAACAATGGCAATAAAATAATAGTGACTGAAATGGTATTTATTTCTGTAAGTAGATCTTTTAAGATATGTGGGTATACCCTACTTTAAGTACACCTCTGCCTAACCCGTTGAGGGTTACAGGAGTGATGTTATCTTTTAAGACACTTTTATGCATCAATTTTTTGGTTCATATTTTAAAAATAGACTACCGAAATTTCCAAAATTCCTATCTGACTGATCTCTGAGAAAAAATGCAGAAACAAATTCAAAGGTGATGGTTTCTTAAAAGTCCAAACATTTTATAATTAAGATTTTTTGTGAATCCTAACAATGCAGGGCCATGTCTGGAATGGCCTTTTGAAGAAAAAGCCTTTGCAACTAATTGATTATAATAACGTTCAATGGCTCTTAGGACAATAATATTCTGAAGAGTGACATTTCATTATTCTGGTTCCCCCAGTGTTTCAAGGTCTGAGCTGGCCCAAATTGGACATTCAATCACGAAAAGGTTTTAGTCTTTGCTCCTTACAGTTTATCATTTTTGTTGTTGTTATGTATGAATTTCATTACAGATAAGTCATGATTATAGTAGAAAAATATTAGTAGTTCAGAATAATTCAAAACTACCGTAGATCACCAAAATTTACATGCCTTAAAATCCTTAGTAATTGTCTTTTTTGATAGTACAACAAATTAAAAATATCACATTATAATCAGCTACCTGCCAATCTAAAGTAACATTATCACTGGATATTACTGATAGCATTCCTTATATTTTTTCATGACAAAAACACTTCAATGTGTGATTTTTGTAGACAATTTTAGAGCAATTTTGATAACTTTCTGCTTGTGTTTATGTGAAATTAAATAGGTATAAAATTATCTTTAAAAAATATATATAATTTTAATTGTGGTTAAGCAGCTTTTGACCTAAAATATAGTAGTATATTGTTATTTTGAGTCCTCAATTCCAATGATGGACTATGGCCTCCCTCCATGTCTTCCAGTCACTAGAGTTTTGGTCCCTGTCCACCACACCATTGCTGGAGAGCCTAGCTCATCTGCATCCAGATTAAGAAAATTAGTCTAAAAAATACTAAACAAAATGTATGAAAAATAACTAACTATTCTACTCTGAAATAACTAATTGAAACGCTTGTGCAAAATAATAATAAAAAACTACCAGGTAATATTAATTAAACGTGTTGGCAACATCAGCGCGTTCGATCATGGTAGATTTAGATCATTTCAAACGCTGGCAGCACTGCCATTGTGACGTCACATGAAATAGGCTGACGACACCTTTTTAGACTTCGTAATAAAATGATTTTCAGTGGTTTTTCGAAGTGGTTCTACGGTTTATAGTGTTTTCGAAGTATTATAAACGATAAATTAACTAAGTGTTGTGTTAAAATTTCACTCGGTGCGATGGGCCACCAATAATTTTAGTGACAACGAGTGATGAAGGAAAAAGAAAATGGCTACCTTTGAACGCATGTTGTTAGCCAGGAAACATGTAATTATAAATGAAAGATACAACGTTATTCGCAAAATCGGCGGTGGCAGCTTCGGAGATATCTTTTTAGGAATAAATGTCAACGATGGAGAGGTAAATAACATTTTAAGATTGATTTTTCATTGGACAATTTCTAAGGAACGATTTCTTGTGTCAAGACGGCCGTGTATTTCGGGGTTTTTGTTCTTGAAAATGGCGGTCTGGGCGTATTTTTGATTGTAATCAGCACAGACTAGAGTTTTGAATTTTAGCAGATATTTCCCAAGCGTTTCAATATTTACGTAATTAGGGCAGTTTGAAAAATACGCCTTGTTCAAAATCTGATGAGAGGTCACTATTGTAAGGATATTGTGATGTTTTATCCGTATGCTAATTCTTTATTTTTGCAGTTCCAGAACTGTTATATTTCGCAATATTTCGTTGTAACAATGGCTTTTGAGTGGTGATTTTGAAATATCACTGATGAGTTTCATATCATGTCTTCAGACTTGTAATTTGCCTTTTAGGAACCAGCTGTTGGCTAACAATAAATAGATTATTGCTTAGTACCATTTTACAGCTTTATTTAAAATGTTACAAAATCATTAACATTTTTATTATTTATATTTCTCTGCAAAAGAAAACAAAACTCAATCCTCACTACTCAATGATCAGAATTGTAAAATTTCCATGATAAATAATTAGACTCATAAGTCTAAAAATGTTATAAAGAGATTGCCATGTCATTGTCATATTTTGATATTTAGGGCTCTGTATGACTAATTGGTAGGTAGGCATGTTCCCAAACAACTTTCCATATATGAAAAACCAATATCCTTGATCATTTGTGTGTATTCAAATTTTAGTTAGTTTATACAGAAAACCTATCCATACATGTTTTTATATGCATCTATTTGGCCCTTTGTTTTCATATTGATTAACAAATATTTGTTTAAATCACACAATCAATTACTATTTGTAAACATTAAATTATTTTTTCGCTATTTAGCCAAGTATCAAGTACCACAAATCCTTGCACAAACTTTTCTACAATCTGACCTTAAGGATATGAAATATATACTCAAAAGTATTAATAAAACAAAAAGCAACAAGTAATAGAATAGAACAAATCTATAACCCAAGATTTTCTCTGCATTATTTGGAAAAAACTGTACCAATATCACCCATATTTGAGAAACAATAAAAATCACATCCACATCACAATCTGACTTAGTAGATACTGGTTATAAACTCGGGCTTACGTTACTTTTTGGACCACTTCTTTGTCATTGTCTAGACAAAAGGTACTCCAAGTCAACCTATTTCAAGTTTATGTTCCTTTTTTATGGATATATTTGTTAGTGTTAGTCTTGCAGTTTAAATTCTAATTTGTAAGTTTAAACTTTCAACTTGAAAATACTCTAACAATTAATTCAATTGTTTAAAACAGGGATTCCATGTCATATAGTTTGAAAATAAAAACTCAAATTGGTACAGTTTCCGAATGATTCATGATCTCCAAGAATACAATTATTTTTCTTATTTAACCAATAGTTATTCATTCCTGTTAGGAATGTTTATATTTTGATATTAGACTTAAGTTAAATTATACATATTTATCATGACCTTTGGATGTACAATGCATATTATTATTGTGATGTACACATAGATCACAAGCAAAGCAAAACAAGGCTATTTCTAGAACATTGATAAATAACATAATGCAAACATTCTAATAAATTGTATGTTTTCATGTAGGAAATGCATTGCTCTTACATGCATGAATTACACTAAAAAGATAGGGTTTTATCTTTTCATTTGTCCAGGGATGTTGTCAGTACCTATCATAATTCTATTGGTAAAAATCTTGACCTGATTTTCATCACATTTATTTTTTGAACACAAAAATGCTTATGGCTGAGGTTTTAATTATACCTCTTTTCAAGTAGTTCTATAATAGTGGAGTATATGAGTAATAGTAGGATATAACCCTTAGATATAAGTTAAACCTTCGTTCTTTGCCTTACATTTTTAAATAATTTAAAATATACTGAATAACAAAATAACTGCCATAAAAATTGTTTTGTTGATATTTACACAGTCAACAAAGTTGTCTACAAACAGTCAGCTTCACATCTTTTCATGAAGGTGTCTTACCAAGGTGAAGTTCTGGCGGGCTGGCGACATCTACATCGCCACATAAGAACTACGCATCAAAGACCTGACGTCACACAAAATCCTGACGTCACACAAATCCTGTATCGCGCAATTAGAGTTTACCGCGCGAACAGCATTTAATATACCCCGCCAGACACGATACCCGTCTGGTCGGAGGATTCTCCCATTTGTATAGAGGATGAGTGAATTTTGCACCCTGTTCCTCATACCTCTGAAAAGTCAATCAACTTGTTATCTGACTGTGGGTGTATTCATCTTCCTGTAGACAAAAGACAAAGACATTTATTCGTTGTAATTATGTTCAGGACACATCCGCCGCTAAAAGCGGCATACGAATATTTACATTTTCATGGGCATAAAACCTAACTTATATACCACTTATACTCTAATAACAATACTTATTTTGATTACAAAATACTAATCGGTTTTTTCCTCATCCTCACGATTACTATCACTACATTAGCAGGGACACCCGCTTTGCACCCGCCCCTGCTTTGCACAGGTGCAATGCACTGATGTGGCGACATGTCAAAACATCAAGATTTCTGTTCTGTATCTAATTTATAGAATGTTGTATTATGCACATAAACTTTCCGAAATAAATTCTCTAAATGATAGTAAAAGCTGCATCAAAATCCATCATGTAGTTTAGAGGAACTTAGCAGTCATATAGACTGACACGAAAAGCCATAAGCAGGATGTTTATCAGCTGATTGATGAGTCGACATTATTGCGTATTTTTAATTAAACATTGATATCTTAGTATGCCTGTCTTTCGGACGGGCTCGCGAAAGATGGAAGGGGTGGAGGCCTTTGCCCAAGAGTGGGACAGTGTAGGAAAGTAAAAATTAAAAAAGAAATCGCCTGTCTTTCAAAGTATCAGACTCTGCACGAAAACAAACCAGGTCACTGCAGTCGTTATTCTTCGATTATTATTTTGGCTATAAAATTTGGGCCTAAGTTTTAGTTCAGTATCAGCAGAATTGTTCTTGCCTTACTGGATACAGAAATAGTGCGTATGCATGGCGTGTGTGGAGATGGACGCGAATGCACTTTGCTTGCATTTGAAATCAAAATTAAAAGTAATTTATTCTAACTTCTCAGCCTGAGAATCAGCACTTTTTAAACGTCAAAATTACATAAGACAACACCCAAAAATGCCCACCCTTCACCACTTCTCCAAAACTATCACCCTTTACCACTTACTAGTGCTTTAGATGGAAGAAGTGGGGCAACAAAGTCCCCAGCTTGAATTGATATTTCACATTACACATACGGTTTTATTACTTACAAGTCCTTCTGCACGCTGCACGCACTGCAGCCGTGATCGAAATACGATCCAGGGCTGTAATCATGAAATGCCTTCTTCCTTTTGTGAAATCGCTCTTTGCTTTATTTATTTAAACTTCACACTCAAAATGGTACAAAGGCGGGCTTAATGCCTTAGGCATTCTCTACCAGTCAACCAAGGCTAAGGCTTTCCCCCGAATATGAAAATTTCACGAAGGCTTCCACAGACAGGCGCGACGCAACACCGATAAAACAATTTCCGAGAAGTTTTCATAGAAATTGTTCCACCAGAATCGCATCGCCTGTCTGCGAAATCCTTGAAGCATTTTGACTATAAACCCTCACTTGCTAGTTTTATCGCCACTGAACAGTCCAAGTAGTGACAATATGCGTTAGCCCAGATGTCCATTATGAAGTGAGTGTAATGCCCTGACAGGTGGTGGAGTGTCATATGTTGCATTTGCACGAAACATTGGCGGTATGTGGACATATCGTGTGACATTACTCTTAAATCTTATAGCATGTCAACAAAACTTAACTTTGACCGATTACTTTTGTTGCAATACTTAAGTCTTTTGATCTTCCTGATTCGTCAGATAGGAAACGTCGATTTCATTTCTTTTTTTACATATGATTGACGTGTAATAAAAGTGTTTTTTTTTTAAACCTGCCATTTATAAAGCCTAGCTTCATTAACACATCGCCAGTGTGTTTCGCTGTAATTGTGTGTAATTGTGAGTCCATCACACATCAAATAAAAATGTAAAGAATTCACAAAATATTAAGTATTTTTGTTTCTGATTAATCAAACTTCAAAATCCCTTTAGTAACATCAATCTTTACTCTAAACAGCTGTTATCCTGCTCTAGCGACTCGGTCGTAAGATATTATTAGCTTTCAAAGGGATGTCTTCTGATAATACCCCTTTGTGGGTTCTTTAACATACCCATGGGAACTAAGGGGCAACCCCTTAGTTCGTCGTCTGTAGACTTTATACTCAATAGGTGGTCCAGATGCATCTTCAGTTGCTTTTACTTGCATAATGTAGAAATCATGTTTAACTGTCAATGTTTAACTAATTTCGGGCTTGCCCGATTAGTTTCGAGCTCGAAGGGAGTTTTTTATCACAAGATTATCACGCAAGATCGCAAGACGAAAATGGTAATAAAAGTGCCTCGCAAAAGTTAGAACAAAGTAACCAGCATTATGATGTTGGTACCTCTGCGTAAAGTCACCCACGACGGGGCGGCCTTAATGTGCCACGAGAGTTACAAGAATATTAAAAATGTATGGATAGCATGGTTCCAGTCTCATGTGAAAATTGTAGTAAGCTAGCTACTTTAACACGTAACTTTGTATTGGGTTTGATAATACTTCATTACATCATACAGTTCGCTGCGGCCTACTTTGTTTGTAATTGGTCTGATCATTTACAAGCACCATTGCAGTCCACTTCAAACCAGTTCAATATTACTTATTTGTGAATATGGTACTACAGATTTCTGATCTATTTACGTTTTTTCATTTATTGCTCTGACGAATAAAAAATCGCCACGATAAATGGTCTACGCCGTAGACCAGTTGTTGGCGATTATTTTGAATAGTTTTATAGTCTAGTCTAGAACTAGTCAGAATAACTTTTTAATTAGCTTGGGGTTAATTTTATTGACAGTAAACGTTTCTTCAATGGGCCAAATTCATGACCCAATGATGATTCCCCTCTAAGGACTTATAAACACGTTATTATGCACCGTCGCCTTGCGTATACGCGTTGCAAGCGCAACTAACACTAGTTGTTTCAAGGCATAAAACACGGTGGATGAGAACGCGCGTATAAAAAATGCCGTGTCCAATGTGTTCACAAGCTCTTGAAACTAAAACTTCCAAGAAGAGTTACCAATGTGATTCTCTATTGTTACAGGAGGTAGCAGTAAAGGTTGAATCTATAAAGGCGCGGCATCCCCAACTTCTCTATGAGAGCCGAGTGTATAAGATGCTCCAAGGGGGCATCGGCATACCACACATAAGGTAAGTATCTATAGTAGAACTAATCTGCGCTAGTTATCCTTATTCAACAATAATCATCATTTGTATCATTAGGACGCTCGCCCCGTATTACATGGGACTTAAATTTTAACTGACGAAACTACCTCAGTAGAACACCCATATTTGCAGAAGTGTGCCTCCCTGCAGGCGGGAATACGGGGTGTTAACAAGTAATTTATTTACAACTTAAAAACCAGTAATTCAGCGACAACATTGAACAAGACGAGCGAAACACTTTAGAAAGTTTACCGTTTTACAGAAACCAGCCAAATATTCAGGAATACAGCGTATCGCACGCTGTTAGTAAATAATTCTATAGATACATAGGTAAATAACTCACGCCCGTATGTTGTGTGTAGTTGAAACGTCACCCGGACGCGGCGAACCACAACACGAAACACGATTGTCACAACTGTATTTCGCTGCGTTAAACTGAGTTTTAGTTACCAAGCCCGAATGAACGGTTTTTACTGTAAACGTATGTATTTTTACAGCGGGGCTCATGAAATCGGTCCATCCGTTGTATTTTTTGTGATGGCTTGAAGCAGTCCACGTGTACTAGTCGGTGTGTGAGTACGTTTTCGTATTACGAAAGTGGATGCCAAAACGGGACCGAAGTGTCCGATTGACCTAAAAGACCGCCCGTGTTTCGGCTAAAATCAATGTAGTTGGAAACTAAGGTTTGATCAGGCGGCCATAATAATTATACTATGCCTGACCAAAAGAAACCAAACAAACTATTTTTGTACTCTTGACACCTTTAGCAAGCATCAACAAGTCATCTATCATCATATATTTTCGCCACCTGTTATCACCAATACTGGCACAGCTCCATCTTTCCAATTAGTGTTAATCATTTCACTTATTAAATATTCTCGACTACAGGTAAAAGTCCTTGAATCGATAGGACCTTCAGCGAATCAAACTGCCTGACCTCAATCCAATGTTAAATCGTTACAAGGTTTATCAGATTTCGATATAAAACAACAGCTATAACAGTAGATTTAGTTTATAACTAAAGCCATAGAAAGTGCGTTACCTAACTTGCAATTTTGTGTGACGTGCGAACCTCTGTGAACGCAAATACCATTTATGTGGCTTGGGCAACTCATTTTATTTTTGAAAGTCTTGGATTTTTTTGTTTTAGTTACAGCTAGGCTATATTTTGAAGGCCCTCTTAGCCTATTTTAGAAGTATTTTAGGCGCTTGTCATCCGTCGAAGATGTAATTACAGTTCTGTGCTATGATTCATAGCTCATTGATGTTAGCCGTGATTTCGTTGGCCATAAAAAAAAAACTGCATAGCAACAGTCTGAAGGCCTCTTGCGAGTTTATGAGTCGATCTCTACAGTATGGTTCAGATCGTAGCCGAAAACAAGTTATTTCAAATCGGTCTACTATCACGAGTTGTTTTGTCCGTAGCTTAATTACCACGCCACAATTTATAGCAATCTTCAAACTATTGGAACTTTGTTTAGGATATCGTTCTACCCAAACTGTAAACAAACATGGCCTGACCAACGCCTACTAGTATTATGTTGAGGCCACCAGATCGTTAAGCAACTTCTCAATCGCTACGCCCCCATAAAACCCATACATTATACAGTCTTTAGATTTATAAGGCGCTAAGCAGGCGACGGACAATTTGTCGGCGACGATAGAAAGTAAATAAATCCCGGTAAGTATATTTGTCCTCCGTGTGCGTTATTGCATCGATTGCCATACGTTCTATCATCGCGGACAAATTGTCCATCGTCTGCTCAGCGCCTTACAGTGATCAATTGGATCACTTTGAATATCGAGCTGTCAGAATTCATGCCGAGAACGTACGTCACGAATATTGTCTCCTCAAGGCAATTAAGGCTATCGTCTTACGACCACTGTGATAATTACGTCTATGTGGACAAGTGTCGTATGAACCAGGCCTTTAGGTCGCTGTTTTGGTCGATAAAATACGTCATTTCTGTTGCGCGGGCGTTCATCGATGTTCGACGTTTGGCCTACAAAACTTCCGCGTTATGTTTCGCTATTGAGAAACTTCTAAATATACGATTTGTTCAAAACATTCTTAATGATTCGTGGCGAAAAATTTAAGGTTGAATCTGTATTTGGAAGTGACTCCAATGCATATATTTGTGTTATTTATAATGATACCGCAAAAATTTGTGCATAAATTAATTAACGCTAACTGTATTCACGTCTCTTGATTATTTTTGTTTTGATCTTTTCCTTTCCGTAGCCCAGTAGTGGGGACATGAGAAAAAAGTTAATTTTTGCCCAGGAGTACGATAGTTTTTTCGCGATGATCAACAATGTAAAATATCACTTTCAATGACGCCAGAATTTCGCGCCGAGAGCGCAGCACAAAAAATACAAACAGACGCATTTAAAGCGTTACTTACTGTACAGACATACTTGACATAATTTTTTGCAATAAGATTTGTGACGAGACTATTAATCCAGACATTTAGAAGGTCAATTTTGCTATAAAAGTATCTTCAAATAATAAACTCAAGGTCTGTATCAAATGAATACATGTTCTCAGCTCACTCAGCGAATGTCACATCATTGTTAAGAGTATAGTGTAAGTGCTTATTATCTTATTTAGTTTCCACATGATTATGTTATAACCTTCAGTTGCAGCGATTTGAGTTACAACAGGTTTGGTCTGCCTACACGCGATTGCTAAGTCTACTGCTACATTTGGTTATATGCGTCTGCATAATGCCAATATTAGAAAATAATTGTTTTAACAACTTATCAGGCATTGTTTTTTTTCTTTTTTTCTCGAAATTTGGGATGTATTTACAGTTTTTGTCTCGTACTCAAGAGCTTGGATGTCTGTCCGGTTCGACTTATAATAATAAAATCTGTACTTGATTTCATTGCGTACGATTACCATAAGGTTTTCCGCTTCCTGTATTACATTTCGGAACTTCCTTATCATTAAAACACTTATGCATGAATGTGCTTTATGTTCTACATCAAATTTGATCAAATAAAGTGAAAAAAAAAGATTACTCGTGTGTTGATAAGAATATTAAAATTTCATGTTTCGCAGTAAAAAAAGATTGGTTGGTTAAATGATAAGTTCAAAAACTATTTAAACAAATGTCGCAGCTAAGTGAAATATTTATTATCTCAATATTTTGACTTCCTTTGGTTGACAGTGACATTCTCGTGATAGATGATCTGCAACAATCTTCTACACTGCATACCTACTAGATTTTGACTCGTGTTCTCGTAGATGTGATAGTAGTGGCTGTCTTAGTACTAGGTAGATCTCCTTATACTGATTTTGGTTTCTATCCCCGATGACCGGAAAACCCTGTCTTTAAAACAAAATGGATTTCATAATATTCTGCTCATAGAGCGCAGTTCTTTCAAATCAAATAGGTACAATGCTTTGTTTACCGTATCAGCTAGCGTATTCGTAATAATATTATCCTTCAACACATTACATCTTAAAATAAACAACGGAATAGGGAAACAGAGCGTCGTTACTCACCGTCTGCCTACAATGGAACGTAGCCTAGGCTAGCATTACATTGTTTGCGGAGAAAAGTTCTACATCCGGCTAAACGTTCGTTACGCGTCGCCGCACCCCGTCACACCTACCATGAAATTGTGCACATGAAATCTGCACGTTTTTGTTACAATCACTATAGAGGACCCAGTCGCGTGAAACGTTGATTAAAACCGGGAAAATTCAACGGGAATCCCTGAAAAGGATCCCCCGACGACAGTTTGAAAGGTAGGATTAGTATCGTGCATGCGATTGGCCGTTGTCGGTCGATATTACCCCCAAAAGTATCAAAGGGACTGGCTTATCAAAAGTAATCGGCCACTGTTCTGATTCCGGTATATAATAAAACGTTCGTATCTTCACTAATGCCATTGTCTCAACCGCAGACTAGCGTTGAGTTTCAAGATCATTTCAGCTTATGCATTTGTATAAATTTCTAAGCTGCAGTCTACGCTTTCTAAATTGTTATGACTTGCAGTTTGGTAACCATATTTTGTTCCATTTCGCACTGTTGCTAGGTTGGGCCCCTTACATTTTGTATCGCCCTTATGTTTTAGGTAAAAACACCTTGCTTCATAATGCGCAATTCGGCACGTTGACGGACAAAACCCTCTTCTCTCACGTTTTAGGCTTTTTCTTCCTTTTGCGCAATTTGAAAACTTACAGAAGAAGCCCTGAAAATGATCCTATTGACTTTTACGCAAAGTAATATTGTTTAATTGAAACTTTTCCGTATTATTAGTCGGAATTTTTATGAAAACGTGGCTGTTATTTGCAAATTCGTTCGCATAACGACCCCCGTGGGACGTTGAGTTTCGAAAACTTCTTTCTTGGTAACATCTTTGCGCCCTCTACGGAAGTCTAGAGTTATGTTTATTTTCAGTGGTTTAGGTTGTGCACTGTCAGTAAATCAAACACAAGGTTGGAGGCATATCAGATTAGTCAGTAATACCTTACTGGTTTCTCACACAACAAAATATTTCGTGTTCCATAAAAGCATTTTTTATTTATGTTATAGGCAAACTCCGAAGCTCCGGCGCTCCTAGGTTGGACTGGTCAATCCTCAGGTCAGACTGAATGACTTAGTCAAAGCCCAAACAAATGTAAATTTTCGGCCTTTGACTAAACAATTTTCGTCAAACCTAGGAGAGACTAATTTGGTCAGGCAAACGTCAAAACACAATTTTATTAAATCGGGGTTTGACGAGTCAAACTCCGATATAGGTATGAAGTGTCTTATCTTCGTATATTTGGAAGCATTTTATCATTTAAGCAGCTTTCAAGTCTTAAGAACCGCTTAACTCTGCCAGTTCTGACACCTGATTGGTCAGCTTACGTGATTTTCACTTTTATATTTGAGATGCTTTGAGAGAATGCCGTGTGGCATTAGGCCCGCCTTTTGTACGATGTGCAATAAAGTATAAAATAAATAAATAAATGCTTTGGAATATACGGAGGTTAGTTTGTAAGATTAGGTATAAAAAAATAACATTTTTAAAATTTTGATGTTTATTGTTTTAATAATTTCTTAAGTAATTAAAATGGAAAATTAATCATTTTTCTTTTGTTTTTTTTTTTTTTTGTTTTTAGTAACAACAACACCGTTTGATTCACTCATCTTCAATTTTACACAATTACACGCCCGCACGCTCAATGAACGAACATGAAATGACAAAACAATCGGTCGGAACACCGCGAGAGACATTATGAACCTGTTTAAACATGTTCAGATCAAAGTTTGACCGAGTTTTGCAGTCGCTTCTAGGATTGACTAGGCCAAAACCGAAACAGAATAATTTACTTTCGACGTTTGACTGAAAAGTTAGGAGCTCCTGGGTTTGACTAAAAATACTTCAGGCAAAGGGCGAAATTGAAATGTATTTCGGGGATTGCCTGATGGCTTTGGCCAAACCTAGGATAAACCAGTCCTTCCGCGAAGAGACTGTGTATCGGACTTTGACTATAACATTTATACGTAACAATTTTGAGTAGGTATGTACGATAACCTTGCACCGACCTATGTTCGTACCCTTATTTACATTAACTTCTTTAGCAAAAACAAACATGCTAATATTTGACGTTAGCAGTTTCTCGAAGGTTTTTTTCCAAGATTTTAATCTGGGTTGCGCTGGGGCCTTACTCCCGAAAACGATTCAATTTTAATTTTGTTTTCGATTCGAACTCGATTCTGATCCAAACTCGATCTGTTCATTTTGATCGAAGACTGGGTTGATAGCAAAACGTAGCTAATCTAGGTTAATATCGTGATTTTTTTGATGATCTAAAACTTCTATACATAATCAGCAGTCCGCACTCTAAAATCAAGCTTTTTGGCAGAGGTCTATAACCACTAAAGTTTCATGAGTTATGTAATGGGGGCGAGCGTTTTGCCATTTTAGGGGAAACAGCTCCGAATTCGGGGCTGAGAAAAAATAAGTACTGAGAATTCCCTTACAGAAAAACAAAATCGAAATGATTAATTCAGGCAATTTTACACGAGGAGAGATTTTCGACCGTCAAGCGCTAACAATCGCCTACCAAGTCTCGCTAGGACATTTTTGCCTTTCAGCTTTCGAAAAACTATTCGTATGAACTAGCACCTTCACCAACATTATCTCATAGCAGCTTTCCATTGTTCCAGATGGTACGGCTACGAAAAGGACCACAACATCTTGGTGATGGACCTTCTTGGTCCGTCACTGGAGGACCTCTTCAACTTCTGTTCGCGCCAATTCACCATCAAGACTGTTCTTATGCTGGCAGGTCTGTATTATGTTTTTGTTGACTTAAGAGATCTTCTAGAAAGATTTTGCTTCTCGGCTTTCGGGGATTTGACTCCTGAAAAGTTATTGAACTTGGTCGATGTGAGAATTATTACCTCGTGTCAGTTGCATGGAATTTGTTACTCTGCCGTGAGGTACGTAAATACATAATGCTGGGGGCTTAAAACGGCCGCTTTGGCAGAGTCATAATATGATAATATTAAATATCACATAAACGTTCACAAACTGACAATTCATAATATTATCTGCGTTCAATTCATATTACGCAATTCATCTGTTTGACAGTTTTGTATTCTAATGAAATAACATTTAAACTGTAGAAATAAAAATATAAAATCACATTTGATTTAAAAAAAAATACTTATCCGCTAAAATTACGGTCTTCATTTTTTCATGCGGCAATATTTACACCAAATATGATTCTGATATGAATTGACTTGAATATGATTCAGCTAAAATTATGTGTCACCATAGAGGAATTGCTGGGAATTCGGAAAATGAATTGCTTTTAGAGGAATTGCTTAATGTGTTTTAGACCCGCTGTTATAACCAAAGATTTTAATCGAAGATTCGTCCTGCCGCGTCAAAAGATGGTCGCGTTTCTGTTTCGTTTTGACACCTTCGACACACACAATGTCGCAGACTTGACTTGATTGTCATGGAAACGCCATTATTATTGTGCGAGTGCGAGCTCACTCTTCTCAATATGGACACTTTTTCGTACGACTTAGTACGCTGAGGGCAAAATTACGATTTAAATCTTTACTTAAAAAAACTTAATTATTTTCTGTTTTATTTTTCTGTGTATATATATTTTTATTGTGTGCCTAACCTGGATCAAATCAAATACATTTTATTTTCTTTCTTTTGAAAGCATTTTCAATTTAATCTGTTGTCGAATCTCATTTGAAATTATTTTTAACTGTTTCGGTAAACCAGATCATAAAACTCAGGTTACATTATCAATTAACCACTATCTTAATGGTGTAACCTGAGTCTTGATCAATTGGAGACTTAGGTCAGATTAACGATACACCGTGCTATGCGCGATAAATTTTCGTCAATCCCGAGTATGTGCATGCGACTTGACAACAGATTTACTGGGATCGTATTATTAAGAATGAATGCTTTAATTTTTCAAGTGTCAGAGAGAGACGGAGCTATACATGACCTATCCCTTTTTCGCAATGAAATCATGATGGCATTATTACTTCATAATAAGGACACTGATCACAGTTTTGGTCAGACTTAAGCATTTCGCAATCACGATCAAATTTGAATGATGTATAGCCATTAGTAAGTCATTGCAATGTAACTCTTATTGCCATAAAGTATAAAATTACAATGACTATCGTGAGTTTTATAAAATTTTCGGCAACAATATAACATTCTAATTTACATCTTACGTTATAGAGATAACGACTTCATTTGCAATGACTAATGGTTTTACGTTTGCCGTAAATGTCCTGCCCATGCTTTAAAAACCGCGGGGAAACGTTTTTGCCTTTCAAAGAAACTTTTATAATTGTGAAGATGTTGTAAATTATTTAGTCGGTAACAACCTACCGAACATTATTTTTATTATACAAGAGAGGAAATACTTGGCATGTAAATTAGCCACTCTTACTTCAATGTTTATGTTCACTTAGATTTATTTTCATACATTACACTCTCATTATTGTTAACAATTTTGTTATAATTTGTTTTAGGAGTAATTGCGTTAGATTTATTTCTTGTTTTTCTAAAACTAATTAGCAACTACAACTAATGCTTTAACGTTAATAAATACTAAACAACTTCACAAAAGTCAAATATCTCAAAAATGGCAAAGTTTCTCGTTTTAAAGTCTATGTTAGATAGAGACAGCACTGCTGATCTGACGTCACATCACAGGAACGTCATTGACGTCTCATCACAGGAACGTCATAGTAACTTCGCGCCGTTCAGTACAATGATCGATTAGCGTGACTAGTATTCAAAATCGTGTATCTTCTCCTTTTTTCCACCAATTTTATTTATTTTTTCACTAATTATTTTTTTTGTCACATCTTTAAAATAAGTATTAATTCATGTATGTATATTTTTGATAGCATTAAAGCCTGTCACTGAAAATCTGTCGTTCTTTTACAGCATTGTAGACCCGTCCCTTTGCCCACAGATCAAATGCTGGGCCGCGTAGAATTCATCCACTGCAAGTGTTTCATCCACCGTGATATAAAGCCGGACAACTTCCTCATGGGGATCGGCCGCCATTGCAATAAGCTTTACATGATCGACTTCGGGCTCGCCAAGAAGTTCCGCGACCTGCGTACGCGTGCACACATCTCGTATCGCGAGGATAAGAATCTTACTGGTGAGTTTTTCCCTTTGATTATTTATATGTCTAGATAGAATATGGCGCTGCAAAAGAACTGAAAAAAACAGGCCAACTTTTTTATGCTGGTGTGCGTGACACGTCTTACAGTCGCGCCAAGCCATTGTGCTTTTTTGGTGTGCCTGCATTTAGCGGCCAACAGTTGGACGCAATTTTTTTCGATGAGTTCACAGCTTTGACTGTCTATCTAGACATATTTATATCTTTGGTTTTTTATAAATTTTGTAAGAACATTTTATTATTAAGGCGAAAGCGCCAAAAATAACGTAATATGCAAGTCAGTATCAGGTTGTATGCTAATCATATTTTGATTCGCGCCCGCAATAAATATGTACTTACAGAATCATAATCTTGTAAATCATCAATACAACCCTCTTAAGTTCAAATTACTTACATTATTTCATGACATTCGAGGCCAATTCTGACTTGAGTTGTATAAATTAACGTTCTTTAACAAAAATAAATGAGTCTTAATTGCTGTAATTCTGAATTAACATTCTTTTTACGGATATGAATCATATTTTGATCAACATACAACCTGAAACTGACCTGCAAATTGCAAATAATGTATTCAAATTTGAATTCCGCGGACTACCTTTGCAACCCCCTTAAGTGGTACCAGTAAGTAACACTCCAACAATGAAAAGCACCCTTACTGCTATGGAAAAAAGGCCCTGTCATTGCCAAATTGTTACCACGGATGTGAGATTTCCTGTGAGATGTATTTTAATGGGGCTGGTAATGTAATAAAATGCCGAATCGTATCATGTCCGTGCCCTGACACCTGGACTAAGGAGAAACATTAATGCTGACGAATGTCGTCTGTTTGGTAATAGGTTCACTGAGCTGATAAGTGAAACGTGTCTTTGACACCATTACAATATGTAAAAAAAATCCTGTCCTATCCTAAAGGGGCACACAAGTACTGCAAGATCATTGCCATAATGTTTTATTTTATTATTATTGAAAATAAAAAAGTTCTTGCTATTTAAAATTCACATTTTTAGTACCAAAATTACCCTAAATCCATAAAAAATTCGAAAATTTTCAACGTGGGGTCATAATCATAATTTATGACTTGTAAAAAATTAAAAATAATGTGGCTATTTTTTTTCTTTTTTCCAATTAATTGCCACATAAATAGACTCTCAGTACCATACCTAACAACACCCTCACGGATTAGACAGGTTTTTTTTTTTACTTGTTGTATAAGCAGATTTAGTATAGATGCAACCGGAGAGTTGCTTACACTTTAGAAAACAGAAAAATTATCTGTGTAAAGGTTCACCCTATTAAACGCTATCGGTGATGTCTGGCGTAAGCGTAAACGTCTGGGATTTTTTAAGCTGCAGTGAGCGTTTCAAAGATACCATATCAGTACATTTGTCAAAATGGCCGTTCGCGTGATGATATAAATCAGCTGATAGTATGTGTTTTCAACACGAGAGAAAAAGTATCATGTTCAGATGCGTATTTAACTTGTGTGTTGTTTGAGTGGTTGCTAAGTGGGAGATTTTTTCTATTTTGTAGGGTCAGGCAATCCTCAATTTCTAGCAGTATTGTACCTTAGTAAGTTTAAAAATATGGGCCAATACGTTCAAACATAAATACAGAAATGTTTCTCAATAGGGATAATGACAAAAAAATGTCCTTCATGTAGATTATTAAAAAATATTGGACATATATTTTTTCTTTTTTTACGTTATCAAAAGATTACGGCGATACATCGAGTTAAAATGTGGCATGACGTCACGAGTATGTAGATTTTATATTTGTGACGTAACAACCCCCACTCCCCAACTTTATTGCTTTTTATCTAAGTATGTTTTTAATAATATGATAAAGCAAAAAATACGTGTCTAATATTTTTTTATTATCTGACCGACGGACTAAATCGAATTTCATTTTTTTTACCCAGATATCATCCCTATTCATTCAAACACGTTTCAATCTAGCTAGCATTGCAGACGCAAGTGCTCGTTAACAAAACTCCCGTCAAGATTCAAGCCCCCTTTTATCTCGAAACTCTTTTCAACTGTAATAAAGCATAAACAGCTCACAAGACAAACGCGTCCCGTACAACAAAGTTCGCCACGTTCCCTCGTAGAATACAGTTAACTTAATAAAGGAGTGACTCACACCGGGTGTTCGGTATTCCAAGCATGCGCGTCGTAGCCATAGTTACCCAACGATGGCTGATACAGATTAACTATAGACTGGTTTTTTGGTGCAATCTATACCTTGAGGGACTGGTTTTAGTACACTATTGTAGTGTTAAAGTCAGAATATTTTTTTCAGAACATCGCAGAATATAATGCATTCACGATATTGTTCTTCTTAAGCGCAGGCCACACTGGGAAAGAAGCGAAACGAAGCTAAATTCGTTTAGCTTTCCTCCGCGTCTTTTTATATTTATGTATTCGTTTCGCAGTGAGAACCGAAGTATGAAAAGACACAGAAGAAAGCCAAACGAACTTAGCATCGAGGTATAGATTGCACCAAAAAAATCAGTCTATCAGCCTAAGCCTCGTGCAGACTAACGCGACGCTACACCGGTAATTACCGGTGTAGCGTCGCGCTAGCCTGCACGTAGTTTGAGAAAACTGAAGTTTTCTTAGAAATTGTTTTCTTAGAATTGCACGAGGCTTTAGCGTGTCGATGGCAAAAATAATAAAGTACAAGTGGTCGAACTCCATTTGCTGACTCAGTCATTAAATGTTCATGTATGATCAAAATACGCACTTAACAGGAACTGTTGATGTCACGTGACAAAATTATAGTAATCAATAGACTTATCATTTATTTACGTCTTATCATTTTGTATGATAACGATGCAAACAAACGTATAAAAAGGCGCAATTTAATTACAAGATAACAATTACTCTATGACGACAAACAAAACAGTTTGACACCGATAAAGCGTCAAGTAAACTTCATCATGCAATTGTGCATGTCGCAATGTCTACAGCATCAGCAATAAATGACGCTGTTTCAAAATAGGTACTGTTCGTAATAAGCTATAGGTGGTATGCACATTTACCGTGTTGTGAGCGTTCCTATTAATCTAAGGAAAATTATAAAGCTTTCCCGACTTCTACTCAAACGCAGCATCACATAGCAAACACTGTTAGGAGTGTTAGGGCCAAAAAGCGGTCCTAAAACCAGAAACACTTAAAATGCTACATAATGTGATAGACGAAATTGTATTTCCAGCTGTTCACAACCACTCGACAGGCTGTCGTGTCGGAAATGATACATTTCCGTTTACCGGATTTGCCTTGCCCCCGACAGGAAATAGCTGACAGAAGAATAACGGTCGCCTCTTCGGATTTGTGAACAGCGCTTCAAAGTCAACATAAAAGGCAACATCAGAATTTACAGAAAAATGTAATTGATTCTAGTTGCCCCTTCCAAAAGATAGTTTCGTATGGAGAGAAGAATGGGCAAGAAACTCCATCGTTACTCTTATTTAAAAATGTTTTACAATATTTTGTATGCATTAATTATGTAATTATATAGACGATACACCTTGAATAAAATTATTACATGACAGTAGGTAAAAATAATTAATAATGAAGCAATGACAGATAAATTAGTTATGGCTTAGTGGACGCCTTCGATAATATTGATTGATGTTCAATTCGGTACGGAAGCGTCTTGAACGGTTGTGAACAGCTATGCAGGTCCTAATAACGATTTGTTCGTCTTCACCAGTTGCTTAGTAATAGATATGTTGTTTTCTAAATAACGCATTGTTTGTATCAGGTACGGCTCGGTACGCGTCGATAAACGCCCACCTCGGCATCGAGCAGTCGCGGCGAGACGACATGGAGTCACTCGGATATGTACTTATGTATTTCAACAGGTAAGTTACCTTATTTTGTTTAAGATTGCGGGGTTGCGGCTATTGTCCGAAAGAGTTATTGTGGCCCCTGGCAATATAGGCAACTGAACGAACACGGGTGGGTTTTAGTCAGCAAGAGTGATACACCCTCCCGCTCCACCCAGAGCGGAAGCAGTTATTTGATAATTTCCCACCAAAAAAAAAGGTACGGCTCGGTACGCGTCGATAAACGCCCACCTCGGTATCGAGAGTCGCGGCGAGACGACATCGAGTCACTCGTATACGTACTTATTATGCATTTCAACAGGTAAGTTACCTTATTTTGTTTAAGATGATTAAGTTAGACTAGTGGTGTTTTAAGGTAAAATAGTTAATAGAAGACTGATGAGTTTTTAAAGCTTCCCTCTCTCCTTCTATTTTATTGTGCGCGACAGGGTCCACAATGATCTAATTAAATTTCAAGTTACCACAGTCTACATTGTGAAATGCAATAAATGATTGAGAATTGAACAAATGAGCAGTTAATAGGAATTAGGAAAGGAGTTCTGTTAATTCTTTCGTTAAATGTTAACGCACACAACTCGACCTAAACAGCATTAGGATGAGTTAGTAGAGCCTCCACCACAGGAGCTCATGGCTAAGTAATTACAGCCGCACAGGTCGATCCATCAGGTTAAGCTAAGTTTGCCGGGGTTGGTCCGTTGATGGGTGACCATCTTTACATACCGAGACTCGTTCGTGCCTCGGAAAGTACGTTAAGCCGTTGGTCCCGGCTGTAATTTGTGGATCTTTGACAGTCATTACGGGTCGTCAGAAGCTGGAAAGTCTGACAACCACTCTTACCAAGGAGTATTTATTACCCAGTTACTGGGTTGTGGAGGTCAGATAGGCAGTCGCTCCTGTAAACTACTGGTGTTCAGCTACATCTAGTTAGACTGGAAGCCGACCCCAACATGGTTGGGAAAAGGGTAGTTAGATTGATTTTTGCAATATTTCATCCTGACGGCGCATCATGTACAGTCAGTTTCGAAGCTCGTGCCGATCTGCCGACGCAACGTCATGATTTCTGGCATCAACTCGACCTCATTTACTACTACAATTAATAGTCGTGCATACTGTCTTAACAAATTGCAGTCCCCTTACAATATTATTTGAATTCTCCCTGATGGAAACTGAAAAAATTATGGAGGTTTATTCCTGATGCTACCTGGCATCGAACTTCGACACAATTCGACATTCATATTTTGGATTCGCCCAATATTGGTTGAATATATTTCTCTTAGTAAACATGCTGTAGGAATGGCAAAGTACGCTTTTCTATTATACCCACTGACATGGGATATTTATACGAGAAAACTATAC
Source organism: Omphaloscelis lunosa (assembly GCA_916610215.1). Classification (NCBI taxonomy): domain Eukaryota; kingdom Metazoa; phylum Arthropoda; class Insecta; order Lepidoptera; family Noctuidae; genus Omphaloscelis; species Omphaloscelis lunosa. The sequence goes on along the minus strand of OU744266.1, from coordinate 4,295,446 downwards.
AACACTGTGACAGACATGACGTTATACATTTATTTTCACCGTAGTCGTGCGTGTTTCAATTGTTAATGGAGTGACGTCACGGAATCTATTCTCTAGCTCCTGTTCAATATCTGAGGTGATATCGATTCCGAGTAAACTGATTCATTGTAACTTGAATCACGGATCTTTTGACACCGCGGGTAAAATAACTTGAATAAAATGAGGATGACCTTTGCGCACTTTATGCATAATCTTATAGAAATTCTATGAGTCAGTTTACGCCGGTATTAGACGTTTCACTCGATTGATGATACATTTTTGCTTCATTCCACCTTATACGACATCGACTAAATTATGTAGGAATGAACATTTATCATTTCATTTTTCGATTCTTCGGTAGGCGAGTGAAAAATGCGGAGTGCCGAAATCTAATATCGTTGGATCGTTTCAATAATGAATTCTTCATTTATTCAAAATTTTGGGTTCAGACGTTTTTCTTTCACTTCGAGTGAAATATGCTGAATGAAAGGCAAAAATGAACAAACAATGAAGGGTCTGATATCGGCTTTACTGGTTTCCTTCAACTTTGACTCCCAATTATTTTGATCAGGATCTTTAAAAAACTCCCTTGGGGAAAAGGCGTGTGAGTTTATATGTCTTTCAAAAACATAATAACTTCTACCCTTTTGATGCCTTGGTTTTCTGAAAATGCTTATGTTAGAAAATAAACTACATTGTTTTCGCAGTTGAGTCTTTGGGCATATTGCCAATGTGCGTTTCTAATAAGTACAGGACCTTTCTTTATTCATGACATTGCAGTTTTGAACACTCACCCATGCATGAAATAGGTTTTAGCTTTGATACTAAAATTAAAGCGATCGTAGATTTAAGTATTTAGGTTACAGGAGGATTCTAAAAAGTGCAATTTGCGATATCTATGATCCATATTATACCCTATATTTTATAAAGTTCGTCCATATAAATTATCCAACAACCGCATTTTAGTGACTTAAATGTGTGGATAGGCACTTGAAACATTAAAACATGAAATGCAATGTGTACAAAATGATATGTCAAATAAGTTAACATAAACGAATAAGAAAAACTTAAGGTGTCAAAACATCAATGAAAGTAAAGAATCAATATAATTACCGTTCACAAAACCACTCGATACTGTACGTACCTATTCCGGTTTGAGGCTGCCAGTTGATCCGCTGTGCAAGTCCCGACTTGTTGCAGGTGACTCACGCGAGGACCCGTTTCGACCCGTTCAGCCTACGGAATAAGGCTGTTAATTTTAAATGTGTCCGGGAGTTGCGCAATTTTATATATAAGTATGGATTACTGTTAGCAAGGCTTTTAATCTTGACTCGTCGAGATTATGGGTAAACTAGCTTTTGCCGGTGGCTTAGCCCGCGTGGAAGTCGGAAATTATCCCACGAGAATGTACTACGGGGATGAAGAGTCCTATCCTATGCCCTAAGCCAGGTTTTGGTCTATTTGTGTTTTCATCGAAATTTTGCCGTCAAAGCCTGAAAAGGTGACAGAGTTACCTTCGCATTTATGATATTACAATTATATTAGTATAGATTATTAATTTATTATATTGTATTGGTGGCCTTGGGTTTTGTGGCCGTTACAAAAACCTCGCTTACCTATTCGGATTTATATAAGACTCGTACCATACTTTACCTTTCTTTATTGTTCTTCTCTCGTGAGCTAGAATGATAACTCATGCCGTGGTTAAATGATAAACCTGTAGTGAAACAGGTTGATAGCGCGACTAACTCTCGTATTGTGCTACAGACGAATGCTAAGTATAGTCTAGGAGGCAAAAATTTGATTTTTTAAATTCTACAAGATCATAATTATAATGTCTGAAAACGTAACGACGTGACTCATTAAGGTTTCAAAGGCTTTTTTTTTGGGTGGGATATTATCAAATAACTTCTCCTGCTCTGGGTGGAGTGGGAGGGCGTGTCAGACTCTTATTGACTAAAACCCACCCGTATTCCTTCAGTTGCCTATATTGCCAGGGGCCACGGTAACCCTTTCGTACAATAACCGCTGCCCCGGCAGGCATCGGCCCTATCGGACCCCATCAGTTGTGCTGACATCTTTTTGAGTCGCACGTGGAACACAACCCGCCGTCGACCCGGGCCTGGTCATTATCGGACGGCGACCAAACCCATTGCTCACCGTGCGCAATCCCGCGCTTACGGTGGCCGGGAATCGGCCTACGACTCTCGACGCCCAGGGCGTCTCATGCGGCAATTTGGAGCGTGAGGGCGCGAACTTTGCCTCTTCCTTACGCGTTCCGCCTCCTCCTTCGTGAGCATTACTGCTTCGCAGAAGGAGGTGACGGCCTCCCGTAGGTTTCAAAGGGCTGTCACGTCGTTTGAGGTCCTATCCACCAAAAAAGCTGAAACACAAACTCCCCATTACCTAACTTAATACTTATCTTTAGATTAAATTTTCATTTTTTTTTAACAGAGGCTCGCTGCCATGGCAAGGTCTGAAGGCGATCACCAAAAAGCAGAAGTACGAACGGATCAGTGAGAAAAAGATGTCGACGCCCGTTGAGGTGCTCTGTAAGGTAAGCAGAATCAATTAAAGTAACAGCATGCTCATAATCATATAAAGTTTATGGAAATGTTGTAAGTAGCTTGTACGCTTGTGATGTGACTTATTTATTTATATATATGTATACTTTAATGTAAACCAAAAAAATACATAAACGAAAATAAACAAACAATGGGCGGCCTTATCGCTTTCCACGATCTCTTCCAAAACATTATAGTAAGAAATCGGTTTCATAGGTTTGTGAACGACCTCATGTCGAAAATTTGTCAATAACACTCGTCCTAATGCGGTGGGCGCTAATAATAACGACAGCTACTAAATTAACGCAGTATTAAAAAAATTAAAATTGTATTATGTTATTGTTCCAATAAAATATTTATATTTGTCCACTTCTGGACATAGGGTTCCCCCAAAAATCTGCAAAACTATCGGTAGTACCCGGTGACACATCAAGATAGGTACATATTTCCAATATGGACTGGCGTAGAATGTGTAGCTTGGTAGCTAGAATTAAGTACCTAATATGTAATAATATTCTGTTGCTACACATATAAAAATTTAGAATAAAGATTGTAGAATTTAATTAATTCTTGTCGAAGTACTCACTTTTTTTAAGCTGTCTGTACGAGAAGCATTTATACTGGAAATAAACATATAGCTAGTAAATAAGATTAGAATTTGTAACTCACAGAAATCAGTTTCCTATAAAGTGTGTAATAAACTGTTACACACCAGTAATCAATTATCACTCATTTCTAAATTGTAAAAATCGCTTTTCCGCGTATGCGCTTAGTGCTTCTCAACTACTTGATGGATTTGATGCGGTTTTTACCATCATGTAGAGAATTTACTTAGGAAGTTAGTTTATAATAAATTAATATTCAATAGTTCGAGTAACGTCAGGGCAGGCCGCTTACACTGAAATAGTCAAGGAATAGGTAAGGAATTATTTTTTAAATATCCTGGGAAATATTTTCCTGAGTATTAAAAAAAATACAATAATTCATACATTAATTAATTGACTGCCTCGTTGGTCTAGTGACTGCCTCGTTGGTCTAGTGACAGCCTCGTTGGTCTATTGACTGCCTCGTTGGTCTAGTGACTGCCTCGTTGGTCTAGTGACTGCCTCGTTGGTCTGGTGACTGCCTCGTTGGTCTGTTGACTGCCTCGTTGGTCTATTGACTGCCTCGTTGGTCTAGTGACTGCTTCATTGGTCTAGTGACTGCCTCGTTGGTCTAGTGACTGCCTCGTTGGTCTAGTGACTGCCTCGTTGGTCTAGTGACTGCCTCGTTGGTCTATTGACTGCCTCGTTGGTCTAGTGACTGCTTCATTGGTCTAGTGACTGCCTCGTTGGTCTAGTGACTGCTTCGTTGGTCTAGTGACTGCCTCGTTGGTCTAGTGGTCGCAAGCGCTACTGCTGAGCAAGAGTTCCTGGGTTCGATTCCCGGGTAGGGCAAAGTGTTATTGGGTTTTTCTATCTGAAATTTCTCAGTAGCAGCCCAGAGTCTGGATTTGTGCCCGGTTGATGGCAATAGGCTCGCCACCTATTACATGGGACTTAAAAAAACATAACTGGCAAAATGTGGGTGAACCTGCTATAGGGACATCTCTGCCCAACCCTTCGGGGAAACAAGGCGTGATGTTATGTTATGTATTTAAAAAATAATTTAATTAATATATCACGTCTATGTGGGTAGTTTCGACACAAGTCCTAGCACAAACCATACCAAGTATCTTACCATAGCCCCCATTAATTGAATAAGCGTTGTGCATAACCTAGTAACTCAGCTGACGTTTGCATACGCGTGAGCGGTAATGAATTTGAACCTGCGACCTCGCGAAGAAGGTCGCCGATATAAATCTCTCAACTCGTTAGTTAAAGTATTTTAATCGGAGTTTATCTATTCGATAGTCCTATCTATTACTTCGGTATGACGCCCCATTTACACAATGCAAGATTTTAACCCGTGGCATGCAATAAAACTGAAGCATCACATAACTTACATACTTAATTTTTATTGTTGCTTCAACACAGTATGCCATAGGCAATTAAATCGCACTGTAAATCAGACTTTAGGCACACTTAGATGGTTCACTCCGCAAAATCATTTAAGTAAAAAGCGAATCTTGCTTCGACACAATAAAGTGTAATTCAGATCGCACAGCGCTAATTACCTACAGTTATATTCACCTACTAGAAGTTGCCTCTCTTTCTATCGCGTCACTATATTTTCTGACTACGTTACGCCCACTGAATTGGCCCGAAAAGATAGCCGGTCTCGTACTTGTAGCTTCATATCTAAAATGCGGAGTGCGCCTTCTGTACTATTTCTGTGCTTGGTTATACATAGTGTTCTAACCTATACATAGTGTACTAGACTATACATAGTATTCTTGAACAGTCAGTATGGATGGGGAAGCACTCTCTTGATTCACTTCATTTGTTCACTTCCCGCAAAGCAGACCCAATAGTTAAAACAAACAGTAAAGTCCAGTACCCGAATTGCGTAACTTATTTTCGTAAACAATTATGCCCAATTTGTTTCATTTTGACAGTTCAACAACATTCATTGCGTTATTTACGTTGTTGAGTAGATTTTTTTTTTCAACTTATGAAGCAATGGATTAGCAATCTGTTTCAAATCGAAACAGATTGTGTTGTATTACGCAATTAGGGTACTGGTGTTGATTATGTGCTGAACTTGTTTTTACTAGATAACTTTGTACAATTAATAGCTGTTTATGAGTTTGTCTGAGGACTAGAGAAACTGGGCATAATATCTAGGCAAACTTTGCAACTTGCATGGAGAAATTAAAACTAGATTTTTAAACCCGTATAGAAAGGGAAAGTAGAATAATTTCGTAGAGGATTCTTTAGCCAATTAACTGATCATAATTATGAGCTTTAACGCTCTTGTTTAGCAAATTAATTAAAATCGGAAATCCATCCATTACGCCGGATGTGAGACTTGAATGTATAAGTACGAAGGTTTTTATGACACCTGTCGGTTAAGTTAGTTAAATTGAATTATTCTTCCTTGTGATTTTGCGAACATAGTTAAGTATAGAATAAAAGAAAGACAGAAATTACATTTATTTTTTATTTTATTTATTTATTTGACATTGTTTGGTATTGGAACTTGCTCTTGAAATTATTAGGATGATACGATTTTGTAAAGTAGCAATGCATGTTATTTTCAATGACGCGACCGAAGATAAATAGGAAAAAATAGGACGTCGCGCGAATACGCGATCGGTCGCGAGCATATGTCACGATTTGTTCGGAAAACCGGAAAGCGCCCTCTGTCGGCGCGAGAACGCGTCCAGGTTTACCGAACAAAAAATTCGAACGATCGTGTGTTCGCGCGACGAACGCTTTTAAATAGGACGTGGGGTTCCACTACTTGGCAAAAGCTATTACTCAGTTTTCAACAAATCTTTAATTTCATTTTCTTGCTAATCTGCCATAAACACATATAAGTCATCGCGCAACCGTTTTCAGGCCTGCCTTGACGACGACGCTCATTTTTCGGTTCCCACTGTGTGACGTACCCAACTATCCTGTTACATTCTACAAACATGATTGTACTATAAAGATAATTGTTTCCTTTAATGCTCACAGATTTAGTAAAATGATGATTTGACATGACATACTTTATCCCGTAACGGGATCAACTTGCTTGAAGCGGTACCATGCATATCGGTATCTCTAACAGCGACCATCAATGAATTGAAGTAAAGATTATACAGACTAATATAATAATTAATTGTAAACTCCATAAATACTGATGGAGATGAATCACGTACTGAGCTTAAATGTTTGAATAAACTCTTGTTCATTATCAATAAAAGAAAGTCTCTTGAAAGTACATGCTCTTTTATCGCGATAAAAAAATGCGAAGCATTGCGCAATTTTAGCACAATGATTATTAAAAAATCAATTCATATTCATCTTCATCATAATGAAAAGCTTATAAGGTTATTAGATTTAGCAGCGGAATTTTAGACAGCGTACGCTTCCTTGCTGACTGGCTGGCTATGTTGGGCCATGGACATTCGAATTAACTATTCCATATATAATTTCGCAGCTAAATCTCCTAAAATGTAAGCTTACTTTTCTTTTTCGTTTAAATTATTATTAAAATACGTTATTATTTGTGCAGGGATTCCCGGCCGAGTTTGCGATGTATTTAAATTACTGCCGCGGACTGACCTTCGACGAGGCTCCTGATTACATGTATCTTAGACAGGTGAGTCATATACACATTTATATTCCATATACAATGTGTCACGTTTGATACTAATTAGCTTTGGTAAGTAGTTGATTGAAGTGGTCAATTCGAAGAAATACACTGTATTAATTGGGTAACCATTTTATTTAATACGTGAGGGGTCACGTATTAAATAAAAGGGTTAAAAAAAATATATAATAAGCTGTTCATATAGAGGATTTTTATCATCTTAGTGAGCCAATAACTATAAGGCTACAAATTATCTCCAATGATATCATGTGGTCTATGACATCCTCAAGATAAAAGTAAGTCTCATATGATGACGTAACTGAACCTTGCATGTTGTATCCTCAGCTGTTCCGCATCCTGTTCCGCACGATGAACTACCAGTACGACTACACGTTCGACTGGACGATCCTGCGGCAGCGCAAGCAGCACATGGAGGCGGGCGCCGCGCCGGCCGACCGGCGCTCGCCGTCCGTGCAGCGGCGCGCGCAGCAGCAGCCCTCGCAGCCGCCGCCCAACAACGAGGTGCGTACCCGCGCCGGCCTCGCCACGCCCGGCTCGTAGCTCTGCAACTGGACTGGCCATTGGGCCTTTGCAGACGGTATGCATTTAAAACAGCTAGCTGCAAAAGGCAATTGGATGCATTTTTTTTCTATTGACGTAAATGTGCACGAAGACTGCTCAGTCAGTCAGCAGTTTCGATGCATACCGTCTGCATAAACCCATAAGTGAAACAACCTACTAGAGATAAACTACGATAGCATGGCGCGCCCCTCTACTTTACTGATTCAATGGGTCTAGTGACTAGATTCACGAATAAATAAATCCTCGGATTTATTTTTGTTTGATGGTCGTCTCAGTACGCACACAATGCGTTGTGAGTCTTGGTGGCGCTTTGTAAATACATTTCACAAATACTTTCAACCGTGTAGAATTTTGGAGGGGCGCGCCATGTTATCGTAGTTTATCTCTACTACAAATATCGCTAGCATGTTCATCTACGTATTATTTACGTGTCGACACTCACGTGTAGAATGTCGCGACAAACAGTTGTAAATATCAGAGCAAATACGTAAATGAAGTTCTATTTTGATCCCGTTCATAATATAGAACGGCGTGTGGCCTTTTACGTGCATATAATAAGGTTTAAATTGAGATTCTTCAAGCGTTTTGTGTAATGTGATCTGAACTAAATAAAAAAGTTAATACTTAAAAAGGTCATCAGAGCTCTATCATTGTTGTTGAGGAAAAAATAAAAGCAACTTATAAATACTTTACAAAAAGGACTTTCCGGTGCATAATCATGTTGAAACTAACAATGCTACTGCTTTTGTGAACAAATAAAGGAGTTTCTCACGGTTTCCAAAATTACCGCGCGCCACATAATGTTTCCGGGTACCACTCTTTCCTTTTATATAATCCGCTTTGCATATCCTACAATTTAAAGATAACTGGTGTCATTAAGTATAGCAAATAGCGGTGTTTTCTCCTTTAAGCTAGGTTTTCTCCTTTAAGCTAGTCTGATCAGTATTAATTAGTTTCTGGTAAAAGTTGAAATTATGTTATCAATCTTTGTATTGTCACTATCGTTATACCCGATTATCTTTAAATTTTTCCTGTACCCAAGGGCGATCGCAGACAACAGACTGTAAACCATTGTATGTTTTGTCTGCAAATAGTAAGTCTCGGATGATTTTGATTAGTGCAACTAATTGATTTTCTACTGCGATCTACCTAAAAGTACACATAAATCTCCCAATAATTATCCATCCTAACCTATCCTCGTTTCCTAGGTCAAATCCGTCCACGCCACAAACGATTCGGCCGCTAACAAGCAGCCAGTGAAAGGACATCATTCCGTCAGTCAACTCAAGAAGAAACTCACTGCGATATCATAAACATAGCCAGGCCGCTCTATTCCCATCTTATAATATATGTTACTTGGACATGCACCGAATAATTCTATAATACTGACGTACTTTTCTTGTGCACATAAGGGTTATTTTCTTCCAAAAATACTTTCGCTATTGGTCTTTTAAAAACTTTTATAGGTTACTAAAGCCACGAATGTGTTGTAGGTAATGTTTTGTCTCGTCTGTTAATGTAAGGAGGCTATAGATTCCTAATTTTACCATAGTGTGGATTTTTCCTGCTTAAATTGTCACAAAAAATATGATATTAATGTAATGTTTGTAAACAGCTATCAAGCAGTATGTTTACAATTGATAAGTCGAACTGTAATTACAAATTGCTCGTTATACCACTTTTATGTGACGAATTGTGTGACTAATAGAAGTCACGTAAGCACATACTTTGTTGATTATTAAGAAAAATATTCACAAAAACAATGTTTTTTCTTGTAACTTTAATGTCGTTATAAATATGCCACAAAATAATGTAAAATGAGATTCGAAAATTCGAGTTTATTTTTCTTCTTAGAGTTGAGTCGATTGACAAGAAATCGGGTGCATATTCATGTAACATATCCTAGTAAATTTTTGTAGGTGCGATAATTAGTTTTATACATAAAAATAAATGTTTGACAATCAAACCTTTATTTTAGGCTTTGAGGAACTATGTTTACTACCTTTAACGCGAAGGGCAATGGGGATGATGTACTTATATGCAATTTTAGACTTTTTATTATATCAGCGGTGAATTCGCTGATTGACCTCTACGCCCACTCGCGCCTTTGTCGTCACAACGGGCGTTTTAGGAAACTCATCGTTCGTCAAATTGTCGCGTTCCTTAGAACTGCTTACTTGTTTAAAACTGTGATTGAACGTAACGTGGTGTGAATGTGTGTGTGCGTTTTGTTCACTGTAAATTTTTACTTTATAAGGTTTAAAAACATTATTGATAGTATTATTAATACATTCGCCAGCTGCGTACAGTTAGCAACGTGTTTTAAACGATTCCTTTTTCAGTTTTGTGCAATCATATTGCTGCTAACGGTACACAACTGATTGGTACGAAATAAAAAACTCTTTCGATACATTGCGTCGCAAATTTTTATATTTTTAATTAATTGTTAAAAATTGTATAAATTATAAAATGAGTGTTGCCAACACTAAAAATACTGTAATGTTTGAAATAAGGTACAACATAACGACAGGGTACGGTGTGAATTTTGTATAATTTGAATAAAAAACCTTCAAGTAGTACATGCGTATGATTTGTTCAAGAAACCCGGAAGACGTGAGATTCTTGCGGTAATGCTACGTACTTATTTTGATGTAGTTAACCAGCATTTACTATTGAATCATTAGTTAGTTGATAAACGAAACATCTTATTTACTCATTAGTATTAAATCATTTTACAATGTGCAAACTCGATTGATATCCAGCCATGTTAATATTTTCAGTGTAAATGCTAGTATACCTATTAATATGAATTCGTTATAAATGCACATTAGTATTTAGTCATAGAGAACCGAAAGTTCCACCTTGTGAGTTGTCCACGTACGAATTTGGTTGGTCCTTTTAACGCTTTAGAATATGCTAGTCAAATTGGCCTGCCATTCAGCATCTTAGATAACTTATATTAATTGCCACAGAGAAATTATCTAAGTTATTTTTGTGTGACCATTCGCAATAAATGATTATTGCGAATAGTCACACAAAAATCTATGGTTTGACCGAGCCCGCTGTTCCAAGGCTTGGGAACGCGCGGCGAGGCGGGGGCAGCGTTGACCAATGAGCGGCCTGCTCTGCCCCCCGTGAGACGCGCACATACGTCTCCATCAAACTATAAATAAATTTTGGCTACAATGGAATTTCAACTTTGTCTCGTAAGGCATTAAGTTTGTGTGTTTATAATATCTAAGATTATGAATACAACTTAAACAATACATTGTTCAGAGAATGTGATAAAACTAATGAAACCTTATTTGTTCCACAGTGAAAGAGAACCCGTCGTTCGGCAGCCCCGGGTGGTCCGATGAAGAAGAGAGCGCGATAGCATATGTAGTGTGCGAGTGTGTGTTAGTGTGTACGTGTGCATGAGATGCGGCCACGCCACGATGCTCTCCGACGGGCGCCGAACGCGTTCATGACAACGGACTTGCTTTCTCTCGACTAGACGAGGCCTTGCGTTATGCGTTTATAACACAGTATGTCTAACACCTCCATACAGTCGTACGCTTCAGCCTGCTTATGTCCCTACTGCCCTATTGCGGATAGCGACATCATATGACAGTTCGTTTTGTCGACAGTCGACTGATCAAGTTGGCGTTTTAATTTATTATTATCCGGAAACGTAAAGACGAAGGTCTAGCCAAGGCAAGGCGACGGTATGGAATAGATGCACTGTGGTTGTACTATCGAGAACTACTGTCACAGTGGTACATTATAATGATCTTACTGTTTGGGCACAGTTCCAATCGTCTTTTTTTACTGTATAAATTTAACTGTAAATTACATTACAGATGTTGATACAATTACACTAGGAAAATATTCATTATTAATTCAGTTTGTAGTTATGTAACTCGATGATTGTTTAGTTTTCGATGTTAGTTTTCTAATTAGCTAGTGTTCACATTTTCTTGTTCTGCCGGTGGTATTTCAATCTGTTCTCTGTACATATGCGAATTGTGTTCGGAATACCGCCGGCGTATCGACGCGTAACACAATATTGGCTAGAATTGTTCATTAAAATTTGCAGATTTCTAATGAATAAAGTAGTCTATAACAAAAGGTGAAAAAACGGGAAAAATGAAAAAAAAAAAAACGAACATGTGGTAGTACCTAAGTGAATCGATTTCCTGCCATTTGAAACGTGCCCTGCCGAACTAAACAGACATAGTTTTAAGATTATTTTTAACTTTTTTGCTTTTATTTTGGCATATTTCACTTATAAATTGTACATAGACATGGGCAAGGCGCGTTTCAAAGGGACGTTGGTATGGCGGTATATCTTATTTGAAGATTATAAAATTGTAAATATATAAGCTAGTAAACTTGTTTTAATCACTACATATTTTTTTAAGAAAGCACTAATTGCGTTTGATTTGTGGCGTATTGTGATACTGCAAGATTTGTTCTGAGTGGGGCTCTCGTGGGTAGTTCGAGAAACATCACCCTGTCGGATGGGTACGGATACTGTCGCGAGTAACTAACTACCTCTAACGGACAGCTCAGACGCTCGGCTCATGATGTTTCTCGACAGTTCCCTCACAGAGGCCGGACCGGGGCTACAGTCTTCATAAGGTTTCCAAAGACTCTGAAACTTGACTCGTAACTGGAATGAGTTTCATTTGAGGTTACATACGCCTCAGTTTTTCGAATGAAAAACATTCCATTTACCATTCAAGCTATCAATGATTAGACTTCGAACGGAACTATTCAGTAATATTCATGTTTTTATACAACCTTCCTTTGCATATAATCTATGAATGAATGTTAATGAAGCGATTCCCGTTAGCAGGAAACTCGGACTTGTGTAGTCTCGGCGTGAAAGTCGACGCCGTGTGTAATATTTTTATATTAAAGGATCACCAAACAATGCTTCCATAGTTTAAATGCTAGAAGTATCATGATACACCATTTGTTATTTCTAAGGCATAACTATAAGTTTCCGGAATGATTAGTGCGAACGAAGTGTGAGTGAACAAATGGAGACAAAATAAATAACCGTTTGAATACCATGTATAGTTACAATGTTGGTATGTTTGACCACTGTGAGTGATATTATGGATCTCATTCCTTTCAAATTCGGTTTTATTTCGAGACTCAGTAACGCTGGTTCAGGACACGCATTTTGTCTCCAGTTGTGTGTATACTCAGTGTGTCAACACTCTATAAATTAATAAACAGTAACAAACTATTCTTTAGTTTTCTTTTTATATCCTTTGGGTTTTCGGTAGGTCCCATTTGTTCTATGGAACATGACGTAATAGAACAAATTGAGAAAATATTGTCCCTATTTGTACTATAGAACAGTTTGTATTTTTTGTCTCAAATTGTTCCATAGAACAAACTAAGTATATGAACTTCTGGAAGTTGATATGTAAGAAGAATTGTTTTTAGTTTGTAGTTACAGAAACACGTATTGTTAAACTGCTGTTTTGCTTTTATTTTACAAAATAGAAATATTATGTAGCGAGTAGTTTCAATTTTTTGATAGTGAACTGTACCTGGTATTAACGTCGGTGATTAATGTCATTCACGTCTTATATATCTCATCATGGAAGAATTTGGGAAAAGTGATTCCCATTTAGTTCTGTGCATTCACAGATAAATAAAAACAGGAGCAAAAGCTAGTATGTAGTTCTATAGTACAAATAGGGACAATATTTTCTCAATTTGTTCTATTACATCATGTTCCATAGAACAAATGGGACCTACCGTGGGTTTTCAATATAATATCCCGTACCCTAAAGAAACACCTGACACGATTAGATCGTAGTTCAGACAAGATGGCTCAATAGTCTGGCCACGCTAACTCAGCATTAGTAAAAAAAAAATGGAATTTGAAAATATATAGACGGCAACATAGCCTGTATTTGATATAGTTTTTTCATGGTATGGAGATAGAGCATAGGTATGGCATAATTTATTATGCAAATATCAAAAGGCAAAATAGGTATCACAAAAATCATTAGATCTACTTACACGTCAACTTTTCGATATCTTGTATGACGACATCGTGCTTCACATCTTGGAATTTACATATCATATAATAACTCCCGCACTCTTATAGGTTTAACTATTTATTTCTACTTTATTTTGTAAAAACAACCGGTAGGTCCCATTTGTTCTATGGAACATGACGTAATAGAACAAATTGAGAAAATATTGTCCCTATTTGTACTATAGAACTACATACTAGCTTTTGCTCCTGTTTTTATTTGTCTGTCAATGCACAGAACTAAATGGGAATCGCTTTTCCCAAATTCTTCCATGATGAGATTATATGACGTGAATGACATTAATGACTGACGTTAATACCAGGTACAGTTCACTATCAAAAAATTGAAACTACGCGCTACATAATATTTTTATTTTGAAAAATAAAGCAAAAAAGCAGTTAAACAATACGTGTTTCTGTAACTACAAACTAAAAACAATTCTTCTTACCGCTAATATATTCTTATATTAAACAGTCCGCGATAAAAACAAACTAAAACCATTCCTTCTTTTAACTAAAACATTCTTATATTAAATAGTCCCCGGAAACTACTTGTTTTGTAGAAAGAGTTCTCCAGCACAAAATTTACAATATAAATCATACATTTCGATGGGTTCGATGAAATAAATATTATTTACATAATTAACTCATCATAGAAATCTTCATACTTCCGACACATTTCAGTTTCCGGTAATTTATACATCGCCATAATGACATTCCTCTAGTCTATTTGTCTGTAGGTAATATTCTTTATCACCATGCTGTAAAACTTTTCCACGACCCCGTTGCAGAAAATTCAAACTATCAAAATTTACGTTTATTTCCATTACGATTAGCAAAGTTCCAATCCAATCATTGTAGACAAACAACAATAAAGAAGTGAGTACCCTGCGACTGCAGCTCTCCCAAAATCCGTTAAAATTTCTGTCGGTGAGTAACCATCTAATCATCAATTTCCCTAAGACAAGTGGTAGCAAATCATTCTCGAGTGGCCAGTTTACATAATTATCAACTTCAAGAAGTTTATATACTTAGTTTGTTCTATGGAACAATTTGAGACAAAAAGTACAAACTTACAGTGTAAGCAATCTGACTGCTCAAGTACCATGAAAGTAACTGATGTAAAAGTATATCACAAAAGTTTTTGCGGTTGCCCATTTATTCCATTGCAGAGTTAGCGTGACCAGACTAGCTTATGATCCCTATCAACGAATGTTTCTAAAAGATTGTTTTCTTAGCGTGTCGATGGCAATCTAGACTGAAGCTGTGGCGAGACAGTGCTTCCTTACCCAAACTTAGTTCCACCAGCTGAAGATCGCACCTGGACATGAGTTGCCTTGGGTAACCTGGAAGTCTTTAAACAGAGTAGACCCAGGTTGGCCGAAGCAAGCAAAATCTGTTCAGGCGGGAGATTCATAGACGACTCCGACTTGGAGAGTAAATTTGGTGCTGTTCCACGTGTCCTGTGTGTCCTGTCAGATGCACGTTACAGGTAGGTTAGGTACTGATGGACGCTAAAAGCCTAAAAACAGGAAAATTATATTCTAAACTATCTTTTGCCAGCAGCTTCGCCCGCGTGGATGTCAAATAATGGGTAAAAAATAAAAGTTTAAGATTTAAGACAAAAAAGTCAGACGAATTAAAAATCCGGAGTCACATGTCATTGTAATTTGTTCGATTTATGCCCTAAAATGTGTGACTCCAGATTTTTTATTCCTTTGCCTGTGATGTCCTGTATACAGACTTTAGTATCGTAGTTGGATTTTAGTTTTATTATTTTTATTTAAATCAAAATTATTTTAGGGTTATTAAATACATATTTTTTTTAAATGTGCTTATTAAGCCATTTCATTTGATACCCAACATGGAATCATTTTTTTTTAGTTCGTGACTATGGCATCTAGAGGGTGCCATATTCAATATAATATGACGTCACATAGCCTATAACCAGATCAAGACGCTTCCAATGATACCTCATTTGTAAAATTATGATTAGTATTTTAAAAGTTATGAGGGAACAGATAAATATACATACATACTGGTCAAAATCATAATCCTCCATTTTGCTTCGCCGTAGTTGGGTAAAAATAATTCTATGGCCAGGGAAAAAAATAAAACACATTACATTTTACACTTTATTTAACATTGTCATATAACTTACAGTAATTAACAATATTTTTTTTTCACATAATTGTTATTAGCCCTTGCGGGCTATGTAGAGAACACCTAGACTAAGTCGCAACATTCGAGAAAAACACCGATTTAAACAGCATAACGAGGAAAGGTACGTAGGTATCTAATACTGAGAGTAGTAACACCAAAGGTTCATTTGCACCGTAAAAGTATACAGGAATAAAGGGAAACGCAACTTAGCTATAATGTGCTATAGGTACACAATAAACATGCTATGCCTACTTTAAAAGTTCATGAAATTCTACGAAGAAAATTAATGTTTTCTACTTTATGTCCGGTTTACGGTTTTTTGTTAATTATGCTAAAATGTATTAAGTATACAATTTGGAAAAACAGAGCGTTTAATATTACAGATGCAAACTACCCTTATATTTTAATCTTATAACGACAAATAATATAGACATCAAAAAGATTGTAACTAGTGAGTAGGTTCACATTACATCGATTAAAATCGATTAACAAATATAAAAAAAAAAAAGATAAAATCGATTAATCGATTGGTATGGGTTACAATTATCTTGGACTGATGATTTCATTGAAACAAATATTGATTTTTTTTTCCGCCAGAATTTTACCAAATATCGCGTAGAAACTTTTTTATGGACAAAGGAATCTCAGAACAATTTATAAAAAAGTCTACTCACAATTTTTGAAAAGATTAACAGGTGAAAAGGCTATGATTAACTATCTAGATTATTCTAGAGTATAAATTACTAGCAAGGTGATGAACTGTGGGTAGGTACCAATCCGATTGATTTACCTACAGGTAAAATACGCGGTGTTTAAAAATTACATTGATAAAAACTTTAGCAGAATATATGGAAATAGTTCACTCTTTACCTACATCGACAAACTATACAGAGTAAAAAACTAACCCCTAATCCGGGAAAAACAAATTGTATAAAAAACATGGCATTTTTTTTAATAGTAAGGTACTAATGTTAATTTGGATGCTTCTATGTTTACGCCATCTAAATGTCCACTTCCGCAAAGAAAAGCAGGCCGATTTTAGGACTTTCGAAGTTTTTTCGCATGTTTTAACAAAACTTGCGGATCGTAATCTATCGCCAGTAATTAAATCATCGACAAAGAAATCTTCGTTTACGACCTTATCTTCTGTTTCTTGTGCAAGTTGACGTAAACAACGTAGGTATATTAAGGTATGGGGAGCCGACGCGGTTCCGTACGTAACCGTGTTGAGTCGGTTTATATTACGGTATAGATTATGTTTAAAAGGCCAAGTTATCCACACATATTAGGGACGAGGACGGACCGTACTCCGTCAGGCACTCAAAACAATATCGGTGTACATTTTAATGAACTCGTTCACACACGTCCGTGTCCGGGCCGGCGACGGAACTTCAGTGCCTGCCCTGTGTGTGACACGGCCGTGTCACATCCCGCGCACGGCCCTGATATGTGTGGATAGACCTTAATTGTACACCAAAATAGGTGGGTACATAATTAATAATAGTTATTTTCGTGTCGTGCATATTAATTGGTGCCATAAAAGTGCTCGAGAATATAACCACCACTAAGACTGCATTATGCATTGAAAAAAAAAAGAGATTTTTTATTTAATTTAAGGATCTTCGCAATGCGTAGCCACGACCACGACTTGTCGCACGACTGGCTGCAATTTTGAACAAAAGTGGTCGGAAGACTGGTAGTGCGACCGAATTTCACCTTGGTCGGAATTTCGGCGGCCAAGATTGTGGCAGGCCATGCGACATTTCGTGGTCGTCGACTTCAGTGCGCAATATCCCTTATACTGTACTATCGAGTGAACTATAACATTTCTAAAGCTTTCATCTAAACTCTTAATTACAATTGTTGCTGGCAAGCTGTCACCCTGACAGTTAAAATGACAATTGAGTGGCCATCAAAGGATAAGCCTTGTGTTCTTAAATTACCCTAGGGCCTAGGGCCCGATTAAGTCTTGCTGTGGCAATCTAGCTTGTTACGTTGCTACCTACCGTATTAATATCGTTATCAGTGCTAGTATTAAATTACTTTTATTCAAGTACAGTCCTAAAGTTTTGAAAGTGTGTCAATTTTATTTGATGTGCGTTATTCAGAATAATATTATTTTAATACAGGATGTATTTTAACTTCTGGACAAATTCAAGAAATAGAGTAAGTTATTTTAAACTTATTTCAAATTTCAAAGCAAAATTAAATCTTAAAAAAAATAATTGCACCAATTAATGTATCGAACATGTAAACAAACACGAGTTTTAGTAAAAACAATTGTAATGCCTACACATAAGATTCAGTTTGCGCTACAACTTCATATTTTGATGACTTTTTCAACAGTACTAGTCAGTCTAAAATCAAGTTTATTTCCACTTTCATAAAGTTTATGTTTGTTTAAGTGGAAATAACATCAATTGGAAACAAGGTAAATATACCTTAGTTAGGTACAGTCGGTGCTACAGATATTCGTTTGCTACGCGCCGTGCTATGGCGTAGCTAGCTAAGTGTAGAACTGACCTAGCTACGTCGTAGCATATTAATTTTGATTTTGATTCACTTTAGAAAAGCGATTTTTAGTAGGTAATTAGATAACACAAGTTCAAAGACCATCTTTCATTGCCCGTTGTTAAAACACATCCTGTTTAGTTCAGCAGGTGAAGTTTAAACGTGTTTACATTATAATAAGTTTTTTCCATTAAAACCAGTGTGTGATGCAAAATTACCGTTTTAAGAAAACCTATTAGGTGCACAAGATAATCTTGCAAATTCTACGTACCTACTGATATGAATAAAGCTTCTGCAACTACACAAACATATTTATCATACGATTTAGCTTTAATATACGAAATTTATATAACATAATGAAACGTGGCAGCATTATAATATCATATAAATAGGTTTAAAAATACATGTTCTATAATGGTCCTCTACTATTTACATATAATTAATACGTGAATTTAAATAACGTTTATTTTTATACTCATTTCGTTTCAGATGTTGCTATATTTAATAATATTTTATTTTTTTAATTGAGTCTAAGTAGTCTAGGTTTACATACCTAGGTATAGGCATTTTTAAACATTTAAATATAGCGTTACATTCGATTGTTTTATCCATGTTCAAAACATTATTTGAAATCGGATATTTATACAATTATTATTAATCTTACTATCTATTTAATTGAATTCAACATCAAATTGACATTTATAATTGATGCGTTCTTTAATCATTTAGAACAGTTTTTTTTTTAGTTGGTTAGTTAAGTTAGAGCAATTTTGGAACCAAAAACATTGTAAAGCAAGCAGAGCCCACTGCATTCAAAAGTCATTTGCTGAATCAAGCTTTTCTTCTCATGCATAGCTTAAATATGAAAGCACAATCTATCAAGTACTGTGACGTTTTAATAAACTAGCACTTTCTTTTAACAAGTGATTTGAATGATACATTCCGTTATTTCAAATTAGGAACATCACCAAATTTTTTAACACCAACATTGTCATAAGCGATTCTTATACAGCCTTGTTATTTTACACTGGCAACACACCCAATATTAAGTGAAGCCACATTTAGCGATTATTGTCGAAAGGATATACCAATACATACAACACATAAATATTTTTAATTGACGATCACTAAGTAGGTCTGATACATATTATGTTATCATTATTTTGGAATGAGAAGCAACGTTGGTCATAAATAGGATACGCCATTGCAATAACACTATGATAATTAATAAAGTATAGGGACGAATTATGTATACATTTTACGTATGACTGTTTGGAATAACTTTAAAATCATAATTTTATCACATCGATATTTTCTTCATTGAATAATGTTGATGTGAAATCATGAACATTTACAATTTAAATGATAAATACCAATATTTGCTGACTTTAGGCGGTAGATATCTACACGTCAGAGATTCATGTTATCTATTATTCGAAGAATAGAGTTGTAGTGAGTCAAATTCAGCTTGTATGACAGCGGTAGGGCGTCATAAATACAAACGTTTCTTAAAGATAAGCTGGAGAGCGGGGACTTGTCACATTAAGAATGAGTTGAAAGCATTTTTACGTCCAAAATCCCTTCTAATAGACTACATTATTATACTATCCGCATATTCTAAAATTATGACTTATTTAAACACTGACTAGGCATATATGGTAGGTTTTTGTCACGACCATTATTTTGAGCGATGTTAAGGCTCTTTTTGGTCTAAATTAAGTTGTACACGAGTAAATTACACATTATGCTATGATGACCAGAAAGAAATATTGATACGCTATATTTCATGAGCTAGTAAGTAATTTGGAACTTATATGTTGATTATTTACTGTCTAGTAACAGTCCAGTTATCCTTCGGTTTGGTTATGAGTAACATACATAGTGGAAGAAAAAATCTAACCTTAAAAATCAGCTAATTATCTTTTGGTTAAAGTTTTTTTCTTATAATAGACACACACACGTTAACTTTATAATATTACTGCTAAATAGATCACAGAATTGGAAAGGGAGAGTGCTTTAATAAGTATGTAAGGAAGAGAGATGCTGAGGTATTTGGATCATCATGGAAAACTGGTTTTTGGAAGATGAATGATTTCAGCCACGGGGTAGATTCTAACAACTAACAAGAGTAAGGCTTTAAGCTAGTTCATATATTATATTTAGGTTATACATTACTCGGGGTACGTACATTTAATTTAATTAGGATATATTTATTTAGGCATTCACTATTCGGAAAGTCTATATACAATATTCTATATAAAATAAATAGTACGTAGGAATATGTGTAAACATAAGTGGAAACACAGAAGTTTGAAACTTAAGTTCAAGTACTATTTACATAAAAATAACTACAGTTTTTGCTACTTTTTTGAATAGCTGTAGTAAAAGTACAAAATGTAATCAAAAATAAATTTTTCTCACATAACTATTGTAGTAATTCGTCAAACATCGATGTTCTGTGATAAAAATATAATTTACAAAATTATGTTCACACTATAACTAATAATTTAGACTAAAATACACATTATTCTGAAAAGTGACTAAGTCCTTTTGGTTTTAAACATAATATCACAAACAAAAACATCTTAACATTACGATATTCGCGACTAGATACGTTTTCAAAATGTAATTTCACTAAAACTATGCAAATATTCATAAGATATTTATACATTAAAGCGAATTATTCTTTTTTGCTTGAAGTCACATATACATAGACAATACGCCAACAAAATAAACAGGTTATAGTTACAATATCTACAGAAACTTAGTTTAGAAAGGTAGACAAAAGGATTCGTATTCGCTACGAATTTTTTAAATCTCTTGAACCGGGAATTTTGCAACGGGCGGTGTTAATATAGGGGTTTTACTGTGAATTTTGATCCATTAATAAATTTATCTAGTAGGTACTTACGTATAGTACAGAGATTCTACCTTTCATTAGCTAAGATCCCACTTTTTAGGAGATTCTCACGAGTACTTTGGTTGGAGAACAGCAATTTGTGCGTAAGCAACCCCAGTGCTCCACAAAGCTATTTACAACAAGGTAAGATCTACCTCATATTCAACGTTTCTTGTCCATTTTAAAGCAACATTAGGCAGCCATTTTACCTCAACCATCATTTGCTGACGACTTTCAATTCATCTACACAAATGGTAAAAAAGTACCTACTGCCGAATATTGCTTAAAATCGCCATATACATAATTAAATTTTACAATTCTTTGCTAACAATTGAGGCATGCAATAACTAATATATCCACTCGACCCATACTACTTAACCGCTTAATATTATTAATAAATCAACACTAGCATTTCTATTGTGGAAGTGTGTAGAAATACCATATTAATTTGGACCGCTATAGTCCTTCACGGTAAAGTTAAAATTACTTATAAAAGATATACTGAAACTAACATCGATGCTTCTTTATTCATAAGACAATAGCGTTTTTACAAAACTTAGCTAGTGTTTGTAATATTTTAAATAATGTTTGTTTTGTTATTAATAAACAATATAGTTTAGTTATTAACAAAAAGGCCGGCAATTGATTCAAGTTTAAACTATAAAGTAAATAAATTTTTTGTACAATTTATAAGTAGCTATTAAATGATGAAAAATAAAAAATAGTTAACTTGTAAACTCCTGATATATAGGTACTATAGACTGAAGTATTAATGACTTCTTTAATAATAAATATAAATCTTAATAACGAATCTTTAACTAATCATTGGAATGTGCTGTAAATGGCTTATGTATACATAGAAGAAACGGTTGAAAAGTGCATTTAAAATACACAAGTCCTATCCATATTTTCCTTACGTCTGTTCCAAACACAAAAAAACATCCGTCACATTTGACAGTTGACAGCCAAGCGTCCAACTAATCAAAACAAAAAGTGTTACTAGTGTGAATAATTAATAGGTAGAGATGCAGTCCGGGTGGGTGTAGTATCCGAAGACGTTGAGTTCGTAGAGACTGGCGAGGGTTATGAAGAGGATGTACCATATCATCAGTACTGCGCCGTACTTGCGGTCCAGTTTCCAGCCGTTAGCGTGTGTGGCGACGACCAGGAAGATTACCGTGGAGAATAATGAGAGCGTTGAGTAGATTAGACCTGGAAATAAAACATTTGTTTTTTAACTAAAGTTCTACTTACGGAACTTTACATACACAACATCACGCCAGTATTCCCCGAAGGTTTAGTCAGAGGTGTACCTATAGGACATCCACATTTCACCAGTTATGTTTAAGACCAGGCACTCCAAAGTCAATTTCCGCGCAAACTCCACCCCCATGACTACTGTCAAAAACTGAAAGAATGATGCAAAGACTTCAAAACGCCTGTGCACGCTTCTGTTTTAAAGTTCTCTTTAGGGGACACGTTATACCTCTATAATGAGCACAACATTTTAAAAATGAAATCTAGACGTAAACTTCACTTTGCGGGTCTACTCTTTGGTGTTATTAAGTCTCATTCCCCATCTTATTTGTATGACAAACTATCGTGGACGAGAAGACACAGAATCGGTGAGGGCAGAAAATGTTCTCAACAGCTTTCCATCCCACAGCATAAGTCGGCAGCATTTAGAGGCAGTTTTCGCTACGCAGCTACCAAATGTTGAAATAATATCCCTCCCCCAATAAAGTATAGTACAAGTTACTCGACTTTCAAATTTAAATTAAGAGAATTTTTATTAAACCATCAAAAGGAGGCTGAAAATGTTCGAGCCGACATATCTGCCATATAACAATTTATTCTGTCTGCATTTAAGAACGGTGCGTGTAATTAAACTTATCCAGAGTGCCAGTGTTCGTTTTGAGCTACGTATGGTATTCCGAAATACCGCTCACCGAAAGGACGGTTTTCCGATAACACTCTACTCCGACGGTTAGTTGAACGAAAAAATAATTGGCCGATGAAAAGTTTCGCCGAAAATATTATTTATCGACGGTTGGTAGTCCGAATGAATCCTTCACCGATGTAACGGTTCACCGAAAACACTCTTCAACGACGATTGGTTAAACGAAAGGGGATCTGGCGCTCGGCGGCCGCTGCCGCTGCACGCTCGCTTCGCTCGCTCGCCTTCGCGCGTTAATGGTCACTGTTCTAACCTAACCTAACCCAAATGATGACGTTTCTAAATTATATTAAACGTGTGAAACGAAATTATGCGAAATTAAGCTTTGCCTAGCCGCCGAGCGCCAGATCCCCTTTCGTTTAACCAATCGTCGTTGAAGAGTGTTTTCGGTGAACCGTTACATCGGTGAAGGATTCATTCGGACTACCAACTGTCGATAAATAATATTTTCGGCGAAACGTTTCATCGTCCAATTATTTTTTCGTTCAACTAACCGTCGGAGTAGAGTGTTATCGGAAAACCGTCCTTTCGGTGAGCGGTATTTCGGAATGCCATACGTAGCTGGTTCGTTTTAGTGTTAATTCCCACTAAGAAGTCCGGTCGACGCCATAACGTCAACGCTATTTAAGAACCAGATATAAGAACCGCATCAAAATCCGTTCCATTTCGAAGTTTTAGAAGAACAACGCAGTAATACGATTTTTCCTTGAAGGTACCTACCTACTTTCTTTCTATAAAAAGATAATAGATTTATTATTTGTAGTTATTATGATTCACAGCCCAACAAATACACTCATGTACTACAGTATATTCTTTAAATTACCCTATCTTTTATTACATTATTTATTCTGATATCTAATTTATTAAACCGGACACACACTTCCCTGTTTATTATTCTAGCGTATGGCACTCGCGGGTTGCAGCTGAAAATCAGCGTCAGGTGGCACACTTTGTATTGTCATCTGACAATATGCTGAGCTGAGGAGTGAGGCCCTTTTGGCATTTACAATCATTGTTTTCTGTTTTTTATAGTTATAAGGTGTATTGTCTTTGCTGTAATGCCAATAAATACATATTTCTTTCTTTCTTTCATGCACCCCACCACTCCACTATGTGCTAAACGCTAACATGTCAGTAATAAAGTTGAATATCGTGTGCGGTCTTTGGTCGTGTCCAAGCACGGAACTAAATTTCGCTCGTTTAAAGTCTCAATTCTTATTTCGTTTATAACTAAATTTTGTTAATATCTTATATTTGGATAGTATACTATATTTCCTTACTGTCAATAATTATTTTAGACATAAAAGCCGAGTAATCTTGTTTTTGTTTCCAATAATCTTTAAAAAAGACATGATTTTCGAGAAAAAAATGGACCGAGCGAAACTGTTCCCATTACGTAACTGTCTTATAATTGGAAAGAAATAGATCCAATAAATCATTATACTAATGTACACACTAAAGTGCCATTTTAATTTTATGCGTGACTTTTTCAGAATATTAATGCTGTAATACCTAGGGGGCGAGCCTATTGCCATCAACCGGGCACAAATCCAAACTCCGGGCTACTTACAAATTTGGACATTACAAATATGTATTTTATCATATTGTCTAAGTAAATAAAATGTTTAAATAGTTAAAAACAAACAAAAGTAAGACTATGCTACGTACGGCGCGGCTGTAAAATTAATACCTTTTATACAATAATACCCAAACAATTTTTTTAAGCTGCTCTGCAAATACATTATAACCCCAAAATAATTTAAATAAAAAGTAAGTTCAAAAACTAAAACCCGACTACTGAAAAATCATACTCTAAAAAGTATGAAACAAGAATATATTTCAGACAGAAATCAAGACATAGGTACTAAAATGGTCAAGGTAAAGCCGTGGTCGCATGCCTGTACACCTCTGTCACACCAAAATTATAATGGCATGCGACCACGGTGGAGCGGCGGGCGAAGCATGATTTTTCAGTAGTCGGGTTTTAGTTTTTGAACTTACTTTTTTTATTATCTTACCTTTATGGTAAACGTTGACATGCGAGCCCGGGTGGATGATGGCCGTCTGGATGAACCACGGCAGACCGAGGCACACCAGGATATCGAACACGTTGGAACCAACAGCGTTGGAAACTGCCATGTCACCGTAACTGTGGAAAATGTTTGAAAGTTATTAAAAGAAGAATAACTAAGAACCATGTTTGGTTTGGCTTCATCCGAGCTGCATGAGATTAGTGCATGGCGCGGCGTGCAGGTACGCTAGTCAGAAAAGCTGGTAGCGTGGCTGATTGACTAAGATGCGCCGAATGAACATACGTTTTGGTACTGATGGAGGGACTTCAATGGTTTAATACATTTCAGTATCATGAGTTATGGGCAAGTAGCTTGAGCATGAGTACGCACGGTCGACTAACTAAACTCGTATCCACTAGGTAGTGATGGATTAATTACCTTTCGCATTCATTGTTAGCATGCGAATGGTCATTTAGCATTTAGCAAATGAAATGTAGCTGCGAAATTCTGTGAAGTGCGAAGTGAATTTCTCGCTTCGTACTTTATATACTTTACTTTAATATATTTAATTATGTGATCAATTTTAATCACATTAAATATGCAATTTTACTAGCACAAATAAAACATTATCGGCAAGTAAACTAAACGCACGCTAGGAAACGTCCTAAGGCGAATGCGCTTTTTAATTCGCATATTAACAAAATTCACATTGTTATCAATCATCGTCATATTAGCAAAAACCATAGCAATAACAATTAGCATGCTAAGTCTCAGGAATTTCCACGCTAGTGAAATGTATGCGAAATCGCATTAATTGACATTACTGCCACTAGGCAACATTTGGCGTGCTGCATGTTGCACAACATATTGAAAGTTAGCGCGGAACTTTTGTTTACGCATGATCAATCGTAGACAACATGTCGCCAGAGGAACTAGGGTTGATTTCAGCGGCGGTGGTTATAGTTTTATCGAAAAATGCATCAAAAAGAAGTAGCAGCAGCAGTCGTAAATATTCATGCAGCAGTCGTTAATGAACTGTACTAAAACGTAACGTGGTGTAACGAACGAGTGCTCAAATTAAATGTAATTTGAGCACTCGTTCGTTACACCACGTTACGGAAATTTCTGCGCGTCACGTCTCCCCTCGACAACATTTGATGGTCAACTGCATGTTGCACGGAAACAAACAACAAGCCACGTGTCATATTGCGCGCCAGTTGGTAACGTCGCGCGCTGTTGTGCAACGTTACCGAACATTTTGAGCGTCACGTGTTGCGCGTCAATTGTTGCCTAGTGGATACGAGGCTTTATTCGTACATAGAGCCTTATATTATACGATGCAAATGGAGACGTCAAAAAACGTAACGCGTTCAATGTGATAAGGTGCAAAAGTGATCAGCGTTTTACGTAAGGTGATCGTTCCATATGACTAGGCCTTCTCGTCACAAAGATGTTTGAGTCGTGAAATTTTTATATATCTTTAGAGGTGTGAGGAACAGCGTGTAAAGTTCACTCGTTCTCTATAGAACGGCAACTGCCCAACGATTGATGTCGGGGAAGTTATATATATATATTAGGTTGGTGCATAAATTCTTGGACACTCAAACACATTTATTAAAAATAATTTTATCAATTATTCAAGAAATATTAATCCACAATATAATGACCGTCATGTTCAACGACATGTAACCATCTCTCTGGCAAAGACATTATGCCGTATTCCCAAAAAGCAGGAGGCTGGTGGTCAAAAAACTCGGCGATATGGTCTTGGAGTTGTTCATATTTTTCAAACTTCTTCTTTCTTAGACGTAACTTTAGAGCCCGAAACAGACAATAGTCCGACGGCGCAATATCAGGACTGTATCGCGGGTGAGGTACCACTGTCCAGTTCAGCTTTTCCAGAATGTGGCGGACAGACTTCGCAGTTTGTGGTCGAGCGTTGTCCTAAAGAAGTGATACAGACAGCCTTTTGGACGCTTAGTCGCTATTTCGGAGGCTAACTTTTGCAGTTACTCTCCGTAAATAGTAGCGTTAATAATTTGCTTCTCGTCCAACAGTTCCCAATAGAGAATGCCCTGCACATCCCCGAAAACTGATAATATTATCTTTCGTCCATGACGATCTGGCTTTGGTTCCGTTGGTGCCCTTTCTCCGCATGGAGCCCAATAGGCCTGCCGCGTTTTTTCGTTGTAGTGAACCCAGGATTCGTCGACAGTGACAATGGACCTGAGAAAGTCTTGTCTGTGTGGTTGCAGAAGAAGACTTTCGCATATGGTCACGCGAGCTGCGCGCTCGCTGTCTGTCAAAGCGTGGGGTATCCACCGACTCATTATTTTGTGGTAGCCCATTGCATGCAGGTGCCGAATTATAGTGGAATGGTCGTACCCAAGTTCCTTCTCCAAGTCCCTGGTAGTCGCATCCGGATGTCTTTCCAAATGTGAGCGTAGAAGGTCTTCGTCAAAGACAACTGGCCGACCGGACCGAGGTTTGTCTTCACAACTCGTATCCCCCTTATCGAAAGACTTAAACCAATAACTCACTGTGGAATGAGCAATAGTGCCTTGTCCAAACGCATTGTTAATTTTCTCGGCCTTTTGCCTTGCACTCGTTCCTAGATTATGCTCGTAAAGCATGATCGCTCGTAGTTGACGCGATTCCATTTTGAACTAAAGTGAACAACTCGGAACGCGCGCGCCTTTTTATACCCCTTGGCGTAAAGCTCCTAGAACATTCTGTAGAATAATAGATTATTCTAGCATATAATCGAATTAAACCTAGAAAAATTTTAATGAAATCCAAGTGTCCAAGAATTTATGCACCAACCTAATATATGCTGTTCGCGCGGTAAACTCTAATTGCGCGATGCGGGATTTGTGTGACGTCAAATGTTTGATGCGCAGTTCGTATGTGGCGATGTAGATGCTCAAAATTCTAAGTCATCATCAAAGGATATCCACATATCCTTTGATGACTTAGAATTTTGAGGTGTTCTTACCCCTCCTTGATGACAGCGAGTGAAGAGAGCGCATCAGGTACAGACACGCCGGCCGCCACGAACGTCAGGCCCATCACTGTGTCCGGGATGCCCAGCGTGTAGCCTGTGGGAAAAGAATTAGGGTCAGTCGAATTTTAGAGAAGCGTCTATAAAGAAACGTTTAAAAAGTAAATCGTAAGTTTTTCCGCAGCAGATCATGCTTGACTGTTGCCGTAGTCAATCCACCTTTACAATATTTAACTTACTTTTGAATTTTAGACCTCGGTACACGGGTTTAAGTTGTCCTCTGCGATATCACGACCTACTACACAATACGGATGATGACTTAATTTTTTTTTTCCGTCAGGTAGATTATCAAAAAATATTGGACACGTATTTTTATTTTTTTACGTGATCAAAAGATTACGGCGATACGTTGGGTTAAAATGTGCCATGACGTCACGAATATGTAGATTTTATACTTACTTGTGACGTAGCGTCCCCCACACCCCAAATTTAATGCGTTTTATCTAAGTAATTTTTTTTTAATATGATAAAGCAAAACATACGTGTTTAATACTTTTTAGTCTGACGGACTAGAAATAGGATTTCTTTTTTTTGACTCAGGCATCATCCCTATTATCTGCGTATCTGATAAAATAATAGTCAAACGTTTTGATCTAAATTTTTTCATCATTTCAAAAATACTGTGAGTTTAAAATGTAGTCTAACTTGTGAAGTTGTGACAGGCTTATTAAGTGAAAGACAAAGAAATAGTGCATTACCGATTATAAACATTAAATTAAAAAACTGACTCACCAATAATAGTGATCATCCAGACCATGAAGTAGGAGTAGAACGAGATCCACAGCATGCTGATCATGAAGGTGACGGGATACCAGCGGCCGCGACAGTCCGGCATCGTGTGGCGACACGACCAGTGGATCGGGAACACCAGGTACCACCACGCCAGCTGCAGGTGGTCTACGGACATGAACATGGTCAGAATTTAGCATCAGTCTAGGTTCAAACGGAGTCAATGAGCATGAATCCTATCAAAATAATGTGTTACTTACATCTGCTTTTGTGCAATTTACTGCGATACTGAATCTGTTTACTTAAGCGTGGTATAATGACCGCATCTGCGTCTATCGTGACGAAGCTACGCACAGTGATACGATACACGCAGATGTGAGCAACCATTATTGGCTATCGTTACAATAGTTCGGACTGTGTAGCATTTATCGCCCGGGTCCATCAAATAGTTTATAGCGTGCTAATTAGCATGGCGCGTGGTCGGACTACCGTTGTTCATTTTGACAGTTATCTCCGGCCTGCGTAGATGCTTTGTCAAAATAGTGGAGAGCCGTAATTTGATAAAATATAACACCGCATTACCGCGATACCTTTTTAGAGAGCAAAACATACGAAGTTTCGCCACGATAGACCCAGATGCGGCCGCAGCTTAAGAGGTATAGGGCAGAAACGAACTCAGTGACGTCGGGGTGTAATGGATAACACTGATAAAATATATTTTTTCTGTAAGTAGGTTAGTACAAAGACTTTAACACGTCAATCATATTTTCTAAACTAGATGAGGTCGGCGTTTCCTATCTGACTACTGTGAGAAGAAAGGTCGAAACAAACTCAGAGGTCACAGTCTCTTTTAAAGTCCAGACATAATCTTGGTAAGATCATGTGAAGACCATGTTGATTAGTGTCTGAAATGATTTTTTGAGGAAATAACCACACAGATTGAGTGGACCTGTCCAGTTAGTGGATGCATTTGTCGGTAATCGTTCAGTTCAACTGAGAACTTAAGGAGCTCAACGATTCGACGAACAATACCAAAGAAAGGACATTTGGGTAGGCCGCAAAAATTACTTAAACTGTCAGACCATAATTAGAACTAACTGAGAAAAAAAAAAAACAATGACCCACATAGTCCTCACATTTACAATGATTAAAATGTTCGTTTTACGTTCATACATCCACTGCTTGACTACTGTAGATAAGAACATATATATCTCATAGTGATTCAAACTGGAATTTGAAGAGCTACGCTGCGGTCCTTTACGGATTTCTTGATTATCCTATAATTTTCGTTCTTCGATCTTAGAATACGATCGGGAGAAATCGGAGAGATCGGGGGCTTGTGGCTAAGCAATAACAGCCGCACGGGTCAATGTATCAGGTTAAGCTAGGCTTACTGCGGCTGGTCCGTGAATGGGTAACCATCTTTACATATCAAGAACCCTCCGTGCCTCGGAAAGCACGTTAAGCCGTTGGTCCCGGCTGTCATTTATAGATCTTACGGGTCGTCAAAAGCCCGAAATTCCGACAACCAGTCTTACCAAGGGGTACCGTATTATCCAGTTACTGGGTTGTGGAGATCCGATGGGCAGTCTCTTCATGTAAAATACTGGTATTCAGCTGCATCCGGTTAAAGTAAAAAGGCTAGGTAGATGATGACTATCGGGAGAAATGAACAAGACAGTCTTTAAAAAAAAACTTACTGGCTCCGATGGGTTTGACGAGAGGGTCAATAGCAGTCTCTGGGTTGTACTCTTTGGCCTTGTAATACGCAGGAGCCGCTGGCTGGAATATGAAACATTTATCAAAACTAGGAGATTATTGTAGAATTCTTTGGTGGAACCGTTTACCTGAAGGGGTCCACCACACACTAATGTTATTCTATTTTAATCATAATTATTTTATTTTAATCGAAATTTCTTTATTTTAATGCATGATTGAAATTGTATACAATAATTTTAATATGAAATCAAATAAGTATGTCAAATTTTATTTGTTGAATTTATTGTGATTTAATGTTATGCACAATTTTAATCGTTATTTAAATGTCTGGAATGAATTATAGCTTTTTTTTATTTTATTTAGGAGATCTTTACAAAACGTGCAATGCGAAAGAAGGGGACCAATTGCTACATAAGATTTTTTTTTTTATCCCGGTAAACGCAGATCATGAGACGCATGTTATACGAGGGGCTAAAATAACCCATTTTATGGAGGTAGTTTTACTCCCGAGCTTTAGCGAGGGAGTAAATAGAAACCAAGTTATAATGGGTTTTTAGCGCCGTGTTACACTTTACTTTTCACTACTATTGCGAGAAAATAAAATAATCCAATACAATATAAATATTAGGTCATTCATGAAATAAGTGAACAATTTTTACTTATAATAAAACTTTTATTTGTTATTTATGGTAATAGTTAATAGTCTATATATTATTAGTATTCCCCGTTCTTTTTTACAATTTGTTCCCAAATCGCTGGTAACTGCTTCACTCCATTAAAAGTACCTTTTTTGTTTAGGGTTTCTAAAACTTCTTTTATCTTCATATCCACTTCCTCTTTAGACTTGTGCCGTACTCCTGCTAGTTCTCTCTTTAGATGTCCAAAGCAGTTGTAGTCACAAGGCATCATGTCAGGTGAGTAAGGTGGATGCGCTAATTCGACCCAACCCATGTTTTCGATTAACTCCCGGATAATTTGAGACTTATGCGGTCTTGCGTTATCATGTAACAGTATTGGCGTAGACACTTTATTCTGGATAGCCCATTGCGGTATATACTCTTGAAGAAAATCCTTATACCTTTCCGAAGTCATTGTACAATTTTCTTCATATGTCTTCCAAAAAGCAACGCCACGAACATCCATACCAACAATAAGCATAATCTTGCGCTCATGAATGTTTTGCCGTGCAAGAGGTGTAGCTGGCTCACCAGGTTTAACCCAGGATCTCGACTGATGTTTCTGTCGTGGGGTGTAAAATTCGACGTATGATTCATCTAAGCTGATGAGTCTATCCAGCATTCTGTTGTTACGTTTATACCATGCCAAATTAATTTTAGCAACTTCAGCTCTGAATTCTTTTTGAGTTTGGGTTAGTTCCCTGGGGACCCAAGTTGCCGACTTATTCACCAGACATTATCTTCAGTTAAAATGTTATAAACAGTGCTTATTGGAACATCAAATCTTGTGGAAAGGTCCTGAATAGTTACTCTTTTACATTCGAGTAATGTTTTTTCTATTAGACTTTTGGCAACTTCTCTATTGGAAGAAATTGAGCGACCTGATCTTGGTGCATCTTCAGCTGAAATTCTCCCTTCCTTGAAAGATTTCATCCAGTTGTGCACCGCTGTTTTCTTCAGCGCATTCTTACCAACTGCCTTAGTTAACAAGTCCTGGGAATATCCTTCAGAATAATTTAATAATGTACAAAATTTTAGAAAAACACGTTGTTCTTCGACTGTGATCGTTTTTTTAGGTTTTCATTTTAATATATTTAATTAATCTCATGAAATATTATTAAATGAAATCCTTAAACACGGCCCTATTTCAATATGTTGTACTTAGCTTATAACTCACGAGAACCTGCAAGTAAACAAAAAATAAAAATGTTCACATACTTTGTGAATGACCAAATAGTTTATTTAATTTTAAAAAATATACAATTTGTTCAATCGGAATTTTTAAGGAAACTTTTTATCCCGGTATGCGGTAGTACGCTTTCATGGGATAATTTCCGACTTTCACGCGAGCGAAGCCGCGGGAAAAAGCTAGTTTTACATAAGAATAAAAACGTTTTTGTAGGCTCGTTGGTTACAGAAAAAATTAAAAAAAAAAAAAAACTTTTTCCCCTAGAGCAAGATATGCTATTTTTTCCCCGCTCTGGTAACCTACAATGACGAACTTTTTGAGCAAGAGGAGTGAAAAATCTAATAAAGCTTCACAGGCTTTGGCGATAAGTAAACTTTTTCACCTGTGGTGGCTGTTGTGGCTGATCTAGTTGTTGTTGTTGTTGTTGTTGTTGCTGGCCTGTTGTCGACTGTTGCTGTTGTTGTTGTTGTTGCTGCGGTTGCTGCGAGTACTGCTGCCCGGTCACCTGAGCGTTGTAGATTGGGGCCGACATCTACAGGGATATTATTTTGAAAATGAATTATGGCTGATTATGATAACCAACAGATTCACAGAATGTTTCAGATAGAAAACGCATTACAAAAATCATCGACTATAGGAACTTAAGATTTTTGAAGACATGATAATATTTTTCTTGAGTTGATTTAAGAGCGTTTATCCTAAAAGTTGGCGACGCCGCAAATAGCTGTCAAATATTTACCTGTTTTGATCAATTTGGCAATATTACTGTATGGAACAAATATGAAATGTGGTTAACTAGCGAACTAAAATATTGATTATGAAATGCAATAATTAATATTGTAATACCGAATATTTAGTTTTAGATGTAGTAAAAGTATTTGGAAATTTTTCAAATGCTCTTTTTACACCTAAAGCGGTTTCAACATTAAATTCAGTGTTATAATTGCAATTTATAATTAATATACTAGTTCGTTAGTTAGCCACATTTCTTATTTCCATACAGTGATACTGCCAAATTAATGAAAACAGCGAAATATTTGACATCTATTTGCGACGTTGCCAACTTTCACAATATACGCTCTTAATGGAGGTTTGAATTTTATAAGAACGAGGTCAATGGTGCTAATATACATATTATGAAGGTACAGTACCCGGCTGTATTTATGCCACATTGAATTTTAAAAACCATGCGTCAGTCATGTTCGTAAAAAGGCGCTATCAGGTGAGACTAGCCATCTCTTACTAACTGATTATCTTTAAAATCTTATATTTATTGTGTTTATTTTTACATTGTTTTTACAAATATGTAGAATCAACAAGAATAATAATTTATCCAGGATTTTGTAATATCTATATTTAAAAGAGTGTCCTTGGAGTTTCTTGCTCGTTCTTCTCCATAGAGATCTACGTTTTGGAATGGGCACTAGCTTCAACTTTCTGACTAACTGACAGACTTCTTGACAATTCGAACGTGCCTGTAAATCGTTGAATTAATAAATATTTTGAGTTTGAGATTGAGTGGACCTGTCCAGTCAGTGCAAGCATTTGTCAGCTCTGTTATCTCCGTACCGTATCGTCCCAGGCGCGGTTGGGGTCCCAGTCGTGCGCGGGCGCGGCCCAGGCGGGCGTGGGCTCGGCGTTGTAGGCCGCGTTGTCGTACGCGCCGTCCGGGTTGTAGGATGCTGCGGACGAATTATTTTTCGTTACGTTTAGAAGTTAAAATTGAAGATTTATCTTTCGGTAGAGCTAAAAAAAAACTATCTGGTAAACCGAGTCATGAACGGAGTATTATGTAGGTATTTTATTTATTTTTTGAATTCTCACGACAGGCAAGTATAAAGTTGCACAAAATTACAAATCACCAAAAAATATTTAAAATGTGAAATGAAAAATAAATTGGACAGCAAAATTGTTTTAAATTAAAAAAAAAAACAGTCCGGAACATAGTATTATATTATCTGTGGTCCGGAACGGCAGTTAAAATCAAACTTGAACTTTTATTGGATGTTCTGCGAATGATAATAAAACTGTACTGACGGGAGTCTCCCAGCGGCGTCTCCTTGGTCTGTCCGTCCATCTGCGCGTACGTACTGTCGCCTGACGCAGGCGCGGGGGGCTGGCCGCCCGGCGCACTCCTGGGTAGCATTAATAAGGAAATTGTTCAGCAATTTACCTTCATTGACATAATTCTATCAAAATTAAAGTAAATTATAATAGTTATTTATGCAACTGTTGTATAATAAATAAGGGGTATTAAAACACGAATGTGGGTTAAAATATCAAATGAGTGTTTTAATACCTAATTATGTACAGTTGCATACAAGACTTTATCTACACCCATGATATGAATCCTCGATAAAAGGTTCTGAAATCATAGGGTGTTGTACAATAATTTTTCGACTTTTCTGGTAATAATTGGTTCGAAATGTTCTTTGCTGCATTAGAAAGATCTGGTGGTGTGTTATTAAAGCTTGTATCACTCATGTTTGTAAACAACAAAGTAATAAAATTTTTCAATACAATAAATAGTATTGCAAAATTTGATTACTTTGTTGTTTCGAACAAAAATGGCGGCATACGACGTGAATTCGAATAACCTATAAGTTTTGTTTTTTTTTAATTATGCCCTGTGGTAGTGAAACATGCATACATGACAATGTTCTTTTTTTGAAATTCGAGTTGCATAATGAAATTTAGTACAACATTATAACACTCGTTTGGATGATATTATGGTTACTATGACACTGGTTGTTATAATGTTCGCAATAAGCTAACTGTTTCAGAAACTTTTATAGAGGTTTTATAGCATGGGTGTAGATAAAGTAATTAAATGGCGTATTAGCAGGGAATTTACACAGCTTGGAACGCAGTCGGATTCGTGCACACGCCGCGGTAACCGGTTGGCTCCTCTTTTACGCGGACGGCTGCGTTCCGACGGCTCCGGCCGCGTGCGCTCGCTACTGCGGTAGCTCTAGTCATGATAGATTGATAGAGTGCCGTCGCGTCCGTAGCGTAGCCGCTACGACGTACTGAGTGGCGAACCGTTGCAGCCCGGCCCGGTGTAAAACATGTTTAACCGGTTCGTCGTAAATTGCTGTATTTAGAAACATTTAACTATTTTTTTAATAGTTTCACGCTGGGCGCATACTTAGCCAATTGGCGCCCACGCTGGGCTTACCAAGCTGTTTTTTTTTTAGGTAGGGCATCTCGTAGTTGACCTCTGAGATCATGACTACTTAACCGGGCTTTCCTGTGGGTGCCTTAAGCTACTACACTGAAAACCTCCAGCCAGGGGTTATTCAACTATGACATTTAAAACTAGGTGAACGCTCGCTAACGAACCTCGGCTTAGGGCGTCAACCGGAGGGAGGACATCAAGGATGGGACGAGCTGGACCAAACTGTTGCGGCTGTTTCTCTATATTTACACTAGAATAAAAATCAAAGTTGATATTTTAATCACTTCTTTCCTCTTCTTTACCTGTATGTAACCAAGGCCGCTTGTTCTTCCCTTGTAGGCAGTTTGAAAGGCAGCGGAACCGCCATGGCCCAGCGCTCAAGAGTGGAGTTGAATCGCAACGCAACGCAGTAGACTCCGTACATTATCAACATGAAGAGTGCTTCTGGCCTGCAGAAACAAATACGGTTATTAGCACAGAATAGTACGTAAGGCGCACTCCGCATTTTAGCTACAAGTACGCGGTGGATTCGACTTGTCGGGCCAATTCAGTGGGCGTAACGTAGTTAGAAGGTATAAGAGTTACGCGATAGAAAGAGAGGCAACTTTAAGGTGAATATAACTGTAGGTGATTAACGCTGTTCGACCTGAATTGCACTTTATTGTGCCGCAACAAGAGTCAGACCATTTGTAATCAAACCATTTGTATTAATCTGTGATATTAGTTAACGCAACTTCCAAGAGAGCTGAAAGTTTAATACCAGGTTAGGGTTAAACACAAAAAAAGGATTCATTCATGAAATCCCATAATTCTTTGGAGATTTTGAAATTATCGTTCACGAACCAATTTAAGCTGGAATACAGGTTTTCAGCTTTGGGCAGATACTTAGCATAAAGCTTTTTGAACTAGTGAGTCCAAAAGGCTTTATACAAAGTATCATCTTGTTTATCGCAGTGAATTTGAGTCGTATAAACACTTTTGTCACACGTTAAGAAATATTGAAACATTTCAAATCCTCCTTTTTTCGTAAGAAACATACAGAATAGGATAAAATAGAAAATTCTTTATTTTTTACCTACACCATACAAATTACGGTATATTTTGTCTTGAGACCAGACCAAACAACCTTTTGCAGTTTTCTGTGGCATATTAACTTAGACAAGTTAATATCCCATAAAAAACTGCAAGAGGTTAAAAAAACAATAAAAGAACTCACCAAGACACGATAGAATTAGCAATCGTACACAGCATCACGAGAATGGAGATGGCGTAGAAGAAGCAGTCCCTGCAGAGAGGCCACCAGTTTAGATGCGACACTGTGCCCGCGCACAGAGCACACACCGAAATCACGAACATTATGTTGAACACTGCCGAGCCGATGACGCCTGATACTCCTAGAATATAATAGAATAGAATAGTTCTTTATTTGCACAGAAAGTAGGTACAAGTTACAGATGTTAAGTTTAAAATGATCCTTATACTAAGGCATGCAAACAGTCGAATTAGGAGTCGAATTTCGAGGGAGTCTCAATGAGATAACTAAGTCCCATATTTTTAGTTTCAAACTGTGTCTTCCAATCATACTGGGGACGACTGTTAATTTCACAGAACATATAATTATACTCTAGGGAGGTTAATTTGCAACAGGTGTTGCTATAAATGGGGTAGCTCCGCAATAGGGATGATGATTAAAAATATATTTTTTGTCTGTCGGTAGATGATTAAAAAATATTAGACACGTATTTTTTGCTTCATCATATAAATAAAAAAATACTTCAATAAAACGTATACGGCACATTTTAACTCAATGTATCGCCGTAATCTTTTGATAGTGTAAAAAAAGAAAAAATAATTATTTACCTGACAGACAAAAAATATATTTTTAATCATCATCCCTATTGCGGAGCTACCCCATTTATTTAGACCTCCGTATCCGCATCCGTAGGTATATTAATCAATGCGGAGCTCATGTGGATGCAGATGTGGATGGAAAAGGATGAATATAAGTAAAATCATTCGATTTGTCGGCGTGATCAATATGATACTCATGCCAAATTACAGATTTCTAGTACTAACAGTCTCTTAGCTAACAGACAGACGGACATGGCGAAATTATAACGGTTCTTTGTACCCTAAAGATGGAAATTATAAATATTTAAATCATCAATATGGTTCTAAATCATCACATTTTCAAGAAATAGTCTTATTTATATCCATCTAATACACAAAATTTCGAGAGCTATATTGATTTTTAAATGATTTTAATTTGGTAATTATTTGATTTTAATTACCGCAAATTAAATTATGATCAACATACAACGAAACAGCGCTGCAATTAGCAAAATAACGTAAGAAATTTTGAATTTCGTCTTGCCGCTTTGACGGATCCCTTAAAAAAACTTGAGGTCCGCATCCGCGACCGCAGATGTAAAATAATCAGTATCCGCAACATCCCTAATTTGAAACCTTTTCAAAATAGGGATGTTGCGGATACTGATTATTTACGTTTACAAATAATAATGACACATTTGTGAAATGCACCTCAAACTGTGGTCCATCGCCCTAAATGAAAAAAAGAAAGAAAAACGATTATTTGTGGTAAAGAAGAAAGAAAGAAAGAAAATACATTTATTTAGAACAGACCATAAAGCACACAATATAATATAAGAGCAGATTAAAAAAAAAAACAAAAAGTGTAAAGTGCGATGTAAGACATTAGCATGGGAGTGTGCCTCACGGCTGCGCCAAAAAGGCCCAGTTCAGCAAAAATGCCAGACGTAAGTGGTTTTCAACTGAACCGAAAAGTGTAATGTGACGGATGTAAATCAATTTTATGATGGTAAACATGACGCAAGAAATAGTTTAAAATATAAAAATGAGAAAAGGTTGGGGGAAGCAAGCGTCACATCCACGCAAATCGGCTATCGCTCAGCATTATGCTACGACCCTATGCAAGACAGAGCCCCAGCGCTCGTTTTCAGCGACAGCTGGCGCCGACGTAATGACGTCGACCGATGCAGCAAACAAATATTAAATAATAAATAAAATAATATTAAAAGAAAAATAATTTATAAAATTAAAATACAGACATACTTTATTCTTTGTTACGAGAATATCATCCTCAAACAACGTTTTACTTTTAAATATCCATGTCACGTCATGACATCATAGTGGATCCAAAAAGATTCCATCGAACAGTTATTAAAGCATTCTCATTCACGGCTAGTTTAACACTAATTCCTCTTATACAGTTTCCAACAAATCCTTAACCTTATCATCTTTAGTTATGAATATAAATTATAAACTTGATGCCTTACCAATATCGTCCTGTGCGCAGAACACTCCGATGACGACGGTGGCGAGCTCAGGCGCGGAGCTGCCGGCTGCCATGAACGTCGCACCCGCTACATCCGGAGCCAGCTTCAACTCTGAGGACATTAGATGATGTTGTGTTAGAAGGTACTCTTACGACGATTACATAAGAAAAAGTATGTAGTTTCTGCAGTCCCTATAAAAATCTCATCTGCGCAGCTTTATCTCTTGTAGGAATTCTGTTTTCAACTCTCATGATTTGCCTTTTTCAACACAAACTGAAAAAACTAACTAATATTATAAATGCGGAAATTAGTTTGTTCCGCTTGTACGCTTAAACGGCTGAACGGATTGGGATGACTATGACCTGTGTTAGGACATAAGATACCTTTTATTCTGATATTACTACAGGATCGAGACTTATGCGGGTAAAACCGCGGGGCGCAACTATAGTAATCTACATATTTTATATTTTCAGATTGTTGTTTATCGACCGTTTTGTTCTTAGATTACCTTATATAACAAACAACTGTTATGGAATCACTGTTATATATACTACAGCTCAAATCGTTATCATCAACATGGTTTTTGGTTTCCACAACATTTTAATGTTTCTTGTTATTTGCCAAAGTTTATTCTATGGATTCTTTTTAAATTTGTACCTTTTTTTACCACACACACCCCACATCCCACCCACCCCATCCCCCATCCCTTCATCTCACTTGATGGTAAGTGATGATCAGGCCGAAGGTGGAAGCGAGCTTCATCCAGAATCCTCAACCACAGAGGAACTGGCTATCTTACCTCTCACTGTCGAATCGAAACACAACAATGCTGTTAACATTGTTGTTATGGCGACAGATTTAGATAAGCTGGTGGTAGCTAGCCAGGCGGAGTTAGAACAAGCCCTATCTCCAACCAAACAGAGCAGAAAATTTTGCCCTCACTAGGAATCAAACCCGAAACCTCTGGGTCTGAGAAATTGCGTATACACTGCGACACTGCGTATGGCACTCGTGGGTTGCAATTGAAAATCAGCACAGGTGGTACACTTTGTGTTGTCATCTGACATTATGCTGAGCTGAGGCCCTTTCAGCATTATAATCATTGTTTTCTGTATTTATAGTTAGATAAGGTGTATTTTTCTGTTGTAATGCCAATAAACGCAATTTTTCTTTCTTTCTTTGATAGGCGGACTTACCACTAGACCACATAGGCGGTTAAAACTATACTGCCTGCTACAATGTAGGTATATGGCGCTAGAATGACGTGGACACCACGGGGCGCTGTTGGTAAATATTTGTGCAGTTGTTTCATGAAATATAAGTTCAAATACATACATACACTCATGACTTCTTCCCACGGGGATACGCAGAAACTACAGAACGCCTCTTGCATCCTTACATACTCTTTTTGCCTCGTTTACGTTCATACATCTGGGCATACACGCACGCCGGTTGCGAGTACTACGCATATGACCTTCCTGAGTACTACGCATATGACTTTCCTGAAGAACATCACCAATAAGGATACTATATGTCCTCCGAGGGCGTCCCCCCCTATCCGGGCGTTTCCACGTAAGTAAAATGTATTTAAAAAACCCGGCGTTTCTACCTCCGATTTTGCCACGCGTCACAATAGCCTAGTACCGTACGTATAGACTTACCCTCACAGAT
Organism: Omphaloscelis lunosa; assembly: GCA_916610215.1. Classification (NCBI taxonomy): domain Eukaryota; kingdom Metazoa; phylum Arthropoda; class Insecta; order Lepidoptera; family Noctuidae; genus Omphaloscelis; species Omphaloscelis lunosa. The sequence goes on along the minus strand of OU744266.1, from coordinate 4,254,935 downwards.
CCTATCAAGACTGGAGACGAAGTACTCGTCACACACGATGGCGAGGCCGATGAACGTGAACATCGCCACCAGTACGTGGACGATCAGACCGCCGTGCTTGCGTGCCGTCTGACCCAGCAGGGGTTTTGGGAACTAGAAGGAGAAAGAAAGAGGGATATGTAGCTTATTAGGTATCGATGCTAGGTGCATAATTATAAGGAACTTGTTTTCTTAAAAATATTTGTATTCCAGTCCATGGCGTGACATTTAAATCATAATTTCATAACCCTAAGCTCTAAATATTATAAACTAAAGTCCTGGTGGTGGTTGAGGCTGAAAAACATTAATAATTAAGTATGAAAATGAAAAAATGAAAATTAGTTTATTATTTTAACAAGTAGACTTTAACAACTAGTGATTGGAGCCTCCTTTTAAGCAAACAAGCCTGTGTTAGGAGACTTCGCTCTTCCATAACTTGAATAAGTATCATTTACTTGTCTTATATAAATAAATGTACGTACTTACTACGAGATAATAATATTAAAAAGAGAGAATTAAAGCTAAACATGCAGCCAGGATGGTCGTAATTTGGACGTCCAAACTCCACAAATGGAGAAGGAATCTTTATTTTTTTTATATATCCTGTTCAACGATATAGTGGGATCATCCATAGACAATAGACCACTTTTGTTTTTTAATAAGTTTCATACGTCATTTTGTTTTTACCCGTATGAACATTGGAATGTTGACGTGTGCATCAGTACATTGCACTCGAGCGAAGCAGGGGCGGGGTGCTAGTATTATATAAGACCATTATTGTACCATGTTTAAATGCAAATAAACATATTATTTTCTATTCTTGCGCTAAATTATTGTAAATATGGACTCACACAATTAGAACTCTTGAGGTTGAATAGACTTGATTTAGGCATATCGTATAATATTCTATCTCAATCATGAGATGATGATGCGAAGAGTCTGTTCAGGTTACATGGCCCAAATATAGTTTGTATCGAGGATATCGATATCTTAGCTTACCTGTTCGATCGCCGGTGGGGAACAGTTGACCCGCAAAGGCTTCACGGTGGGGTTTTCACTCCAGTTTGCCCTCTCCTCCTCGCGAGCCTCGTCTGTTTCACTATCCTGAAAAAGAAACATTTTATATAGCTTGCTCAAGTCAATGGTAAAAACATCGTCAAGTCAAGGAAATGCAAATGAACTACATAAGTTGTCCGTATAAACAAATCACAACTGTCAATCTGACATTTTTATGAAATGGCTGTAACTCGGCCAATTGACGTAGGGTTGGCAATTTGCTTATTTATTTATTATCCTGACTATGTTTATTGATGTATTTTAAGTGCACCTTATTTTCCTCCGGTCGTGTCGGGTTGCCGTCCCATCGGACTCTGAGAGTGAGGGAAAAGAGAGTGCACCTGTGTCTAAGCACACACTTGTGCACTATAATATCTCCCGCGTAGATGGCTAGTCTCCGCTGAGATTGGCTGCCGTAGTCTAAATTCGGTCTGGAGGACTGTTATTATTTATATTTTAAGTGGAAAATGGATTACCTACGCTTACAATGAGCTTGAAGAATACGTCATGATGGAATTTAACACAAGCTATTCGCCGCTAGTTTACCCAGTGTGCCAAAAAGAGTGTTGAAGCAGCGCACTCCGCATTTTAGGTACGAAGCTACAAGTATACCAAGTACGTGGCGGGCTCGACTTGTCGGGCCAAATCAGTGGACGTAACATAGTCAGAAGATATAAGAGCTACGCGATAGAAAGAGAGGTGCATAATAATTGCGTCTATAAAAAGTCGCTGCGAGGCTAGGTGAATATAATTATAGGTAATTAGTGCTGTGTGACCTGAATTGCACTTTATTGTGTCGTTGCAAGAGTCGCTATTTATGTAAATGGTTTTGATTCTGCATTTGTAAAAAATATTCTGTGGTTGAAGTATCTGTCAATGTATGCAGTACTACTCGTGGCTAAGTAATATCTGCCTAGCCTTTTCCCAACTATGTTGGGGTCGGCTTCTAGTCTTACCGGATGCAGCTGAATACCAGTATTTTACATGACTGCGACTGCCTATCTGACCTCCACAACCCAGTTACTGGGTAACACGATACCCCTTGGTATAAGACTAATTGTCAGACTTTCAAGCTTCTGTCGATTCATAATGACTGTCAAAGATCCAAGAAAGACAGCCGAGACTAACGGCTTAACGTGCTTTCCGAGGCATGGAGGAGTCTCGATATGTAAAGATGGTAACCCATCTCCGGACAAACCTCGGCAAGCGTAGCTTAACCTGATCGATTAACCGTTGGGGCTGTTATTACTTAGCCACAAGCCCCTCCTGAAAAAAAAAAACAAACCTACCTACAAAAATAAAATCATTTTGTAACTAAACATAACTATTGATTTTCCAAGCGCTGTTACTCGATTTTCCGTATCTACCTTAAATATATTGTATTTTAATAATACGTTAGATTACGTACAAAACAACTTTTTAATTACAAATATCGCTGAGTTATTAACAAATACAAACCAATTTTACAACTTTTACTTCCTAATCAACTTTTAAAATACACTTCGAAAATAATTCATAATACCTCACAATTGGCACATCGATTTAGTACAAAGGACAACTTTCGTCGGGACCTCGATCTTCTAAACACCTGGGGATATGAGTTCGTTCAAACTTCAGTATGTTTGACTTCCAACGAAGTAATTATTGAAATACGAATGAGTGAAATTGAAATGTAAATTGAAAATGGGGTTGCTATGGTAAGTTAAGAGGGTTGGCAATTCAGTTAAGTTTGGGTTACATAGTGACACAGTTTATCGTTTGTAAACTATGTTTTCTTGTATTAAGATCGAACGCTATTTAAATTAACACTTTCGACTCCACCCACTTTTCATACCTAGTGCTGTCATACATATTGGAAGTGAACCCTCCGGGAGGGTTACCGCCATTACGTTTGCGCTAAAGTTGATCATCGCGGACGGTCAACGGCATTAGTTTTAAAACCGTGTTATAAAATACTGTAAAACGAAGTAAAATAGAGTTTTCAGGTTGTCGCTATACGTAGTTACGAACCTTTTAAATTTTTAGTGAATATTTATAACCGAAAACAAAAAAAAAAAAACAAAAAAAAATGATTTGATTTTAAAACAAACGCATACACTAATAAATGTTGTTGAAATATACATCAGATTTCATTTTCATGGTTTATAACGCTGTATTCGCTAAGAAAAATCTACGTTTAAAATGAGCCCTCCGCGAGGGCTCCCAGTGACATGCGACTAGGTGAACTCTTCAGGAGGATTTCCGGCACTGAACGTGTTAAGTGACCTATATACGATATGACTTATTTTCACAGTCGTTATCACCAAAGGTCATTGAAAACATCAATTAAAACTTCGCCAAAATAATTCCTGAACCTTACTTAAAATATTTTCGTTTTGGCAAAAGCTTGGCTAGGGAAGGTTAAGTTTAGTTTAAAATGTTCAACATGTTTAAAAAAGATAATCCCATACCTCAACATATCCCGCATCCTTCTGCCCCTTCTTGTCGGGCTCGTCATCTTCTGGAAGACCTTTCATTTCCTTCTTGCCTTCCGGATCACCTTCCTCTTCTTTCTCTTTGTCGGTCGCCGGAGTGATTGGGGCTGCAGCAATGGCGATTTCTTCTGTAAATTGCGAAGAATAATACTTTATTATTCTAGGTTGTAAATACAAACACATATACAATACATAGTATAAAACCAAGTCACATTAACAGTTCAAAAAAAAAAGTTTAGCAGTTTCTTTAACAGCATTCAAAATTGTTGAGCTGACTGGTGCTGAATCCATACGTCATATTCGTGAACGGGCGCCGTCAGTTGGGACTGGTCATGTCATAGCTGCCATGGTATGTATAAAAAATAAATAATTGTTTATTTAATTTTTGTTTCCATTTGCTTTTCTCTGGACGCTTTTAGCGTGTATGTCTGCCTGTATGCCTTTTACCGTTCTCAAATATAATTATAAATTCAACATGCATGATATAACTATTTCATCAGGAAGATTCTAGTAAATCAAGGACGAATATTCATTAATTGGACGTCATGCCCAGTACGAGATTTCACGATCGTTACTCGATGCTTTAACTGCCAGCAGTTCGGTCACACGGCCAAGTTCTGCCGTGAAACTAGCCCGACGTGCAATCACTGCGGAGAGACTGGCCACTCTTTTAAGGAATGTAGCACAAAATCCAGTCCACCCAACTGTGCGACGTGCAAACGTTTTAAGAGAAAATCGGATCATAAAACTGGTGATGTAAATTGTCCAGCACGAAAAAATGCCGAGGACAACTATATCCATTCCATAGATTATGAAGGCGCCTAAGAGCGCTACCGATTAACCTATATATTAAGCACACTAGTAGTAGTTTTTTGTTTATTTACATTTGTTAGGTGTTTATTTACCATGACTAATCAATTACTTAGTGACCTAGATCAATTTTCTGTGTCTGAAGCTATAAATTGTAATATTGATGAGTGTAAACGCCTCTTTCCCTTGGGAGAGAAACCACTGACCCTACATACACAAAATATTCGCAGCATTAATCGAAATATAAATGGTTTTGAAATATTGCTACAGAACTTGGGTATAACTTGCGACATTATCGTCCTCACAGAATGTTGGTTGTCAAACCAAACAGCTGTTCCATCTTTAGACGGATATGTCTCGCATAAAACCAACAGAAACATCAACCAGAATGATGGATTAGTTGTATTTGTTAACAATAATTTAAGTACAACTGTAGAAGAACCTTTGCTACAAAATAGTAATTGCTTACTCATTAAAATTGGTTTGGATACGGTGGTTATGGCTATATACAGACCTCCTTCTCAAAATGTCGCAAATTTCTTAGATTCACTAAACATACAGTTACAAAGTCTTACAACTTTTAAACACATAATACTCATGGGGGACATCAATATCGACATTGCTTCCGGGAAAATAGATTTACAAGCACATAACTATCTTAATATCTGCTCATTCCACGGACTATTACCAGCTCATTACCACCCCACGCATCAAAGTGGTTCATGCTTAGATCATTTCATTATAAAAACAAATAACCCAACCAAAACATTTGTTACTAACTCTTCGCTTACTGATCACCAAGCAGTATTACTAACATTACAAGTTTCGTTACCCAGAAAAAATTGTTTACGTAGCTATACTAAAGTCAATATGACGCACCTGGAGAAAGACATACGTAATATTAATTTTGACCCAGTTTATAATTCTACCGATGCAAACATTTCTATTAATTATTTTATAAATTCACTTCACTCTGCAATAATAAAACATACAGTCGCTAAAATAACGCCAAAGAAGTATAAGTGTATTAAACCATGGATTACACCCGGACTTGTTCGATGTATTAGGCATAGAGACAAACTTCACATAAAGACCAAACTTGAGCCTGAAAATGAAATTCTTTCCATTACTTATAAAAGATATAGAAACTTCTGCAATAACCTTTTGAAAAAAATAAAAAATGAATTTGATAGAAAAGAACTGCAGAAAGCAGGCAAAAATAGTAAACTGATTTGGAAATATATAAAAACAAATACATTTAGAACAAAACAATCAGAACCTCCACTTGACTTATTGACAATAGAGAACAACCCAATCGAATCAGCAAATAAAGTTAATTTCTATTTTTCTAACGTAGGCAAAATTTTAGCAGAAAATACCATACAATCTAAAAGTTCTCTCCCTCAAAACCATCTTAAAACTTTCCCCACACTTAAATCGTTTGTCTTACTAGATACGGATGTCGATGAAGTACTAACAATTATCTCTGGATTAAAGGACGTTTGCGCGGTTGGGTGGGACGACATATCAAACAACATACTAAAACATTTCAAATACCTACTTGCTCCGCCGTTAACTCATATTTTTCGGTTATGCTTGACTAAGGGTATATTCCCTAAGTCGCTTAAAAAAGCTGTGGTTACACCTGTATATAAAACTGGTGACAAAAAATATGTTAATAACTACAGACCCATTTCTGTTTTAACAGGGCTCTCCAAAATCCTAGAGAAAATCATTAATATTAGATTAATGAAATACCTAGAAGATAACAAATTGCTTTCAGATAGACAATTTGGCTTTAGGCCCAAAAAAATCAGCTAATCAAGCAGTACATCAAATGACGGATTATATAACAACTAATTTGGATAAGGGCATGCACTCCATTGGGATCTTCCTAGACCTCGCCAAGGCGTTTGACACAATTTCTTGTCCTTTATTATTAGACAAGCTTGAAGCACTCGGAATAAGAGGGACAACGCTTTCACTACTTTCTGATTATCTTAGTGACCGCAAACAATGTGTCAAAATTGGTCAGTACGTCAGTTCTGAGCTTCGAAATAGTAATTACGGAATACCACAAGGGAGTATTTTGGGCCCTACTTTATTCCTAGTATACATAAATGACCTGTGCAGCTTAACGCTCCAAAATGGTGTCATAATGTCTTATGCAGATGATACGGCTCTATTGTTTTCAGATAAATCTCGAGATGAGGTATATAAACAAGCCCAGAACGGTTTTAATATAGTGTCTAATTGGCTACATGAAAATCTCCTAACACTAAATGCAGAGAAAACCAAACACATTTTATTTACTATGAGAAACACTAACCTGCCAACTACTAACATAAACATTTATGCGCACAAGTGCGGCACGTATGCTGACGATGCATGTAACTGTCCCAGTTTAGCAAAAACCGATCATATGAAATATCTTGGTGTAACGATTGACACAAATCTGAATTTCCGTAAACACATTGATTTGTTATGCACTCGAATGCGTAAACTAATATACATTTTTAAGAATTTACGATATATTTCGGACTACAAATTAATTAAACAGGTCTATTTAGCTTTGTGTCAATCCATTCTCACTTATTGTATAACTTCCTGGGGTGGGGCTGCCAAATCAATCCTACTGCCATTAGAACGTGCGCAGAGAGCTATCCTTAAGGTAGCCACCTTTCGCCCATTTAGATTTCCCACACATGAGCTTTACACGGCATGCAAGGTTTTAACCGTGCGTCAACTATTTATATTGAATATAGTACTACACCAGCATAATAAACTTCCTTATATCCCAACACCTATTGATAAGAGAAGAAAAGACTTAGTTTGCATAAAGCCTCAAACCAGACATACTTTTATAAATAAATTTTATGTATTTTTAGGTCCGTTCTTATATAATAAAATCAATAAGTCGGTAAATATATATAGTGTAAATTATAAAAAGTGTAGTGAAATGTTGAGTGCATACCTACTGACATTTAATTACTCAGACACAGAAAAATTGCTAGAAGTTATGCAATGAGTTTATTAAATGTTAAGTTCATTTTTATTTAAAATTTATTATGTATCAATGATAGCTCTATGTACAGTAACATAATAGTCCACTGAATCACTCAGCGTTGTTAAGTGATGGCCTGAAACACAGGTTTGAATAAACCTACATCAGGCAGGTCGCTATTGTATTCATTGGGCCTTTAATCAATATTATATAAGTTATACACTAGATTTATTTTAGGCATAGTTTAATTTTTTTCTACATTTCTACTATTAATATGTAACTTTGTTATGATGTAACTTTTATGTAATTTATATGTGAACTTATGAATAAAATGATTGATTGAAAAAAAAAAAAAAAAAAAAAAAACTAATAATTTTATAACAATATAATTTACTTGTACATTTTTTACTTGTAACTATCTGTTTGAAGTCTAGAGTAAAGTTTCTGCAAGCTATTGTCATTAAATCCTGGAGCTGTTCATCGGTAAGTCGAGAGTGAAATTTACTAAAGGTCCGCATAAAATACGTCGGCGGTCCGGACTCCGGACGCCATTTGGTGACTCCTGTTCTAGTCATTCAGCCTATTCACATTTTCAGCCATTTTTGTTACGACACGCTTATCTATTTTATTCTCCTGCAAAAAATCTGAAGTTCTCATAATTCAAAAGATTCATCTATCAATAAATATATCATCATTTCAGCCGAAAGAGGTCCGCGTGCACTGCTGGACCTCCCCCAAGCACTGCTACTTCGACCGGCTCTTTGTTTCCCACATCCAGCGGATTCCTGCGGCGTTCCCAAGGTTATCGATTCACCTTTTGGGAGGCCTTCCAACGCTACGTCATCCGGGACACAAATAAATCTATAGCATTTATAATCAGCCTATAATGTTCCCATTGCTGGGATACAGGCCTCTGTGAGAGGGAGTGGGCCGTAATCCATCCGTTGGTAGATGACACACGTTTTTGAATTATTCTTTTTAATTTATTTTCTTGGTTTCTTGACGATGTTTTCCTTCACCGTTTTGAGAGCACTGATGATGAAATAATTTATACGAAGTGAAGCACCTGTCAGGGTTCGAACCTCCGACCTAAAACTCGGTAAGTCGCATCCGTTGTCACTGGGCCACCACTGCTCTATAATAAATCTCATATTGTAATTTAAAGTCGCTTTTCCAGTCTTTCTGTGTGACCGCTTTATTATTCCAAGCAGCACAATGGATTTAGATGTGATTTCACTATCATATAAGCCGAAAGAGTCAAGATAGCTCACGAAATTCAAATTTTCTTACGTTTTTATGATGATCTTCCATACAAAATTTCATCCCCCGCTGCTTTAAGCCCTTAAGTGGTAGGTTTTCAAAAATCCTTCCTCAGTGCTCACTGTTTTTTTGTATATGGAACTCTTTTGCAAATTTTCATGCTCTAGATCCGGTTTAGTCTGTGCGTCGTCTGTCAGATTTTTTTTTTATTAAGTAGATGATCTCAAATATTGCATATTGGCTTTGTCTGCTATTTCGCAATCTCGAAGGATTCCCGACAATTTAATATCGTCGTAACATAATCCATTAGTAGACGATCCCAAATTCCGAAGTGTGTAATATGTAGTAAGAATTTAATATCTTGTTTTACGATTTCTGAATTTCAAGCGTGGTCTCACAAAGCAAGGAGTCCAGTTTAAATCGATGCATCAGGTTGGTTGTATTGTTCTGCTTCGTGTTCCATCGATGTTAACCGAAGTTTTGACAAAATTTAAGCAATACGTTGTTCATTTATACACATTATTTTTTACTATTTATGTACACGCAGTAAATTAGAGAACAACACATAACATTCAAGATTACACATTGCATTTAACATTGATAAGAGACATACTAAATTTTCACTTTAGAGCTGTGGCAAAACATATAGAAATATTAGATTTATTTATTCGTCTGAAGAACTAAATTATCAATCTTTTAACGTGCCTACGGATTTACTCTTTTATTGACGATCGTCTTAATAAGCTATGTATTGACGATCAAAAAGTTCTGTCAGCTTCTTACAGATTTGCTTGAAAAAATATGTCGATCGTTTGTTGCTCACATATTCCCTTGATTTCGTTTGATTAAAAGTGTCGATCGTCTTAGACTCGAGCAAATCTGTAGGCATTTTTACGAGTTTTGCTAAAAAGCATGAAAATATTTATTTTCGTTTCATGTCATCATAATTTACTAGTCGAAAGACGTCTACTGCTAAACACATGCCTTCGGATAACCGGTCCCACGATTCCTTTTAAATACTGGCCCTAGGTCGTTGGTTCACTTTGCTTGCGGATTAACCACGTCCCCCGACACAGAACAGGTGTACCTATTATATACTACCACTAATCTATATATATAAAAATGAATTCCTATTTCCCTTGGTCACGACATCACGCTAAAACGGCTGAACGGATTTGGATGAAATTTGGGATATGGATAGACCTTGACCCGGAGAAGGACATAGGATACTTTTTATCCCGATATTTTTACGGGATCGAGACTTATGCGGGTGAAACCGCGGGGCGCAGTTAGTTATTTATATAAAGTGTAATAACTGAAAACCTGAAAGAGGCCAATGTACTCATCGTCAATTAAAGGACCAATGCTGAAAAAAGAGCAGTTCTCTTTCATTTTGTGGAGTTATCTGGACAGAAATATATGGAGCAACTGATTTCTTTTCGCGATTTCCGCCCCATAGTAAAAGGGATTTCTGATCAGTAAAAATTATAAAATTCCGACAAATTCAAGATATCATTAAGTAGATAAATAGAATGATCCCCATTCAGGATTTCAGTTATTTCAATAACACCTTGTATTGTGAATATCTTACCCACAATCGATTCCTGTTTGGCAATAACCTCAGGCTTATTGGTAGGTCCGAAGACCGGACCAATTTCTTCTGCCAGTTTGTCGATAGGTTCCGAAGCGTTGGACGGTTTGTACACCGCTTGGAACACTGAGTAGGCGATGAAGAACACGGAGACGGTCAGCCATCGGTGCCGACGAGGTCTTCTCATCCTCTGGAATGGAAAGAGAGAGAGGAACTTTAGATAGAGGTGGTTATAGGCTCCCGCGAACAGGCGCGACGCGACTCTAATAGTAAAACAATTTCTAAGAATACTTCACGGTAGAACAGTAACCGGTGTCACGTCGAGCGACAAGTCGCGCCAGTCTCCACAAGCCTTAAAAAGACGGAGGACTTTGATGACGTCACTAAATCACAACCGGGTAAAGGTGCTAAGGATAGGATAGGACACAAACATGGATAGTAGAGGAAGTTTAGTCTGCACAATCAGCTTTTATTAAACGTAGGTACTTTCTGAAATGATGGAAATCTAAATGCATTCGCAATGATAACTAAAATTCGTGAAGTCCAAACGAGTCTGCTTACCTCAAAAGTGTTAACAGAGCGGGTTGATAGTCATATAAGTATACTTAATGATTATTCTTTAAACATACAAAATCAAACGATTTATAAAGCGCATGAAAAATTCCCTAATCGGTTTTGTAAATGCCTTTTTACATTTAAGTTTTCCATGAAATATCAATCTTTCAGAATTTGCACCTGTTATCTATATGACTTTACCATTTTTTTATATTTCAGTATAATATCGAAGGAAACACGTCATTCAGCCGGAATAAAACCTCTTTCATTATTATCTGTCTAGCCTTTTCCCAACTATGTTGGGGTCAGCTTCCAGTCTAACCGGATGCAGCTGAGTACCAGTATTTTACATGGAGCGACTGCCTATCGGGCATCTACAACCCATTTACTGGGTAACACAATTCCCCTTGGTAAGGCTGGTTGTCAGACTTTTGGGCTTCTGAAGGCCTGTAACGACTATCAAAGATCTACGAATAACAGCTGGGACCAACGGCTTAACGTGCTTTCTGAGGCACGGAGGAGTCTCGGTATGTAATAGATGATCACCCATCCGCAGACCGACCTCGGCGAGAGTTGCTATAGCTTTAAGATCGACCCGAGCGGCTGTTATTATGTAACCCCTATTTATTGATATTAAATCGAAATCGCTTCTCACAGCGAAGAGCACTTCTTGAAGCGATAAACTTCATTTTATTATATCTGACTGTAAAAATATAACCGTAATAAAGTTTTTAGTTTATGGAGTGACAAATTATAGCTGTTTTTATGTTGTATATTGATTTTATTGAATACATATAAAGGTCAAGATGCAGTTTGAGTAAATTGGGTAGGTAGGGGAGGCGAAGACCTGAGTGTCATGGCAATTATTGGAGATATCACGACAGTTTAACGTGCTCTCCTAGAAGTCATATATGGCCTCAACGTCGATGTAGGTATAAAGAATGGTCACCCATCCATGAATTGACCGTGGCAAGTGTAGCTTAACTTTGCAGATTGGTCGATTTGCGTGACTGTTTTTAACTACAATTTTGGTATCCTAAAAATATGATTGAAGACTCAATTATAATGAATGCTTCTTTTTGTGAACTTCAAAAAGTTCCTATGTCAGGGTCTCAAAGATAGAAAATACGTTTATTAGCGGTAAACATGACCCAAAGAAAGATTTACAAAAAGAGAACACGTAAATAACAAATACAAAAATAACTGCGACCAACTTGAATGTAGTGACCTTGTCAAAGTTCTAACCTAACCTATTTAGTCGGGGTCTTCTTTTGCATTTCGTGTGGTGTAGTAGTAGTGACTAACCTGGTGTCAGAGTTTTAAAGCCACCCATGGGCCTCTGACTTGTCTTCTCAAGCTGTCGAGAAATATCTCTGAGGCATACCGGTTTCCTCACGATGTTTTCCTACACCGGTTTTGAAGCAAGTGATACAATACGCACTTGAATGCGCCATGGGTTTGAACTCGAGACCTATGACTTGGCAGTCCGACGGTCACACTACTAGGCTTTCACTGCTAGGGGTGCTTTCTATAGCTTAGTTATTGCGCCCAAATCGGTTCGCGTGTGATGGTCATATTTCTAATCTAACCTAACCCGTTTGGACGGCGTATCCTAGCTTAGTTACTGGGATCAACTATAAAAAAGGCCAGAAAGTCAAAAAGAGACTCATTTATCTTTAAAAAAGTCATTAAGTTTTTAGAGTCATCATTTAGAGATCAGTTACTTAATTATTTTCCATTATGAATGTATAGTCTAATGTATAGTCGTCGACATTTGCTTTAACACCCTAAGCTTGAATGTCGCTTGCACGTCATACAACGACAAGTACTGTCTACATATTTGACAGTTAGCTAGTTCCAACCATAAACATTGAGAATGGAATGAGCGTTCCGTATTCAATTGTGCAGTGAATATAGACCGCACATTCGCTTTCTCTCTTTCGTACTTTTCGGTACGAGAGAGACAAAGCGAATTTGCGGCCAGTAGTAGTCTTTTTTTTTGCACCTTTTACAGACTTGCAGAAAAGAGACAGGTATTGGCCGCACAGTCGCTTTGTCTCTTTTCAGAGAGTGGCCACTTTTGTGAGGATAAGTCCATTCTCTATGTCTATGGTTCCAACTTAGTAAAAAAATGAGTTCGAATTGCTGTTGAAAGCGCAAAGGAAAATGTAACGTTATTTTCCCATTTGAAATCGTTGAATTACATGTAAGCTTCGTAACTGAAATAAAAGATAAATGTATATTTATGCTAGTACAGCAAATAAAATTGAAAATACGGAACGGTTGTGGCAAAAATAACGATGGTGACGCGTGGTACACAGACCTTGGTTATTTTGCATTATTTTTCACGTGACTGCGAAAAACTCTTTGATAAAATTATTAAAAGAGCCGTAAAGGATGAAATATTTATTTAACGGTCGAGGAATATGAGAATATTTTTGATAAAAGTTCATGTTTTTAATCAACGGAGCTATCGATGTCCGTTGCTGGCGAGTTTGTTACCCCACTTTTTCTTCCCAGCTAAAACGAAGGAAATGGTGAAGGGCGGGCGTTTTGGGGGACTGTCTTATGTAATTTTGACGTTCAAATTGTGCTGAATCTCGGCCTAAAATAAACAGACTGTCTAGTTAGTGTTCGCAGTCGCTACTGCTGAGAGCCGACCTGGGAATCAAACCCGGGATCTCATGTCCCGGGTTTGATTCCCAGGTCGGGCAAAGTGTTACTGGGTTTTTCCATCAGGAATTTCTCAGTAGCAGCCCGGAGTCTGGATTTGTGCCCGGTTGATGACAATAGGCTCGCCCCCTATTACATGAGACTTAAACATAACTGGCGAAATGTGGGTGTACACCCCTGCTTGACCCTTTGAGGATTACAGGCGTGATGCTATGTAATAATAAACGTCTCACGAAAGTTATATTTTCATGCTTGACACAGAAAAATTACTTCAACTTGTTGTAAACGTAATATCGATAAGAAAGGTAAATGCCAGTCAGTTAATTAAATATAATCGTTTAATTTAATGGCTTAGTTGTTAACCGCTGTGTAACCATTCTATTGTGTTATGAACCGCCGCATTATGATCGGAAATATAATCTTCTTTTATTTTTTCGTTTACTAGGTAATAGTAATAGGTACCTTCTACGCTTTGGAATGGGCAACTAGTTTCATAAAATGCAATAGATGTGGATATATTTAGGAACCTGTTCCGCTTAGCTATTTTTAAAGAGTCTTAAAAAGACCCTGAAAGATATCGACACGTGTTTCACCTCTCAACGACGCATCTTCAGGATGACGATTGACTGGTCGCGACTTGTTGTGTCATCCTAAGGATGCCTCGAAGAAGGGGGGAATGAAAAATTTTCATCGAATTTAAAAAATAAAAAAAATAAAAATATATTTAAAAGTATTTATTTTAAAATTACATCAAATATGTTTAAGATCCTCGCAACAAGCCCTTTCATTTGATATGTCACACGGTACTGATAGTAAAACTTTTATTTTAAATTTTCTTATTTGCCCCCCAAAAGTGACCCCTAAATTCAAAATTCATTTATTTTAGTTACACGTCCGTATTTGGGTCATAAAAATTTATATGTGTACCAAATTTCAATTTGATCAGTCCATTAGATTCGGAGCAAATTGGTTGTGACAGACGGACAGACAGACAGACAGACACACGAGTGATCTTGTAAGGGTTCCGTTTTTCTTTTTGAGGTACGGAACCCTAAAAAACCGTTAAACTAAAATCAGTATCGTTTCAGTCAGTACCCATGTACAAAATAAAGCCATGTACAGACTTCCTCCGTCTATAAAAATGTAGACACAGGAATGACGCAGCGGTTCCTTTGCCGCGATCAATCACTAAGGAGTGACGTCAGCGCGATGTGGCTGATAGACGATTAAGGGCGGGAACAGACGACGCGATTTCTTGACGTCGAGACGTGTTATTGATCGTCGTTTCTGACGTAGAGCATCGATTGAAAACACTCGTTGAGTTGTCTGCAATACACTCAGCGGCAGTAAATGAGCCCTAAACGCGAATTTGTGAACAAACTAAACTTATTCTTTGAGAATTTTAATGAAAATGGATGCCAGTTAGCTTCTTATTTTCATTTTATGAAGGTAAAAATATTTTAAGTTACATTCCTGGGGATCTTTTTGGCATATTTTTTTACAAAAGTAATTTTTTTACTAATCTAATGTTAAGTTATTTAATAAATCAACCTGAGAAGCTACTTAGCATCTATTCTCATTTAAAATACACGAATAAGTAAAATTTTGGTCACAAAATCGTGTTTAAGAGCGTGCATTCTGAAAGTGGGCACCGTCGCCGCGTCGCATTTCCATTTCAGACTACTTATTCTCTCCATTAATAAATAATTTCACGTGTGTGCCAACATTAATAATAATATTTTAATAGTTATATACGTTTTTTAAACTTTATTTTAATTACCAGCACCAATGAATAATAAATACAATTATAAATATTGAATTTAACTCAAATAATAAACAATAATATTAATGATAATGAAATGTCAAAATGTAATAAACCATTATGTGATATGATAAAATATGCTTAATATGCTTAAATTGTTCTATGTATTTATTTTAGAATAAAGGCTTTTTTATTTTTTTTTATTTTATCAATACTTTTTCACTAGATAACGATATTTAATATTTTAATACAGTAATATTGCCAAATAATTAATAAGAAAAGGTTTGACAGCTATTTGCGATGTTGCCAACTTTGCCACTATGTTGGGCCACATTTACTGCCTCTGAGAGTAGCTTGGTTTTTGTAAAAAAAACAAGTTGTGATTGGAAATCGTTTTAGGTGAGTGCGTTCTAATTAGACGGTGTTGATATCTGAATACTTTTTAGAAAGTGGTTTTTAAAGGAAAATATACAATCATCGATGTAATATTTCCAATAGATCTCGTTCTGTTTATGAATATAGAAATAATACCGCGTTTATAACAAATAAAACTATATAGTTTAAGGAACACGGGTGGGTTTAAGTCAGTAAGAGTCTGGCACACCCTCTCGCTCCGCCCAGAGCGGGAGAAGTTATTTGATAATTTCCCAACCAAAAAAAAAAAAAAACGCTGGACTTGCCCTCTGAACCTGGTCGATTTTCCGAGCACCCATAATTGAGAACAATGAATGTTGAATAAAATTATTTATCTATTTGAACTTACTGAGTTTATCTTTTACTGAAATCGGTGACGGCAAAACATCGTGAGGAAACCTGGACTTTATAGTTAATATAAGTCTGCAATCGCCAACCCGTCTTGAGCGCGCGTGGTGATCAATGCTCGTGCCTTCTCTGTATGAGAAGAGGCCTTTGACCTGCAGTGGGACAATAATAGGCTGGTAATAATATTATTTTCATAAGAATTGGTATCGTATCGTAGTCTCATAGGCTGGTCTACGCCATAGCAGCTTGCTACGAGCGCCGTAGCAGCTTGCTACGAGCACACGATTGAATATCAATAATGAGATGGAAAATGTCCGTGAACATAGTTACCATCAAAAGGGCTCAGTAATAAGATGTGGGATTGTGCCCGGTAATCCTGTTGGCTATGGATGTATGTGTTATAGTGATAAGTTTAAGTCCAGTCAAGCCGTGACGATTCGGAGGGTTTTGTGGTTCGATAGGCCTACTGATTTTGTAAAGGGATGGGTGTTTTACTATGTATATAGGATATATAGGTCTGTCGACACTTACCTCAGATAGTTTTAAAAATATTATTGACTAGCTGCGCCCCGCGGTTTCACCCGCATAAGTCTCGATCCCGTAAAAATATCGAGATAAAAAGTATCCTATGTCCTTCTCCGGGTCAAGGTCTATCCATATCCCAAATTTCATCCAAATACGTTCAGCCGTTTTAGTGTGATGTCGTGACCAAGGGAAATAGGGATTCATTTTTATATATATAGATTTAACACACAAATAAGTAGAAAAATACGTCGAAAAGTTTTGCTTATTTCTAAAGAAATCCCTTCCAGCATACCTGCGATAGGGAAGTGCAGAAATAAAACCATTTATCATTTATTAAATTGTTCGAGAAAGAGGTAATTTTTACAATATTCTTTCTGCCTTTATTTTCTTTGTGCTCGACTCCTAAGGTTCCTAGCGTGATGTAAAGTACCCTCGTCTAGTCCTAGCCTTCCTCAAGTATTCGGCTATTAAATGCAAAAAACTTTTTCAAATCAGACTGGTAGTTTATGAGATCAGCGCGTTCAAACCAACAATATAAAAACAAACCCTTACAGATTTATTATTTGTATAGATAAGTATGGATATAGTAATAAGATCAATTTTAGAAACGGAAAAACACTGTTTTTTTTAAGTATGTACGAATTAGGCTGCTTGTCTACTGGAGCGGAGCGAGGCAGCGTAGCGGAGAAACGTGCCAATATTAACCAATATAATCTAAACTCCGCTTCAGAGCTCCGCTCCTATTGGTTAATATTGACACGTTTCTCCGCTCCACTGCCTCGCTCCGCTCCAGTGGACAGGCAGCCTTAAGGTTGGCCAATGTCCTACACTGTTCATGTTGGTAGGAGATTTAACCGTTGATTTCATTTCGTTGAATTTAACAGCAGCTTTCAATGCTACTGTTGATTAAGGATCAAAGGGTTTTGGGGTGTTGTCAAAAAACATGATTTTTAATTTTTGTCTGTTTATTGTTTGTCTGTCTGTCTCTTTGTTCTAACTAATCTCCGAAACGACTGGACCAATTTTGACGGGATTTTTACTGGCAGATAGCTGATATTATAAGGAGTAACTAAGGATACATTTATTTTAGAAAAAAAAATAGGGTCCACGCGGACGAAGCAGCGGGCTTTAGCTGGTTTGACTTTAAATGGCCAATTACATTAATTAATAATCGGTTGAAGGACACGGAACGCGACAAAATAGAAGCTTAATTTTTAACTTTCTTACTATTAATGTATTCTTACATTATTGATGGGAGGAAAATCGGCACTACTCTGTCACCGTACAGGTGGCGTGCCGGCAACGAGCGGTCGCCTTGCTGACAACGCGTTGGCGACTAGCGGGTCGCCTTGCTTTCGGCGCGTTGGCGACTAGATTTTTCGAAGCGGTGCCGGGCCGTTACTGCGCTGGAGCGGTGCCGGGGCGCTACTGTGCTGGAGCGGTGCTGTTATAATGGACGATGTCCTTAAGAATGTTACTCGTTTGTGGCGCTGGCTATTTTACTATGAATTTAGGTGGGACCAAAGTAGAGCTTGGACCTTGAGAATCATTTTGTGAAACTTCTAATGTAGGGTACAAACAAGGGTTGTTATGGATATGAAATTTCGGATCTGGATAGAGAGGGATACATACGGATATAGAAATAATATTACACTGGTTTCGGATACGGTTACAGATATTAAATTATTTCTGATTATCCGTTAGTTTCGGATAGTTTTGGTTACGGATATTAGATTTTAACGAAATTGTAAAAGAAAAACAGAAATAAGAAATAAAAAAAACATGCAAGTGACGCGCGCGGCTAGTGTGTCGGTTCGGCCGGGCAGAAAAATCCGTCATAACGTGTCTGATTTAGAATCCGCCCCTATCCGAAATTATCCGAAACCTTTATATCAGATTCGGTTACGGATAGATTTTTATTTCGGATATCCGGTAGTTTCGGTTACGGAGCTCCTTAACATCCCTGGTACGGACCTCGTTTAATAAGGGCGTCGCTGGGGGAGGGCAGCAAGGGACAGGTTGGATTGGATCGTAATACGTTTTCCAAGTTTTCCAGTTCTTCCAGTTTCTTATTTCCGGGATGAAACGAGCTTTTTAACAAGGTTTTTTTCCGAAATTGATTTCATACTTTAATTTTGAAAAAGAAAGAAAGAAAATACGTTTATTTACGGTAAGCATGACGCAAATAAAGAACACAAACACATAAAGAACAAGTTGGTGGAAAATATGCGTCAAATCCATGCAATATGGCCATCGGTCATAATGCTGCCACCCTATGCGAGACAGAGCCCCAGCGCTGGCTTTGAGCGACAGCCGGCGTTGACAAAAATAAAAGGGAGAGGATGAAAGCAGTGTTTTTCTTTTTTTTTTCATTACGCGACCTAGGGGTCGCGTAATGAAAAAGATTTAAAAAAAAAAAAATTAAAAAAAAAAAAAAAATTTTTTCATACTTAGGAGTATGAAAAAAAATTTTTGACCCCCTGCCCTCCACTGTTTATCTGTATCACACTTATTATTATAAAGGCGAAAGTTTGTAAGTGTGTGTGTATGTTTGTCTCTTCTTCACGTTCAAACGGCTGAACAAATTTTGATGAAATTTGGCACACAGATAGTTTATAATCTGAATTAACACATAGAATACTTTTTATCCCGATATTCCCACGGGATCGAGACTTATGCGGGTGAAACAGCGGGGCGCAGGTAGTTTTATTATATAATATAATATTATATTTATATAATATCCAACACATACAATATTTTTATTATTTTTTATAATTACGTATCGGCTAATTACATAATTAACAGACATATCACATCGCCAAACGCCTCCACGGAAAAGCAATACGATGGATTTGTGGGGACAATGTATACCACTCGCCTCCTAATTAAATCCTAAATATATTGTAAGTAAATTTTTGATGATTTATGAGGGTCATGGCTACTAGGGATTTCCCAGTACAGTAATTACATTTTTAAATGCAGCTATTGTTGAGGCAAGTTAAGGAATCAATATAAAAATAAAATAAAATCTGCTGGAAATGTCTAAAGCAACAATGTAAGTTTAAAAAATGTATTTTTAAACTTTTTTTTTCTTTGCTGAGGCCTCGCGACCCCCTTATAGAGGCTTAGCGATCCCCAGGGGGTCGCGACCCACACGTTGAAAAACACTGGACTAAAGAGACGAAACAACAAATAAGTACATACTCAATGGTAGTATGAGATCTCCGTACGAAAACAGCACTTTACGAAAAAAAAAAAAATTGTGGACCATCAAATAGTTATAATTTTTTTTTTAAGATTCCTATTACAACGAAACCCAAGAAGAAAGAGTAATGATATAAAGGCCGGAGACGTCACAGACAACAACAGAGATATTTCTAAAAAGATCCACCTCGTTCAAGAAGATGGAAGTTATATTTACAGAGATTCGTTCCACCAATGTTCACTTGTAAGATAACAAGTCATCGCTTGCCCTCAAGGTAGGGATATGTTATCGTTGAAAACACGCGAGCATCTCAACACGTCCCCTGAGGCAGATTGTGCTCATCGCGCGGCTGTACACTTGAGGGCATCGTTAGGTAAGCATTATTATTTTATTCCGTTATTAGACCTGCCCCTGCTTCACACGATTTGACAAATTAAGGAGATTACTTTATTATTTGTAAGTTTAATATTAATGTATCTACACCAATATTATAAATAGAGAAGATTTGTATTTTTGTTTGTAATGATTAAACTCAAAAACTACTGGACCGATTATAAAAATCATTTCACCAGTAGAAAGTAGTATGCTCTAATATCACTCAGTAACAGAGGCTATAAATAAAGTTATCACGCGGGCGAAGCCGCTGGCGGAAGCTAGTTATACATACAATACCCGCCCGCATTTTTCTGAATATTTATGAAAAAATATCGAAAGATTACTTTGGGGGGTCTATCTTGAATTTTTAATTTTTTTTTTTCGAAATCCTATGATTTGATGAACTTAAACTTGTGTTTTGTTTTTTAGAAAACAATGTTTTCCCCTGTTTTTTTTTGCATAGTCGACTAATTTTAATAAAAATGTTAGTTCGGTAATCCGATAAAATAACTCATAAGCTTTTAGAAATAACCAACAGAATCCAAATCGAGCCAATAACATCGGAGACATGGCAAACGCTACTCAGAACATAACAAATTGAATAACATGAAAAATATTAAAGATAGAATAAAAGAAATATAAACTATAAAAAGGGGGGCTCCTTTTAAATGTTATTTTTCGATAATTTTTCATGAATATTCAGAAAAATACGGGCGTGCACATGCCGATGGGCGACATTGTATAAACCTTTCGAAATAATATTTCAAAATTTTGGTGAAAACTATTTCAAAATCAGTAGCATAATTTAGCGACACGGATTTTGTTTCATACATGTATACATATAGATTAATCTTTTGGTTTACGAGAATCTCTGTTTTTCGGGGAAAAATAAGAGTGTTGGTCACGCGTGTTTAGTTTTGGCTGGGAATTCAGTTGGTTTGAATATATGAGGCCGAAATATAGCTTTGTTTGCGACTTTTGGCCTTGACTTTTATAATGATAGTAATTGGATATAGACTGAGTTAATGGTAACAGTATCACCACTTACTATAAATAAAAATAATATCTATATAGCTATCTATCTAGTAGCTTAAAAAATAGTAGAAGACGGTAATATATTTTTTTTACAGGCTAAAAAAGATACTGATAATAGCCAGCCTATAATGTTCCCACTGCTGGGACACAGGCCTCGTCTCTTCGAGAGGGACTGGGCTGTAAACCACCACTTGACCCAGTGCGGGTTGGTAGATGTCTCATGCAAGTCTTGGAATGTTTGGTTTTAGGACATGCCAGTTTCCTCACGATGTTTGTTGAAATTATTGAGACAAAGTAAAGCGCCTGGCAGGGTTCGAACCCACGACATACAAATCGTAAGTCGGGGTCGCTACCACTGGGCTACCAATCGCTAAAAGAAAAAGAAGAATAAAGTAATTTTACCTATTGAGTTCAATATTAATGCAGATGAATAATAAAACGCAAATCTTCCTACACGTATTTCATTTCAAACAAACACCCGAAAAAACCAACAAGTCAGCACGTTAACGAAACGTAACGTGTGCACATTAAAAATTCACGTTCGCCTCATTCGACCCGCCAGTGTACTGGAGTGCCGAAAATCCACCCACCCAATACCGACAGTACAAACACGAACTGTGCCACTTTCACGGTATATTTGCAATTGTCGGGTTTATTGAGCATGTTCACGTGCTCCGTATTAAGATTTTTTGTTGTTCCCTTGTATTAAAGTGTTTGTTTTTATGGATTGGGAGTTTATTTGTGTAAATATTGAATGTTTACTGTAGCCCGTGTTTTTATTTTCAGAAAGCGTTTTTAGTTTTATATCTAGAAGTATTTAATCTTGACTGCCTCGTTGGTCTAGTGGTCGCAAGCGCTACTGTTGAGCATGAGGTCCTGGGTTCGATTCCCAGGTCGGGCAAAGTGTTATTGGCTTTTCCATCAGGAATTTCTCAGTAGCAGCCCGGAGTCTGGATTTGTGCCCGGTTGATGGTAAAAGGTTCGCCCCCTAATACATTGCGACATTTATTTTTATATGTCGCAGCATCATGCTGAGTTAAGAGCCTTTTAGTCCCGTACAAGACTTTCTACTTTTATTTAAATTTTACTTTGTTTTTCTTATTTATGTTTTGATGAGTGTGTTTTATTTCAATTTGTGATTTCCTGTGCGAGTCTCAATAAATACTTTTTATTTCTTTATTCGCTTCATGGAACAAATTGTATTCGTCAGAGGCAATGTACTAATAATTTTTATGTGCATATTCATATTAGGTATACATATGGTACCTAATTCCTATGGGACCATAAATGCTAATAATGAGTTAAGCACAAATGATAATTTTGACTACCAGTACCCTAATTGCGTAATACACTATCAATCACAATTTGTTTCGATTTGAAAGTGATTGCTAATCAATTGCTTCATGAGTTGGAAGAACAAATCTGCTCAACAACGTCAATAACGCAATGAATGTTGTTGAACTGTCAGAATGAAACAAATAAGTCATAATTGTTTACGAAAATAAGTTACGCAATTAGGGTACAGGTATTTACAATCCAATATTCGAAATATCGTATTCCCGGTACAATTTATCGAGTAACAATTTATCCGGTAAAATGTTGGTCTCTGACCCCCTCTGGGTCGCATCGCATCGCCCGCACGCGCTAATACTTTCGTTTTTTTTTTTTGCTCGGCTCCTAAGGGTTGCACGGTGATGTAAAAAAGCCTATTTATCCTTCCTCAAGAATTGGGTTAGCAAATGCAAAAATAATTTTTCGATTCGTGCTAATGGTTCCAGAGATTAGCGCGTTCAAACAAACAAATAACAAGCTCTTCAGCTTTATTATATTAACTTGAGATGAATGAATTATTAATTATTCGTACCTAGCTTATTTGTCAATACAAAATGGCCGCCTTTGTACTCGCTACTCGCTACCATCGATAATTTGTTTCTCGTTTACATACATAATGACGTGAAGCTTCTTTTTAGGGTTCCGTACTCAAAGCGTGCCAACAGAACCCTATTACTCAGGCTCCACTCTCCGTCCGTCTGTCCGTCTGTCCCAGGGCTGTATCTTTTAAACCGTAATAGGTAGACACTTGATTTTTTTACAAAGTATGTACTACTGTAGCCGCTATAACGACAAATAATAAGAAAAAAATTGTGGATCCCATACAAGAAACCAGTTTTTCGGCGTTTTTTGCTGTTTTGTAGTTTTTCGGCGTTTTTAAATGTGTAGTGTTAAATATTGTATGGTGGTACGCAACCATTCGTGGGCGAGCCCGACTCGCACTTAATTGTTAGTTTCAAATTAATTGTTTGAGCAGCCTTGATACTGTTTTACGACCGGTAAAACTGTGGTGATAATATCTATGGTCGATTATTATAATAGAGGAGCGACAATTTGGATATTTTTTATAGTATGTTATAACCTAGGGAATTTTCCGTTAATTATGAAATAACGTACGAGTACCTACCTACGTATTTTCCTTTAGGTAGGCATGAACCTACTTAGCGTTGTTGTATTGGTTGTTCAGCACTTGGCAAACTGTAAAATTTCATAATGAATCGATTCATTTATTCACTGACAGACAAGGCATAGCCACAGAATACATAATCGTGCAAGTACAGAAGATTCACTCCGCTAAATCATTTATATAAATAGCGATTCTTGCTACAACACAATAAAGTGCAATTCAATTTGCACAGCGCTTTGTGTGGATCGCCCGGAGGACACGGTGGAGCATACGGTGGAGGTCTGCCCAGCTTGGGCGGAGCATTGCCGTGTTCTCGTGGAGGCGATCTGCGGCGGTGATCTCTCGCGGCCGGCCCTGGTTCAGGCCATGGTACGGAGCGAGAGGAAATGGGAGGCCGTCACCTCCTTCTGCGAAGCGGTAATGCTCGCGAAGGAGGAGGCGGAACGCGTGAGGGAGAGGCAAATTTCGCGCCCTCATGCCTCTAATCGCCGCAGGAGGAGACGCCCAGGGCGTCGGGAATCGCGAGGCGATTTCCGGCCACCGTAGGCGCGGGCTTGCGGACGGTGAGCAATGGATGGCTCACCGCCCGATAAGGACCAGGCCCGGGTCGACGGCGCGTTGTGTTCCACGCGCACCTCAAAGTGATGTCAGCAGAATTGAAGGGGTCCACTAGGGCCGATGCCTGCCGGGGTTGCGAAGAAAACCGAAAGGGAGATCGTGGCCCCCGGCAACAGGGCAATCGAAGAAACACTGGTGGGTTTTAGTCAGTAAGAGTCTGACACGCCCTCCCGCTCCGCCCAGAGCGGGAGAAGTTATTTGATGATTTCCTAACCAAAATAAAAAAGGTTGCACAGCGCTAATTTCCTACAGTTATATTCACCTAGAAGTTGCCTCTCTTTCTACCGCGTAACTCTTATATCTTCTGACTACGTTACGCTCACTGAATTGGCCCGACAAGTTGAGCCCGCCGCGTATTTGTACCTTCATACCTAAAATGCGGAGTGCGCCTAACCTAGCACAGCCTAAACTGCTAGGTTTGGAAGCATCTAATTTTGCACAAAAGTTCCTTAATTAACGAAGGTGAGCACTAAGAAAGGATTTAAATAAATTCATTCCCAAAAGGGGTTTAAAACGGGTTCGAAAAATTTGCATGGAAGTTCGTCATTTTTGCCAAACTTCCATGCAAATTTTGCCCATGAAGCATACGGCTAAAGGGCTTGCTACATGGCAGTCAACCGCGTCCCCAACAGAGGTGACCTTGGTTGGCGACAGACAGAGCTGTTTGAAATTTAGTCCTAAACCACCAACTCCACAGTTGTATACCACCAAGGTCACCTCTGTTGGGACGCGGTTGACTGCCCTTAATACTCAATAGTTTATTTGCATTCCACAATGTGTACACGGCACGGCGGTACATGTTATTACTGCATGTACGCTAAAGGTATAGGGTATTTTTAGATTTAAAGTTTCATAGGTTTTTTTTTTAATTCTTCTTTTATTTTTTGTTGTTTAATAACCTTAATTTGTCGCATTTTGCAGCTTGCTGTAATGATTACTGTGTACATAATATTTAACACGTGCTATTATTAAGTCAACCATCCAACCGGGGATCGGAACCGTTTCTCCTAAACACAGGTTATTTTGTAACCTATCTAGGAGAACAGTACGGCATCTACTAACTAGATTAAGAAACTTTATGCTTGTGCTTTATACATTACCTTGCCATGTAATCTAGTCCTAGGTATTTTTTTTTAAATCTCGCAGCATTATGCTGAGCTAGGAGCCTTTTTGGCCTCGCCCAGGTCGTTCGAATTTTTAAATGTTTTTTTTTTTTTTATAAATGTTATTTTGTTAGTTTTAAGTGCTCTTTTTGTTAACGGTTTATAATTCCTGTGCGTGCCCCAAATAAAATATTTTTCTTTCTTTCTTTTCTTTCCTTCTTCACATCACTCAGTTATTATAGCATTTACCACGGTGCCCTCAATTACTATTCCCCATGAGGAGCCCAGGTAAACATGAACAAAGCAATTTATTTAAAAAAACAAAAATCCCGAATGCAAAAACACATAACTGAAAATTTAAAATTTTATCAAAACAATTCCATAAAATTTTGGTATTGCAGGCAGGGGGTACAAACCAATAACCAGAAATTATGATGTAATTTTTGTTTGTGCCTTGAATATTTTTTTTTATAGATTATAACATAATGCTTATTTTTGTCTTTTCAGTTATGTGTTTTTGCAGTCGGGTTTTTTGTTTTTTTTTTTTAAATAATTTGCTTTATTTCAAGCTTTTTAGTTTTATTAATATATATATATTTCATTGACCCGATTACTAGCTCTTATTTGATACAAATAATGTAGTATTTTTTTAAACCTGCCCCTCCTTTTTTATTTATTTTCAAATGCAATATATAAATATTATATAGCCTATGTCACTCCCACAATTAAGACGAATCTAACGACACCTCATAAAATCCATCAAGCCGTTTAGGCTACGGAGTTTGCCAAAGAAATAGACATACATACATACGAAAAACATTACCCTCCTTCTGGGGCAGTCGGGTGATAAAAATACGTAAAGCGGAGGCTCACAAAAGTTACAATACGTATAAAACTCGAATGTGAGATCCAATTCAATATATCATCCTGAGAAAATTACTTCTCCGGTCCTGAGCAACTCCTTCGACCAAGAGTCGGCAGGATAAGAAGTTACCCTATCATATTGTAGGTCCTCCAATCGATTCGTGTAACAAATGCGAAGCCAAGCAATCGCGACAAGAGCACATAAAACAGAGGTATTGATACGCTTTCAGGATTTGTTTAATCCATCCGAATTGAAATGGACGAGTTTTTTTGATTTCGTTGCCATGTCTGTTTTTAGATTACTGGGTATTTGAAATAGATATATTTACCCAATTGGTGCAGGTAATTTTTGTGTAGATAAGACCGGATTCTAGATTGTATTTAATATCTAAGTACCTGGGCGACCGAGCTCTGCTCGGGTGAAGATACGGAGATTGATTTTTCGCCCACTATATTGCAACTTTCATCGAAATCGTTAGAGCCGATTTCGAGAATGTGAGTACAAATATATATTTTATACAAATATTGCTCGTTTAATAGTATAGGGTAGGATATAAGGAATTATTCCTAATTCCTAACTCAAAAGTTTTCTTTCCGAGTGGTAAGTATGTATATAATACTTTTGTATTACTGTCAGAACCTTGAAAATTAGGGTCCAGAAAAACGATCCTAGTCGCCCAATTATTTCATACTTAAAATATCTGAATATACATTCAAGTCCCACCAATTAATAATATTCATCCATTCAAAAAACTAAACCTCATCATAATTCGAATTTATAAAACAAATTAAACCACGCGATAACGTCTCCACATTCATACTAACTTTACACAGGAATATCTGAAATAAACCATTATAACTTGACCTCCCCCGTCCTTCTCGGCGTATTAAAATCTGTTAATACAAACTGAATGTTGCACACATGAACGGCTCAAGTTCCGTCGGTACACAGTACCTACGCTTATGGTGAACACACACACATAGGCGGCTGGTTCGATCAATACTATGACGTACTCCTTTACACTGCACTTCAAAAGGAATGAATGCGTTGTTCGCTTCGACGGCCATCATCGAATGGAAGGAATGAGGATTGAACGATTTGTGGAGTGAAGATGAAAAATATTGAATGCTTCAAGGATTTTATTGAAGGGGGAGATATGACAGCAATTTTTCCTCTTTACGTTGAATGGAGTTTGATAACGATGGAGTTATTCGTTTGGAGTTTTGTTGTTGAAGAATTGTGTATAATTTAATATGATATATTAAGTTAGAAGCAATAATTCGCTTATGCGAAGTAGTCGCAACCAGTGGTGGATCCAGGATTGTCGTTTTGGAGAGACTTGACTCCGCTGAGGGTAGATTTTAGCAAAGTAAACATTAAAAAAGCACACAACATTTTACAAGCCTCCTCGGATATCTCTGTGAATATACATGGCGGCCAAACCGGGCAGCGTGAGGGCAAAATTCGTCACGAAAACAAAACATCTTATAGAAAAAACTTGAAAACGTAATAGGTACTTATTAAGTTAAGGATAATTTATGACAATTGTACATTAGGTACTTAGCGTGTTATTTGCTAAAAGTTTAATAAGAATAAAATCTAGTTCACTTTAAAATTTGTCACAGAAGAACTCATACGCTTTTGGGGGGGCTTGAGGCCCTTAGCCCCCTGGATCCGCTGCTGGTCGAAACTATATCCTGAGAGCTGTGACGGAGAGCTATACTCCAAATATGAGACAGACGCTGGGTTACTCAGGTAGGAAACATGTTTCCTTGTCTGGTCATCCTATGCGTGAAGTGTTAATTATTTAAAATAAATATTTAAAAATCAATCGGTACTACTAATACTAGAATATATGTTGTTTTGTAATACTAACACAGTATGGATCATTGTTGTCCAAAATAAAAGAATTTAAATTTAATTTTATTCGTTTTAGGTTCAGAATTAAGGATCAATTGCTTGATCAGATGGATTAGACCCTAATAACATTAGAAATCGTTAGCCAACGTTCGCACGGACGTAATAAAATCGCGGTTGGATTTTATCGCGCACTAGATTTTCAACTCTCGGTGTTAAACCGACCGTTGACAATCCAACGCGCTGGGACGCGCTCGATAAAACACATTGTTGGATTTTCAACTCTCGGCGCTAAGCAGAGCGTTGAAAATCCAGTGCACAAAAAATAATCGCCAAGATTTTAGTACGTTCGTACGAACGTGGGCTTACGAAGATTGATAAGTTAAGTTTTTAAAGCTGTCTCTCTCCTTCTTTTTGCGTGCCCGACAGGGTTCATAAACATCGCATTAACACACTGTGGAATGCACACTGGAACAGAGTAGACAAAGGGGTAGGCTCATTGAGACGTACAAAATACTTACGGAACACTAAGAAGTGCCCAGTTTTCAAGACCTTTTCACATTAAATACCAACAAACATATCATTTGCGTGGACATTTCCTAAAGCTGTGGGAAAATTCGTCAAAGAAAAAGCATTTGAAGCAGTTCTTGCCTAATCAGTAACAGTATTGAATTAGCTCCCGAAAAATATTGTGACGGCTCCCAAACTGAACTGCTTTAGAACCGACAGATTAAATATCTCCGAGCTATTTGAAACACACGCATCAGCCAATGAGCTGCTAGTGTGTCTTACCAAAATCAATCTGCCTAGCCCACTATATTGGGGTCGAATTCCAGTCTAATCGAATGCAGCTGAATACCAGTATTTTACATGGAGCGACTGCCTATCTGACCTCCACAACCCAGTAACTGGGTAATACGATACCCTTTGGTAAGACTGGTTGTCAGTATTTCGGGCTTCTAACGACTGTCAAAGATCCAAGAATGACAGCCGTGACCGACGGCTTAATGTGCTTTCCGAGGCACGGAGGAGTCTCGGTATGTAAAGATGGTCACCCATCCACGGACCAACCCCGGCAAGCGTAGCTTAACCTGATGGATCGACCCGTGCGGCTGTTATTACTTAGTCACGAGCTCTTAGGGTGCCTTACCAAATAGTAATAAATGATTAAGTATTTATATTCTTTCATACATTTCTGTCTTTACCCTGTACATAGGTACTTGGGTGCCAAGTGTACGAAAAGCACTCTACCCTCTTAACATTATTTTTCCGATAAGAGAAAGATTTCTCTCAGTGTATTTGAAAGTGGTATTACCAATAAACATTAGGTACTTGACCTCATTGATGATCAGCACTTATAGCTAAAAGTGTATCGAATTCCATCGTACGTTTAACCCAATTTAGTTGTAGAGCTCTGTGTGATATTTGGGCAGTGGTGGCCCAGTGGTAATGGCCCCGACTTATGAGTAATAGGTCGTAGGTTCGAACCAAGGCAGGCCCAAAACCAGGCTGCTCTCAAAACGGTGAAGAAAAACATCGTGAGGAAACCGGCATGTCCTAGAACCAAAAAATTGAAGACATGTGACATCTACCAACCCGCACTGGTCCCGCGTGGTAGATTATAGCCCACTCCTTTTTATTGAGAGGAGGCTTGTGTCCCAGCAGTGGGAACATTATAGGCTGATTATGCATGAGACGTATGTATGACGTAGAGAGATGATATGTCTCATGCAGATGCAGAGACCCGTTTCTATTATGGTAAATAGAAACGGGTTTTGTCGACGGAAGAATGGACAAAATGACAGATAAACAATCACAATCTGTCATTTTGTCTATTCTTCCGTCGAAAAAACACGTAGAAAACCCGTTTCTATGGTTATCATGCTACGTGTGCGCAATGCCTCGTGGTCGCAAGCGCTACTTCTGAGGTCCTGGGTTCGATTCCCGGGTCGGGCAAAGTGTTATTGGGTTTTTCTATCAAAAATTTCTCAGTAGCAGCTCGGAGTCTGGATTTGTGCCCGGTTGATGGCAATAGGCTCGCCCCCTATTACATGGGACTTAAACATAACTGGCGAAATGTGGGTGAACCTGCTACAGGGACACCTCTGCCCAACCCTTCGGGGAAGCAAGGCGTGATGTTATGTCATTCACTAACATAAAAACTCTGTACGATTTTTAGAAATACACATACATTATCACGCCAGTAATCCCCAGAGGTTAAGTAGAGGTGTATAGGGCCAAGTAACTGGTCGACCGAGCTCTGCTCTGGTGAAAAAAGAGATTGCTCATTTAAAAGTATAGGAAAGTTTATACTAATCTATTTATAGTATCTACTTATTCCATGCTGCCATGATATAAAAAAAAAAGAAAAAAAAAATGATATGTAGTAGGTACTTACTAATTCCATGCTGCCATGTCATTATTCTAATGTCATTATTCTCATGTCATTATTCAATATCTTGTTCTAAACTTTGGGCGACCGAGCTATGCTCGGGTGAAAATACGGAGAAAACGAATTTTCCCAGATATGAAACCTAGCTAGATCGATTTTTCGCCCTCGTAAACCTCTATATTGCAACTTTTATCGAAATCGTTAGAGCCGATTTCGAAAACGTGAGTACAAATATAGAGCATTGATTAATTATAAATAATCGAGTAATCATCCGTTTTATTGTATTCCAAATTGTCCGTATACAATAATTCGACGGTTTATAAATAACCGCGATTTTTTATAAACAATCGGTTCTTACAAAAAGACGGTGACATATACATACAAACAAATATTGCTCGTTTAATAGTATAGGATAGTATGTAATAGGGGCGAGCCTATTTTTCAGAAACATAGCAAAAATATACGTTTCATACCTTTCCTACGACTGACCCGTATAATCTACGATGGAATGAAAGTAGCTGATACATTACTTTTTCAGTAAAGGGAAAATGGGAAAATGGTAAATTACATGTGTCGCACAGTAGTTGATAGATATTTGTGTTTTTAATACTGTATTTGGTCGCGTATTTTTAACCAATCCACCATCAGTCTTACCAAGGGGTATCGTTAAAAGAGTAACGGTGGTTTCTTGCCCATTCTTCTCCATACAACTACCTTTTGGAAGGGGCGACTAGAATCAATTTTAGTATTTTGTAAATTTCGACTTTCAAAAGTGCCATACATGGGCCTATTTGAAATAAATGATTTGAACATCTAAAACGCGTTCAAGAGCTGTCAGCGTCATCATTGTTGAGGTATATTGACACTGACAGATCTTGAACACCTTTTAGATGTGCTGATCGCGTTCAGATTTATAGGTGAGATTCACGAACATCTAAACACCCTCGTAAAATCTATTCAATCAATCAAATCGAGCCACAAGTTTATAAAAAAATCTTTGTTAAAATATAACGCAAATACGGGATGAGGAAAAACGAAAATTATGGAGATTTTCCTTGTGAAGATAATCCCCTCTTCATCTGAATGGGATAGAAATCATTTGATAAATACTCGAGAGAATTCAAAAGGGAAAAAAGCTGATATTTCATTTGTATAAGGGTAGGGTAGCGACCGCATTTTGCATTTTACGGAAACTTTTTTCATAGCTGCTTGTTGGTGCTGCAACTCTGACAGTCATTGGTATTGTGTGTTACTCTCCAAGATTTACGAGATCTCTACGAGATTACTCACAAATACCCGGTAAAAAAGTTATTTTAAATAAAAAATTGGGTAGATCAGGGTAGGTCCGCTTTTAACACTATCTCTCCTGAGATTAACTTCGTATTTTTTAAAGTAGGTTTAACATACAGATATCACAATGTAATAAATATGAAAACAATAGGGTTTCGGGACGAAGAACGGGTTTCGTAAAAATGTATCCTGGTGCTCTGCACAGCTGATGGATGACAGATGACTCAAAAAAGGTGTGCGTCGTCTGTCTTTCGGACGGGTTCTAGAACATTCTAGAAGATGCACCCTTATTGGACGAGTGGATTGTGGCAGGAGCAGTTCGAAATGAGAGTATGAGTACTTAATTTAACATTTTCTCATGTTAGGAGCTTTTGAAATTCAATCGTGGGTACTCTTGACTACTGACTGTAACGGAAGACAAAATTGGGACTGAAACGATGGTAACTTATAGTAATGGTAACTAACCATTTTTTTATAAATCATCCCTCTTATTAAAAAGGGGAATGCGGGAGTCACAGGTTGTTCCTGTGACCCGCCATTTTACCCATTCAGCGTTAATTCTGTGCTTAACAGCCCGATCTACTGCGCCATAGCTTTGCACAGAATAATAACTATAATACTTCATTAAGTTCAAGCGACACTATATAGCGACATAGATTTCGCTCCGTGTGGCGTAAAAAAAAAAAAGAAAGAAAGAAAATACGTTTATTTGCGGTTTTTTGTTGTGCGGCGTAGTACAAGAATAAAAAATAAAAAAAATGTTTATTTATAAAAACTGTTTCTGTTAATCCTACTTGAAATATGTATTTAGGGTTCCGTACCGTACCCTTAAGCCTCCGCTGTCCGTCCGTCTGTCTGTCAGCGGGCTGTGTCTCATGACCCGTAACTGGTAGACAGTTAAAATTTTCACAAATTGTGTATTTCTATTGCCACTATAGCAACACATAATAAAAATTTAATAAAGTTAAAAATTTAAGGTGGTCATACAATAAACGTGTTTTAAATAAAGTATTTTAAAAAATGTATTCAAAATCGTACGGTGGTACGGAACCCTTCGTGTGCGAGCGCAAGTCGCAATTGGCCGGTTTTTTTTTTAACTGCCTTAAGTATTTCTTTAATTCATTTTTAGGTTAGCTATTAATTACCAGACAACTTGTTTATGGAGGGTCAGGGGTGTGCCTTGACAGCGTTTATCCCAAAAGTTGGCAACGTCGCAAATAACTGTCAAATATTTACCTGTTTTGATTATTTGGCAATATTACTCCATGAAAATATGAAATGTGGCTAACTAGTGACCTAAAATATTGATGATGAAATGCAATAATTAATATCGTAACACCGAATATTTAGTTTTAGATGTAATAAAAGTATTTGAAAACTTTCCAAACAACTTTTTTACACCTAAAACGGTTACAACATCAAATTCAGTTTTATAATTGCAATTCATTATTAATATTCTAGGTCGCTAGTTAGCCACATTTCATATTTCCATACAGTAATATTGCCAAATTAATCAAAACAGCGAAATATTTGACATATATTTGCGACGTTGCCACCTTTCAGAATAAGCGCTCTTAACTCTGAATACAAAACGAGATAGGGGTAACGAATATATATAAATACTATTGTAATCCAATATAGTAAGTGTACATAGGTAAGTGTAAAGTGCTTTGCACTGCAGACAAAGGACACAGTGCGAAGCTCTCGAAGCACGTACGACTCAAATGTAAATGAGTTTCATAACTAAGAACAATATTATGTTTGAAAATGTAGAAGATATTTTTAAAGACGAGCTGTATTCAATAACTGTAGTCGTTCTATATTCATGAAAATGTCTTTCGTTATTCAATAATTACAATGCAAATATTCTATACTATTAAATGAGCAATATTTATATAATATACAGGGTTATTGGTAATATGTCGGCAATCCGTTAAAGGGATATAGGATAGGTCATTTGCAACCGAATGATCCCTTATGACCTATAGGCCAATGTCAACCACTTTCGAGTAATTTAACATTTTATATTTTAAAATGAATGAAACAAAAACATAAAATGTCAAATGACTCGAAATTTTTTGACATTTGCATACGAGTCAAAAAGGGGTCGTTTGGTTGTAAATGACCCCTCCTTCACCCTTTTAATGGATTGCCAACCAATAATTCTGTATATATTTGTAATTACGTTCTCGAAAACGGCTCTAGTGATTTCGATGAAAGTAGCAATATAGGGGTTTACGGGGGCGAAAAATAGATTTAGCTATGTCTCATCAATGGGAAAATTCGTTTTCTCTATTTTCACCCGAGCAGAGTTCGTTCGCCCAGGTATAGTATGTAATTTTGTATAATATATATGTCTGTATTTTGTTACAACTGTCAAACGACAGTCGTGATTTGATATAGGGACAATTTAAGTTGATAATCAATTTACTTAACAATTAATTACTCTGAAATTACAATGTTCTATGGAGTTTACTGTGGGACCAACTCTGGCGTAGCAGTTTGATGAGGTATGTAGTTAATACTGCATTTTTTAAAATTGCAGTTTTATTTCGTCATCCAGGCTTTACTCCATAAATAAATGTATAATTGTTTGATTAAATGTAATAATTTACCTACTTATATTTGTACACCGTTAAGGAAAAACACGACTGTGACATAATTTAACTGTAACATCTTGCATGCCTTGTATTTGTATTGAAATAGTATTGAAGTTAACGTAAAAACTACCCAAGCAAATTTAGTAAAAATATGGGACCACCTTTGAAACCCTACCAAAAAAAAAGAATCATCAAAATCAATTCTTAATTGACGGAGTAATCTCGTAACAAAAAAATAAAACAATACATGGTACAGTCGAATTGAGAACCTCCTTTTAGAAGTCGGTTAAATAATAAAATCAACTTCCCAGCGATTGTTTTTGTAAAATTTTGTTAAGTTTGATGTTCAGAAGGCGTAGATTATAATACAAACGGCTTGTGATGGGTCTTTTTATATACACTGTGTTTTGATAATTTCATTTCTGTTCTTGCAATAGCAGGAATATTACCTACTCACTTTTTAGTGGGCAGATAATTCCAACCTACACATGTACCTACCTGCGAGTATTTTTGGTTCTCGCGTGGGTGAAACGTGGGTGCACTTCAATATAAAAGCCTATTCATACAAAAGCCCCACTTTGAACAATTTTTGATAAGCAGTTTCTGTAAACCTAACGCCCACGTAATACTTGGGTGATTTTATCGTACTGTATGTATGAAAGTGCGTTGGAGTTGGAAATATCACTATAAAAACCTCTGTTATACATTGTAACAGACAGCGAACCAATTTTCACGCCTATCCCTTAAGACCTCGGCCAAGTATATTCTGATATTCGGATAGTTCATGACCTAAATAGGTGCCATAAAGAATATGATTATTTTTTTTCATTAAGTTGTATCTCTCCGGGAGTGCCGGCAGAAGTGAAAACTTGAACAAGATCGCCTTGTCTAAATAAAGAGCACAATCGCGTTGACAAAAAACATACTTCCGAAACCTTTAAAGTAAAAATACTTGCATAGAACATTGATCAGTAACATCATATAAATAAAAAGCACAATCGCCTTTACAAAAAAAAGAACTTCGGAATTCTTTAAAGTAAAAATACTTGCATAGAACATTGATCCGTAACGTAATATAAATAAAGAGCACAATCGCGTTTACAAAACCTTTGAAGGAAAAATACTTCCATAGAACATTGATCCGTAACGTAATATAAATAAAGAGCACAAGCGCGTTTACAAAAATGAGGTGTCATGACAGTGTCGCGAAATTAATGGTTTAGTCCCATCTGAAAAATGCCCAACGCGTCTAAAGAAGTTTTCACTTCAAAATTGTGAAATTTCACGGGTATTCTACTAACATACGTAGCATCACACCTGGGCTAAAGTACACCCACACTTCGCCAGTTATGTAATAGTGGGCGAGCATATTGCCATCAACCGGGCACAAATCTAGACTACAGGCTACTACTGAGAAATTCCTGATGGAAAAACCTAATAACACTTTGCCCGCCCTGAAAATCGAGCCCAAGGCCGCTGTTCAGCAATAGCCCTTGCGATTACCGAACCAATAAGACAATTGGATACTTTCAACTGCCTTATGCTGCGTTTCCACCAGAGATGTGCGAGGTAGCTGAGCGGTGCGAGGATGTGTAACGAAATTGTGAAACGATGTGAGTGTCTCCAACAGAGATGTGTTAGGCTACTGAGCGGTGCGAAAATGCGTAGCAACGCTGTGAAACAGTGCGCAGATAAGCGCTGCGAGTATGTGTAGCGGGCTCTTTTCAGATAAGATTTCTGACTCGCGTCCATCCCTATCACACATAGGAATGTGTGCGAGGGATGTTTCTCGCAAACATCCCTCGCTCCTATCCCTCGCTTGTGTATGTACAAAAACCTCGCCCCGCTAAGCCGTTTCCATCGGAGCTCCGCTGAGCGAGGCCAGGTAAATGAAGCGATTCTATTGGTTCTTAACAAACACATTCCTCGCTACGCATCCTCGCACATCTTAGATGGAAACGCAGCCTTATTGGTTTGGCGGTCGCGGTTGCGGGAACTGTAACGCGATATTTTAGGGATACTTCCCTAAAATATTATTTTACAGTTCGCTAAGAGATTGATTTGTTTTTGCTCGTCACAATATATATGGATCAGAATGTAGGTCCACAAAAGGGATGAATGAAAGAAAACTGGATGCAGCTGAGATAAGATTGCTAAAATGGATGCGAATGGATATAATTTAAAAAACCGGCCAAGTGCGTGTAGTTCGGATGAATTTATTCCAAAAACAAACTTAACGTTGTAGTTGAGAAACATGTTCTCCCATTTATCGATATACGTTACGGTCAATTCTCTAACTGCAAATGAAAGTTTGTAATCGCATTTTTTTTATTCATTTGATAAAACTATAAATTCACAATTTTCGGACTTTTCCGCCAAATTTCATGTTTCTAGGTCAACGAGAAGTACTTAGCCTGTAGGTTTTGATTTATTTGCGAGTATCAAAAAATGTCTCATAAATGGCCGTATTTTTTTATTGCCTTGACTTAGAAGCTTGATTTTTTTAGAGCTCCAAGGGAACATAAATCTACGTATTTGATATGAATTTCAATTTGATACCTTCACTTGTTCCTGAGAAAATGCGTATTGACAGACTGACGGACAACGAAGTGATCTTAAAAGGTTTCCGTTTTTTTTCTTTTTGACGTACGGAACCATAAACAATAGTATATAAGAGGACGTCCAGTGTCACCGGTGATAAAAAAGTTGTGTGGAAATTGGCTGTCATGGTATGGATAGATATGTGGTTCGGAGGATTGAAGCAAATGTTGTAAGGAAAGGTTTGAGTATGAGTGTGGTTATAAAAGTAGGGGAAAACCAAAGAAACGATGGATGGACTGTGTGAAAGATGATATGGTTAGAAAGGGGGTGACGACCGAGACGACGAGAAATATGAAAGAAAAAGCCCTACAACGCCGATCCCAAATAAGTTGGTATACGGGTAAGACGACGATGATTATTCTCTGCCTTATCAATGATTTTTAGACCCGTTTAATTAAACGTCCAGGCCAGACGACCATATCCCAGCGTAAGTAACTTGCGTAGATATAAATGAGCCAAGAAAATAAATTTAGATTTTGAGTTGACTTATCTTCTCGAGATAAGTCAACTCTTTATCTGGTCGAGATTACCGAAAACTTTAGTATCATATCAGGCAGAATGGAACGTAAACGTTGAACCGATAAATAACGCCAAATTTAGACGTCTAGGCCGCTCTAAATGCGGTTCTTTGAATAATATATGGATGAGATACTGAATAGTCAGAACCGTGGGAGGCTAATTGCCTTCGAGGGCAAGTTATTCTATATTTAGATAAGCTATTTCGTTCCAAACTTCCATATTGACCCGCTCAGGGGTGGAGGTTCGAAAATCAATTCTCAAAGCTTTTTTAATTCGAAAAGATTTTTGAAGTGAAAACTTCTCTATGTACGTTGGGCATTTTTGAGATGAAAAAAACAACTGAACTCGCGACACCGTTACCGACACCTCATTTTTGTAAACGCGATTGTGCTCTTTATTTATATTTAGTTATGGATTAATGTTCTATGTAAGTATTTTCTTGTTCAAGTTTTCACTTCTGTCGGCGTTCCCGGAGTGCCACTGGATTTTTTTTTAGGTTCTGCAATAGAAAAAAAAAGTACCCCTACGGCCGTGTAATTTACCATCTACCCAATTTCTCTTCACTGTAAAAGTAATATATCAGCTACTTTTTCCGTCGTACATCATACGGGTTAGTCGTAGGAAAGGTCATATCACATAGGTGCCTACTGAAAAGAAACGTAATATTTCGTATATTTTTGCTACGTTTCTGAAAAATAGGCTCGCTCCTATTACATGGGACTTACACATAACTAGTGAAATGTGGGTGTAATTCAGGCACAATTCTGTCTAAAGTACGTATACACCCACATTTCAGACACAGGATGTTACGTTGTTTGTGAACCGTTATTTTGCCTGTCTGTTTGTCACAACCTCTTATCTTAGGAACTACCTATAAATAATAATAACATATTTTTATTTCAGATCAGATATCCATGTTCTATGTTATGGGGTTTGATTTCCGCACTTAGTCCGTCAAGTGGACCATTGTGCGTGCGCCATGGCGGCCGTTTGGTGGTTATTCCAACCAGCCCACCTCCCTCCAGAAGTAAATTAAAACTCTTGGTCTGTTCAGAACATCTGTGAAAGATCTGGGTGACCCGAGGGTTTTTGTTCTAATCTGGGTGACGCCTGTGCATTCGAAGAGCACGTGCGCTACGGTTTCCTCAGCCTCCATGCACGCCCTGCACACAGGACTATCCGTTATGCCTATTGTGTGGAAGTGTTTGTTTAGCGAGCAGCGAGCAGTGACCCGTGATGGTCACCAGGCGGAGGCCGTTCCTGTCCAGGCGTAATAAAGCTTCCTTGGACTGCCTGCAGCCTGGTGTCGAGGTCCACCAGTTCTCCGCTTGTGTGTGGGTGATCAAATATCCATACTACATATACATATATTATGCTATTGGCTTGTGTGTAAAGGTAAAGTAATTCATTGTTTAACTTTTTTTTAACCGGTCAAGTGCGAGTCGGACTCGCACACGAAAGGTTCCGTACCTAATTAAGATCGAGTAAAGAACGTCGAAAATCATGTTTCTTGTATCCCCTCTAATTATTAACTTTATTTAATTTTTATTATTTGTTGTTAGAGCGGCAATAGAAATACACAATATGTGTAAATTTAAACTGTCTAGCTATTTCAGTTCATGAGATACAGCCCGCTGACGGACAGCTGAACAGCAGAGGCTTAGTAATATGGTTCCGTTTGCCACACGGAACCTTAACCTTCGGGTATGGAACCCTAAAAAATAAGATTGCTAGGAAGGTTCTCGTTGAATAGTGAGTGGAACTAAATGAGTGATAGTAGAACATTCTTTAATCTCAATTTAATTAGTTTACGAACTGAAAAATATAGCCTTCTATAGCCTGAGCTTGAGACAATATATCCCAAACCGCAAACCTAGTTACCTTTTGCTCTTTTTTATGAAGTTGTAGGGTTTTGCGTACATTGTAAAGGGTCCGAGGGTAAAGTAAACAGATTACAAGGAGCTTAAATAGATTGTCGAGTAACAGGAATAATTTTTCGTTGCTTTTTTTTTTGGTTTTCCAGTCAATTTTGATGCTTTGAGAGAGAGTTTAAATATTGGAGAGCTCGATTAATTAGTTTTGTTGGTACATTAAAATTATTGTTATAGAAAATAAGGTTTCGCCTCTCATGCACGAGGTTGTGGATTCAAATCCGGGCAAGTACCAATGTGTCTTTATCAATTTATATGTAATTTCTAAGTTTATCTTGGACATTACTGATATCTGTGAAGGCAAACATCGTGAGAAAACCTGGATTTATAGTCAATATAATATAATGTTGCCATTTTAAATATTATATTTGTGTAAACATTTTGGACTAAGTATTGTATTTATTTTATTTTTGATTTGTTATTTCACTATGTGCTGCACCGGTTGACGTCATCACGTCAGCGCCGGCTGTCGTTGAAAACCAGCGCTGGGGCTTTGTCTCGCATAGGGTCGCAGCATTATTTGAGCGATGGCCGTTTTGCGTGCATGTTACGCATATTTTCCCCCAATTTGTTATTTACGTGTTTTTTTTTTTATTATCTTTCTTTCCGTCATGTTTACCGCAAATAAACATATTTTCTTTCTTTCTTTCTTCTTTCTACAAGTCTGAAATTGCCAACCTGTCTTGAGCAAGCGAGCGAGCGAGCTCTGTATGAGAAGAGGCAGTTGTCGTGCAGTGGAACAATAATAGGCTGGTATTTATGTATCATACACACAAAAAAGAAATGATTTTATTTGTTTTTATATTAAACTGTTAAAAAAGTATGTCGTCATCAGCTGCCTAGCCTTTTCCCAACTATAGCGACTGCCTCTCTGACCTCCACAACCGAAATACTAGGTAAAACTTGGTAAGACTGGTTGTCAGACTTTTGGGCTTCTAACTAACCGTAACGACTGTCGAAGATCTACAAATGACAGTTCTGTTCTGTTTTCGTTAAAAAAGTATTTAATTTTCAGAAATCTTAAAAACGGAATCACTAACTAGACAGTTAGTAAAAATAAACATCAAAATAAATGATATCGTGTAAATTAGTTCACGTAGACCCTTGCTACGAACTAAATAAATCTCGTAGCGCTCGTAGCACGTCGCTACGCGCACGTAGCAGAGTACATCTCACTGGAGCGACAACGCTTCCTGCATTAATTCCTTGAGAATTCTGATAGTGTCACTATGTTTTTTTTTATTTGATTTATTTAATATAAAATATCACGCCTTTATTATCCGAAGGGCTGGACAGAGATGTGTGTCCCAGATTCCTGTATTCTTCCAGATTTCGATAGTTATATCGTCAGTTGCATGTAATGGGTCAAACAGACGAGCAGCACTTTGCTGTTGACAGAGCCAACTTCTGCTGTCGACAGAGCCAACTTCAGCTGTCGACAGAGCCAACTTCAGCTATCGACAGAGGCAACTGCTACTGTCGACAAAAGCAACTGCTGCAGTATTCGACATCCCGACTGCTGCCTATCATGTCGTCAGCATTATTGTAGCGCGCTACTAGTCGACAAGGCAGCGCGCGCGCTGCGCTCCTACTGTAGCTGTCGCCATTGGTCGGGTTTGCTATCCACGTGTCGACGACAAACGCCGATTAATGGCGGCAAATGCAGTTGCTTCTGTCGACAGCTGGAGTTGGCTCTGTCGACAGCAAAGTGCTGATCACCTGTACTCTGCCTAATGAGTAGGAGGCTGACATCCAGCCTCTAGGCTGCTACTGTACTGAGAATGTTCTAATGTAAATTCAAGGGATTTGAAATGTATGAAATGATAAACATATAAACATAAACTCACGCCTTCTTCCCATGGGGGTAGGCAGAAACTACAGAACACCACCTGCTACGATTATTACATACTCCTTTTACTTCGTGTACGTACATTTAAAATCAATTACTAATAACATAGTATCAACAGAAGACTGCCTATAATAAAAGAATGAATATTTAACACGAAAACAAAACAACAGTTCTGTCGTTTTTTGTTTTATGAGTTGATTAAACTTTAGAGCGGAAGCGATCGATTGTTGACCCACAAACCAAATGTATTGAAATAGGCAGTTGTTTGATTAACTACGCAAAGGCGCACACATACACTTTAATTAGTGAGATGAGATTAATCAGTATTCAGTGAATATTGTGTTAAATATTACTTTGATTGTAAAACGTCCTTTTTCGGCACCAGTCCCAACGCTGGAGATTAACGAGAAGCTAGTAGAGCTGCAGTTGGAGCAGCGGCGGCCTAGTGGTAACGGCTGCTACAGTTCGTGGTTTCGAACCCTGACAGGCGCTTTACTTTGTGTAAATTATTTCATCACCACTGCTCTCAAAATGGTGAAGGAAAAGGTCGTGAGGAAACCGGCATTTGCTAGAACCAAAAATATCGAAGAAATATTTTTAAAAAATCTAAATATTTTATTTCACATTTATAAACCTACATGGGCACTTATGAAACGTCAGAAGCTAGGTGTACGGTTCCAATTGGTCGTTTCCTATGGAAAAAAACCGGCAAGAAGCCCCACGGTTACTCTTTAAAAAATAAATGGTTTTTATAACTGGTTAGAGCATGAGACATCTACCAAGCCGCACTGGGCCGCGTGGTAGATTACGGCCCACTCCCTCTCACCAAGAGGAGGCCCGTTTCCCAGCAGTGGGAACATTATAGGCTGATTATGCGTATGGGTAGTAGAGCTAGCAACTAAAAACAAGTTGGCTAGCAACGAGCAGCGAGTGCACGTCAGCAACAAGCGATTACTCGCTCGCTACTATGCGTATGTACCAAGCGTGAGTCTCTCAGCGAATGTTCTATTCGCCAAACGAGCGTCACTGAGCGAGTACCCTCTTTGATAGCTCTTGTCGCTGTGACAAACGAGTACTCGCCGGCGGTGTGAACAGTCAGCGATCAACTTAATATATGCATCTCTTTTGTTTAAACGGAATGTATATCTATTGTACGTTTCTTGAGCGAGAAAATAGCCGATAGTTAGTCGCTTCCTCACCGGTGGTGGGACAACTGCCTATGTATCAAGCGTGAATCTCTCAGCGAGTGTTCTTTTCGCTAAGCGAGCGTTGCTGAGCGAGTACTCTCTTTGTACATAGCTCTTGTCACTGCGAAAAACGAGTACTCGCTGGCGGTGTGAACCGTCAATGACAGCGTTGTCAACTCCAAATAATGGTTTACGGTGTCATCCGTTTATTAATACGGAAATTAAAAAAAACAAATGTGGTGTAAATTTGTTAGTAATTTGAAAAAAGAAAACAAGTATTTCATACATTTTAATTAGTCTGAATTTGAAAAAAATAACTGTGAGAATTACCACTATCAGATTCACTACCATTCTAATTTATTTGCAAAACCCATCCCCTCGTACAGATTAGTATAGCGCAAGAGAGTATGAGCTGCCTCAACTCAACTGCGTGCGAGACAAACAGATTGATTACAACTAAAAGTATTTACATTACTTGACTAAAGAAAATTGGTTATAAAAAAGGTTAAGAAGTCTGTCAATTAGGCAACTCTTTAATTTGTATGTATTATATTGGTTCAAACTTTTATCTATGATTGGGGGATTCCCCATAGTCCTACTATACCTACTTATTCAAAATGCTGCCATGATAAGAAATTATAAAAAAGGAATTATAATTATTATTTTCAAATTATAATCAGAATATTTGTGCACGGTTGATGGCAAGACATAGCGTTCATTTAATTATTATTAATATCTGTACATTTTTGTTTACCTATGTTCTACAAATAAAAATATTTGAATGTGATTTTTTTTAAAATTTGAATTTAAAACAGAAAATACGTTCAATATTCCATCTGTTTTATTAACTGTCATTACGGTGTTTTTTGACACCGTAATTACATTATTAAGGCAGACGGTGAATCAATATTGGATACGGCGTTTTTACCGTAATTACGGTGTAGTTGGCAACGCTGGTCAGCGATCAACTATTAATATATGTATCGCTTTTACTTACACGTGCCCTACAATCATTTGTACGTTTCATAAACGAGAAAATTGTTGATAGCTAGTCGCTTCTTCGTCGGCGATGAGACAGGTGCCTTCAATGTGTCGAATTTTCTAGTACAGGGTTCACTATGGCAGCTAAGCTAACTGTAATGCTGCGGCCGCATGCAGATGCGGCCGCAGGCCTATCGTGACGAAGCAATGCGTGTCGAAGTTTCGTATGTTTTACTCGCTAAAAAGTTATCGCGCTAATGCGGTCGTCACATTAGCGTTTGCGCGCTAAAACCCTTTTATGTACCCGGGCGATAAACGCTACGCAGCCCAAACTATCGCGACGATAGCCGATAATGGTTGGTCGCATTTGCGTGTATCATATCACTGTGCGAAGCTTCGTCACGATAGACGTAGATGCGGCCGCAGCATTACAGCTACAAAGACTAAATGTTAAAAATGCTTATAAGCTTGATGCAAGGTACTTGAATGAGATTTTAACAGGGAAATATAAGTATTATACAAAGCAGATATGGGTGGACACGCCGCGGAGGAGTTCTAGAAGGACATAGTGACCTTATTGGTGATGTTCTTCAGAAAGGTCAGATACTCGCAACGTGTATGACTAGAGTCCAGATGTATAAATGTAAACGAAGCAAAAGGAGTATGTAAGGATC
Source organism: Omphaloscelis lunosa (assembly GCA_916610215.1). Taxonomy (NCBI): domain Eukaryota; kingdom Metazoa; phylum Arthropoda; class Insecta; order Lepidoptera; family Noctuidae; genus Omphaloscelis; species Omphaloscelis lunosa. The sequence goes on along the minus strand of OU744266.1, from coordinate 4,210,905 downwards.
GCAGGTGGCGTTCTGTTGACGGGGTTCGCTAGGGCCGATGCCTGCCGGGGTTGCGAAGAAGTCCGAAAGGGAGATCATGGCCCCCGGCAACATGGCAACTAAAGAAACACGGGTGGGTTTTAGTCAGTAAGAGTCTGACACGCCCTCCCGCTCCGCCCAGAGCGGGAGATGTTATATGATAATTTCCCAGCTAAAAAAAAAAAGTTGGCGTTCTGTAGTTTTAGTTAGTAATTATTGTTCTTACGTAAGTGACAATTACGGATGGATGTAGGAAGCACAGAACTGGTCGAAGTGGCGGCACTTGGGGGAGGTAGTGGACGTTTTTCGGCTGAAATGATGATGATGTGACGATTTTCATGGGAATAAACTCCTTAAAACTTTCTGCCTCCCTCGTTGGAAAAAAGCATGAGTTTATATGTATGTATGAAAATACAGACTATGTATTCAGTTTATAACGATTTCCCTATATTTCGCAGCACTCGTCGAAGCAGCTACGATCTGCAGCATCGGATAAATACGCGTTTTGAACTTTATTGGCTAAGGCAACCTGTTTAGTAGACATCAGGCTAACAGGTTTAAACAGGCTAAGATTTAATTAATGGTAATTGTTATTAGTGTTTTTTTTTCATCTTAGTTTACACTTTCCCACTGCTGAGCAAAGGCCTCCCCCAAATCCTTCCATGCATTCTTTTCCAGGGCCACCTCCATCCAAGCCTTGCGGTACGCGTCTAGATCGTCTCGCCACCTCCTATGTACCTATTAATGTTTATACAAAAACAAAATTAAGCCTTACAAAAATGTATCAAGCCTGTTAATTTTAAAATACTTTAATGCAAAGTAGCGAAATTTTGGCACTTTTCACATAGGGATTAAAAAAGGTTGTAATTAACTAGTCCAGATGGCAGGTCTGACAGGTACAAATGACTTCACCCTTTTTTGTATGAAAATATTCATCATGGGCTTTAAATGTCCCGCGTAGAATACACCCTATAGAAAGCAACAATAAAATATACAATCCTGAAACATTTACATAATTTCCATAATGATTATGGGATCTTTTCTTAGAAAGGTTTGGTAATTGGTGTGATTTTCTTTAAAAAAATACAATAGACGTGGGTATATTTAGTAACCTACTAACCTAACCGCTTAGCTATTTCTAAAGAGTCTTAAAAAGACTCTGAAAGAAATCGACACGTGTTTCACCTCTCAACGAGGCATCCTCAGGATGACGATTGACTTGTTGCGAACTCGAACACGGCGTGTTGCCACACCAAGCGCTGAGCGCAGACTTTCCAGATTTTTTTTTAACAAAGTAAGGCTGCTGGCGATTAACGAGTAGTGAGTAGAGCTAGCAACTGAAAACGAGTTGGGGAACAGCGTGCAGCGAGTGTGTAGTTCCGATAGTTTTGTCGCTGGGCTATCAGCGAGTGTCACTCGCACCACTCGCTCGGGGCGGTTACTGTTTGTTCTTTCGGCGTGGGTTCTGACCGCCAAGCCAGCAACGCTGATTGCTAAGTAAGTATCGCTGAGCGAGTATTATCTTTGATAGCTCTTGTCGCTCAGCGACAAACTAGTGGAGCGAGTCCTAGCACCTAGGATTGAACAGTCAGCGATCAACTATTAATATATGCGTCTCTTTTGGTAACACGGAATGAATATCTATTATACGTTTCTTGAGCGAGCAAATAGCCGATAGTTAGTCGCTTCCTCGCGGTGGTTCAAAAATAAGCATTCAATAAAAATGTTCAAAATTAAACATGTTTCGTCGCAGATGTTACCATCACCATCTCGCAGCTGTTACCATCACCATCACGCAGATGTTACCATCACCATCACGTGTCTATTCTCTGAAGGGTTAGCCAGAGGTGTACCTATAGAACACCTACATTTTGCCAGTTATGATTATTTTTTTTACTCGATGGGAAGCTCTTGGCCTCACCTGATGGTAAGTTATGATTAAGCCGAAGGTGAAAGCAAGCTTCACCCGGAATCCTCAACCACAGACGAACTGGCTATCTTACCTCTAACTCATTGTTCTTCTTTTTCGTGTGGTAAGTGACTAACCTGGTGTCAGAGTTTTAAAGCCATCCATGGGCCTCTGACTTGACTTCACATGCCGTCGAGAAATATCTCTCAGGCATGCCGGTTTCCTCACTATGTTTTCCTTCACCCTTTCATAACATCAAGAAGCGTTCCGTTAACATTGTTGTTATGGCGACAGACTTAGATAAGATAAGATGGTGGTAGCTAGCCAGGCGGACTTAGAAGAGGCTTCTTCTAAGTCACCAACCAAATTGAGCACAAAATTTAGCAAAATTTTCAAAATTTTCCCGGGACCTCTGGGTCTAAGACAGGTGGTCTAACCATTAGACCACAGAGCCGGTCCCATGTAATAGGGGGTGAGGTAGATGTAGGAATAAGTAACATCAGCCCAAGCTGTCTCGCTGTTAGAGAAATCGTTTCTCTATAATTCTTTATTTTTACTGAAAGCCTAAGAAGAAAATAATTATAGTATCGACTATTTTCAATATTCATCAAAATAATATACCTAGTTTCTCTATACCGTTTCAATATAATATATCTGAAATCCTACCGCGCACCTTTGTGAGACGGTATTGTTGTGCCAGACAACGGACGCCCGACAGTTTCCGAGCGATCGGACAAGATGGCGGATTACGTGTCATGTTCCTTATTTGAAAATAATAACGCCTTTTTTTTTGGGTGGGAAATCATCAAATAACTTCTCCTGCTCTGGGCGGAGCGGGAGGGTGTGTCAGACTCTTACTGACTAAAACCCACCCGTGTTCCTTCGGTTGCCCTGTTGCTGGGGGCCACGATCTCCCTTTCGGTTTTCTTCGCAACCCCGGCAGGCATCGGCCCTAGCGGACCCCGTCAATTCTGCTGACATCTCTTTGAGGCGCGCGTGGAACACAACGCGCCGTCGACCTGGGCCTGGTCCTTATCGGACGTTGAGCTACCCATTGCTTACAGTCCGCAAGCCCGCGCCTACGGTGGCCGGAAATCGGCTTGCGACTCCCGACGCCCTGGGCGACTCCTGCGGCGGTTAGGGGCGTGAGGGCGCGAGATTTGCCTCTCCCTCACGCGTTCCGCCTCCTCCTTCGCGAGCATTACCGCTTCGCAGAAGGAGGTGACGGCCTCCCATTTCCTCTCGCTCCGTACCATGGCCTGAACCAGGGCCGGACGCGAGAGATCACCGCCGCCGATCGCCTCCACGAGGACACGGCGATGCTCCGCCCAAGCTGGGCAGACCTCCACCGTATGCTCTACCGTGTCCTCCGGGCGATCCACACAATGATGACACCCGGGCGTTTCCTCCCGCCTTATCCTGTGCAGGAAGCTCCCGAAACAGCCGTGTCCGGTGAGGACCTGCGTCAGGCGGAAGGTGAGGACGCCGTAGCGCCTCTCTAGCCACTCCTCAAAGAGGGGTCTTATCGCCGCAATTGTGGCGTGCCCAGCGCTGGGTTGCGACAATCGCATTCTCCATAACGCCATGAGATCTCGCCGGAGCTCTGTCCGCTGTGCCGTGATTTCTCGCGGCAGCGGAGTTAAGCCCCGGCGTTTCGCCTCCTCGCGCAACTCCCACAGGTGCGCCAGGACCTTTGCCTCCAGATCCCATGGCGGTAATCCGGCAAGGAGATACGCCGCCTCGCAGGAGACCGTGCGTTATCCTCGGGCCAGCCGGATGGCCATGACCCTCTGGGACGCGTTCAACCGGCGGGCTGGCCGCAGCCTTAGTGAACGCGCGCGCGCGCGCGTAATAACGCCTTGTAGTTTCAAAAAGCAAATTACACCGATGAAAATGAATGTGATCAGTACATCCATTCCTTCTTTAAATAATCAGCCGTTCCATACACTTCGGTCGAGTAAAGTTGTTCAGATTGATGATCTGTGTGTAGATATTTATATATATTCCACACATGGAATTAGCATGAACTAAAACTGCATACGCAAAAGCTTGCTGGGAATAGTACCTAGAATATATATTAAGTTACCTGACTCCTTGAAGCAATTAAAGATTACGAGCTTCAAGAAGAAATTATCAATGTTTCTAATCCATAAATGTTATTACACTGTAGATGAATTTCATGAAAATAATATTAATATAATTTGACTACTATTAATGTGTGTATTTTTCTTGTTGTGTGATTTGTTTATTGAATTTAATATTAATCAATCTAAAATAAGTACCTTGAATTTGTAAATACTTAATTTAATAATTTATAATGATTCTGAATTTAATTTTAATAATATTGTATTTACCTACTGTAAATATAAAATTTGTACGCTACTGGCAAAACATAGAGAGTCAACTGAATTGTTACTGAAGACCAAATGTATGTACCTGTGTTTAACAAATAAATATTCATTCATTCATTCATACTGCCTCGTTGGTCACTTGGTCGCAAGTGCAACTCCTGAGCATGAGGTTCAATTCTCCTGGAATTTCTCAGTAGTAGCCTGGAGTCTGGATTTGTGTCCGGTTGATGGCAATAGGCTCGCCCCCTATTACATGGGACTTAAACATAACTGGCGAAATGTGAGTGTACTATGGGTACACCTCTGCCCAACCCCTCGGGGAAGCAGGAGTGATGTTATGATGTTATGTGTGTATTACTGCCTGTAACCTGCGCCGAGAAACTTAAAACTTTTTAACACGCGTTCCGAAATGGGAGCGAATTGAAAGGAAGCACAAATTATTGAGTGCCGAAATTGTGTCAAGCACTTTATTCACGATTTTGACATCGTTAAAATTATCTTGACTATGTTGACTAGTGTGGAAACCGTAGCTGTCGCCTGTGGCCTCTTTAAAAACCCCCGCGCCCCGCCAGGGAATTTCACAAATGTATTTTGTGCATTGGTTTCTACTGCCGTTCTTAATACAAAACAATGCACATCATTTACACCAGTGCAATGCTGTAGCTAGTCGAGTCAAGTGCCCTGTATCCAAAAATGCCCTTTTTATCTGACTGTATCGAACCTCAAAAGGAGGGTTTTTTTTACAACATCAATAAAATAGCATCCTAAGTCGAGAGCTTAAGCTGTCATTGTGACCTTACTGAGAGAATCCAAGAGCGAACGAGGCGAGCTAGAAATCAGACTCAGATATTTTAAGTTTTTATTGAAGAGCGAGCGAAGTAGGAAATAGAAGCACTTTGAACCGGGATTGGTGAAGATTTCATTGGAATTTTACTAAGAAATTGCTAGAGCGAGCGAAGCTGGATAGAAATTTGAGAATCTGAGAATCCTGACTCAGATAGGTTCAGCTGTCATTGTTATTGTGTTGGACGGCATGGTTGACGCAGTGGTTAAGCGATTGACTGCTGCGCTGCGTGTCGCGGTGTATGACCTACAAGTAGTTGTTCCGGGTCTGGCTGTTTGTGTATCTGAGTTTAAATGTTTGTAAATGCACCCACAATACAGGAGAAATTACTAGTGTGGGGCAACGTTTAAAAAATGAAAAAAAAAAAATTAACATTTAACTAAGAGAATGTAAGAGCAACCCAAGCGAGCTCGAAAATTGGAACATCCTGACAATTAGGTTAGATTTTCTGTGTGATTCTACTCAATGGATGTAAGAGCTTGAGAGTTGGATCGTGCCTTTAACTTGAAACCACAAACAAATTTTGTTAATTTTCATATTTTCATTAGGTATACATTCATTACAGGGTCCTCATCAATAAGAATTAAGTTTTGGATAATATTATACCTACAAATTTTTGCTTGACACTCTTGGGTATCTCTGTAGCATGGGGGCCCTGTATCATTGATATAACTGATACGGCTGTAGTTACGCCCCTGATTTACACATACTCGAAAATGGCATTTCTGACGGTAAGAGTACCTACTATCAAATCGACCCGCGAGGATACCACGCCTAGCACTTAGCCTGACCAACCAATATATGATAAGATCTAGATCTCAAAACGACTTAGAAATAAACAAAGCTTCATACAGAACATATCAGTCTATTCCACATTAATCCCACCTTTCCACAAACATATTATTGACATGGCGAACGCGAAATCGGTTTATTTCCGGATGAAGAGACAACATCGGACATGGCTGCCGTATCGCCCCCGTCCATTACGAGGCGTAAATATTTAGTGTTTGTGCTGTATAGTACCCGGCCGTTAACCGCATATGCCAGTAACTTGCACAAAAGTATTCTACTTGCATGCCATTGCGATATGCAATCAGAAGTGGTGATGGTACAATGGAATGGTAAGCTTCTTGCATTCTTAAAGTTAATGGCATGTGTATTCCTAGTTAAAGGTTAATGCCCACACGTCAGTCACGTCAACGTCAAGTTGCCAATCAGTCACGTCAAAAATTTTGGTAACGTAGAAGTTGTAGGACGTTTTACACACATTAGGTGCGTCACTACCGGCGCATCTCACTAGACGTCGCGTCACTGGCAAGTCAAAACTTGAAATGCAACGAACGAAACATATGATTGGCGGAAAAGGCGTTGTTATGACTAATCCCTGAAATTGACGTGACTGATCGGTGACTTGACGTTGACGTGACTGGCGTGTGTGGACGAACCTTAAATCTGGCACATAGAGATTTAGAAAACGTCGGGCTTTGTAGCGTCGTCCCTGTCACTCATAGCTGTGTCTCTTTCTGAAGCTCGATATGTCATATAACGTCCGCGTACCTGCTGTACTGCTTTGACAGCTGAATTTGCGGCAGAGGGTTGAAATAAAGTGGATTTGAGCTGAGTGATGTATTAGCTTTTTTATTAGGGTTCCGTACACATAAGGTGCCAACGAGACCCTATTACTAAGGCTCCGCTATACCTCCGTCTGTCACAGGGGTATCTTTTGAATCGTAATAGGAGACAATTTAAATTTTCACAGTGTGTCTGTGTGTAGGGCCCCTATAAAAAAAAGTTAGTAAAGTACTAAAGAGAAGGTACTACAAATTTTAAAATATGTAGTGTTAAATATTGTACGGTGATACGGAACCCTTAATGTGCGAGTCCGCCTCGCACTTGTTAATGTATTTTTTATATTTATGAGTGTGTATTTATGGCGAGGGTAGAAATAATTTAAGGGGCTACCTTTTTTATCGCGGGTATCGTTAAAAGCAAGTGTGGCATTATTTCAGAAGAGTATGTCTTCGACAACATACAATTATTGCAATCACTAATTCATTTCGGTGTTGATGGATTTCACGAGAGCCTTATCTTTATCAGGCAAATGTTCACTAAAATAAGTTTAAAAGTTGTTAGAGATTTATCTTTACATTCAAATATTGTTAAAGAAAATTGACATTAAAAAGGACTCCAGTTTATTAAAATGTTTATTATGTGCTGCATGTTTAGCTTTAATTCTCTCTTTTTTATAGAGCGGAGTCTCCTAACACAGGCTTATTTGCTTAAAAGGAGGCTCCAATCACTAGTTGTTAAGGTCTACTTGTTAAAATAATAATAAACCAGGTCTTTCGCAGGTCTGCTGGAAGAAATTTCTTAAGAAATAAGCAGTACCTTTGTACTCTAAATTATAATTATGTAATTTCTTTATGTATTTTACTGTGTGTACATAAATAATAAAATAAATAAATAAACCATTTTTCATTCATTAAAAGTTCTTCGTACCTATCATGTTCTTAGACCATTAAATATCTATACAAGTATGAAAACATCAAACTCCTATCCATTTAAAACCCAAACTAAACTAACGACATGCCATAACCTAATTCTTGTCAAAACAATTTTATTACAGACTGCATAACGCTTCCAAACCCAGTACATCCCTTCATTATGTACGTCATCCTGACGTCAGCTACGATGTAATATGGCGTCTCTTCGGCGGCGAGTTGACACTAGAGGAATACTAGGTCGCGGACGCTTGCCAAAAAAAAAAACAGTAACCACATTACTTGTCTATGGTAATGGAGTAAATACGCGCGAATTATGGGTTGATACGTTATGTCAAAATGGTTAATGTAAGGTCGTGGAGGATTGTTAAATTAGGTTAATTATTTATGGGTATATGTCGGTTTTATTCTTCTTCTCATGCTTTTCCAAGTAACTTATGGTAATGCAATGGAATAAATGGGAAACCACAAAAAGTTTTTTTATATATGGTATACTTTTACTTCAGTCAGTTGTGTCAGTTTCGGGGTTGTAAATATATCAAATGATTTTGATATTTTACCTTTTGATTATTGCTTAATAGACTATGTCGTAACTATGCTCTACCTCCATACAATGACAAGACTGTATCAAATATAAACTGCATCGTGCTAAAGTGACAATTCTTTACCAGAAATAAATCAGAATATAAACAAAATAACCTATCAAAAACAAAAAGACAAACAAAGTATCAAATTCTTTTTTCTTATTTTTTTAATTATTGATTTTCAAATTCCACCTTTTTGTTTTTACTTATACAAACTTGCATGCCCAGACTAAAGCGATAACTTCAACATACAATTTCCCTCTATCGCGCTATAGGTGACCTGTCATGCCATTATCAGAACTTATGACTGGACCTCGATACTTTTTAAATGATAGGAAAGTGGGGCAGTCATAACAACCTCGTTTAGGGGACGAAATAGTGATCGCACGACATAACTCCTATCAGAAAAATGTAGCGACGTATTCGTAAGGAAAACTGGTTCAAAAATAATTTAAAGATTTACACCACATAAAAATACTTTGGTAACACGATTCGTTTTTTGGAAGGGAAGCCTAAACGAATCGTGATACCTATTGAACCACCTATTGACTAGTGGAGTACCACCAGTCCGTTACATTTCCTTCTGTCATAGATTTGGTACTTTGTTCCCATATTCTGAGCAATAATTTGCTGGAAACGGAATATTAGCACTTGTAATTTACGAAATTATTATGTAGTTCTAATTTATTTAAAGGAGTTCAGATAAAAAAACGTTTTATAAAAATAAACTACCGACTTTGAAAACAAACACTACATAGTGAAAAATAACTTTAATTTTGGGAAGTCGGTGTCTTTTGGTTTTGAATTTCTGTTTTTTGCCACCGACTTCCGAAATTAAAGTTATTTTCTATTTTGTAGTGTTTTTTTGGAAGTCGTTTTTTTTTTTGTAAATAGTTTTATTTTTCACTTTTTAGTTGTGGTACCTACCCCATACAAATTCAAATACGACTACCTGCCATGTAAATAACAGTGACAGGAACTTATTATATCATCCACATACTAAGTGGGAAAAAATACATATTATTGAAGCTAACTCAAAAACTATCCAAGCAAAGTTAATAATATGGAACCATCGCAGAGCATACCCTTTCAAACAAAAAATAAGTTTCAAAATCGATCCACAATTGACGGAGAAATCGGTGAACATACATTTAAAAAAAAAAAAAACACAAAAATCTTAGAACTTCCTTCTTTTTGGATGTCGCAAAAAAAAAAAAAAAATTCGACGGCATACAAGTAGTTTGTTGTTAGGTTTAGTGTTACGACATTTTATTGTTTTTATTTAATGTGTAAATAGTATATAGATTAGTTTAATTTATAATTATGTAGTTTGTATTATGATAATATTACATAAAATGTTGTCTTGTCTACTTTTATATTATTAAAGACAAAATATTTGTTTTTTTTTTGTAATGAAAAAACTAAAAAACTACTGGACCGATTTAAAAAAAAACTTTCACCATTAGAATGCTATATTATCACTGAGTAACATAGGCTTCAATTTATTAAGATATCGAATAAAATTATATGAAATGATTTTATTTTCTGTAAAAACACTTTTACACATCAATAATATTTAAAAAACTAGATGAGGTCGGCGTTTCCTATTTGACTACTCTGAGAAGAAAGGCCGAAACAAACTCAGAGGTCACAATCTCTTTTGTCTCGTATCACGCGGGCGAAGCCGCTGGCGCAAGCTAGTGTAGCAATAAAATGGATGCCAGCATACTGTCCTGATTAATGTTGAAGCTCTGACGTGTGAACTTTATTACGTGCTCATAAATCTTGATCCACTATAAATTGTTTTGTGGCCAGAGTTATGGCTGTAACTGCAGTAAAATTACATTTTGGCCATTAAATAGCTGGACACAGTATGCTAGTTGAAAATCATCATCATAAGCATGCAGACACACTGAACAGAATACAAAGAAAGAAAAATTGTTTATTCTGCACAAGTAAGAGGCACGCCTGTTTCTCGAAGGGTTAGTCAAAGTGCATAATGCATCCATATTTCGTCGGTTAATTAAGTTCCATGTAATTGGTTTGCTCGTGCTTAAATTTACCGGGGCTGTGTACCAGGTTTGAATGGTATGAGTGCTGGTCTAATTTTAACCTTTCCTCTGGTATTCAACCTGCCGAGCCTTTTCCCAACTATGTTGGGGTATTTTACTTGGAGCGAATGCCTATTTTACTGATTGTCAGATTTTCGGGCTTCTGACTACCCGTAACGAATAGTTGTAGTACCTACTAGTTATCTATACATCTATATAAATAAATAAAATAGAAGCGTCTATTTGTAATGTTAAAATAACAGCTTTTTAGCTAGTATATACGGTACTATAATAAAATAAAAAAAAATTGAATGTCGGTCTGCCTGTTTGTTCCGGCTAATCTCCGAAAAGGCTGGGCAGATTTCGACAGAACTTTGACTGGCAGATAGCTGATGTTATAAGGAGTAACTTACTGTATTTTTATGGCCCAGGGCCCACGCGGGCAAAGCCGCAACAGCTACTTAGTAGTTCAATAAAAGATTGATATTATGCCTTTGTTTGCGGGCGATTAAGTCTTGGGATTTTTGGATTAAGTTGGACAGGATTTTATTACTGTTGTCAAGCTACACTTCTGTATTCATGATAGGTCATGTGATTTCAATTTAGATGCATAACCTCCACCTTTAATTTAAGGTCGGTTAATAAACCTCCCATTGTAGTTACGTAAAGAGATTTGATAGCACTTAGTGGCAAGCTTCATCACCGTCTTTCAAAACAGTTTGGCAAGCACTCCATTATACGTGTCTAGACAGAGTCTGGATAATTCCTTCCATAATAATAGATTTGGCTTCTATTTCATTCCCTGAAGGCCTTTTTTTGGTTTATTCGATTTATTTTAGGTATTGTCCCGGGGGCATAAGGTGGAAAGGGCCTTCATACTAAACTGAAATTACGAGACGGCGCGAGGCTATTTAAAAAATAGATACAAACGGGCTCCCAGGAGGCTTTTGCCTAGCAGTGATTGACGTACATTTATTGTGTCGTCACTAATCGTGGAGCTCCTTAAGTTCTGAGTTGTGCTCCACTATTACTGACAAATGCTTGCACTGACTGGATAGATCCACTCAAATCTGTGTGGTTCTTTCCTCAAAACACCATTTCAGACACTAATCTACATGGTCTTCGCATGACTTTAAGAGACTTTGATCCCTGAGTTTGTTTCGCCATTTCTTCTCAATGGTAGATAGGAAATCTCGACTCCATCTAGCATTTTTTTTTAAATGGCTTGTAAAAGTGATTCCGATTATATCCAGCAACCATTAAGCCTGGTCATGAACAGCGACAGCAGCCTCTTATACCATGTGGGGACTACAATAGGACAATATATGAGGAGTGTTTTCCAAACGGCCGTATCTCCATTTACCACCCGTATTGGAGATTTACAGAATGGGATAGTCAAGGCAAAATCACCTGTGAAACGGTCGACAGAAACGATGACAACGTCCCGATTCCAATAATAAAAGGTGATTCAATAATCGAGTTTCATCAAAGGTTGTTACGCTTGCCGCGAGCGGGTCGTGGATGTGCAACTATGCAGTATACACCGAGAGCCCTCCGTGCCTCTGAAAGTACGTTAAGCCATTCGTCCCCCGGCTGTGATTTGAAGGTCTGACAGTCGTTACGGATAGTCAGAAGCCCAAAAGTCTGACCACCAGCCTAACTGGTATCATTTTACCCAGTAACTGGGTTGTGGAGGTCAGATAGGCAGTCACTCCAAGTAAAATACTGGTAGAATAGAATACTCTTTATTACGTACACCATTTATGAATATTTTGGTATTCAGCTGCATCTGGGTAAATTGAAAGCTGACCGCAATAAAGGGCTAGGCACATTTGAGTTGTACTAGTATTGCCTGTGTTCTCATTTAGTGAAAACACTGAAAAAACTTACCTTAATTAGTTCGTCACCACTGCTCTCAAAACGGTGAAGGAAAACATTGTGAGGAAACCGGCATGTCCTAGAACTAAAACTTCGAAGACATGTGTGACATCTACCAACCTGCACTGGGCCCGCGTAATGGATTACGCCCATTCCCCTTTTACAGAGAGGAGGCCTGTGTCCCAGCAGTGGGAACATTATAGGCTGATTATGCTGTAAAGTAAGTCGTAAATCCAGCCGCTACCACTGGGACACCACTGCTCTTAATTTACATATATTTCCAGGAAAATTCTATTAAAACCTCGAGCTTTGTAACTACGTTAATAGGCATGGTAACTATAACACTATAACATTTTGTTTTTATCATTTTCAAAGTACTACAGCCACAAACCAGCAGGTACAGAATTACAGATCAAAGCCTCACTTAATGGAACTACGCTAGAACTTGAGGAAACGTCCTCAGGGAAACGATAGGAGAATTAATAATTCCCTTCACCACAGATAATATAACTAAACTTATTAGTGCCGACTAAAGTCGGAAACCGAAGTTCTCTAGAATCTGTAACTAGGTTCACAGAACGTTGCTGTGTTAGTTATGTATAATAGTGGAGAGTTTTAATTAACAAATGCTCTGATAGCTGTGATAGGAGCAGAATGGCGAGCTAGAAGTCGTGAGTTTGAACCTTGCATGCATGTAATGAAATCCATTGGGCTTTCATTTTGACAGTTCAAAAACATTCATTGCGTTATTTACGTTGTTGAGCGGACTAATTTTTCGAACATATTATGAAGCAATGGATTAGTAATATGCTTCAAATTCATTTAGATTGTGATTGATAGTGTGTTACGCAATTAGGTTGCTGGTTTTGTTCCCACTGACGAGCGTTCGATGTACAAGCTTAGTAGGAGGTTTCATTGGGTTCGAACTCGAGACATGACTTTTTTTGCTGGATGGGAATGTATCAAATAACTTCTCCGGCTCTAGGCAGAGTGGGAGGATGTGTACTGACTAAAACACCACTAGACTATCACTAGTTGTTATATGTATAATGAATATCGGTTTAGATTTTCTGAAGGTAGGAAGTACTGTTGCCGATAAAATACACAAGCATCGAGTTGAAAGCCTTTTTACTCGGATTAAAATAAAAACGAAGAACTCTTTATTTTTAAACAAAATGCTAGTGTTAGAAGGACGTCAATATTCTTTTAATATTTTTAGAACGTAGTCTTTGTTCTATTTTTGCTGAAATTTAAGGCTCACAATTAGGAAAAAGCTAAAATCGATGGTTTACAAAATATAATTTTACGTAAAAAAAAAATGTTTTGGCGTAAAAATACCCTCGATTTAACCTCTGATCTTCAGGTCAGGTTTCCGGCTTAAAAAAAGGGCACTTTGTGTTAAGGTTTACTTTTATAATAATACACCAAGGAGAAGCAATATCCTCTTTCGCATTTAAAACGAAACGGTACTTATTACGCGAGTAATTAGACTAGTTAAGGTAAAAAGGTTGCTCGTTAGAAGGCTGGTAGCGAAATTAAAAGCAAGGGGTGCGCCGGACTTACCTAGGTACTTAAATTAAGTGTACTTACTCCTTCAATGCATGTTCCTGTGTGGAAATAACATAATCATTCAATATGTTTTCATGAAAGTGACCGGAAAACAAAGGTAAAGCCGATATTTTTGTTTCATTCCACGTCCACACGTTACCGACAAAAATAACTTAGAGCTGAACGTTCATTTGCTCATCTTATTTCATTTTCGATCATTCGGAGCTCGAGTGAAAGATGCCGAATGCCGAAATCCTAAATCATTGGAATTCATTAGGAATTCATTTTTCCCTTTTGTTTAATTTGGTGTCCACAAGTTTCACTCCGAGTGAAAAATGCCGTGACATGCCAGACGATGTAAAAAGGTAAAAATGTGTCAAATATTAGTTTCATTTTTTATTTTTGTTTCTGCAATACCAGAGACAAGCTGTATCACGGTACCCAGTAACTGGGCTGTGCAGGTCCGATAAGCAGTCGCTTCATGTAAAATACTGTTATTCACCTGCATCTGATTAGGTTAGGTTAGGTCATAGATGGGAAAGGCTAAGCAGATTGAATACCAGAGGGAAGGTTGAAATTTCTCATTTTACCGTAATTAGATTAACCCATACCATTCAAACCTGGTACACAGACCCGGTTAGTATATGGCACGAGCGAACCAAATACATGGGACTTAACTAACCGTCAAAATGTTAGTGTACTATGCACCTGTGACTAACCTGTCGAGAGAACCTTCAGGCGTGCCTCTTTTGTGCAGAATAAACAATTTTTCTTTCTATAAGTTATGATGTGTCTGTCTAGCCTTTTCCCAACTATGTTGGGGTCGACTTCCAGTCTAACTGGATGCAGCTGAATACCAGTATTTTACATTGAGCGACTGCCTATCTGACCTCCACAACACAGTAACTACGTAATACGATACCCCTTGGTAAGACTGGGTGTCAGACTTTCGGGCTTCTGACGAACAGTTACGACTGTCAAAGATCCACGAATGACAGCCGGGACCAACAGCTTAACGTGTTTTCCGAAGCACGGAGGAGTCTTGGTATGTAAAGATGGTCACCCATTCACAGACCAACCCCGGCAAACGTAGCTTAACCTGATGGATCGACCCGTACAGCTGTTATTACTTAGTCACGAACTCCGCACGTCCTCATGTGATGTTAAATATACATTAATGAATGAAAATTTAAAACGAATATTAAAAGTACTCTTTGTAAACAAGCATATTACAAATTAGAGGATTATATCCAAGATAAGAATGCTTGGAAACATGCTGGTCTATAGCTCCATAGGACAATTTAGAGTCTAGACAAAATCAAACTGGTTGCTAATTTAATTGTATAATTAATTATTATAACATTGATTTTACATTTTGTGATTACTTGAACTCACACACTGACTTATTTGTTTTATTGTACAATTTTTAGGAATATCGTATAGGTATTTTTACAATGCTTGTAAATATGTGAAAACCATGTATCCATTACATAATTATTTTTTTCTGTCATTGCTTCATTTTTAATTATTTTTACCTGTTGTGGTATCGTAATCTCATTTCAGGTGCATCGTCTTCACAAATAATTGTATAATTAATGTATACAAAATATTGTAAAACATTTTAAAAGAGTAACGGTGGAGTGTCTTGCCCATTCTTCTCCATACGAAAACTACTTTTTGGAAGGGGCGACTAGAATCAATTCAATTTTTTGTAAATTTTGACGTTTAAAAGTGCCTTTTATGTGCCTAATTACTTTTTTTGACATGACATAATTCACGGTTTACGAATGAATCAGTCATTTTTCCCCTAGAAGGGAAACAGCAACAAGATTGATAATCCCTTTAGGATAATGGATAAAAACATGTTCCTAAACGGAGTAATGAGCCGTTTATTACGTGAGGTCTTTGTCAAATAGACACGTGTCAAATTAAGTTTAGAATACATGCCATTAGGGTAACATGAAATAAATTGAGGATTTCGTCATCTTTGCGTCATTTACAAAAAGATTTTTAGCTAAAAAACATCTTCGAATATGAATTTTCTTAATAAATGACTTTTTATAATAGGAACGTTTTCGTATCATTAATGTTTTTTTTATAAGCCCTTAATTATCTCAGGCTCCATTTTTAATTTAACGTACTAACAAATTAAAACTAACTTGTATTTAAAATACATGTATCTGGTCGACCGAGCTCTGCTCGGGTGAAAATAGATAAACATATCGTCCAGGTATTCGAACGTTGTATCACATTCTCGAGGCTGTGAAAATAGAGAAATCAAATTTTCCTAGATATGAGACCTAGCTAGATTGATTTTTCACCCCCGTAAACCTTTGTATTGCAACTTTCATTGAAATCGTTAGAGCCGATTTCGGGAACGTGTAAAATGTAGAAATCTATATACAAGCAAATAAATATATATACAAATATTGCTCGTTTAATAGTAGGTATAGAAGATATACAAGCTAGCACTAAGTTATATGGGATTTATTTATAAACGTTGCTTAAAGTTAAATGACGTTCAAACGGAAAAAAGTATACTTAACAAGCAACGTTTATAAATAAACCCCTATATATTATTTATTTTTATTTTTTTGTTGGGAAATTATCAAATAGCTTCTCCCGCTCTGGGCGGAGCGGGAGGACGTGTCAGACTCTTACTGACTAAAACCCACCCGTGTTCCTTCAGTTGCCATGTTGCCGGGGGCCACGATCTCCCTTTCGGAGTTCTTCACAACCCCGGCAGACGTGACTAGAGTGCTGGCTCGTTCTTTGGCCAAAGAGTTAGCATTGCCATTCAACGTGGCAATGCTGCAACTCTTCTCGGCACGTTTCCGGATGACAGCGAGGCGGACGAGTACTTCGAAGACTAAGTATGCTTTTCTTGTATTTACTTTTATAGTTAGTTAGTCCTTTCATTTAGTGTTAGATTGTATATTGTACTAACTGTCATCCGCGAATTCTATACAACAATTTTATTTATTTGTATAGCTGCCAGAGAAAGTCCCGTCAAAATCGGTCCAGTCGTTTCGGAGATTAGCCGGAACAAACAGACAGACCAACAGACAAAAATTTTAAATATTGTGGTTTTGTTGTATGTACAATATATACTTTCATATGCATTAAGGTGAAAGCGTCAAAGTAGACCGCAAAATTCAAAATTTCTTACGTTTTTTCCAATTTGCAGGTCGGTATCAGGTTGTATGTTGATCTAAATATGATTCGCAGCCGTAAATGTTTATTTATAGAATTACAATCATAGTAAAAATCTTTGGGCATCAATAAATTGTTCCGCATCGCTGTCATTATGAAAAGTGCCCAGACGACTGGCAGCATTGCCACATTAGATACCAACTAATTGTTGTTACACTGATATTCCATTTTAATACATTGTTGTTTGAATGAAAATGAAAATCAATGTTGTTTGACGAAAACCTACCCTTGTTGCATTAGCACTACACTGAGATACTTCTACACTATATATACCTAGTTGTTTGTGCAACTAAGTACGTTGTCACCGCTGGGAACACGTACATCCGTTTATTGAGTTTATAGACCGCAGTGCACTCTTGGGACAGTTTGCCCACGCCTACTTCACGCTGCGTTCACACGACATTATAGAACAATTTCTTTTGCAGTTTTCTGCTGTTGATACGGTATTTTTCTTATCATGTGGTTAGTGACTAACCTGGTGACAGAGTTTTAAAGCCGCCCATGGGCCTCTGAATTAGCTTCACATGCCCTCGAGAAATATCTCTCAGGCATGCCGGTTTCCTCACGATGTTTTCCTTCACCGTTTTTTAAGCGAGTGATAATTATACAATACGCACATGAATCAGAAAAGTCAGAGGTGCGTGCCTTGGGTTCGAACTCGAGACCTATGACTTGGCAGTCCGACGGTCACACCACTAGGCTATCACTGCTCGTTGATACGGTAATTTTCTTTTATGATATTCGATTATAACCGTTGGTATAGTTATAATCGAAAACTATAAAAATGTGTACTGGAATGCAGTTTTTACCAAGAGTTGCTGGTCATTTGCATAGCATTATACAGGGTCAAATAAAATTAGCTAGCAAAACTCCGCAGATGTTTTATCGTTTTATCGTCATTAGATATCGACACTCATCACTTCTGAGTTCCACTTGCTACTTAACACGCTCAGTGCCAGGAGCCCTCCTGGAAGGTTCACCTTGTCGCATATGGGATACCAGGAGCCCTCGCGGAAGGCTCATTTTAAATGTAGGTTTTTCTAAGCGAATTTCATTCTAGACCGTGAAAATAAAATCTAATGTGTATTTTATTTTAACAAGATTTATTAGTATATGTATTGGTTTTAAAATCCAAGCATTTTTATTTAAAAAATATATTTTGTCACGGTTACAAATATTCATAAAAAATTAAAAGGTTGGAAACTACGTATAGCGGAAAGACAATTAAAACACAATTTTACTTTGTTTTACAGTGTTTTATAGCACGGTTTTATACCTAATGCCGTTGACCGTCCGAGATGGTTAACTTCAGCGCAAACGTAATCCTGGTAACCCTCCTGGAGGGTTCACTTCCAATATGTATGGCGGCATAGTTCTATGAAAAGTGGGTGGCGTCCAAAATGTTAATATATACGCTTCTGACAGTATTTGATTTTAATTCAAACCGAATAATATCGGGATGTTGAAGTGTGAACCTAGCCTATACACTGCAAAAACTTGCAGTGCAACGCCGTGTGGACGTAGGCTAACTAAACCCGGTTTAAGGTGAAAGCGCTAGGGTAGCCTGCGAAATAAAATTTTTCTTACGTTTTGACAGTACCAAAAATTTAATATTTACAGAATTATAATAATTAGAATCATCAATACAACTCTCTTCAGCCTCAAATGTCATGATTTCATGAAATAGTCATTCAACAGGGTAATTTGTGAGTTGTATTAATTAATGATTTTATTTTAATTTTATAAATACATATATGTCACGGTCACGAATCTTATTTTGATCAACATGACATACAACCTGACAGTGACCACTTAATTACAAAAAAAACGCAAGAAAATCTGAATTTCTCGGGCTCCCTTAGTGCAACCACCTTAAGACGGATTCAATATTGTACAGTGGACCAAAAAATTGGTGAGCCACTGAACGAAAGTCATTTGCACGTTGTGGAGATCTGAGTCGAAATTAAAATAGTTGAGCTAGCGCCAGGTTTAAATTCGCTCTTTTGGATTGAAAATTACCTACAGTTGCCGCATTTTTATGCTGCCATTTGACTGCGTTTGAGTTCAAGCAGGTGTTAAAATGACTTGAACCATTTTCATTAGTGGTACACTAGTGTTTATGACACCGATGGCCGATTTCTGGTGAACTTTATTACCAGATTAAATCGCATGATTATAATTTTGGTTGAAACTTAGACGGGAGCAAAAATGAAGAATATAAAAAGTTCCCATTTGTATCATAGATGATTCTAGACTACGTTTGGATCGGCTTTTAGTCTGACCGGGTGCACCTGAATACCAGTATTTTACATGGAGCAACTGCCTATTGGACCTCCGCAACCCAGTAACTGGATAATACGATACCCCTTGAAAAGACTGGTTGGCAAACTTTCGGGCTGCTGACGACCTGTAACGACTGTCAAAGATCCACGAATGACAGCCGGGACCAACGGCTTAACGTGCTTTCCGAGGCACAGGGGAGTCTCGGTATGTAAAATGGTCACCCATCCACGGACCAACCCCAGCAAGCGTAGCAAGACCTGATGTAATGACCCGTGCAGCTGTAATTACTTAGCCATGAGCTCCGCACTAGGAGTGGGTTGTACGGAGAGGTCTCAGTATGTAAAGATGGTCAGTCATCCACGGACCAACCGAGGCAAGCGTAGATTAACCTGATCAATCGACCGCCGTTAATACTTAGCCATGAGCACCTCCTCTAGACTACGTATAAGAATAAAGGAAACTTCAGCCATCATTTTTTTTTCTTTTTCGTGTGGTTAGTGACTATAACCTGGGTCTGAGGTCAGAGTTTTTGGAACCATGGGCGGCATAAAAACTAGTCAAAGTTCTCTGACTAGCTTCACATGCCGTCGAAAAATATCTCTCAGGCATGCCAGATTCCTCACGATGGTTTCCTTCACTGTTTTTAAAGCAACTGATAATTATACAATACGCACATAAATCCTAAAAGTTAGAGGTGCGTGCTTTGGGTTCGAACTCGAGACCTATGACTTGGCAATCCAACGGTTACACGGCTACTTTTAAAGACTGATTTTTCAGTTCTTGCAGCGTATTTCCACAAAAAAAAAAAAAAAAAAAACTTATAAAGAATAACGAAAAGGAGGAAATCCCACAAAGTAGCCCAAGGCACAAAGGCCACGAGATCCGATTATGTTGATAACTACACTTGACTCTTGACCGTCATGACACGAAGGTGAAGCTCTGAACTTCGCCTTATTGATTGCTTCCGAAATCGCGCGTGTTGTTAGTCTTTAATATTTTCTTTGGTGATTTGATTTTTATTCATGAGTAGCCACCATTTTGTTCAAACGTACACACAGCGTCAGTATGTGCTAGCCCCTCAAGTTTTAAAATGTTACACTACTACAACATTGAATTCGTTGCGAATAATCTAAAGAATACTTCAAAAAGATTTCATTGTTTCGATTTGGATTCGAATCATCGCATTACCGAACGCCGTCATACTCATACCGGCAGTTTGACGAACTAGCCAGCTAATCCATGCGAATTGCGATGAAATTGTTATCTACTATCGTCCGAGTCACTTTATCTTCAGGTCTCTGCCTATCGGTAGATGTTACAATTTGAGGGTATCCATTAAAATTTTCTTTAAAAAAATTGATCCATACCCTCAATAAGTTACGTTTGATGTATACGTTCACTTAAAACTATTGTTTATTTCCAGCGCTTCCTATTTTATCGTTTGCGTTAGTAGGATGTCACTTGTCTAGGGACCCGTTTGTGTCAGTTGGCAAAATATGTATATTATGATAATTGTAAATTATTAAATCAAATTGTAAAATATAAATCTTTCTAGAAAATAAGATCAAAGTTTTGTTAAATCATAGCAATAATAAATATTATTAAATGATTATTAAAGTATTTTATTTCTCTGGACTTTTTAATTATTTATAAATATTACAAAAACAAAATAGAAAAATACTATTTTTTTTAAATATTATGAATGACAAAAGCACACTTTGTGCCCAGGAATTGAACTTATCTTGTGCAGGGCAAGCGGTCTTGAAACCTCCGGTCTACTTAGTCGTTAAGTAACTCTTTGTAAATGTTAACTATATTCACTAAAACAATACATTAATTATAATAAAATGTTTTTGCAACACACTAAAAGCAACTTGAGCCTAACATGGATTTGAACGCACATATCTTTTGGGGGGTAACTACTTAATAGAACTGTTTGTACAACCTTCAGACCGTGATTGGGAAAAGCAAAATTACCAGTAAAATACTTGAACGATTTGACCAGTATGCAAAGACTTAGATACTAGTCTTCCCAGTTTGCAGAAATTTGGATATTGGTTTGCCCAGAAGTCTTGAACGGTCAATTCCTTGCACAAAATCCAGTTCAGACACAAATTGACATGGTCCTGACATGATCTGACCAAGATTATGTCTGGATTTTAAATGAGACTGTGACCTCTGATTCGGTCTTTTTTTCTAGGAGTATTCGGATAGGAAACACCAAACTCATCTAGTTTTTAAATACATTATTTTTGACTTGTAGCAAAGCAAAGCAAAGCATTTCATTTATCATTTGCCGAACTGACATTATTTGCATAATAACAGTTGATGAAACCATTTGATCATTCGTTTTACAAAAACGCTGAAGCAAAGTCTGACCCTGAGAAACTTGTGATAACACATTTCATGTAATTGTTGTAGATTTATTAAGTCGTCAGCGACGTAATTCGGTTCAAACATAGCCTCTGATTTTATCTGTGCAACTATATTTGGGATGAACAAAGATAACCTAATAGGTTATCTGTATAATTATCTGTGTTTAATATTACCGAGTGTGGCTAATTGGTTGCTTGGGATCAATCAAAACTGTACCTATCAATGACAAAGCTGCATCCCAACCTAACTATTACTACATCCACATCCTTTAGTAGATATTCTTATTAATAATATTTGTTCTAATAATAAGTACTCAAGATGTTTCTCTGATCGTTTTATCTACTTTCCTATCGCAGGTATGATGGAAAAGATTTCTGTAAAAATAAGCATCACCTTTGTACGTATCTTTCTGTTCTTTTTTTCTTGTCTGTTTATATGTGTGCAGTTAGAGTAGGTACATTTATTTATTAATTAGGTATATATTAATTATGTTAATTACAAAAATATATTTAAAAAAAGGAAAGTTAAATAAATACTTACCTGAATAAAAAAAATAAAAAAGGAGTGTATGTTTATCCTAAATATACAAATGTTAATAACGTTATGGGTTTGAGTGGTACCTTTTAAAGGGTTTTGCGGGATCAAAGGTACCTCTCAGTGCCTGTGTCAGTCTCAAAGTTGCCTCGAGGGCTGCTTAAAACGTAAAGTGCTTGAAACATAACGTCAAAGAGACATTTTTCGCCATGTATGTTTCTTTGCAATTAAAAGAAAAATACATTTCGAAAAATCTATAGTAGTACCTACGTATAGTTTGGTCATTATGTAAGTCTAAACGTTTAATCATTTATTTGCCATCATCATGTTAGGTAAAAACTCAAACTCAAACTCAAAGCATTTATTTCAATTAAACCATTTACAGGCACTTTTGAATTGTCAAAGAGTCGGTCAGTTAGTCAGAAAGTTGAAGCTAATTGCCCATTCCAAAACGTAGATCTCTATGGAGAAGAACGGGCAAGAAACTCCAAGGACACTCTTTTAAATATAGATATTACAAAATCCTGGGTACATCATTCTTGTTGCTTCTATATGTGAGAAAAATGTAAAAAAATATTCAAAAGCAATTGAAAATATAAGATTAAAAATAAGCCCTGGCAGATAAGAGATGACCAGTTTCAACTGACGGCGCCCGTTCACGAACATGACGCGTGGATCAGCACCATCCAGCTCAACCATTTTGTAGAGAACCGAATGATCCAACACACTCGCCACCATCAGCGAGACATTTAAGTGAGCATGACATATTCTCAACTGCCATGCTATTTCAAGTCAACATACATCTTAATAAGTTAATAAACGGCTCCATGGTCTCACATTTACAAAAATAAAAAAGCTTCTTAATTATATAAAACTATAGTTTGCAATGTATCTAAAAAAATAAAAGAATTTAACCACCAAAAAGAAAGAAAATCATTACTTAATTGGAGCATTCAACAATTAAGTTGGTAAAACAAAAATGAACATTAAGTTCCTAATGTCAAAATATTTTTTTTTTAAAAAAGGGGAAGCAACTCTTCCAAATATTAAAATTGTAACTAGTGAGCCCAAGCGGCTGTGGAGCAGGACCAGCATTAAGCCAAGCATTTTTATCTGCGATATAATCATCTAACTTATATATTATAAGTTAGATGATTATATCGCATGTCTACATGAGTATATCGCTTGTCTACATAGTGTGCGTTTAATGCATGTTTTAAATTTCTTCTCATTTAGTTGAAGAATATCGAGTGGTATTTTATTATAACATTTTACACAGTACCCCATAAAAGAAGTGTGTACTTTAGACAATCTAAAACGTGGTTGATCTAATTTGTTCCTATTTCTAGTGTTAAAATTATGCCTGTCACTTATCTTACTAAAAAGATGGAGATTTTTTCGAACATACATAATTTTCTCATATATATACTGACAAGGTACCGTCATGATGTTAATTTTCTTAAACAGTTCCCTTAGAGACTCGCGTCTGCGGAGGTTGTAGATGGCTCTGACGGCCCTCTTTTGCAGAATAAAGATAGAATCAATATCTGCAGCCCGTCCCCACAGCAAAATACCGTAAGACATGATGCTATGAAAGTAACTAAAATAGACCAGTCTCGCGGAATCTACATCTGTTAGTTGGCGGATTTTCCAAACAGCGTAAGCGGCTGAACTTAGCCGCCCTGCAAGTGATCTTAAGTGACGACCCCACTGTAGTTTAGAGTCAAGCGTTATCCCCAGGAAAACAGTCTTTTCGACGAATTCTAGTGTCTCCTTATTCAATACAACGTGACATTCACTACTTCTAACATTCGGTAACGCGAATCTTATGCATTTAGTTTTCTTCTCATTTAATACCAAATTATTTACAGTAAACCAATTATGGACCTTAAGCATAGCGTTATTTACGTCGTCAAGCTCCTGTGCATGTCTGTTTACTTTAGAAATGAGTGATGTGTCATCAGCAAATAACACCATTTGTGGTCGGGTTGTCAGTAAATTAGGTAAATCATTTATGTATACTAAAAATAGGAATGGACCCAATATCGAGCCCTGTGGAACACCCATTTTGACTTTTAAACCCAATGAATTTACACCGTTTATTTGAACTTGCTGCAGTCTATCATTCAAATATGATTTTACTAAGCTCAGCGCAAGTTTATCTAGTCCGTAATGTTCAAGTTTCAAGAGCAGCGTTTCATGATCTACGCAATCAAATGCCTTGGATAGGTCGCAAAAGATGCCTATTGCATCTCGTGCCTCTTCCCATGTATTAAATATGTGTTTTAATAAAGTGACACCGGCGTCGGTTGTGCAACGTCCTTTGGTGAAACCATACTGTTGATCGTGTAGGATGTTATTACGATTAAAATGATTGAGCATTTGATTTAACAGTACTTTTTCAAAGACCTTGCTGAAAACCGGCAAAACCGATACGGGTCTATAATTATTTGTGTTTTTGCTGTCCCCGGATTTGAAAAGTGGAATAACTTTACTGTATTTCATTAAATCCGGGAATATCCCTTGATCTACACATAAATTAAATATTAAAGCTAAATAGGGTGCAATTGTCTCAATAATTGATTGACAAACTTTAGTAGACATGCCCCACAGATCTTTGGTCATTTTAATCTTTAGTTGCTTAAAAGCCTTTACGACGACCACAGGGTTTATATGTTTAAATTTAAATTCCACAGGACAGGCTGAAACATTTGCTTTTAATAAATCAATAGCAAGTGAAGGGGAGGAATTTAAAGTTTCAGTAGTTTTAATTGGAATATTGGTAAAGAAAGTTGCAAATTCCTGAGCAACATCGATGTTATCGCTAATGAGACCGCGGGAAGTGTCTAGTGTGTAATCTGTATTATGTCTTTTGGTCTTGTTTGTTTCATTGTTAATAATTTTCCAAACTGTCTTTATTTCATTATCTGCTGATTTAATCTTGTTGCTAATGAAAGAAGCTTTAGCTGCTTTGCAGATATTTTTAAACGTTTTAGAGTAAGTAGCAACATACTTACTAAAAGTTTCCGTCTTAATATACGGCTTAAGGCCATACAGTTCAAATAACGTTTCCCTACTTTTCCTGATACCTTTAGTTGCCCAGTCACTGAATAAAAACTTAGGGCAAATAGTTTTAGTTTTTTTCTTAAAAGACTTATTAAACTCTGATTGCACTAATGAAAAGAATTGTTCATACAAAATATTGCCATTGGACATATTTAGACCCTGATCACTTAACTTGCTGATTAAAGTGCTATTAAACTTATTTAAATTACCTGTTGTTATTGGTCTAGTTTGTATCTGCACTTTTAGTATTGGTGTGTTTGATTCAAAAATAACGGTTTGACCGCTGTGATCAGAAGGGAGATAATTAACAATGGCTTTATCTAAATAGTCGCAGCAACAAAAGACATTATCAAAATTATAAAAAGATTGCTAATCGTGATATTTTGTATTTAGTGCACACAAGCTGATGGAATCTCCCATCGGCAAAATGACGAAATTCTATACAAAATTTCATCCCCAATTAATCCATTTAGGGGAATGAGGATGAATTTCCAAAAATCTCTCCTTAATCCTCACCTTTTGTTATAAAAATAATTCTTGTGAGCATTTCATACTTAAGTAAAGCCTACGCGTTATCTGACAGTGAATGAATGAGTGAATTAATTTAAGATTTTTAATCAGTAGATTTGCACAGGAGTTTTAAATCATTTATTATCGGGTTCCATGGTTTCTGAAAACTTGATACCAAATCTCTGTTCAGTAAATCTGCTGTCGAAACACACAATTAATTGATTGACGGTTTTCTGGCAGCACTGAGACTTTAGGTCCCAGCAACTGTCAAAAGTGTCAAAGCGCCTATATTTTCTAACCGTCGATTTACCTTTACAAGTTATCAATAAAAAATCTATCAAAAAAAATCTTTTGTGTCTCGTAAGTGACAGTTAAGCTCTTAGTCGTAACTGAATGATGAACGAATGAACGAAACGAATGATGAACGTCATTATATATTTTATTATCATTGTCGAAATGGAAGACCTCTTGTCAAAATGTCGCCAAATGCCGGCGTGAATTTTCATGAAAGCTCTCATGAAGGTGACACGAGGTTCGGCAAGATAATAAATTGGATGGTCTTTTGGAATAAGTCGTCAAGACTTGAATAAATCAGAGTGGCAAGAACAAAAGTGTCATCTTTTGCCGCACTGACAAAAGAAGCCACTTTCATTTTGACCTAAAGGTCACCAAGCAGTTTCCGTAGATGCCGTAACCGCTACTCAGCTTTTAACAGTATCATCACTAGCCTACAGCAGTCCACTGCTGGACATAGGCCTCTTCAATTGCACGCCAATCAGCTTGATTCTCGGCAACTCTCATCCAGCTGCTACCAGCCAATTTGCGATGATCGGCTCCCCATCTGGCCTGAGGGTGTCCTACCTTACGTTTGCCGATTCGCGGTCTCCATTCAAGAACACGTCAACCCCAACAGTCATCGGTTCTATGGCTAACATGGCCGGCCCATTGCCACTTTAGCTTGCTAATTCTGTGAGCTATGTCAACAACTTTAGTTCTCTGCCGGATTGACTCTTTCCAGAATCTATCCATTATTCTATTACCTATAGATGCTGCCAATATATTAAAAATTATTAATTATAATTTATAATTTCTATCTAATATACAGGGTGTTAAAGTAATTGCGTGCCATAGCTTAGGGGTAGGTTCAGAATCGATAAAGGAAGCCAGAAAAAAAAAAAAAAAAAAAAAAAAAAAAAAAAAAAAAAAAAAAGTTTAACTGCTTTTTACCTACTGTCTAACACGTTGTCATTTTGTCCTTCACTTCTCGCATCCGAATACTAAGGGCCGGCGCATTATTTGCTAATGAATTTTTTTTTTTTTGGGTGGGAAATCAAGTTGCGCCCCTGCCGCTACGATGGTACGTAAATTACGATTCCAATTTTCCCTTCGTACTTTAACGGGCTGATTTCATTTTAAAATACAAGAGAGTTTTAATTTTGAAGGAGATAAGCACGCTAAAGTAGGAAGAAGAAATACTTGGAATTGTACGTACCTACCTAGTTACCTATCCTTCACCCGGCGTTATCGAAGTGTTCGGGCGTAGGTATTTCATTGCGTTCGATAGTATGTAGTTAACTCTAGGAAATTATTAATTAGCATTTAAACAAAATAAAAACATTATTATCGCATCGCCGTACAAAAAAAAAGTTCGGTTTTGTCGTGGAAAATTCGAATTGTAATTTACATACCGCCGTTGTAGCGTTAGTTCGATTCGCGTCCGATAGTAGGTAAGTAATTAAAGCATTTAAACAAATAAAATAATTTTATTTCTAAACGATTGCTATTTTAAGTTAGTAGGTGCTAATACAGGGAGGGACATCGACGCGCAAACGTCGTGAAAAGGTTACACCTTATGTCATAAATAAAATTACGAAAGTCATACTAACTACCTAACCTACACACACACACACACACACAAGTATGGAAAGTAAGTAAGGAAGCCAGGAAAAAAAAAATCCGCATTTTTTTTTTACTGTAAACTGTATAAAATCATTATTCTATCTAGACCAATGAGATTTTTAATTAAAAAATAGTAAATTCACTTGTTTCACTTAAAATAGCAAAAATAAAACTCGAAAGGGCTACCTGATCAGCTGTTTTGCTAAGTTCATTTGCGAGGTCAACACTGGTTTAGTCTTACGGATGTCCGGTGCCCTATTCGCTTTCAAATGCCGACAAACGGACCGCGGTGGCGAGCGGTCTCGTAAGAAGCTAAGCGACATATCCCAATGAATCTAACAGACGCGTCACATGAGGCATTTTAATCATGATCTACATAAATGAAGGACCCATTTACTACTTTTATTTTAGATTCACTATGGGGGATAGTTATTTTTCTAAAGCTACATCGATTTAAATAAAGAAGATTTAAAAAATACGTGTAGAAGTGTATTGATAGTCACGTGATTTTTCGATTTTTTTTTATTATCAACATTCATTTTAGTTTTGAATGTAATTCAACAATGTAATTTACTGTTTTCTAAAAAAAATACATCCATTTTCGCAATTAATTTCGTGAGTAGGTAATTAGGTACAACTAAATGTATTTGTACAGTCTATCATTTTGTTGATCTGTGCTCGGTGTAGCACTGTAGGCACAGAATAACTAACTGTAGGCAGCAAATGCGGCAAATTGAAAGAAAGATCAGCAAAGTACATTTCTTTTGCATTTCGCCGATTTTATCGGATTTTTGCCAGTTCCTAGATTTCGTTGATCGCAAACGGGCGTGCTGTTTATCGAAAATTTGTGATCTTAGCGTAGTTTTTAAAATCAAAAGTAATTCTCTCTGTGTGTGTTTGTGAGTGACGTTCAAAATGCCTTCCAGACCTGAACAATTCTTCAGTGCCCGCGAATACGGGAATACACTCATGATGTGGAGAGATATCCCGAAGATAGCCACCCACGAAATTCTCGTGTAATTAATAACACGAGCGTTCTAACGTGTCTTGGACAATCCTACAGCGCGACAGTGCTGGCAGGCTCGTTAGACCGAGTGTTGCGAACCACATACTGAGTGTCGTGCGGCAGAACCGGCGACTGGGAATACGCACGGCAGCTCGCATAGTTCGTGACTGTTACAGGTGCCAAGTCTCACGCTGGACTGTCCTTAGGGTTTTACGCAGAGATTTGCAGCGAGCGTACCGATTTCACAAGGTGCAGGCGTTACTGCCCGCAGACAGAGTTCGTCGTTTCTCGTACTGCCGGTGGCTGCAACGAAAGCACGTCGCAATGCCTACGTTTGCTGCTAATGTGATTTAGACGGATGAGTCTACATTTAGTCGCAACGGAATGTGGAACAGTGTTTGGGGTTACGTCAAGGATAAGGTATTTGTGACCGAGTGCGATACTGCAGCAGAAATTAGAGATCATAACGTATTGTGAATGTGTTTGCGACGCTGTGTGAGGAGTGTGTCCAGGATCCCACTTTTTTGGCCCGTATCCACGCTAAAACTCTGCGCTGCGCTCAGATCTGCGAGCGAATTGGTGGCGGCCACTTCGAACCCTATCTCATTAGGAATGAGCGAGATTAAGGTAAGTTCATTAATTGAACATCACTGGATCGCTAAAATTTTATCAAGCATCTTTTTTGTTATCAATCCTCATTGGTATCGCTAATTTGTGGGAATAAGCTTATTGTTAGTTTTATTTCCGTAGCGGGTACTTAATAATTAACTACCATCGGTTATCAAGACTAACTAAACATGATCTTTTGTGTTAGGTACCTATCAGTGTTGACGTTCACGTTCGTCTCATACTTGTGTGTGTGTGTGTGTGTAGGTTAGGTAGTTAGTATGACTTTCGTAATTTTATTTATGACATAAGGTGTAACCTTTTCACGACGTTTGCGCGTCGATGTCCCTCCCTGTATTAGCACCTACTAACTTAAAATAGCAATCGTTTAGAAATAAAATTATTTTATTTGTTTAAATGCTTTAATTACTTACCTACTATCGGACGCGAATCGAACTAACGCTACAACGGCGGTATGTAAATTACAATTCGAATTTTCCACGACAAAACCGAACTTTTTTTTTGTACGGCGATGCGATAATAATGTTTTTATTTTGTTTAAATGCTAATTAATAATTTCCTAGAGTTAACTACATACTATCGAACGCAATGAAATACCTACGCCCGAACACTTCGATAACGCCGGGTGAAGGATAGGTAACTAGGTAGGTACGTACAATTCCAAGTATTTCTTCTTCCTACTTTAGCGTGCTTATCTCCTTCAAAATTAAAACTCTCTTGTATTTTAAAATGAAATCAGCCCGTTAAAGTACGAAGGGAAAATTGGAATCGTAATTTACGTACCATCGTAGCGGCAGGGGCGCAACTTGATTTCCCACCCAAAAAAAAAAAAATTCATTAGCAAATAATGCGCCGGCCCTTAGTATTCGGATGCGAGAAGTGAAGGACAAAATGACAACGTGTTAGACAGTAGGTAAAAAGCAGTTAAACAATTTTTTTTTTTTTTTTTTTTTTTTTTTTTTTTTTTTTTTTTTTTTTCTGGCTTCCTTTATCGATTCTGAACCTACCCCTAAGCTATGGCACGCAATTACTTTAACACCCTGTATAATTTATAATTATAATAAATTAGATAATATAATATATCTAATATATAATTTATTTTATGAAGGCCTTCATAAAAGAAATCAAGAAAATATTCCTGAAACACCAATTGGCTTATCGTGATTTGTAAAAGACGCTACGAAATTCGTAGCACCCTACTTCAATGAGACTACAAAAAGGGTCCCGTCGTCCCGTAGCAGAGTTTTACGACTTGACAGATTAAAATAATGTATTTGTCAGTGAATGAATAGGATTTTATCTTCAGCAGCCATTGTTATGGGGACATGTTTAAATTATCCTTGTTTCTTAATATTTGGTATTTTACCAAGAGTAAAGAACGAACTGGTAATGATATAAACTTTTATATTTGCTATTTATAATATCATTTATTTATATTTAAAATAATAGCTTTAGTGAGTGGGTTATAGGAGCGTTAATTGATCGCTTATAATTATTACACAACCTCATTAGTGTGTAATAATTATAAGCTTATAATTATTACACAACCTCATTAGTGTGTAATATCTACCTACTTAAAATTCATTTCACAGATGTGAGAAAAAATTAGAATTGATTTTAAAGTGTTAAATGTTTTCTTTTCTTATACCAGACTTTGCCTCTTATTCATTTAAATAAATAAGTTCAAATCTAAAAAGAAAAAAAAAATAGCCTGAAAAATAAGTCACCAAAAGGGTTCTAAACTAATAAGCCTCTCTCACGCGCTCCATCGATCATCATTTCATCCCGCTGACGCTCTCCCAGACCACAGATAATATAAAATAAGGCAAGTTCTCACCGTAGGCTGCATACTGGCGATCGGCCAGCTGTTTCAAGCGTACGCCGCTATTTATACGCCCAGGATATCGATTTTCCCCGGAACGGTTACGTAATACACGACACAGCCAAAACGTTTGCCGCCTCCGACTGTTACACTCATAAAACGCACATTTTACTCTAAAACCAATCAAAATAATTTGCCAGATTTATTTTAAAGTCAAAAAAGGAATAACACTAGGCTGAATGCGTTCACACTTGCGTCTAAAGAAAAGTGGAAGCGTCTTTCTTGACAATGGAAGGCGGGAATTGACTATGGGTTTTTTCTTTTTTTTTGTTCACAGTTTTTGGCTGTGATGCCGTTGTAGTGCAGGCTCCGCGGAGGTTTGATACAACCGTGCTCAGTGGCGCCCCCGAGCTAACTGCCGGTTCCACGGGGCGACTGCGCGCTTCACGCATACAAACAAAGTCGCTACATTGTGTTATTGTTTAACCTTTATATCTACGGTGATAAAGTTGAAATTTACTTGAGTGTGGTGTAAAATTGAGGGCGATATTTTCTTTCATTAGCTACCACCCTTATTCATCTACAAATAAGATTGGTTTTAGTTAGATATGGCGTTACGTGCTTTTGTGTTCTAGATGAGCATTGTTTCAGCATTGACGGAAGAACAGACATGATGGCGCCTATTTTTCATTCATTTGTCAAAACATTTGATTAAATGAATTCAGCTTGCTTTTGTTTAGTTCCGTATTCTTGTTAATATTTAAAACACCGTTGGGATTGTGATTGACCTTGACAAAAGGTAATTCCAAAAATTAATTTAAATTAATCAACAAGCTTAAAAAAAAAATTGGAAACAATAATTTAAAAAATTATTTATTTTTAGATGACATCAACATTTTATTACAACATTATAACAGCGAGGGTTGACAGAAAATCATAATAAAACTTAAAAAAACGCGTTGATGTCTTTTTAATGGTCAAAAGCTGGTGTCATCACGGTGTCGCGAAATCAATGGTTTAGTCCCATCTCAAAAATGCTCAACGCGCCGAAAGAAGTTTTCACTTCAATAACAACCAACATTAAAACAAAACGAATTCCCGCTTCATTGAATAACATTTGCTACGCTTACGTAGACTTCGTAGACCCTCGTAGGCTACGAAGCGTAGCTTCACCGTAGCCCAATTAAATCAATTAACGGTCATGAAAACCGTCTTCATTTAGATATTAATATGTATGAAACCATTATGACATCAATATTTTTAATAGATGTACAATATTATAATGCCAATATCACCTGCAAAATATAAAGTCATTTCTTACTGCAGATGTATTCCAGTACGATATTAATATTGCATTATTTGCTAGTCAGAATATTAAATTTACAATTTACCTACTACCAGAATTATGTACTGTTATAAGAATAATGATGTTTTTCTTTATTCTATCACAAAATATCTATATGATCTATCTTTCATACAGGGTGTTAACAGGGACAAAGGGACCTGTATAGTAATCTAAGCCAAGATAGATTTTCACGTACCGAGTCAACGGTGTAAGTGTAATAATGTACCAAAATCAAAAGTAATTTCCTCAAATTAGGTTGAGAATCAGCACTTTTTAAACGTCAAAATTACATAAGACAGTCCCCCAAAACGCCCGCCCTTCACCACTTTCTAGTGCTTTAGCTGGGAAGAAGAAATGGCGCAACAAACTCCCCAGCAGCACAGCTGTCTGTTCAGTTAGAAGGACCATCACAGTAAACCATTAATGAAGTCAGTAGAAAATCACAGATTAAAGAGAACACAGCTAATGAACTAGGTCGAATTTAAAATAAAACTAACACAAACAAAAAGGTCGGAGTCACCCAACGAAACCTTAAAAAACTTCAGCCGATCTTTAATTACAGCTTAATTACAAAATTATTACGAAAACTTTTTAAACAGCCATTATGGTCGATTTTAAACAGAGTTAGTTTTGCTCCCGTTAGGCTTCATTTAGCACTCCACCTAATGAGCTGAGAATCATCAGCATTTCCATCATTACGGCCAAAAGACGCCCACTGCTGGACATAGGCCTCCCTCAAGCGTCGCCACATCAACCGGCTGTGCTTCTCGCGTGTAGCGAATTCCCGCGGCCTTGACAAGTTCATCGGTCCACCTTGTTCCCGAGGCCTTCCAATGATGCGCTTTCCGGTACGCGGTTGCCACTCCAGAACCTTTCGGGCCCGTCGCCCATCCGTTCTGCAAGCAATGTAACCTAACTACCACTTAAGTTTGGCAATTCTTCAGGCTATATCGGTAGGAGTAGCTGAGAGTAATGTAAAGGAATTTAGTGGGTTAAGTGTTCCTTATGCGCCCCATATAAGGTCACATACACACATCAAAAGTGTCTAGGGATCAACATATATTTTTGCAATAACTTTTCTCCTGATTGATATTAATTAAAATTTTCTTTAAGGATTCATCAAATAAAGTGTTTTCGTTTGTCACAGTAACGATAAACCAAGTCACCTTTGCATTAATAAAGAAATTTGCCATTTTCCTAATAAAGGGATTTTTGACATTTGAACCACTAACATTAAAGTTCGAAAAAAAGACTGAAATAACAGTTTTCTTTAAAATTTTATTGGGTAACTTAAACAATTAATAATCCGTGTTTCTACCGCGAACACTAACAACACAAGAACATCGGTTTGGCATACTCAAAATGAGTTCATCCAAATCACGCTGTGGAATGGCCGCCCATGTTCGTTGCAACAACAAAAAAAGGTCTTCTTGCGACTGGATACCCTCCATATTCGGCAGAGCTCTTCTCTGTAGCATATCCCATGCATGCTCAATCGGGTTCAAGTCTGGCGACTGAGCAGGCCAGAGCAGGACATTGATGTTAGCTGCGGCGAGAGTCTGTCTTACAACTCTTGCGGTGTGCGGTCGTGCATTATCATGCATTAACTGAAATAAGGGACCGATTTGCACTTGTAGAGGAACGATGACGTCAGATACAATCGTCTCAGCATAAATTTGAGCGTTGAGGTTGCCTCTGATCCAAATCAACTCAGTTCTTCCGCCGATCCAAATACCCGCCCATACCATGATGGTTCCACCACTATAAGGATGGACTTCCTGGCAGGATTTTAATCGCTGTTGGCGTCCAGGGGTTCTCCAGTGTCGTATACGTCTTGTATCCGGTCTCATACCAAAACGAGACTCATCAGAAAAGCACACGAAACGCCATTGTTTTTCTGCCCAATTTCTGTGTTCAAGAGCCCATTGATATCGAATCCTACGATTGTGCATTGCTATAGGTGGTACCCGTAGCGGTCTTCGGGAATGAAGGTTCACTTCATGCAAGCGGTTTCTGACTGTTTGGTCGCTAATTAAGTTCCCTGAAGAGTGATGAAGCCTCACGGCTAACATCATGGCGGTTATTGTTGGAGCTCTTCGAGTTAAGATTTGAATGTATCGGTCTTGTCTCCGTGTGGTGCAGCGATACCGTCCTCCATGGCGCTCAGCCACGGTACCAGTGCTTCGGTAACGTGTCCAAAGTCGACTGATAACACTCTGACTTGTATTCAGAGCTAAAGCCACAGTACGTTGCCGGGAACCAGCTTCTATCATTCCCACGGCTCTGAGCATTTCTTCCCTGCTTAAATGACGTCGCCGCTCCATAATAACGTTGGTTTTAATCAGTAGTAGGGAAACAGTAGCACTAATAATGTCTTCAATGCGTTGTATGTTTTTATAGGGAAAATATTGACAGCTGATTTTCATCTTTTACTCGAATTTGATTAACAGTTCCTGTTTCAAATTATGAAATGCACCAAAAAGGATCCATATAAATTTATATAATCATAAATTTATTACAAAGCCACATCTCAATCTCAAGAAATCCGCATAAAAATGCTTGATCCCTAGACACTTTTGATGTGTGTATTTGGACTGTTCACTCTTATGAGTAACATTTTTTTAGGGTTCCGTACCTCAAAAGGAAAAACGGAACCCTTATAGGATCAGTCGTGTGTCTGTCTGTCCGTCTGTCACAGCTAATTTGCTCCGAATCTAATGTTACGATTAAATTGAAATTTGGTACACATATGTATTTCTGTGACCCAAACACGAACATGTAACGTAAATAAATGAATTTTGAATATAAGGGTCACTTTTGGGGGCAAACAAGAAAATTAAAAACCAAAGTTTTGCTAAAAGTACCGTGTGTGACATATCAAATTAAAAAATGACTTGTTACGATAATCTTAAGTATATTTTTTATATAATTTTAAAATATATGCTTTTAAAGATATTGAAGAAATTCGATGCAAATTAAACTAAAATTAAAAAAAAAAATGCAGAGTATGGCACTTTATTCATACATTACAGGAAAACGTATAAAAAGACTATGGTTTTAAAATAACATGGTAAATCTCTCAGTATTGTGCGTAACAACTTACATTTGCAGTTGGAACGTATGAGAGAACATGTTTTTCAACTACAATGTTAAGTTTGTTCTTGGGATTAATAAATTCATCTCAACTAAGGACTCCTTCAATGTGCGTAGTTCGACACGCACTTGGACGGTTTGCTTTTCTTATACCTGGTTCCTGTGTTCAATAACCCTTTTACTTAACAAATACTTAAGGTACCTACTTCTTGGTAATACCTTCTAAGTACTGGTCCTTTGAAATGGTACAAAAAGCTTTTTACTAAGACCGTTTTACAATGATCAAAGTCAAGTTAGTAAAGGTTGTTATACTAAACATCGATCGAGAAGTACGCTTTGATATCAGTTAAGTTGTAAATTTTAATAGCGCTAAGCAGCCTATAATGTTCCCACTGCTGGGACACAGGCCTCCTGTTTTCGAGAGGTAGTGGGCTTTGATCTACCACGCGGGGCCAGTGCGGGTTGGTAGATATCATATGTCTTCGAATTTTTGGTTCCTCAAGATGATTTCCTTCACCGTTTTGAGAACAATGGTCACACCAAGCACTGAGCGTAGACTCTGCGCTCGGTGCTTGGTGTGGCAACACGCCGTGTTCGAGTTCGTGACAAGTCAATCGTCATCCTGAGGATGCCTCGTTGAGAGGTGAAACACGTGTCGATTTCTTGCAGGGTCTTTTTAAGACTCTTTAGAAATAGCTAAGCGGAACAGGTTACTAAATATATCCACATCATTATTTTATAATGGATTTCCGCAAGGTCACGCCTGAATCAATTAACTATCAATGGTGATGAAATTATTTACACAAAGTAAAGCGCCTGGTCACACGGTCAGCAAAAGGCTAACAGTAACCAGTAATGAACCTAACGCATACAAACAAAGTCGCTACATTATGTTATTGGTGACAGCAATGACAGGCTTATGTTGTTCACGAGTATCTACGTATATCAAATCAAATAATTTAATTGTCAGATCATTCAATCCAATTTGTTAGTAATTACATACACATCTTAAACACTAGTGTTAGTACATGATAATATTTGGCAAATTTTGGTCATAATTGCTAGTAATGTCAACACAATCAATAATAATGTCAAAATCACAACTATAGTGAAAAAATCATAACTATAATGTCAAAATCATAACTATAATGTCAAAATCATAACCATAATGTCAAAATCACCATTAACAATGTATATTTTGTATCCGGGATTCTTCATACCCTCGAAACATCCAAACGCATAGATGGATAAAAAAAAAATCGTCACATGTGACATTGAACTAAAATAACTGCCCCCAATTGCAACCGATTGCTTGAAAAGTGACCTTGTTTAGAACTTTACAGTTGCACTCAGGTTTTTTATTATTTATATCTTTATTTCGACGAAGTTAAAGTTGAAATTCACAAATGTGTGCTGTTAAAAATAAAGGGCGACATTATCTTTAAAATATACGGCCTGTATTTAGCACAATACAAACAATTAAATCTCATTTTTTGCAATTCTATTTTCTTGTAAATTTTGACGTTCAAAAGTGCCTTTTAATGGTCTACTTTAAATATGATGACTTTGACAAACTAGCAAACTATCTAAAGTGAGCATTAAATTGAGCTCAAGCTCAGCCTAAAGCCAGCCTATATCGGGCTCCGTGACGTCAGAGCTAGCCCGACGAAGCCGCCTAACCTCCTTTGTGAAGGACTCGCACTTAATTAGGAAAAGGACACCCGGGAATATTAAGTACGCCGCTGAATTTGCCAGTATTTTTGTAGTAAAGCTGAATAAATTGAGTTTCAGCTGGAATAAGTAAATATTGTGGTAACAGTGTAGCCTTTATTTGGGTCGTTTTAAATTAAATGGTTTTTTGTCGAATGTAAACGTGCTTCTTTATGACGATGCTAAGAAATAATAGGATGATAACGAGGGGTAGATAAATATTGGGCCACGATAATAAAATCTTTTGGAATGTAAAGAATCGCTATTGGTTATGAAGTACATACACAGACGGCTGTCAAACTGCTAAGGCAGCTTGGGTACCTAGAATGCTACAAGGAGCTTTTACAAAATGGTAGCGCGGCGTTAGTTCCGAATTTTGCCACGCGCCAAAAGTTTCTTGTACAATTGCACATACATTCATCCGGTGTCGAAAGCTAAAGACCGACTGATGTGGTGTTCAAAATTACAAGTCCTTGATCAGACCACAGAAAACATCGTAATTTTTTTTTTTATTGCCAACAAATATTGAGAATCTTATTGCTTCGAGAAGTACATGCTCAGCAATTGAATGGCAAAAGGCTGATTTGTAATTTGCTTAAAGAATCATAATCTGCTTAGTCTTTTCCCAACTATGTTGGGGTCGGCTTCCAGTCTAACTTGATGCAGCTGAATACCAGTATATTTCATGGAGCGACTGCTTATCTAAAAAACAATTCTGAAATCCCCTATCATCATCATATTAAAAGCAGTCAAATTATTCGAATAGTTGCTATTTTTTTTAACCTATACTGTCCCACTGCTGGGTGAAGGTCTCCCTCATACTTTCGGCCAATCAGTCAAGAAAGAGTCTAGTTCTTCGCGTCAGCGTTTCTTAGGCTTGCCTCGGTGACGAGGTTTACATAACAAGTATATTTTATTACCCGTTATTTTTGTTGAACTAATAAGTTCAGTAACTTCGCGTAAACATTTCCGATTTACTTCTGAAGGTTGCTATTTTATTTGGTTTCTATTTCAGTAACAAATAAAGTTTCAACACTGCTTGGCAACTGGTTAAAAGGAGCTGCCTTTGAAAGAAAGAAAAAAAATACATCACACACACACATCACACACACACACACCACAACACCACACACACACACACTCATCACGTTTTCTTTGATGATAGCTTTTGTGAGTATGTCGTACCAATGAAAAAATTATGGTAGGTACCTGTGTGTATGGAAAGCCGTACGTCAATGGTAACAAAACCAGTTTAAGCTGTCCTCTTATTTGTTCAGAACCCAGAAGAATATACCCTTCGATAATTCTAAAGTTTTTTTTTATTTTCGCTGAGCTTTACTGAATTCATTGCTATGTACAAAAATGCTAACAGTTTAGAGTTATGCAATAGCTATAAAGTAGATATTTCCTAATATTTCGTGTTATAAGAATAATATAAAATTTAAATTTAAATATTTTACTGTTTTTTAACTCTCTAAACTTTTTAATAGTGAAAATGCTAACAGATATTGAAACTCCGTATTACGCTAGACCAGCTCTAGGTGAAAGTTTTGCCACTGACTTGCATTACAGTAATATTTTCATTACAATAATATTAACATACATAACATAACATCACGCCTGTACTCGCCGAAGGGTTAGGCAAAGGTGTCATAGTACACCCACATTTCGCCAGTTATGTTGAAGTCCCATGTAGTAGGGGGCGACACTATTGTCATCAACCGGACACGGATCTAGAATCCGGGCTGCTACTGAAAAATTCCTGATGCCAAAAGCCAATAACACTTTGCCCGACCTGGGCATCGAAACCAGGGCCTCGTGCTCAGCAGCGCTTGCTACCACTAGACCAACGAAGCAGTCCAATTATATTAATGCTCATTTAAATATCCTGCACGAGTAGCTTTAATTACCTACATGTGGCGCACCCTGCCTGAACAGTCCTCCTACCCCCTTTTTGTCTTACCGATTAATATTTTCATCATGATATTATAATCTATTCTCATATTATTTTAGTTCGTCGCGATATTAGAGAAGAAGACAGAAGATATCTTCAAAATTCATGGCTTGTTGGTTAAAAAACCTTTTCATTTCTCATACTCGGAAAGTAGTGTTTGCTTGATCCGAGTAGCGGGTGGAAGACGCCGCTTCTCACCCTCGGGCGGGAAAGACTCATAGTAATTGCTTCCCTCTCTAGGGCAGGAATGAACTTTAAAAATAGAACTAAATTTGGTTATGTAGTCGGCTCCGAAAAATTTCACTACGGGGAGTATTACACTGTCATGGATCTGTGATCGAAGATATAATGGAATTGCAAAATAGACATTTATTATTGATCATATTATATTATCATATCTACGAAGCTCACAAATTACCCATGTTATGTCTATTTTACAATTTAGTTATGTCTTTGATCATGGATCTATGATCGTAGATATGATGGTGTAATACACCCCTTATAGAAAAATATTGATTAAAAAAATTCTACAGTCTTGTCAGTGTATAAACAGCCAGTGTGAATTTAAAAAACAATACCTATAAGTGGGACGACCCGCGGCGGTGACGCGGTGTGTTCTATATTTATTTAAAGAAGACTAATATTTACTAGAATACTCATGCTAATATTATAGTGAAATTCGAAAAGTTGAGTGTTTAACACGGGTGAAAGTCATTAACTCCCTCGCGGACTATAGCCGATCTCGCTGCGCTCGGGCGTCTAAATATCATTTATGGGAATTGATTCCTTTCGACCCTTGTATAACAATCTACTATTTTTATTCTAATAGGATTTAGATTCTAATAGAGTTTCATTTCTCAAAAACTATTTGGAATCTCTTAACGCTAAGTTCTTATTGGTATGGTCTCATCCATACTTTATCTATGCTATTAGCATAAAAAAATTAAATTGTTTTTTTTTTAACTCTCTAATCTCTGGAACTGCCATTCGGATTTCTTTATTTTTTTGTATTTGATAGCCCAATTATTGAGGAAGATATTTAACATCCAGGAGGGGAAGCCCTAGGAGCACGTATACTGACATTATTGGTGATGTTCTTCAGAAAGGCCAGGGGCGTAGTACTCGATGAGATGTATGAACGTAAACGAAGCAAAAGGAGTAAGTGAGGATCGTAGCTTCTGTAGTTTCTGCCTACCCCCATGGGAAGAAGGCGTGAGTTTATGTATGTATGTATATTTAACAGAAAAAAAACAGTGGCACTCCGGGAGTGCCGACAGAAGTGAAAACTTGAACAAGAAAATACTTGCATAGAATATTGATCCGTAACGTAATATAAATAAAGAGCACAATCGCGTTTACAACAATAAGGTGTCGGTAACGGTGTCGCGAGTTCAATTGTTTTTTCCCCATCTCAAAAATACCGAACGCGTCTAAAGAAGTTTTCACTTCAAAAATGTCAGAAAGAACGCTTAGCGAAAACGAAGTAGGTAATAGCGGGGGCGGGCGATGCGATGCGACGCAGTGGGTCAGGGGAACAAGAAATTACACGCGGACGAAGTCGCAAGCAGAAGCTAGTTATCCATACTAATATTATAAATTCGAAAGTAACTCTGTTTGTTACCTTTCCACACCGTAACGGCTGAACGGATTTGGATGAAATTTGGCACACGCATAGCCCATGTTCTGGATTACGACATAGAATTCTTTTTGTACCGGTAGGGCGATTCCGTGGGATGTTTTCCGACACCCACGCGGGTGATGCCGTGGGCAAAAGCTAGCAATAAATACTGTACAAGTGCAAGTTAAAAATTCCTAATTAAGGAAGAAATATTTAACACATTCCTTACTTATTCGTTAGCATGGATCGCAAAGTAGAAACTGGTATTTTATATTTCAAAGCATTGTTTCTTATTACCGACTTGAAACTGGCACAGCGCCAAACGACTGCAGCGGAATTTATTGTTAAACTTGTAAACTTGAAAATGCTGTTCTTGAAGTATTATAATTGTACATATATTTGTGGCATGTTGGAATTGGAATGGTTTGATGAAAAAAAAAAAGTAATAATTATATTAATACTGCTATTAATATTATAAAATTTACTAATATTTTAAATTCGAAAGTAATTCTGTGTGTCTGTCTCTCTGTATGTCACCTTTTCACGCCTAAACCACTGAACGGATTTCGATAAAATTTGGTAAGGAGATAGATGGCATCCCGGGGAAGGACATAGGCTACTTTTTGTCTCAAACATAACTCTAAGGGGGTAGGGGATAAAAGTTTGTATGGGAATCCTATAATTTCTTAAGTTAGGGCTTTGACAATTTAAATTGATGCTTTTGGTAACAAATAAAGAATTACGTATTTCAGCGTTTTTCAAAAATCATCCCTTAAGAGGGTAAAATAGGAGATGATTTTAAAATTCACATGTAATATCGTTTTTTTTTTGTGTCTTCTTTTCAAGAGATTTAAGGGATTGGAAAGATAGTCATAGTCCGTATCTTGAATTAATATAATTCTAGTCTTTTTTTCATTAAAATCGATGAAAAGTTATTACAATTTAAATTCATAAACTAACCTTTCTAACATGTAGGTATTATTCAATGGCGGCAAGAGTAGGTATTACAAATCAATGGTGATAATAATAGTAAAATGAATAATTTGTATTTTAAGAAAGGTATTTAGAATCATATAAACCTATTTTTTTTATTTAAAAAAAACAGACAAATGTGAGTAGGACTTGCGCCCTGAGGGTTTCGCTCAAAGTTGTGCTTGCTCGGCTGCCTGAATTTCCAAATCTGGATTGAAGAACAAACTTAACTTTTCAATGGATTAATGAAATACAGGTAAAGCCCACGTTCGCACGGATGTAAAAATATCGCGGCGGGATTTATCGCGCACTGGATTTTCAACTCTCGGTGGTAAGCCGAGCGTTGGGAATCCAACGAGCTGGGACGCACTCTCATCCCAGCGCATTGAAAAAACACACTGTTGGATTTTCAACTCTCGGCGCTACGCAGGGCGTTGAAAATGCGCGATTTTATTACGTCCGTGCGTACGTGGGCTATGTTACTTCAAGACACGGCCTATGAATTTTTGATCCCAGATTGAAGAATAAACTTAACTTTGCAGTTCTGAATATAAAACTAACTATAAATTACTCATTTTCAGATTTTCCTCTTTACTTGACCTTACTTTACTCGCCAAACTTCATGCTGCTGGGCAAAATGAAGGTACCAAATAGACAGGTTTTTATGCGGCATAAATGGCCGTTGTTTTTTATTTTTCATATCGTTGACTTGGAAATTCGATTTTCGTTACAGCTCCAAGAGACCGTAGATCTAAGTTTTTGATATCTATTTCAACTTGATGCCTTCACGCGTTCCTGAGAAAAAGGGTCTTGACAGACAACGAAGTCATCCTTTAAGGATTTCAATCCTTCATTTTGACGTACAGAACCCTAAAACAGATTTATTATCTGCATGTTACCTTTTCATGCCGTAACGGCTGAACGGATTTAGATGAAAGACATACATACAGATAGGCATTGACCTGGGTTACGACATAGGATGCACTAAATCCCGGTAGCACGTTCCTGTGGTATATTTTCCGACATCTACGCGGGCGAAGCCGCGGGCAAAAGCTAGTGTCTAGGCTTAGACTGTTTTGTGTGTGCTTTAGGTACGTGTGAGGAGCTGAAATATGAACTCGAAGACTAGTTTATACCTTTAATTTCGTTTTACAATGAGTACACGTATGGAGATTATAAGATACAATTTTACAAGTTTTGAAGTCCGACGACGCTCGCGACCTGCGCGCGAGCCTTTATACCCTCAGCCGCGTGGAGTAGGGACACCGGCCTGCCCCCCCCGCATCCAGCGGGGGTGGGCCTTAACATACTCCCCCCGTTGAAGGGGATCCCTTCAACTCTTCTGCTTCAGGCTCGAACAGAGGGCACAGGCGATTTACCGCTCGACGGATAGTGCCACTGGCCGTCCTCACATCTGCTACTCGGGATACATCGTCTTTGCCCCTT
Source organism: Omphaloscelis lunosa (assembly GCA_916610215.1). Lineage (NCBI taxonomy): Eukaryota > Metazoa > Arthropoda > Insecta > Lepidoptera > Noctuidae > Omphaloscelis > Omphaloscelis lunosa. The sequence continues at coordinate 4,167,747 of OU744266.1, read as the reverse complement.
TGTAGGGCTTCTATGCGTCCGAGTCTCCATTTTAATGGAGGCAAATTATTTTCCTTTATAATGACCATATCTCCAACGCGAAGTTCCATCGCAGGTTTGCGCCATTTCGTACGATGTTGCAGTTCCGTAATGTACTCATGTTGCCATCTCAACCAGAAAAGCTGTCTCATTCGTTCCAATTGTTCATATCTGTGAAGTCGATTACAGTTAAGATTGGTCAGTACTGGAGAGGGAAGAGCTATCAGCGACTTGCCGACGAGGAAATGCCCGGGAGTCAGGGGATGGAAATCATTGGGATCGGATGACATAGGAAACAAAGGCCGGGAATTCAGTATAGCTTCTACTTGGACAAATAAAGTTGAAAGTTCCTCATATGTTAAATGCCTGTCTCCTAATATTCTTTTTATGTGATATTTTGCAGACTTCACCCCTGCCTCCCACAAGCCCCCAAAGTTTGGGGCGTATGGGGGTATGAAGGCAAACTTCATTCCTTCATCAGAACAAAATTTATTTATTTTATCTTTGCTTACTATCAAATATTTATTAAGTTCATTACTAGCCCCTAAAAAATTAGTCGCATTATCACAATATAATAAACTTGGTTTAGAACGTCGTGCAATAAATCTTCGTAATGCCAAGAGAAATGCATCTGTACTTAAGTCACTTACGACTTCTAAATGAATAGCCTTGGTTGTAAAACATACAAATAAACACATGTAACATTTACTTATTTTACAACCGCGGCCTTTCCTATCAGTGATTAAAAAAGGACCAGCCAGGTCAACTCCAGACGTTTCAAAGGGCGTTCCTGGAATTAAACGCTGTTTGGGTAGATTACCCATAATAGGAACTATAGGTTTAAATCTAAATCGCTTACACACTATACAATTATTTGACACGCTTCTAGCCACCTTTCTAGCATTAATAATCCAATAATTCTCTCTAATAGCTGATAACATCATCTGCGGCCCAGCATGCAGTAACCGGCTATGTTCACTCTCAAAAATAAGCCTTGATAATCGGTGTTTAGAATCTAATAGTAAAGGATGTTTTTTGTAATACGAACAAGTTGAATTTTGAATACGACCACCCACTCGTATAACTTTAAATTTACTATCTAGAAAGGGGCTAAGAGATAAAATCTTACATTTATTCCATAATGGCTTATTATTTAATAAACTAACATATTCATCGCTAAATGAATCATGCTGCGAGAATTTGACTAAATACATCAAACTATCGTTTAACTCATCGGCACTTAAATAACTACTGGTAAGTCTACCTTCTTTATTTTTTATTCTGCAATTGTTAACAAATCTAATGACATAGGCCATTGCACGTTGTACCTTATGCAAACTGGAATAACGTTCAAATTCAATCAGCCCTTTATTATTCATACTTGTTACAAAGGTACTTATGCTCTTAACTTCCGGTAAGTTTACACTATTTAACTTATTACTATCGACCTTAGGCCATTGGGACTCGCTTAGAGATAAAAAGGGAGGCCCACTCCACCACAATCTGTGAACCTTTTTATCCATACGATCTACTCCTCTGGAAATGAGATCGGCTGGATTTTGGTCTGTTGGTACGTACCTCCACTCACTATCCTTTGTTAACTTATTAATTTTATTTACTCGATTTGAAACAAATACCTTTAATTGGTTTGGAGCGGCGGTGGCACGTAACCAACCGAGCACAACCATCGAGTCTGTCCAGTACACACACCGAGCCACAGTACATCGCAAGGAGTGAGTCACCTTTTCCCCCAACTCAGCGGACAGCAACGCTCCGCATAGCTCGAGTTTCGGTATTGTTAGACCTTTTAATGGGGCGACCCTAGATTTAGCACAGAGTAACTGTACATGAATTTCTCCAATAGGATTTATTGAACGAACAAAAGCACAGGTCCCATAGGCACACATGGACGCATCTGAAAAGATGTGAATTTCAATATGTGCTGCATTTTTACACATGACGTGCCTTGGAACCTCGACACAAGTTAGAGAATTCATGTTCTTTATAAATTTATACCACATAATCTGTACTTCATCGGCTACTGGATCGTCCCATTCTAATTTACTTATCCATAGTTTCTGCAAGATTAACTTAGCCTTAACAACAAATATACTTAAAAGTCCCAAAGGATCAAAAATCTTTGCAATAGAAGATAATATACTTCGCTTAGTGATCCTATCGGTTTTATCTACATGGATGGAAAATTGAAACTTGTCGGACTGAGGCGTCCATGTTAACCCTAAAGTGCTCGTGGTTGTTTTAAACTCTGTAATTGCTTGTGTTTCATGTAATTTATTTTCAACATGTAACTGATTGGCATTAGACCTAAATTTTCGTAGCTTAAAACCACCCGAATCTAAATTATGAGTTATTAATCTACAAATACGATTTAACCCTTCCTCAGTCTGATGACCTGTTATCAAGTCATCCATGAAAAAATCATGTTTCATTATCTCGCGGACTTCCGGATCGTTACATTCATTTGCCAATTGAAGAAGACAACGAGTACTTAAATGCGGCGCGGAAGCGGTTCCGTAGGTCACCGTGTTCAATTTTAAATACCTTAAGGGTTCGTGCTCATTGTCCCTCCACACTATCATTTGTAAATGTCTTTGACTCTCGGATATTAATATTTGTCTATACATTTTTTCGATATCTGAGGTCATAACATGAACCTCATTGTCCCTCCACACTATCATTTGTAAATGTCTTTGACTCTCGGATATTAATATTTGTCTATACATTTTTTCGATATCTGAGGTCATAACATAATTATGTTGCCTAAATCGAAGCAAAATACTAATAATATCGTCTTGAATCACTGGTCCAACCATTTGGATATCATTTAATGAGTAACCACTATCGGTTTTTTCCGAAGCGTTAAAAACAACCCGAAGTTTCGTAGTCTCACTTTTCTCCCGAATAACTGGGTGATGCGGTAAATAATATCCAAATTCAGGCTTACATGTTTCTGACAAATGATTCAAGTGCTTATATTCATTTAAAAATTCAACATAGGACTCCTTCACTTTAGGTTGCCTTTTTAATCTTTTTTCTAAATTATTCAAGCGCGACTTGGCCTTAACATAGGAGTCTCCAAGTACAGACGGTGAAGTGTGAAAGGGCATCTTAACACAGAACCTACCATTTTCCGTTCTATACGTATGTTTTACAAAGTGTTTTTCACAAAATTCCTCTTCATTACTATACGGTATATGATCTATACTTAATATCTCCTCAACCTTCCAAAATTTCTCTAATTGTTCACTTATACTTCTAGTTAAGTTACAAGTTACTTCATTATTTGATTTACAAATATTTACGGGTCCCGTAACAAGCCAACCTAATTTACTACTCTGCAATATGGGAAGACCTTTACCTAGTCTTATCTGTTGACCTGTTACCAGTTCCCAAAACAAGTCCGCTCCAATTAATATATCTACGTTAGCGGGCTCGTAAAATCTACTATCTGCTAAATCCACAAATATGTCACCAGGAATCTTTAATTCATTTACATTAATCTTTACATTCGGCAACATATTCGTGATTTTTGGTAAGACTATACAGTTGATTCCTACAGAAAAATCATAGTGAATTGATTTGATTACAAAATTACAACTTTCTACGCACTGTAACTTAGTATTTCCTATACCATATACATTAAGGTTGTCCTTAGCACGTTTGCAGGACAATCCTAATTTATTACAAAAACTTTCTGTTACTATTGATATCTGACTACCCGAATCTAATAATGCGCGCGCCACATAATGTTCGTTAGTTGTTTCGTTAACTACGTTTATGAGCGCGGTCGACAAAAGTACGTATTGAGTGGCGATCGTAGATAAGGAAACCGGTTCCGACGCGGGCGCCGGGCACTCATGTACAGCGGCGCTCGCGGCGTTCGGTTGACGCGAGAGCGCAGGTTCGAACTCGCCTTGACGTACAACTCCGACCGAAGTCGGGGGTAACGCAACAGTCGAACTTTCACTACGGGATCTAACATTATTTTCCAAAGAGGGAGACCTATTTCTATGAAGCAACAAGTTATGCTTATAATTGCAAGTCTTACAACGAATTGATGATTTGCAATTAAAGGCACGATGACCTGGTTTTAGACAATTAACACACAATTTATTTTTCGAAACGACTTCATTTCTTTCTTCTAAATTCATAGAAATAAATCTCGTACATTCAAACAGGCGGTGATCTTGTTTACAAATTATACAATTAAATCGGTGGTTATTACTCGTTTGAGCGGATGCAATCAAACTAGCTGCTTTTTCATTTTTACAGTTTATACTTGATTTATTATGCTTTACTGTTTCTAATACATCCGCCCGATCGCGCAAAAACTTAAAAAACTCTTCGAGGGTAGGATCATCTCCAATTATACTTTTATGTTCCTCCCACCTTCTACTCGTTACATTGTCGAGTTTTAATGACGCAAAATGTATTATCATAGTGTCCCAATGTTCTACAGGCTTTCCTAACGCCTCTAAACCACTCAAATTCTTTTTTATACTGTCAATCATAACACGCAAAGCTTTGTCGGACTCCTTCGTTATACTTTCCATACTGAATATTGATTTCATGTGGTTACTTATTAAGAGACGTTTATTATTGTACCTTTGACATAACAAATCCCACGCCAAGCGATAGTTATCGGCACAAAATGATAATGATTTAATAACCAATGCAGCACTACCCTCTAATGACGATCGCAAGTAGTGGAACTTATTTATTGTCTCGATAGCATCATTATTATGGATTACGGCCTCATAAGTATCCTTATACTCTAACCACTGATTATAATTCCCATCGAAAGTGGGTAATCTTATTGTGGGTAATTTTAATGAACCTTTGAATATGTTTCCACCTTCGAAACTATCGGATTGCCTAAAAGTTGTATTTGCTATACTTTTCCTTCGAACATTAAGTTCTTCTAATTTATCTAAAATACATTGACCTTCGGAGATTAAAGAATAAAATTGACCTTCGATCTCAGAACGTACGTTCATTTGTTCTTTCGGATCTTCCGTGTGTATCAGAATGGCGGGTGTAATTTCCAGATTTGCCTAAATTTATTACAGTTATTTGGTACCTTCTGTGTACCTTTACGTACCTCTCTTGAAAATCTGTGTACCTACACCCGTATGATGATATTTTAAAAATTAGGTACACCCGCCATCCTGATGTCAGAACCGCGGGTGTACTGCTAACCAATATATGTAGCCAAGCGTACTGTTTATGTAAATTTGGTACCTCTTGTGTACCTGCAGATAAAAGTATTAAATAAACGAAATACTGCAAGGTTGCTGCAAAAATAAAAAATAAAATTTCTCGTAAAACGTATCTTTTAAAATAACAATCTACGTATTGATAACTTATCTTAAATATTAAAAAAACTATATGTATACATAATTACAAAAACAACATATTGCCCATTTTAGAATTGTGAAGGATTTATAGAATTAGGATGTTTGTCTATCAGTGTTTCCAGAATCAAAATGAAACAAGAGACAGTTTTAAAGGATATATTAATTAATTTTCACGATAACGAAATAAGAAAGGATTAATATATGAATAACGCACTGATTCCATGTGCATTTAACTCGGCCTTATAATTTGTTACAAAACTATAATCAATGTAATAAAAATTGGACTAGTATACAGGGTGGAAAGATAAGTCGGGCGTTGAAGGCAAAGTACCTTAAATCCTTAAGTTAGCTTATTTTACTTAAAGGAAACATTCCTTTATTTTTAAAAAGAAACATAACCGCATTCAAAGATTTTCTAAAAGTTGCTTGCCCAGCCTCTCGAACCAACTAAAATTTAAAAAAACAAAGTCGCTATTTTATTTTACTAATCGATAAGGTTATATTAGTCAAGGTAAAATTTCTCTAAGAAACATTTGGTCTTAAAAATAAAAATGATCGTAAAATCTAACATTAACTTTATTTTATTAAAAATTTCTTTAACGAACTTTTGTACTAGATTGGTACTCTTCAGGGATTTGTGGTACGACAGACGAGAGTAAGACCAAATGTTTGTTAAAGAAATTTTATCCTGAATAATAATCCTTACGATTAGTATAATAAAATAGCGAGTGTTTGTTTTTTTAATTTTAGTTGGTTGGAGTCCCGGGCTAAGCAAAAAACTTTTAGAAAATCTTTGAATGCTGTTATGTTTCTTTTTAAAAATAAAGGAATGTTTCCTTTAAGTAAAATAAGCTAACTTAAGGATTTAAGGTACTTTGCCTTTAACGCCCGACTTATCTTTCCACCCTGTATACTAGTCCAATTTTTATTACATTGATTATAGTTTTGTAACAAATTATAAGGCCGAGTTAAATGCACATGGAATCAGTGCGTTATTCATATATTAATCCTTTCTTATTTCGTTATCGTGAAAATTAATTAATATATCCTTTAAAACTGTCTCTTGTTTCATTTTGATTCCGGAAACACTGATAGACAAACATCCTAATTCTATAAATCCTTCACAATTCTAAAATGGGCAATATGTTGTTTTTGTAATTATGTATACATATAGTTTTTTTTAATATTTAAGATAAGTTATCAATACGTAGATTGTTATTTTAAAAGATACGTTTTACGAGAAATTTTTATTTTTATTTTTGCAGCAACCTTGCAGTATTTCGTTTATTTAATACTTTTATCTGCAGGTACACAAGAGGTACCAAATTTACATAAACAGTACGCTTGGCTACATATATTGGTTAGCAGTACACCCGCGGTTCTGACATCAGGATGGCGGGTGTACCTAATTTTTAAAATATCATCATACGGGTGTAGGTACACAGATTTTCAAGAGAGGTACGTAAAGGTACACAGAAGGTACCAAATAACTGTAATAAATTTAGGCAAATCTGGAAATTACACCCGCCATTCTGATACACACGATCTTCCGATTTAATCTCAATTTCGGATTGTAAGTCATCGAAAGTGGAAAAAAATGCTTCTAGTTTGGTTAACCTTAACCTTAACTCAGCAGCTTGTTGATCCGTTAACCTTTCTATAGATTTGATCTCGTCTAAATAACCTTTGAAATTTGTTAATCTACCCTTAATGTAACTTCTCCTTTTTATCGGGTCCGTCACTTTACTAGGGTTCTGAGACATTGTTATAATGCGACAAATTTAACGTTGTGATAGTTACAAGTACTAATTAAACACCCAGGTTCTTAATTTACAACGGAAATTCGAAGAAATTACTAATAATCCAAATAGCACTGGAAGTAAGATGTGGGTAATTAGGAAAAAAGGAACGGGCTCACCAAATTCTTCTGCGCTTTATACTCTCTTTACTGTATTCTTTAATTTCCTTATATGTTCATAATTTATTTGTCCTTCCAATTTATTTATCCTTCCAATTTTGTTGGGTATTTTTCCCTCGAATATCCTGGTCACGGCACCAAAATGTCTAGGCTTAGACTGTTTTGTGTGTGCTTTAGGTACGTGTGAGGAGCTGAAATATGAACTCGAAGACTAGTTTATACCTTTAATTTCGTTTTACAATGAGTACACGTATGGAGATTATAAGATACAATTTTACAAGTTTTGAAGTCCGACGACGCTCGCGACCTGCGCGCGAGCCTTTATACCCTCAGCCGCGTGGAGTAGGGACACCGGCCTGCCCCCCCCGCATCCAGCGGGGGTGGGCCTTAACAGCTAGTTTTATTATATAATTTTTAATATAGTCATTCTTTATTATTTTTAACATAGTTTAGTTAGATTATAAATGCGAAAGTGAGTTTATTTGTTTCTTTATTTGTTTGTTTGTTACTGTTTCACGCTAAAACTGCTGAACGGATTTAGATGTAATTTGGCACATGAGTAGATCATGACGTAGGTTAAGGCATAGGTTACTTTTTATCCCAATATTCCCAAGGGATCGAGACTTATGCAGATAAAACCACGGAGCGCAGCTAGTTAACTATAAGTACAGTTTTCCTTGCGATGTTTTCCTTAACCGATATCAGTAATGACCAAGATAAACTCAGAAAGTAGGTACCATTGGGTTATCACATATATAAGTTACCAGAATCTATCTGTGTTTGATTCTGTGATGGAAGATGTATTAAAAAAACTTAGTACTAGTAGTAAGTCAATAATCATATGTGGTGATTTTAATATTAACTTATTAGAAAATAACTCGAACACTGTCAGATTATTAAGTCTTTTTAGGTCATTTGATTTGTCAAATGTTTTTATTGAACCAACCCGAGTGACAGCTTCTTCTGCCACTTGTATAGATAATATTTTTTGTAACTGTGATTACCTACACAAACAAATTGTAAATAAGTTGCCATCAGATCACAGTGGACAAACAATAACATTTTGCTCCTACATACCTTTACAAAAAATTCAAATAAGGTTTAGGCCAATTACATGTAAAAGTTTAGAGAAATTAAATAATTCTTTGGCCAACAAATTATGTGTTCAGAGTTTTAATAATATAGATGACCCAAATGAGTTCTACGCCGAGTTCTTTTCACTATTAAACACGCAATTTAATGACACTTTTCCACAAAAGACTAAAAATATTTACAAAAAGTTCTTATTTAGTGATTGGGCGACTCCAGGTATTCGTAAAAGCAGGGAAAAACTATTTGAACTTTATGGCCTAAAGCAACATATGAATAATACAAGCTTTCATAAGTATGTTGCAAAATATTCAAAAACTTTTAAAAGTGTGTGCAAAATAGCCAAAGCTCTTTATATTAGCAATAAAATAAAATCAGCTGATGATAAAATAAAAACTACCTGGCAAATAATAAATAATGAAACAGGTAGGAAAAAACAGCGAAATACTGAATTTAATTTGGAGACTGCACATGGCCCCATTAACTCAGATATAGAAATAGCTCAAGAATTTGAATCCTTTTTTGCTAATATTCCCCTTAAAACTACTCAAGCTTTAAATTCCTCACCCGCGCTTTCTGCTGCCTTACTTAGACAGAATGTGAAGGCTTGCCCTTTGGAGTTTAGGTTTCAGCATACAAACCCCCAGGCTGTTATAAAAGCTTTTAAAGATCTTAAAATTAAATCAACAGAAGATCTCTGGGGAATGTCTGTAAAAGTCTGTAGATCTATAATCGAAACCATTGCGCCCTATTTAGCTTACATATTTAACACTAGTATAGACCAAGGAGTCTTTCCGGATCTCATGAAACACAGTAAAGTAGTTCCATTGTTCAAATCTGGTGATAGTAAAGAACCCAACAATTATAGGCCTGTATCAATTCTACCAGTGCTCAGTAAGGTGTTTGAAAAGTTAATGCTCAATCAAATGTTACCTCACTTTAATAAAAATTCCATCTTTCATGAACAACAGTACGGTTTCACCAAAGGGCGTTGTACTACTGACGCCGGTGTCACCCTAATAAAGTACATTTTTAATGCCTGGGAAGAAGCACAAGATGCCATTGGAATCTTTTGCGACCTCTCGAAGGCGTTCGATTGTGTAGACCATGAGACACTTCTGCTGAAACTAGAGCACTATGGGATTAGGAATACAGCTCTTGATTTACTTAGATCATACCTGAAAGATAGAAAGGTTAAAGTTCAGGTAAACGGCGTAAACTCATTAGGGTCTGAAATGGCAATGGGCGTTCCCCAAGGTTCGATATTGGGTCCATTCCTCGTTTTAGTCTACATTAATGATTTACCCCAATTATTTCAAAATCAACCAAAGATGGTGTTATTTGCAGATGACACATAATTAATCTTTAAAATAAACCGACGGTCACAAAATCTTGAAGACGTTAATAGCTCTATTCTGCAAGTCCAAGATTGGTTTACGGTAAACAATTTGGTACTAAATAAAACAAAAACCAAATGCATTAGATTTAAATTACCTAATGTTAGAAGTAGCGAATGTGACATCATATTGAATGGAGAAAAACTGGAATTTATTAATCAAACGGTTTTCCTAGGAATCACGCTAGACGAGAAATTACAATGGGGACCTCATATAACATCTCTTGCGGGGCGGCTAAGCTCGGCCGCTTATGCTGTTAGAAAGATAAGACAGTTAACAGATGTAGAAACCGCGCGATTGGTCTATTTTAGCTACTTCCACAGCATTATGTCGTATGGCATTTTACTGTGGGGTCGACCTGCTGACACTGAATCCATCTTTATTTTACAAAAGAGAGTTGTCAGAGCCATTTAAAATCTACGTCGCCGCGAATCTCTCAGGAAACTATTTAAAAGGATTAATATTATGACGGTACCTTGCCAATTCATTTATGAAAATATTATGTACGTAAGGAAAAATCCACATCTTTTTAATAAAATAAGTGATAGACATAATTTTAATACTAGAAATAAATATAAACTAGATCAACCATTTTTCAGATTATCTAAAGTACATACATCTTTTATGGGTACTGTGTTAAATGTTACAACAAAATACCTTGTGACATATTGCAATTAAATGAAAGAAATATTTAAAACTCAGATTAAAAGTACACTTTGTAAACAAGCATATTACAAATTAGAGGATTATATCCAAGATAAGAGTGCTTGGAAACATGCTTGTCCTATGGAGCAGGACCAGCATGTTTCCAAGCACTCTTATCTTGGATTTTGTCTTGATTCTAAATTGTCCTATGGAGCAGGCTCCATAGGACAATTTAGAATCAAGACAAAATCAAACAGGTTGCTAATTTAATTGTAAAATTTATAATTTTGTATTATATGACATTGATTTTACATTCTGTGATTACTTCCTCACACACTGACTTATTAATTTTAAAAACATTAGGAAAATCGTCTACTTTTACTATGTTTGTAAATATGTGAGCACCATGTATCTATCATATAATTAAATTATCTGTCGTTGCTTCATTTTTAATTCTTTTTATCTATTGTGGTATAGTAATTTTATTCTAGGTGCATCGTCTTCAAATATAATTATTTAAGTAATGTACGTACTTATACAAACTATTGTAAAACATTTTAAAAGAGTAACGGTGGAGTTTCTTGCCCATTCTTCTCCATACGAAAACTACCTTTTGGAAGGAGCGACTAGAATCAATTATATTATTCTGTAAATTTTGACGTTCAAAAGTGCCATACATGAGCCTATTTGAAATAAATGTTTTGACTTTGACTTTAAGCATTTTGAAAACAAAATCCCGTGCACACGACCCTTTTTTTTCGTAGGTAAGCGATAGTGTAGCGGCCGAGCGCTGCAGGCAAGAATAGTCCTTACAGTGTACACATATGCGTTTCTTCGATGAACTATCGAAGAAACGCATATGAGGTGTTGTCACGGTGTCGCGAAATCATTGGTTTAGTCCCATCTAAAAAATGCCCAACGCGCCTAATGAAGTTGACCTGTAGTCCGTGAGGTACCTAACGAAATGGTCACAATTACTCGGGATGTAGCAGGTAAAAAAATATCTATGTAGGTACGTCTTTCAGTAACGTCTTCCTGAACCCACATTACTACTTACTCGTCTATTATTAATTATTTTTTTATTTTTTATTAATCATTTATTTCAGGAAGTTATTCCCATATTAATCATTAAAAATTACATAGAAATATAAATAAGGATTCCTTATACATTAAAACATTACACATTAAAATCTTTGCATTAAAAAAAATATATGCCAGACTTCGGAGATTCTGGTATTTTCCTATTTTCACAAATAATAGTTCTTAGTTCCCATATTTTTCGATCTTTATATGGCTCACCATCGGGTTTTTTGTTAAACCTTTAATAACGCCATCTGTGAGGGGGTAGCAGACTTCGTTTTTCTTTTTCGTAAAGTAGAGTAACAAAAGTTGTAAGTGGTTGTTCGCTAAAGTTTCAAAAGATGGAGTATAGATGGCAGTACACTCTCGGGGGACGGACGATTAATATGAATAGTTGATTGACCTTATAACAAACATAGGGAGTTAGACACTTAACACAGAATACCTACATATGAAGTTATAAAACTTAAGAGCACGCTTTATTTAGTTGTTGTTATTTTTTTTTTATAAGTAATATATTTACTGACGTAAAAAATCTCGGTCGCGAACTCTCGAATACTAAACTATTTTAGTATGTGGAGGCCAGAGGACTTACAAATGAGACACTTGCGCTCCTTCATATTACATTTTTAGGTAGGTAAAAGTACCCTACTTATATAATCCATAGAAATACAATCCATTTTGGGGATTGTATTTCTATGGATTATATAAGTAGGGTACTTTTACCTACCTAAAAATGTAATATGGATTATATTCTATTGATTTTCATCTCTGCCAATGCGGTGAAGGTGTCGACTGTCTCGGACACCATGGCCTATCCTGCAATAAGAGCGCAGGTCGGATAGCACGGCACGCCAGCATCAATGACATCATCCGTCGTGCTCTTGTCACCGCCGGAGTGCCAGCTGTTTTAGAGCCCAATGGCTTGGCACGCGACGATGGTAAGAGACCAGACGGAATGAGCATGATGCCTTGGAAGGTAGGTAGGCCTTTGGTGTGGGATGCAACGTGTGTCGACACCCTTGCGCCATCCCATCTTCCTAGCACGGCGGGCTGTGCTGGGGCTGCTGCTGCAGGTGCGGAAAACCTCAAACGGCGCAAATATTCCAATCTTATTGGGACTTATATGTTTGAGCCGTTTGGGGTTGAAACACTAGGGCCATGGGGTCCGAGTGCCCACATCGTTTTTCAAGACATTGCCAAGCGACTGGTCGACTCTTCACGTGACCAGAGGGCTGGCCTATTCTTTGGCCAAAGAATCAGCATTGCCATACAACGTGGCAATGCTGCCAGCCTTTTGGGCACTTTTCCTATTGATAGCGATGCGGACGAATTTTTTGATGCCCTATGATTATTCCCCCCCCCCCCCTTTTTATATACTTGTACATATTATTATTATTGTCTTAGTTTTAAAAATCATGTAAATAATTTTAATTATTAAAACTCATAATATTATCTGCGTTCAATTCATATTACGCAATTCATCTGTTTGACGGTTTTGTATTATAATGAAATAACATTTAAACTAAAGAAATAAAAAATAAAAATCTTATTTTGGGGATTTAATAAGTATTAACAGACTAATAATCTATAGGTACTGAATATTATAGAGATGTAAAATTTGTGAGTTTGTCTCTAGGGGTAATCTTGGGAACTACTGATCTGATTCCGAAAATTATTTCACTAGGGAAGCTACAGTATTGCCGAATGTCATAGAATATATTTTAGGGATTGCCTCCGCGCCGGCGCCGGCTCCCGTATTGGCTGTCGGTGCCGGTTGCTGAATTGGCTGCCGGCGTTGAATTTGGCAAAAAAAACGCGGAAAACGGGGTTGGTAATTTGGTATATTGGAGTAGATAGGCGGGGTAGGCATAATTTAAAAAAAACATGTAATAAAGCATTATTTTTTCCAGTATTATATTTCCATAATCAATGATTTCCATATTCCTGTAATCAAGTACTAAGTACCCGGAACCGAACTAGTTGGATTAGGTTAAATAGTTAATACAAGAAACGCAAACGAAGTCGCGGGCAATGGCTAGATATTAACATAACTTATAATAAAATCCCTCTATTAATCTATTACAACACCACCATTGAATTCCCACATCGCGGTTAGCGCAACAATTGTCTGCGCGCGATAACCTTGTAGCGGGGTGACGATTTAATATCAATAGATAAATGTATGGGTGTGGCGGAACAGATGTGCAGTGCTTTGTGGTAATTGTAGATTTTATTTGCATTTTAAGTAATTGCGATCTTTAGTTCGGTAAAACTTATGTTTGAACTTAAATTTTAAGTTCCATGAACTGGGCAAATGTTTGTTTATTGAACTTAAAGTTATGACTTCGTTCGCGAATATAGAATATTGATAGAACATTAGATTAGTTTGTATTCAGAGGAATTGATTAGAATAAGATACTTAAAAGGATTAAAACATATTTTTAAATAACTTTGATTATATTTATTTTTTAGCTAGTAGTGACGAGAAACGGCGATTACTAAATCTGTAGCCTTCTACAGGCTTAACAATCGCCGTTTATGATAAAACACGTGAATCAAATCAAGTCGTGAAAAGATAACAAATCCATTTGCAATATTGGCTCAGAATACATTACAGCAAAAAGCTTCAACAATAATCTGTACTAATAACTTGTTACAAATTCTGTGACACTTTTCACAACTTTCTCCGTTGTCAAGCTGAGCTGTCAATTAAAATGTTCGCCGATTCGACACACACCACAGCCCCGTCACACGATTTACCAAAGTCAAAATTTCAATTACGCACTTACACCAACCTTACCTTACCTTAATTTTAACATTAGCCATTCGATCCTCAACCTTATTGCATTCTGTTATGAGCTAGTAGGTAAGTATACTATTGCAAATAATATATGTTGGTTGAAGTACTTAGTATAGATGACAATGTTGAAAGGATCATGAGTGCATTAGCCATTGTGGCGACACAAAGGGATATCTTCCATGATATACGTCAACGGTACTAAAGGGACTGCAAAATTATTGTGGCATACAAATTCGCGAATGCAAACTTTAAACTCAATAGCAATAAGGGTTACATGAACTGAACCTTTTAAGTTGGTAAATAATAAGAATGGTTTGTATAGATTTTTTTTTCGGTTTGCATTCAGTAAATTGGGTTAAAACTTATATTTGACACTTCAATTCATGAGTTTTGAGTGTTTAGAGCTTATTGTTTGTAAGCCGATTACTAATGTTTGTTGTTTTGTTTGGTATCGAGTGCTTGACTTCGTTTGGGATCAACAGGTGTTGATTTTGAATAGGATTGAACTGTATTAAGTTTAAATGGTTACAATATTTATTTTGTGTTTTTAAAAGTCACTTTCATCGTTCAGTGATGGAAAGGTAAGTAAATACGTAGATACCTTCATTTAGGAAGGTTAAATATTGAACGAAAATGACACGGCTGCGGCATGCAAGGAAAATTATAAAATAAATAATGGGTACCTACTAGATATTTAAAATCTACTACTAATCTTAAGATAGGTACATCCAAGCAAGCAAAGCTAAACAAGAAGAAACTTTTCATTTTTAAACTGTCGTAGTTTCTAAATAATAATGTAGCAACAAACCTTCTAGAGAGAGATCAATGCCATGCTTCTGCAAAAAAAAAAACAGACTTGCTCATTTTGCTAACACCCACACCGTACCGATACACGCACGCACTATTAATATTTATAACTAGCTGAGCCGACAGACGTTGTATTGTCTCCTGTACTTTCAATAATACATACAAAACTCCCATAGAATATGCACCAATTTTCCCGGTAACTTTTCAATTTTTCTTTCCGTTAAAACCTGATTCGAACTATTACGAACATTTTAAAACAATAAATAACGAAATCGGTTCAGCCGTTCTTAAGTTTATGCGCTTACCAACACCACATAATTTTATTTCTATTAAACATTCTGTCAGAATAGAATAGTTCTTTATTTGCACAGAAAATAGGCACAAGTTACAGATGTTAAGTTTAAAATGATCCTTATACTAACTACTTTAACTAAGGCATGCAAACAGTTTAAGCTATAATAATAAAGACTCAATATATATTTTTCTGTTTCTGTTTCTCTGTGTATTTTACTGTGTGTACATAAATAATGAAATAAATAAATATATTATTAACACATTCAATCAAAT
This sequence comes from Omphaloscelis lunosa, assembly GCA_916610215.1. NCBI lineage: Eukaryota > Metazoa > Arthropoda > Insecta > Lepidoptera > Noctuidae > Omphaloscelis > Omphaloscelis lunosa. Next base: position 4,152,045 of record OU744266.1, on the reverse strand, counting down.
CAATACAAGTTTACCATGTCAAGATGAAATCCAGTAAATAATTTGTCGCTCTCAGCCATTCTTATTTTTCTGTGTACATTATTGGCGTAATGTTTAGAATAATGTTGTACCTACTGTCAGCTGTGAAGCTAGCTTATATAAAATAAATAAATAAAACGATAACAATATTCAAAGCTATCGAAAGCATGTTTGCCACAAACCTCATTTTTGTTTCTCATTCTTATTGGATCCCTAACTTACAAGTCAACAATCTTGGCTGCAGTTATTATAATTTGGCCCGTGTCACAGACATTTTATATGATATTTTTTGCCGCGGAATGGCAGCTGTGCGTTGAAAGGCCAATATCTCATATCGCATTGTGTTTGTGGCCACATGTGACACTCGCCAACGATCGTTGCCATCGGTTAGCTGGTATATGGGCGACTATGTGCTTCTAATAGTTCGGTCTAACGGTATATAAAATGAATGGATGTTCGTGTATATCATTTTAAGGCTTTTCGTCTACAATTTAACTTCAATAAGTTCAATTTAAAAACAAATAACGTGCCTTAATTTGAACAAAAACAGTTTATTGCAGAGCAATAACAATATACAAGGTTTAAACACATCACAGTTATCTGAAACAAGCTAGCTTTTAGTAAGGGTTACAAGTTTATAACTTATAAGGAACGGGGCCTTAGACTAAAACTCATCACACACATTGAAGATAATATATGTTATAGCGCTAAAAAATCCTATAAGGTAAAATTTATTATCTTCACTGTGTGCGGTGCTCCATTAAATTGTACAGTGAGCGATATGTCGAAGATAATATATATTTTATATGAATTATCTTCAAAGTTGGTCTAGTGGTCGCAACCGCTACTGCTGAGCATGAGGTTCTGGGTTCGATTTCTGGTCGGGTAAAGTGTTATTGGGTTTTTCCATCTGGAATTTCTCAGTAGCAGCTCGGAGTTTGGATTTGTGCCCGGTTGATGGCAATAGGCTCGCCCCCTATTACATGGGACTTAAACATAACTGGCGAAATGTGGGTGTACTATAGGTACACCTCTGCCTAACGCTTCGGGGATTATAGGCTTGATGTTATGTTGTTGTTGTTATCTTCAAAGTATGTGACGATCTTTAGGTTTGCCATGTAAAATTTGTGTAGGTACTCATTGTTGAAGAACTTTATTAATGAATAAAAACATAACCCTGTCTTTGCTGTCGCTCAGTCAGGTAATAAGCGAGAGTTATTTAGGTTTAAACTTGCTATTAAGTACTACTTTAACACCCAAGCCAAAATTACATGTCGCCTACCTAATCAGATCGACTAGCTCAGGTAGATATTTTTGTAAAAAATTCTAGAGCAATCTCTTATTTTTTATATGATATTAAAAGAAGATCTACAGCTTTATTGCAACTGTATTACCTGAATAAAATTCATAAATAATAATCATTTTTTCTGCGCCAACTGGTAAAGGCGCCGCCGCACACTGATGCTCAAACACAACATGAAGTATATAAGCAACAGCAGATAACAAATGATTTGTATTCGCTATAGTCGCGGTGAAGTCGCGCGTGAATTCGGCATGGGTTTGTGACAAGAGGGCTGACCGCATCGAGGGGACACATTTGTTCTTGATTGACTATGTAGGGGAAAAGTTTAGAAATAAAATGTTGTAATAAATTAAAGAAAATTGTCGATAGTCTAGGGTTACGGGCAAAAATTAAAAACATTTTACTGCCGTGCATGGAAAACGGTGTCTTCGAAGAAAAATGAGATGGAGTGATCGTTTGTACTCCCCGTCACTTGTCCTTATGGGTTCATTAGAAAACCAGCGTCAGACAGCATCTGTCTGGCATTAATGCTGAAATAACCTTTTTGGCGCAGCCGTGAGGCACACACGTTTTTAAACATTATTTTTTATTTTATCTTTGTTATTTGTGTTTTGTGTTTCACAAACTGTGTCCAAATAAATGTTTTTCTTTCTTCTTTCTTTCTTTCTTTCTTTATTTCTCACATTTGTGCAGTATTCTGAATAAAGTCATTTCAAGTAGGTAACCAAGCCGAACAAATACTCACGTTGATTTCAATTTTATTCGACTAAAGCCTCACTTTATTTAGAAATAAAGAAATAAAATACGTTTATTTGCGGTAAACATAACGCAAAGAAAGAACAAAAACACGAAAACAACAATTTGGGGGAAAACATGCGTAACATCCACGCAAAACGGCTATCACTCAGCATATTTGTGTTCCAAAATGGTTGATATAGGTAATTGTGAAGGTACAAATGCAGAATGCTATTTAAGAATAACCTACAAAATATTTAACCTACGTAGCATTGCAGTACATAGCTTACCACAGTTGAAATGATCAAAAACAAATTAATTTTTAAAATTTGCGAATATTATAAGAAAGCACCCAACACATAATTTATTTAGCAAAGTAAACCTCTTAACACAATTCACAACAAAAAGAAACTTGCTGACATCAATTTCATTCAAAATATTTCGCCCCATTTCATCTCACCGAAGTCGGTATGTTGAAAGCATTTAAACATGCATGGAATAAAGAGCCTTTACACTTAACAAACATAGATGTCATCCAATAAAGGTATTGACTAACGATTACTGGACCGACTAAGTTTTGAAGAAGCCGCTCGAACGCTGCGACAAAGTCACCGCGCTCCGCCCTCAACTGTCATTCTATACAAGTCACAATGAGTTTTATTGTGTCAAACTGTAGGATCTTACTGTGATTGTAAATTAAATTAAAAGTTGTCGGGCAGTTTGATGTGGCGAATTTTTGTTTGGTTTTTAGGTGACATTTTGGTTCAGGTGCGAGGATAAGTAGCTCAATGAAGCGGAACGATGTTGCGTCTATTTTTGGGCTCGTTTGATTTTGGAGTTTTTGTTTAGTATTATCAATGAGACATCATTAGGGCAAGTAAAATATAATTAGCTGGAGCGTAGTAACAATGTAGCGTTATCGTAGCGGGTGCTACGCCGTAGGCATAAGATAAGATAAGATAAGATAAGATAATTTAAAAATGGAATGGAATTTTTAATAGAAATGGTGAGTTTTTTTATTGTATTCCTAACATAACTAGCGAACTGTGGGTGTACTTATAGGTCTGCATCTCTGCCTAACACTTCGGGGAACACAGGCGTGGTGATAAGTTATGTTATTCCTATTCCATTAGCGACACTATTACAGAACCATATACATAACCTATTTATTAAGCAGTTGTCCCAACGCCGGCGATTAACGAGTAGCAAGTAGAGCTAGCAACTGAAAACAAGTTGGCGAGCAGCGAGTGTGTTGTTCCGATAGTTTTTTCGCTGGGCTATCAGCGACTGTCCGGGCGATTACTCGCACCATTCGCTCGGGGCGGTTAAATGACGGCTGTTTGGTCTCTCGGCGTAAATTCTGATCACCAAGCGAGCATTGCTAAACAAGTATCGCTGAGCGAGTATTATCTTTGATAGCTCTTGTCGCTCAGCGACAAACTAGTGGAGCGAGTCCTCGCCGGCGGTGTGAACAGTCAATGATCAGCACGGAATGTATATCCATTGTACGTTTCTTGAGCGAGAAAATAGCCGATAGTTAGTCGCTTTCTCGCTAACGGTGGGACAACTGTCTTAAAGATTGCAGTAAGTTATAAACTAAAGTTAGAATCTGTTGTCTAAGGCACGAATTTTTAAATGATGAGTCGATCATTAATCTCGATTTAAAATTGGATTTTGAAAAGACATCAGACATTTCCAGAAGACAAAATTGCGATGAGCGTGAAAACGTTCAAAATTAAGTCGTAATCTCATCTCAGCGACAATGTCCAAAACTTGTCAAAAATGTAGGTAAACTATAGAATGCGACTGTTTGCTCCTCAAAGCATTGCGTTTGCATTAGAATAATGGCCTAGGCCTATATTAGCTCGACTTACCAATAAGTACTGATTTCTCTTTTGATTCTTCAACTATAACTATGAGTATACGCCCCACATACCTCTTACAATCATTTCAACACCTTCAAGTACCAAGATGGCTCAATCAAACAATGATGGCCGCCGCTTCAAAGTCACCGCGGTTGGTGGGCGGGGCGGCGGCCTCTGTCATGTCAACGATATGTTTGTCTGTTTGTTTGTTTGTCGGCGTCAGCGCACCTTGTACAGATGTTGTTTGAGAAGGATTGAGGTAAAATCGTTGTTCTACATACAAGTGACAGTTTGGGAAAAAGTTCTCTATGTTCTGAGGCTCTAGCACGAACGCGGGACGTAAGCGTAACGCAAATTCGTACAATTTTTTTTATCGAAAATACAACTATCCAATAGCACATCGGTTTTATTTTCTGTACACACAAAATAATTAGCTTATAATGTTCCCACTGTTGGGACACAGGCCTCCTCTCAGTGAGAGAGAGTGGGCCGTAATCCACCACGCGGGCCCAGTGCGGGTTGGTAGATATCACATGTCTACAAATTCTTGGTTCTAGGACATGCCGGTTTCCTCACGATGTTTTCCTTCACCGTTTTGAGAGCAATGATGATGAAATTATTTACATAAAGTAAAGCTCCTGCGTGAGTTCGAACTCCCGACCTACGAGTTGTAAGTCGGAGCCGTTACTACTGAGCCACCACTGCTCCTTAATTTAATACTACTGCTCATTTAATTTTTTCGACAAGCAAAATTGGTATCACTCAAAAATATGAATAAAGTCTTAAAACTAAATAAATATTATTTGCGAAACCATTATTTTCAACTTTAAAATCGTTCGAATATCTGTTAAGTTTACTCCGCGCGTTCTTGCTACTCCCGCTGCTCTTTGTTTTATGCTCTGATGTACCCACATTATGTATATCGTATAGTATCCGAAAAATGCTAAATAAGGAGAGACCTAAGCCCTCCTATACATTAGTTGTTTTTGACCGGGTATTTAAAACTAAGTTCGGAGGGCCCACGCTTGAAAACAATAACCGCCTCTGTGGTCTAGTGGTTAGACCACCTGTCTCAGTGGGAGCAAAATTTTCTACTCGGTTTGTTTGGTGTTAGGGCTTGTTCTAAGTCCGCGTGGCTAGCTACCACCATCTTATCTAAGTCTGACGCCACAACAACAATGTTAACAGCATAGTTGTGTTTCGGCAGTTAGAGGTAAGATAGCCAGTTCCTCTGTGGTTGAGGATTCCGGGTGAAGCTCGCTTCCACCTTCGGCCTGATCATCATTTACTATCAGGTGAAGTGCAGGCCAAGAGATTCACCGTTGTGGTAAAAAATCATTTTAAACGTCATGTTATGATGTAACATAAAAATAGTAGGTAGTTTATACATTGACTTACGGATATACACCTAGACACCTACCAATTTAAATATTGTTATATTGTCAGCGAATATAGTGATATCTAAAATAAAATAGAAGTGGATATATTTAGTAACCTGTTCCGCTTTTTCTAAAGAGTCTTAAAAAAACCCTGAAAGAAATCGACACGTGTTTCACCTCTCAACGAGGTATCCTCAGGATGACGATTGACTTGTCGCGAACTCGAACACGGCGTGTTGCCACACCAAGCGCTGAGCGCAGAAGTGATATCTGCTGTCTACGGCCAGCTACAGAAGTCCAGAAGTGACTGGTGAGATGACCAAAGAACTCAAAAATGTTTGCAACTTCCTTAAAGTAACCATAAGGATCTCCTGTGAATTAAGTATTTATATTTAGGAATACTATTTGTAATTTATTTCACTCAAAAAGGTACAAATTTGGTACATGGTATTTAGGTTACAGCTAGATTCAAAACTTTGAGCTGGAGTCTATACTGGGTTCGGGACCTGTATGACAGATCTCCAGGCTCACACCCTTAAAATTACAACATTAAATTGCATTTACAACATACAACATTGTAAAATTAATTAATGGGAAATTAATTTACAAAACAAAAGGAGATGTGCTATGTGTGTCTTTGGAGAGTGGTGTGTGTTCGCGAGTGGAATCGTAAGTCCCCGCGCCCAGTACCCACGAAGAGCACTGGGCGCGAACACCTTCTTGCCCGAGAGTGTGTGTGTGTGTGTCTGTGTCTGGTTGACAAGGTGAAACGCGATTAATGATTAATTTGAGTAGGTACATATTCCCGGTAGTCGAAATTATTTTAAAATATTTAATAAATTATCATAACATAACATCACGCCTTGTTTCCCCGAAGGGTTGGGCAGAGGTGTCCCTGTAGCAGGTTCACCCACATTTCGCCAGTTATGTTTTAAGTCCCATGTAATAGGACCCCCTATTACATGGGACTATGTTACTGAGCCTATTGCCATCAACCGGTCACAAATCCAGACTGCAGGCTGCTACTGAGAAATTTCAGATAGAAAAACCCAATAACACTTTGCCCGACCTGGGAATCGAGAACCCAGGACCTCGTGCTCAGCAGTAGCGCTTGCGACCACTAGACCAACGAGGCAGTCTAAAAACAGTCAGTAGTAAATGATCAGTCCCTGCATAATCCAATTCAAGTAGCCATTTCGTAATAGTTTTTTTACATTTTGATCTGCACATAGGGTGCATACACCAATAATCGGTTGTCAATATTTGAATGAACTAAGTTAAGATAAGCGCATTTATCGCATTGGGCAATGGTCCTGTAATGGTTAATAAATAAATAAATAAAATTAATTCCTAGATACATACCTTCCTGTTGCATGTAATTTTAGAATTTGCAACAATTTAGGTGAGAAACGAAAGGCCCGTTTCAATTATTGTGGGATGTCTTAGTTGCGACGTGTCACTGTAAAATTCCAGTGATCAATCATCTTCATCAAGAGATGAACAACCCTTTATTTACACATTTTTGATGTCAAATTGAGATGAATCCCTTTTCGAGTGAAAAAACCTTTGATTGCCATTAACACTGGTCCAACACCTGTGGAATAGGTTAATAACTGCACCGACTAAATCAATATGTGCAATTTTCATTTCTTTAATACTTTCGACTCCACCCACTTTTCATAGAACTCATACGCCATGCCGCCATACATATTGGAAGTGAACCCTCCGGGAGGGTTAACCATTGCATCGCGGACGGTCAAGTAAAATAGTGTTTTCAGGGGTCTTGTCGCTATACGTAGTTTCCAACCATTTAAATTTTTAGTGAATATTTGTAAACGTGAAAAAAGAAATGCTTGGATTTTAAAACCAACGCATTTACCTACTAATAAATCTTGCTAAAATATACATCAGATTTTATTTTCACGGTTTATAATGCTGTATTGGCTAATAAAAACCTACATTTCAAATGAGCCCTCCGCGAGCGCTCCCGGCATCCCATATGCGCCTAGATGAACCCTCGAAGAGGGCTCCCGGAACGTGTTAAAAATGTGGTTCACATAGTTATCCCATGCTATTCAAAGCAACATAGGAAGGATTTTGATCTGTTGTACGTACTTATATCATAAACTTTCATTATTTTAATATCTATATTGAGTGTCGCGCTGCAAAAGAACTAAAGGTATGATTCGATTATAAGATATGAGATTATGTATGTTTGATTCCGCAACGCGCTGCAGCACTGCTGCGGCTGCACTGCTGCGTGCACCAAGGATCAGCGTGTAAATGGTATGAACCATTTACACGAACAGGCCAACTTTGCTATCGTGTGCGTGACAGCTACGTCTTACACTCGCGCCACGTCATTGTGCTGTCATTGTGCTTTTCTAGTGTGCGTGCATTTAGCGGTCAACAGTTGGACGCATTTTTTTTTTCGATGAGTTCACAGCTTTGACTGTCTGTATAACTAAGACATATTTATATCTTTGATCATAACATGTAAAATGTTTTTCTGATTTCCGTAAAGTTGTTTATTTTATCAGAAGTTTTTGTCAATTAAACTTATGTGGTGAAATATGTGTGTTCCTGTCTGCCTAAACCTTCAGGCAAAGCAATATATAATATATGTTTATTAAAAAGTTCACAATATAAATTAATCAGATAGCTGAATTCCCTAGTCTAAACTAATATTATAAAAAAAGAAAATATTTTATTTTTTGTGTGTTTGTTTGTTACGCTTTCACGCAAAAACTACTGAACGGATTTAGATGAAATTTGGCCAACAGGTAGTTTATAACCTGGACTAACACATAAAATACTTTTGATCCTGATATTCTCACGGGATCGAGACTTATTTCACTTAAACTGAAAGGGATAATCCGTAAACATCAGATACTTAAATGGATCGAAGCCCATCCTAAAACTTTCAAACTTAAACCATTACCATTTACCCTACAAATTGACAAGTCAAAGTTAACGTAATAATATCACAAACTAACCCTACATATCAAACCAGGAGGTCCCCCTGTGGGGCGATGCTCCTCCCTACTGACTGACCCTCATTTAAACAACGTAGTGGTATCGTGGCGTGGTGGGGCCGTGATGAGACCGTGTTGCGGTTAGCGTAGGGAATTAAAAATTGTAAATGAAAACGTTTTGAGAACGATTACCCTTTTGATCTAGGAAACGAAGAAATGTATATATAGGTTTTCTTTCAGTATTTTTATGGATAATCTGATTCGAACAGTAAATAACTGTTTCAGCAATCTAATGTAGATAATCGTATTTGTAATTGGTTTTCATTGTTTTTACTAAAAACGCGGGTTTGTTTACATGTTTGGTTAATAAATTGCGAACGCAGATTAGGTATTAGGTATACAGAGTGGCATCGACTCGCAAACTGTAACCTGAATGAATTCTAGACCCCGTAGCGTAGAAATTTTTCGTCGGTTATCAAAAAATAATTAGCTGTTTCATATTAAAGTGCAATACCTACGCGGTCAAAATGTATTTTTTTTTACACCGAAGAAGTATTTCAATGCAGGGGTGATCAGAATCATGTACTGAATCCATGGTAACAGTTTTCGCGTCGATGTCCCTGCCACCCTGTTTAGTCCAATTAGGATGCAATATAGTGACGTGCCGAGATAATCCGGTTATTTTCGATATGTCAGTCCTTGCTAAGTTACCTAATCTAAACAAACATTAATCTAATCCATCCATATTATACCCAATAGAACTTCTTGGATTCTTCGAATCAAGTTTGAAGTGACAAGTTTATTTTAAACCGATATATCTTCAATTGAAGCTTTTCTCTATAGTTCTTATAACACAAACCACACCGTAGACATAGAGACTTCATGGCGTCATTGCGTCTGCGTCGGTATGAATGGGTCGCAGCGCCACAATGGCGACGAGCGATTTATGGCGCTTTTTGTTTTGCGCCACGATCATGAGGTTTTGCTATAGTTACGCCATAGGTGTCGGACCACACGGAAGGTGCAAATATTATGGTACAGGGTGGTTAGAAAAGGGACTTAAATTATTTGATTCAAGAAATGTAACTATAGAAGTTTTTTATAGAATCTTTTAATAAAAAATATATAGGAACTATGGTAAAAAAAAGCAGAAACGTTACACACAGTCAATCTGCCGAACCTTTTCCCAGCTATGTTGGGTATTGGGGTCGGCATCCAGTCTATTCTGATGCACCTGAATACCATTATTTTACGTGGAACAACTGCCTATTTGACCTCCGCAACCCAGTAACTGGGTAATAAGATACCTAAAGGTAAGACTGGTTGTCAGACTTTCGGGCTTCTGACGACCCGTAACGACTGTCAAAGATCCACGAAAGACAGCCGAGACCAACGGCTTAACGTGCTTTCCGAAGCACGGAGGAGTTTTGGTATGTAAAGATGGTCACCCATCCCCGGACTAACCCCGGCAAGCGTTACACACAGTAAAAAACTAAAAACCAAACTATTAGGGTGATTTAAACTCGCTTACTTTTACTAAGTAGCACTCATTATTAATCGACTGAGCATTTATTTCGTTGGGTGGGATGAAAACCCCTTTTGAAAGATAAATATTATTCCCCATCAAAGTTTCTTCAGTATATCTCAGTTAAACGTAAAAAAAAATCTAAAAGTGCTGATATTTTGGACACCCCATTTACACCTACACGGTTCCCCATTCACAAGTCTTGCTACATTTTACGACACCCGTAGTAATTGACCACAATGAGTGTCCATCGAAAAACTAGCACAAAACTCACAAAAAATCGGTATTAACTCGTCACGGTTCTCGAGAAATTCTACTAAACGATACTCGAATATTATACCAATGCATTCTTAGAGAGATTTATATGAATTTTATAAAGACATAGAGGCAAAACCACGAACTTTATTAGTATTATTGTAGAAGATTTATTATTGAACTAAATATGTCGAATGAATGGTATAATTCGATTTTCATTCAAGGAAGTCCATTCATTGATATGGTTTTCAAAATTGGAATAGCTATCATATTTGTCGCGTTCAAGAGGTAATAAAAAGTATTATTTTTTAATGACTAGACCTACCTGGTAGATATTTTGGCGCATAAGTTGTGGTATAAAAAACCTTAGTTAACTAGATGTTATAACTACAACAGGAAAATTAACTCATCTCCAAGTGTTTTGAGAAGACGGCAAAGCAATTTAAAAATTGGTACAAGATAAAGGTTTTAGTATATCTTGCCATGTATATTCTGATTTTGTGCCGACGAAACTACCAAGTAAAGCTCGTCCAAGCTGAAATGAGGCGCCTTACTACTTGATTAGTACACGAACACTACGTAAATACGGTAGTGGGGCGCGTCTAACATTATACATATTATCAGTAAAAATAAAATAAAAAGTTTGAAGGTCCAGAAATGGCCTCGGGTATTGGACTCACGTAAAACTCCATATTATTGCGTTTATTCACAGTAATCTTGCCTTCTTCAAAAGTTAGCGATATTGGGGCATACATAACGGCACATCGATCATCTGTAGCACGTCATAAAGGCGCGACATAACAAAACATCAAAATAACAGGAATCCTGCCTGATAGATAGATACGATTGATTCCTTGTCACAATCTTGACGAATCGAGCCTCTTTGTGATTACAACGGACTTCATCGTAGGTTGTAGGAAGGTACCAGAAATATGGAAGGAGTGTACTATGAAACCAAAGATACTAAAATAGTGAAGAAAAATACTGCACAGACTACATATTTTTTTTTTTGTAAAGGAATAAAATTACAGGCACACGGCATCGTGCACTGCACTCTGTACGCTGTACATAGACTGTAGTTTGAAGAAAATAAGGCAACTAAGCGAAAAACATAAAAACCGTTTTTGCTCACCTCGGGAAAGTGGCTTGCGATAGGCCTAGTGTAGGACTTGTGATTATGACATTTTCAATTAAATCAATAGATGACAAATCTCTTGTGCTACAGTTAGTATTGTATTTATTAGTTCTTTCACATTCCAATTTAGTGGATACTAAAGCGTACCTATTTGACAAACGTTGTATTACTTCTTGGGTTGTGTTGTGCACCTGTGTATACGTACGAATTTTGTATCCTACCAAAAATTTCTCACGATTAAATCTCATTCAATCTAAAATAAAAACATTATTTTCGAAAAAAAAAACAACTACTTTTTACGTAAACACAATTTTGTACAATCTAATAAAAATATGAACGCGGCCAATCGATCATGCGCGCCAATTCTGACAGATCGCGCCATTTTCAAAATAAGTTCGGATATCTTCGTAAATGCATCAAAAGCAGCCCAATCAAGTCTATTGTATTTGAATTGATGGAACTTGATTTGTTTAGATTGATCCGACCCATCCATTTTGTGGTCGCGGACAGTTAGCTTTTTATATGGAATCCAGGAAACGATGATTTTGTTGTAGCCATTATTATTTCTGAATTCACTTTGATCAATAACTCAGACCCACTCAGACTGAAAGATGCATTTTCGAATTAATATAGAGCAATAATTAATTATTTTCGTTGAAAATGTTTATTTCATAACATTGATTGTAACGCGTGACGTAGATATACCTAATTTGCTTACAAATATTTAATTTATTAACACTTATAGGTACGATAAAAATGTTAAAGGTCTCCTCAAGTAACGTGGTAGCTAACAGCAGGTAACTTACACAAATAACACCATTGCAGAGGAGGTACTAAGTACACCATGAATGACCATGATGATCTATTAGATTATGCTAAAAACAAATTAATAAAAGATTAAATTTAATTACTTAAATAACAACCTACACCTAATTAAATAAAAATATAATATCCTAACTTAACTAAACCTGAAGGAAAAGGCCGGTCGGGGACGCCCTAGAAGGACATATACTGACCTTATTGGTGATGTTCTTCAGAAAGGTCAGGTGCGTAGTACTCGCAACCGGCGTGCGTGTATGACCAGATGTATGAACGTAAACGAGGCAAAAGGAGTATGTAAGGATCGTAGCAGGTGGCGTTCTGTAGTTTCTGCCTACCCCCATGGGAAGAAGGCGTGAGTTTATGTATGTATGTTAACTAAAACTAATAACAAACTAAAATATGGCGTCGAAAAATTCCTCCGCATAGTTGTCGACTGGTAATGTACCCAAGAGACTGGCAGCATTTCCACGTTGTACGGCAATGCTTAGCCTCTGGCCAAGGTAAAAGCCAGTTCTTGGGTCATGGGAAGTGTCAACCAGTCGATTGGAGATTCCATTGAAAAGCCCATGAGCACACGACCCCACTGCTCGAAAATATAATTACCGAACTAATTTTAGTTCTGGATAGAAGTGAATCCGTAAATCCGTAAATCCGTCTGGAGCTACGGATTCTGCTACTGGGTCTGGGTATTCAAGTACTTATGTAGTTGTTATTTTATAACTACATAAGTACTAAAAGGACTATTAATTCAAAGTACTGAATGCTCCTATTTGCTAAGACAACTGCCCCATGGAAATTAACATGCAACCAGTATGTTACGCGATCATTATTCCTGATCCTAATTAGTCCTTATTACAAAGTTTTAAATGTTGAAGCAAGCTTTAAGGTATTTCGCAATTCTGATACTACTTTAGAGCCTAATAGACAGCGCTTTTGGGACAAGTTAGTTCTAATAAAGTCTTATTTTATTTAAACCTATGTGAGCAATAGAGCCATAAGTGGATTAGCTTCCCAACGGTACAACAAACTAAAATTGCTAAGTCTCCCATAAACCGCTAACAATATCCCTACATACGTATATAACACATGCGTGCGTATATAACATTAATATAAATCGGGAACCGCAACAATTGCAGAAACCATTAAAACAAACAGGATTGCAGCTGCGAGCGGCGACCACTCGAGCGTAACGCTCGGCCCCCGGGCCCGCCCCCCGAGCACGCACAAAAATCAACATAAATAACAATACACACCCCTATCTCAGACACTATGACACCTTCAACAACAAAAAAAGTCTAACCACCAACTGAACCCTAAACCCAAACCCGCCTTTGTGTATCCGAACGCAAAACTCAAGTTGGCGCGAAAACCAGTACGCCATTCCCGAAAAAAGTTAAGTCAACGTCAAGTGTGCAACAATTGAAAAATATTTCGTCTCTTTCGTCCATTCAATAGATACAGTCCCTCTACTTTTGTGCGCTTTTATTAAATTTATTGTCAAAGGAATGTATATAAAAGTTGTTGAAATGAAAAAGGGTCCCAGTTCCATTTCGATCGTGAGTGATACCAGTGTTCCACTATGTTTTCCGAACAAAGTTACTCGAGGCTTTTCAGACCTTGGGATGTGAGTGAGAGTAAAAATGATGGACATAATAACTGTGATATTAGTACGAACGCAGAAAAAAAGACTAAGAAAAGGAAAATCGACGAAACTAAAAGGGAGAGTCGTTTACGGAAAATTCGCGGGACTTTTAAGAAGTCTGACCCGAGTCATCAAGACGCTACTGTTTCTACTACTACTAGAGATGGTGATGAAAATACAAAGCCTGTTGCTATCACTAAAATAAATTCACCTGTTGAAAAACTAACATTATGCTGTGACAGGCTGCTTCAAGAACCTCCTTCTACAAAAAAAGAAAAAATAGAAAAGCCGACGGAGGTTGACTTAAAACCTCAACCTTACCCGCAACTACCACAGATGCCGTATAACGGTACATTTATGCCAGACTACTTACCAACTGCCGATATAGCCCACGCATTGGGAGTACCACCAACCGACCCGTTACTCCTGGAATCCCTTGCACAAGGATACGCGATGGAGCTAGAATACGCTAGAATCTTGCACCAAGAGAACGAAGCGAAAATAAACGCGAAAAAGCAAAGACCGAAGAAATACAAATGCCCACACTGCCACGTCGGGTTCTCAAACAACGGACAACTTAAAGGCCACATCCGGATCCACACTGGAGAAAGACCTTATAAATGTGATGAAAAGAATTGTGGAAAGACCTTTACGAGAAACGAAGAGCTGACGAGACATAAAAGGATCCATTCTGGGGTGCGTCCGTTCCCCTGTTCCACATGTGGGAAGAAATTTGGTAGACGAGACCATTTGAAGAAACATACGCGGACCCATTTTGTTCAGGTGGAGCGGATAATGCCAGTTTTCATGCCACTCTCAGCAGTTCCTCATATGTCCGGTTTCCCGTATTTATACGGCTATTGACGGTCGAGAAAAAGGTGGATATTTACTGAAGAAATTCAGAAGATATAGGAAAAATTACTGAAATTTTATGATATTTTTTTTTCTGTGACTAGGTTTTAAAATCTGGACTAGTAAAAAGAAAATTGATGTGTCTCCATTCCGTAATGATGAAAATGTAGGTATTCTTTGAAATTCATGACGTGTTTTACAGAAGTTTGCGCTTTTATTTAAATAGGCAGAGCTTTTGAAAACGTAATTTTAGTGAAATAAATAAACCTATGTTTTAATACGATGTGATGCAGGATTTAGTGTAGGTACATAAATATTTGAAAGTTGTAAATAATAAAAAGTTTATAAAGAAATATATTTTAGTGGTAAATATTGCTAGTAAATAAGTACAGTTTGTAAATAATAATAATGTTTCACGACTACCAGTCAATTAGGATGTCTAAAATGGTTGTGAATATAATATGTAGTTGTAAGAAATATAAATAAATATATTTTTCGAATTTTACTTAAATTAATTGTTTTTGTTACCCTCGCTTGTTAGGTTTTTTAATTTTCAGAATACTTATGAGATACCTTCAATTAATTATACACATCCATTAAAAAAACAAGTAGAAATTATGAAAACATAGCTTTCCTACATAACATAACATCACACCTTGTTTCCCCGAAGCTTCGGGCAGAGGTGTACCTGTAGCAGGTACCTACATCCAAATTTCGCCAGTTATGTTTAAGTCCCATGTAATAGGGGGTGAGCCTATCAACCGGGCACAAATCCAGACTTCGGGCTGCTACTGAGAAAATCCAGATAGAAAAACCCATGCAATAACACTGTGCCCGAGAATTGAAACCCAAGACCTCATGCTCAGCAGTAGCACTCCTAAAAATAACTTTCCTGACTACTTTTTAAGGTTTCACGACCTTTATAAGGCACCGCACTTTTCAGAAAAACTTTCATTTATTCCTGAAGAACAAAAATCCGGAGTTCCCTACATAAAACATTGATATAGTTAGACAAACTGTTGAATGCCTCTTGCTTTACCTCGAATCGAGATGATTTAGGGAATGACCATCACACTTATCGACGCGGAATCAGCTTGAGCCTATCACGTAGGTACCTATCACCACACTTCGTTCACTTCGGCGGCAATCGGAAATTCGGTACGATCGAATCGATGCCGAGCAGCGTCGTCCAAACGAAGCGAATAACTTCTCTTCTCGCTTTTATTGCATGGCCATACATTCCTTTCTGACCGGATTCATACATACTTCGTTCGGGAGCGCGAACCTTCCTAAAGAATTGGGCTATCAAATGCAAAGAGATTTTTTTTAATCCGACTGGTAGTTCGCCCCTACATACAAAGTTACAAACAAATAAAGTTTACCTCTTTATAATATTAATATTCTTAATATTATATAGAAGAAAACATTGTTTGCTTTTGTGGATACGTAGGGTACGTATCCACAAAAGCAAACAATGTTTTCTTCTATTAATGCTAAATATAAACTAAGAGTGCAAAAAATTTTGAGCTTTAAAAAGTTGAGCTCAAGCTTTTCTGCTAGGCGGGAGCCCTCATTTAGTTTTGCCGCCCCGGACCCGCCATGAGACTAAGTCCACTACATTCGATTACATTTATTTAGATTTACCAACGTTCGATGTTCCGATGTTCAACCAAATGTAACAAACAATTAAAAGTAAATACAGTATTTTCTTGTTACGTACTAGGCAGGGACTGAAAGCGGTTACGGTTAAAGGTTAAGATGCATCAAAAATATACCGGTACCGTTTTAAAATAAAGGTTGAGCTATACCGATATTTTTATAAATAACAGTTGGGCTAAACCGTTATTTAACCTTTACACGATTTCGGTACCCAAAAACATGCGAGACGGTGCGGCGCGGGTGCTGCTTACACAGTCGTGTCCTTCCGATTGGAAATAAAAACCAATACTGAGTTACAATCAGCAAGTGAACGACAAAAAAATGGGGCGGTGGTGCGGCAAAAAAAACCCTTATTTATTAAGGTTAAGTTACTGCTACAGAGGTTTTAGTTCTTCTACCGAAATATACCGGTATGCATTTCCAACCTCAAAATTCCGCTACTGAAAAAAGAAACGGTATCGAAATATTTCGGTAACCCTTATTTAACGGTATGACGTCATACTGAAACATATAGGTACCTTAATTTTTGGGTAATTCAGTCCCTGCTAATAGTTGAACAATCATAAAGTAGAAGTTAAATATTAATTCTGTATAAAACAAAATAAAAATAGATAAAGCCGTCTCATATCGTAAAGACGTTGCGTTTTATAACAGTTACGTAGGTACTAGGCTCAGACCATATAAAAACAAGACGTAGCGCTGCGAACAAATACAATGAAGCATGCCAAAACTACACCTTCGCTCTGTGCATACACGCTCACACGCATACATTTACAATCAAACTACACCTCACTAAGTGCACACATGTTTACGAAACCGGCTGTCTTGGTATTTCACTTGTTTGAGATACTAGTTAAAAAGAAATAATAATAATAAATAAATAAATTATTTATTTTTGACCAAACACTTGTTTGTCGGCAGGATTAGCGCTCGTTTTAAACCATTTGGTAATTAATCTAATTAAATATCAGTAGGTACAAATAGTATAAAGACGGTAAGAATAGGTAGTAGGTACAAATAGACGGTAAGAATATTATAAAGATGTATAGAGCCAGCAAAAACTTATCAAAAACGCTTGGACACGGCACTAAGATATTTCACTATTACAATCGAGCCACTAGAAACACAAATACAAAGCAAAAGAACTTCGAATCGCCTTCAAATGTATTATAAAATCGATTCATCATCCAATTCATACAAATCGGAATCGATTTAAAAAAAAACTTGTGCAAATAAAATATCCGAGCGATGGAGTACGGACTTCCGGTTGCAAGAATACATGAATGGACATACCTACTGAAACACAATTTGTTATTCTCCAAATATTTTGACTTTAGCGTCAAAGAAAGAAAAGTTTGTAAAAAAAGATGCACACTTGGGCCGATAAAAGATTTTCGAGAAATACTCGTTATATCATTATTGCGAACGGAGGTTTGAGTTATGTCGTGTTCTGTTCGGCAATATACATCTTTGAATATTTCAAAAACTACTGAGAGACTGTTGAGTTCACGATAATTGCGAAAGGAATCATCATTCCAGTCCTTATCCCAATTTATTTGGGGCGGTGCACCATGTCCCTTTCTGCCATTACTTCTCTATTAGTCATGTGGCAGCACCTACATCGCCACATACAAACTACGCATTAACATCTGACGTCGCACAATTCCTGACGTCACACAAATCCTGCATCGCGCAATTAAAGTTTACCGCGTGAACAGAATATATATATAACTTCCCGGACATCAATCGTTGACTCCTCCCCGACCCTTGCTCGAAAACGAGGTGCCAGCAAGTTGTTGCAGCTGAGCACGTAGCTTTAAACTACCCCGCTTAATAATCATGATTTAAACCAATTTTGATCCAGCCTGTTCCTTCTTGCTGTCCTCCCCTCAGCGACGCCCTAAGCCTAGGTTCGTACACCACAGGGGGTGCCCTTAGCGAGTGTTCGCCTGGCTTTAATTTAGAATAGTTTACTTGCTCCTGGCTGGAGGCTCTAAGTGTAGCAGCTTAAGGCACCCACAGGAAAGTCCGGTTAAGCAGCCAAGACCTTAGTGGTCAAAACTGCGAGTTGCCATGTTAAAAAATAAAAATCAATCGTTGACTTAATCCGATCCACCCTGTCCCTTGCTGTCCTCCACCAGCGACGCCCTTTGCCGAGGTCCGTACCCCACAAGGGGTGCCCTTAGCGTGAAGTCGCTTAGTTTCTAAGTCTTATGCCCTGGCTGGAGACCTTAATTTATTGAGGCTGCCACAGGAAAGTCCGGTTAAGCAGCCGACCACATCCTAGGTTGACCTGCAAGATGCCATTTATATGTTTAAAAAAAACAATCGTTGGACAGTTGTCGGAGGATCCTCACTTTTCTATAGTGGATGAGTGATCATTATACCCTATTTCTCATACCTCTAAAGTCGTCATCTCGGTAGTCACCCCTTTTCTAGTTATATCATCTTTCACACAGTCCATCCATCAAAATTCAAGAGTAATTTACCATCGTTTCTTTGGTCGTCCCTTACTCTTATTGCCATCCACATTCATACTCAGCTCCGCATCACATGTCCATACCATTCCATGTCATACTAATAGGTAATAATAAGTAATACGGGTGCATTTTGCGTACGGGTGAGAAAATCGTTTATTCGATCCACCCCCGCTCCTCAAAGAAGGCCAGCAACGGTTTGGTGTTACTGACAATCTCATGTAGGGTACCTGGGATACCGAAGTACTTGGCCCTGTATGTGGCGACCACCGGGCTATTTCGGGCTTTTTTTCGGGCTGTCTCGTCGTCCTCCATGCTGGCTCTGCACAGCGGACTGTCTGTGACTCCTATAACTAATAATTTCCGCATAGAAATCGCTTGCCGTGCAGCGCGGGCGCAGGCCCTTTTTTACCCGACTGCAGCGAAGCCAAAAAAGTAGGGCTATGTGTTTGACCTGTATGTATGTTTCCGTCTCTATGTTCCCTCATAAATACAAAACGGCTGAATCAATTTCGATGAATGATACGTCGTTAGACTCGTCTTTATTGTGCGAGTGTCATTGAGTTAAAATAAGAAAAAAATCAAAATGAAGGAATTTTAGCGCCAAAAAAATATGTATTTTTGCAGTCGGGTTTTTTTTGTTTTTTTTTTAATTGAACTTATACTTGTTGCCAGATTATAGGTACATAATTATGAGTTGGTATTAATAACGTTATTGACTCGTCTTCTGTTATAGATTGGCAAAGATGGCAATATAAATAAATACAGAGAGACTGTTGATTATTACTCGGTAATTAAAGAGAAGATTATGCTCATGTAGTCCTCTTAAAGGCGGGTCCGATTTCTATTAATTAAAAACACACTAGCGGGCACAGTTAGTCTATCTATATAATGTACCTACATCTATAGATCTTAGAGTAAGCGGGTTTGCTGATCTGCAATACAAGAGCGATTCATCTCAATTTGTCGATCAATAACATTTTAAAGTAGTAAATAAAGGTTTGATTTCGTCATGAGATGATTGATCTCTGATTTTGGCCGCGAAGTTTTATATGGACAAGTGCATCCAGGTAACCGACGCGAAGGGCGAATGAAACGTAAGTAAGTAAGGAAAGACGGAGTTCTCCAATTACTCGAAGACGGCTGGACCGATTTGAAAAATTCTTTTTTCGTTTGAAAAGGTATACTTTCTAGTTCGTCCCATTGTCATTTGGTCACGATCTGATGATGGGATATTGGAGAAATCGAGGGAACTCTTCAAATATTATAGGCACACCTGTAGCGATGTGGGTATTTTTTTATAGTAACTCGTGCATTTGCTCTCGGAAAGCACCATTTGGTAAAGTAGAACTGATGATGAAGGACACAGATGGCCACCGGAACTACTCAGTAATATGTATTTCGCAGGTTGCGATTCGATTACTTTAATATGGTTGGTGCGCAATTGATGCTCGTCACAATTCATATGGTGCAGTGGAGCTGATGGTGAACTCTTCAACAATTAACGTCCTTGCATCGGGAAAAGCAATATTTAATAAAAGGAGATGAGCAGTTGACATTAGGCTATTGCAACTTAGATAAATTACAAACCAATTCACTAAAAAGTGAAAAATCACTTTAACTTCGGAAGTCGGTGTTTTTGGATCAGTATTTTCGTTTTTTACCACCGACTCTCGAAATTAAAGTTATTTTCCACTTTGTAATTTGGAAGTCGGTTGTATTTTTTATAAAAAAGTTTTTGTCACAGAGCCACGTACACTCGAGAGCAATGAATCCGGGTCACTTAAAGAATGTTAAAAATCTCGGAAACTAAAAATGATAGGTTAATGCAATAAATTGTATTTAATAGACAATGTAATACTCCTTAAATGAAAGTAAAAAAAATATGAGTCACCATACATTTTATTAACACAAAATTACATAAAGAAAAAAACTGCTGATCTCTCCTTAAAACAAAAATAGGAAACATGAAATTTTTGAACTTTATTACGATTTTATTGAATTTTAATACTTCGTATTGCCTCCTCGTGCTTCCATTACTGCGTTTACGCGGTTTGGCATGCTGTACACCAAGTTCCTTATACGATTTTGGGGAATATTCTCCCATTCCTCTGTGAGAGCAATTTTGAGCTCACGAAGCGTGATTGGGGGAGGGTTTCGTTGTTTTACGCATCTGCCTAGCTCGTCCCAAGCATGCTCGATCGGGTTGATATCCGGGCTGCGCGCTGGCCACTCCATACTAGTAATGTTCATCTCTTGAAGGTAGTCATTCACAATCCTACCTGTATGAGGTCGGGCATTGTCATGCATAAATATAGCATCCTCACCTAAATTGACCATAAATTGACCAACGTGATCATTGAGGATTTCTTCCACATATCTTACGCTAGTTAAAGAGCCGTTTTCTATGATCACCAGCTCTGTGCGACTTTCAGAAGAAATTCCGGCCCACACAAGTACAGACCCACCACCGTAGGCTACTTTTTCTTCGATGCATGCTTGCTTGAATCTTTCCCCCGGTCTTCGATACACTCTGTGTCTTCCATCGTGCTTGTAGAGCATACATTTTGATTCGTCGGAGAACATAACTTTTGACCAATCTTCAATACTCCAATTTACGTGGCTCTGGGCAAATCTTAGTCTTGAAATACGATGCCCACGCTCCAGTTTAGGGCCGTTTGCAGGTCTAAGGGGTTTTAAGTTAGATTCAGCAAGCCGACGTCTTACTGTCCATGCACTTGGGTTACTTCCTCCGAGGCGTCGAAACTGATTTGTGAGTTCAGTTCCTGTGAGAAAGCGATTTCGAAGCATGATGTTCACCAAGTATCGGTCTTCTCGTGCTGTGGTACACCTGGTTCTGCCCGTTCCTGGTCTGCGTAGGTTAGAACCAGTTTCTTCGAAACGTCGGAGAACTCTTTGTACTGTTGACAGCGACACACCGACAGTTCTGGCTGTATCGCGCTGACTCCGGCCGGTTTCCAGCATTGTAAGTATTCTGGTGCATTCTTCAGGCGTAAGCGACATAATTTCAGCTTGAATAATGAATATAGAGCACTATCAACATGGTTTATGTACCCACATAAATGACAGATTACAAACAAAAGCAAAACCAAATGCTGTAATTTCGTAGTTCCATCTTCGAAAGCGGCCCTTTTTCAAATTTGATTTTTTTATGATATAACTTTACAATAACTAAGAAGTTTTAATACCTTCATATAAGGAGTATTACATTGTCTATTAAATACAATTTATTGCATTAACCTAGCATTTTTAGTTTCCGAGATTTTTAGGATTCTTTAAGTGACCCGGATTCATTGCTCTCGAGTGTATATACCTACTTGTTGACAGTAATTGTTACTATTGCAGATACCTACTTTGGTATTCCCATGCTGGGCCATAGCCCACCGGGTGGCCCCACTGTGGGTTGAAATTAAAACTGTATTTGTAGTAAACTTTATAACTGCAAAAATTACTCATATTGAAATTGTTTTAAAAATATCTACTCCACAATTTATTTATTTATAGTTAATTAAAACGGTACAACAACAATTACATTAATTAATAGCATAGAAACAACTATAACGTTGACAATAATTTAATTTAAAACTAACTGGAACAATGGACTCCCTAGCATACTTTCTCTCACAGAATATCAGACATATACGCATAATTTTACTCCATTTATCCGCAAACAAATCATTTTCAGGCTTGGCAGTCAGAGGGGCATTTAGCATCTTGAAAGTACGACAGACTGGGGATTCGGCTGTGGCTACAGTTTTAGATGACAGCTATGCAAACAGATTATGAATACAATAAACACGCAATAAATTAACGATTGCAGCCCATTTCGCGTCAAAGTAACAAACAAATTAGCTACTTTCCCACGTTCACTTACATTTGCCCCAAATAATCCCTAAATAATATTAAAAGACATACTTCGTCGTCCATTTACCCAGCAGGACCCTTAACAAGAAATTGAGATATTTTTACACTGGGCACACTGATTTAATTGGAAGAATGAAGTGTTGTCATTGCGCACTGCGTGAGTTCTTTTGTTAAATTTTGACTTCCGTTATTGTAATTGGACCAGTTGACTAACAAAGTATAAGTTGTGAAGCAAAAGAAACCAAGCTTTGAAATTACTGTTCGATGGGCTCTTTTAGTGTAGAAAAAGAAGAATAAGCAGTCATAAAATCTTGTAATAATTTCAAAATAAATTAGACAACGATGATAAAAAATAATCCATTCAATGATATCCGCCCGTTTAGATATTATTTCGCGACCTTTTGGTAATCCGTCGATAGTTCCCACGTCCAAAAAACTGGCCAACATCGCCAGCGTAGGTGTGACCCTACTTTTTAACCATAGAGCATAATCTTTTTAATTCTTTCGACAAACAGAAGGAATCCCAAGTTATTTATAACAACCCGCCTACAATCCGAACAAATTCGCTGAATAGATAATTTATTGGCCGTATAAGGTCAGTATGTATTGCTAGAGTAAAAAATCGACATTACTTTTTTTAGGCGCAGGTGGCATTTGATACAGCCTGAATGAAACCTTCGCGACAAAGCTTAGGAAATTAATGATAGAATTTGTGTAAACATTTTTTGTTTGTGAATGAATTGGTTTTGTTATACTTAAATCGTGAGTTTTATTCGACAAATGAGGGAGTTACCGATTAAATCCTGCCATGCGAAATATCTGAGAAAAGTTTAATTTATTATACGCAAAAGCAACTTTTTTGTTGGATGGACAGTAGCGAAAAAGAATTTAACTTGAGATGGGAGAATAAATTAAACAGCGGAGCCATGAGCTACTTAACTACTAAAATATTAATAAATAAACTTACTAAAATATTACGAAATAAACTTACTAAATAAACTTATTAAAATATTACTAAATAAACTTAATAAAATACTACTAATTATAAACTTATTAAAATATTACTAAATAAACTTACTAAAATATCGGGAATCGAAATAAATTTAAATAATATAAGTAGTTAATAGACCATTGCAATGCTTTAGGCGTAGACATAATTATGAGTTAAAGGTCGTGAGTTCAATAAACACCTCTTGCACTAATAAAAAGCTTACGTTGGCTTAGTAACAGGGATTAACACTGACAAAAATATATATGCACGATAACTGTAATAATTATTTAAATCGCATATATATATCTCAGCAGAAAAATAAAATCAATTCTCTTTGACACAGAAACTATTTCGAAGGGATAATTGACTCTTTACCCAGAGCAATAAATTAGTCTTGCGCTGGCTACAGTACAATAGTACGGTCCATGGGAATATCGGTCAGGTGGGCTTGTGGGCCGTGTCACGCCTACAGAATAAACTTTTTAGTACGGCTATTGCTACCTGAAGTAAGTAGCTACTTTCCGCAGACCCCTATCTGCGGAAAGTAGCCGTAAGGTTGGGTCAGGTTAGGACAATCCGAAACAGAAAAGATAAGAATTAGTACAATATAACAATTAGTGAAATGTATTGAGTGGTTTTTGTAAAAAAATAGGCGTAAGAAAATATCCAAGACAGATTGCCTTGGTGCAGAAAAGTGAAGACATAATGGGAAAAGGGGAGGACAAAGAAGAAGATAATAGGACCGCATAGCTACAACTTACCTTAACTTCTCAAATAATCCGTGGACAAAATTAATAGAATGTTAATTAAAGTAGCTTTTGCCCGCGGCTTTGCCCGCGTGGATGTCAGAAAATGTTCCACGAGAACTTACTACCGGGATTGAAAGTACCCTATGTGTTAATATACACACGTCAGTAAAGCTACGCCAAGCTCCCAGTCGACATGATTCTTCAGACATCTTCAATAATCATCGCCAAATTTCAGCCAATTTACACAAAAACTTAAAGAATTATACAGCACCTTCCTCATGAATCACTCCGTCCATTAGTAATAATTATGTAGTGATCTTTCATTATGCGAAAATAAGGGAAATCGGGGCTTCTGATGATGTTACTACCTACTGGTCATCAAAAATCAAGGTTCCTGTTTGTATACCGGCCGGTTGATATTAAACACTATTTTGTTCTTGAAACTGTTTATTCATTATTAATTATACGATTACAAAATATTAGTACCTTCATCTTGTGTGCAAGCCCCGGCAGGGAAATAGAGTGTTGCCCGGATACAAAAATATATATGTACCATAGTGTCATGGGTATTCCAAGAGTTCCAACTTATGGTCACCCTACACTACTCCTACAATTCGCTAAAGATTGGACCAACAATACAAATAGGATTATTTACCGCGTCCATTACACTACAATGCTCATTCAAACATTTTTAGCGCAAAAAAAGTATAAGTTTGTTATTCCCACGAAGTACTTGACTTTTGCGCAAATTCGCTCCGGAATCCGTCAGGTTGCACCATGGTTACACCTCTATGAATTTGACGGGTCATGAGAATGGGTGCCTTTTTTAAATACGATGATTGATTCGATTCGATTTTTGAGTTCGTTTCGTCGACTGTAAGTGTACATTTTGACACTTGTGACACCTTTTTGAGACTCCCACGCAATATTTTATGGAGGGCGGTTGTTTTATCCGACTGCATCAGAAAGAGGGTATGTTTTTGCATGTTCTTCAACAGTCACAAGTCTCAACGGAGATTTTAAAAACCTTTGATGATTTTAAAGTCGGAAAGCATTCTGAACTTTCGCTTTTGGTACTGTTGAATAATAAAAAAGAAATAAATCAATATGAAATACCTGCACAGAATTATTTGCGATGTGATAAATCAAATCCAAAGAATTCTGTAC
Source organism: Omphaloscelis lunosa (assembly GCA_916610215.1). NCBI lineage: Eukaryota > Metazoa > Arthropoda > Insecta > Lepidoptera > Noctuidae > Omphaloscelis > Omphaloscelis lunosa. The sequence continues at coordinate 4,126,611 of OU744266.1, read as the reverse complement.
CCAACCACAAAAGTAATAATAATAAAAAATATCGCTAATGACAACTTCCCTCTCAAACGGAAGCGCGGGAAAACGCAACAAACTGTCATGGCGGCCACCCATGGCGCGTGATTTGTCATTGTGGTAATGATGGCACAACTTGCGCATAGATCGCATTGTTATTTCACTAGCATTCGAAATAGACGCGTCCTATTCGGTTTAAAATCAAATTCGTTTTATAATTGCGTGAATATTAATGTTTAATCAATTGAAGATCCTCGATCGTTCTGTTTGACTTTTCATGAAGCTGTTGAAATTGAAATATGATTTTGAAGATTGTTCATTCAGGATATCTCAATCTGAGCTTGGTTGGTATCGCTCGAGCTAGGATCAACTATTTTGCTATATAATTACTATACATCATCGACGATCTTGATTGTTAAATATGCCTAAACAAGTCCGTAACGATTAAAGGAAAAGCACCAAGGTACTTTTTAGCGCTAATAAAATACTGCTATCAGTGATCTGTCTGCCCAGCATGATGATTACGATCAGCTTTTCAAGCATTCAGTGATAAAACCGTTTTTCAGGTGGTAGAGCAATTGCGGGAAAGTCCGATGGAGATACCGCATAAATAATACGTTTAAATACGGGGATACCGTGACCCCTGGCAACATACAGGCACAGGCAGACAAGAACACGGGTGGATTTCAGTCACTAAGAGTCTGACACGCCCCCCGCTCCGCCCAGAGCGGAAGAAATTATTTGACAATTTCCCAAAAAAATAAAAAAAGGTGGTAAAGCAAACAAGAGATTGCTGTTGCCCAATGCAGGGCAACAGTCTTCCCCATAGTTTTCCACTTTTATTCATATAGACGTATTCCCCTTCCAACGGTCTAGACAGTTGTGAGTTGATACAAAAAAAAGTCTGCTACGAAAGTCGCCTAAGTTCGAATGTAATCCCATGAGGAACAGAACTACACAAGTAAAATAACAAACGTTCTCTGCAAGAACGAACGTAGCTAACGAAATTTATAACACACTTTTCCATTACAATATTAGGGATAACTCACCAAAGCCCATTAAATGAATTAAATAAAACATCCTATCAACATGAAGGGCTATAAATTTCGCGCCAACAATCGTAGGACGTATCTCTTTCAACTTCGGTCGCCATTGTTGCGCGTACGTCTCGATCCCCTACGTGTAGGGACGGTACAATAGTGCTGAAAGTGTCATCGTACTTGCGGTTAGACCACACGTGGGGTTGACTTTATATTGAGCTACGATTTGGGGTGAGTAGGACTCGTGAGTAGTGTTTTGTTTCGGAGATGTGGTCTAATTAAGGAGTTCAGTACCCTAATTGCGTAACTTATTTTCGTAAACGATTATGCCTAATTTGTTTCATTTTGACCGTTCACCAAAATTCATTGCGTTATTTACATTGTTGAGCAGATTTGTTTTCCAAATTATGAAGCAATGGATTAGCAGTATGTTTCAAATCGAAACAAATTGTGATTGATCGTGTATTACGCGATTAAAGTACTGGTTCTATTTTATTAATTTTAAGATGAGTTGCAGGAACTTCAGGAAAATCTATACAAACAAGCCTTTTATGACATATTTAAGACTGTATTAACAAATTATAAGCACAAATACATCTTACATTTCATCTTTAACAGAATACTTCAACTTTTCGACATAATCATCAATCACTTGCGAGATCTCCGTCATATTCAACCGGTTTGATTCGAAGTACTCAAAATTGTCAGGCTCTTTAATATATTTCTGTATCGCAATGAACAATTTCTTAGCGTCATCCTTCCCGCGGTAATTCTTCAAACAAAACTTTTTAACATTCTTCAGCATGTCGAAAACTGTTATAAGAATGTTGTTTTCATTCGTGCTGTAAGACCAGGTCTTCCTAAATATGTTCAGCAGGCCATTACAGACTACTGGAGTAGCCATGTGTTCGAGTAAACCTATTCTTTTGTAGAACTTCAGTTGGTCACTATCGATGATAGTCCTCTGCACATCGTTCCTTGCGTCAATATGCTCCTTCAGTATTGTGTTGAATAGATCTAATAGAGTCTTTATCACTGACGTGTCTAGTTTTCCTACTTGATCATAGAACGGTTCTAAGCCTTTCATTTTCATCACTCTAGCTTGCACCTTCGGATTACCAGGTAGCCAAACATACATAACATCTAAAGAATGAGCCTTTAAAGCTAGATTATCTCTCTCGAAAATATCTAGAACTCTATCGACTACAGTTATGGGTATGACCGCGGTGGTCGTTGTCGGTGCAACATCAAAAAGGACTTTAAGAAGTATGAGTATGCGAGTTTTGAGCTTATCGTAATCTATTCTTAGATTCTGCTGGACGACTCTGTCTAAACCATTAGCTTTTAAGAACTTGTATGCGTTGTTGGAATTTTTTACAGCCTCTGTAATATCGTTGATTATGGTGATCATCTCATTGTAGATGCTCTTTGGATCTTCCGTCATTATAACATCAGCGTCGACTTGGTTTAGTTTATAAGCAGTACTAGTCAGTTCTTCTAGTTTCTCTAATGCTTTTTCCATGTCAGGGTTGATGAAGTCGAACTCTTGATCAGCCATCAGTGCAGGAGCTTCAGCTGGAATTATAAATTGAGTAATATTTTTATTAGATAAACTATTAACATCTACCTAATGGAATTGCAGAAAACAGACCGATTGAGACGGCCGTCAGATAAGACGGATAGGGTACCAGTAAATAGGGCCAGGAACAAGTATGTGTATTTACTACCGAGGAGAGGCAGTTGCACTTAACACTAAAAGCAAGTCGGACTTTGGCAATATATAAGGAATGGGTACCTAAGCAAAACAATAGGAATGGGAATCCACTATTCTCCAGAAAAAGATACCCATATTTTACTAAATGCGTGGTATGTACGGTAGACGAGAAAGAAGGTGACTCTTAATAATATTTTTTTTATTTACACTTTAAAGTTACAAACATCTGTGTAACCCTGGATCTTGTACTAGGAGTTCCTGTATCACAAGAGCCAGGACCTCTCAATTTATAGGGAATATGGTACAGAAGCGCGATAGACAAAAATGAAATAATTAATAACAGCTATGACATGCACTCTTAAAAGTAGGAGCAGCTTGTAAACGCCCACTACTGAACATGGGTCTCACAATAAACGGTCATAGAAGATGTAATGTATGTAGTTATTATAATCGCTCGGTACACGAAGGCGGATAGGTAATTGGAAAACACAGCTACGCATTCACGCCTTCTATGATGCCCACGGCCAGAGCTATGTAGAATACTCACATGACTATTTGAATAATATTTACTAAATAATTGAAAACTTACCGGCTCCTGTTATTTCTTCTCCGCTGGCGTTGTCCAAAAGTAGCACGGTCACATATATTAAACTTAAAATCCGCGACATTTTTGCATTCACCATGATCATGTTTTGACAGAAGATTGTGGGAAAAGTCAAAAAGAAGAACTTCTTTTATTAAAAAAGCAGAAACAACATTACGAATGGACGTTTTCTTCTTTGAGCAATTCGCCTCGTTGGCCAACTGCAGAAAGGCAATTGTAAAAAATAATGTATTATTTAGTTGCACACGTACAAATAAATATTGTAACCAATTGAGAATAAGTACTTAGATAATGCTTATCGTATCAACCGAGCCCCACGCGACAACACAAACTCAAGTAGGTACCTAACTAATGTTGTACTAAGTATAGCATTACGCAGCGCGTTCTTTTGACGCGTGGGCAAAATCGGAACTAACACCATCTTGGTTTTTCAATATGTACATTTCACGTAACAATTGCAAAAAAATCACCAACACCGCCCACATGTCAACGTCATTCGAGCGCCAAAAAATCCTTGCAGCAGTGTACCTAATGTAACGACAATTCAACCAATCCATTCATATAATGCGCATTTTCATATGGAAATACCACCCATGTAAGGACTCCACGAAACAGGCTCCTCCTAGGGTGATGTGGAGTTCTTACGCAAAGTACTTCCTTTGCGGCTTATTTAAAAAAAATAACCTAGCTATTATTATATACGAAATGTTAAGCACTGTTTTTATTACTAATGTTATTAAGCGTATAGGAATAAATAGTGCTTACTAGAGTTGCCGCGAATACTCGCTATTATTCGGTATTCGGCATTACTCGTCATTTTTTTGATATTCGTCGAATACCGAATAATAGCTAGTATTATTCGGCATTCGGCGAATAGTCGTCGAAAATAAACTTTTAACGAACAAAAGAACTAATGAGTAAAAAATAATCATTTTTTAAATTATTTTACTTAATAAAACAATACACAATATCAATTATTATCTGTAATATGTGCCTGTGCCTATCATATTCATGAAATTAAATTAGTAAGGCTTTTTAATTAATATTTAAAATCCAACAGAGGCAGATTGTGGTGCAAAAAAACAATTTTTTCTGCACGTTCTGGAGCAAGTCGGTTTCGTTTTTCCTCGTAAATTAAACCTGCCTCGGAAAATAGTCTTTCTGAATAAACAGAGCTTGCTGGTGTGATTAAGTATCGTTTAGCAAGCTTACTTAAAATAGGAAATCTATTCTTATTGGTACTCAAAGCCCACCATTCATATGGGTTTATTTTTCTGTCAGCCTTTGCTAATGCGATGTAGTTGGCGATTTCTTCAGCAGTGGCATTCTTGGGTTGCTCTTCAGTAGGTTGCTCTCTATAGGTGATTCTTCAAAACATGCCCAAAATAGTCTATGAGTTTCCGAATCATGCTCATTTACATTGTCTAAACGAGACCTTTTGGATGCCGTTTCTGGATCCGAATCATCATTTTCGTCATCTAAAGAAAGCCTAAGACCTTCTCTGAGCGCAGCTCTACGGATCCGTTCAACTTGGGTAGCGTCAAAGTAAAAGTTCTTGTAGCGGGGGTCTAAAAATGTCGACAAGTAATATGTCTTCGTAAAGCATAGATCATCCAAGTTAAAACGGGCTTCCATATTTTCTATCAACGCCTTTCTAAAATCATCAACGTGTGCAGTTTGTTGAATCAGCGCATCTTTCATTAGGTATCTGATTAATGAAACAGTGCTAGGTATCACATCTGATATGGGTGCATATGTGGAACTCGTGATTTTTGTTATCTCTTCGAAAGGTTTTAAGAGCTTTAACAGATGTTCTATAACCTCCCACTGATCACTGGTCAAATTTTCAAAATTCACGCTCCTTGATTCTGAAATATACACCGAAATTGCTCTTTTTTGTTCAGATAGACGCTCCAGTAAGTAATATGTTGAGTTCCAGCGAGTTTGAATATCTTGAATCAGTTTATGGTTAGGAAGTCCGAGCTCAGATTGAATACTTTCAAGTTTTGTATATCCTGAATGATTAAAATGTGTCACTATGCGGCGGGCACTAGTAAGAATTTCTTTTATTGGAGAACTGTTATCTAATGCATTATTTATCACCAGCTGGAGAGTATGTATGAAGCAACGCTGTGAAGGAAGTAGACTTTCCTTAACTCCTTTAACCATATTCGCCCCATTATCGTGAACAATCGCTTGAATTTTAGTGATGGGTATGTCCCATTTCGTTACACACTGTAACAGTTCTCTTTTGATATTTTCTGATGTGTGTGATTCAGGAAAATGCGCCATGTTTAGAACGGCATGATTCAGTTTAAAGTTTTCTGATATCCAGTTTCCGGTGAAACTCAGAAATGCAGCATTATTTACAGAAGAAGTCCAAAGATCGCTAGTGAATGCTATAGCTTCAGCCTTTTCTAACTCGTTTTTTAGTTTGCTAACCACTCTCTCATACATGTCTGGAATTATTTTCTCGGTAAAATATGTCCTGCCAGGAATGGTGTATTGCGGCAAAGCATTATTAAGAAGATGTTTAAAGCCTACATGATGATCGACGATGGAAAGTGGCTCGTTGTCAACAGCGATCATTTCACCAATCAAGTAGTGATATCTTTTTGCTCGGCTATCGTTGATGTCCCAAAGCTTTTTTTTTTGAAGTAGTTGTTGCAGTGACTGTTGCACCAAAGGCTGACTGGGCAACTGGGTGGATGAGGAGGTACTTGAAGATGCTCCTGCGGGAGCATTATGTTGAGCATGACTACTTGAGCTTCCATACATTTTACAATACTCATCTGCGAACAAAGAAAAGAACCTTTAATCAGGAACTTAGGTAGCGGCAATTATTTAAATAATGTGCTACAAAACTCACAATAGTACAATTATATACTTCATAAATGAAAATAACTTTTGAAACAAATATTATATTAAATAACGTTCTTATTTTATTATTACTTAGTAACGGTAAAATAAATAATATAGGTAAAAAAAAACTAACCTGGGTGTTTGAATTTCAAATGATTCTGCAAAGCCGTTGTTCCTGCTTTTTTTGCTGCTCTACTTATTTTTACACCACACAAAACACATTTTGCACTGTTCTCTTCCTCTTCAAAATGTAGCCAAACATGAGATTTTTTTCCTGGGTTTGGCATGATTGTTCTTTTTTATTAAGTAACACTTTAACTAATTAAGTATTCATCAAGTCTTTAATTCAATAGCAATTTTTAAATAAGTATATAAATAAAAAATAAAAAAACGTCAACCGATGTCGAAAATCAATTAACAAATGCGTGCCGCCTATCCTAAACACAAGCGTATTGATTGAGCGGGAAATCCCCTACAATAATAATCGCTGGGTTATACAAAACGGGGTATTCCCCGTAACGTAAACTAAACTTAGAACGTAAAGAAAGACTTGTACAAGAAAAGGGTTGCCAGCATTTAAAAATGGAAAATTAAATTTACTACATATATGTAGGTATGTATAACATGAAACAGATTTCTTTAACTTTATTGTTTTCTTTTCTCACAACCTTAGAAGAAATTAGAAATATTTTTAATGTGTTTAATGTTTTTTTTTATGTCGAATAGTAATGTCGAGTTATTCGACTATTCGCCAAAGTGAATGGCGATTAATCGGTATTCGATTATTCGCTATAAACACTATTCGCGGCAACTCTAGTGCTTACCTACCCGCGTCTAGCTAGCATATACAGGTAGCTGGATATGGGGCCAGCACCAATCCCACCGCGTGGCAAAAAAAAAACCGGTGGCACTCCGGGAATGCCAACAGAAGCGAAAACTTGAAAAAAAATCGACACCGCGGTAATCAACGCGTTGATGTTTTTTACACCACACACACCACGGCAATCAACCCGTTGATGTCTTTTACTCCACGTACCACGGCAATCAACGCGTTGATGTCTTTTTAATGGCCAAAAGCTGGTGTCATCACGGTGTCGCGAAATCAATGGTTTAGTCCCATTTCAAAATGCTCAACGCGGCTAAAGAAGTTTTCACTTCAAAAATCTTTTTATGGTCGGAAACAAGATACCAAATGGCTATTTGTGGCACCTACAAGGGGAGAAGCTGGAGCTGTTAGTCAGAAACAATCTTATTAATTAGGTAGTATTTATGTAGAAACGCAGGTATTCAGTAATTCGAAGTCGCGGGCAGAAGCTAGTCATAGATAAACAACTAAGCTAAAAAAACTTCTGTGTCAGGATTTCCTTGTGTTTTTCTGTCATTGTCACCAAGTTTGTCAAACCGTAAACTATGTCAAATAGTTGTTTCATACTTTTATAGTTTATAAACAGAGGAATATTATTAACAATTATCAAATAATAGTGAAATAGTTGTGTTTAATATGTGACTGTTGTATGGAGACGCTGACGGTCATATCCCGTTGTGGAGACGGCAGTTGCTGTTGTATTCCTCACAGGAGCATGATCGCTCTCATATCTATTATCAGTTTGGTTCGTAAACATCTCTTCTCATCAATTTGCAAAAAGAATACGCCTCTGTACGCGCTGCTGAATGGGTCGCACACACCTTGAATACTGTTAGCTTGAATGATAAGTCACGGATAGCCAAAGATTATGGTTTATTGAATATATTTAACTACTACGTAACTATGAATGTTGTGTGAATGAGTAGGTACAGCTGACTATGAACGCTGATCGTGTACTGTCGGTCGCGTTATACTATAATTTGTGCAAGGCGATGGAAAAATGCTGATCTGTGCAATGCGCGCGTGCCATACATGACTCGTACAGCCCCTATCTTTCTGTCTAGCCTCGATTGTCCCACTGCAGGGCCAAAGACCCCTTCTCTCTTTTCCACACTTCGGTGCTCTTCTATAGCGGTCTAAACCCGTTCGCTATTTTGATGGAAGATAATTTAGTCGATTTTGGGAAACCCGCAGCGAATTTTACAACAAGTTATTAATATATTACCTTACACGAGTAACACATGCGGTACACTACTAATACAGAATATCATAACTAATTTCTTACAATAAATTGAACATAATGATTACAGGCTTAGAGACTTAAACCACTATAACTAGCATTTTAAGCTTTGAAAACACGAGCCCGATCGTGAGCAAACGTGATCTGTGATGACTGGCATACCGTATTGTATGACCGCTCATTCCATGGAGCCCTATCGCATAATTAGGCCCTCTGGTGTATGTTAATGTAGCCATAGACCAATTATAGGAGAAATCGTTGGTAAAGGGACTAAAATAACTGCAAAACTGATACATCTCAGAGCAAATAAAAAACCAAGACATAGCGCTGCGAACAATACAGTGAAGCATGCCAAAACTACACCTCCGCTCTGTGCATATACGCTCACCCGCACACATTTACAGTTTACAATGATATTACAATCAAACTACACCTCACTAAGTGCACACATGTTTACGAAACCGTGGCTTCACGTAACTGTTGATAGCTCTATGTCTTGGTTTTAATTTGGTCTGAGTGATACATCCCTATCTATGAAAGACGGTTTTATAGTTTTTTGTCTACCTCAAACCTGTAGGTAACGTTATGTTTCATCGGCATTTCGGTATCTCAGTACGTAAATTACTAATGTCATGTTTTTCACAGATAGCATGTATAATGGATATGGTAACAATGAATGGTGGCCCTACCCAGTGTCCCGAAAACTTGACACTGTTATACATTGTTATACAAGTGGACTGCGCAAAACAGCTCCTAATTACATTATTTCAAATGGCAAACCTGCTGTTATTGCTCGCTTCTATTGTTGTAAGTACCAGTTAAAAACGGATATATTTATAAATTATTTTTGAAGTGAACTTCTTAGGTGGCGATTCGATAATTGGACGAGAATTGGGAGTGAATATCTCACGAAGCGACGCGCGCTTTACTTGTGTTAACCAAGTACACAAACACGTTGTGAATTTGTGCGTGAATACGAGTAGCGTCAGCACATAAAACACATACACACACACCCACACTTATTTCCGATTTCGCCATTGTCTCGGACGGAACTGAGAGCGCCTGCGCTTAGATATACCTACACTTTCACAGCGTGTTTGTACACTTCATAACCACAAGTAAAGCGTGCGTCGCTTCGTCAGATAAAAATACTGTACCGCTGTGACAGGATGGTCGTCATTTCACACGTTACAACATTTAAATTGAGCGCAAAATTATTTATATACCCTAAAAGATCTTTGCGGAAAGCGAAGCCCCACCAAACACTTGCTCAGCGATTGTGAATATCGTAAAAGCAATAGGTGGTCAGCCTCTTTCAACTCTGGGTGTCGAAAAAGTAAATCTGAATTTTGATATTATAGTGTACTAACTTCTACCCGCGAGAGCGACTTCGTCCGCGCGAAATTTCGGCTCCCACTCACTGCGTCGCATCCTATCGCCCGCCTGCACTTACTTCGTTTTCGCATATCGTGCTTTCTGTTTTTTTTTTTAGAGTCGGTCGTAGAGTGATTTTAGCCTAGCTAGCCTATAAACTTCCTCGAGAATTGGGCTATCCAATACAAAAATGAAGTTCCGGAGATTACCCCCTACTATTTTATATATTATTACTAGTACTAGTACAGATAACTGTTTATTTTAATCACTGCTCCATTGTTTTCGACCGTTCAGGGTTGTAAACAGGATTGAGATAAATAAACTCCCAAAATGTTCACCCTTCGCCGCCTCAGGGAAAATGAAGCGGGGAACTCCCTACGTATCGTATTTACGTATACCTAGATTTATTAAGTCTGTGTTCTATTGACTCACAGGTAGGGTTGCAAAATTACGTAATTTTACGGAAAACGCTGGTAAAATACGGGTATTTTACGGTCATTTATATAAATTACGGTAAAATTACCAGTGACTTATGAAGTTTTAATTTTTTATTTGTGCTGTCCTCTGCTCTGCCTCTGCATATACTTAGATGATACTATAATCCATGACATGGTGTAATTCATATCTTGAATTCTTGACCTGACAATTAAGTTTTAGGGATTTTAGTACGCATGAGTCGCACGACCCCAGTTTTCTGTTATTTTTGGAACGAAGTTCTTTAACGCGGCTTGTAAACTTTCAGAAATCGTCACGCTAAAAACTGTTAATACTTGCGCCTGTGTTCTTCTAATTCTAAGAGAAAGAAAGAGAGAGAGAGAAGGAGGACGCCGGCAGAAAAAACTAAAGAAAAAAAATAGAAAAGAGTAGAGTAGATTACAGTATCGTGGGATAAAATTGTACACACGGGCCGAGTACGCTGCATACTTTCTCTCTCGAGAGAGAGAGAGAGAGAGAGAAAGAAAGTGTGAATGTAGTCAAAGTGAAAATCCAAGATGGCGGCTGCGACAGTTGTCAAATTTTTCGTCATGGGTGTGGTTTTCATAGTTTTCGAGGGTGCGAAAGCCGACATTGAGGTCAAAATGTAAATCCAAGATGGCGGCTTTGAAAATTTTTCATCATTGGTATCGTTTTAATGGTTTTCGAGGGTGCTAAAACCGACATGAGGTCATAATGTAAATCCAACATGGCGGCTGCAAAAAAATTGTTTTTGTTTTAATTCATACGTGAGAAAGAACTTCGTTCCTGACGGGGGTCCCCCGACCGCACACGTTTTTTTAAGTTGCAATACTGCTTATATCTCTGGCAAATTTCATTCAAATCCTTAATAGTGAAATAGTAACATACACACGATACACACAAACATACCTACTCACTTCCGTATTTGTAGTGTTTTAGTGGGTATGACGGTATGAGTACGTTTATTACGTTTTTTACCGAAAATTACCATATTTTACCGTAAAATACCGTAAATTACGTAAAATATCATTTTTACCGTATTATACCAGGGTAATCTTACCGTTTTATATCCCTACTCACAGGAGAGTGCAATCCTAGTACAACTTTACGTGTGGTACACCCTCGCGTTTGTCGTGCTGGGGCTCATCGTGAACATTGTCGACTTCCTCTTCAAATACAAATTGGAAGGTACCTCGTGCCTGATCAGTTTCATCACTGAAGTTTGCTTCTTATTTGGTGAGCTTTTTTAATAATTTTCTTGGTATATGCGGTTAGCTTTGGTTTAAAAAAAAATGCCATGATGGCCTAGTGGTTAAGGCTTCGCCTCTCATGCAAGTTTTAGGTTTAAATCCGGGTGAGTACCAATGTGACTTTTTCGTTTCTTTCCGAGTTCATCTTGAAAGTTACTATCTGTGAAGGAAAGATCGTGAGGAAACCTGGACTTATAGTTAATATAAGTCTGAAATTGCCAACCTGTCTTGAGCAAGCGGGACCAAAGCTCGTGCCTTCTCTGCAGAAGACTGCCCTGCAGTGACACAATAATAGGCTGGTAGTATTTTGGTTTTTTTTTTTCCATTATTTATTTTATGGTTGTTCATTCAAGAAACCATTGCGAGTCCCATATTCAGCAGTGGACTTTTATTTAAGGCGTTATAAGTAGAGATGAAACGGATAGCTCTTTGGCCGGATACCAGATATCCGGCCAACCTTGAAGCCGGAGGCCGAACATTGCCGATTGGCGCATCGTAACGAGCGACCTAGCGTAGGTAGCGCATGAACGATCAGGCGGACTCGGATGAATTCGGGTCTTCGTTCATGACCATGACCGAAGTTAGCAAGTATTTCATTGACTTGTTGAATTGATTGCAAACACGATCATTGATTTATTAAAAAAGTTCTATTGTAGTTTAATAAAATGTTTATATATTCTAAAAAGATTAAGCTACACCCGAACTTAACAAAGTTTGCCAGAATTTACCTTTCAGCACCCTGCAGCAGCGTATACAGCAAGACTTTTCTGAAGCTGGCGGCTATGAAAACAAGCAAAACCGTTTGTTGCTTCTTAATGCAGATAAATTAGTATTCGTTTACCATAATTTACCCTTACTGCAAAAAGAGAACATTTTTGTTGTTTAATGAAAATATGATTATATTTGTAATGTGGATTAAAGTACCTACATTTTATATTTCGTTTTTTTTTATCCGGTATCCGGCCGGATAGTCGCTTATTATCCGGCAGTTATTAAATTTAGGACGGATACCGGATAGCTACCGGATATTCGTTTCATCTCTATTTATAAGTATATCAAATCTAAGCAAAATAAGTGAGCACTCTTTCTTAAAAACGTGTGGGTGAATTTCGCAAGTTTTTTTTTTTGCCACAACGTGGATGCTCTTGACCTGCAATTGCGTAATACAACACAATCTGTTTCGATTTGAAACAAATCGCTAATCCATTGCTTCATAAGTTGGAAAAAAAAAACTGCTCAACAACGTAAATAACGCAATTAATGTTGTTGAACTGTCAAAATGAAACAAATTAGGCAAAATTGTTTACGAAAATAAGTTACGCAATTAGGGTACCGGAATTATCAACCACAGAGGAACTGGCTATCTTACCTCTAACTGCCGAAACATTGTTATGGCGACAGACTTAGATAAGATGGTGGAAGCTAGCCAGACGGCCTTAGAAGCCCTACCACCAACCAAACCGAACAGAAAATAACTCGTAACTACGTACTTTGCTGCGTCGGTATGATTAACAAAACTTCAATTATTTATTTCTCCTCGTACAGCTATATCCCGATGTTTACCGCTAGTGGACACTTACAGAAAACACATCGGCGGTGAATCTTCCATAACCTCATAGCATGTAAATAGTGTTTGTTAAGAAAAATAAAAATCACAAAATAATTTTTAACTTTTTCATTTTATATTTTTGTACTATCTACTATATACAATGTGGATATTAAATATCTATAGAAAAAAACATCATACAACAAAACTTAGAATTAACGTGAATACTAAAATAACACGGTTCCCGCTGAACTCATACACACATTTGCTTATGAATATAAAAAACTTAAATTTCTTAGTCTTTAGTCCAAAATATGATAAGAGTTATTTTTCCATTACGATATTTTCTTTAGGGAAATATTAAACAGAGCCTCTAAAATCTTATTCACCTTCTAAAACACTTTAAAAATGAATGAACCCATGAAAACTTTTTGCGCTTCTTGATGATGATGAGCTTCTTTTTAACCTTCTGGCTTTTCTCACATTTGCTCGCAGTAACTAAGCTAGAGACCCCGACCAAATGGTAGGTCGGGTTAGAACTGTGACCAACCGCGCATTGGTCGCAGTTACTTGACTTTTTAGTATTTTTAAGACCCCAAAGAAGGAATCATTTGAGGTTCAAGCAATCATTATATTCAAGATTGATTCATAGATATAATTTAATGGGAATAATTAGAGGTTCGATTCAATACATGCCTTAAGGTACTTACTCTCAGAGTATAGCTTGTCCACTCTGAAATGGCGCGCCCCACTACCGGATTACCTATAGAATCCATATTACCATGTGCGTAAATGCGGTACTGGGGCGCATTTCAGTGGACAAGCTATAGGTACTTATGAGAAAATAACGTTTTCCTTTGTATACGTTTATGTTTCTTTTGATAGTATGAAATTTAAATGCTGTAAGGAAAATTTTTCAAGGTGGAATAGCTACCAAAATAATATGGAACAAAAGAGGTGTGTGAAACTGGACGGAAGTTCAATTTCGATGCGATTATATTTGCAAAAAAATATCTCTGAATTCATTTTAGAATAACGCGTCGCTGCTTACTCAGGCCCTTTCCGGACTTTGTAATAAAAATAACTTCAAGAAACGGACTAGTCGATTAAATACACGATTATTCCTTATCATCTGAGCTTTAAGAGGGCGCCCAACAGTCCACTAGCGCCACTCCTTTAAAAAAATGTTATCTCGTGACTGAGAAGGTATTATGAATAACGGCTACTAAGGGCCCTCGGTAAGTGTGTCTAGAATTTTTTAATATCTTTTATAAAGTTTCATATTGAGACACGAAGCAACGAAATACGATCTAGAGGAATGTGGCCACTTTTCTTTAGAACGAATTTTGTTGCTTCGTGTCTCAATATGAAACTTTATAAAAGGTATTAGAAAATTCTAGACACACTTACCGAGGGTCCTTACTAGCCGTTATTCATAATTCCTTCTCAGTCACGAGATAATATTTTTTTAAAGGAGTGGCGCTAGTGGACCATAAGGCGCCCCCTTAAAATGTAGGATTACCGAACAACGCTGCACGCACGTAATTTCATAAAAACCTATGGAAAATCTATGGGAACCAGTAGAGACACGGCAGCCCAGCGCGTGCAGCGACGATCAGAATCATACGTTAAAACTTGCATGCTGTCAAACATATAAAAGAAATATGTCGTCAACCTGCATCTATCTATAAGGCTTATCTTACAAAGGCACCGTGCTCGCATCCAAAAAATTCCAACCCAGTTTCACTGTATCAATATTAACAATAGGTATATACAAAATCGGATGCAAACATCTCCACTACATATCTCTATAGTACTTTGACATTGTTTAAAAACTTTACAAATTAATTATTCACTATTGATTGTTGGTTCCGCAAGATGAAACAGAAAAGGCGATCGTCAAAAAAAGAGTTGATAAAATTCGTTTTTTTTTTTCATTTCGAGGAATATACGATTATTTTATGACTCTCCGAGGCATACAAGGCATGATTTTCATTTGAACTACTTAAAAGCAAAAGAACACTTTCATTGAAAATAGCGCAAATTGACGCGTCGATAAAGTTATGTTACAATAAAACGCTAACAATCTTACTTCGCACATTGGTCATTTATGAAGCATTAACACCTAAAGCATGTTGCACTGAGTGAACAGATTCATGCCATCTCGCATTCTTGTATCGCTTGCACATTTTTAATAGAGAAGGATGACAGTATATATATAGTTAATTGATTCAGGCGTGACCTTGCGGAAATCCATTATAAAATACAATAGAAGTGGATATATTTAGTTACCTGTTCCGCTTAGCTATTTTTAAAAAGTCTTAAAAAAAAAACCCTGACAGAAATCGATATAGTCTTTTGAGAGGTTTTTTAACCCCGAACTTCTTATGCCCACGCGCCATTTTCGACTGTTCGTTTTTATTTGAATGGGGTTTTAAAAACTGAAAGCTCTTCCGTACGATGGCAGCACTGTTGGTGTTACTTACTGTCATTATGCTGTCATTGTCGTGTTTCTGTTGTTAAGTTTTAATTAAAAATTTTAATTAAGCGATAAAAATATGTGTGCGACTTTTACAGTGACCCATGAAAAGAGTAGTCTACCATTAGTAAAAGAGGATATTTGGTGGAAAATTACTGGCTTTCCGATTTTCTCCTTGCAGAGTTTTTTTCCATCGTTTTCTTCTATCAACATATTTGTGAAATAAATGGATTGGTATTTAAGAGTTGCGCAAAGGGTCGTATTAAATAATCATTAGTAAAACAATTTGCTTGTTTACAAAAGAAATATGGGTCTAATGTCAGTCTTACGTCAAACTCCAAACTCAAATGTAATTTTTTAAGGTAAAACTATATATTTCTAAATTAACGTATTTGCAAGCAGGCAACTTCCGCGTAAGTAGTATCACAGCGTAATGCTGAGCGATGGCTGTTTTGCGTGGATGTGACGCATTTTATCCCAACTTGTTCTTCTTAGGTTTCCGTACCCGAAGGGCCCGTCCGTCTTTCTGTTAGCGGGCTGTATCTCATGGACCGTTATAGATAGAGAGTTGAAATTGTCACAGATTGTGTATTTCTATTGCCGCTGTAACAATAAATAATAAAAATAAATTTAAAAATTCAAGGGGCCATACAAGAAACGTGTTTTTTTTTATCGCCGTTTTTTGCTAAATATTGTACGGTGGTACGGAACCCTTTGTGTGCGAAGACTCGCACTTGGCCGGTTTTATGTTTGTGTTTTCCTTCGCGCCATGTTTACCGCAAATAAATGTATTTCTTTTTTCTTTCTTTCTTATTACAATTTTATTCCACATTTTAGTATGCGAATTGAAATACCAGTCAATATTATGGTGATAATATTATGTCAATACATTACAAAGAGATTTTTAAGACAAATATTATGTGTCTTATAAACACTGTTAATTTCATATTATTATGTCTATTGTTAATTTAAAATAAAATAATCGGCTCAATTTCGCGTACATTTTTCTGAATCATTCCATCATTTGCTGACCACACTCTATCAAAAACGTGCAAGCTATTATTGATATAACTACCCTTAGTTGCATAGAAAGGCTCTGTAGGCATATATTTATTTATATTATATTCAAATCTACTGAAAACGAAATCTAATCTAATATACATAAAAGGTTTCATACAAACTAATTCACAAAACGTTATGTTACTCAAGATTTTCGTTTCCGAAACTTATTTTGGCACTAGAAATTATACTGAAAAGTAAAAATGTCCAATTTCTATGTCAAATCCCTTTGAGATCACAACTTAAAAGAAAGTTTTCTTCCAAATATTTTGACTCTACCGCAGAATAATACAGATAGTTCACTCCGCAAAATCATTTAAATAAAAAGCGACTTGCTACGACACAATTAAGTGCAATTCAGGTCGCACAGCTCTAATTACTTACAGTTATATTCACCTAGAAGTTGCCTCTCTTTCTATCGCGTAACTCTTATATCTTCTGACTACGTTACACTCACTGAATTGGCCCGACAAGTCGAGCCCGCCGCGAACTTGCAGCTTCATACCTAAAATGCGGAGTGCGCCTTCTGTATTATTCTGTGACTCTACTAAATCGCGTAAATATCACTTAGAATAATTTGCGTATTGCGACGACATTAAACTTTTACGCGCGAAATAGATTGACGCCATCAGAGAAGGAACACGATTTTCTTATAATCGACAATTTTTTTAATTCGAAGTCAGTCGATTTTTTTGTTTTATGCTAATCGCCATTTCAAGCCGTTTTCTTGCTAAAAGTAAATAAAATAGTAAACAAAGATTTATGTTCCACGTCCTTATGCACGCGTCAGATAGTTGTCGGCAGTGGCAGAGCTATTTTTTTCTGCAAAATATTCCGGATGTCTTCACGAAAAAAAATCGTAAGCAACGCCTTAAAAACCTCAGACGCGTCTTCTATCTAACGTGCATTTATGATGATACCTAGCAATTTTGGACCTTATCCCTTCGTTTTTACAGTATACAATTTAAAAAAAAGAACGGTAGAACCATTCTAGGCCACCATCTATTGAATTAAAATGGTCAATGGCATGGTCATTCTGAGTTTTATTATGACGATAAGACAATTGTATTAATAATAAATTTTAAAGACAATATTTCTTCCGATAATTTCCTACAGGTGTAACAAATCTATCCAGTTGCAATAGTCCTGATTGATTTAAAAAATGATCACTCAATAAGATACTAGAACTCAGTGGGACAAATAGTGAACCTTCCTGATCCATCATCATCATCATCAGCCTACAGCAGTCCACTGCTGGACATAGGCCTCTCCAATTGCACGCCATTCAGCTCGATTCTCGGCAACTCTCGTCCAGCTGCTACCAGCCACCCTGCGAAGATCGTCGCTCCACCTAGCCTGAGGGCGTCCTACCCTGATTCCTCTAATTTCCCCTGATTTTTCCTAATTCCTGATTAAAATTTTGAAATTAAAGCTTGAGCATAATTGTAATTTCTAATATGTTTGAATTTTTATTGAAAACATCAGATAAGCTGGTTTCCAATTGGATTCTGTCCTCATCTCAATTCTAATATGACATACCGCTAAAACTCATCTGACGCGCGCTTTATAAACATTCTTGTTCTATAATATAAACATTATTAAAATAATTATTTTTGAAGACAAACTTCCGATTTGCTCGTCCATCTAGCCGACCAGAACATTTGTAACTAAAGTCTAACAAAAAAGAAAAAATTTAATAATTTTAATTATTATGCAACAAATATCTAACGAAAGCTATTATAAAAATATGTAGTTGTGTGTCTTATGATCAGACCATCGGACAAGCAAATCAGAAATTCGCCCCAAAACATCAAAGAAAAACTAATTGACACATTTCAGAAACCAACAAAAGAAGAAAAACAGAAATCAGACTTACTTCGAAACAAAATTCGAACTTTTCAATATTCCTTTGTTTGAGGCGAAAGCGTCAGGATAGCTCGCGAATTTCAAATTTTCTTACGTGTTTGCCATTTCCCGGTCAATATCAGATTCACGACCGTATCAAACATTTATTTATAGAATTATAATCATAAAAATCATCAATACAAGTCTCTAAGTTCATATAATCCTATTGAATGACTATTACATGAAATCATGACATTTGAGGATTATTCTAACTTAAGGATGTGTGTATTGCTGATTCTTATTCTGTAAAGCCATATTTGTTACGGTCGTGAATCATTTTTTAATCAACATACAACCAGACGCTGACCTGCAAATTGCAAAAATCGTTGAAATCGCAGGCTACTTTAGCGCATCCCCCTTAAACTTTGAACACTGCACGTCACTGTCACACTGAGTTAACTAACACTCTGATTGGCTATCGACACTATAGGTTGCTGGTTATTGGTGGATATGACTGTGGAGCCAGGGGGTATTTTCTGCGGGACCATTCCATCTATATGCCTGTATTTCTTGAGTCGTGTCCACTGGCCGTTGTTGTAGTTCATTTGGAAATGCATCTCTGAGAGCATCGTGAGGTATGTGTCGTCGGATTGTAGGACGTTTTCGATGTTTTCTGAAAGTTTTATTGTAACTATGTTGCCTAGGTTCGGACAGGGGTTTTCTGGAAAAAAAATTAATAATAAATCAAAATTTTGCATCTCAGAATCTCGGGCGTATGGTATATAATACGCTCCATTTCACCCATTTACGAAGTATTTTTTTTTATCAGATCTAATGACGATAGAACTAAGTAATTTATTAATTCCTAAAATAATATACATATTTTTTACCACTACGGGGAAAGCTCTTGGCCTGCATCTCACCTGCTGGTAAGTGATGATCAGGTCGAAGGTGGAAGCGAGCTTCACCCGGAATCCTCAACCACAGAGGAACTAGCTATCTTACCTCTAACTGCCGAAACCAACGATGCTGTTAAATAAGGCTATAATGCTTACCTCTGGAGCCGGCCATGAAACCAAGTATAAGCGCCTTCTCGGGTCTCGTGACGCGATTCGCGTTGCGGAACATGTCTTGCGCTTCCAACATTTGTTCACGCTGAAACAATACCACATACTAGATTAAAAAAACGAACATTTTGAGCAGACAAGTACGTAAAATACATGCCTTATTTGGCTTTAGTGGTTTTACCATCGAATTCACAGACGCCTCCTAACATTTAAACCTTAAGGGATCTCGCGCACTAGAAGTATGGGCTGCGGCTAGTTGGCCGTTACGCGCGTCTAGTGCGCGAGTTCCCTATAAGTTTTGAGACAGCAAGACTTTCAAGAGTTGCGTTTGAGAACACAGCCATACTATGTCGGTAAAAGATTCACACAACCTTTTTTTTTATTTGTTCACATCAATATCATTTTAGAGGTATGAGGAACAGGGTGTAAAGTTCACTCAAACTATAGAAGTTTAGAGAGGATCCTCCGACCAGACGGGTGTCGTGTCTGGCGGGCAACTGCCCAACGATTGATGTTGGGGAAGTTATATATATGGTGTTCGCGCGGTAAACTCTAATTGGATTTATGTGACGTCAGGTCTTTGTTGCTTAGTTCGCATGTGGCGATGTAGATGCGCGACAGCATAAAGTAAATAGCAAATTAAGCGTACCGTGAGTGAAAGTCCTCTACGCGGCAACAGCGGTGTTTGCTGCGTTTGTGGCACGTTCTGTTGCGCTTGCGCCTGCACGGGTTGCGTTGGTTGCACGGGAGGGGCCGCCTGAACAACTTGAGTTGGTTGCACTGTTTGCGCTAGTTGTACCTGTTAAAAGGAAATATATTGTAAAATCATTTTGAAAAATGACATAAACATAATACCACGCCATTATTCCCCGAAGGATTGAGAAAAAAAAAAAAAAACATAAATCTTCATGGGCACTTATGAAACGTCAGAAGCTAGGTACACGTTCCAATTGGTCGTTTCCTATAGAGAACAGCTGGAAAGAAACTCCACGGTTACTCTTTTAAAAATAATTGCCTTCTACAATATTTTCACATAACAGTGTTACTAGGTATGGGAGGACAGTGTAGGTCTTTCAACAAGTACCAGGTATTTAACAAAATAGAAAATATTCATCAAATCTACAGTCCACTAAGCCTGCAGCGTTCTCACATTCACAGAATGGAAAAGAATCTTTAAAAACGATAAATAAATTATTAAAAATAAATATAAAATTACATGATTCCTATTACAACTGTAACAAATCTGAATAATTATCGGGTCCACAAAAGCTACTAATAAAGAGATGAAATTAAATTGTAGATATACAGGGTGTCATGGGACATACATTTTGACCGCATAGATATTGCACTTTTCTATGAAACAGCTGTTTCTCTTTTAATAACCGTCGAAAAATTTCAACGCAGTAGGGGTTCATAATCTGCCGGGATTGCGAAGAAGTTCGTTTACAGAAATAAAATCATTTATCATGAAAGGGAGATCTTGGCCCCCGGCAACATGGCAACTCAAGGAACACGGGTGGGTTTTAGTCAATAAGAGTCTGACACACCCTACAACTACATAAACTAATGCCAGCGATGAGTAATCAATCCACAGTTTTGCAATACAATATACATTACAAAATCAATATATAGACAAACATACATAGGCAGAAATTACAAAACACCGCCGATGCTTACATACTCCTTTTGCCTCGTTTACGTTCATACACAAAAAAAATAGACAAACAATATCCTCTATGTTAGGAGCTTTAATTGGAACAGCTTTTTCAGCCTTTTTTTCAATAAGTGAACATGAGCAACATACCGGTTGTGCAATCTGGTGTTGTAGAGGAGGTTGTGTGTGTACGGCCGGCACCACCGCGCGCGTCGCCTGCTGCACGACCGTCGTGGGCATCTGGGGGCGAGGCTTACATGATGGCGACGTTCATGGTTATCGTTATCCACATTGCGCAAAAAGGTATTGACACGTTTGTCTAAAAAGAAGACGCTTGCTGTTCCGAAAGTAACAAACTACTATAGTTTGACCGAGACCGCTGTTCCGCGTCTTAGAAATGCGCGGCGAGGCGGGGCAGCGTTGACCAATGAGCGGCAGGTTGGCGTTGAGCCGCGCACTAACCTATGGCGCAGAACAGCGGTCTCGGTCAAACTATAGTACCAGCGTTAGTGAAGAGCCACTCCCAAAATTGATATCGCAACTCAAATCTAAAGCCCAACTTAAAAAAGTTCTAAAAAAAACATCACTCATTGTGTCCATAGCTATGTTTGTAACAAACCTCACATTTCACGAAAAAGCCTTTTGTACAATGTGTGATTTCAACCGTAAATTTATTGGGAGTTTATTTAGCATAGTTATAAAATATCGAACATTTTAATCCATTGTTAAACGAAAACAACTACCAACAAATTGTTATGCGGTTTGGCAAACTTTATTTTTAATTCTGGTTTTGAATAAATTAAATAAAAAAAAACAATGTGGTCACAGTGGGACCAAAGTGTGATAAGAGCGTAATCACAATTTGAACTGAGTGTGACCACAGCATGGCAAGATAATAACCACAATTTAACAAGATGGTGTCCAAACTTGACCAGACAGCGACCACAATATTATGTTCAGAGTGTAACTATAATTTGGTCAGAGTATGACCACAATTTGGCCAGAGTGTGAACACTATTCGCCACAGACTGGCCAAAATTTGACCAAAATATTTTTTTGTATCATACTCACGGGTTTGATATTCTGCAGAAGCACCGCCTTGCCGCCCGGCTGCAGTATGACAGTGGAGGTGTTCAGTAAGTTCTGTGTGGACAGTAGTAGAGGTTTCCCGCCCGCCGGGCCGGCTATCAAGAGCTTCGGCTGTTGACCTATTACTATTGGTTTTGCGCCGGTGCCCTGTGGAATAGAAGATTGATTGAGAATAAAGTATTGCATTCCTCCATAAACTGACACCCAGAAACAACAGAACGCTGCCTCCAACAATCCTTACACACTCATTTTGCTTCGTTTACGTTAAGTATTATTTATTAACATTTAAAGAATTTAACTATAGTTTGCAATGTATTTTCTTAAATACATTGCAAACTATAGTTTTGTATAATTTAGAAGCATTTTATTTTTGTAAATGTGAGACCATGGAGCCGTTTATTAAGTTATTAAGATGTATGTTGACTTGAAATAGCATGGCAGTTGAGAATATGTCATGCTCACTTAAATGTCTCGCTGATGGTGGCGAGTGTGTTGGATCATTCGGTTCCCTACAAAATGGTTGAGCTGGATGGTGCTGATCCACGCGTCATGCTCGTGAACGGGCGCCGTCAGTTGAAACTGGTCATCTCTTATCTGCCAGGGCTTATTTTTAATCTTATATTTTCAATGGCTTTTGATTATTTTTTGTACATTGTTCTCACATATAGAAGCAACAAGAATGATGTACCCAGGATTTTGTAATATCTATATTTAAAAGAGTGTCCTTGGAGTTTCTTGCCCATTCTTCTCCATAGAGATCTACGTTTTGGAATGGGCAATTAGCTTCAACTTTCTGACAACTGCCTGTAAATGGTTTAATTGAAATAAATGCTTTGACTTTGAGTTTATGAACATCTCAATAAATAATGGAATCAGGCAAACGTTTGCGAAAAAAAAAAAATTTTTTTTGAGAAAACATTGTTCGAAATGTTATATGTATTTTTGTTAGTACGTAAAAATACATGATTATTTGTCATTTGGATGGAACTAAAATGTATTTTTTATTAAAATTATGAATTAGCGTGTGGTTTAAATTGCACGTAGATCGAGATTGAACAAGTACTGATTGTAAGGTCGTCAGTAACGACCGGGTCTAACGAACCAAATCAATTGATTGCTTGTTGATTAGTGTAGTAGTAATAGTACAGAGCGAAATCAATTGGATTTCCGTTAGAGCCTTGTTACCGTCGGATTACTTGAATCACAATTCAAGTAATTCGATAGTGCAGTCAGTGACATAAGCCGTCATTTCTTCAGAAGAGTTTTATGAAAGAAAAGAAATAATAGGTATTTATTGAAACTCACACAGGAAATCACAAATTAAACTAAAACACACTCACTAAAACATTAATAAAAAAAAACAAAGTAAAATTAAAATAAAAGCAGAAAGTCCTGTACGAGGCAAAAAAGGCTCCTATCTCAGCATATGCTGCATCATTTAAAAAATAATAGTCGCAGCGCTGGTATTCTGATAGGGCCCGCAGTGATGTCACGGATAGATAGATACATAAATAAATATTAAATAAAAAAAATAAAAAGAAGACTGCACCCGACGTAGCATCAGTTACTTATCTATTCTTTTAGTGTCTGTGGTACTCTAGGCATCGTTGAGACAAGTAAAGAGGCGCTGACGCCGACACCGGCAAAAAATTGTTATAAAAACATTACGGCTGTATAATGCTACGTACTCTGTGAATGCTACAATAGTAGCTTCCGCCAGCGAATTCGCCCACTTGATATCTTTATAAATTATACCCTATGTACTCAATGATAAATATAACCTTCTACTGGTGAAAGAATTATTTAAATCAGTCCAGTAGTTTTTGAGTTTAGTCACTACAAACAAAAATACAAATCTTTTTAATATTTTAGGGTAGAAAACTTACCAATGAATATTTGCTTGTAACAAATTATTGAAGATGAGGGAATAGTTTGAAGACAAATAATAATTGAAACAATTATTAGGTTCTATGATAACGAATTATTCAAAAACTTTAATGGGTACATATTATGTGAAATGTAACATACGTTGAAACGGACATGTCATGCCATCCAAATGCAACACGAAATGTAATACCTCACCTAGGCGAATTAGCTTCAAATTCAATTTCTTTTTATTTCATTTAAACTTAAATGGGCACTCAGAAGCTAGGGGCACGGTTCCAATTGGTCGTTTCCTATGGAGAAGAGCCGGCAAGAAACTGCAGCGTTACTCTTTTAAAAATAATTGGCTTTTACAATATTTTCAAATAACAGTGTGACTAGGTATGGGAGGACAGTGTAGGTCTATCAACAAGTACCAGGTACTTAACAAAATAGAAAATGGTCAACAAATCTACAGTTTACTAAGTTAAGCCTACAGCGTTCTCACATTCACAAAATAGAAAATAATTTATACAAAAGATAAATAAATTAATAAAAATCTATTTTAATTAAACGTAATCTAAATCCTTCCATATTATAAAACAAAGTCCACCGCCGCGTCCGTCTGTCTGTTTGTCTGTCTGAACGCGATAAACTCAAAAACTACTGAACGGATTTTCCAACGGTTTTCACCAATGGACGGAGTGATTCATGCGGAAGGTTTTAGTGTATAATTCATTAAGTTTTGTGTAAATTGACTGAAATTTGACGGTTATTAAGTTGAAGATGTTGGAAAAAATCATGCCGACTGGGAACTTTATTGGCGTGCGCCGCGGAAATCGTAAAGTTACATAAAATTTATGTTCTACAGTATTGTCCATCTTAAAAAGTCAACAAAAAAGTCCGCGATGGCATATGTCTATCTTCTAAGGATGACCCACAATAACCATTTCTATCTTTTAGAATTTGAAAAAAATTTCATTGTTATTTCCGAAGCAATTTTGACTGGTATTATATTAATCCTTATCCAATGAACTGTTACTTAATTTGAGCATTTAATTTAGATTAATATATGCCTTGACATCATTTCATTTAAATGAATAGTTTAAAAGATATCACCGATTCAAAATTACGCGGGTCAAAATAATCATGGTGGATCGTAACGCGGACGGAGCGGTAGGAGTCAATGACCTTTTCCTCGGCTTTTAGGTATGTGATCCCGGTATCGGTAGTACGTTCCTGTGGGATATTTTCCGACCTCCACGCGGGCAAAAACTAGTATAAAATTAAACTTCATTCATGATACGTTTCACATACGCGTTCTCATCATTGGAGAGCGACACACCTGTCGAAAGTTGAAACGATTCCAAAAATACTAAAAGTAACCTGAACCCAAGAAGTACTCACGTGTACAATCAGCGGGCTGGCGAGCGGCGGCGTGCTGGGCGCGGGCGGCGCGGGCGCGGGCGCCGGGCCCGGCGGCGACGGCGGCGCCGGGCTGGCCGTGGCGCTGGGGGGCGCTGTACGGACACAATGCTTCACGTTACTCATGTCCACAAAACTACAACTGCTATACACATATAGCATAGGGTCGGAATCAGAAGACCAATTCCCGTAATTATAACCTTTCAAAATGTAGTCACAATCTCATCTCAGCGAATAATCGATGTCAAAAAGTTTGTCAAAAATTAAGGTTATTTAAAGTTATTTTTGACAAACTGAAACAGATTAGAAAGCGAAATTTCTTAAAAAAATACATTATTTGCCCCTCACATTATTTTCACCAATAGACGGAGTGATTCATGCGGAAGGTTTGAGTGTATAATTCATTAAGGTTTTGTGTAAATTGGCTGAAATTTGACGATTATTCTTGAAGATGTCAGAAAAAATCATACCGACTGGGAGCTTGCGCTGCGGAAATCGTAAAAGTTACATAAAATTTATGTTCTGCAGTATTGTTCATCCTAAAAAGTTCACCAAAAAAGTCCGCGATGGCGTATTCTATCTTCTAAGGATGACCCAAAATAACCATTTTTATCTTTCAGAATTTGATAAATATTTCATTGTTATTTTCGAAGCTATTTTTATCGGTATTACTTATTAATTAGGTATGTAATACCGGAATGGGTATTACGTTCCCGTGGGATATTTTGCGACATCTACACGCGCGCAGCCGCGGGCAATAGCTAGTAATACCAATAAAAATGTTGTAAACGTGTGTTACAGTTATATTTATGTATGTTTTGGGATCTCTATATGATGTCAAATTAATGCAAATTTCGGTGCCAATTGCGTAACTCAATACAATACAATTACAAGCCGAAGGGGCTTGTAATTGTATTGTTATTTTGAAGGAGATACACAATACATTGCTTCATATTTGAAGAATTCGCGTGCTCGACAAATTAAAACACAATTAAAGGATATTATTATAGCATATATTTTACCACATCGTTGGTCTAGTAGTCACAAGCGCTACTGCTGAGCATGAGATCTTTGGTTCGATTCCCGGGTCGGGTAAAGTGTTATTGGGTTTTTCCATCGGGAATTTCTCAGTAGCAGCCCGTAGTCTGGATTTGTGCCCGGTTGATGGCGATAGGCTCGCCTCTTATTACATGGGACTTAAACATAACTGGCGAAATGTGGGTGTACTATAGTTACACCTTTGCTTAACCCTTTTGGGAATACAGGCGTGATGTTATGTGTACTATCGAAGACCCGCATACCTGTAAAGACTATTCTTGTTTGCAGCGCTCGGCCGCTATACCGCTATATAGTAACGTTTACCTACGAAAAAACAGGATCGTGTGCACGGGATTTTGTTTTCAATTTGGTTAGATATGCGTTACCCCGATGGTGCATTTTGGCTATTACGGATGTAGATGGACGTACGCAGAGAAAAATTTAAGGAATCTAGGACGCTGTAACATTTTTGGCTTATTTTATTCCATAATTATAAAATTAAATTGAATCTAAGGATGGTTACAGTACAACCCACTATGTTTTCACGGATATCAAAAATCAATTATGGTACAGTGAAGATACAGTATTATTAACTAAATCAAATTAAAAATTTAGAAGGTATATTTTTTTCGTAATGATTAATTAATTAAATTAAATCAAATAAAAATAAAACATAAATAACAAGAATTAAACTAAAAATTAAGATAATTTAGTAACTAGCTACATTATATTACTATTATTAATTGCCAAGACCGCTATCAGAACGAAATCTAAATCTAATTTGATAACGAAACATGGTTGGTTCATAGTTTACACGTGTCATCAATACTACATTACACAGCTATTAATATTGCACAGAGTTTCTAATGAAATGAAAGACAGCAAACATACAAATTTTTTCCTTTTTAGGTGTTTTTTTGGCTAGTGTTGGGGTTTTCTAGTCGTTGACTGATACCCCGGTAGTTGTTGTAGGAAAGTAGTAAGTTCACACCAAACCACTGTTATGTTCAATAGTTTAATTACGTTTAAGTTACGTATGTTTAGTTATCTGAGTCGCACTTAATGCAATAATATTATTGATCGACCCGCTCGTGGCGGAGTTTTAGTGACGACTGAATTTATGTTTTAATATAATTAATAATGTACGTTTAGCGTAATTCGTTACGTGCGCAGAAACGTACTTTTGCTGTATGAGCATTATTGGCTCGTACAGCTAGTCAAACTGCCTAGCCTTTCCCCAACTATGTTGGAGTCGGCTTCCAGTCTAAGACAGTATTTTACATGGAGCGACAGCCTATCTGACCTCCACTTTGTAGTAAATGGGTAATGTGATAGCCCTTGGTAAGACTGGTTGTCAGACTTTCGGGATTCTGACGACTCGTAACCGCTGTCAAAGATCCACGAATGACAATCGGGATCAACGGCTAATCGTACTTTCCGAGGCACGGAGGGGTCTCGGTATGTAAAGATGGTCACCCATCCACGGACCGACCGCGGCAAGCGTAGCTTAACCTGTTTCTTTGATGAATTTTCCCCTAGTTTCAAGGAATTTCCTCGCAAATGCTTCGAATTTGAGCTAAACTCACCATTAGCGTTCTCGTCAGGTTTGGGCATGGTGTAGTTGTTAAGTCCCTTGGCGTAGTCGGGCGGCGGAGGAGACGGCGGGGCGGCCGCTGCAGCCTTCTTAGCTCCTTCCTCCATTTCTGTACACACGGGGGATGTGATTAAACTGTGTTCTGCATGTGTGTGAGACTTACATATTGGGGTGATGGCATTATCTTAAAGTACTTGAATAAAGTACAATTAAACCAAAAATAAGCAAGTTTAAGTGGCAATGGGTCGGCCATATTAGCCGTAGAACTGATAACCGTTGAGGTAGACGTGTTCTTGAGTGGAGACCGATAATCGGCAAACGTAAGGTCAGGCTAGGTAGAACGACGATCTTCGCAAGGTGGCTGGTAGCGGGCAGATGAGAGTTGCCGAGAATCGAATGATGAGAGTTGATGATGAAACCAAAAATGGTATGCGCTTCAGTAATCTCCGTGCGGGCACGAACTTCGCGGCGTCGAATGTTACGCTGCGAAAATGCTTCCGTAGATGGCGTCACTGTCGCCTGTCACCGTTTTCATAGTTACATAGAAACAAGTTTTTGTTACCATAGAACTGTATGAATTATTTGTATATCTCATATATTATTGAACTATTTTAGTATTCTTATGAGAATAAATTCTTTAAACTAAAAATGGTTTAAAAAATTACAGCGATTTAGCGATAAAGTATGTTTAAAGTGGTGAATATAAGTACATACCGAGTTTCCTCCTCTTCTTGATCTGCGCGTGCGTGGCGGGCTGCTCCGTGATGTCCAGCAGCTTGATGCCGGCGCGCGGGGCGGGCCGCACGGCGCCGCGCCACGTGCCGCCGCGCGCGCCGCCGAAGCGGGACGGGAGGCCTTTGAGTGGGGCTGGGGGGACGTGGAGTGTTACATTGTGACTAGTATACATAATCTGTGTTCACAATTTATTTGCAAACATGTAAACAAACACGACTTTTAGGAAAAACAACTGTAATGCCGACACATAAGGTTCACTTTGCGCTACAACTTCATATTCTTATTGAACTAGTCAGTCTAAAATCAACTTTATTTCCACTTAAATAAAGTTGATGTTTGTTGAAGCGGAAATAACATCAATTGGAAACAAGGTTATAAATAGACTTTACATACATAAACTCACGCCTTCTTCCCATGGGGGCAGGTAGAAACTAAACACGCACGTTGGTGACTAGAATAACTTACCAAAAAAATAACACTTCACCACTACACAATTAATAACCAATAGAAATTACTATGTCAATTAATTACATTATAATATTAGACAGTGATAAACGATGAGTAATGAATAAGCGAAGAAATCGATTATAAGATATAACAGGGATGATAACTAAATAATTTTTTGTCCATCAGGTAGATTATTAAAAAATATTGGACACGAGTTTTTTACTTTTTTTACGTTATCAAAAGATTACGGCGATACATTGAATTAAAATGTATGGCACATTTTAATTCAATGTATCGCCGTAATCTTATCGACGTCACGAGTATGTAGATTTTATACTTATTACGTAGTAACCCCCACTCCTGCCCAACTTTAATGCGTTTTATCTAAGTATTTTTTTATTATTATGAGAAGAAAAAATACGTGTTTAATATTTTTTATTACCTAACTGACGGACTAAATAGTCTTTTATTTACCCAGGCATACATACATACATAAACTCACGCCTTCTTCCCATGGGGGTAGGCAGAAACTACAGAACGCCACCTGCTACGATCCTTACATACTCCTTTTGTCTCGTTTACGTTCATACATCTGGTCATACACGCCCGCCGGTTGCGGTTTACCCAGGCATCTTCCCTATAATAAGAACTGGGGGCCTAAACCGGCCGCTTTGGCAGAATCATAATATGATAATATTATCACACAAACTGTCACAAACAGACAATTCATAATATTATCTGCATTCAATTAATATTACGCAATTCATCTGTTGGACAGTTGTGTAATATAATGAAATAACATTAAAAACTGAAAAAATAAAATATAAAAACCTCATTAGATTATTAAAAACTGTAAACAAAAATTTTCTGGTAAAATTACGGTCTTAATTTTTTCATGCGGCAATATTTACGCCAAATATGATTCTGATATGAATCGAATTGAAGATGATTGTGATATGATTACACTTGAATATGATTCTGATATGAATAGACTTGAATATGATTCAGCTAAAATATGAGTATAATATAGAGGAATTGTTGGGAATGCAGAAAATGAATTGCTTTTAGAGGAATTGCTTAATGTGGCCGTTTTAGACCCGCTGCTCAGAAGAATTTGTTTGTTTGAACGCGCTTATCTCTAGAACTACTATCGGATTTCAAAAAATATTTTGCATTTGATAGCCCAATTTTTGAGGAAGGCTGATAGGTTATTTAACATTCCGCTAGGAGCCTTAGGAGCCGAGCATAGCGCGGGCAGACAGTGGGATGCGACGTGGTGGGTCGGGGGAACAAGAAATTTCACGCAGGCGATGTCACGGACAGAACTTAGTTTTAATATATGTATAGATATAGATGTATCCGTGACATCACTGCGGGCCCTATCAGAATACCAGCGCTGCGACATTTTTTTTTTAAATGTCGCAATATATGCTGAGATAGGAGCCTTTTGGCCTCGTACAGGACTTTCTGTTATTTTTTATTTTATTTTATTTTTCTTTTTAATTTGTTTTTTTAATTTTTTATAATGTTTTAATGAGTGTGTTCTAGTTTAATTTGTAATGTCCTGTGCGAGTCCCAATAAATACTTTTTCTTTCTTTCTTTCTTTACATAATCAGTCTATAATGTTCCCACTGCTGGGACACAGGCCTCCTTTCTTGAAAGGGAGTGGGCTGTAATTTAACCACGCGAGCCCAGTTTGTTAATATTACTGTATTGAAAAATGAAATATCGCTCTATAGTGAACTAAAATATTAATAATGAATTGCAATTATAACACTGAATTTGATGTTGTAACCGTTTTAGGTGTAAAAAGTGGAATTTGGAAATTTTCCAAATCCTTTTTTTACATCTATAACTAAATATTCAGTATAATGATATTAGTTGCATTTCATATTCAATATTATATTTCTATAGTATAGAGCGATATTTCATATTTTCATACAATAATATTGGCAAATTAATCATCTTCCTCTCGGTGAGGAGGAGCGGGCCAAGTGCGGGTTGTTAGATATCACATGTCTTCGAATTGTTGGTTCTAGGACATGCTGGTTTCCTCATCCTCACGATGTTTTCCTGCACCGTTTTGAGAGCAGTGGTGATGTAAAAATATACACAAAGTAAGCGCCTGCCACAGAGAGGAGGCCTGTGTCCCAGCAGTGGGAACATTATAGGCTGATTATGCTTTATGTTATTTAAAGCGTCTGTCTGGGTTCGAACCTACGACCTTACAACTCTTAAGTCGCAGCTGTTACCACTTTGGTCACCGCTGCTCCTCTAACTCTCATAGATGTTCGCCATGTCGATAATTCTTTGGCTGTAAAAATCGCAGACACCAAAAAATGAAAACCAGTATTGCAAAATTAACTTCAATCTCGCAAAAGCATACTAATGCTGTAGAATATTTTTATAATAAAAATGAAATGCTGTTCGTTAGTTAGCACATCACTTCAGAACAGCTGGACCGATTTGGAAAAAAAATTATTTAAATGTTCATAATAGTCCGAATCAAGTTTTTACGGAAAGAAAAAAAAGTTTGCGGGGAAAATTTGAAAATTCGAGAAACTAAAAGTGTTTTCTATGGGAATTTTGTTTGAATTATTGGAATTTGGATGGGCCAACATTTGTCAGGCCTTTTTTTTTGTGGGAAATTATCAAAGAACTTCTTCCGCTCTGGGCGGAGCAGGAGGGCGTGTCAATCTTACTGACTAAAACCCACCCGTGTTCCTTCGGTTGCCCTGTTGCCGGGGTCCACGATCTCCCTTTCGGTTTTCTTCGCACCCCCGGCAGGCATCGGCCCTAACGGAACCCGTCAATTCTGCTGACATCTCTTAGAGGCGCGCGTGGAACACAACGCGCCGTCGACCCGGGCCTGATCCTTATCGGACGGCAAGCTACCCATTGCTCACCGTCCGCAAGCAACATCTGTCAGGCCTGCTAGTGTAATATAAAAACATAATTATAACTTACTAGTATCAGTCATCTTCCTAGGCATGCCCCTACTGCGCACAGGCACGGTCGGCGCCTGAGCCTTCTTCTGATTGGCTTGCACCTCCGTCGCCTTAGCCAATAGCTCGCTACGTAGGGCTACGGATTTCGGCTTGCGTTTTAAAGTGAAGTGCTTTACTGGATTTGGTTGTTGGCCCACCTGG
Organism: Omphaloscelis lunosa; assembly: GCA_916610215.1. Taxonomy (NCBI): domain Eukaryota; kingdom Metazoa; phylum Arthropoda; class Insecta; order Lepidoptera; family Noctuidae; genus Omphaloscelis; species Omphaloscelis lunosa. The sequence continues at coordinate 4,094,212 of OU744266.1, read as the reverse complement.
AATAAAATGTATGGTGTTTTATTAGATGACTAGCTACGCCCGGGGAGCTCGTGGCTAAGTACTAATAGTCACACGGGTTGATCCATCAGGTTAAGCTACGCTTGCCAGGGTTGGTCCGTGGATGGGTGACCATCGAGACTCCTCCGTGCCTCGGAAAGCACGTTAAGCCGTTGGTCCCTACTGTCATTCGAGAATCTTTGACAGTTGTTACGGGTCGTCAGAAGCCTGAAGGTCTGACAACTAGTCTTACCAAGGGGTATCGTATTATTTACATTGAAAAGAAAGAAAGAAAAATGCATGTATTGGCATTACAGCAGAGAAAATACTCCTTATAACTATAAAAAAAATGATTGTAATGCCAAAAGAGCCTCAGCTCAGCATAATGTCAGATGATAACACAAAGTTTACCACCTGACGCTGATGTTCAGCTGCAACCCACGAGTGCCATACGCTAGAATAATAAACAGGGAAGTGTTTGTCCGTTTTAATAAATTAGGTATCAGAATAAATAATGTAATAAAAGATTGCAGCGATTTTGGAGGTCAGATAGGCAAGCGCTCCATGTAAAATACTGGTATTCAACTGCATCAGGTTAGACTGGAAGCCAACCCCAACATAGTTGGGAAAAGGCTAGGCAGATTAATTGACTAGCTATGCCCGCGGCTTCGTTCACGTAACTGTATTCTTTTGGCATCAAAATTTAATTCTGCTGTCTTCGGCTTCGCCCGCGTGGACTCTAATTGTTTTTATAAAATAAAAGTAGCCTAAGTTACTCCTTGTAACATCAGCCTGTGAAAATCCCGTCAAAATCGGTCCAGCCGTTTCGGAGATTAGCCGGAACAAACAGACAGACAAAAACCTTTTTAAAAAAAAATTGTCGTAAGTACCGTATATATATAATTTCATATGCATTTAGTAAAAAGCTGTTATGTTGACATTACAAACAGACCATTTAATTTTATTTCCTTGTATAGATTACGTTATGGATGGCGTGGCAGCATAAATTAGGCACTTATTAAAGTTCTTTTGAAAAGCCAGTGTATTTTGTGCTTTTACACAGGATCGAAAATAATTTTGTCCTCTACTAAAAATATATAATTATTATAATCATATCAATTTATTGGGGGAAAGAGCACATTTCATCCAGCATCCATTCTAATGACAATCAGATACTTTATCTATTTTAATATTATTCATTAATTTATTTAAAAATTTATTGTATAGTTGTCTTCTTTATAAATGTTTGATGTAAATTGATGGCCTGAAACACAGGTTTTCATAAACCTAGATCAGGCAGGTCTAAATTACAGTTAGAATAAAATTTTCCTCGATTGTAATTAATGTAAATCTTAATTTTACTTTATACTTGAATATTTTTTTTTATTATTATAGATAATGCTCAATATTATCACATCACCATGTTATTTCCCCAAATCAACATATATGTACAATGCGGAGACAACAATATAACAATAAATTAATTTACTGGCAATACTAGAGCATAGGAGTATTTTTAAACTATCAATAAAACTTGTCATTAAATTTTAAAAATGCATTTAAAAAAAAAACTGAATAGAAGTGATGTGCCAACAATGGATTTTGCCTTTATTTGACTAGCTATATAGACTAAACTAATTAATTAATAATATTTGTATTGCATACTGGGAACGTCATTAGTTATACAAAGTTTAAATTAAAGTTGTACCTTCATCCCTACATTATATCGCAATGATAAAATAATTCTTTGAATCAACTCACCACAGAAACTAAAGCATTCTTATTCAAATACAGGCACTCTAGTGGTAATAGTCCTAGGTCTGAATGCTTAGCTAATGCACGTCTCAATTCACTGATCATATCACTGAAGATCGGCCTGGTCTCATCAAATTCTGCTATCTCTGTGTTGAGGGTGCCTGCTGACGGGAACGTCTTCAGGGTCTCTGCCAGCATAGCCACCCAGAGGTCTGAGTCCACTGCTGCCACTTCGATGATCTCTTCGAGTTCATTTCGCCACTGGAAAAGGGGAATAAAGTTATAATTGTTTAAATGCTGTTCAAAATTGGATGCCCATCCTAAGTTTTAGGCAGTTTGGAAGTAGCAAATGGATCGCTTGTACTGTCACTATTTCATTCATTCTTTGGTAATTCTATGCCATAGAACCCTCAGTGATTATCAAATTTGCTGAAAAGTAATGATAATCAGGTTTTGAATTATGTGAAACTGTAACTCTGAAATAACTGTAACTCTAAATAAATGTTAAATCTGTGCTGTACAATCTCTACCCTAATTGCATAATACACTATCAATCACAATTTGTTTCGATTTGAAACAGATTGCTATGTATACCATTGTTTCATAAATTGGAAAAAAAAAATCAGCTCAACAATGTACATATAATGCAATAAATGTTGTTGAACTGTCAAAAAGAAACAAATTAGTCATATCAATCTTTTACAAAAATAAGTTACGCAATTAGGGTACTGGTCTGTTTCGCTTGTGTCTTTCGATAACGATCTTATCAACATACATAATTCTATAACCATACTTGGCAGTTGGATGGGTGATCACTGTATAATTTTATAAGCTCAAAATTGGGTATTACAGGCTGCTTTGTTATATCATAATAAAATTTGGTTTGTCCTTAGCAAACAATTTCTTTTAAACAAATTAAATGCCTGTTCTAGAAGTCCTTGAGCATACAAACACAACCCAGAACATAATAAAGAATATATTGAGACATTAACTCATGAATATGTAATGCTGTTCTAATCATCTAATGATACCAGCACGCACTATTCCTTAAAAGAACCTACAATTCAAGGTGTCAGTACTGCTTGTCATTTCACGGTCATTATGACAACAGGCTGACAATTTCATTCATAATGCCGCATGTATTGTGTTGAATTATGGCAAATTAATAATATATTATCTAATATAATATAAATAATATTAAATATAATATAAATAATAATATCTTGTTTTTGGATCTTGGAAATATTACCATTAAAATCTTATTGGGTATTGCTATGTTTCATAACATGGTTACCATATCTCTAATGTATGTTATGAGAACATTTCTGTTAGAAAAAACTGATTGACTTCTCTGGCATATGCAAGATAATTTAGCCGTTTCTGCTGCTTCCACATGTCAGGTACAAATTTTGCTTTGTGGAAATGCTATGTATTGAATTTCTGTCAACTCTTTTGTGTACTTTTGCAGTATTAAATGCTGACAACTTACAATTGTAAGCTTTGAATACTATAAGATATGGTTAAAATTTTATAGAATATTAAATTAAACATGGTTCTTTGGAATGCAATGCAATTAACCCGAAACATAGTATCCAACAATCTTACTACATTTGATTCACAATTGAATGCACCGTTGTGATGGCCCAGTAGTTAAGGCCTTGCCTCTCATGCACAAGCTTGTGCATTCAAATCCGGACAAGTACCAATGTGACTTTTTCAATTCATATGTACTTTCTGAGTTTATCTTGGACATTACTCACATAGGTGAAGGAAAACATTGTGAGGAACCTTCAACTTGAAGTTAATAAGTCTGAAATTGCTAACATGTTTTGAGTGGATGTGTTGATCAATGCTCGTGCCTTCTGTCTGAGAAGAGGCATTTGTCCTGCAGTGGGACAGTAATAGGCTAGTTTTTTTTTTAGAATTTGCCAGTATAATATTTTATTGTTTTATAATATGACTATGATATTTTAAGTCAGACAGTGTCTAGAACAGTTTCTCAACAAAATATTATCATTGTTTTGTTAATATTTTTAATCATGTTTATAATTTCAGTGTAAACAATACTACTCCATATCTACCTAGAGAGTAACACAGCAGTCTTTTCATATCCATATCAATCATTATATGAAACATGTCATTGACTAAGGAGAACCAAATCAATTTTAACATTACTGTAAGCCTAAATATTTATAAAAACAATGCTCTTTACCAGCATCAATATGCAATGTATTGCTCAGAAAATAAAATCCAAAAGAAAAATCTAATTGAAATCTAATTCTTGTTTGATATAGGCTGTTTATCAATGTCTTTCCCTAATAAAATAATGTAGTATAATGGTCCTTGAAAAATGAAAACTCATTTCAGAAGTCACAACATTATTATTGATAGTAAAGGTTATAATATCTATTTCGCAGGCTTCGTGTAAACATAGCAACAGGCCAACAGTCATAAGCTGAGGTTTCTTAAGCACTCATAACATAGTACTTTACCTACTAATAAAACTGAATTGTTTCGTAATTTACCTAACGTAAATAGCAAGTCAGTATTTATAAGGTCGTAAGTAACGGCTCAATATTCATTAAAACAGGCAAAAATTAACAGCTAGTGTTTAAAAGTAATCTATCTCTAATTAATAGGCTGTAAAAATGCAATTAAAATAAATTCAACAAAATTTGTTAACATGTAAATTCAATACATGACAACAAATAAAACTAATACATACATGCGTGATACTGCTTCTCATTCCCACTCATAGCTATAAATATGAAAGGAAAGAGATAAAAACACAATACAGTTACGCAAAACCATAGAACATCAAAGAGAAAAGTTACCTCCTCAACATTTCTGCGCGGGATATGAAAGAAACTTAGCAATAATTTCAATTTCACTTGCGTTTGCAAATCTGGAAAACAGTCCTTGATGTTTTTCAACACTTCGGCATTTAATTGCGTACAAATTGAGCCGCTTGTCCACGAATCATTCGAAGTACCGAGTTTATTGTGGAGCCACAAAGATGTGTCACTATCCCGAACGTTCGCCATCTTGCAACTGAAATAGTGACGTATTCGCCATGTGTCTTTTGAACATATTTTGAACGAAGATCGATAAAAATATATTCTCTTCAAAAATCATTATTTAATTATATACAGCTATAAATATGAATGAATATTTAAAAAATACTTGCTATCTGTTAAAAACCGGAAACTAACATGAAAGGAGTATTTTTTGTCTCGGAATGCCAATTTTTTCATGCAGCATGCTGTCATTTCGCCAAAATCGACAACGCATCATCTTCGAAAAGCAACACTAGCAAGTTCATCAATTTGTCTATGTAGGATCATATTCTCACAATCCTTACCTAAAAATTATTCGTGGCAAGTTGCTCTTTGTACTTACGGTTTCTTTGGAAACTTTAGATAATAACCTAATGCTAGGTATAGACGCAGCGACTTTAGTCGCCCTCGCCGCCCCACTGCCGTTTACTCGCTGGTGATTTAGAAAAATCGTATGGGGATAAAAACTACCACTTGCTCACTTCAGATAACGCTGATCTCCAACGTCTAATAATTTGACAGCTAGCCATGCATTTTTTGTAAACAAGCGACTTCAATTACGCATAATTCATTATTGAGCCCAGTCACGCAGCTGTTTACTGCAAAAATACAGGGACCTATTTATTTGTCAAAGATGTTATAAGAAGAAAACTGTGGGAGAAAGTTTTCTAAAAAAAATTGGAATCCGATATTTCCTCGAGACGATGTGCTATCCTTTAAGCTTTTTATGGGAGAAAGTGGTTTATAGGTGATGCTTCCAAGAGAACTAAATCTGTTTGCATTACATACAGGCACTTGTGATGTGACATTATGTAAATTATAGTAAAGTATGTGTGTTTATATTATCATAATAGATGTGCTAGATGTGCTATCTCAGAGGTTTTTCAGTCAGGAAGATCATGCCAGAGTTGGTTTTCGACTCTGATCAGGTTACTTCTATTGTACGCCTCTAGTATTTAACAAAAAACGAACTTAAAGTCAACAAACACAAAATAACCTATATAAAACATTCATAATTTATTGACTTTTCCACTAAAGCTGCGTTTTTACCAGACGCTTCCCCTGTCCTTAGCTCGTCTTTTAATAGTGCTACACTTCAAGTCTCATACATATTTATCTAGTTTTCGTATAATTTATGATCGACACAAAAGTAAACATAAACACAACAACGACGGTTTAAAGACGTACAACTGTGCTGCCACCTGTTATGAGCTTTCAGTTTTTGACCTCTTTCTAAAATCTCACGCGTCCACTCACCTTTGTACATAGACTTTGATTGCCGATTTGTTAATATGTGAAAATCTATGGGTGGATGGATTTAGAAATGGCCGATATTATTTTTAACTTAACAAAATAAATTTGAAAAAGTAAACATTTTCGAATCGATGAAAATTCCTTTATTATTTGAATATTCTTGCCTAAGACTTGACTGACAAAAATAACGTTGGCAAACCATTGACAATAGAGACGTATTTGTACGCGCCATATTTGATTTTTTGTTTTTGTATTATTATTTTTATTGATCAAACATTACCCTCAGATTACAGAACAAAACTCTTGTTTATTGGTTATTATTATACTCTAACATTTTGTTCTGTAATCTGAAGCAATAACTTAGTAATTATTTTAGCGTGTAGCTGTAATTATAAACTCGTGTAAACAATGTCTGAAGCGTCGATAACTGTGCCGTTGAATATTTATGAAGAAGAAATAAATGAAGAAACAACATTGGATCTCTCATCCCAAGGACTGAACAGTGTGCCCGAAATAAAAAATCACCATTTGTGTGTAAGTGTCGATTACTATTTCATAGTTTCTTATGTATTTTATTTATTTGGGATTCTCGCTTTTGACCATACCTTACTTAATGGTAAGCGATGAAACGGTCGACGACGGTGCACTCTTTCTTGCCCAGGAGTGACCTGTACGACCATTAGATACCTATACCTATTAACTGAATAAAAAAACAACAACCGGAGCTCTTCAGTTTGCAATTTAACATACATTTTTGTATTACAGATCCTGTACCTTCAAAACAACAAAATTACAACTTTACCAGATGATCTATTTCCTTCTTTACCGTATATCATGTACTTAGATTTGAGAGACAATCAAATAACCGATATACCGAAATCCATCAATCACCACCCGAACCTCACGCACCTGTTGTTACAAAACAACAAACTAACATCACTCCCGAACGAACTAGGGACTGTCGTTAACTTGAAAGCCCTCCAATTAAGCGGGAACCCGCTTATGTACCCGCCAAGAGAAGTAATAAACGCGGGAGTTTTAAGCGTCAAACAATTTCTAAACCACAAATTCATTGACGAAATGTTCGAAAACGCCTCCCACTCCGATATTTCTGAAATTACGGTAAGCACAAGCGGAATTAGTCCTGAAAACTATAGTCAAGGAGGCCGGAGCTACAATTCGGTTATTGATATGCCCAGTTTGAAAAAAAATATGTCGGTTCATTTTAATGAGAAAGATTTGGATGAATCAGACGAAGATTTGTATGCGAGAATTAAAGGGAAGTGCCCGAAATTAGCAAAGAGTCGTTATACTATGCCGACATATTACCAAAGTTCGAAATATGTTAAGCCATCAAGCTCGGATGAGCATAATGTTTTTGAGGCTAAAATAAAACATAGCCATTTGAGAGATTTGGCTATAAAGAAGCACAAAGATTTACTAGCGACGAGAGACAATATTCTGCAAGGGAGAAAGTGTGTTCTTTTCTTAAACAATTTTCTATGTACCCACCCCCTTTTCGCACAATTGTTTTTCGCTCTGGTCGGATTTTTGTTTTTGGTTGCTAGTTTATTAAAACTCTGGCTAAAAGAAGGTCTTGCAAATAAAACGGGAAACAATAAGATACATTGCTTTTTTAAATTATTTATTGATGCCTTTTCTAGTTTTTTTTTTGCACATGTAACCCTAAACTACTTACAGCTATTCCAAGAAAAATATGCGTTTCGCGAATCAACATCTAGGAAAGCGTCTTGACGAGATATAACCGTTACGTCCATGAGAGTACTTGTCTTTTTTGTTTTACCATAATTCCAGTGATATTAACCTATTGAGCTTAATTTTGTAAACAAAGTAATACAAAATAAGCAACATACAACTACTCTAAGCAATTCCAAAAAACTTTTAAAACTTTTGAGACACAAATGACGATCTGCGACCGGAGTAGGCAACCTGACAGACTGAAGGAAACTCCATACTAACCTACTAAATGCGCAAATGCGCAATAATAAGTGTACTACTACAGTGCGTTAATTATAACTTTAGTTGTGACGCGATTGGTAGCTTTGAATTTTGCAGTCCTATTTTCAATACTAATTGAATTCAAAATGGCGACTGACAGAACAGTACTACCAATCACATGGCTGCAAAAGCGTCACGGATCAAGTTATAATGAACACACAGTACAAGGCGCGGTATTACAAAAATTAGAAGCCTTATCTCTCTAGCGCTACGTTTGCTTTCGAAGATTACCGAAGCGCATACCTTTTCTGGTTTACCTGTAGATTACAATTACCCAGCATTTGTACATCTTCTAGAAACCTAGAACAACTAAAAAACTGGCGAAAAGACTACATCATGAATAAGAGCAATGCCAACAGTTCATACAAATTGGACTCAAAGGATTACCCTTACGACACCGATCCTAATTACATGACAGTTTTAAGCAGAGATGATTTAGAGAAAGATTTGCCGGACAAATACAGAAAGAACTTGATACGAAGGTGCAAACCAACGGTTCCTAGGAAGAGTAACAACGATATCCATTTAGCTCTGAAGATAAAACAGCTGTTTGAGAATTTGGAGGCTATCGATTTGAATAGGAAAGATATGACGCCGAGGACAGAGCAGAAAATGCTATTGAATGAGATTCAAAAGGTATATTTCGTTGTAAATCATCGGTACAGTAAACAGCACGTCTGTCTTAATAATTTGAAATTGACAGGCGCCTTTGTCTTAGCAGTAAGGGCGATTTTTGTATCTAAGTATTAACACTGATGTGCAGTGGACTGTACAGTTTAGTTTTAAGCCTCGTGCAGACAGGCGCGACGTGACTAACAAAACAATTTCTAAAAAATCTTCACGGTAGAACAATAACCGGTGTCGCGTCGCGCCAGTCTGCATGAGGCTTTATAATACAATTGTGGACTTCTCGTAACCTTTTTTTGAAGTGAAAACTTGTTTAGGCGCGTCGGGCATTTTTGAGATGGGACTAAACCATTGATTTCGCGACACTGACGGAATTTACTGACACCGTGGAGTAAAAGACATCAACGCGTTCATTATGCGATGAAGATTTTTTTCAAGTTTTCACTTGGTGTGCCAGTTTTTTTTTTTTTGCTGGCCTACGCTGTCCTACTCCTGGGCAAAGACCTCACTCCACTCCTTCCACCTTTCGCGTGCCCGCACGTCCTATCCTTGGTTCATAATAATATTACACATTAGTTTATTTCTTGGCATTCTTATTTTGGGTTCTCATGTTCGTTCGTGTTATGAGCACGCCTCTTGTTTTTCTTCCATTTTCATTTTACGCTTCTTAGTACGAAAATTCGATAGGTTGGGTATTTACTTACTTGAATATTATCTCGTCGGTTCTAAATAAATTATTTTGTTCTAGATATCCGAAATAAAGCAGAAATTAATGGAGCTCTCTACGACCAACACTAGAACTGTAGAAGCTGAATGAAGAAACTTTTTACTATGACGATATTTTTATTTAATTTATAATTAGTATTATTGCTAGGAAAATAATTCTCGAGGGTTGGAAAATAAAAAGCAATATTTGATTTTTATTCTTTTATTACAGATTTATCGTCAAAATGGCCGGCACCATAATAGAACACATATAAATAACACAAAATATACCTAACACTAATGTTAAAATAATCATGGTTACACACAATATATGCCGTTTTAAAAGTACATAGCCATTACATAAAATTACAGCCCGAAGCTAACTCTATGGCGGCTCTGAACACGAGGCGGGTAGCTGCGCAGTAAAAAATTCATGTGTCCGCGGGGGTGAGGGGTAGGGTACTGCGCAGCGAGCAGCCCACTTCAGAACCGCCATAAAGTTTGAAGGACACTGTAACAGCCTTTTGTCAACTTTGCTCAGATTATTGGACAATGTTGATAAAAAGACCCATGAACAACTAAAATAATAGAAAAGGAACATTACAATTGAATTATCCATCATATTTGTTTATGTTTTATTACACATATAAAATTGTTAATTTACCTTAATTAGTGACTACACATTCTGTTAAAAAACTACTATGTTTTCATTTTGTTTTGAACAATTTGATGTAATGTACCAAAAGCTCTCAAACAGTTTACAAAAATCGGATTTTAATATTTTCATAATACTGAAGCACTGAACGTTATTGACGATACAAACATTTAAAAAATACAATATCATTGGACTTATTTCTATAGCTGTGAGAAAGCAAATTAAATGCTTAAATGATATTTCTATAATAACTAAATAGATTTTGCATAATTATGAATAATAAAAACTACTTACGTAATTGTGATAACGAAATCAAGTGAAGTTAAATAATAAGTGAGATTGTTGTCAAGAAACCAAATATTTAATGAATATCTTTGTAGACCAAACTTGAAAATTATTTCGATTTATATAATGTATTCCAATTTATAGCGTTTATACAACTGATTAACTTTTCATCTAATATTCAGAATGTGGGATCTGTAGAACGGGTGCAGCATCGCACACGTGAAAGACATGAAACGTCTAAAAAGAAAAAAAAAGAAAAATAAGAGATTTAGTGTGACAGACAGAGAGAGAGTTATATCTTTCTTCTCTATAATGTGCATAAAAGGGACGTGTCCTTGAAATTTCACTTTCCATTTTCGTTCAGTTAATTATCGAATCGCCGCCAAAAAAGTTTAATTTTAAAAACTGCTCTAAATGTAATCAATTGTCCAGTTATTCTCCAAACTTTGAAAACTCGAAAAGTGTCCAGGCATAAATCCGTAAGGATTAACATAAAAAAAATAGTTTATTCCAACTGATTTTACTGCAAACGCGTTAACCAATCCAAGTAGACCTCGTCACATTTTGACTCCGATTTATTCTAACATTTCTACACATGTAGTATTCAATTTACTGAAACTATTTTTTTACATACAATAATTGTTCACATGCTTAAAACTATAAATACAAATCATTACTTACCTAACTGCAATTGAAGCCCAGTTCACATTATGTTGTGACGACACATATCTAGAAACGACAGAAATAACGAAACAAAAAAAAAATTGTCACCACACAGTGTGAACGATGCTTTTTATTTTATCCGTAAAAATGTAGCAGCGATATAGCAATATTTACTGACAAATAGGAGCCTTAGGCCGCGCGAACTTTGGATGCGTTTTCGTACCAATTTCACTAGTGCGTACACGTACGATCATGGTCGTACTAATTGAATGCGCACACTGGATACGTTTTTCTCCGTCAAATAGAACAAATCCCAACAAGTTCGGATTGTTTTCGGACGTCGGAACTATACGTACGACTAAGTCGCACCCACCCAGGCAGCGCGCTCCCTTTGTACTTGGAAGGTCGGGATCTTTGTGCGTGTTCGTACAGTTCGTGCCATTAAAGATGAGACTTGACGCACCACGTGGTTTGACTTGCGCAGTAGACGATTTATGGGTCTCTTTAGCGGTATGAGGTCCCCGCCGGGGCGTCATCGGGGCGGGGGAAAGAGCGGCGGGAGGCGCGGTCAAGTCTCATCTTTAATGGCACGACCTGTACGTGTCCGCACGAGTGAAATTCATACGAAAACGCATCCAAAGTGCGCGCGGCGTATGCCAATATGCAGTAATGAATTTATCCTATACATATATTTCTACATATGAATGGCGAATCCTTTTTTTTTCTTTTATACGACGTTCTGCTCACGATAGTTATTTAGTTATCTATTTTTTTTGAGTGGCACGTTTGTTTTTTTTTAATTTATTTATTTTATCTAGCCTTTTATTTATTTATTTGGTTATTCTTAAAAATTAACTGTGTTCAGAATTTCACCGTAAATTTTTACAAGAATGCAAATTGACTCAAATACATAATAGTGAACACATTCAATTTATTTACAGAAATATGACATAAAATGCTCCATTATCAGCAATTGAAACGATATAATTGTAAAGTAATGAAACTTTTGATAACTAAGGAAAAATAAAGTTCGAGGAAATCAAAGTTACTGCCCTAATAAGTATTATCTTCCATACCTTAAACATAATTGCCAAGTCCGACCCACATATTATAAATATAGGCACAGTCAGGGAAATCGATTGATAAGGAAATTGACACCCCACGTCAATTTACCGTACCATTTCATACAACTCAAAGAATGACAGTTATGATTTGAAATAAATTTTTTAGTCAAACTTATGAGCGTGCATTCGGAAAGTTGGCAACATCGCATATAGTTGTCAAATATGTGTTTCGCTGTTTTGATTACAATATTACTGTTTGGAAATATGAAATATCGCTCTAGAGTGAACTAAAATATTGATTATGAAATGCAAAAACTTTAGTGTCAGATGTAAAAAAAAGTATTTGGAAACTTTCCAAATTCACCTTTTTACACCTAAAACGGTTAGGTACAACATCAAATTCGGTGTTATAATTACAATTCATTATTAATGTTTTAATTCACTATAGAGCGATATTTCAGTACAGTAATATTAACAAACTGGGCCCGCGTGGTAAATTACAGCCCATCCCCTCTCGAAGAGAGGAGGCCTGTGTCCCAGCAGTGGGAACATTCAAGGCTAATTAATAATAAAAACAAGTAAATATTTGACAGCTATTTGCGACGTTGCCAACTTTTAGAATGAACGCTCTTAATTAATTACTCTAACTTTACATATTTGAACGAAGTTTACAAACATGCCATTTGCATCCCAAGACTTACTCCAGATCACTAACCAACTGAATAGAAATCATAATCTCAACCTCTTTAGTTTCCGAGATGACTACAACCAAACTATCTTACGCAGTAACATATTTATCACAATAATATTGTACGTGCACATTCCAATAGGGATGATGACTAATATATGAGATGTTCGAACAAATAATTTAATTTCAAAGGCATAGTAAAATGAGATCGAAATCGGAAAGAACAGTGGCACTCCGGAAGTGCCGACAGAAGTGAAAACTTGAACAATAAAATACTTGCATAGAACATTGATCCGTAACGTAATACAAATAAAGAGCACAATCGTATTTACAAAAATGAGGTGTCGGTAACGGTGTTGCGAGTTCAATTGTTTTTCCCGTCTCAAAAATGGCCATCGCGCCTAAAGAAGTTTTCACTTCTAAAAAAAAAAAACTGTAAAATAGATGGAAATATGGAGAAACTAGTACGCTTTATACGTTTTTGGAAGGGATTATTTCCGTCCTTGTCGCGCGGCACGGTAATGTATGAAGTTACATGGCCGTGACTTTACTTCTGTGATAGTGTCGTCTTTGTCTAGCAGTTATTGTAAAACGTTTATAACTTGACATTATTTTAAGCTTTTACACTTTGCAATTGCAGTTTTTTTTTTTAATTTAAAACAAAAAATGTCACCATCCCTATTATTTACCTGTCACTTAACTCAGTCTTTTCCTAAACTTGTCTAGGATTTAAATATCCAAAACTTACAGGACTATAACTCCATCTCTTGCCCCCACTGAAGTAAGATTAAAATAAAACTGCTATCGGATTTTTTATTTCGGATTTCGTGGGTGCACTATAGGTACAGTATAACTATTTTCTTAATGTCCATCGGCATATTTCGTGTTTCGTTAGTCGTCGGATTTCTATCAGTTGCCCTTTGCACTTAGTGTAGACCGGACGCTCTCAATCACTTTGGAAGTATATAGAGAGTTGTTATGAATATTATTTTAACTGAATGTAATCTATTAAAAAAATGGGAGGAAAGCTGCTAAGGTCGCAGGCACGAAAATAGTTTTACAGCCCTATATACTTCACACGGAAATCAAAACAAAACAACAATAAAGTACTTAGTTCTGAATTCAAATTACACGATATATCTAATAATTGATGGACATGAAAATTAGCATTCGTTTGTATTCGGAAATGCGATGATTCCCGAGGGAAATTAAGAAAATGGTCACGCTATACATCTCTGCCTAACCCTTCGGGGAATACAGGCGTGATGTTATGTTATTTTATATTAAGGTTCTATTTCATAATTTCTTCGTCAATCAAAACATAAAACAAATAATTCAATAGTTACAGATTTATTTTAAAACAAATAGTGAACTTGTGATACTTATTATAAAAGCATTAAGCTAAATATACAATTCATATACTACTATTTATATTTTAGTACACGTTATTCTACTTATACAATGCGGCTTAGAAATAGAACATTGTTCGTTATTATAGTTTGATATGAACATCAGATCATTGCAATGTAAAAAAAAAAAAACTGAAACTGTAAAGTTGCCATTGCGAAATATTATAATCAATTTGGCAGTTACAATACTTAAAAATACTTAAACGGTGAGGCAGTTTCTTGCTTTCGATTTAGTGATAAATGAGGGTAGAATGATTTTTTTATTAATATTGCCTCTAAGGTATTTGAAGCGCCAAAGCGAATAGCAAATCGCACGGGCTACCGTTTCCTAGAAAAGCGGTGGCCGCCATATAACGGCCGCAGTCACGGCCGTCATGACAGTGATGGCAGGGTTTGACTTTACGAGGTCAGAAAACGCTCTCTAGGGAAACACATAAATAACGTTTCAGGCCGGTAAATTTCGGACGCAATATGGCGGCTACCGCAGTCTTAGGAAACCTAGCTTAAAAAAACTAGAAATATTATTATTTGTTTGCACCACATTTTTTTTGTTGCCAATAGGCATGATGACTAGGTCAAAAAAAAAGGAATTCTATTTAGTCCGTCAGATGATAAAAAAAAATTTAGACACGTTTATTTTGCTTTATCATTTATTTAAAAAATGACTTAGATAAAACGCATTAAAGTTGGGGGGGTCGCTACGTCACAAGTTAGTATAAAATCTAATACTCGTGACGTCATGGCACATTTAACTCAATGTATCGCCGTAATCTTTTGATAACGTAAAAAAGGAAAAAAACGTGTCTAATATTTTTTTTAAATCTACATGATGGACAAAAAAACAATTTTTAGTCATCATCCCTATAATATGTGTCGCTTTCCGCGTTGTTCTTAATTACGCAACTGATTTTGATATAGTTTTCATCATCATTTAGAGATTATTCCGGAAGGTTTGTGTGTATAATATATTAATAATGAACTTGCATAAAAAATTAATCTCGATGATTGTCACGCAGTCAAAACCCTGCGAAGCAGGGGCGGGCCGCTAGGTATTCATATGTCGTGGCCAGATCTTTGAATTGATCATTTCATGAAGTTGCACATCGACCGCTGGTCACATCATGATGTGGTCTGGCCTTGACGATATGAACAGTTAAACGCACCACTACTTCATTATGTGGCCAAACATTAGTGATCATATCGTAAAATAGTTAGATTATCCACCGGTAGAGGCGTTGATGTCGCTTTGTTTTTGTTGTGCATCATGGCGGCGGCATACAACAAATCTAATAAAGTACGGTGATGCAAAAAAATTCGATTGTCTTTTATTGGCTTTCCAAATATGATATTATGGAAAGCGATCAAGTACAAAGTAGCGCGCGCCGGCTGCTGCTGCGGCGTTAAATGCAACATAGCACTTAAAATTCGATTAAAAAAATTAAAAATTTACGCCGCTTATGTGGCACCCCGACCAAATGGGTTAGGTTAGAACTGTGACCAACCGCGCGCGAGCCGAGCGAGCGCAGCGAGCTATGCCGCGGCAGTGGCCGGCGAGCGCTACTTCCAAGTTAGTTGCAGTTACTTAGCTATTTTTACTACCCCTTAAAACATGGATACCCTACATTAATGATATGGCCAAACGCCGACTGACATATCATTAAACGTTGACGTTTAAACGATATGGCCAATTGTAGCTGGCCATTTCATGAATTGGTAAATTCTAAGATCTTGCCTTGAAATATACATATGACTCAAATATTACAATATGTAGGCCTATCGGTTAACTGCACGCAACATTTTACTACACAGATATTAATAATATTGGCAGTTTTCTTGCATTAGTACATTTCTATAATAAATGAGCTACGACTTATTTTTAATTACACAGGCAGTAATTGCAATCATCGCCACCCTCTAGTAAAATACTTATAGATTCAAACAACTTTTATAATCAACTCTGTGGGCAGCACGACCGCGCGGAGAAAAGGTAACGTAAAATCTAACGATTTTAAGTGTAAAAATACTCGTTTCGCACTTAATATTTATTTGTTTTATAGAGGTATGAGGAGCAGGGTGTAAAGTTCAATCATCCTCCACAGAAAGGTCCTCCATTCCTCCGACCAGACGGGTGTTGTGTCTGCTGGGCTAGTGCCCGTCGATTGAAGTCGGGACAATGTATATATGCTAGTCGTTCGGTAAACTCTGCTTGCGCGATGCAAGATTTTGCATGATTTCAGTGTAATGCGTAGTTTGCATGTGGCGATGTAGATGGCCGCCACAGTTTTTAAGGCTTTATTGATATCTATGGGTGATATTTATTTTGTTTGTCGTAACATTTTGAACCACAGTGCTATAAGATAATTGTATTTTCAACTCGAATTTGCGTTACGTTTACATCATTCGTTCGTGCTGCGGCCGTGTAAATACAGCGTAGCGGCTTTAATGCGAGAAAATGCTTGAAAAAAAAAGTGATTTACATGCAGTGGAAGAATGTTAACTTTTTTATATTAACTGAGCTACAAAACCTCAGTGCTTACGCTTCCGTCGCCTCCTCAGCGGGCACGTGGCCCCGCGCACGGCGCGCAGGCGCTAGAAGGAGCGCGCGAGGTACACGCGGCCGCCCGCGCCGCGCGCCAGCTCCACGAAGCCCAGCTTGCTGTAGAACTGGTGCAGGTAGTGGTCCGTCGCGTTGATGCACGCGTGCACGCCGCTTGCACCTGGCCATGCAGATTGACAACATTTTAAAACGGGAGGAACTATTATTATCTTCATATAACGCCGATTCTTCAATAACCCTGCTAGGGTTTTCTCCCCGTTTAAATCGGTAGACAAAAATCGCATGCGACTTGTTCATTTCCGAAGTAAACGTTGAGCAGATCGGGTGTTTTACGTGCCGGCATCGAAATAGTTCGTAGTTCAATTATTCAAGAGTTGCTTGAGAAACTAAGAGAGAAGAAACGGAAGGAAAGACTATGACTGACCATTTACACCAGTCGTCGGCAAACTCATTAGTCAATAGAGCCAGATATCAATACTATTCTTATGAGAGCCAATCTTTTCTGTGTGTCCAAACTGTCTCATTACACTTTTTTTAATACTTAAAACTCCCAACCTCCTTCACTCCACAACGATGATGATGATGGCATCTAATTCTTAGCAAGTTATCCTTGGAAAACTGAAAACTACAGTAAATGATTAATTTTCGATGTCCTGTAAATTTTTGGTGAAAATACTTCTGAGATAAATCTTTGAATATAAATATATTGAATAAAACTTGATAATTATCTTGCCTAATTAATGACTTAAATCCCGACCCCCGCGCGTATCTACGCTCTTACCTACTCATTACATTTGTACAGAGCGGCACTCTATAGACCAAAGAGCCGCATGTGGCTCGCGAGCCGCGGTTTGCCTACCACTGATTTACACGGTCGATTTTATTCACCCGCCGCATATGGCTTGTCGCCGCATGGCAAAAGTCGAATGGGACCCAACTTTGAGGCTAGCGATTTTAGTCATTTGCAGCCTAGTCGAATTGTCATTTCGATATTTTCGACGTGCGGCATAACCGTGCGGTTAAAATCGTTACAAGATACAAGATATTTATTTTGTAAAACATGAGTGTAGAATTATACAGGTTCCTTGTCAACTCCTGTAAATGGCGCAGTGCCTTGAATTAAAAGCTTTTGTTTTACTGTCTTTTTATCACCAGAGAAATATGTTGTAGGTAATGGTTTCGGATCTTGGTGTTTTTGCATCATCATTTTGTGTCACTAAATGGAGCTGCGATACAAAAACAATTGATGATAAACACACACAAACTAGTTATAGTGATCAACTTGAGAGGTAAATCAAATTCATCGGACCTCTCGTTTTCACGCTTTATTTTTATGACTACGTGACACTCACCGTGTGCTCTAAGCGCAGCTAACACGCAAGTCAAGAGTCGGGCGGGCGCGAGCGGGTCGCGACACGCCGCGAGCACGCAGCACGTCAGTAGCGCGGGGTGAGAGCGTGTCACGCTTTCAGGAGCTCGCTCGCATACGTTGAACTGATGGAAGTGACGGACGCATTCCTAGAAGAAAAATACTGTATACTAAATGCCTAACGCATTACAAGGGATGCTACAGAGTTGTTCGAGTCGGCTCAGCACAATTAAAGCTAAGCCTTTTTCCCCGAACATTTTATATCTGCGTCTATCTGGGGGGGCACGGCGCTGCCCCTGCCAAGTCGAGCAAAAACAAACAAAGGCACAGCCGTACCATCCTCTTCCTGAATTCGGTTTTTCCGCCTGGCTGTGACGAAGATTTACGCTTGTACTCAAATTAGTTTTTTTTTTTTAATGAAACAATGGGGTTAGACAAAATTACATACCTTAGCTGCCTGACTAAGGTCTTGTCTCTCGGTCAGCTGTTCCGGGTACTTGGTGCACATTTCCGGTATCCATGCCACTTCCTGTCGTTTGTAGAACTCCTTGCTATTCAGTACTGCGCACGCATATCCTACTATTTCCGGTTTCATGCCTGGGGGAGAATGTTAATTGTGTTATTACTAGTTTTTGATTTTTAACAAGAATCATAGTGGCATTTAGATTATAATTGCCACAAGTCTGTGGAAACTTTGCCAATCATAAATCATTTATTGATTTGTTTAACATAGATTCAGGGAAATCAAGTACTTAAAGAAAAATTAAGAGTGCGTAATGTCATGACAGAAGGCGTAGAAATAGTCAGAATTTGAATTAATTAATAGTATAGAATAAATGGTGAGTGAGACAGCTAACAAGAATCACGGAACTTATTCTTTATCAAATCGACAAACTTCGATTATACCCATTTCCGACAACTGCCAAAGAAAAACAGTTTCGATTTTAATTTACGGATATTTAAGTTGGTAGTTAATTTGCGGGACAATTAATTTCCCTGACCTCACAGTTTAAATCATAATTGGAATATTTTGCAGATCATCATAATTATATTTTAATTTGAAAACCTTGTCTATAGAAACATGACTTACCGTTAACTCTAGGCTCGATGGTTCGCTTGTCATCGTCATCTCCTGACTGTTCCACCTCCTGAGGAATACATTCCTCATCGTCTTCTATCACCATGCACAGTTCAGGAACTAGCGTCAGGAACGGAGCTACTAGCCTGGGAGAGACATTGTCTTGTTAATTATCATCTTTTCGTCGGAAAACGTTCAAAGGACTTTTCTGTGTTCAAGATTGACCCCCTAGTACAATATGGCCGATATAACTTGGCAGGTCTGAACATAGGCTCTGCGAACTCTCGCGTATGTTCTCTCACTCACACTCGCCTCATGTCACCATTTGGTTCCTAAAAAATGTCATTGCGCAGCCTTCTGCGCGAAGTTCGGAACTGCCAAGTTATATCGGCCGTATTGTAAGTAAATCTGATCCAATTGTATATTCGTTGTTCTGATTAATCAACCAATTACTGGCTGAAAATTGTCTTAATGCTCCTCGGGTATCATCGGATTTCCGAATACAAACGAATGCTAATTTCCATGCCCATCAATTATTATATTTATCGTGTATAATAATTAGAATTCAGAAATAAGTACTTTATTGTTGTTTTGTTTTGATTTCCGTGTTAACTGTATAGAGCTACAAAACTATTTTCGCGCCTGCGACTTTAGCAGCTTTCCTCCCATTTTTTAAATAAATTACATTAAGTTGAAAGAATATTAACAACTCTATATACTTCCAAGTTGATTGAGAGCGTCCGGTCTGCACCAAGTACAAAGTGCAACTGATAGGAATCCGACGACTGACGAAACACGAAGTTTGCCGAGGGATATTAAGAAAATAGTTATACTGTACAAAAGTAAACTAAAGAGAAACCAAAGGTGAAAGATCATTCAACACAATTTTCGTTTCCAAGATGCCTCAACGTATCTGAACTTGAATGTTTTTCTCTATGTTTCCTGTTAATAACAAAAAAAAATCAACAATAAATAATGAAATAGAAGATAAAATGACATACCTGTCAGCTGGTAACGTTTGTAGATCGCTAGGAAATAGATCACTGCAGTCGGAGCCGTCTCGACATGTCTTGTGACATATCACGCAAACCTGAAACAAAATGTTAATGTTATAAACGTTTATTATTTTCTGCGCTTTATGGTATTTCTTTCAGAAATAAAGAAACTAAAACCAATCCGCTAAACTATTCTTATAGAGTCATAAAAAACCCTGTAAGAAATCGACACATGTTTTGCCTCTCAACGAGGCATCTTGAGGATGACGATTGACTTGTCGCGAACACGGCGTGTTACCACGCCGAGCGCCGGACGCAGAGTTAATCTGTCTCTGTAATACCTGACCTGTCATATCTTGCAATATCATTTTTAACTGACTTCAAAAAAAAAAAGGAGGAGGTTCTCAGTTCGTCGGTTTTTTTTTTATATATGTTCCCCGATTACTCGAAGAAGGCTGGACCGATTTGAAAAATTCTTTTTTTGTTTGAAAGGGTATACTTTCAAGTTTGTCCCATAGTCATTTGGTCACGATCTGATGATGGGATCTTGGAGAAATCGAGGGAACTCTTCAAATATTATAGGCACACCTATAGTCCCTGCATCGGGAAAAGCAATATTTTCTGAAAGGTGATGAGCAGTTGACATAAGCTATTGTAACTTAGACAAATTAGAAACAAACCTACTAAAAAGTGAAAAAACAAAAAAAAATTTACAAAAAATACAACCGACTTCCAAACTACGAAGTGAAAAATAATAAAAATAAAATAAGTTATTTTTCACTTCGTAGTTTGGAAGTCGGGCATTAATGCATCAATTATTTTAAGCTTCCTTACAATTAGATGAGTTATTGACGAAAAAGGGTTCTTTTCGTGCACGGAGCCTTAAAGAAAAGACGATACCAGCTGACGAAAACAGCCGAATATATCCGAAGCACTTACCGCTTCGTCATCAGACGTAGAATAGGGCCTTATTGTAAGTGGTAGTATCGTGGGTGGTGGTAATGTTCTCAACGCGTCGCTGTTACATTCTACCGGTAATAATCTTCGTAAGTCTGCTGTAAGACCTCCTCGGAACACCCAGGGTTCCTGGCAACCACTCTCGAATGCCTCGCGCCATCCTTTTGAAAACCCTGTGAGGGAAACAATGGGTTTAATGCAGTGTAATAGGCAAAATAGTGGCGATATAATAAAATGCTAATAATAAATCTACAACATAACACATAACATTACGCCTGAACTCCCCGAAGGGATCGTCAGAGGTGTACCAGTACAGCCACATTTAGCCAGTTATACAGGGTGGCAGGGACATCGACGCGAAAACTGTTACCATGGATTCAGTACTTGATTCTGAACCCCCTTTTTTTTTTGAGGGTGGGAAATCATCAAATAACTTCTCCCGCTCTGGGCGGAGCGAGAGGGCGTGTCAGACTCTTACTGACTAACACCCACCCGTGTTCCTTCGGTTGCCCTGTTGCCGGGGGCCACGATCTCCCTTTCGGTTTTCTTCGCAGCCCCGGCAGGCATCGGCCCTAGTGGACCCCTTCAATTCTGCTGACATCTCTTTGAGGCGCGCGTGGAACACAACGCGCCGTCGACCCGGGCCTGGTCCTTATCGGACGGTGATCCACCCATTGCTCACCGCCCGCAAGCCCGCGCCTACGGTGGCCGGAAATCGCCCCGCGATTCCCGACGCCCTGGGCGTCTCCTCCTGCGGGGGTTAGGGGCATGAGGGCGCGAAATTTGCCTCTCCCTCACGCGTTCCGCCTCCTCCTTCGCGAGCATTACTGCTTCGCAGAAGGAGGTGACGGCCTCCCATTTCCTCTCGCTCCGTACCATGGCCTGAACCAGGGCCGGACGCGAGAGATCACCGCCGCCGATCGCCTCCACGAGGACACGGCGATGCTCCGCCCAAGCTGGGCAGACCTCCACCGTATGCTCCACCGTGTCCTCCGGGCGATCCACACAATGGTGACACCCGGGCGTTTCCTCCCGCCTTATCCTGTGCAGGAACCTCCCGAAACAGCCGTGTCCGGTGAGGACCTGCGTCAGGCGGAAGGTGAGGACGCCGTGGCGCCTCTCTAGCCACTCCTCAAAGAGGGGTCTTATCGCCGCAATTGTGGCGTGCCCAGCGCTGGGTTGCGACAGTCGCACTCTCCATGACGCCATGAGATCCCGCCGGAGCTCTGTCCGCTGTGCCACGATTTCTCGCGGCAGCGGAGTTAAGCCCCGGCGTTTCGCCTCCTCGCGCCACTCCCAAATGTGCGCGAGGACCTTTGCCTCCAGATCCCATGGCGGTAATCCGGCAAGGAGGCTCGCCGCCTCGCAAGAGACCGTGCGGTATCCTCGGGCCAGCCGGATGGCCATGACCCTCTGGGACGCGTTCAACCGGCGGGCTGGCCGCAGCCTTAGTGAACGCGCCCACACCGGTGCCCCGTAAAGGGCCATGGACCGCACGATTCTGAACCCCCTGCGTTTAAATTTTTCGTCGGTTATTTTTTTAAAAAAATTGCTGTTCCATATATTTTGATCGCGCACTTTTCTATGAAACAGCAGATTTTTTTAAAAATAACCGACGAAAATTTTCGACGCTGGGAGTTCGGAGGGTTCAGAATCATGCACTGAATCCAAGGTAACTGTTTTCGCGTCGATGTCCCTGCCATTCTGTGTATTAAAATAGGAAAGAATTCAAAACTGTACAATGAATAGTTTTGAAAAAAAAAAAGTAATTGCTACAAGGTGTGGTAACGTAACGAGTCTGATTCGTTTTTAGAAGTTTTGTCCGTTTGTCTGGATGTATGTTCCGGATCGGCGCAAAACGGCTGAACAGATTCGGATTAAATTTGGCACTCATTTTATAACCTGGATGAACATATACTTTTAATCCCGGTAGTACATTCCCGTAGGATATTTTCCGACATCCAAAGTGGTAAAAGATAGTTGGTATTAAATCGCTTAAAAACATGCAATTTCTTATGTAATACTCATTCATGGAATATTCGCGTTACTACAAAAACAAAGTTAATTTTATTCTGATAGAAATGGGTTATATTTTGTTTGTCAACATAACGTTTATAGGAAATTAAATAAAAGACTTACAAGTGTAACTTCCTTGTGTATTTGTTGCTATGTTTTGTGGGTATTTGCCGAGCTCTGAAACAAAAAGTAATATTGCAAATTGACGCAATATTTATTGAGCGAATGCCTGCCACACAAAGCGCTAGCTTACGGAAACGGCCGAAGACGGCCGAGAAATACTCGGTTATAAATGATTACTTTTTACTGCTCCATCATTAGTGTAGTCTTGTAGGGAGCAAAGAATATTGGAATTTAAGATAGATATGACGACGTATAGAACCGAAGATATATAGTATATGTCAGAAAGACACTTCTTACCGCATCTTCACGTCTTTGACATTGGCGTATTTTGCTTTCGCTTGCCGCATTGTTAATTAACGAAACATAAGGGAAATCTTCGGTACTGCGGAAGTGCTAGTGTTTTAAGGGTATGCAAGAGCGAGCACGAAATTTCTTGCAGCCCACCTCGGATAGGTTGTATTTTATAGATAATACTGATGAACACACGATAAGAAAGTTAATTAGTCAACTTACATAAAATTTCCAAAATAAGGAGAAAATAATGCAAGAGCGAGCGAAGCGACCTCGAAAATTGTTACACCCAGAAAATACGGGGCGCAGGCTAGAAGAGTAGTAGTGCTTGTTAAAAAAAACGGCAAATAACGAGGGGCGGCGCATATCTGTGGTCCCGGGCCATGGCCCTCTTGGCCATAGGGTAAACACGCCACTGGTTTCTGAGTAGTTCTAGTCAGGGTTGAAAAAAGCCTTTTTTTGTTGAAAAAATTGTATAAATCAGCATTTTTTATATTTTTTCAACCGACTTAAAAAAAGGAGGAGGTTCTCAATTCGCCTGTATTTTTTTAAAATGTTTTTTCATTATATCATACAGTAACTATATTTCTGCGTAAAATTGTATGCGCTCTTGGGCTCTTAGAGACAAGGAGAATCCCCACGCAGTGTTTTGTTAACTTCGCATGCAATTACCATAGTAAATTAAGAAAACGATTGGGAATTGAAAAGGCTGGAAAACTAGTTTTTTTGTTCAAGCATTATAATAATGTTAAAGATACTGATTTTTCAGATGTAAAAGAGTCTTTAACAATAACTATAAATATAGTTTCTAAATCTATATTTTATGTTAATTTCTGTGAAAGAATGTAAAATTAATCACATTTGATGAAATCATTGATTTTTATTGGAAAAAAATCATTTGATTTAAATCGAAATGATTTAATCGTGCCAACCCTGGTACTGACAAAAGCAGCCGAAAATCACGGATATCATGTTATAAAAGCCTATGATAACTATACTGACCTAGCCACCGCAGGAAGCCGTCCAGCAGTGCGAGCACAGCGCACAGCTCCCACACGTAGGGCTGCAGCTCGGCGTGCAGCTCCTGGTTGTGGGCGGCGGCCAGGCGCCGCGCCAGGCGCCGCGTGCGGCACATCCACCACGCGAAGCGACTGCGGCGGCGACGCCACTCGCTTGTCTGTGGCAGAAGAGAACTCTACAGTCACGAGACAATCTAAGAGAAAAGCTTAGAAGAAGAAGAGAGATGTTTCTCATTTTGCATGCAACGATATTTTTTGTCACATGTTGGATGAAAACAGCTGTAAACTGTTCCGAGTGGAAATCGATTTTGAGAGGCCTACGTCTATCAGGGCTGGTTATGATGATCCTAAGCCGCATCTTCGTCACACTACACAAAACATTGTTTGTATAGTTCTTAAAATTAATTAACTTTAATTTTATAGATGATATACTTAGTAATCGTCTATGTTTACAATGTTTGTAAATATGTGAGCACCATGTATCTATCATATAATTATTAAATTATCTGTCGTTGCTTCATTTTTAATTCTTTTTACTTATTGTGTTATAGTAATTTTATTCTAGGTGCATCATCTTCACATATAATTATTTAACTAATGTAGGTACCTATACAAACTATTGTAAAACATTTTAAAAGAGTAACGGTGGAGTTTCTTGCCCATTCTTCTCCATTATTCTCCATGAAAACTACCTTTTGGAAGGGGCGACTAGAATCAATTCTATTATTTTGTAAATTTTGACGTTCAAAGTGTCATACAAGGGCCTATTTGAAATAAAGATTTAACTTTTGTTCCAAAAATATATCAAATATATCAAAAAGTTGTCACAAAAATATATCAAATTTTAAGAAAATGTCCGGTATTCATAGTTTAAATACCAGGAATAAACAGAACCTTGCTGTACATCGCACACGTCTCCACAAAGTAGGCAACTCGTTCATGGGTCAAAAATTTCAGATTATTTAGAAGATAAAAAAGCATGGGATTGAACTGCTCACTCTGCTAAGCCTTGTGATAAAACTTAACATTTTAATTATTTTGTAAAATCATGAAAATATACCAGTTTTATATACACATTGACATTGTTGAAAATTATATTCAAAATGACATGATTGCTTTGTAAAGTATTATATTATTTTAATTAATTATTGTGAATGTGAGGACTATGTGGATATCATTATTATTTTCATTTTTCAGTTAGTTTTAATTATGGTCTGGCAGTTAGAGTAGTTTAAGCGGCCTACCCAAATGTCCTTTTTTGGTATTGTTCGTCTCGTTGAGCTCCTTAAGTTCTGAGTTGAGCTCCACGATTACTGACAGATGCTTGCACTGACTGGACAGGTCCACTCAAATCTGTGTGGTTCTTTCCTCAACAGACCATTTCAGACACTAATCTACATGGTCCTCATATGGCCTGACCAAGATTATGTCTACTTTAAATGAGTTTGTTTCGGCCTTTCTTCAGTCAGATAGGAAACGCCGAACTCAACTAGCTTATTTTTATTTTTTATTTTTTTTAATATGACGTGTAAAAGTGATTCCGATATCCTATTTACAGAATAAACAATTTCATTTCATTTCATTTGTAAAATTTGAATGATAAAATATTTTGTACCACTGTCCTGTCATTTTGACAGTGACATTTCTTGACGTTTCTTTGTTTACATAAACTGAATTAAAGCTTAAGGCTGGTTTCACAGCTGTCCGGCAGATCCGCACGAGCCGGCCGCACACGGGATACCCGTACGGGTAGTGCCCGCAGTGCTCTGAAACGAAGGAGTTAGTACAATTCGGTTGCTAGCGTCGTACGGGCTCTACCCGGAACGGGTCGCTTACGGACCAATCCGCGTCGCTGTGAAACAATGTTCTAGCGCCTTACGTGTGTCTCTGTTCCGGGAGTCCGTACGGGCGGCCCGCACGGGTTTCCCGGACAGCTTTGAAACCAGCTGAAGACTTTACATGTATTACCTGTACTGCTATACATACCTCAGGCTTATTCCCTCTAGGTAGTAAACTGGCTGCATGCGTAGTCAGCCAGTTGAAGTCATGTAATAGCCTCAGACCGCGCGATCCGTGCTCGAACGGCAAGTAAAACAGATCGCAGAGTAGGAGCAGGTCATCTGCGACTAACTCGTTCGGCTCTATTGAGGGGTCTTCGTTTTCTACGAGTCTGTAGGAAAAAATAAAGCAAAAAATAAGATCTGCTGCCGGAAAAACTGTCGACCCAAATAGCACAGAACTGGTGTCCTGAGACAGTGAGGTGGGGTCGCGGCAGACCACGTAGGAGATGGCGGAACGAGCTGGATAGGTACCGTCAAAACTGGAAGGAGGACGCGCGGGCTCACGAAAGATGGAAGGAGTGGAGGGATACCCTTTGCCCAGGAGTGGGATAGCATAGGCTAGTAAAAAAAATGTATTGTCATAGAAACTGTTTATGTTTTTAATCAAATGGAATTTGGGGAAAGGCGAGAGGAAAATCAATTACAATATTGAACTTTATGTCAAAGATTTCAATTTAATAAAAATGTAAAACTTCTGGTTTTCGGAAAGCAATTTAAAATATGTGACTATCTCAAACAGAGGCACATTGAAATGAGCAGATATCTCAAAATGAACTCATTATAAATCTCCCAAGGGTTGAGTGTTTTACGATAACACACAATATAATCATATACTCACTCGTCGACTACTTCCGTGGGTTCCGCTGGTTCTACCATCATATCAGTGCTCAGAGGACTGTGACTTGGCTCTACTTGCATCGACCCATTCTGAAACAAGCACTCGTCTTATTTTTACAAATTTAGATTGCTTCGTTCGTATGTTTAAAGTTTCATTTCTTTTTTCTTTCTATAATGGTTGACGATTTGAAAAGAATCACGTACAATTGTATTCGAAAATAATACAATAAATACAGCTTAAAATACAGTAAACGCGGAGTCCTCCGCGATAGAGACCCCGAGTAAATAATACTACCCCCGACCCTTGCTCGACGATGCGCCGAACCGCGTCGAAGCTGAGCCTGTATCTTTAAATTTCCCCGACAATAATAATTATACCCATGTTTGATCCAGCCTGTCCCATCTTGCTCCTCCCCCAGTGACGCCCTAAGCCGAGGTTCGTACCCCACAGGGTGCGCTCTTAGCAAGTGCTGGCCTAGTATATAAGTTATTTTACGCCCCTGGCTGAAGGCTTTAAGTTACTAGCTTAAGGCTGCAGGATAGCCTGGTTAAGTAGTCATGACCTCAGAGGTCAGCTACGAGATGCCCTACATAAAAAATTTAAAAAAACAATTTCAAGGCTTACGCACTACAGTGGGTTATAAAAGTGTATGATTATTTAAGCATTCAGTTACATACACCTCTCAAGCGAGATTGAGCCGATTCTTAACGATCCACATCAAATGATTTATTTATTCTTTCATCATAATATTATAATTGGTTGTTTTCATTATATTTTAGTATAGATGGTGCTATCGACAAAGACGCGCCCCAATCCGCTTCGCTCCGTACTACAGTACAGTAATCGCGGAGAGGGGCGCGTCTTCGTCGAAAAGTATTTATTGAGACTCGCACAGGAAATCACATATTAAACTAAAACACACTCATTAAAACGTTAATATATTTTTTTTAAATAACAGAAAGTCCTGTATTAGGCCAAAAGGCTCCTATCTCAGCATATGCTGCAACATTTAATAAAAAATGTCGCAGAGATGGTATACTGATAGGGCCCGTAGTGATGTCACGGATAGATAGATACATAAATTAATATTAAATAAAATAAAATAATGTGAAATACATTAAAAAATCAAATATATGTAGTCCGCGTGTCTGCACCCGACGTAACATCAGTTACTTGTCTATACCTTTAGTGTCTGTGGTACTCTAGGCATCGTTGAGACAAGTAAAGAGACGCAGACACCGGCAAAAAATTGTTATAAAAACATTACGGCTGTATAATGCTACGTACTCTGTGAATGCTACAATAGCACATAATGAATCTGACATGTTTACGTTTTAAACAAAAGTTTTATTAACTGTAACGGTTTTATAGTTACTTACCTCACTCATCCCATCATTCATAATCACATCAGGGTCAGTAGCGGCCGTAGACGGCGGGTCCACATCCAACGGTTCGCCGCCCACTTCAGTAATAGACGGGCGGCTCGGACTTAGCGTCTGTGGCGTGTCTGGGCAACAGAAAATATAATCTGTTCTATATTTTATAGGGCTGTTCTGATACTTTGTGGTTGATGCACATCGTAAGCTTAAACTACGAACTAGCTTAGGTTTCCTAGCTCACTCTAGAAGTGAGGAAAAATAGCAAATTTTGAAAATTAATTTAAATTAATAAAGCTTATTTCATAGTGTGAAATGTGCTTTATCAACTTGACAGAACTCTATGGTTTCCTGTAAATGACGCCGAAGCCGCAACGAGGTTGGTTCGTGGATGAGTCACCATCTTTACATACCGAGACTCCTCCGTGCTTCGGAAAGCACGTTAAGCCGTTAGTCCCGGCTGTCATTCGTGGATCTTTGACAGTCATTACGGGTCGTCAGAAGCCCGAAAGTCTGACAACCAGCCTTACCAACGGGTATCGTACTACCCAGTTACTAGGTTGTGGACATCAGATAGGCAATTGTTCCATGTAAAATACTGGTATTCAGTTGCATCCGGTTAGACTGGAAGCCGACCCCAACATAGTTGGGAAAAGGCTGGGCAGATTTTTGTTCGCAGATATGATAAATCGAAACATAATAGAGATAATCGTAATCTTTGTTTGTTAGCATTTTATTTATATTATCTAGTGTTTGATTGCGGTTTACATAAAATAAAAGGCTAAAACTTACAATCACAAGGGCAAAAGGGTCAGTTAGTGAAAAATTGTAAAAAATTTCAAATGTAACTCACCACCAACACTCATATCCCCATTCCTCTGCTGTTCCTCCACAGCCGGCTCCACATCATCCACTATAATCTGATCAGCATCCTCCCCCTCTTTATCCTTCTTCATTTCAAAACTCCCCCCCAAATCACTAATCAACTCTCCACTTTCCGACTTGTCCATATCATGATTGTTCTTATTCACACTCCCTTCTAAAGCTTTTAACCCTAAAATGGGAACAGGGAGTGTTGAAACGGGAATTTCGGTGGGGAGGGATATGTTGGAACTTGCTATGGGAATGATAGGGTTAGGTATAGAGTCGTTGAGGATGACTTTGGTGGGGGAGACTAGCGAGTTCATGACTGGATTCGGTACGGGGTTGAGTGTTTCGATTGGCGACACCTGTGGGCAGAAAATATAGTTTTATTTAGTTGATGATTTGAATGATAGAATCTAAGGCCACGTTCTATTTTAAATAGATCGTGAATATACGATCAGTAGCATTTTGTCCTACATGCGTTAGATTTCTATACGATTCCAAATTATCCATTGTATTCTCAGTCCCTCAGGGTGCAATCAAACCGCGGTAGATCAACAACATCGTGACACATTTTAAGACGTTTGATATATTTATAAAGTACTAGCTCCCGCTAGCGGCTTCGCCCGTGAAATATCTTTATAAATTATAACCTATGTTAAACAGTGCTCATATAATTTTTACCCGACTGCCCCAGAAGGAGGGTAATGTTTTCCGAGAGTATGTATGTATGTCTATTTCTTTGGCACGATCTGTAGCCTAAACGGCTTGATGGATTTTAACTTATGAGGTGTCGTTAGATTCGTCTTAACTGTGGGAGTGACATAGGCTATATAATATGTATATATTGCATCTGCAAATAAATAAAAAAATGAGGGGTTGGTTTAAAACAAAAATACCACATTATTGGTATCAAATAAAAGCTAGTAAAGGGTCAATCAAATATGTATATATTAATAAAACTAAAAAGCTTGAAATAAAGCAAATTATTTTTAAAAAAAAACCCGACTGCAAAAACACATAACTGAAAAGACAAAAACAAGCATTATGTTATAATCTATAAAATTTTGGTATTACAGGCGGGGGCAAACAAAAATTACACCATAATTTCAGGTTATTGGTTTGTACCCCGCCTGCAATACCAAAATTTTAGTAGTTTTTGAGTTTATTCATTACAAACATACAAAAAATCGAATCTTTTCTCTTTATAATATTAGTTTAGATAAGACCGGTCTGGATGCGCACTTTTTATTTCAACTTCTTTGCGTTTTAAAGCACTATTTCACCACTCGACATACTTACCCTAGTAGATAAAATGGGCCGATCATTAGAGCCTGAAGCACAACCATCAGCCAAGGCTTGCAACTGCGACGTGTTCACAGTAGGAATGGCGAGCACCATTTCTGCTGTACTTGTGGTTGAAGTGTTTGAGGTGGCCGTCATTAGGGACATGCATGTGTTCACTGATGGTAGTATTGGGATTATTGGAACTGGTGGTACTGTAACAAAAAAGATCAGATTTTATTTTTAAGAAGTCCAAAGGTATTATTAATTGGCCTCTAATGTGGCGTCAGCTAAAATTTGAATTTCAAAGTTAATATTATGATTTGTAAATATTATGGAACCTAGATAAGAGCCTAGTGGAACTCCTAGTATTCACTATACCATGATTGGCACTTTAATCTACCTATTGCAACGAGTTAAAATTATTTGGACTCAAGTATATTGAGATTTAGCATAACAAAGGGAAACCGAGATAATAGTTTAAATTTCGAATTAGCCAAGAATGCTTTACCTTATCAAAGGCTTGAGTCGAATCGGTATACATAGAAATAGTAGCGTGTAAAAATAGTTTCAAGGCTTCTGTATTGTTTTGTTTACCTGTAATAGTGGGTTGTGGCTTGATCACAGGACCCTGAGCACACTTAGGAATGGAAAACTCTGGTAGCCATTCGTTGATCGCTTGTCTGTAAAACATACAAAATAGTACATTGAAGAATCGTTTCAATATCTTATTTGGGGGTGTGTGGAATTGAAGTAATTAATAATATTACTGAATATTGTACCCATGACAGCCGTCAGTGGAGAATTTGGGCATATCCTATTACTTCATGCTAATAAATAATGGATATTATTGAGTAAATTTGCCGTCAAATCAAATTCTAGCTGTCGTAGTGGACACAATAAAATCAAAGCCCTAATTATTACTATTTTCTTCATTCAGGCCTTCCAAAAAAGTCTTTAGACTCATTTATGAAAAAAGAAAACAAAAATACAAGGTTTACCTGAGCGCCTGTCGATGATGGTACACATGTTTCCCAAGGGTCAGAGGAGCTTCGTCTTCACACACGCCCTGCTCGCTCTCTCGCTCTAACTTTATGTCCCAGGAAACAGCTTCCACTAAAATCAAATTTTCTCAGCCGGATGTGGTACAATGAAATAAAATATTTTGAATTTGTTTATATAAATTAGTTGTACGGTTCTAAATTAGTAGTTTCTTATGGAGAGAAGACCAGCATCCGGTTAGACTGGAAGCCGACCCCAACATAGTTGGGAAAAGGCTGGCCAGATGATTATAATACTTACTATGTGCAGGCGCATCTAAGCTACAACTCGCCCAGTGTGCGAGCGTCCGTATCGGTATCATGTTCGCGTTGTACTCGCAGTTGGGGTTCGTTAGTACCCCTCGTAAAAGGGGGATCAGTTCCGGTGATCGGCCGCAGTATGGTCCTGGAAATAATAAAACAGGTTTATTTATTGAAGTAGAACTATGGCTATGAAAATAAGGTATCATTTAGACCAGCTTTCCAGTTGAAATTGGCGTATTTTTTTTTTTCTGTAGGGCATCTCATAGCTACCTCTGAGGTCATGACTATTTAACCGGGCTTTCCTCCTCCACTCAAAGCCTCCAGCCAGGGGCATATAAACTAGACTTATATACTAGACGAACGCTCGCTAAGGGCACCCCCTGAAGGGTACGAACCTCGGCTTAGGACATCGCTGGGGGAGGACATCAAAGATGGGACGAGCTGGATCCAAGTTTAGATCATGATTATTAATCGGGGAATTTAAAGCTACGTGCTTAGCTGCAACAAGTGCTGGCACCTCGTTTTCGAGCAAGGGTCGGGGGGAGTTTTATTAATCGGGGAATTTAAAGCTACGTGCTTAGCTGCAACAAGTGCTGGCACCTCGTTTTCGAGCAAGGGTCGGGGGGAGTTTGGTGTCATAAGTGATTCATGGTTATAGATAGTGGCATTCATGAAGACGCGCCCCACTCCGCTCCGTAGTAAAGTACAGCTTACAGTACAGTAATAGCGGAGTGAGGCCGTCTTCGTGGAGGACACTATCTGAAATGGAGTGTATTCATAACATGAAAACAAGCTTTTTAAATAGTTTCCAGAAAACTAACAGGCGAAAAAACGAATCAACCATACATTGATTAATAGATTAGAAATATTAGAATAGTATGTCCGCTTGTAAATTGCACTACTATTTGTATATTTAAAACAACAAAAAAAAAAAGGCATTTTTATTAATTTTTGTTATTTCCCCTTTAAAACACAACTTATCTTACTTAACGGGTCTATTGTTTCTCCGTCTGCCACATAGGTTTTTTAACATTCACTGCCCGCCGTAAAGCTAACAGATGCCTAACTACTCACCGGGGTTAGTACGATTAAATTATTTTGATTTAATTAATTCTTTCACAGTAATCAACATAAAAAACAGATTTAGAAATTATATGTTAAAGACAGTCTTTGACATCTGAAAAATATCAATATCATAATGCTTGAACATAAAAACTAGTTTCCCGGCCTTTCTAATTCCCAGCCGGTTTCTAATTTACCATGGTAATATGGTAAAAACACTGCGGGGATTTCCCTTTTCTCTGACACCCAAGGGCGCGTTCCGTTTTACGCAGAAATATAGTTAAACTGTAAGATTAAATTAAAAAATTAAAAAATCATGATTAATTAGGATTTTTTTCTTTTAAAATAATGTTTTTTTTCCAACCCTGCTACTCACCCAAGAACATTCGTTTCTGATCATAATCATTAGCGTGCAGGTTGTCCCATATGACTGGAGGTCTGCGCAGCACTTGGGTTATCTCCTCTATTGCTTCTGTTGTTAGCACCTTCGATATCACCTTGGGACCTGGAAACAACAGAGATAATTTATATAAATATATTTAGATATTTCTCGACGGCATGTGAAGCCAAGTCAGAGGCCCATGGGCGGCATAAAAACTCTGACACCAAGTTAGTCACTAATCACACGAAAGAGAAATTTAAAAAAAATGTACTGTGACCATGGAATTAAAAATAAAGGGCTTTACACACTAAAAGGGTGAAAATAAAAGACAAAAAGCCGACTGCAACAACTTTTTGTTTCAGTGGGCTTTTCCTTTATTCAATATTTTTTATTTTATTTTCAACCATGTCAAAATAACAGGGCTCACTTTGGAAGCAGTGCCAGCTTGCGACTAGGAGAAAGTAGCTCATGTCATGTTAAGTTATTAGAAATAGATGGAAATCAACATTTTAAATTCCCAGTAGTGTAATATTTCCTAATATCAATTAATTAATGAACTGCCTCTGTGGTCTAGTGGTTAGACCACCTGTCTCAGACCCAGAGGTCCCGGGTTCGATTCCCAGTTGGGACGAAATTTTATGCTCGGTTTGGTTGGTGGTAGGGATTGTTCTAAATCCGCCTGGCTAGCTACCATCATCTTGTCTAACTCTGTCGTTAACAGCATTTTTTGTTTCGGCAGTTAGATGTAAGATAATCAGTTCCTCTGTGGTTGCGGATTCCGGGTGAAGCTCGCTTCAAACTTCGACCTGATCATCACTTACCATCAGGTGAGATGTAGGCCTAGACATTCAAGTAAGCGCAAAAAAATGTTATCTTGTAATAATAATTTAAGAACAAAAAATTAATTAATTAAAGAAATTTAAAAAACACAACTGCCCTGCCAAAAAAAAAACAATAAATATAAATAAAATTGTCATTGCTATCGGGGGACCGTTGTGTCGTTGTGTGGAACACTTTTTAATCTAAGAGGTCCCCCAACTGCAACGACAATTTTATTTATCTGTTTAGTCAGCGAGTAAATGAGTGACCTTTCGCTTTGTATATACAGATTAACTAATACAACTTGTTTATTACTTTTTAGTTCGTTATTTGGCAGGGCAGTTGTTTTTAATTTTATTCAATTATTTATTTTTATTTTATACATTTTAGTGACAAGTTTTATTTTTAAAACATGTCATGCTAGGGGGCTTTAATTTTTAAGCACTAAAGGTGATTAAAAAACTCACGGCGAGGCGTGGATAGCGTGGCAATAAAATTTTTGTTTTGCATATACAATTGTAGACCCTACGTATGTAAAATGTATGCCAATCAATTCTATAGTTTTGGAATGTGCTCATCAAGGCCTTCAATTGGATACCCATATTATAATAAAGTTTTTTTTTTACACATTTGAATTTGGAGCCATACTACCGCCATTTTGATTTTTCCATCATATAGCCTATGTCACCCGGGATTATGTAAGTATTCTAACGATACCGCATACATCCAAATCTGTTCAGGCATTTAAAAGTTATGGTAGAACACAGAAACTCACGTACATTGATATATACATACATGAACACTGAAAGCATTACACTCCTTTTTGGGCAGTCGTGTGATAAATATTATCATAGACATGTAATGCGTAAGAAACCTACAATAATCAAACAGTGATCAGTGGTGGCCCAGTGGTAACGGCCCCGACTTACAAGTTGTACGTCATGAGTTCGAACCCACGTAGACGCTTTACTTTGAGTAAATAATTTCACCACCACTGCTCTCAAAACGGTGAAGGAAAACATCGTGAGGAAACCGGCATGTCCTAGAACCAATTCGAAGACTTTTGACATCTACCAACCCGCACTGGGTCCACGTGGTGGATTACAGCCCACTCCCTCTTGAAGAGAGGAAGCCTGTGTCCCAGCAGTGGGAACATAATAGGCTGATTATGATGTTGATGAATCAAACGACATTTAAAAGGTCATCAACCTACCGCGAAGGTTTAATGACCGTAGACAAAAACAATATATAACATGGAAACTACCCACAAGTCTAGTCAACTACATCGTAAGCATTATGTGTAATCAAAGTATGAGTAATCAATGGAAAACTCGACTGGCGCAAACCGAATACTACTTTATAGGTGTTTATCCTTAGTATACGTTATTGCATGTACGTCACCTTTTACGTTGCTACAAGTCAAAGTCAAATCATTTATTTCACATCTGCACTAATATTATAAGAGAAATATACGTATTTTTGTTTGTAATTCTTTTTACCTATTGTGGTATAGTAATTTTATTCTAGGTGCATCGTCTTCACATACAAGTATTTAACTAATGTACGTACTTATACAAACTATTGTAAAACATTTTAAAAGAGTAACGGTAGAGTTTCTTGCCCATTCTTCTCCATACGAAAACTACCTTTTGGAAGGGGCGACTAGAATCAATTATATTATTTTGTAAATTTTGACATTCAAAAGTGCCATACATGGGCTATTTTAAAATAAATGATTTGACTTTGACTTTAATGAATAAACACAAAAACGA
Organism: Omphaloscelis lunosa; assembly: GCA_916610215.1. Lineage (NCBI taxonomy): Eukaryota > Metazoa > Arthropoda > Insecta > Lepidoptera > Noctuidae > Omphaloscelis > Omphaloscelis lunosa. The sequence continues at coordinate 4,058,088 of OU744266.1, read as the reverse complement.
CTGGACGAATTAAAAAAAGACTTACATATACAAATATCACGCGGGCGAAGCCGTTGGCCGAAGCTAGTAGGCACATAAAAGGCACTTTTTGAACGTCAAGATTTAAAAGAAAATTGAATAGATTCTAGTTTCCCCTTCCAAAATGTCGTTAATGGAGAACAATGGGCAAGAAACTCCACGGTTGCTCTTTAACAATGTTTTACAATATTTTGTATACATTAACTATATAATTATATGTAAAAACTGACTAGACGCGAAAGACTTATTTAAGTTTGTTCCAGACCGAAATAAACATTAGCAAAAGAGCAAGGCTGACAATAAAAAAGCACTTTTATTTTTATCCTACTATTCCAACTGATTTATAATCACATTAATCACTCATAAAGTCTTGCAGTCGTGCATGTGGCATCATTAACTTCCATAACGTATACTAAACATGTCGGTAGGCGGACGACCTTTTCCATTCAGTTAGCGCCCACGTGGTTATTAGTTGCAGTTATTTGTTTACTATGACTATAACTGGCTCGCGGAATGTGTACGATTCTGTGTTACAGACTTGTTGAACTCTTTATAGGGAAACATGGTTGTATGCATTGATTTCAGCTGTTATGTAGTACTATATATAGTAGCATGGTAACAATTTCAAAAATGAAATGAAATTGTTTATTCTATAAATAGGATATCGGAATCACTTTTACACTTCATATTTAAAAAAAATAAGCTAGTTGAGTTGAGCGTTTCCTATCTGACTACTCTGAGAAAAAAGGCCGAAACAAACTCAGAGGTCACAGTCTCTTTTAAAGTCCAGACATAATCTTGGTCAGGCCATATGAGGACCATGTAGATTAGTGTCTGAAATGATCTTTTGAGGAAAGAACCACACAGGTTTGAGTGGACCTATCCAGTCAGTGCAAGCATTTGTCAGTAATCGTGGAACTCAACTCGACGAAAAATACCAAAAAAAGGACATTTGGATAAACCGCATAAACTACTTAAACTGCCATACCATAATTAAAACTAACTGAGAAATGAAAATAATAACGATATCCACATAGTCTTCACATTCACAATAATTAATTAATGTGTTCAAGAATCGGATTTTTATTCAATGGAGGGGTCCAAATAAGGCAATAAATGCTAGTCATCACTGATCTGCGCTATAAACTTAACTAAATAGCAATTTAAATAAAAATAGCCTACAGGGCTGGTGAGAGTACTTTTGAGATAACGTTTTTACTAAGACCAAGGCTCGGATACCGGTTAAATTTTCTAACCGTTATTAAGTACTTGACGCAAAAACCTTTACATTCCGTTTCGTTCGTAAAACCGTTTTTTTAACCGGTTTTTGAAGAGTCTTTACATAAAGGTTTTTTCGGATTAAACGGTTTAGAGCAATATTAACCGGTTTTTGTTTAGTTATTATTCAGCGCGGCATCCTCACAAGTAGTCACAAGTTGCAACGCGTTTACCGAAATGCCGCTCGTCGTATAAACCGGTTAATTTATGTTAAAATAAAGTTGTTAAAACGTTCACGTTCTTAAGAAAAGTTCGGAGTAAACCCAAATAAACCGGTTTTCACCGATATTTTTTAAACCGGTTCCGAGCCTTGTTTAAGACCTTTTATGTACCATATTTTATACAAAATAAAAATATTTGATAACTTCTCCCGCTCTGGGCGGAGCGGGAGGGCGTGTCAGACTCTTACTGACTAAAACCCACCCGTGTTCGTTCGGTTGCCCTGTTGCCGGGGGCCACGATCTCCCTTTCGGTTTTCTTCGCAACCCCGGCAGGCATCGGCCCTAGGGGACCCCTTCAAATCTGCTGACATCTCTTAGAGGCGCGCGTGGAACACAACGCGCCGTCGACCCGGGCCTGGTCCTTATCGGACGGTGAGCCACCCATTGCTCACCGCCCGCAAGCCCGCGCCTACGGTGGCCGGAAATCGCCTCGCGATTCCCGACGCCCTGGGCGTCTCCTCCTGCGGCGGTTAGGGGCGTGAGGGCGCGAAATTTGCCTTTCCCTCACGCGTTCCGCCTCCTCCTTCGCGAGCATTACCGCTTCGCAGAAGGAGGTGACGGCCTCCCATTTCCTCTCGCTCCGTACCATGGCCTAAACCAGGGCCGGACGCGAGAGATCACCGCCGCCGATCGCCTCCACGAGGACACGGCGATGCTCCGCCCAAGCTGGGCAGACCTCCACCGTATGCTCCACCGTGTCCTCCGGGCGATCCACACAATGGTGACACCCGGGCGTTTCCTCCCGCCTTATCCTGTGCAGGACCCTTGTGACACATAACCACCTTGCTAAACAGGCAATTATTTATAACTTTTATTGTCATACTAGAGACGAGCAAACACATACCAGTCCACATATCGATCTGCTGCGACAGTTTGATCCTCAGAATGTCCTCCGAGCTGTTGACGGAGGCCACGGCGCGAGTAGAACAGTACTGGTCGGGGCACAGTAGGAAGCGAGGTTACGGATACTAGAGAAGAACAACCACATACCAGTCCACATGATATCGATCTGCTGCGACAGTTTGGTCCCCAGAGTGTTGAGGTACTCGGAGCTGTTGACGGAGGGCACGGCGCGCGTGGAACAGTACTGCGTGGGGCACAGGAGGAAGCGAGGGCAGCCTAAGTGTTGGTGGATCTCGTTGGTTACTGATACCTGGAAGAGAAAAGGTTTTTTATTATATTTGAAAGAAAATTGGTGACTATATTATCATGTATTAGGTCCTTTGGGGCGGGCGCCCCAAAGGACCTAAAACACTGACGATTAAATTTTGATAATATCCTGCAATATTTGTATATAGATTTGTACTCACGTTCTCGAAAACGGATCTAACGATTTCGATAAAAGTTACAATATAGGGGTTTACAGGGGGCGAAAAATCGATCTACCTAGGTCTCATATCTGGAAAAATTAGTTTTCTCCGTATTTTCACCAGAGCAGAGCTCGATCGCCCAAAGTTTAGAGCAAGATAATAAATAATGACATGACAATAATGACATTAGAATAATGATCATGGATGGCAGCATGGAATTAGTAAGTACATACTATAATGTCAGCTTGAATTAGTATACTATTAAATGAGCATTGTCTATTTTCACCAGAGGAGAGCTCGGTCACCCAGGTACTGTTTCATAAGAGTGTAGAGATGCATTAAAAAATATTTTTCGAAATCGAAGAGGGTTGCAGTGTGTATGCGATCAAAGTCGCGAGAAAAAGCTAGTTCTTGATAAAACACAAAACTGTCTAGTGGTATGTAACCAAAACCAGTAACCAAAACTATGTAAAATTAGCAACTTAGATAATTATGAATGAAATGAAAAAAGCGTTTGACTTCGTAAACTTTGATTTGTTCAAAAAGGAAACGCGAAAATATTAGAAAAACAAATGCACCACCAAGTTGCCTGTTGCCATAGCAACTGCACAGTCTAATCAATGTATCCAACTGCAGATAACGTATGCAACGGCTAGGCTGTGCAGTCAGGCGAACTAGTAATTTTGAAGGCCGTTAGCTCGATATTAGCTACATAGCTGTGTCTACAGTCGTGCATGGGTTACTACAAGATAAATGTTTGATTTAAAACTACTAATAAAGATCAATATTAGACCAGAATTTTGCAGTTTTAACTATACACTGCAAAATTTTAATGGAATGTGATGTTGAACTACGAAGTTAATAATAATACATCACGTCTTGTTTCCCCGAAGGGTTGGGCAGAGGTGTCCCTGTAGCAGGTTCACCCACATTTCACCAGTTACGTTTTTTAAGTCCCATGTAATAGGGGGCGAGCCTACCTCGGCCTGTGACTACCTGGTTGGTCTAGTGGTCGCAAGCGCTACTGCTGAGCATGAGGTCCTGGGTTCGATTCCCAGGTCGGGCAGTGTTATTGGGTTTTTCTATCTGAAATTTCTCAGTAGCAGCCTGGAGTCTGGATATGTGCCCGGGTTGATAATAATAAGAATATAATTTAATCATTCAAGCAACAAGACTCATAGTGTTAGTAACTTACAAGTTAACAAAACATGAACACAAAAACAATTTGAGACGTCACTGCTGCAAGATGACAGGCCCAGTCGTTACCTTGCAGCAGTGGTTCACAAGCTTGCTACCATAGACAGGATGATATTTACAAACAATAACATTTGTGCAGATAAATAATATGATACATTTTTTATTTCAGAGAACTTTTCAGCATGTATTTTTTTTTAAATTTTATAAAAGTATATTCATCTCAACTGGTTTCATTCAATAGGTTTTCAGTTAGTTACAGGACTATTAACTTCACTGTACATAATGTATTATACTTACTTGGGCATGCGCAAAGCTCTGGAATATCTGTTTGTCAGCCTCACTCATCTCGGGTTCAATGTCATCAAACAGGAGAGCGAAGCATGTGCAGCCAAACTGGGACACCTTTAAGGGCAGAGAAAATACAATATAATAAATATTTAAAAACAAAATAAAGCAGAGCAGTTCTCTTTGTAGCATGTCCTAGAGATACAAAGGCCTCGTCTAATGCTTTCTCTTGTTAGTTTAATATTAAAAAAATAAAATAAAATCTTTTTATTTCACGACACATTTGGCCCATAATATTGTTAGTAGAAAGAGTTATAAACTATATTAGTTAATAATTAATTTAATTTAAGTATTTGCCGTCCACATAATAATAAAAAAACAGATATCTTTAAAACTGATGCAATTTAGTCAACACATATTGGTTCACTAAGAAAATATAAATTATACTTTATTTGTTAATAATAATAAAACATGTCTGCAGTTTGATGTAATTAATAAATAAATACAGCAAATTATTCTTTTAAATGTTCAATCATTGAGAGAGTTTCTAATAAAAACTTTTAAAATTTATTTTTGACAGCATAACGTAACGGCAGTAAATTAAACACATTATTGGCTCGTTAATATAAAATCTATACATGTATATTTAGAAAGTTAGTTATGTTTTTTTATAAATAGTCAAGAATAAATAAACACAAATGAATGAATTTCTAATTATTAAGTGCATATTGAAAATCTTACAGCAGCTTTTTTAGAAAGTAATGCTGCTCCAAGAAGCATGTTATAATACCTTCACAACTAGTTTCAGTTACAACTAAACGGCAAAAAATAAAAAGCGTTGTTCGCATACCTGTTCCAATTTCCTTTTCAATGTAGTAATCTCCTTCTGACTACTGTAAGTAATATCCAGTCCTGGGGACAAAGCGTAGCAGAATATGATGCCTTGAGCCTTGGCAGCCGTTATGAGGGAAGTCAGGTGTTCTGCTTCTTCCACAGTGTACAGTTCTCTCCAGTAGGCTCGATGTTTGTAATCGTCCTTCGGTGCGTAGACATACATATCCATGCCCCATTTTTTTAGCCTGGAATTTTTATATTCATTTATTTTTGTTTATTTAAATTAAATTAAATCTACTTTTGCGTTACATAACATAACATCACGCCTTTTTTCCCCGAAGGGTTAGGCAGAGGTGTACTTATATGTATAGTACACCCACATTTCGCCAGTAATGTTTAAGTCTCATGAAATAGGGGGCGAGCCTATCGCCATCAACCGGGCACAAATCCAGACTCCGGGCTGCTACTGAGAAATTTCTGATGGAAAAACCCAATATCACTCAAGATTTTTTTTGTACCTATAATGTAGGTGACATCTTATTCATTGCGAATTTAACCTAGTGACTAGGTCCTAATCCAATAAATATACCTATTTATTTAGGATCTCCAACAAAAGATATACACAATACATGACACATAAATAAAGAGCATTAAGGCTATGGACTTACAGAAGTAACAAGGCCTTAACAAATTTTTTGATTGAATCTTAAGACTAAAAGTAGGAGGAACTAAAACGAATCTTAAAAGAAGTGCATTGCCCATTGTTTTTTTTACCATAGCTGTATTTTTTCTGGACGGGCTCGTGGCTGAGTAATAACAGCCGCACGGGTCGATTGATCAGCTTGAACTACGCTTGTCACAGCCAAACCTTGGATGGGTGACTATCTTAACATACCGAGACACCTCCATACTTTGGAAGCACCAAGCTGTTATTCTTAGATCTTTGATGTCTTCAGAAACCCGAAAGTCTGACAATCAGTTTAACCAAGGGGTATCATGTTACTCAGTAACTGAGTTGGGTAGGTCACATAAGCAGTTGCTCCATGTAAAATAATGGGTATTCAGCTGCATCCGGTTAGACTGGAAGCCAAACCCCAACATAGTTCGGAAAAGGCAGGCCTTTTGATAAATAACATTAGTCATTGAACTAATGCAATTCCTCAGGAAAGACAATAAATTATGATCTTATCTTAGCCAGTATACAAATATAGTACAGTTTGTTTTTATTTTGTAAATATTGTAATATTAAAATCTATTACAACATCATTATTACACACATAACATCACGCCTGTAATCCCCGAAGGGTTAGGCATAGGTGTACCTATAGTACACCCACATTTCGCCAGTTATGTTTAAGACATCACACACACATCAGACATCATTATTAATGTTTACTAAAACATACTTCACTGCAGAATGTCATTACACTTTGTAGTATTGATTGTTATATGCTACATCTGTATAGCCTAATCTATTATGAGCTTAACATAACACATTCAGTGCCGAAAGCTCTCCTGGGGGGTTCACTTTTGCACAAATGTAATGCCGTTGACATATGAGCTCTAGGAAAAGTGGGTGTACTCGAATGTGTTAACTATCACTAACGTGAAACAAAATAATTTATATTGTAATCAATTTATAAAGGCAAAAAGACACAGCACCACACCATATCACACCCCTTTGGAGATTACAGACATGATGTTCCATTATATGCAGTGATCAGAGTACGTACATTGATTTTACGTATTCACATCATGAATAGTCATAGAAATTAAAACATGGATAAGACTTTTTACCGGGATTTCAATTTGTTACTTACAGAATTGAATCAAATATTGTAAAATTAAGGATATTTGAACTACTACATTAGAAATTTATAGAATGCAATAAATAAACATTTAAAATTGTTTTTTTCTTATTTATCAAGTTATAAAGTGAATTTTACTGTTGTGTCCATTCGAAACTTACATAATATGACTAATTTAGTAGTTATTTCTTGTAAGTATATTATCTGCAAGCAGCAGATAATATACTATACTGTAATTGTTGCTAAAAAGCTTACAAGCTATTATACTTCTTAATATTTTTTCGCATTCAATGCAATAACAGCAAATTGATGTATTCTTTATTCTACACATTACAACATTTGAAATTCCTTTAAAAAATCTTAATAATTTCAAAATCCCGGAGGCATTTCCATTCTTAATATATACATGCCATTTCATTGACCCCAAATCAATCTACCTACTCTGATCACTGGGTATGTGTTATGTCTACTCTCTATCACTGTAAGATTTGCTGTTAGAAAACTTAATTCAGAGATGAGCATGCTTTTGTAAATTAAGCATTCATTGAACAACGGTAATTGTTATTGTGTACACTACAGATTAAGAATAAAAGTGTAACTGTGGAGTTCTAGCCGGCTCTTCTCCATAGGAAACAACCAAATGGAACTGTGCACCTAGCTTCAAATGTTTCATAAGTGCCCATGTAAGGTTATATGAAATAAAATATATTGATTTTGATTTTTAGAGTCCATTGAACTTTAACCTACATTAAATTAGAAGAATAAATTAGCAGCTGGTAATTAAGACAAGAACAACCAGACATATCCAGTAGATATATTTTAATACAACAATCACAAAAATATTAATAAAAATAGATGTTTATTAAGTGCATTGTGACTGGGAGTGAGTTTCATTTTGAATTGTTTGTACAAAAAAGATTCAGAAGAATAAGTATGTGATTTCTAGAAACATGTGGCTATATGATCTTGTTTATTTAGTCTATAAAACAATTGTTTCAGTTATTAAGGCCTGTTACCTGTTACACGGTTAGAGGATGCCCTAATTTAATATTAATCTTTCTAAAAGACATATATTGTCTACAAAATAGTAAATATCAAGTAAGTACGTCTTTTTAACTATGAAAACAAACTAAATCAAAGTAAATCAAGCACCGCAGAGTAATTAAATAAATTATTTAAAAGATGAACATCTGTTTTTTACCTCATTTTTTTCTATTTATCTATAGTTTTAATTAATATAAAGAATACTTACTTTTGAAACAAATCTTTCCTTTGTTCAGTAGTCCACGGCCGTCCGTAAAAGCCTGTAATAGTGGAGCATAGGTCATTCACTCTATTATAAACTTCGATAGAAGATGTATAACTACAACAAACCTATATCACATACTTTCACATGAAAATAACAACAATTACCTTCAACAACCCCGCAAATAAAATCCTTTCGATTAGAATTCGGCTCATCCGGTGAACTTTCAGTCATATTTACAAGTAAATTGACGAATTATACCACAAACTGTAACAATTCCGACCAATGGAAGAAACGTAGTGGTAATAGGATATTTACACAATCTACGCTGCCTCACTAATAGACAGCGGCAGTGTAAATAACTGTATTAACAAATTCTTAGCTATAAAGCACCGGTTGACCCGTATCAGGCGTAAATTATTGAATTACTCTATTCCCGTTCCCGACAAGGAAATCTTCGGAGATATCATGATGTGTCAAACTGAATAAACTGATGAGTTCGTTTATTGTGTACTTTTTGAGTTCACCAATAAACTGTATTAAACCGGTCGTTAGCTAAAGAATTTGCCTTGAAATTTTCAAATACTTTATAATATTTGATTAGATAGTTCTTTTCTATCTTAATGTTATCTTATTCAGGCCTTTAGGTAAATTACAAGCCAATTTTAGAAAAGTTACGATAGGTGACTTATAAAAAGCCCATTACTTTTTTTTTATCTGGGAATGATAGCGATGCGTTCTGAAATAAAATTAAGCTACAAACAGACTTGTTACATAGCTCCATTTAGTTCGTCACACAGTACATATATATTCTAGGGTTCGTCGACTCAAGCAAATATTCTAGTACGCAATACAATTATCTAATCTGAGTATTCTGAGTTGTGTAAATAAACAATAATTTTTTTAACATTAGAAATCATTATTAAGGTTCAGGGTACAAAACTATCTTACGTGACTGACAACACTGAACTATCGCGCCATTTTTAAAATGAGGAAGTTAAAAAAGCGTGGTTTAATACAAAAAGAAAACAACATGGATTTGAAGAATTGATTTATTTCACAATTTCATTTACAAAGCTATGCTAATAATAATACTGATAGTGGTGACTGATAAGTGCAACATTAAATCTAAAATTAATCTTTTCTATTCACAGAGCCAGTTGGATTGACCATTTTCATAAAAGAATTTCAAAAATTCTCTTCAATAAAACATTAATATTATGAAAGTGCTATTAATTAGTGACTAGATCATTGTAATACTACAATGTTGGTATATTTACTTATATCTTAAAAATCTACTATAGTTATGTACAAACATTTTCACTTTTTTTTTCATATTTACAATAAATTGAACATTTTCAAAATGGAAATATAAGAGAAAACTTAGAGCTAAGTATAGTAGAAGTAATTTACCAGTAAGCCTACCTACGGGCTACATGTATAGGTAAACCGTAAGTGCGCAAATACCTACCTAATTATTTACGAAGGTACGAAAGCAGTTACTTTTTCATAATTTTTTGTATCATTAGAAAAAACACTTCAATATGATCGACAAATATGCTTCAGTGATCAAATTAGCGAACGGCGGATTGGGGCGACTAACAGATCTCATTTATTTTCATTCAACCGTAGCGACTAAAAACACGATTTCAAAGTCTCTTATCTTCTTTTCTAACGACACTTCGTTGTTTCGTAATCGTATTCCAGTTAGTTCAATAGTAGACGGCGGGAAGGCCGCACCTCTGCAAGTGTCAGCCGAGCATTCCACCTGACATGTTGCCGTGAACCCTCATGTGGCGGTTCAGGTTGCCGGACTGGGAGAACCTGGGGGAAAAGATAGCGGTGAAGTTATTTTGTATGATAATTGTTGCTAAAGAGGTGGTAACTAGATAGAATACTCTTTATTATGTACACCATATAAATTACAGATATAAATATAGAAATTTTACGCAGGGTGACACACACAATGGGCGGTCTTATCGCTAAAAGCAAGCAACCACCTAACCAGGAATCTATGATTTTCGCAAGACCAAAACCTGAGGGCTGTGAGACTTATCAAAACGCCTAGTAAAGCCACGGTCCCGCAGCCTGTTGAAGCCCATCGCGGCCCGTGTCGAGCATTCCCACCACAGGCGTAATCGGATCGACAGATCCTGGTCTGGCACGATCTGGCCCGCGAACCGTCGATCCGATGAGGCCTGTGGGGGAAATGCTGGGCACGGGCCGCGACAGGCCTCGAAGGGCGTGGCCGCGCGTCAGGCCGCTACAGGCCGTGGGTCCGCGGCTTAAGAATGACAGCCAAATTTTCAAAGTGTGCCGGCAATACTTTTAGTCAGAGATTAAATTGTTTTATCTCAGTGCTGTAAATAAGTGCTTACAGTGGGTCTCTTTTTTTTTGGGGCATGAGAGTTAGTCTCTCAAACGCATCATCTTAAAGTGCTTTTGAAACTTGAGATGAAAAATGAATAGAAATAGTTCTCTTACCTCAATAAACACAATTTACACTGATAAGGTTTTTCTCCGGAGTGGATACGTAAATGTTTCGTCAGCGTCGAACTGTCTGAGAAGGCTTTCTTGCAAGATCTGCACCTGCAAAAAGAGATACACAATATTAAGTACAACGATTTATTATTATCACATTTAAATTCCAAGAAGTGGTACTGTTCCACAAACGATGGTACACTTAATATCGTGTTCTGTCGTCTGCACATTACAGGAACTGATGGACGCTAGTGATGGACCAAACTATAACCGAATTCTAGGCAGGGTTACCTGACGAGTTTATTATCGTGTCAATATTCGAAAATTATCGTACCAGACGAAAAATTATCGTACAACAACTGGGAGAGCCGTGCGGAACGCATAGCTAGTTCACAAAATTAGAAATAGGATAGGAGTTTTAGGAAGTTGTGAAATGCGAAATAAATTTAAATTATGGTGCCACAAAGAAACTCACATATATACATACAAGAAAAGACTTCTTTTTGGGTACTCGTGTAAAAAGTAACATAATTTTTCAGTTGCTTTTAAACCATAGGGAAGTATTCTTTTGATTGAGTTTTTACGTATTACACTGAAAGTAACAGTTTTTGTTGCAAGCTTATATCTTATTGTGGTTTTTATCACATTATTTTTGCTGAATAGTCATTTCATCCCACTTCGGATGACGGTAGCAAATTATCGTACTTTTGCGGTACATATTGTGTCGTAAAGAAAGAAAGAAAGAAAATACATTTATTTAGCACAGACTAAGAGACACACAATACACCAGATAGTTAGGTAATTATAGTCGTACATCAGGAAAAAAAATAAGATAAAAATAAAAAGTGCAAAGTCCGATGTAAGAAATTAGCAGGAGAGTGTGCCTCACGGCTGCGCCAAAAAGGCCCAGTTCAGCAAAAATGCCAGACAACAACATCACACCAGTGTCCAAATTATTGTACATGTACGATAATTATCGTACGTCTGCATGACATACCTGAATTCTAGGCTGAGTCCATTTAGATTACCATTGACAAGCAAGAAGAGATTCCAAAAAACTTTTTTTTTTTTTTTGAGAAATACAGCTGTATTGCCAGAAGCCAACAGCTGTATTTCTCCCAAAAACATTTTTATCGTTAAAAAACCGGCCAAGTGCGTGTCGGACTAAGCACAATGAAGGGTTCCGTAATTGGGATGAATTTATACCAAATACAAACTTAACATTGCAGTTGAAATGCATGTTTTCCCATACATTCCAACTACAAATATAAATTTGCACGCACAATATTGATATTTACCATGTTATTTTAAGATCATAGATTTCTTATAAGTTTTCCTGTAATCTATATGTGATTCTTGTCTGTATTTTTTCCAAAATTATAGGCTCTGTAGTTTCGAAGATAAGGGGGGAATAGTCAATTTTCATCAATTTTCTTAAATTTATTTATTTTAAAATTATATTAAAAAATATATTTAAGATCCTCGCAACAAGCCCTTTCATTTGATATGTCTTTGTAATTTTTTAAAACTTTTTTTTGTTTGCGACCATAGGTGACCCCTATATTCAAAATTCATTTATTTACGTTACACGTCCGTGTGTCACAGGAATATGCATGGGTACCAAATTTAAACTTAATCGGTCCATTAGATTGGGAGCAAATTAGCTGTGACAGACGGACATACAGACACACGAGTGATCCTTTTTGGGTTTCGTTTTTTCCTTTTGAGGTACGGAACCCTAAAAAGCTCAAGTTATAAATTCCCGTCCCGAAACTTTGTAAAAGTGGGTAGCTACTTACCTAATTAAAATAATAATACTTATTCGAAACAAGACAAACTTTTTCTTTCACTTTAGGTACTTTTACTTGATGATAGGTACAGAGGAGCAGAGTGACAATAAAGAAGCGCTTACTGATAGGGTCGTTCTCCAGAATGTGTCCTCATGTGTGTGGTCACGCTGGAACTTTGGCTGAACCGACGATCACATATTGGACACCTTGAAGAATGGAAAAAGTATTAAATTAGTTAAGTACTTACCTCAATTTGTATTAAATTAAAACAATTATTTTATAGACAAAATTGATGTTCATTTCAAATTCCCATATTTTTCGTTCTGTGCTCATTTATTTTCCACATCTGGTATTATTTCAATCAGCACCTATTACGTTTTTTTTCTTTTTTTTTATGGTGATGTTAAATGCTAAAATCGGGTCTGCAAAACGAGGAAAAGTGCCTAGGTAAACTCTTAAAGAGGTCGTACAGGGCATCTTCATGCAAAAGGAGGCATCTATTCCTCCCAATCCCCGATCTACTTCCTCTTTTCCAAACTTTCGTAACTTACCTAAATGGTTTCTGACCGGTATGCGTCCTAACATGCGCAGTCAAATTAGCTGCTTGCGAGAAGCTTTTATTACAGTCTCCACATCTGTAGGGCCTTTCTCCAGAATGTGTTCGAAGGTGCGTCTTCAGCGTACTGGGTCTGGCGTAGGTCTTGCCGCAGATACGACAGAGGTTGGGTTTCTGTTCGTCATCTTCGGAGCAAGTGCTTAGGGCTCCCACCTAGAAGAGAGGGTAGAAATTATAATAACCACTATTATACTGTCTACAATAGCAACATACCTAAAAGTTATCCTAGTCATTGCGCATAAAAAATTGGAGTAGGTTACGAGCAAGAGAATTATGACGTTAATTTGTAAATGGACAACTCTTGAAGTAGTTGTAGGTTTATAAGGTATTAAAAATTTACTTTACTAGCTTTAAGAGGTCCTTTAGACCATCGAACTGAATAACTTTTAGTATGGGGACCAACGTTGGAATGGCGAAAAGTTAACAGCTGTCCTATACAGTTTAAAACATTAGGTAGGTATTGAACACCAGATTTTTTTTCGCGATTTCAAATTTGAACCCATAGTAAAAGTTATTTAGTGCGATACTCTAAAGCATCTCTTAAAGTTTGTACTTGGTAAGGTAAAAGAACCCACAAGAGTTCTTCAGTTCGTGTATTTACAACTAAAATTTGTCAACATTACCCTATCAACATTAGATAGTGAGGGAAAACTTTCATTCGGGGATGATTAAAATGACTGCCACTGACTAAAGACGCAATGTAATCACTTAAGCAAAGTTTTCAAGTGTTTTGTACAACGTTATTGCCAAAATAACTCACCGGCACTTTCCCTGAAGAATTAACACACGAGGCATACCCGTACTCTTGCGGATGCATCTGTCCCTGGTTCAGAATATACCCATTCCCCATGTTTTGTTCCTTCTGCACCTCCTGAGCATAAAGCTTCGAAGGAGGCCTCTTCAAACTCTGACCTAAACCCTTCTGATTTGAGTAGTTAGGCTTCTGCTGGAATAACGAGTAGTTTGGGTTCGGTTTTTGAGGGTTTTGCAGTATTGGCTTGAAGGTTGACGTGGCGGTGATCAAGGGGTCGCTCTGGTTAGGTGTTCTGAAGTCCGCGGTGAAGGAGTAGGTCGCTGAAGGGTAGGTGGAGGAGCTGATCACGTTTGGAGTTTGTGGGTAGACCACGTTGACTGAGGGCGTTGCGGCATTTTGGTTCCATTGCATCTGGGGAAGAGAGGATGTTAATTATTTTAGAAATGTGTGTGCATTTTGAATTTAGTAATTGAAAGTGTTTCTGTCGTCTACATTTTCTGCTGCCGAGGTTTAGGACTAAGATTTTGGCAGCGAGATCATTATTTCATAAGATACATAACATCACGCCTTGTTTCCCCGAAGGGTTGGGCAGAGGTGTCCCTGTAGCAGGTTCACCCACATTTCGCCAGTTATGTTTTTAAGTCCCATGTAATAAGGGCCGGGCCTATTGCTATCAACCGGGCACAAATCCAGACTCCAGGCTGCAATTGAGAAATTTCAGATAGAAAAACCCAATAAAACTTTACCCGACCTGGGAATCGAACCCAGGACCTCATGCTCAGCAGTAGCGCTTGCAACTACTAGACCAACGAGGCACAACGAATCATTATTTCAAGCTTATACATATTTAAAAATCAAAGCTAACATACTTAGTTTTTTCAGAGTTCTGTTTCCGAGTAGTCGTCCAACTACGTAGTTGGTTGAATTCGATTAATTTGTTGGCTTTACGTATTGTTGATTAATATTATTTAAGTATTATTTTTAGCCAAATGCTTTTTTATAGGTAATGTAGAATTTAGTGAAGAGAATTCACCTCCAAAATGTAAAAAAATAATGTTATTGACAGCCTAAATCATCAGTTTTTTTATTCTTTACCTGCTTCACCTAAAGTCTGTTTTTTAATCTCGTAGACTAATTTGACATTTCAAGTGATTGTTGTTTGTTTTTTCAATTTGGAGTTTGACATTTGCACCTGTCAAATTAGTCTACGAGATCAAAAAACAGACTTTAGGTCAAAAAGAAAGGCGAAGCCCGCAGGCACCACAAATCATTAAATGCGTTTAGCGGTAAACATATTATTTAACACACCATTCTGTCTATGTCATCTTCAAACGATTCACAGAAACGGCTTTAAAGATATTTAAAATACGTTTAGCAGTTTTTTTGTGCAAGTGGGCTTAAATCCAGGAGTAAACCTTTGGTTTCCTAAGAAAGCGGTTCCGTCATATTGTATCTGACATTTCATTAACCTACACTGTATTATTTGACATTTAAAGCTGTCAAAAAACGCTCTTTATTTGGGTATGACCTTTAACCGCTTTGTTATGAAACCAAAGCTTTAGTAAATATCTGAAACGAACCTGTGAACACAGCTGCTCCGGCGGACACCCGTGCATGGTCATGTTCATGGACACGTTGACGCTCATGGTGGGGAACAGGGGCGCGCCGCCGTAGTGCTCGTAGTACGGGTAGCCGCCATTGTTGACCATCATCTGTAAAATAGTAGATATAAACATCACGCCTTGTTTCTTTCGAAGGGTTAGACAGAGTACTCACATTTCGCCAGTTATGTTTAAGTCCCTTGTAAAAGGTGGTGAGCCTATTGCCATCAACCGGGCACACATCCAGACTAAGAAATTCCAGATAGAAAAACAAAATGACAATTTTCTGGAACCGGGAATCGAACTCAGGACCTCATGCTCAACAGTAGCGCTTGCGACCACTAGACCAACGAGGCAGTAGTCTGATAAAATAAAATAACTTTTTCTCAAACATGTATGGATATATTGTCATTATTTTCGAAAAAAGAACACGCGTAGTATCGAATTTACGTTCAAAGAAAATCAAATCCATTGCAGGAGCGTTTTTAGAATTTGGAACACGACAAAGCTACAACAATGTTGTATGAAACGGCGTGCTGGGGTTATTAAAATACTCTTTGATTGGATCTCTTTTATCATTCTTGGCATACCAAAGTAAGTCTCTTTGCTTAGTACAAATTGCGTTCACGTGGCTGTATAGTCATAAATGCGTTTGCCTTTCGGCACAGATGATAATTAGAAAATTGGCGGCAACGCTGAAAACTGTCTTGATTTGTTATTTACATACATAATAAAAAGTATGTTTCATTTCTCTGCATTCTTTTGAGAAAAGCACTATATATGCCTCGGCGGAAATGGCAATTGCCTGTCTCGTATTAGTGAACTCCTCGCCTACGGCTCTGCCTTCAAACTCGACTTTTTTTTCGTACTCGACCTGCAATTGCCTATTTCACTGCCTTTACAATAATGTACTATTTTTGTCAAATCAATACAATATGTAAAAAAAACCCTATCGGATTGAATCAAATATTGTAAACGTAAAGATTTTTAATTTACTATATTAGAAATTTATAGAATGCGATAGATAAACATTTTTTTTTTCTTATTTATCAAGTAATAAAGTGAATCATACTGTTGTGTGTCCATTCCAAACTTACATAATATGGCTAATTTAGTAGTTATTTCTTGTAAGTATATTATCTGCTGCTTGTAATTGTTACTACAACATTTGAAATTCCTTAAAAAAATCTTAATAATTTCAAAATCCCGTAATCCCGGAGGCATATCTATACTAATATATACGTGACAGTTCATTGACCCCAAATCAATCTACCTATTCCGATCACTGGTCATAAGTTATAACCTGTAGACGGCCGCCGGCGCCCCATGCAATAACCCATAACTTGCCCATTGAAAAAAAAAGTGGCGATTTTAATTTATTTTTTCCTGAAAATTACCAAACAAATACACTCTTAGTACAATACCAACCCTCACGGATCGGACAGGGTTTTTTTACATGTTGTATATGTACTTGTTGCATCTGAGTATTACTTTTATTCACATTGCCAATTTATCGCCCTTTCGGGTTAGGTTATAAAATTAACGGTTCAACTCAAGTTGCCTACAAGGAGTGAGAGTAGGTACTTATTTAGTTCGGTATGTTTCGGTACTTATTACGGTTGTTAGTACAGAACGGATTCCCCCTGTTGCCTGTGCAAGTATCAAGATTATTACGGTGGAACAGTTTTCCTTGTAATATGCAAAGATATAGTAGCAGACTTGAGACAAAATAATATAACATAACATAACGTCTTGTATTCCAGAAGAGTTGGGTCGAGGTAATGTAGTTGATAATAACCAAACAAAGTACAGCAAAAGTAAAATTAGGGTAAACATGAAATAGTGAACTTGATTTTTGTAAACTTTGTAGATAGATGTTACAGTTCACGTACCGTAGTAAAAAGAAAGAAAAATATTTTATTTGGGACACGCACAAGAAATATAATAATATAATATAAATTTCTTTATTTAAGTAACAATGACTCATTGTGTTAGTAAACTTAAGAACTATACGTATGTTAGTTTACTTTATTCTAATTTAAAATTATTTCACCTCATGGGAGATGGCACTGCAGTGAGAATGCATATCCGGTGGGCTCGCAAATCCCTCCTTATCCTGAGGGCACGTCTTCCCTACCATTACCGCGCCACCCGGTCTACTCCCAGATATGCAATGGCCTATTTAGCACCATGAAACATGAGGCTCCAGGGGCTAGTGCAAATCTCGGGGTTCATTCGATTTATCGAGTCTGGTTAAACCACGCTGGGATCGGTGCATTTCATTCATTCATTCATTCATTCATGGGAGATGGAGCTACAGTGATTGCCGTATATGCAATCGATCCTGCCAGCGATCATTTTTAGGATATTGTTGGAGCTGGCCGCACTCTACGCGCCAGAGATGCACACCTCATTCGCATCGTTGCGTAAAAGCAATTTACATGTGCGTTCGCGAACATTCCCGATGCGCTACAAAAATGGGGCAGCCCCACCAAGTCCAAGTTTTGTATTGGACACGAAGGGCGTTGCACGATCTTTGGGTATATCTAACCCACAGGCTGCACGTGTAAAACGTTGTGCAATAAGCTCGAAACAGAGTAATTTTGACTTTAAGTGAGCAGCGTACAAACCTGCGAGCCAGCAAGTTCGCCCTTACCGACAACGCCCTTCGCTCCCACTCAATATCGAGTCCGTCATTGAGGTCAGGGGTCAATATACGACCAAGATATTTAAACTTAAATACTCTTTGTAGTGGAGTCCCAGTGAGTAATACAGGTGGTACATACCCCGGTCTACCCGCAGCTCAAACTCAAGTCTTGAGTATAAGTTTGAGATTTGAGTTTGAGTTTGGTCTACCCGCAGCTTCAAAGACCATGATCTATGACTTATTGGACTTATATATCAAACCATGTGCTTTGATATGTGGAAACGGATTTTGTTTGAGTTCGGAAAACAAATTTACACTGGTAATGGATAGGTTTACAAAAGCAAAGACACTACGTGATATTTGTCATCACTACGAGTTGAGCCGCGCTGTCCTTCAGTCGCAAATACGCGCGCTGTCCGATGGCTATGAAGAGTTTTCCCACATAACTGCCATATTTGCCACAGAATACCAAACTACATAAATAGGTCCTGTGCTAAAAGTATCCTAAACTTTGTGGATTAAAATGCAGGGAGATGAAAGAAACAGCAATGAATGTAATCACCGCATAATGAAAATCAATAATTTAAAAAAAATATAATAAAAATAAAGTACTTTCGTGCGTTGAAATTCTCTGCTCGCGACAATCGAAAATGAAAAGCTTTGCTACAAAATGCTACGTCCGCTACGCCATGTGCTACGCACTCTACGACGTAGCAAACACGTTTATGAATTAAAAATCTATGCCGCTTATGTGGCACCTCGATCAAATGGGTTAGGTTAGGTTAGAGCTGTGACCAACCGCTACTTCCAAGTTGGTCGCAGTTACTTGGTCATTTTTACTACACCTTAAACCATGGATACTCTACATTAATGATGTGGCCAAACGTCGACTGACATAGCCAATTGTAACTGGCCATTTCATGAAATGGTAAATTTTAAGATCTGGCCACGACATGTAAATTTCTCAGTAGCAGCTCGGAGTCTAGATTTGTGCCCGGTTGATGGCAATAGGCTCGCCCTCTATTACATGGGGCTTAAACATAACTGGCGAAATGTGGGTGTGCCTACTACAGGGACACCTCTGCCCAACCCTTCGGGGAAAAAAGGCGTGATGTTATGTTATAATAAAGAAAACTCGATGATTTGTCCAGTCTTTAAAAATCATAGCCCTCTTTTTTGCTTTGCCGTAGTCGGGTAAAAATCGTGCGAAGCAGGGGCAGGTGGCTACTAGTAATGAAAGATAAAATGATAGCGGAAACACCTTTTGGAAGCCGCAACTAGAATCAATTCTATTTTCTTGTAAATTTTGACATTCAATAGTGTCTAAGGCCCACTTGCGCGTTCATGGGTTAGCTAAATAACTCGGAGTTAACAGCTAACTCAGGGTTAATGCAAAGATTATTGATTTAACCCTGAGTTAGGTGTTAACTCCGAGCTAATAGCTAACCCATGAACGCGCAAGTTGGCCTAATTAAAATAAATGATTTGACTTTGATGTTTATTCTGTAAATTGGTTTTAACAAAGACTTTTACACGTCAAAATTCTAACGAACAATTATTTGTTTTTATAAGAACCTATGTATTTTGTCTACACGTGTTTGCCATCGAAGAAAGAATCATAAAAATATATAGGTAATTCTTCATTCTTGAGATAATAAAAGTCGCGTAACAATATGAATTGTATACCTACCCAGTTTTTCCTTATGTTACACAAACAAAACAGCTTCCTTTGTCCTCAACTCACTTATACGCAAACAACAATAGCTCCCGTACTTAACCAGTATCCTAATTGCGTAATGCACGATCAATCACAATTTGTTTCGATTTGAAACAGATTGATCCATTGCTTCATAAGTTGGAAAACAAATCTGCTCAACAACGTAAATAACGCAATGAATGTTGTTGAACTGTCTAAATGAAACAAATTTGTCATAATCCTTTACGAAAATAAGTTACGAAATTAGGGTACAGTTTTCCGACTCCTTTACACTATTCGAAGAGTATTTATTATTCAACCCACTCACTTTGGAAAGAAAATTACATCACGTGATTTTAATTCGGTCTTATTTCGATGTAGGAAGACAATTTTATTTCTCAATATAATATTTGTTGAAGTATCTGATTTCAATCTGATTTTTTAAACCATGCAGACCCATAAAATAGGAGCCCGATAAAGCGGGGACTCCGTCGATAATAAGGCATAACAAAATTAAGACAAATTCTTACTCATTTTGCAACACATTTTAGAATTATATGTAAGTATTCTAAGCATTAGTTTTGATTTGAGTCTTTACCTTTTATGAACAAAACGCTACAGATGATAGATACCAAATCCTCAATTTTTTGTTGGCACCGGCGCGGCTTCTATGGCACTCCCTAAATAATACAGGGTGGCAGGGATATGGACTCGCAACCTGTTACCATGGTTTCAATACATTATTCTAAATTTTCTATTTCACTAAGTACCTGGTACTTGTTGATAGGCCTACACTGTCCTCTCATACCTATTAACACTGTAATTTGAAAACATTGTAGAAACCATTTATTTTTAAAAGAGTAACCGTGAAGTTTCTTGCCGGCTCTTCTCCATAGGAAGCGACCAATTGGAATCGTGCACCTAGCTTCTGACGTTTCATAAGTGCGTCGTAGGATTAGGTGAAATAAAAAATTTTGAATTTTAATTTGAGCTAATTACTTTTTTTGATAATCAACGACAAATATCTACGCTAATCTAAAATCATTTGCTGAATTCATGGTTACAGTTAATTTTCGCGTCATTGCCATCCTGTTTAATGTTTATTGCTTTGATCATTAATTAATTATTTTAATAAAATATGTTACTGTAAAAGAAGGCTGCTTTAACTAAAACCTGACTACTGAAAAATCACGCTCTAAAAAGTATGAAACAAGAAAATATTTCAGATAGAAATCAAGACAGGTATAAAAATGGTCAAGGTAAAGCCGTAGTCGCATGCCATTATAATTTTGTAGGTATATTCAACATGGCACAATTATTATTTATTATTTGTGACTTTATGTCCTCTAGAGGGCGCCATGTTGCATTTAATGTTACATCACATATCCTATAACCAGCTGACAATCAAGACGCTTCCAATGATACCTCATTTGTTAAATTATGATCCGTAGTTTAGAAGTTATGAGGTAGCAGATGAACAAACATACATACATACGTACCGGTCAAAATCATAACCCTCCTTTTGTGCTCGGTTTTGTTACAACATCCCTCGCAGAAGCCATGTAACACCTTTCCTAAACAAGCATTTTTCAGCATTTTTCTCTAAAAATGAAGTCCAGGCGCAAATTACACTTGGCTTGCCTTCTGTTCGATGTTGTTAAATACCAGAAACTGGACTACCTGTACGATAAGTTGAGTTGGATAGCGAGTAGTCGAGAATGTGGGAGAAGGCAGTGCTCGCAGCAACTCTCGACTCAGTCTCATAGTACAGCAGCTTTTAGAGGTAGTTTCCGTTATACGGCTTCTAAAGTGTGGAATAATCTGCCACCACCTCTTCGAGCAATAGAAACGATCGACACTTTTAGAAGACGCCTACGGAAGTACCTCATAGATGCGCAACGGAAGCTAGACATGACCAACCTTAATGTTTCATTGATATAAATTGTATTATGATAAAGTTATATATTATATTATTTATTGACGGACAGTCCTTTGTTTATTGTGCAACCATACCATTTTATTTATTTTGTAAAACACCTTTGTATAAATCTTTAATTATTTTTTAAACTTAATTGTACTATGTTGATTTTATCATCTCTCATCTATTAATATTTTTTATTTTATTTAAATCTTTACACACATTATAAAACTGATTTACATCCGTAAGACGTACTCGTAACATAAGGTTCAGTTGAAAACCAGCGTCAGGCACTAGTTGTCTGGCATTTATGCTGAACTGGGCCTATTTGTCGCAGCCGTGAGGCACACAATACTGTTTCAAGTTTTCTGTGTTTTTTATTTTTTATTTGTGTGCCTTAACCTGGGTCAAATAAATTTATTTTCTTTCTTTCTTTTCTTTCTTTTTGCTGCGCCGTAGTCGGGTAAAAATAGTTGACGCTTATTTGGGCCAAAAATTACGTTACCTACTGACATAATTTCGTTGTTTTCTCAGGGTCATTGAAATAAATTCTATTCTTTTTTTAATGATATTTTATATCGACAACCGACCAATTAGCGTAGCGTATTCGTGTACCTAATTGGTCCGTTGTTAAAGTTTAACAGTGGAGCCAACATTACGGCAAAAGAACTATTTGATGAAACGCACTCTATCACCCAAAGTTATTGCGGTATCACTGTCCAATTGGTACCACCAGCGCTGCGGTATTTATTTATTTTTAAATATCGCAGCATCATGCTGAGATAGGAGCCTTTTTGGCCTCGCACAGGTCGTATTTTCCTTTTTTTTGTTAGTCTAGAATGCTCCTTTTTTATTTTTGTTAATGTTTGTACCTTTTTTTATTATGTTTTGTATTTCCTGTGCGTGTCCCAAATAAAATATTTTCTTTCTTTCTTTCTTTCAATTGTTACCTGATGTTGAATTGTACCTTAATCCAAGCCACTTGAACCACTGCTCTCGAGGTAAATAATTAGGAAGTAGAGTACTTGTGAGCGGGTCGGTTGAGAAAGGATAAAACAAATTCCATAAAGTATATTCAACGGGTAGCAAAAAAAATTGACGTGGGTTTCTCATAACAAATCGACTTAAAAAATTATTAATCCATTATCATTCTAATTTCAATAAATCCCGTGAAGCCACACATAAATGTTCATAAGGGGAAGCCGATAATAATCCAAGATACGGTATTAATTACAATTATTTCATATCGAAACCCTCAAAGGGCGGAACCCCGTTTCCACGGTTTTCTATACAAAATTTTCCCTCCAAACACCCCTTTTGTTAGACAGAAACGGGTAATCAAAGTCCTTGACGCTAGAGCGAGATGTCGAACCAATCCTTGGAATTGAACAGAGAGATGTATATCCGTCCTTGTTTCGTTGGTGGTGGAGGTGCTGAGAGTGAAAGGGATGGTGGTACCTGCGGGTGTACGGCCTCGGAGGCGCAGTCGCCGTGGACGACGGCGTGTTTTAGCGAGAGGAGGACGTCCGCAGCGTCTCCCCCTCCTCTTTCCCTGCATTCCCCCGCTCCGCTCCTGTTGGTAAAAAAGGGATGTGTTGGATTGCATCGTTTTACTAAATTTAGATTAAGTAATGTATGTTATAAGTCAAAAAATATAACTTTTAATAAAAAAAAGAAGTTAAAAGTTATATTTTATTTTCAATAAAAAAAAAAAACTTTTTGCAGTACCTATGTGCCCCTTTCGAATCGGACAGGTTTTTTTACCTATTGTATGAACCTTCAAAGAGATCTTGATGTCCTTCAACAGTAGTGTCTGAACTTCAGAATGTCACTCAATGTTTAAAAAAATGACTATTACATTCACGCATAAAGTTAATTCCATTAACTTTGATTATCATATTGGTGGATCAGTAATGAGCAGAGGTTATCCGTGACCTAGGGGTAGGTAGCTACTCTTTGATACATCCCTAAGCTATATTTCCGCGATCGTATGACGAAACCGTAAAATGAAAATGCTAAAATAATACTTGGTTAGAAAACCAAGTATTATTTTAGCATTTTCACTTTACGAAATGGTTTCGTCATACGGATTAGAAAATCCATATGAAGAAACCGTTTCGTTATTACAGGGTGGCAGGGAACATCGACGCGAAAACTGTTACCATAGATTTAGTACATGATTCTGAACGCCCCTGCGATGAAATTTTCCGTCGGTTATTTAAAAAAATATCTGCTGTTTTATAGAAAAGTGCAATACAAAATGTATGGAACACCCACCACCCTGTATAGTAGCATTAGCAGCGGCCCGCGGTTTCACCCGCATTAGTCTCGATCCCGAACGAATATCGGGATAAAAAGTATTCTATGTGTTAATCCAGGTTATAAACTATCTGTGTGCTAAATTTCATCTAAATCCGTTCAGTAGTTTTTGCGTGTAATAGTAACAAACATCCATCTTTATAAAATTTTGCGTTTTTAATAATATAATATTTAAATAAATATTAATAAAAATAAATAAACCGTCCATATTGTCCCCATTATCCTTTCATCTACTGGTGTAATACCAAAATCTCTCACACAAAGCCTTAAGTGTTTTTGGAGCATATAAATATGCTCCAAAAAGCTACCATTCTTAACACCTGACGCATCACCCAAAAGTGCCTGACTTCTTCATCATTGTCATCCACCTTTTCTAGCTAATTTCGCCTTAAATAAGTACTTGATCCCGACCCGTGTGTAAGGTTTCTTGACCTCTTTTAAATAAGAAGAAACGTAAAGAACCGAAAATAATAATTAAATAATTCAGTAGGATTATGTAGGATAGGATTATTTTGTTTTACTGCACCCTAGTAAAAATCTCCTTGGAGTGTTGTTCCACTATTTGATCTCCCTAATATTATTAACCTTTTTTTTTTGGCTGGAAAATTATCAAATAACTCCCTCCGCTCTGACCGGAGCGGGAGAGCGTGTCAGACTTTTACTGACTAAAACCCACCCGTGTTCCTTCAGTTGCCATGTTGCCGGGGGCCACGATATTCCTTTCGGATTTCTTCGCAACCCCGGCAGATTATTTTTAACCTATGCTAATAATTTTGAATCAATTCAAGCTCGTTTTGCTTTATGTATGAAAGAATGGGATCCGAAAGGCTTTACTTGATTACAATGACAGGTTAAGGCACTTTAAAATGTATAAAGAAATTTGTAACTCTTCTGACTTACTATTACACTAATCACACTAATATTATACAGGCGAAAGTTTGTGAGTGTGTGTATGTTTTTCTCTTCTTCACGCTCAAACGGCTGGACAGATTTAGATGAAATTTGGCACACAGATAGTTTATAACCTGGATTAACACATAGGATACTTTTTATCCCGATATTCTTACGGAGTCGAGACTTATGCGGGTAAAACCGCGGGGCACTGCTAGTACTCCACAAAATTATAAACGTTTCCATGGATGCACAATTGATAAATTATTTTAACTTTAGGTATAGTCATTGTGAGTGTCAGCATCGTATTTTTGAATTGCCTACATTCACTTTAACTCAATCTGCCTAGCCTTTTCCCAACTATGTCGGGGTCGGCTTCTAGTCTAACCAGATGCGGCTAATTGCCTGAATACCTGGAGCGACTGCCTATCTGATCTCCACAACCCAGTAACTGGGTAATATATCTATGAGTCTTTGAGTCCTGAGCCTTTCAGACTTCTGACGACCCTTAACGACTGTCAAAGATTCACGAATGACAGCCGGGACCAACGGCATAACGTGCTTTCCGAGGCACGGAATCTACATCCACTTTAACTACCAAATCGAAGTAACAACTTGACGATTTACCCCACGTTCGCACGGACGTAAAATATCGCGGCGGGATTTTATCGGGCACTAAAGTTTCAACTCTCAGTGTTGAGCCGAGAGGTGAGAATCCAACAGAGTACATCTCAGCGCGTCCAATAAACACACTGTTGGATTTTCAACTCTCAGCGCTAAGCAGAGCGTTGAAAATCCAGTGCGCGAAAAATATCGCCGCGAGAAAACATCACTCGTGCTTACCTGGGCTTAAGAAATTCGGTTTTAAAACGTTATAACTAAACTTAAATACCCCCACTCCTGTACCGTTGCATGCACCCATAATCAAAACATTCATAATGCTGTATAGATTTTTATACCAAAAATAAAAGTTGTTTCTCAGCAATACATTTTAAATAAAGACACTTTGTTGATGGGTCATTATGTAAATTCAATAAAATCGTAATCAGAACTAATCTGTGTCAGAACTACAGGGAGTGCAACCACAGATTAGTGCAACATTAATTACCTAGCCATTCGGATTAACATCAAATCAACATCATCGTTTTTTTACAGATGTCATAGATAGAAGATCTGCTTCATAGTCATCTAAAATCTGTCCGGCCACCAACAAAAAATTTGGCATGACAATTTTTTAATAAATAAAACCTAATTAATAATAGTACATAACTGCCGCGGCTTGCAAAAGGGGCATTGGCGGACAAACGTCAAAATGGGGGCCGAGACGAAGCCGAGACAAATACAATTGCAGATTGACAAACGTATTCTTTTTTTCAAATTTTTACACAAGACATAAGTACATACTCGACGCGTTAATTTGCTTCACCCGCCACAGCACGCATCGTATACATATATCAAGAAAGTCGTCATCGCCGCCGCCGACGGCATAATTGAAGGGAACACCCGCCCTACGTGAATTATCTGATCAACTCACATCAAAAATATGGATGACAGGGATGGAGGTATAGCCGAAAACTATATTATCTATTTCTAGCACGAAACCGCGATGTAAACGCAAATTGAAATGATTTTTAATCGAAAAATTCAACTACTCTATACTTAATTTTATATAGCATTAAATATGGTTTATTTTTTTGCGACAAGCGCAATATTACTTATTATCACCCATAGATTCAAAACGGTGTAGGAAAAAAAAAACATCGTGAGGAAACCCCGAATCAAAAATTCGAAGACGTGACATATCATATGCCAACACGCACTGGGCCCGCGCGGTGGATTAGGGCCCACTCCCTATCACTGAGAGGAGGCCTGTGTCCCAGCAGTGGGAACATTATAGGCTGATTATGGATTCATAGATTTGAGTAAAGTTTAACTAAATGTTATGCGAAACGAGCATTTTTCAACGTGAATTTACTCGGGAATTGAACGCGATATCTGTGTGTCACTGATTAAAAACGCACTAAATAGCGCACACTTACATCATTTATAAGATGGAGTAGTCAGCCAAATACCTAAACCTAATTTTGAAGAACATAGCATGCCACTAATAATGAATTAGACTACTAGATAATATTAGGAAAACTGCATTCTTTCTTCTAATATCAACCTTTGAAAATTTTAATGTAGTACATCTCATTGATAAGCAGCACCCTAATTGCGTAAAACACGATCAATCACAATCGGTTTCATTTTGACAGCTTAACAACATTCATTGCGTTATTAAGAGAAACCCAAATTTATTCACATCATCGGAACATAACATAACACAAACTCATTTATCTATCGCGATTTATTGCAATCGACGTCTTCTCAGTTCATCGGCCACATGTAAGTACTCATCAGTCTTGTGTTGCGTTATTTACAGACAATTTTTTCGAAAATATGAATATCTATCGTGTGTTACGTAATTAGGGTGCTGATTGTCAAAACATTCTTAAACCTTTGTGCTATGCTCGATGTTTTAAAAACTGCTGTATTTCCTCTTAAAATATAGTTAGCGTACTATATCTCGAGCATGGTGAGAATTGGAATAGCGACGGCAGCGGCTCCAGGGAGTTGCGGATTTTCCCTAAGGCCAAAGAGGCCCGGGCCTACGGCACCCAACCTGCGCCTGCGGCTGGTAATGTCTCAGCTTAGTAAATAATAAAGCTATGACAACTAAGGGCAGGCGTGCACAAGGCAGCCTGTAGTCAATAGCCAACAAATAATGTAAAATTTTCGAGCTCTTGCATTCTAGTTTAATTAGATTAGGTTATTAGCTTGTCTGCATAAGTTGACAAAGTTATTCCTTGTATGAATATACAAACGAAAACCTAACATATACGAGGTGAAGTAAAAAGCTTATCGAGCTCATTTCTTGGAGCTGAAGATGTATCCCCCTGAAAATAAACCTGCCGGCGCCTATATAATATAGGTATAACTACTAACGTCTACTATTAAACGGCCTACGGCGGCCGAGACTGCAAGTCCGACTCTAGCCCCAGGTCTAGCGGGGGCAGCGAGAAGAACCCCAAGAGGACCATTTCGTGAAGATGCTCAAGCGTAACGCTTTCGCAGACGGTAAACGCCCATAAATGTCATAACAATAAAACTAATAAAGATTATTATTGATATAGCGATCCCGCATGACGAGAACCTCGTAAAAGCTGAAAAAGATAAACAGATTAAATATGTTGACCTGGCTCGCGAGTTTGTCGACATGTGGGATGTGGATACAGCAATCATTGTGCCGATAGTCGTGACGGTCAATGGCATAATAGACAAGAGCCTCGACCAACACCTGAGGAGGCTCTGGTTAGGCAGTTGGATCAAGGGCTTGGTCCAGAGAGCGGTACTCCTAGACACGGCGCGTATTATCAGGAGGTTCCTCTCTCTTTTTTTTTATGAGAATATTTAAAAATGTAAATTATATGTTTAAAAATTAAATAAAGGAAATTAATAAATAATCCACTGTGTCTCGTTCAGTGTCCACGAAAGCGTTAAAGACAACTCTTTATCTATTCATGACAATTCTATCCTCTTGCAGACCCTCTCTCTACCTAAAGCTGTTTAGTTACAGTATTTAGAACACTAAATGGGTAAAGGATTCACAGAGTTTTTTTAAAAACCGGTATCCTTCATACTACATCTTGATCTTCATCGTACTTCAATAAAACTCATAGTTAAGCAGATTTAAACTTTCTTAAGCATTGGTGCTAAAGAAAAAGCTGATAGTTCATGTTATTGTGTGTATATAAATAAATACATACAATAACATGAACTATCTCCTTTTTCCTGAGGGTGATAGGCAGAAACTAAAGAACGCCACCTGCTACGATCCTTACATACTCCTTTTACTTCGTTTGCGTTCATATACGCATCTGTACCTTAATTGCGTAACACATAATCAATCACAATTTGTTTCATTTTGACAGTTCTACAACATTCATTGGATTATTTACGTTGTTGAGCAGACAAATTTTTCGAACATAAAGCAATGGATTAGTAATCTCTTTCAAAACGATTCAGATTATGATTGATAAAGTGTTACGCGATTAGGGTACTGGTCTTAAACGTCCATCGGTTTCGATTACTACGCACCTGACCTGAACTTTCTGAAGAGCATCACTAATAAGGTCACTATTTATGTCAGTACAGCAATAGCTGTATTACAGCAGCATATATAATTCTTAAATTGTAGTTAACGTACTTGTATCCCGAGCATGGTGAGAAGGGGAACAGCGACGGCAGCGGCTCCAGGTCCAGCGGGGGCAGCGAGAAGGACCCCATGTCCTCGGGTGGCCACGGCTCGTCCGAGGACAGCGCTGAACAAGCGATGGTATCGCCTAAAGCGTTTAGCTCTTCGCCATTTTCTGGACAGCAGTTCTCGTTTTCCTGCTGTAAGGAGAAATTATATTTTAAAACAATTCTTACTTTATCTTGTACCACCGACACGGAGATGACGACTAAAACAAAACCCAGTCCCAACTTTTTGCAGTCGGGTTTTTTGTTTTTTTTTTTAATAATTTGCTTTATTTCAAGCTTTTTAGTTTTATTAAAAATATATTTATTGATTAATTACTAGCTTTTATTTGATACTAATAATTTATAAATATTTTTTAAACCTACCCCTCTCTTTTTTGTATTTGCAGATGCAATATATAAATATCATATAGCCTATATCACTCCCACAATTAAGACGACTCTAACGACACCTCACATGTTAAAATCCATCAAGCCGTTTAGGCCACAGCGCGTGCCAAAGAAATAGACATACATACATACATACTCTCGAAAAACATTACCCTCCTTATGGGGCAGACTGGTAAAAAGAAGTATCGAATAAAAATACAAGTTGTGCTGAAGCCAAATAAATTGCGATAAGCGCAACAGAATCATAATGATGATGACTTACTTGGTAACAGTGCTTAATCTTTATTTCTAGAAGCTAAAATACTCTATTCCTAAACAATTTTTAGTAACAATGTAAACAAATGGGTCGAAAAACGTACCTACCTGTGGGCGGCAAATTGTTTCAAATCGAAACACATGCTTCAATATCATTCTTGAATACCGAGGTGCCTAAGTATTGATATGCTTCAATCAATTAATCAATATTCTTTATTTGTAAACAGGTTACAAAAGTGTGCAAGATGTTACAATTATTATATTATAGGTTCTCTATGTTTTGCCATTTGGCGTACAAATATGGGGGGCTTTTGCCAAGTAAATTAAATTATTATAATTCATTAGTTTTTTTTTATTGTAGTTAAATAAAATGCAATAGGTAATGTCAGGTAAGTAATGAAAATATTTAACGAAATGCAATAATGTAATAATAAATAATTATAATGTTAATTGCTGCGTGATTTGTAAAAGCTCTGGCAAAATGAGTAGTTAAATCATATCTTTGATCATATTTTCTTAATCTATTGGATGTGTAAGCCATCCATTACATACCTAGACTCCTCCGTGCCACGGAAAGCACGTTAAGCCGTTGGTCCCGGCTCTCATTCGTGGATCTTTGACAGTCGTTACGGGTAGCCAGCACCCTAATTTCGTAACACACGATCAATCACAATCTGTTTCATTTTGAGAGTACAACAACATTCATGCGTTATTTACGTTGTTGATCAGACAAATTTGTCGAACATATGAAGTGGATTAGCAATTTCTTTCAAAATCATTCATTATGATCGATCGTGTATTATGCTATTAGAGTGCAGAAGCCCAAAAGTCTGACAACCAGCTTTCCAAAGGGTATCGTGTTACCTAGTAACTGGGTTGTAGAGGTCAGATAAGCAGTCGCCTCATTTAAAATACAGATATTCAGCTGCATCCGGTTAAACTGGAATGCGACCCAAAAATAGTTGGGAAAAAGCTAGGCAGATTGATTGGTTTTCTTTATCTATATATTCTAAGCAACACTTGAACACGTAACGTAGTATTATATTATCTGTGATGTAACTAACACGGTTTGTTAAAAAATATGGTAGGTTTGTTAATAAATTTACTTTTTAATAATCATACGGAGAATGGTTAAGATGAGTTAAGTATCTACCAGTTCTAGATAAGTCAGCCTATTTAGTGTACCTACACCGATCAGCTTATCCATTTCTGATTTTTCTTTATTTAAATACAGGGTGGCAGGGTCTCTGATATAATTCTGAACCCCCCCTAAGTAGGAATTTTTCGTCGGTTATTTTAAAAAAAATCTGCTGTTCCATATATTTTGACCGCGTAGACACACAAGTGCACTTTTCTATGAAACAGCAGATTTTTTTAAAATAAGCGACGAAAAATTTCGACGCAGGGGGATTCAGAACCATCTATTGAATCCATGGTAACCGTTTTCGCGTCGATGTCCTTGCCACCCTGTATGTGTATAGATACTAATATAACGTCCCTGCCATATTGATAATCATTACAAAAATTAAGAACAGTCGTTAGTATTTCATCAAAAACATTTACATTGATAATAATTTATAAAATCTTATGAATTTTAATAGCCTTAAACTTGACGCCCAACATGGGACCTCAACTTTAAAATTAAAAACACAGGATTTTAGATGAAGACTCTTATAAAATCTCTGTCAATATAATCTCAAATAAGGATGGCACATTGTGTTCTTTTTACATAAAAAAATATACATTGCGATGTCATTATGTTTTAATTGGCTCCCAACATGGGACAATTAAAAAATACTTTGTTATCGAATAATACAAGTGTAATATCTTTGCCATCTTAATTTTCTCAAAACAAATATATTGTTTTGTGTTCTACCGGTTGAATTACATTGACAAAGTATCATTATGTTTTCTTTAAAAATGGCGCCCAGCATGGGACCAGAAGTAAAAATAAATAAACTTGATTATACCATGGATTCAGTACAAGGTTCTGAAAAAATCAGCTGTTTCATAGAAAAGTGCAATACCTACGCGGTCAAAATGTATGGAACAGCTGTTTTTTTTTTTAAATAACCGACGAAAAATTTCAGGGCATGAGGGTTCAGAATTAAGTACTGAACACATGGTAACAGTTTTCGTGTCAATGTCCCTGCCAACCTGCATAGTCACTAAACATTCCATAACAATGGCATAATCCGAATATTAGTTATGGTTTTTTAGGATATTATATTTAGATTTAACTTTTTATTCATTACCTTCAACCTTCACAGATTCGCAGTTTTCACCTTCCAACACCTACACAAAAAAACACACAATAACCAAAATTCTTATCAACACACCTGGCAACACTCTTCCGGGAACTCTCTCAAAGGGTTCTCCACGCAGGTACACTGTAGAGGATCGCAGCAAAGCCCGTGGTCTGCCGGGCAATACTCGACCAACCCGAACTGCGGGTTGTTCGGTACGTAGCAATCCATCGCCCCGCCTATTTGCGCGCATCTCTATAGCGCAGGGGCGGAGATTTCGCTCATTGTTTGACAATCAGTTGCTCAGTTTCCGTCGCTTGTAGTCGCGGGTTGGCATGCTGGAATGTTTTGGGTTAGGTTTAGTCACAGTTCTGAGAATGAGGTATAAAATTTAGAACATTATAATATTGCAATAGGAGTTGATGAAAATTTATTGGTTGCTTAATTATTTACATACGTGTGAAATTAGTCTCAGGAAAGCACAATTTCTGGATCTTTGTATTTGACAATGTTGACCACTCGTTACTGTTATACCGATTACACAAAGTTTGAAAGAAACACGATTGTGCTTTATTGTGACGAGTTTGTAGCTCTCGAGAAAAAATGAAGTAATTTTCAGCTAAGTGTTTACTGTTTACCGACGGCTTTTCAGCCGCTTGCGGTAACAGAACTCTCCCTTCAATACTTAAAATGCCATGACAGCGTAGTTAGGAATTAATGTATATTATGAGCACTTTCTTTCTCTCATTTATTTCTCTCTTTATCCCGGAGTAAAAGACCAACCCTTCTTTTAGTATTATAGAAGTAATAATAATATAATGATTATAATGAGGAGATTGCCCGCAGCATCCTCCTCCTCAAATACCTACAAAAACCATAGGTGTTTCTGTAGTCCAAGGTGCACAGCTGTGGTTCTAGAACGTTGACCTGATTTACTTACCTATTTTTAATTGTTTATTAATAATTATTATGATTATAGGTACCATAGATCCTCTTACATATTTGCCATCAGATGGTACTACCTTTTTTTTGTGTGGGAAATTATCAAATAACTTCTCCCGCTCTGGGCGGAGCGGGAGAGCGTATTAGACTCTTGCTGACTAAAACCCACCCGTGTTTCTTCAGTTGCCATGTTGCCGGGGGCCTTCTTCTACTACTTCTTCGCGACCCCGGCACTACCTGAAGTCGGTCTAATTTTATCGTGATATGTGAGCGATTTTTTTGATGTTTTATGTAGCATTGGCGAAATTTTCGGATACAAAAGGCATCAATGAAAAGCTACATGCTGAGATATTATGGGATAGATTGCGGTGTGATGAGAATGGTGAAAAGTAAACAGCTAGAGAGTACATATCTAATCAATTGATAGTAGTATGGGCATGTGATGCAAAGGAACGGGAGCATGAAAAAGTTCAGTAGGTAAGTCTAAATGTGGATCATATAATATGCCTTATAAGAACAGAGGCGAACCAATGAAAAAATGGTTAGTATTATCCTGTCCTACACCTACTATTAAACGAGTAATATTTGTATATGATATATGTTTATATTTATATGTAATCATGTTCTAGAAAACCGCTAAAACAATTTCCATGAAAGTTGCAATACCAATCACCAGAGCAGAGCTAGGCCCAGCCCCGGATCTAGGGAGGGGCAAACCGGGGCACGTTCCCCGGGCGCCAACTTCAGGGGGCGACAAATTCACGCGTAGCAGACTAGTGGACCACCCAGCACACCGCAACTTCGCAAAAAATGAGACGCGCAGCGCATAATCATCCTTTAATTTTTTCCTTATTACAACAGTTTTGGCGCCCCTGTTCGATTGGCGCATTATCGATCGATGAAATTTGATTAATATGTTGCTGCCATAATTTTCATTTTGAGTAAATTTGAATTTCGCGGGCTAACTTAGCGCATCCCCATAAAAGATTGGCGGGGGTCGACAGACGGCAGTATTTGCCCCGCCTCAAACAAAATCTACATCCGGGGCTGGCTAGGTCGCCCAGGTACTGAATGATAATATGACACCAAATTACTTTAGGATAAGGCAGTAGGAGGATGAATATCTTACCGTAGCTGTACACAGGCGTACGAAACGCTTTGTTATTCACGACAAAATAGAAGAAACATACCTACATTGCAACACTAGGGTATTTATGAAGCTTAACACACGCAGATACATATGTACCTTACCTACTTAAAACACCTTTATAAGAGCTCGTCACTGACCGGATCGAGTTACCCTTTAATATTTCTTACCACAGGTTTGCTACCGTAACCAGAACCTGAATCTGAATAAAACCTCAACTTTACGCCCCACACTGGTCCCAAATGATAAAAAAGGGGACATTAAGAAATTTTTGACAAAAGGTCAACCGATTCAGCTTATTTTTTTTTTGTAGACAGCTGATGCAATTACAAATCACTTTTGTACATTGAGTTTTTGCCAAAAAAGCCGTATTTTCAGAGAAAAAAAATATTCAAATATTTTTTGTATGAAAGAAATCCTAATTTTGTCTTTATCTTCCAAGATTCAAACGTATTCAAAATAAAACTTAAAGCAGCTTGTAGAGATGCTAATTGCTCACTACTTTGTCATAGACACTCTTCTGCGATTTTGTGCTCCTTTTGAGTTACAGGCACTTTAAATATTTTTTGTATGAAAAAATCCTAATTTTCTCTTTATCTTCCAAGATTCAAACGTATTCAAAATAAAACTTAGCGCAGCTTGTAGAGGGGCTAATTTCTCACTACTTTGTCATAGACACTCAACTGCGATTTTGTGCTCCTTTTGAGTTACATGCACTTTAAATATTTTTTCCTAATAAGTCATATGAAATGTAAAATACAACTTTTTATTTGACTACCCCAACAGTGGGTAGTCTTTGTTTACAAATGTAATACTTTGCTAGGGCTGTCGTCAACATAATATGAATAAATAAATAAATAAAACAAACACAAAAAATAAAACAAAGCGCATTTTTTTTCAGTACCTGTAAACTTAATAACTAAAGTAAACTATTATTTTACAAATTTAAATAAACTAGAACATAAATTAATTTTAAGCGCATTTTTTCTCAGTACCTATAAACTTAATAACTTAAATAAACTAGATTACAAACTTACAAACTTAAATAAACTAACATGAACGTGCGTATGTTACAATGTGAATTATGCTAGCGGATCTTGTGGGGGATTATTCTCAATGTCGACGTATACTTCTTCCTCATCAGCATCTTCTAAATCGAGTTCATTGGGTGAAACGTCATCCTTTAGAAGATTTTCGGCTTCTTCAAACCTCTGCTGCTTTTGAATTTTGGTGAACTTCGGTCTTATGTTCGTAATGTACGGATCGGAGCTGATAAGTAACTGGTGTAAAATATCTTCATTTGTTTGCATTCTGCCTATCTTTCTAGTATGCTTTTCTCTGATTGAACGAAAATCTTTGTTTCTTGCTTCTGAGGCTTCTTCGGACATCATACCAATTGGAATAAAAGAAAAATGCTGGCAAATATCCGCACCATGCACTAAAAGTTTATGTACACTCGAAGGCATGTAATACCACGAGTACTCGCTGACATAAAGTTCTGCTGTTTCTCTGCAATAAATTCTAAATTTTTCAATATCTACATTTCTCCCAGAAGATATTGCCTGCAAAATTACAGCAAATCTCTTAATCAAATTAGCATTAACTCCTGTTATCTCAGCTGACCTTTCGTAATCATTGAAAAACCGTCGAGCTGTATTGCCATCGTTTGTTGTCCCAAAGCCTTGTTTGACGATATCAATCATTAAGCCAGTTACAACAAAAAACTCATGCTGCGTTAATTCTTTTCTTGATTTTCGGAGCAGTTTGTCCTCACCCCGAGCCGCCCATTTTTTGAAATCTAAGTTGTAAGATATGTGCAAAATACATTCCATGCATCGCAACCACATGTGAAGTCAAGATAAACCATATTTGTACATATCATGGTTTTCTGGTTTGTTAAAAACGAGGTTCAAGTTGTTCATATCTTTCGGATTTGTTAAGCAAATGTTGCAATTGGCTGCAGACTGTGTCTGTGAAAGTGCCGTGCATACTTTGCCGTCGATCATCGTCACATGCAATTCATGAAATACTTCAAATTCGCCATCAAATAACTTTGTTGGTAGAAGGTTCTGAATTTCTTCTTGTAATGTTGCTTCTACTTGCTGAATATATTCTTTTGTTTCTTGTTTGAATTCGAACATAATTGGTCTGCAATAGTTTGTTGAAGAAGGGCGCGGATTTTCCCATACTATCACATCGTTGTCACTCATAAGGCGAAGTGGCACAAAACTAACCATAAATACAGAAGATTCTGAAAATATGTCACCAGTTGGTTTTTGTTTGTAACAACTTTGTGAAGAAGCTCCGTCACAGCCCCATTTACTAACTAGCTTCAAAACACCACCATTAATATTTGAACCAGTCACTTTCAAAATCTTCTCGGCAGTTAAATCTAGAACTGCCTGTAACTTAATTTTAGCTCCTGACTCCGATATCACAATATCTTCTTTTGCTGGATAGCATTCTTTCTTCTTCAACAGTAACTTCTGGTAAGATGGAAAAGCCGCTGTGCCATTTGTACTTAAAATGGACCTCAAAGTTAGATATTGCCATTTTGATAAACTCAATGCTGTGGCAAGAGCTAAGGTGTCTTCCTCGGAAATCGATTTATCAGAAGCTTTATATAAAAAGTCACTTACTTCTTGCACCTTTTCTGGCTTATTTGAGAGGCACTTAATAACTTTAGAACAAACAGTGCGCCCGTTTTCATTAAGTTTAGCAATAAGAGCATAGAACAGCTCTTCTTCGGAATGCTCCAAAAGAGACAAAGAACGTCTTTTCTTCTGCTTATTTGTTAAATCTTCAAATGGTCGTTTATTTCTAGTTCTGGGAGTATTTGTGGTAGCTTCTGATGTAGATGCACCCGCTTCCTCTTCGTACGATAAATTATGCTCTTCTACGTCTACTGAAATGTCCTCTATGGTATATTCTGGATCAAACAACATAGGAAAATTCACAGAAGTTAAAGTTGGCCACAAAATTTTAGACTCCAACCACTCCTTGTTTTTAACACCAAATCTTTCGTTTCTACCTGAATTGTCCCATCTTCTAGCTAGGTTTGACGTATAATTTTGGCAAAACTTTTTGATAATACTGAGCTCTTCGTTTGGAATTTCACTTGAAATACGATTTATAATGGTTTGACACAGTAAATCACTATTTTTAAGGCACCCAATATTACTCAAAAAAGAAAAAATGTCTAAATTAGTCACAAATGTAGTCATTTTGATACAAAAATGTTACAGGCAAATAAATAAAAGTTACAATGTGGTGATAGTTGATAAAAAATTGTGTTGTTTTTACGAGCACAAGACGCGTAATGAACAAAAACGGGTTCCGCTTGCCCTTA
Organism: Omphaloscelis lunosa; assembly: GCA_916610215.1. NCBI lineage: Eukaryota > Metazoa > Arthropoda > Insecta > Lepidoptera > Noctuidae > Omphaloscelis > Omphaloscelis lunosa. The sequence continues at coordinate 4,020,547 of OU744266.1, read as the reverse complement.
TACTATTGATATATGACTCATTACCCAACTATCCCGTTACTTAATGGGGTAGTTAGATAATGGCTCATTACCTAACTACCTCATTACTTAATGGGGTAGTTAGATAATGAGCCAAATATTCTTGCAATTTGGATGAGTCACGAGAAAATAAAACATACTAAGATGTGCTCCTACATAAATACCGCAAAACTACAAAGGGAATTTTTAATTGCAATTTATATACCTATTCATCATTCAGCGTTTTCGACGCGTTCGACTAGATGACCAAATAGAGCCGAAATCGTCACTTATAGGGTAATTAAGCAATGACTCTATACAAAAAAAAATTTACATACGAGTCACACAATAACTTACCTGTACATAAACATGTCTGAACACGTTTTGAGATTTCCTTGTTTGTTTATTTGATACTGATAATTTCATATATTTGTAAGAGTTACTCTACAAGCTGCGCTAAGTTTTATTTTGAATACGTTTGAATCTTGGAAGATAAAGACAAAATTAGAATTTTTTTATACAAAAAATATTTAAAGTGCCTGTAACTCAAAAGGAGCACAAAATCGCAGAAGAGTGTCTATGACAAAGTAGTGAGCAATTAGCATCTCTACAAGCTGCTTTAAGTTTTATTTTGAATACGTTTGAATCTTGGAAGATAAAGACAAAATTAGGATTTTTTCATACAAAAAATATTTAAAGTGCATGTAACTCAAAAGGAGCACAAAATCGCAGAAGAGTGTCTATGACAAAGTGGTGAGCAATTAGCTCTTCTACAAGCTGCGCTAAGTTTTATTTTGAATACGTTTGAATCTTGGAAGATAAAGAGAAAATTAGGATTTTTTCATACAAAAAATATTTAAAGTGCCTGTAACTCAAAAGGAGCACAAAATCGCAGAAGAGTGTCTATGACAAAGTGGTGAGCAATTAGCACCTCTACAAGCTGCGCTAAGTTTTATTTTGAATACGTTTGAATCTTGGAAGATAAAGACAAAATTAGGATTTCTTTCATACAAAAAATATTTCAATATTTTTTTTCTCTGAAAATACGGCTTATTTGGCAAAAACTCAACCTATAAAAGTGATTTGTAATTGCATCAGCTGTCTACAAAAAAAAAATCAGCCGAATCCGTTGACCTTTTGTCAAAAATTTCTTAATGTCCACTTTTTTATCATTCGGGACCAGTGTGCGCCCTAAGAGTTGTCCTGGGTTAACTTTCTCTCTTTGAAAATGTTAGGTTCCTGGCCTATTTATCTGTGAGAGTGAACGGGAGTTACCTTAGCAGGTAGAAAGCACTCTCCTCCAGGTAACTTTGGATTCGTTTCTTGGTTACAAAATGTATTGGTTTTGGTTTCCGCTTTTCTAAAATATTAGCTTTGCCTTTGCGAGTATCTAAACTGAGGACATGTACTGCTTAAGTATCTTACTAACTAACTTTCGAAACACAAGCAGATTGAAGCGTTGTGAATCGCTGAAGACTAACTTCTCAGCATAGCTTTTCAGTGATTCTAGCACGAATCATATTAATTTAACGAAATTTATCATTAAGTACCTGTGCCCTAATACACGATCAGTCACAATTTGTTTCGATTTCAAGATCATAAGTTGGAACAAAAAATCTGCTCAACAACGTAAATAACGCTAACAATGTTGTTGAATTGTGATAATGAAATGAATTTGTCATAATCGTTTACGAAAATAAGTTACGCAATTAGGGTACTGGTCGACCGAGCTCTGCTCGGGTGAAAATAGAAATAAACATATCGTCCAGGTATACCAACGTTGTATCAGATTCCTGAGCCTGTGAAAATAGAGAAAACCAATTTTCCCAGATATGAGACCTAGCTAGATCGATTTTTCGTCCCCGTAAACTCCTATATTGCAACTTGCATCGAAACGTTAGAACCGTTTTCGAGAACGTAATTACAAATATACATATGTACAAATATTGCTCGTTTAATAGTATAGGAAAGGATAGGATGTACAGCACCTTTCCCATATTTAAAATTAATATTATGCTCGTATATAACTTATTTTATTAATTTTAAATTTTGCTTCGTTTTTGACATCGCCGTAGTTTTTCTACAATCAATCATTTGTTTTTCGCCTCTCTTCTGATTTTACGGTGGTCATGCCATTCATGCTGAGAAGGCAGGAAAGAGACATGTGAAGTCTATAATGGGGAAGAATTTACATGTCTCTTGCCTTTGCCCAGCAACGGGGCAATATAGAATAAGACAGCATTAAACTAAGTATGGAAGCATTTGTAAATTTTAATTTGAACGTGGGTAAGTAATGGACGAAATGACAAAATTTTAAAATATCGATTTTCTGCCTGAACGTACAAATCACCGTAATCAGGAGTGCAATATCTGGTATTATTTTTCGGGCCGAGCTATCACTGACTCAAACCTACTACAGTCGCGGGCACGTAACTTAGCAAGGTTTTGGCGTGATGGATGTAAGTTTGAAAAAATGTACACTTTTATTGCTTGTAGCCATTTTTTTTTTTCAAAAAAGTTTGTTTGTTCTTCATAAACATGGATTAAAATACCTTTTTAATCCCTAGGGACTAAAAGTGATTTGAATTTGGAAAGTGGATTTTGTTATTAAAAGTTCCAATCACCAAAGAGATCAATCACGACCATTGTCTGTATAAATAACGGGCTAGCAAGAGAAACAGAGAAAGTGTGAATTTGGTCAAAATGAAAATACAAGATGGCAGCTGCAAAAATTTCCAAAATTTCCTTGTTGCGTTTTCATAATTTTTGAGGGTGCTAAAGCCGATAGTGAGGTCAAAATGTAAATCCAAGATGGCGACTCTGAAAATTTTCAAGTTAATCTTCATGGGTATTGTTTTCATGGTTTTCAAGAGTGTTAAAGCCGACAGTGAGGTCAAAATGAAAATTCAAGATGGTGGCTGCGAAAATTTTCAAGTTATTCATTATGGGTGTCGTTTTCATAGTTTTCGAGGGTGCTAAAGCCGATAGTGAGGTTAAAATGTTAATCCAAGATAGCAGCTGTGAAAATTTTCAAATTTTCATCTTGGGTATCGTTTTCATAGATTTCGAAGGTGCTAGAATAGCTCGAGTGCCGTACTTTGAATTCTTCGCTCTGCTCTGGATTCAAAGAAACACTTTCGCCTTAAAAATTGTTGTTTGCTCCCTTGGCAAACAATCTACTATTTAAACATGTCTGTTTAGTAAAAAAAAGAAAACGCAGTCGTGATGATGTACTTATGTACTTTCTGAAACAATTTTTATTACATTCTGCGCATCTACGACTCTTGCCAACTCGTGCGACTGTAGTAGGTCTGTACCTATTTGGCCCTTCAATTAGGTACCTACGAGTACGTTGCATAGAAATGGCCTTACTGGAATAGAGCTGGCCACGCTAAGTCTGCAATGGAATAAATGGGCAACCCTAAAAACTTTTAAATATGGTAAACTTTTAGATCAGTCAGTTACGTCAGTTTCGGGGTACCGTAAAACCTGGCAACTTTACGGTGGGTAAAAAAGTTTGAAAAGGTTTTTCTTAAAAAATCTCTATGATGTTATAAAAAACAATCAATGAGATATGTAGTAAATTTTATGCATTATTGAAACACAATCTTATATCTATTGTTTTCTCATTCTATAATGATGTTTTAGTTCAAAAACCTTTTATGGCAAAGTCAACCAACACTTGTGGTAAGATTGCCATCCCAAAATTTTGGAAAAATTTAAAAGAGTTACCATAAAAAATCACAGTCATCATTGCCGCATGCTTGGTCACAGTAAAAATATACTACAGTTGTATGATATTTTACGAATGACAAAAAACAAAAACGACAATGTTTACAAGATATCGAAAAGTTGACGTGTAAGTAGATCTAATGATTTTGATTTTTGCCTAATAGATTAGGTGTAATAGACTATGTCGTACCTATGCGTACGATGACAAAACTGTATCAAATCCACACTGCATCGTGCTAAAGTGACTATTCTTTACCAGGATTAAATCAGAATATAAACAAAATAACATATCAAAAACAAAAAGACAAACAAAGTATCAAATTTTTCTTTCGTAGGACAGGATGGTGTTACCGTCTATAGATTTTCAAATTCGAACATTATTAGGGTTCCGTACCCAAACGGTAAAACGGGACCCTATTACTAAAACTCCGCTGTTCGTCCGTCTGTCTGTCTGTCCGTCTGTCACCAGGCTGTATCTCATGAACCATGATAATTAGATAGTTGAAATTTTCACAGATGATGTATTTCTGTTGCCGCTATAACAACAAGTACTAAAAAACAGGATAAAATAAATATTTAAGGGGGCTCCCATACAATAAATGTAATTTTTTTGCCGTTTTTATAGATAATGGTACGGAACACATCGTGCGCGAGTCCGACTCGTACTTGGTCGGTTTTTTTACTTATGCAGAGTTCTAATATTATGTTAAACTACCAAGCTTATTTTAAGCCGATGGATTTTATATATTAGGTATCGAATGTATTATAATATTATTCGTTATGTGGCAAGTAAGGAATTAGCCGCGTAATCCTGTCTAGCGGGCACCTGAGTAAGCGGATTGGTCAGCAAATGAATGCAGAATGGAAAAGTCTTATTGTAATCGATATTACTGGCTATGCAACGTGAGTTCGCCCGCGTGTACCTAATGTCTTTTATAATATTCTTGATGAAATGTACCATACGTACTTCTCGTGATATCAAAAAAAAAAAAAAATCACATTACACGAGAGTAGCTATACTACGTAAAACGTCTAGAAAGGGATTGAATATTTATTTATGAATACCTATAGCAATTTAAGTCAGCAAATGGCGGGTACAGTGTGCGTTCGTGCTAGAGCCCTCAGCAGAACATTTAGTTAGTATATTACTATGCTAATGTGTCTGATCTTTATAACTTAAGTATTGGTTATACCTACGCCCTCGTGGAGCCTTTATGCGACAATACAGCTGTTGAAATAGCCCAGAAACTTCTATCAGTACGCAGAAGACAGAATTTCGTTAAATTATAGTTATAGGTACATATGCAGACTAATGTTTATTTATAAAGTCCTTATAGACCAGCGTAAAATTGCTGAATTGAATATAGCAAGAGCAAACGAGTTGAATATAGCAAGAGGGAAAATTTTAATAAGGCTTGAATCAAATTTAAATTTTAGAAAATATCCGACTAAACCTATCGCTTTTTTCCTTTTTACCTTCTGGACATAAAACTCTTCACAACCAGGCAAGAGGAACACGAATATACGAGGGAACATGTTGGAAAAAAAGCAGTGTGTTGTTATAGAAGAAAAAGGAGATACCTACTTTGGGACACTTCAAGAGAAGGAATGGTCTTTCTTTATCAAAGGACATAACCTAGTGTTTATTCTTCTCCATATGTTTGCGGACACGATAAAGAAAATAACAAATATGAAGTAATTCCAATTAGATACCTAAATGATTATTTTAAATACCTAATTATTTAACACTTACAAGTTTTAAATACCTTTCACACTTTTTAGAGTCCGTTCCGAACTTCTTTTAGTTAATATATTTCTGTGGCATATTAATTCTAAAACTGATCCAGAAAGAAAGAAATTTCTTTGTAAATTACTGTATTTACTTTTATAAGTATATTTGCTGTGTACCTACGTGCTATAAACTGTCATTATTAATTGAATTACCTATTCGCACAAAACAAAAAGCAACAACACATTAATCGTTCATAAAATAAAAATACACACCTTTTAAAAAAGAAATATCCAAAGAAATTCACTGAAATAGCACTAATATCACGAAAATATATCGGAACACATCACAAATCACAGTTTCACATAAAACCTCCTTTCACTAATTAAATTAAACGTAGCGGTCGAAGCATGCGCCATGGCAACACCAGCGAGCGTTTCAAAAATTAAAATATTTTTTTAAATATCGTTTAGGACAGAGGACGAGTCCTTACACCACTTTGATGGTGACTAAACTATCTTCCAAGTGTGCTAAGTGCACTCCCGCCCCTACCGTAATTGGCTGTTTGTATCCAACCCCTCGTCTGTAAAAAAAAACAACATGACATATTGTGCGCGGGAAAGTGGCTGTCATCGTATCGGGTTAACATGGCCGGCCGTGCGGAAGCTTTGGCTCTGTGGTGAGAATCGTTTAGCGGTGCGATGATGTTTAGATAAGTAATGAGGTAATTAATTATATTTATCTATTTAACTTGTAGTTCTTCACAGCATTGAGCTTTTAGTTTTGCATGCTTTTGCAGTTTGCTATTGTACACATTTAAGTAGGTGTTATGCACATAGATATGTTGACTTTTCAGAAAATTATTAACTGGCTTACTAGCAATAACCTAGTCATTAATTTAAACAAAACAAAAGTAATGTGTGAAAAACCTCCAGTTCACATTGCATATTATGATAAGGACAAAATAGAAGATACAAACGAGGCTAAATTTTTAGGTATAAAGATTAATAGGAAACTAACATATCCAAGAAATTTGTCTAAAATTAAATATTAAATCTGCAAATGCACTATTACAGCTGTCAAAAAAAGTTAATACACAAACACTTTTAATAGAGTATCACAGATTGTTTGCATCAGTTCTGAGATTTGGTGTTATTTTTGGGGGCAATCTATTGAAAGAGATACTGTTTTTAATTAAAGCGCAAAAACGATGTAGTATTCGATCCTTGTGTGGCTTAAGAACTACCGAATCTTGTGCACCCCATTTTAAATCTTTAAAATTACTTACTTTGCCAGCTAAGTACATCTACGAGACTATTCTGTTTGTTAAAATGAATTTACACCTTTTTACAAAAAAATCCGATGCAAAAAAACTCCAAAGCGTTCTCAATATGAAAATCAATTGTGCGACATAAAATGCAGAACCACTTTGATGAAAAAGAGCTTTTTTGGAATGGCTTCGAAAATGTATGATAAAATACCCAATAGTATAAAAAATATGCCCCTAGCAAAATTTAAGAAAGTTCTCACCTCTCTATTAATAGAAAAAAGTTATTAAACTGTTCAAGGTTTTATAAATGATAATTTTTAATATTAATTTTTTAGTTTATTTTTTGGTTTTGTTTTTATTGATTATTTTATTTAGTTTTTTAAAGTATTTCAGTTTTTTTTTTAAATTACTTTTCAATTAAAATTTGTATGCCTTTGCGGCAAAACATAGCGCTCAAATATGTTTACCTAGCACCATTAAGTAAATACCTATGTTTAACAAATAAAGATTCTGATTCTGAATCAGAAGGTTTCAGGCTTTTTTTGTGAGATATTACTTACCATAAAATAATACACATTAAATATAAACAAAAAAAGTATCCTAACACCAAATCTAACACAAACTAAATGGCATCGAAAAATTCCTCCCCATCGCTGTCAATTGATAATGTGCCCAAGAGACTGACAGCATTGCCACCTTCTATGGCAATGCTTGCCCTAAGGCATATAAGTAACTATTTTGCAAGTATTCAATGTATGATCATAATATAATGCAGTTTTTCACTGTTACCTGATAGATACACCGTATGCTCTAGCTAGGTTAATGATTCCCATTCAGTTGAGCCAAGGTGGCCACTTTTACATTCGTTTTCAACATATGTAGACGTAGGTATATCAAGTTTTTAAGAACATGTTACATAAATAATAATGTATATACTTACTACTGCCTATTGCCATTAACCGGGCTCAATTCCAGACTGCTACTGAGAGTCTGAGAACTTTCTGATAGAAAAACCCAATAACACTTTGCTCGACCTAGTATTCAAACCCTCATGCTCAGCGGTAGCGCTCACGACCACTAGACAATAAACATTTTATTCAATTCTATTCAATTCTATGCAGTGCAACTCTAGAAGTGTTATCTTTAAACATCACTTCGAAATTCGAACGGCGTCTCGTTGTGAATCCGCGATGCGATACTTTAAAAACAAACGAGTTCTCTTTCGAATTGTGTGCGCTCACCTGAGTAAGGTTCCAAGTGTACTTTACAGAATAACATTACTATTCACACATCTCACAGCTCCCTCAAAACCATAGCTCAAAACAGACTATCCCACGCCATATGACCCTAAATCTACCTTTGCTCTTTCTACTTTTTAATTCTTGCTCTCAGTCTTTTTAATTCCAATATGTAAAATGTTTATATCTACCTCTATTGTCTGAAGTTTAACAAAAATACTTACCACCTCCAATATCGTTATTGACATATCCATCCTTTATCAATACGAACATGATCCAAATATCAATACCGATTAGTGCGCTCAGCCAGCATGGGCCACCCAGGTAGCTGTCACGTGGCCCATCCGGAGCCAACCTGTCTCGCACGCCATTGTTTCAAATTGATTGAACTTTGCTTATTTGCAGGTAGATTGAGGGTCATATGGCGTGGGATCGTCCGTTTTGAGCTATGGTTTTGAGTGAGCATTGAGATGTGTGAATAGCAATGCTATTCTGTAAAGTACACTTGGAACCTCACTCAAGTGAGCGCACATAATTCGAAAGAGAACTCATTTGTTTTTAAAGTATCGCATCGCGGATTCACAACGAGACGCCGTTCGAATTTCGTGTGATCGAAGTGATGTTTAAAGAATAACACTCCTGGAGTTGCACTGCATAGAATTGAATTGAATAGAATAAAATGTTTATTGTCTAGTGGTCGTAAGCGCTACCACTGAGCATGAGGGTTTGAATACTAGGTCGAGCAAAGTGTTATTGGGTTTTTCTATCAGGAAATTCTCAGACTCTCAGTAGCAGCCCGGTGTCTGGATTTGAGCCCGATTGATGGCAATAGGCTTGCTCCTTTTACATGGGAATAAATTTGTTATAGGCACACCTTTATCTAAACCTTTGGGGATTACAAGAGTGATGTTATGTATGTTATTACAAATGGAATTTCGTTATTATAGTATAAAGTTATTTGACTAGTAGAATATGCTCAATCGAACTAGTGGGGCAGATTCCATTGAAAATGTTTAGGCATTCCACTTTGCCTCACCAGTGGGTCGGCCTGCTGGGGCAAAGTGGAATGATTCGTTTTAGGGTTCCGTACCTCAAAACGAAAAACCGGCCAAGTGCGTGTCGGGATACGCACAATGAAGGGTTCCGTAGTTGAGATGAATTTATTTATCCCAAGAAGAAACTTAACATTGTAGTTGAAAAACACGTCCTTCCATACATTCCAACTGCAAATGTCAGTTTGTCCGCACAATATTGACAGATTTACTATGTTATTTTAAGACCATAGACAAACAGACACACGAGTGATCCTATAAGGGTTCCGTTTTTAGGGTTCCGTAACTCATTACGAAAAAACGGAACCCTTATAGGATCACTCGTGTGTCTGTTTGTCTGTCAGTCCGTCTGTCACAGCCAATTTTCTCCGAGCCTAATGGACTGATTAAGTTGAAATTTAGTACACATATGTATTTCTATGAATCAAACACGAACGTGTAACGTAAATATATGAATTTTGAATATAGGGGTCACTTTTGGGGGGCAAACAAGAAAATTTAAAAAAAAAGTTTAGCTAACAGTACCGTGTGACATAACAAATGAAAGGGCTTATTGCAAGAATCTTAAAAATATTTTTTATATGATTTTAAAATAAATACATTTAAAGCTATTTAAGAAATTCGATGAAAAGTGACCATTCCCCACCTTATCTCCGCAACTACTGGACCTAAAATTTGGAAAAAATACATAGTACGGCTCTTTATTCACAGATTACAGGAAAATCTATAAGAAGACTATGGTCTTAAAATAAAATGGTAAATCTCTCAATATTGTGCGTACAAAGTTACATTTGCAGTTGGAATGTATTGGACAATATTTATTTCAACTACAATGTTAAGTTTGTTTTTGGGATATATACATCCCAACTACGGAACCCTTCATTGTGCGAAGTCCGACACGCACTTGGCCGGTTTTTTCTAAGAAAGAAAGAAAGAAAGAAAAAGTATTTATTGAGATGTGCACAGGAGGAAATCACAAATTAAACTAAAGCACACTCATTAAAAAATTAATAAAAAATAAACAACATAGTAAAATTAAAATAATAGCAGAAAGTCCTGTACGAGGCCAAAAGGCTCCTATCTCAGCATATGCTACGTTAACTTACTAAAACAGAAGAGTTGGATATGGGTTAAGGACAAGGATGATAGTACACACGGCTACATATCAAGCTATACATTTCCAATTCATGCTGATTTCGCATTGTGTACAATGCGAGGTCAGCTTATACTGGGACTGTATAGCTTGATGTGTAACCGTGTGTACAAATTCTAAGCCGCCACCAGACCTAACAAATACCTAAATTAACAAAAAATCAAAGAAGCCTTGCATCAACGGATGCAGTATCAACAAAAAATGGCGCATATTTTTGGCGCGCGAAAGTGTGCAAGGAAAGTCATACCGTGAGAGTTTTGAACGAGTTGTGCTATGCAGGCTGTGGGCATGCGGCCCAGTGAACAGTGATGCCGAGCTGACGATCGACGAGGTGGTCCAGCCCACACAAGGAGTTCTGGGGTCAAAGATCGAATGTTCTGGAAGGTAGGACTGACGGTTTTTTTTATGAACTTTGGGAAAAAAGACTTGCAATAAATTATAATATTCTGATTTATTGTGTTAACAAAACTTAAATATAATATACAATCTAAGACTAAAATTTCCTATCTTATATTATTAAATGAGGAATATTTGTGTGTGTACATATTTGTAATCACGTTCTCTAAAACGACTTTATCGATTTCGATGAAAGTTGCAATACTTATAGAGGTTAACGGGGGCGAAAAATCGATCTAGCTAGGTCTCATACCTGGGAAAATTCGTTTTCTCCATATTTTCACCCGACCAGAGCTCGGTCGCCCAAAGTTTTGAACAAGATGCCTTAGAATAATGACATTGCAGCATGGAATTAGTAAGTACCTACTACTTAATTGATTCAGGCGTGACCTTGCGGAAATCCATAATAAAATGATGATGTGGATATATTTAGTAACCTTTTCCGCTTAGCTATTTCTAAAGAGTCTTGTCTTGAGTGTTGCCACACCAAGCACCGAGCGCAGCACCCGGTGTGCAGCGCTCGGTGCTTGGTGTGGCAACACGCCGTGTTCGAGTTCACGACAAGTTAATCGTCATCCTGAGGATGCCTCGTTGAGAGGTGAAACACGTGTCGATTTCTTCCAGGGTCTTTTCAAGACTCTTTAGAAATAGCTAAGCGGAAAAGGTTACTAAATATATCCACATCATCATTTTAAGTACCTACTATCATGGCAGCAAGGAATTAGTTTGTACTATACTTGGAATTAGTATGTACTATACATGGAATTAGTATGTACGATACTAGTTCCATGACGAATTACTATCGGAATGCTCATGGAGTTAGTATAAACTATCCTATGCTATTAAATGAGCATTCTCTATTTTCACTCGAGCAAAGCTCGATCGAACAGGTACTACTTATATGTTTTTGTAATTACGATCTCGAAAACGGCTCTAACGATTTCGATGAAAACTGCAATATAGGGGTTCACGGGGGTGAAAAATCGATTTAGCTAAATCTCATAACTGGGAAAAATCGTTTTCTCTATTTTCACAGCCTCGGAAATGTGATACAACATTGGTAATCTTGGACGATATGTTTATCTATTTTCACCCGAGCAGAGCTCAGTCGACCAGGATATAATATATGTATTAACTACAAGTACATTAAGGAAAAAAATTAAAGTAAAGGGAATTCTCATTGGGCATCAACATTTTTAGATTAATTTATTTATATTAGTGTTCCGGTAATTCTGACTTAGGTATTCTAATTACAAATCAGAATCAATTATACTCGCAGTTCTTAGTGAGTAGAGCTTCCTGCAAAGGAGCTTGTCAGGTGAAATAATATTAACAAACAGACCTACTTATAAGGCGCGGGCCACACGCATGGGACGTGAGACGAGGACGGGACGCAGACGCGGCACAGACGGGATGTGGATGCGACTTTTCAAATTATAAGAAGAGTCGAGGCCCGAACACGGACGGGACGAAAACGCTTCAAACCATAGATATATTATACATTATATCACAATGTGGTGATGAGCACGAGGCCAAAAACAAATTACGGTGTGTGCGTGTGATGACTTTGAATATCGATATAGATTGCAGTGTCGGCGTGTCTCCTTTCTGAAGCGGAAAAAGTGACTACACTATTTGCGCTGTAGCATGGTGCGGGTGACAGTTGCCCGTATGACGTTGACATTTGTCAGTACCACGTAGGGATGTGAGGTTATGCAATTCATTTTTATCGCTAACGATACTCGCAGCGTGAATCTAGTTCTCTTTAATATTGTTATGAAAATTAGTGTATTATTCAGTTGTGCAGTGTAACTACGTGTGTGCTACGTGTATAAACTTGTCAATATAAATGTTTTATGGCTACATAATTATCTTTGTACTTATATAAAATAATCAAAATCGGGTTTATGTTTTTTTTTTCGTGACAACATTTTTGCTCTATGGTGCATCGGCGCGGCGGCCATGTTGTTTACCCGTGCGATGCTGTGAGTGCGAGTACGAGTGCAAGCGCGTTATATTGTGACTTAATGTGACACGTATTACGATTTCATTGTTTGTTTTCATTTTTGTTAAATTGTTATTTGTTATAAGTTTGTTGAGTTTGTTGTTATTACCATGCCTAAGCATACAAAAAAAACTGTTTTGGGCAGTCAGGCCAGGGAGCTTGTTGTTCGCCTCCGAGACTACTTTGAAAGAGAACAACAAAATAATGGACCGTTGTTACCAATGAATCATATTGTAGAACGAGTAGCCGAAGCTCTTGATATTGGCCGCAATACTGTTTCGCGTATAACACGTGAGAAAATTGGCCAAGATGGGATGTTTGAAAATAAATTATCGACACCCAACAAAAAGCGGACCAAGGTGAAGCCAATCACAGATTTGGATGATTTTGCTAAGGTTGCTATTAGAAATCATATTTATGATTATTATAGAAGAATGGAGCTACCCACATTGCTCAAGCTTCTAAAATCATTAAAAGAAGCTGACTTGTTCAAAGGAGGTATTACTTCGCTACGGCAAGTTATAAAAGATATTGGCTTTGTTTACAAAAAAGTTAACAAAAGAAAGATTATTATGGATAGGACTGACATTGCCCTAGCAAGATGTAGATTTTTAAGGAAGGCCAAAAACATAAGTGATTGGAGCAAAGTTGTCTTTTTGGATGAAACGTGGCTAAACGCCAACCACACAGTGGGTAAAAGTTGGACCGACGATACGGCACAATCGTGTACCAAAGTGCCGGAAGGCAAAGGCGAACGCCTTATTATTTGTCACGCAGGTACAGCAAGTGGATTCGTCCCTGATTGTTTGCTGGCTTTTAAGTCAAAAAAAACTACGGAGTATCATGAGGAGATGAATTACGAAAAATTTAAAGATTGGTTCATAGGTCTATTAAACAATTTAAAAGAGCCTATGACCATAATAATGGACAACGCACCCTACCATTCGGTGCAAGTTAATAAACCCCCAAACCAATCCAACCGCAAAAGCGAGTTGGTGAAGTGGCTGAGTGAAAACGGAGTTACAGCAGATATAAAAATGTTAAAGACGGAGCTTATTGCCTTAGTCCGACGCCATAAGCCACCAACTCCTACCTATGCTCTGGACGAGATGGCAAAAGAAAAAGGCCACCAGGTCCTTCGACTACCACCCTACCATTGCCAGTATAACGCTATTGAGCTGATTTGGGCCCAAATAAAAGGTATGCTTTTAATTTCAATTCCCATTTTGAAGCTTTATAAAAAAATCAGCTTTCCGATCGTAGCATGTACCTAGTTTAAAAACATTACCAGATACTAGATTAGGCTGATTGATGATTATTTGAATACTTTTTTTTATAAGTTCGTTTATTTTTAGGTTACGCCGCAAGAAATAATACTTCGCCGCCATTTACGGCAAATAAGATGTTGGCCCTATTACAAGAGGCCATCAACAATGTTCAACCTGAAGACTGGTCGAAGGTCGTGAATAAAACAAAAAGGGACATTATGTCTGATTGGGATCGTGACATACATATTGACAACATAATTGAGTCATCGTTAATAATATCCGTCACAGATTCAGATGATGAATTGAGTGACAATTCAGATGTTCCTGACTCTGATATGAATTTAGAAGAATAACATGTATTTTTTTTTAGCAACCTTTTAAGCAACCTTACCCTATAAATGTTCTGTTGTATAATTAGACCTTTTAAAAATAAAAATTGACCTACGCACAATATACGTTTTTTATTATAAAAAATATCGACTATCCATCGTAGCAGTACATCCCATCACTAAATACGTCTATGGCGTTACGTTATACGCATAACACTTTGCTTAATTTTTCATTCAATTTGATTTTATTTCTTGATTAGAACATTCTGGTTGGGTTTAATTTAATTTACTACAGTTATTAATTATTTAATATATTACGAATGTGGTACAACTGAAATATTAAGTCATAAATTGTAAATCGCGGCAACTTTCAAGAGTGAAACGAAATGTTACTGAAACTGTCACCCGCACCATGCTACAGCGCAAATAGTGTACCTACCGAGCTTACTTTTAAAATGGAACAAAAATAAAATTACAAACAAAACATGTTGGATTTTTATTTTCCTCCAAAGAGAACGGGGTTTGAGTAAAGTTGGCGTCGTTTCAAAGTTCTGCGGCCAATAATCAAAATTGTATATTATGAAAGAACTGCATAAAACCATCAAAAGTTGTTATGGACAAACTTCTCTAAACTATATCCAAACGGAGATATTCGGGTATATGTGGATCATTAAAAATTGAAAAGTTATTATAATATAAAGCATTTCAGAATTTAAAATAACATAAACCAAAACGTAATGCTTCGTAATAGTATAAAAGCGGACCGCCGGCGATTCCAAACACAACAGCCAATCACAACAGTACAAAAAGTACAACTAGGGCCGGCGCTGGCTTCAAGAGGCTGTGGCAAAGAAGCTCGAAGCGCGTATCGACGCAGCCGCACCGCACAGCTCTTTCCCTGACATAGAACCTGCAAAGAAAATCAATACGCAAGTAAGTTTATCATTTCATACGACCATGATTCACAAAGCCTGTATCAGTTTTGGTATCGGGTTTTTATCGATATCCCGACAAATACAACATGTAAAAAAAAACCCTGTCTGATCCTTGAGGGTGTTGTTAGTCTACCGTATATGTACCGTATGTGTATCGTACTGAGAATTTATTTATGTGGTAAATTTCAGGAAAAAAGGGGAATTTTCAGGGGCGGCCGTCGTTTAGCGGGAGACGTCATAAGTGACCCCTATTGAAAATTTTCTAATCATTAATGGATTTGGGGTATTTTTGGTACTAAAAATGTAAATTTGAAATAGCAATAACTTTTTATTTTCAGTACCTAATAATAAAAAATTTAACAATCTTTTAGGTAATGTTATTGCGATTATATAAGACATACGATATTTTTAAGGCCTGTTCATTTGACAAGAAAAGTTTTCGAGTACCTAAGTCTCTAATCTAGGTACACATTGCAATTACCATCAAACTTTTACTAAAGGAACTTTTACCGAATCCCGGCGAATAATAACATTATTTTTCGTGAGACAATTCGTAAGAAGTTAATTTATTTGTGCGCTAATCGACAACGCTGGAAATAATTAGGCAATGGGCATATTTTAAATTTGATGCAGTAAAGTTAAGGTTGCACTAGTCCACGGCTCGAACTGGTTGGTGGCGTGGGTGGCTAATATGCATGCTATTTAGTAAAATTATTTATTTTGTTTTATTATTATTTATCTAGTTATTTATTTATTGCGTGAAATGGACGATGATTTAGAACGGAAACAAACGCGTAAAATTTCATGAACTGACCTTTAAGCGTATAGATATTACGGAAAAAGTACTAAATGTATCTTCTCAAAATATAATTATTTGAACTTTTAAATAAATTATGTACGTTTTCTATTTTGCCATTTTCATACTACATAGATCATTTCTTTACGCCCAAAGATGAGTTAAAATTTGTGTTGAAATATGGAAGTTTCGACGCTCATAACTTCCAAACCAATATTTTTTTCCCAATTCTACACACATCAAAAGTGTCTAGGGATCAAGCATTTTTATGCGGATTTCTTGAGATTGAGATGTGGCTTTGTAATAAATTTATGATTATATAAATTTATATGGATCCTTTTTGGTGCATTTCATAATTTGAAACAGGAACTGTTAATCAAATTCGAGTAAAAGATGAAAATCAGCTGTCAATATTTTCCCTATAAAAACATACAACGCATTGAAGACATTATTAGTGCTACTGTTTCCCTACTACTGATTAAAACCAACGTTATTATGGAGCGGCGACGTCATTTAAGCAGGGAAGAAATGCTCAGAGCCGTGGGAATGATAGAAGCTGGTTCCCGGCAACGTACTGTGGCTTTAGCTCTGAATACAAGTCAGAGTGTTATCAGTCGACTTTGGACACGTTACCGAAGCACTGGTACCGTGGCTGAGCGCCATGGAGGACGGTATCGCTGCACCACACGGAGACAAGACCGATACATTCAAATCTTAACTCGAAGAGCTCCAACAATAACCGCCATGATGTTAGCCGTGAGGCTTCATCACTCTTCAGGGAACTTAATTAGCGACCAAACAGTCAGAAACCGCTTGCATGAAGTGAACCTTCATTCCCGAAGACCGCTACGGGTACCACCTATAGCAATGCACAATCGTAGGATTCGATATCAATGGGCTCTTGAACACAGAAATTGGGCAGAAGAACAATGGCGTTTCGTGTGCTTTTCTGATGAGTCTCGTTTTGGTATGAGACCGGATACAAGACGTATACGACACTGGAGAACCCCTGGACGCCAACAGCGATTAAAATCCTGCCAGGAAGTCCATCCTTATAGTGGTGGAACCATCATGGTATGGGCGGGTATTTGGATCGGCGGAAGAACTGAGTTGATTTGGATCAGAGGCAACCTCAACGCTCAAATTTATGCTGAGACGATTGTATCTGACGTCATCGTTCCTCTACAAGTGCAAATCGGTCCCTTATTTCAGTTAATGCATGATAATGCACGACCGCACACCGCAAGAGTTGTAAGACAGACTCTCGCCGCAGCTAACATCAATGTCCTGCTCTGGCCTGCTCAGTCGCCAGACTTGAACCCGATTGAGCATGCATGGGATATGCTACAGAGAAGAGCTCTGCCGAATATGGAGGGTATCCAGTCGCAAGAAGACCTTTTTTTGTTGTTGCAACGAACATGGGCGGCCATTCCACAGCGTGATTTGGATGAACTCATTTTGAGTATGCCAAACCGATGTTCTTGTGTTGTTAGTGTTCGCGGTAGAAACACGGATTATTAATTGTTTAAGTTACCCAATAAAATTTTAAAGAAAACTGTTATTTCAGTCTTTTTTTCGAACTTTAATGTTAGTGGTTCAAATGTCAAAAATCCCTTTATTAGGAAAATGGCAAATTTCTTTATTAATGCAAAGGTGACTTGGTTTATCGTTACTGTGACAAACGAAAACACTTTATTTGATGAATCCTTAAAGAAAATTTTAATTAATATCAATCAGGAGAAAAGTTATTGCAAAAATATATGTTGATCCCTAGACACTTTTGATGTGTGTACTTCACATCTACATTACATCTTCATTCTACATTACATAATGACAAGAAAAATTTATATAATTTTTAGTTTTGAACGTACACCTTCAAACAGACGAGTTTACAATTACCATACTACGTTTGTATGGAAGAATGACCGACTAGTGTACCCTTAAGGAAAAAGTACCTTTACTGGATAAAATTAAAAATGTGCTAATTACCTAGTAAATAAAGAGCACAGAAGAATAAATAAGAGCGTATAATACACGTAAACCTTCCGGAATAAATTCATAATTATGTAATTTAGAAGTACAACACGGTCATATAGGGCGACACCACATGAGAAGCGAGTTTAATTTATAATATGTGTCAAAATCCCATAAAAAAGGGACTTATTCACGAATTTTAATGTTTTTCTTCATCTTCAAATTTTTTAATTCTTCTTCTTTTCTTTTCTTCTTTCCGTAAGAAAAATGTGATCAGCTATATATATATATATATATATATATATATATATATATATATATATTTATTAAAATACGTTGCCCCACACTAGGAATTTCTCCTGTATTGTGGGTGCGTTTACAAACATTTAAACTCACATACACAAACAGCCAGACCCGGAACAACTACTTGTAGGTCATACAAATATTTGTTCCGTGCAGGAATCGAACCCGAGACACGCAGCGCAGCAGTCAATCGCTTAACCACTGCGCCAACCGTGCCGTCAATAAATATAACACAATGGATGTTGTTCAATTTTCAAAATTAAACAAATTTCATAATTGTTTACGAAAATAAGTTACGCAATTAGCCGACAGATTCGGACTATTACAAACATTTTAAAACAATAAATAACTCAATCGGTCCAGCCATTCCCAAGATATGCGCTTATGAACATCATTTCATTTTTATTATACCTAGATAAATGCTACACCTAAATAAAAATTCAAATCCATCGATCCGGCGTCGCTCACCTGTCGGAAAGTCGATCGTTCGGAAACGGGAAGTGTCGGGTGTCGTGTCCGGTCGTCCGGTAACCGGATACCGAGGATGAACTCCCTTTGACATAACGTCACACCGCTGGCTATGACTGGTCTCTGTGAATATTTTATACCGGATATAAGTAGACTATTAATTTGATTAGTTGAAAAAATATTGATAAGTAAGTACAGTCAGCCCCAAAAAGATCCTCCTGCGCTTACACATACATTCACAGCGTGTTTGTACACTTGGAAACCACAATTAAAGCGCGCGTCTGTTCACTTTTTTCGTGAGATAAAATGCTGTACCAATGTGTGGCTACAATTAAGTACCTACCTAAAGAGTGAATGTTTTGTGCTTACACATAATACACATTGATACAACAATAAACATTTTGGAACAACATTATATTTTATTTTATTTTATTTATAGATTGATATAATAAAAAATATGTATGAAGAACAAAAATTGTAGGCAATTAAATTGATTCTTGTCATTTTTTTGAGAATGAGTACCTAGTTCAGTCTACCAAGCACCCTCATTGTTGTCTATCTAACAATGCTATTACATTGTTAGATAGACAACACCTATTACATGGGACTTAAACATAACAGGCGAAATGTGGGTGTACTATAACTACACCTCTGCCTAACCCTTCGGGGATTACAGGCGTGATGTTATGTTATGTTATGCTAAGTTTTATGCAAAAAAAAAAAACGCGTCACACGCCACAGCGACGGCAAAATTTCCGATTTTGTTAAAATTTCACGAGGGAATGGTACCCAATTTTTTCTATTTAGTACCACCATTGAAAGTAATTGTATATCTTGGGTTTTCAAAAAAAAAATTATCAAAAATACAACCGACTTCCAAACTACAAAGTGAAAAATAACTTTAATTTCGGAAGTCGATGGCAAAAAAAAATACTGATTGATCCAAAGACACAGTATTTTTGGTATTTTTTTTCACTTTTTGTGTGTTGGTTTGTAATTCATCAGTTCCACTTTACCAAATGGTGCTTTTCGAGTGCAAATGCACGTTTCTTTAAAAAATACCCAAATCGCTATAGATGTCTCTTATAATATTTGAAGAGTTCCCTCCATTTCTCCAAGATTCCATCATCAGATCGTGACAAAATGACAATAGAACCAATTTGAAAGTATATCCTTCCAAACAAAAAAAAAATATTTTCAAATCGGTTCAGTCGTCTTCGAGTAATCGGGGAACATACATAAAAAAAAAATCCGACGAACTGAGAACTTCCTCCTTTTTTTTTTGAAGTTGGTTAAAAAGCCGTCTGTAGCGTATACGTTACGGTGTACGGATGATTTTTGGTAGAAGTTAGAGATGAACAATATAGGATCAAAGAATTGTACCCAACTAAAACCCTACGAATACTAAATCATAATTTACATTTCTGAAATAACTTCTCCAAGTCTCATAGAACACTGGTCCCGAGTAAATTTCCCACGACATCAATCATCAAAAAATTTCACACAAATTATCTCGATCTAAATACCATGTATCCACCAAAAAATCACGATAAAAATCTGCAAACTCGCCAACTATGTTCCGTTCCACCCTTAAATTAATTATTCGCTCTGTAGAATCAAACAAACGACGATCATTGATATTACAAATCTCGAACGTGCATCATGTGATTTTTATTGCCATTACCATAAGGTTTTTAATACAATGCGCGTGCGCTCGTGAAGTGCTTCAAACTTACCATGCATGATTTACTTGTGCAAACGTAACAATTAAGTATAGTCCACCACCTGTATTTGCCCTCAGGCTCAGTAGCAAGTGTGGCTGCATTGTTACTGTTTGATCTGACAGGTAACGCATGTTTATTTAGTGGGTAGTTGAGTTTTTTCGGGAAGGGTACCTAATAGTTTGAATAATGTAGGGAGATGTGTTTGCAATTTATTAGGTCTTCTTTTGGTTATTGTGTTATCCCGGCAGTTCCATTTTATTGGTTTGTAAGAGAAAATTTCCTTTCCCTTTTTCTTTATGGCTAGTAAAAAAACTTTTTCCAAAAAAAAAAACAACCGACTTCCAAACACTACAACAAAACACTACAAAGTGAAAAATTACTATATTACAAAAATACGTTTTATTTTTCACTTTGTAGTGATTTATTTTTTATTTTTAACTTTTTATGTGTGATACCTACCCCACATAAATTCGGATACCACTACCTGCTATGTAAATAACAGTCACAGGAAAATATTTCATTTTTCCTACTTAGTATGTGGATGATATGATCATCCACATACAAGTGGGAAAAAATACGTATTATTGAAGCTAACTCAAAAAATATCCAAGCAAAGTAAATAAAATTTATAAAGGATCACCTTGAGAGCATACCCTTTCAAACAAAAAAAGAATTCTCAAAATTGGTCCACAATTGACGGAGAAATGGGCGGAAAAAAAAACAAACCAACAAACATACGCTACGAACATATAACCTCCTCCTTTTTGAAAATCGGTTAAAAATCGTAAACTTACCCACTTCTCCTTCTTACCTGACTTACTTCCCATGTTCAATACCTATGCTCTACCCATAGTAAAAATTTTCGTTCTACCAACAATCGACTTCTACGATGTCATTCTCATCGCTCTGGTTTTATTCACTCTTCTTTCTTTGTCCAGGCGGTATTTCATTAGAATGCGCTCCCTCTGAACATCAGAATGGCAACCAGTCGGTCATCTTTCAAAACGAAAGCACGTGAACACATTCGTAGAAAGTTGGCAGAATCTTTGCAGCGCTGATTTGCTGCATTTGTTTTCTCCTCCACCTATCGTTATTTCTCCTGACAAAGTTTATTCGGTTTATATGTATGTATGTATCTATGTATTATTATGTATTCATTTTCAAGCTAGCTATCACTTATGTTGCACCTGCCATGTTTTGTCTCTGCATCTCCCTTGACTGGTAAAAAAAGCCTCAGGCATTAAGTCCGCCTTTGTAGGTACAGTATTTTTTACTTGTGCATAAACTTTTAATAACTAAATAAACTTCAACATTGAAATTCACTCAATTCGTCCTTAACCATTGCATTATGTTCACCTGAGATGTGGTTCTCCACAAGTTATATTATGGCTCTACGCTAAAGCCCCAGTTGACTTATTCTATCATTCTTGCATGAAGAATTTCTCATTATTCTCCTAGATTCTGTCTGTCCACCATTTCCATTTTCAGCCATTGTTCGTTTTCATTCAGCCTAACATCTGTAAAAACAAACAATAAAACTTTATAATTATCTCTTAACTGATCTATTTCAGCTTCACTTCACTGCACCCATAAAAACTCATTTGCAAAATCAACAATCCCACAACCACAATACCACTGGCAATCAGTCGCTGTAAAATGATACGTCTCAATCGGAAACGTAAATAAAAGATAAAACTTGTAACTCAATATGTTACGGATTCACTACCGATCTTCCATCCATTCTTACGATTGATTTACATTTAATCGGTTGAGGGGAGCAACGCGTGGCACGCGCGTGCCTTGACAGATAATCGGCCATTTTGTTTTTTGTTTGGCACGCACACAAGAATGGCGGTAAAACCGCTTTGGAATGTAATTATTGTAATTTTCGATCTCATAATCTTTTAGCGAGTGTGTTTATGGATTTGGAAGTGAGAAAATTATATAGTTTTTGTGGGAAAGCACTATTTAGCTAAGTTCCTAAGTACTTATTTCGTTTGATCACGATAAAATGCAGAGTGGGTTGAAGGTGGAGTTTGATGAGCGAAAAGAATGGCGAAGGTTCGAGGGTCGACCTTTGAGCAGAGTTTCTGCAAACAATTTGAATCGTTTTAATTCGTTTATTTCCTAAGAATCCTTTTGTTGATTCTTTTTACTTACACAATCTTACACAGGTCTATCAGAATTATAAGGAAGTCCAAAGAAAGACCATTTATGAATATAACCGAATGAAGAACTCGACGGCAATACTATGAGAATTTTTGTAATATATTTTTTTACAAACAGACCTAGATCTATCTAGTTAGGTAGTTACAGGGCAGCCAGCTAGCTGTAAAGTTAAACAAAACCGTTTAAAACATTCTATTCTATGAAATAAATTGAAAACTACCTACTAAGATATCCTGAAAGAAAATAATTTATGTTACTCGCTGACAACTAGGACCTATTTCAAAAGAAATATTAAGTCCATTAAATATCTTATTTGCCTTCTCTCGCAATCGTGTAGAAAACTCAGCGAAGCTTCGAAAGCTTCCAACAATACCGACAATACATCAGCGATATAGGCTGGAGTTTTTTTTTAATTTGCCTCGCAACTGCCGAAGCCCCGCAAGCATCCATATAACGGATATCGATTCAGCGACTCCCGCTTTTCCAAACTTTGCCGGTTAGCTTTCTTTTATTCTCTACGCTTTTTGTTTAACTTTTAAAAAGTTTGCACGCTTTGGAAGAGAAATTCTAAAGCATATTGTTTGTGGTTCGCGAAGTTAGGACCGCGGCTATTGAATATTATTTTTTAATAAAAACATTATGTAAACGTCGAGTTTCTACGAAAAAAAAAAAAAAAACAAACTTACCAAGGTACTTTCTTACCTCAGGTTTTTCAACACACTTGCTCGAAAAGTGGCTCGTAATGCACCGTTTTTACTTTGCACGAGCGCTGTGGTCGGCAAGCCGCGGCTCGCACACCGCATGCGGCTCTTTGGCCTATAGACTGCGGCTCTGTACAAATGTCGATGAGTGCAGCGTAGGTCGCGCGGGGGTCGGGTTTTGGTAACTATGCAAGATATCAAGTTTTATCAAAAATTCAAACTATATTTTAAAGATTTATTTCCGAAGTATTTTCACCAAAAATTAACAGGACATCGAAAATTTATGTCAAAGTTTTTCAAGGTTAACTTGTTAATAAGTAAGATGCCTTCATCATATTATTTTCAGCCGATATTATGATGATGATTACAATGAAAGCATCCTATTTCTTAGCAAGTTAATTTTAGGAAGCGTTGTGGAGTGAAAGAGGATGTGAGTTTTAAGGATTAAGAAAAGTGAATTGTGACAGTTTGGACACCGAAAGGATTGGCTCTCATAAGAAATTTTAGTCGTTATAGTTTTGATATTTGGCTCTATTGACTAACGAGTTTGGAGACCACTGCACTAGGGAAGTACGCTACAGACAACTATAATAATACAGGGTCAAATTAAACTAGCTAGCGAGACTGCAGACGTGATGGATATCGATATCTGAACACGATACATAACGATATGATTTCTACAGTTGTAATAGCAGTCATTTGATTTAGTTAAAAATGTTTTTATTTTTATTAATTTTATTGATCTTTTATACAATATGTAAAAAAAAAACCTGTCCGATCCGAAAGCGGCGCATACCGGTACCTACTGCAATAACATCACCTAAAAGTAATATCTATATATATAAAAATGAATCCCTCTTTCCCTTGGTCACGGCATCACGCTAAAACGGATGAACGGATTTAGGTGAAATTTGGGATATGGATAGACTTTGACCCGGAGAAGGACATAGGATACTTTTTATCCCGATATTCCCACGGGATCGAGACTTATGCGGGTGAAACCGCGGGGCGCAGCTAGTAAAATATAATAATTATTGAAAATAAAAAGTTATTGCTATTTAAAAATCGCATTTTTAGCAAAATTACCCCAAATTCATTGAAAATTAGAAAAACTTCAACAGGGGTCATAAGTTATTCCTTGAAGACACCCGCTATACCACAGCCGCCCGCGCCCGGTAAAATTCGACATTGAAAAAAAAAATTGACGATTTTTTTATTTTTTTTTCCTCTATATTACCACATAAACAGACTATACCGATACCTATCATCACCCTCACTGATCGTACAGGTTTTTTTTGTCACATGTTGTATAAAGTCTTTTTTATTTTGTGAATGTGGGAACGCTGCCGCTGTAGGCTTAGTGGACTGTAGATTTGTTGACCATTTTCTATTTAATTAAGTACCTGGTATTTGTTGAAAGGCCTACACTGTGCTCCCATACCTATTAACACTAGTATTTGAAAATATTGTAAAAGCCAATTAAAAGAGTAACCGTGGATTTTCTTGCCGGCTCTTCTCCATAGGCAACGACCAATTGGAACCGTGCACCTAGCTTCTGATGTTTCATAAGTGCCCATGTCGGTTTATGTGAAATACAATATTGTGAATTTGATAAAGCAAAAAAAACAGAATTTCTGAACTCATACTTCAAGTAACAACACTACCAGCGATACCTACTACGATTTCCTTATAGATATGTTGATGTCGTTGCTCTGAGAGTAGTGGCCATGGTGCTCGAAAAACTGTGAAATTCTGACACATTTCAAGTTTTCTTCATGTTTATTTTTTTATTAAAATTAAATTATTAATTATTATTATAATTATTTATAAAGTAAATTGTAACACACACATTGTAACAGCTTAAATACAGAACATTTGTTCTGCTACAATGTGAACCCAACTTAAGCACTCTAGGTCTATTTTTTGCCAAGATACAGCTAGTCAAAGTTGGACATTTTTTCCCAAAAAGTGTTTTTTTTTTCGATATATTATGATTTAGTGCTCCTTTCTTATAGCGGCATCTTGTGGGTATCCATCGAATATCTAGCTACATTTTTACCAAAATGGTTAAAACATAGCTGAAGTTTCCCAACACAGTTGTTCTGACTCAATCATCGACCACTGTGGTGAACGTTCCGTTTCCTCGACGCGTCCTTAAGGTACATTTTGTTTTGATTAGTGTAAAATACGAATACTTATCGATAAGGTTGACGCTGGTGCAAACTTCAAAAAAGCGCATTAACCCTTTTTTTGGACTCTAAAAGAGACTTTGACCCCTGAATTTGTTTCGCTATTTCTCAGGGAAAATTGATACGAAAAATGTCGACTGAGTTATAGCTTGCCCCAACTTGGTGCAAGCTAAAACTAAAACACATCAAGACTTCATAAATTCGTCCAACAATACTGCTGAGCGTGCCCGCCTGCTGGTTTTGGGAGAATGGGAGTTGGGCCTCTGGCTTCAGGCGCTACCGGCATCCGAAATGGGCACTATGCTGAGTGACAACACTTTCCGGCTAGCTACAATTCTGCATCTATGCGCTTCTTGCGGGGCTCCACATCGCTGTCAGAGCGGTGAAGCAGTCAATCGCCTCGAATACCAGGCCTTTCCTACAGCAAGAGCGCTGCTCGGTACGCAAGAATTAATGACATCATCAATCGGTCTCTTGTTACCGCCGGCGTGCCAGCTGTTAGAACCCTATGGCTTGGGAAGAGACGATGAGAAGAGACCAGACGGAATGACCATTATGCCTTAGAAGTTGGGTAGAGTTGAGCCTTTGGTGTTTAATACAACCTGTGTCAACACCTTCGCGCCATCCCATATTCATAGCACGGTGGGTGGTCTGGGGCGGCTGCTGCAGTTGCAGAAAACCTCAAGCGGCGCAAATATAAAAACCTTATTGAGAGCTATATGTTTGAACCGATTGGGGTTAAAAGTTGTCCGAGTGCTCATCAAGTATTTCGAGACATCGCTAAACGCGTACATTTCCCACTGACAGCGATGCGGACGATTTTTTGATGCCCAATGAGATCTTCCCTTTATTATTATTTTTCCTTAAAGTATACACACACATACCACACACACACGTACCTATAATTATAGGCTGGATTTTTGAGATGGGGCAGTAAGGGCAGTTACATTAACCGTTGCCTCTACAAAAAATCGGTCTTGGCATCAAAAAGGTTTTTGTGAAAACTGCCCATTTTCTTGCTGGGAGTATATTTTATTCAAAATCTGTAAATGCAGATCTAAATGTCTCAAAAAGTTAAGGACTGTCTCCTAATACCGTTTGTACCTGTAGCTACAATACGGATAAAAAGAACCTACCCTTACTGCCCCGTCTCAAAAATCCATCCTTATTATATTTTATATTGTGTTAGATTGTCAATATTTTAAGATTTGTCAAGTGTACATAAATATAATGTGTACCTAAATAAAGTGTGTCCAAATAGCGACGTCATAACAAAACCACCTTGTATAAATTGCATTCAGTCTTCAGACGGATAGTAAAAAATTAAAATTTTCATATTGATATTATAAAAACTTCTTTGTTATTTTTGTTCATTTCATGATACGTGTTTGTTACTTATTATAAAAAAGTTTATTTTCGCTAAATTTCTGAAATGATATTATGGTATTTAAAAATAAGAACCTGCTGAAATCAGATAACCCATCTTAATAGCGAGCTATCGCTTTTCAATTTATCTTTTATCTACTTTCAGCTACGAATGATAAAGTGGAATTGGCTGTTACCTCTGACTACTCTGTACCTACATAATTATAAATAAAGATAAACTACAGAAAATAAACGGACTAAACTTTGTTCGTAACTTCTTGCCTCTGTTTAGTGCCAAGAATCACATGGTTTCACTGAGAGACAGATGTCGCTACTGATCTGCATAGTTCCATTGTAAAAAAGGAAGATGTCACCACGCTCTTTCTAATAATCTCAACAAAATAATGATTGATGTGATTCGCTAATGTGCCGTTTGTCGCAATTCGCAAAACGTTCATCAATTTATAGGTAGATTTAATGACTTAATTAATACAAGCGGAAAACACCAAATTTGTGTCTTCCTCTTATACTACGAACATCTTATATCTGAATTCGTGAGTTGTGCGATTGATCGAGTAATTAATTAATTGCATAAATGAATTTATTGAGCAAATAGCGTTACAAAATTTAAAAAAATTCCGTGTAATTTTTTTTCGGTAGAAACAGTCTCCAACTTGTACTGGCAATTTTGCTAGTCTGGCAACATCTAGTTAAGTAATGTCAAATTTTTATTGTCGCAAAAATTTCAGTCATTATTTTCGCATTATTATTGGTGACATCAAATAAGTTTTTAAAGATACAAAATAAATCAATCAAAAGCATCCCGTGAAAGTTTACAGTGTAAGCCCGTCGTTTCGGCTGTGCGTGCTAAATTATCAGTATTAACGTGTGCAAAGGTCTTCATAAATGAATAATGTCGTTGAGGTCGAAGGCACTGGCACTAGTGGAGGTGCTGCTGAGGGTGCCGCCTCTGTTTGTGGTGGATGAGTTCCTGAAGATCAGCCTGGGACTGCCGGTGTCGACGGGTGAGGAGGCCGTGCTCGCTAACATCACTGTGGACGGCGGCGCCGTTGACCTGACGGACCCAGATGTCAATTATTACGACGCGAATTTCTACAACGCGTTCTTCTTCACAATCGTCAAATTCTTCGTGTGCTGTTTAGGTGAGTGAAGTTTTTTTACTAGCACTACCATTGCAACATTCAGCCTTTAACAGTTTCGAAACAAGTGGGTACCTTTCGAAATTTCTGTTTACTCTGTCGAGTCATAATGTGTACAGAATATTTTGTTAATTTTGTACTGTTCCACTTGTAACACGGATAGACTAGTACTCTGCTAAAGTTCTGATGTTAACTTAGTAAAAAGTCATCTGTTGAAATTGTTTAGTGTAGTTCCCAGCCTTGTATTGCATAGTCAATAGCACACAAGCACTACCAGTTTCTACAATGTCTGTATATTTACACAGTTTACTATTTCAATATTTTATTATTTCTGTATAAACCCGCAATCATATGTATGTATAGAAGTTTGAGGGCACTAACTATGAATGTTTAGTGCAATGTTAGTTGCAGAAACAAAGAATAAACTTTACTTGCAAATAATGAATAACAACACAACCATGTTGTTTTATTAAGTAAAATCAAATTCTCTATTGATAAATATACATAATATTGCCAGCCCATTATCATCCCGTTGCCAGGGCAAAGACCTCTCAATTCAAAGTAGAAAAAAAATGGATTTAGATGGTCTAAATCCCCCGATTTTACTCAGTTTAAATTTAAAAACACGCTTATAGTGATATATAGTGATATAAAAAGGCATTGATTTAAATCAATACCTTTTCGAATGCATCCAAAAAGTGTCTAGGGACTGACATAAAGTATGGTGCCACACATTGCTATTTTTATCTACACAGTTTGGGTATTCCCCTAAATGCAAACAAGCAATTTGATGTATTTTCGTCCGGTCATTCGTGATTGATTAGTGAAACCGTAAATACAACAAAATGGTTGTGGTTACGTACGTAACCAGACAACAAAATATGTTAGGTGACTACAACTGCAGCAATACCCAAATGGTTAATGACAATTTTAAGTTGTTGGTTTTTTAAATTTTTCATTGTTGATTTTTTGTCTGAATAGTATGTGAATAATATTGATAGTTTTAGAAAATTCTAAAACTATCAATAATCTGCAATTTTGATTCCTTTTTTTATAATTAAAATAAACAAAGAGATTTTTTTTTAAAATAATAACGGACTTCCAAATGAAAAAGATTGGAATAAGTGAATAAATAAAAAAAATCTGATTTAAATCAAATAAACACGATTATTTTTTAAATCCATCACCAGCATACGGTAATCTTTTCTGAATAACTTTCGGTATGTAACTACTCCAAGAACAACAATTAAGCCTACTCCAAGAATAATTAAATTGAGCGTCGTAAAAATTGCTGAAGCACATTGAAATAAATGCTGTTATGCATAAACCAAATTATTTTATAACACATAGACTTTTGCCTAACCCTTCGGGGATATCAGGCATGATGTTATTTGTTACTAGACGTTTCCAATAACATACTCAACTATTTAATTTAAGACTACAGTTAACAGTGTTGAAACAATCAGAATATCTGAAACTATTATCCAATACATTTAAATTCATTTTGATTAACATACAATGTGGACTGAATGCTTGTGTTGGAATGTTGAACTATAGAAATGCATAATTATACATTGATTTGAGTACTTAATTACAATTTATTTTTATCATCACTAATACATTACACCTTGGTGCAAAATTTTGTTAAAAATAACTTCCTAAAAATGATAATTCTTGATTTTATTCAAATACACACTAGTATTTTAATAAAGTCAAAAATTATCTGTAGTGCCTCATACAGTATGTATTCTAAAGTTTGTACTAGAAACTCCAAATTTTACTGCAGAAAACCCAACCCCTGACATTCTAAGCTTTGTTAATTTTTTTAATTAAAAGTACCCTAACTCCATACCTACGCCACAGTTATTGACAGATTCAGGAATTATTCATTTAAAAAATAGAAATGAAATCCATTAAAATTAACAACAATTAACAATTATTATCAATCAATAATTAAAAATTGGCCAAGTGCTAGTTGGACTCGCACACAAAGGGTTGCGTACCACCGTATTATATTTAAAACTAGGTTTTTTACTTTAATAAACAAACACGTTTCTTGTATCGGGACTCACCCACTTGAATTTTTTACTTTATTTTTATTATTTGTTCTTACAGCGTGGCATATATTATTCCGACATCCACGCATGCGAAGCCGCGGGAAAAAGCTAGTTTTCAACATAATTACAGAGCATAAACTTCAAAATCACTCGAATCTTCTCAATAAATTAGGTAGTTAATATTTTAATTAAATTGTTACATCTAGACTGAAGCTTATCTAATTAGTACCTGGTCAACCGACCTCTGCACGGGTGAAATAGATAAACATATCCGTCTAGGTATACCAACAATGTATCACATTCCCGAGGCTATGAAAATAGAAAAAACAAATTTTCCCAGATATGAGATCTAGCTAGATCGATTTTTCGCCCCCGTATATAACTCCTATATTTAAAATTTCATCGAAATCGTTGGAGCGTCGTTCTCGAGCACGTGATTACAAATATATATGTGCAAATATTATTCATTTATTAGTATAGTTTAATTGTATCTAGCCGAACTTTCTCTAAATCCTGTTTAGATGGGACACTCCGCATTTTATGTATGAAGCTACAAGTACGTACGCGGCGGGCTCGACTTGTCGAATTCAGTGGGCGTAACGTAGTCAGAAGATATAAGAGTTACGCGACAGAAAGAGAGGCAACTTCTAGGAATATAAGGAATATAAGTGTAGGTAATTAGCGCTGTGCTACCTGAATTGCACTTTATTGTATCGTAGCAAGATTCACTTTTACTTTAATGATTTTGCAGAGTGACCCATCTGTACTTATCACTACTGTACTAATACTCGATCTGTATTATGTTCAGATCTTGATCTCATGAAAGTCATATTTGCTATCACTAAACTAAAACTTATAAACTAGTAATATAACCATGAACAAAACGGCCTATAATTACAATACAAAGTGACCAAGTGAGAGTCGGACTCGCACAGGAAGGGTTCCGTATCATATCTAGATCGAGTAAAAATCGCCTAAAAAACCATTTCTTGTGTGGCCCTTTAATTATTACATTTTTATTATTTGTTGTTATTGCGGCAATAGAAATCACAATCTGTGAAAATTTCAACTTTCTACCTGTTACGGTTCATGAGATACAGCCCGCTGACAGACAGGCGAACTAACAGTGGAGGCTTAGTAAGGGTTCCGTTTACGTTCCCGGTACGAAATCCTAAAATGTTTGTTTCGGAAGAGCATTGTCTCTGTAACACACCGTTGTGGCTCTTTCTTTTTTTTTTTAATTTCGACGCACCATTTTACAGCTAAGATACTTGTACTGTTTCGGGTTTGTCCGAAAGCCCCTGTGGCCCCTGGCAACATACAGGCAACTGAAGGAACACAGGTGGGTTTTAGTCAGTAAAAGTCTGACACGCCCACCCGCTCCACCCAGAGCGGGAGAAGTTATTTGATAATTTCGGAAAAAAAAAATGTTAGGCTGCACGTCACACCAAACAGTACACAACAAAACCAGTAACTACGCTAGACCAGTTCAAGGTCAAGCTAGACCAGTTCAAGGTCAAGCTAGACCAGTTCAAGGTCAGTGGTGTTACCACTAGCGTGCGGCCTACTGTACCTTCATCAGGTTGAGCTAACTTGACGTCGCCGCTTTGTCCCTTAGCTTTTGAGGCCCCTTATCTATCTTGCTTTCATTAGATTAGGATTCCGATTATCATTATTAAAATCTATACATAGTCTAAAACAGTGTTTTTCAACCTTTTATATGACGCGACCCGCTTGTATGAAAAAAAAATTGCGGCCCCCTCTCCACCGTTTATAATCTATTTTTTTATTATAATCAAATACGTACAACATTTTTATAGTTATGTATCGGCTGACAGATATATATTATTACATCACCAAACGCCTCTTCGGCAAAGCGATACGATGGATTTGATAAAAAAAAAAGTTTTAATAAAATATTTAAGTATGTACTTTTTTTTCTGATGCCTCGCCACCGCCTTATAGAGGGTTAGCGACCCCCCAGGGGATCGCGACCCACACATTGATAAACACTGGTCTAAAACAAAGTCGTTTCGTGTCTGTCTGTGACCGCACAAATCTTCTAAACCAATGATTCCCAAAGTGGTCCACATGGACCCCCAGGGGTCTACGGGAGACACGACGGGTCTACGTTAGCGTTAAATAAAAATGATTTTTTGGACGAGTTTTGGAAATAT
Organism: Omphaloscelis lunosa; assembly: GCA_916610215.1. Classification (NCBI taxonomy): domain Eukaryota; kingdom Metazoa; phylum Arthropoda; class Insecta; order Lepidoptera; family Noctuidae; genus Omphaloscelis; species Omphaloscelis lunosa. The sequence continues at coordinate 3,988,360 of OU744266.1, read as the reverse complement.
GGTAGAAATTTAGCAGCAGCGGGTCCACCGAAACCAGCAAAATTTTGAAAGTGGTCTACGAGAAAAAACGTTTGGGAACCTCTGTTCTAAACGGTAACGTATTATACCTAAGTTTATTCTAACTATTTTCAAGATAACTACGGTCAAAAGACCTACCGTTTAAAGTACCTAAAGATCGTTTCACAGATTATTGTAATAATCAATTAACGAAATCCTTAGAGGAGAATTCTTCTACGGTTTATTCAAATACAATTAAATTCAATTCAATACTGTTTTATCTGTGGTCAATATTTGTAATTATTTTAGTCAACGTAGTCGCGGCTGCCACCCGCTGCCATCTTAGATTTACCTTTTTACCTCACGTCACTGTCGGGTTTGGCACCCTCTAAAACTATGAAAACGCCACCCTTGACGAAAAACTTGAAAATTTTCAGAGCCGCCATCTTGGATTTCCATTTTGACCAAATTCACACTTTCTCTCTCTGTACAATTTTATCCCACGACACTAGAATCACTTTATTATTTTCTGTTGTTTTTTTCTGCCGGCGTTCTCTCTCTCTCTCTCTCTCTTAGCGTGACGAGTTCTGAAAGCTACAAGCCGCGTTAAAGAACTTCGTTCCAAAAACACATTCGTCATCGTCATTTAGGTAATTCAAATAACGACTTAGAGTAATAGGAAAAACATAAGTAGTGTAGGTAATAGTGAAATGACCGAAACGTGCGACATTCGCGCCATTAGTTCACTGACCCAACCATAGAGTAAACGCCAAACAATAAAATTAAAATGTATTATCTTATTTTATGCAGCAATGATAGCCTAGTGGTGTGACCATAGAAATATTATAATATATGGGTGTGACCGTCGCGGCATGGACTGCCAAGTCATAGGTCTCGAGTTCGAACCTAAGGCACGCACCTCTAACTTTTCAGATTCATGTGCGTATTGTATAATTATCACTTGCTTCAAAAACGGTGAAGGAAAACATAGTGAGGAAACCGGCTTGCCTGAGAGATATTTCTCGACGGCATGTGACGTCTAGTCAGAGGCCCATGGGCGGCTTTGAAACTCTGTCACCAGGTTAGTCACTAACCACATGAAAAGAAGAAGCTGAACATGCAAGAAACCAACAATCAAAACTGGAAAGATAACGATAAGGGTCTCATCTTTTTAGTGTAAGCTTGTTCCCTCCTCAATCACCTTTAGCATCACTCAAGGAAACCGAGATGGCCTTATTTTCCAACCATACTTTAACAGTTACACAGTTTAATTTTGAAACTTTAATTCAAAGAAACTGCGCCGATTATCGCCCGTATCCTGAAATATCGCGTTACGTACGATTTGACCGACGTCCGTGTTAATTTGGACTTCCCCCCTCGGTTCCGGTCAGTGGTACCGCTCGGATTTGTTAGCTGTATTAAATAATAGGTTTATGAATTGGACGTAGCAGGTATTATTGAGCTGTTGAACTCAATCGTACCTTCTTCTTCTTTTCGAGTCGATGGTAAAACATGTTAAACGAGTTGGGCCCAGTAGGTGGCCACGCCAATTGCGGCAATAGTGTCATTCTTTAGACCCTCAGAAGTGCAGGTGTGTGTGGACACTCCAGCATATGGGACATGACAGTGGCGAAGCATGTTAAAACGACAGAGGTAAGCCAGAGTAACAAAAAAAAAAATAGTTCGGACTTTCGTCGTGGCCGCGAAAACTTACCTCTTTTTTACCTATCAAAATAACGGTGTCAATAAACGGTTTCATTAAATTCCTACTTCGATCTACTTTTCTATTATGAGCTTCATGCAAATTAATGAAAATAATTTTATTCCTACCAGTCCCGAAATCATAAAACAGCTACGAATATGTTTTTCAGTCTGCAAATCTTTTTTGATGAATTCGTCAGATTACAATGTAAAAAAAAAACCTTTTTTTCCATAAACTACTAATATCTAAGAAAAGTAAACACGGGGACAATACATTTTGTTTAATTTACGACTGCCAGTCAGTCATTGATTTTTATCGTAAAGGGAAACATTAAAATGTTTCAAAAAACCATCACGTCGTTTGTAATTCATAGTCATATCTGGGCGAGCACGGCCTAACTTAGTTATGTGTTTCATATTTTCAAAACGAAACCTTGATAAGCATGTTTTCTATGCATCAGCTGTTTTATTTCTGGGTTCAAGCAAAATTCCGAATGATTATCGATATCGATAAAAAAAGAAAATCGATGGTACAGACTTTTCTTTCCGGCGGTAGAAGCTACCGCGTCCCCCGCCAAAAGTGACAGACGTTTTTTATTCGGAATATTGCGCTTATTGCTTCTCCAGTGATATATACTCTAAAAATAACAATCATTCCTTCCCGCTCCCGCGCGCGCGTTTTGTACTACTATCCCTATCGTAACTCGTTGCAGATCGGCTTACCCGGCTGCTAAGAAACCGCGGTGTCACGTGACAAAAGTGACGTCATGAAGGACTTTAGTTCCTAAAAAAATTAAATTCACGATAAGCCGGACGCCCCTACGAGTTATTTTAGCGCAGTGTTTTGTTAGGATATTACGACAAAAAAAAATGTATGTAGGCGTTTTGTAATGTTTTCATTTTTTGGTGTATCAAAGATTTATAGTTCGATTTTTCAACGTCGATAGAGTGGTTGTGTTCCGAATATCCGAAGGGAAGCCGGTAGGAATCGAGTTGTTCACAGCTGCCGCTCCTGGGACATGGTTTGGTCAGGAGCACCGCATTCGCACTGGGTATTTGTGGGATCTATTATCCCGCATTTTGCTAGATTGTGCCTGCAGCGGCCTACTTGGGTCTGCAGTCGATTGATTGCTTTCCAAATAGGCCACTGCAGGTCGCATCCGGGTGGCAGATGCTCCTGGAGCTGAACGAATTCTGGTGGTGGAGGGTGCTGTCTTTCCTGTAGGTTTCTTCTCACCTTAGTAGTACCTGAGCAGAAATGTCAGTAAAAAACTTTGTTCCCTTTAAAATGGCTAACGTTATCGTTCATTAAGCTACGGTTGCTGAAGGGCGGTGGCCGCCACACATTGTCTGCAAATTACCGGCGAGTGATGTCACTGAAACGTTATTAATTAAAAGTTGGTGTGTTTTCCTAGAGAGCCATTTTTGACACCGTAATGTCAAACACCACTGCTATAAGTTTCACTGTATATGGCCGTTGTGTAGCGGCCACCGCTCTTCTCGGAAACCGTAGCTTGAGACTTTGAAAGGCTGTACCACCCTATAGCCCGGTAGGTCTTAAATAACTACTTCGTTGCCGGGAGGTTAGGATTTACGTCAAACAAGACTGCAAAAGTCATCCTAACTATACTGCTTTTTAGATTTAATTATTTTTGAGAGAGTTTCTTTTACTCGGTTATCTATTGCACGGGAAAAACATATACAATAATTAGCCAAGACCATAAGCACGTTTTGGAGGTTCAAACCCCCCCCCCCCCTCCCTCTCAATGCAAGAACGTTTATTAACCCCTCAAATCAGAAATTATTTATTAAAAAAATTGGCTACCCTAACCCTCCCCCCCAAGTGAATTCCTGGCCCTGTAACTAGCTATAGATTTTATGCATTTAATTCAGTTTTTTTTTTTAAATCAAAAACCTTCAAATTGTGCAAGTGATGATGTCATTACATAAAATACTGGACTCATAAAAACATAATAAAGCATCATTAAGTACTTGTATGTTGAGTTGCGTTCTTACAATGAGTTGCAGCCATTAGTAACCAACTGCTAATTTGCAAAATGTTACCAGGTAATAACATAAACACCAGTTAAATCAATAGTTTGAAAACCAAACCTTTTAGCGGTGTCTTTACTGGTTTTCGGTACTGTTAATCCTGACAAGAGGGTTTATACTAAAACCCGACGTCGGAGAAAAACTAATTACTCAGTTTTGTTTGATTTGAAGTATTGCGTAGTCTCAGTACTATGTGATAATCCGTTACTGGGAATACAGTTTCCGTAATAAAATAAGCAGGACTCGGCAGGATGTCTCTTACTTGCTAATGAATATAACTGCGATCGCTTTGCTTCTACTAAGCGCGGTGATCGGCAAAATCGACTCAGTTTGTAATTGTGTCAGCCCGGAATTTGACCACTTGTATTGCATTATCATCTATATAAATGTGGTGCTGATCCACAAACTATGGGAAAATGTCCTGCGTGTCCTCCTGTCTGTACGTTAAAGGAATTGAAGAACGCTACTGAAGGCGCCAAATCGTAGCCAAATTCTGGGCCACTCAATTTAGATTTTTGACGACACGGTCAGAAGTTGTGCCTTTATGTTCCTTTAATATGCTGGAAATGACGTGTTCTACAGCATTACAGCACCACATTTACACTATGGTCATTACATCAGCTGTTGGTAAGGTAAAAAGCGGTCCGTAACATGCAAAATGATTGGATATCAATGATGACATTGCAAGGCCGTTAGATTATGAAAACATTGCTTATCATCGTGAATCGTAAATAACTGAAGTCAATGCTCGTTAAGCGTTGATCCAACAATCCGAGTTTTATTACAACTTTGTGTGATATGCAAAAGCGGGAGGAGTCGATCAGTTCATTAGGGATGGAGTTTTCCCCAACAACCGCTATCAAAGCTTCTTCTTTTCGAGACGATGGTATTTTTTAGATTCGATGGTGCTTTGTAGATTAGTTAACAATAATAATAAATGTTTTATTGACATAAAGGTATCAATTTTTGTGTGACAGGATACCTGTGTTACAGGAGTCTATGTCTTCACCCATTTATGAAACATTATTAAATAGTTGTGTTCAATAGGAAGACACCGCAACACGGAGACGTCTCAGCGGCCGCTCCACCTGTGATGGCCATGATAATACCTGCATTAGTAGCGTTCATTAGATCCTCAATAGTACAGGTGTATAGTACAAGAGGGTCATATGCTGGACAATGCCACCGCACTCCCATTGGGTATCGGACTCGCCTATCAAAACTTGAAGTTTGACACTACGTACCAACCACTCCACTGGCGCACCACTAACGTCATACAGTAACTATTCATGACAGTTCTTACCAGAGATGTTACGGAGCTTCGATTCCGGTTCCGAATGGTCGGAACCTCCGATTAATTTTACACCTCTGATTCCGGTTCCGATAATTTTGAATTGGAGCTATACCGAAGTTCGAAACGCAGCGATGCACGTGACTAGAGCGTGTACAAACAAGTTTTAAAGGCTCTTTCAAACAGGCGCGACACGCGACGCGACACAAAGACACCGCTCGTCGCGCGAATAGCGGTGTCTTTATGTCGCGTTCCGGTTCCGGTTCCAATAAATAAAATTTTATTTTTATTTTTTCGGAAAACGACTTCCGTAAAATCCCTGGATCTTAAATAGAAATTAAAAGAACTAACACAGAAAACACGTAGTTCTTGATTATAATTATCTCTGCTCTGAGTTGTCTTCTTATTAACTGCGTGGTTGATAATATTATTTATTATTTTCTGTAAATGCTACTGCTGAGTATGAGGTCCTGGGTTCGAATCCCGGGTCGGGCAAGGTGTTATTGGGTTTTTCCGTCTGGAATTTCTCAGTAGCAGCCCGGAGTCTGGATTTGTGCCCGGTTGATGGCAATAGGCTCGCCCCCTATTACATGGGACTTAAACATAACTGGCGAAATGTGGGTGTACTATAGGTACACCTCTGCCTAACCCTTCGGGGATTACAGGCGTGATGTTATGTGTTGTTATTTTCTGTAAATTGGTTCAGAAAAACACTTTCACATGTCGAAAATTAATTATGCTTTAAAACAAGATGATTTCGGTGTTTTCTATCCCAATTAGGGTTGCCAGGCCCAAAAATAGAAAAGCCGGACACAGATTCATATATAGCCGGACATTTTGCCCTGAAAGTCTGAAAAAGTGCGTGTGACAAAAAAAAACATACTTTTATTTGGTATTAATTACTGCTATTCATTTGAGACTTACCTATGTTATTATGAATCACATTTTTTTCTTAGTATCGTGAGTCAAGGCTCAGGAAACAGGCGCGACACGAAACCGGTAATTTTTTAACGTGAAGTTATCTTAAAAATTGTTTTATTTGAGTCGCGTCGCGTCACGTCTGTTTGCGGGAGTCTTTTTGCGTGTCCACGAGAGTCGCTCGCGCGCTTTCGTTCGAAATCTGTTGATGGGGTGGGGTTGACCAAAAGCCTTACAGGCCGTGCTTGTAAATGTTTGGCCGGACACGTTTATAAAAGCCGCACATGTCCGGCTAAACCCGGACACTTGGCAACCCTAATCCCACTGCTCTGAGAAGAAAGATCGACACAAACTCAGAGGTCAATGTCTCTTTTAAAGTCCAGACATAATCTTGGTCAGATCATTTGAGGACCATGCAGATTAATGGCTAAGATGGAGATCGTTATTTCGAACCTTCATTATTTTGCCTAAATTCATAAAAACTTAATTCCGATGGGATTAATCAATCACTGCTTAGCTCAATTTCGAAAATACACGTTGATTTAAAAAAAAAAAAACCTTTAAATCCATAGTAATGAATGATGAATGAAGGGTCTTTCAAACAGGCGCGACACGCGACGCGACACAAAGACACCGCTCGTCGCGCGACGAGCGGCGTCTTTGTGTCGCGTCGCGTGTCGCGCCTGTTTGAAAGAGCCTGGTTCCTTCGTTTAACTACATTTTTTCCACAATCTTAACTCGGAATTTATTCACATTTAAATTTACTTCTTTGAACTGTGTACCTACGTACCTAACGTAACTATTTACATATTTTAACGTTTAAATCGATCGAGGTTATCATAGCAGTCAAAGTCACAGTTTTGACTACGACAGCCTGTAGAGTAAACCAAATTCTGTGATGTCGTTGTTATCTTAAACGATTTGGTCTATAGGTCTTTTAGGCTATCGGAGATCATCTTGACTAGACATCTGGGACAAAACTTTCGGAGCAAGAATCTTGTTATGACCAAGTGTTGGCGCTCAGAAAAATTCGGATAAAGCTACTGAAAGATTCGATATATCATCGAGCTATCCCCAAGTCGAAGAACAGTCGCCTCCAGCTTGCCATTTTCTATAAAGTTTGTTTAATTTTATTCGAGTTTCTGAACTAAATCCATGGCACATTAGTGTGTTGTCTAAGTCTGGAAAGACGCATCTTTAAGTATCCCTAAAATAAGACTCTCCACTCGTATTTCAAAGTTTTCTCAATTCTATCATTCTAGTACTGTGACGGTACAAAATTCACTCAGCTACATAATAAAGCATTTGCAACATTATTATTATCAACGGTATCCCACGCGTTTGTAGCAGGCGGCCGCCAGACAGACTAGACTTGTTAAGTAACTGAAATTATTCATGCTTACTCAGCACTGTACATTTGTATAGATTTGGGACTTGCGTGAGCAATGATAAAAACGATTTTTTTTGCTAGACAGAAAATTATCACGCCATTGAGACGAAACAGGAAGTTAAGGAATATAATTTGAATTAAAACCGATTTATGAACCACATTTTGTCTCTAGCCAAGTGTATCAAGAACTTTTGAACACCAATCTCTGTATAAAAAATTACTGATTTTAATAAAACCACCATTAAGGTACAGCTGCCTAAATCCCACCGAACTAAAAACTAGAGATGCGCCGAATAGTGGTTTCATCGAATAACCGAATACCGAATATGAATAATATTCGGTTAAGTTCTTACCGAACTGAATATACTGCCGGATAATTCGGTTCCCCGTTCTATAGTTTTGCCGCACAAACAAGTTTATACACGCTAGATTTCCAAAGTGCCGCGCACGTACAGAGTGAGTGGTACCTCGCCTCCCATTACCCGGTGCACCCCGCCACTGTCATTGTGTATGAAAACATAATACGGGTTCCAGTTTTGAGTGCAGTTCTTGACTATTTGATTGAAATTTTAGTGTTTTGGGTGTTTTGGAAGATGAGGATTATTGCAATTAAAAATTACTGTTCTTTTAAGATACTTGATTTTATGTAACTATTAATGCTAGATTGTATTTGATTACCTGTGTTTAATTATAATTATTATCTATGTTTGAATACCTTACAATAAACGATTTCTAATACGTTAGATTATGAGATTCCTTTAATTCATTTTGCCCTAAAGGCTGATTTACAATTATTAATTTAACCGAATACATTCGGCATTTCAACCGAATGATTCGGCCGAATACGAATACTTCATTTGCCGAATACGCCGAATACCGAATATTCGGCACATCTCTACTAAAAACTCATGAAATCCCATCATGTCATCCCAACCAACAGATTCTCATTATACAAGGATCAATTTCAATATAAAATCAACTCTCCCTTTAAAGCCAGACCAGACACACATTGCGAATTTGCAAGCGATCAATAAATCACCCCTTTTACTGTGTGCTTAGATACACTTACAGGCAAAGTGCACTTGGTGAAACGGTTTAAGGTTTATTTCCATGCGACAGACTGCAGCCGGACAGAATGCGAAAGAATTTTTGTAGGTATTTTTTGAGAGACTTATTAGACTTTGGCTAAACACAATTTAGTCAAAGTTCTAAAATGATATGATATTAAACAGAAAAGTGATCAAGAAATCACACCCCGCAGTATTAAGAAAAACAATGACATGGAGGGCATATCGAACACCCTGAGATCTACTATCTGTAAACCTACCCGACTACTATCAATTAAAGGCAAAAGGACCCAGCACAAAATGTGAGAATAAAGCCGTTCGGCCAATTTGGCTGAAATTTTGGGACAATATAGCCTGCTGCTAGATAGCATGCTGATTGAAAGTCCATATGGGCGCACAAAAATAATGGCCAGTTTTAGAGATATAGCTACTTTTATGTGGAAATCAGCAAGCGAAATATTAATTTACTTTTTCGTCTCAGCTCATCAAATGCCTCCGAGCCCGTGAAAGCAACCCTTTACTAGTTTCTGCAACGTCCGTTCCGTGTGACGTGTCCACATTGTAGTATTCGCGATATAGACGTGTAGAAGCGAAATATTAATTTACTTTTTCGTCTCAGCTCATCAAATGCCTCCGAGCCCGTGAAAGCAACCCTTTACTAGTTTCTGCAACGTCCGTTCCGTGTGACGTGTCCACATTGTAGTATTCGCGATATAGACGTGTAGTTTCTAGATTGGCGATTGCGTTCACAAACCTATCGATCGGAAATCGCCTTGGATTGCTAGACAATGAGTGTGACGTCATCTAATTACTACCCGCGTAATCGATCTAGTTTCGACTGTAATACTTACCGCATTTTGGTAAATAATAAACTTTCGAATTGGATAAATTTAATGATTTTGGGCGTTAATACTCAATAAATGCAAAAAGGGCATTTGTAAAAGGACATAGATAATATCAAACTCATGCCGCCATGAATGGCTGAAGTAAATCGACGACGCTGTAAATTCTCTTGCCAAATAGAACGCCGTTACATTGATCTATTGTTTTTGGTACAAGATAACTCTTAGATAAAAGAAATAAAGAAACTACAGTTGGCACATTATGGCTTTGTTTATTATTATTTGGATGCAGCACTCTCTTTTCGGTGTTGTTGATCTCTGTAACTGCGACACTTTAATAACTTGCAAACGTGCTACACTTTCTACAGTGTGTCTTTATATTGTGCACATATCGAAATGAGGGAATCTGTGTATATCTACTACTAACCTATGTATAATTAATGTATACAAAATATTGTATAACATTTTAAAAGAGTAACGGTGGAGTTTCTTGCTCATTCTTCTCTATACGAAAACTACCTTTTGGAAGGGGCGACTAGAATCAATTCTATTTTTTGTAAATTTTGACGTTCAAAAGTGCCTTTTATGTGCCTAATTGAAATAAATTATTTGACTTTGTCTTTATGCTTAATTTTATCGACAGAAAAAATATTTAAAAATATCTGAATATCCTTTTTATATTTTTTAACTTTTAAAATAAATGATCTAACATAATAGTTCTTCCCCGTAAGGGGAACCGACCTAACCACTAATATTAGTAAATTAGGAAAAATGAAAATTTTATCAGCCTAGGCTAACTTAGGTACAGTCACATGATATAAGATAGATGTGTTCACCCAATCCCCTGGAAGGTCGCCCTTTGCACAACAAGCACATCTGCAAGATGTAGATCGCGATGAAAGAAACTCCATAACGATTAGAAGTAATTAGATGTCCTTATAAAATTAAAATTGTGGTAAAAAAAGCTACCCTCAATTGAAAATAAACATGCTTTTTAGCACAAATCTGTTTTTTTTTTTCTCATTTGAATTCCCTCAATGCTGTCTATATAAATATTATAATTACGGTTCCACACTTGTAAGGCGTACTCCAAATGGCTGCGGAAAAAAGCACAATAAAGATTTTGCAACGTTTTTACTTTTTATAATCAGCCAATAACCTAAGTATAAATCCAAGTGCTTTGGAAGCTTTACAACCAACCAGCCAGCTTTATAAGGGCCTATTTCAAATAAATGATTTGACTTTGACTTTGTGTAGCTTATTTATTAATAATTATTTTATTAAAACTCCTTAGCTGTCCGGCGGTCTCGGACGCAGATCATCACTGTTCTGAAAATAATACGGAATGTAATTGACTTCCCAGAATTGCACAACATACTATGCACATTTTATGTCCCTGACAATTACCTACGCCACCGGTCTAAAGGCTCCTACAAACAGGCGTGACACGCGACGCGACACATCGCGCGACGCGACGTACCTTTGTGTCGCGCCTGTTTGTAGGAGCCTTAACCCGCACAGACTATTCGCGACTGCACAGACCCGCACGGAGTCCCGTACGCATTCCCCGCTGTGTCGCATGAGCAGCCCAATCAATGCCCTTATTTTTGACCTGCCCGATTGTGACGTGTTGACCGACAGATTCAACCAAATCATGTTATTGTGCTCGAGATTTTGTATAAGACATTGTATATGAATAATTGCCTAAAAATTTATATCCTAACGATTTTTATTTTCTCTATTTTTATTTTGTTTTAACACTGTACCTACCTATCAGATGAAATTGTATTTATATAATAGTTATGAAATGAATTAATTACTGTTACTGGTGTATAACCGTTGTAATTAATAATAATAAATAAATAAATAAACAATACAAAGAAATAAAAGTTTCTGATCATAAATAATGAATTCAGGAGCTACAGATAATTATGTATACGACAAATAACAACACCCTGCAATTACTAATCTATTTGCCAAGCTTGGTGATTAAAGCAATATAACCAATAATGGAAGGAAAACCAACCCATTTTCATTACAGCAGCTTAAGGGTACACTAGTCGGTCATTCTTCCATACAAACGCAGTATAGTGATTACTCGTCTCTTTTATGGTGTACGTTCAAACCTAAAAATTATATCGATCTTTGACATTATCTAGCCCTATATGGAAGTAGAATTGGGAAAAACCGACCAAGTGCGAGTCGGACTGGCGCAAGAAGGGTTCCGTACCATTATCTATAAAAACAAGGAAACAATTTTTAATTTGTGATTTTTTTGCCCTTAGATATTTATTTTATTCTAGTTTTTAGTATTTGTTGTTAGTTAGCGGCAACAGAAATACATCATCTGTGAAAAATTCAACCGTCTAACTATCACGGTTCATGAGATACAGCCTGGTGACAGACAGACGGACGGACAGCGGAGTCTTAGTAATAGGGTCCCGTTATACCCTTTGGGTACGGCACCCTAAAAAGTATTGGTTTGGAAGTTTTGAGCGTCGAAACTTCCATAATATTTCAACACTAATTTTTACTCATCTTTGGGCATAAATAAATAACTAATGTAGTATGAAAATGGCAAAATAAAAACTGTACAGGATAAATAATTTATTGAAAAGTTGAAATAATTATATTTTGAGTAGATACATACAGTAATTTTTCCACAATATTTATACGCCCAAAGGTTTGTTCATCAAAGGGTCTAGCGGGATAAGCACATGAAAACTGCACTCGCGTCTGATGAAGGGTTTTTACCTTATTTTTATTGTTTTTCATCTAAAATAGCCATACACTTAATCTCACACCCCTAGCCCCTATGGTAAGGAAAAAATGAGGGTGGCAACCCTTAACGAAAAAAAATTTTTTTCTCAGTATCTATTCAAGATATCTTCATGAAATTGAAACCATATATGACAATTAATAAACTAATTATAATATATTTTTTTTAGAATTTTTGCAATATTAGAAACTGTAAAAAACGACTAGTATATTTTTTGGGGGTGGTTTTTTATATTACTTAACCCCTAAAATGACACCTAACAAAAAAATATATCTTATTTGTTAATTAGTTAGCTATTACATATTAAAGTTACAAAAGGGTTGAATTGGTGGAACATAGCTTAAAAAAAAAATCAATTAAAGTATGTAGTTATATGAAAAAATGTATTTACATTAATTCAATCATACAAAATATGAACATAATTAGGGATAACGTTATTATACTGGACATTCAATCATCGTCACTGTTTTCTTCAATAGAAGTCGTTATACCAGTCGCATCAAATATGGAGGTCAATATTTCAGCTGGTTTTATAATTTTTGATTTATAACGAGCATGTGCTAAGTAGTAATTATAGTGGACAGAAGAAAACACCACTCTGTAAGCCCTTTATCATTTGTACAACAAATGGCTATATAGTTGACATAGCAGGTCCCTACAATGGAACGATGAACGACGCATGTATAATGAAAAGTATATTAGAGGAACCTAAAGGACTCAAAACGCTTCTACAACCAGGTGACATCTGCTTTGTTGATCGTGGTTTCCGTGACGTGATCGATTTTTTAAAACAGCAAGGTTACCATGTACTTATGCCAGCTTTGAAGGGGAAGAGAGCAAAATTAACAGTAGAAGAGGCAAATGCATCACGATTTGTAACTAAGGTACGTTAGACTGTTGAAGCTGTACATGGTGCTATTGGTAAAAAATACCATTTATTACATAATGTTCTGGACAACAAGCTTTTACCTCTGGAAAAATCATTATGCAGAATAGCTGGATTTTTAAATAACACTTTTGGTAAAAGATTGAACTCTGATGTCGAACTTGCTGATACTATTATTGCTTTTATGAAGGAGCGTCAAAATCAGCAGAATACATAGCAAGAATTGGTTGAAAATGAGAACTTGAATCGGCATAGAAAACTCTTTACGAAATTATCTTCAACTAGTCTAATGGATTTTCCAGAACTAAGTGAAACTGACCTTAAAATATTATTTACTGGCACTTATCAATTATCACAAGCAGTCTGTTATCTTGCTGAAATAATGACTGACAACGAATTAAACCTTGAGTTTTTAAAAGATCGCGAAAATATTATAAAAGTAAAAGTACGATCAAGGCATATTAACAGCAAGACATATAATTGTTTTATCGAGTACCTATAAGCCTAATTCTAACACCTACAAAGGAATTCGAAGATATGTTTGTGATTGAGCAAATGGGAACAGAACAGTGGGCTGTTGCGCTCATGTAGCCACTGTTATTTACTACTTAGCACATGCTCGTTATAAATCAAAAATTATAAAACCAGCTGAAATATTGACCTCCATATTTGATGCGACTGGTATAACGACTTCTATTGAAGAAAACAGTGACGATGATTGAATGTCCAGTATGATAACGTTATCCCTAATTATGTTCATATTTTGTATGATTGAATTAATGTAAATACATTTTTTCATATAACTACATACTTTAATTGTTTTTTTTTTTTTTAAGCTATGTTCCACCAATTCAACCCTTTTGTAACTTTAATATGTAATAGCTAACTAATTAACAAATAAGATATATTTTTTTGTTAGGTGTCATTTTAGGGGTTAAGTAATATAAAAAACCACCCCCAAAAAATATACTAGTCGTTTTTTACAGTTTCTAATGTTGCAAAAATTCTAAAAAAAATATATTATAATTAGTTTATTAATTGTCATATATGGTTTCAATTTCATGAAGATATCTTGAATAGATACTGAGAAAATTTTTTTTTTCGTTAAGGGTTGCCATCCTCATTATTTCCTTACCATAGGGGCTAGGGGTGTGAGATTAAGTGTATGGCTATTTTAGATGAAAAACAATAAAAATAAGGTAAAAACCCTTCATCAGACGCGAGTGCAGTTTTCATGTGCTTATCCCGCTAGACCCTTTTACGCGCTCGTTTTCGTTATAAACCATCGTGTATTTCATTAAATAAATAAAAACTAGATAAATAAATAAATAACCATACTATTGTAAATAGCATGCATATTAACCACGTCACCAACGAGTTCGAGCCGTTAAGTAGTGGAACATTAATGGCGCCCAGACTGGGACCAGTTTCTCTGCTCTTAGATTTAAGGTTTAACTGTTGCTAAAGCCGACAGCGGTTTGTATCTACTTTTAATTATATGCCGGAAGGAAGGTCATAGGGAAATCTCGTCTGTCGATACCGGTTTCCAAAGAATAAAAGTCAACCTCTAAATTAAGACTAAGTAAGTCATTTCATTCTCCACTCATAACCTCAAGGTTATGAGTGGAGAATGAAATGACTTTCTTTATCAGATATAAATGTGGGGTGACACAAATGTGACGTGATAATTGTAAAAAACAAAGTATACTTAGATGCTTGGTCATGCTGATAGGATGAATGAAAGGCGACTAACAAAAAGTATTTACAGATGTGGGTGGATACACCGGCTCGGAACGCCCTAGAAGGACATAATAGTAATGATGTCCTTCAGAAAGGTCAGGTGCGTAGTACTCGCAACCGGCGGGCGTGTTTGAACGTAAGCCAGGCAAAAGGAGTATGTAGGGATCGTAGCAGGTGGCGTTCTGTAGTTTCTGCCTACTCCTATGGGCAAGAGGCGTGAGATAATGTATGATACAATTTTTGACTGGCGAGAGTTAAAAGGCGGGTACTTTATTCATACTACATTAATGGCCGTGAATTTTCAACGCTAGGCTCAGCGGTGAGAGTTGAAAATCAAACAATGCACTTTTATTTAGGGATTCATTTAAGTGTCACTTCTTTGTCGGTAAAAACAGGCAATAATGTATTATTAAGTATTCCCCGAAGGGTTGGACAGAAGTGCACCTATAGTACACCCACATTTCGCCAGTTATGTTTAAGTTTCATGTACTAGGGGGCGAGCCTATTGCCATCAACCGGGCACAAATCCAGTCTCCAGGCTGCTACTGAGATATTCCAGATGGAAATCTCAATATCACTTCGGGAATCGAACCCAGGACCTCATGCTCAGCAGTAGCATTTGCCAACACTAGATCAACGAGTCGCAGAGGCAGTATATTTAAAGTAATTACGTAATTGAGTAGTACTATAAAAGGTTACCTTTGATCATACAAATTATATCGATATTTTTCTGATTACACGTGTAGATAATGTTCTGTCAGTTGTTATGTCATGAAGCACTTAATATTACTAAAGCACGTGGGTTCGTGGCTAAATATAACAGCCGCACGGGCCGCATAGGTTAAGCTACACTTGCCGCGGTCGATTCGTGGATGGGTGACCATCCGTGACATACCGAGACCTCTCCGCGCTTCGGAAAGCATTTTAAGCCTTTGGCCCGGCTGTCATTCGTAGATCTTTGAAAGTCGATACGGGTAGTCAGATGCCCGAAAGTCTGTCAACCAGCCTTACCAAGGGTATCGTATTACCCAGTAACTGAGTTGTGGAGGTCAGATAGGCAGTCGCTCCATGTAAGATACTGGTTTTCAGCTGCATCCGGCAAGACTGGAAGCCGACCCGAAAATTGTTGAGAAAACGCTAGCCTGATGATATGCTCGTTAAAATGGGACATTGGAATTTAAAAAAGTTCGTTTAAATAGACCCTTTTCTCTACTTATCAAACCAGTGTATAATCCGGAACGTTAAATTCAAAATCAATTTTCTCGTGAAATAGTACAACTATGAGAAAATACCTATTTCATAATATGTAGTACGGTCTCCGCTTTGTTGGAGGCCGGGACTTTAAAAAATAATCGCCTCGTCTGCCCATCTCAAGGTTGTCTGGTAGATATCGTAGTATCGATAAAGACCTCCATTGTGCCCTTAATTAAAACAATGCATTATCTGTTCTACTCTTGGTGCATAATCGAGAATAATATATTATATTCTATCTACAGACAGTTTCTTTTTTGTGACAGCCCTGTTTTACACCGGTGTATTATTTTTAGTGTTCCGTACCTCGAAAGGAAAAAACGGAACCCTTATAGGATCACTTCGTTGTCCGTCCGTCAGTCTGTCAAGATCTATTTTCTCAGGAACGCGTGAAGATTCGATACCTCCACGCGTTCCTGAGAAAATAGGTCTTGTCTTCTAAACCTCCAGGTCAACGGGAAGTACCCTGTAAGGGTTTCTCATGAAATCAAAGTTTTAAGGCGAAAGCGTCAGGGTAGCCCGCGAAATTAATTTTTTTTTACGTTTTTCGCAATTTCCCGGTCAATATCAGGTTGTATGCTGATCTAAATATGATTCGTGATCGTATCATATATTTATTTATAGAATTATAATCATAACAATCACCTCTCTAAGTTCATTTAATCCTATTGAAGGACTATTTCAAGAAATTATGACGTGAATGAGTTGTATTGCTGATTCTAATGATTATAATTCTTTAAAGCCATATTTGTTACGGTCACGAATCATTTTAATTAACATGCAACCTTACACTGACCTACAAATTGCAAAAAACGTAAGAAGTTTTTCTTAAGTTTGTTCTTGAGGTAATCATCCCAACTACGGAACCCTTCATTGTGCGTGGTCCGACACGCACTTGACTGGTTTTTTGTGACAGCCCTGCCTGCACCGGTGTATTATTTTTTGCATATACTATGCGACTTGCTAACTAAGATACTAATGATACTGCTAACCACTCTGCTTGAGGACTGGGTTTTTTGTCTATGTATCGGTAAACGGCTTCTTTAGCACTAGGTCACATGTGAACTGTTGTATGGGCTTTTTTGTTTGCAAGCGGTATTGCAATACGATTGTTTTGCGGTTTTAAACAATGGTTATTGTATTTTCTAAGTGTACAGGAATAATACTATGAAATGAACAATATTTGTATATATACACTGTGGCGTAAATAGTGGTCCAACGTTAAGGGGTCGACACGCGATATATTCAGCTATCACGTACCACAATTTGAACATTTTTTTACCATAGGTCTCAGAATAAATTAACACCTCGTGTCACTAATTTGGCTCTAATTTCAACAAAAACATTATTTTCCTATTTTATTTTTTGTTTGTAACTGCTGAATACATGTACTATAATATGCAAATATTTTTTTTACTGTAAACTAGAAAAAATGTGTTTATTTCAAATTTTAACTATTATCTTCAGAGAATCATGAGACTGGACGCGACTGGTGTAAAAGAAATGTACGGTGCCATTATTGAAAAAAATTGTCCACTAAATGCAGATTCTAAACTGGTATAATAATAACTGATACCATAATTTAAAAAAAAGTTATTGCCATTTAAATTGAAAAAGAGCTGAATTTAAAAAAATACACTCAAAGTCCGTTATTAAAAAAAAAATGTTTTATTCTGAGACCTATCGTATTTTTTTTTTAAATTGTCGTATGCGATTTACGCCACACTTTTTTTTTTTTTTTTTTATTTACGCCACACCTGTATATGTAATCACGTTCTCGAAAACGGCTGTAAAGATTTCGTTGAAAGTTGCAAAATAGGGGTTTTTATGGGAATATATCATATCAGGGAACATTCGTTTCCTCTATTGTTACAGCCACGGGAATGTGATACAACGTTGGTATACCTGGATGATATGTTTATCTATTTATCTATTTTCACCCGAGCAGAACTTGGTCGACCGACATTACCGATACTAATATTTTTTTTAACTATCATTCAATCACATTTGAATTCCGTTTAATTATGACGCGTCGATAATTTTCGTTCCGGAAACCAGTAGTTCAGCTCCTTTTTTTGCCACCTCACAGTTTTGCCCCAATCTTGTCTAGTGTCTAAATAAAATAAAAATAGTATTTTTAGAAAAGTGCAACTGTGTCTAGCGTAATTTCCAGACTTCCAAACGTGCTACTCCTATTTAAGCCCAAGCTACTTTCAGCCGCAATTTTGTGTTAAAACCTAATAGAATTGGCACGTCTACGAACAAAGTTTACTTAGCTAATAAAGAAAGAGTAACAAACTGCCAAGATTTTTGTTTGAGTACAATAAGACAATATTTGTATTTCACCATGCACTTGCCTAAAGAGCTACAGATCGATGACCGGAACGTGCGTAAGAGTATACTGACGGAATAGTTTTAGCTGGAGGGTATCCTTAATGCGTGTTTAAATTAGGTACAACAAGTTCAAGTTTAAAAACCGAATCTATAGAGAGCTGCGATCCAGGATGAAAGGTAGCCTATGTCCTTCTCCAGATCATGGTCTACCCATGCGCCAAATTTCATCCAAATCCGTTCAGCCGTTTTAGCGTGAAAGCATAACAAACAAACACATAAACCATACAAACAAATTCACTTTCGCATTTATATTATTAGTTAGTTTTACCTATCATGGAAACCGGCATGTCCTAGAATCAAAAATTCGAAGACATGTGACATCTACCAACCTGCGCTGGGCCCGCGTGGTAGACAGCCCACTCCCTCTCGAAGAGAGGTCTGTGCTAGGTTGATTACGAGTGATGACTAATATTATTGTTTTGGTATCATTAATATACCCACCTACTACCTGATCATAAACCGGTAATTTGGCACCAAATTATATTTGCCCAGAAACATCCTAAAGAATATTTTAAAGAATTAAATCACACATAACATCACGCCTTGTTTCCCCGAAGGGTTGGGCAGAGGTGTCCCTGTAGCACAGGCACACCCACATTTCGCCAGTTATGTTTAAGTCCCATGAAATAGGGGGCGAGTCTATTGCCATCAACCGGGCACAAATCCAGACTCCGAGCTGCTACTGAGAAATTTCAGTTAGAAAAAACCCAATAACATTTTGCTCGACCCGGGAATCGAACCCAGAATTAAATCACAACACTGATAATTTACCTATTCATTATTTTCGGGGTGTAGGTAAAATCACAGTTGTAATTCTTCCTCTGCTTGGCAATCAAGTCAATGTGACCATTACAATTATTAACATATTTTTGCCAATCCTGAATTACTTTGTTTTACTTCAAATCTGCAGGTTTGGTTGGTGGCAGGGCTTGTTCTTATACCGCCTGGCAAGCTACCACCATCGTATCTAAGTCTGTCGCCGTAACAACAATGGTAACAACAGCATTATTGTGTTTCGGCAGTAAGAGGTAAGATAGCCAGTTCCTCTGTGGTTGTGGTTTCCGGGTAAAGCTCGCTTCCACCTTCGGCCTGATCATCACTTACTATCAGATAAGATGCAAGCCAAGAGTTCCCCATCGTGGTTAAAAACAGTGGCACTCCGAGAGTGCCGACAGAAGTTAAAATTTGAAAACAGAATCGGCTCCGCGGTAATCAACCCGTTGATGTCTTTTACTCCACGCACTGCTGTAATCAACGCGTTGATGTCTTTTTAATGGTCATAAGCTGGTGTCGTCACAGTGTCGAGAAATCAATGGTTTAGTCTAATCTCAAAAATGCCCAACGCGCCTAAAGAATTTTTCACTTCAAAAATAAAGAAAAAGTCCTAATTTTAAAATTTACTGCCCGACGGTTGATATCGACAAAATTTTATAAATTCTAGGCACGCGGATAACTTTGCTTGCGCAATGCAGGATTTGTTTCCCGCGCATGTGGCGTTGTGGATGCCGCCACGGCAGTATTGGCACACTGCTAGACATAGCTCTAGCAATGGACTGCTGTAAGCTGATGATGGTAATAATATGGAATTACGACAGGTTATAGAATCTAGATTAAAATCACTAAATAAAGCATTCCTCTACGCTTTATAATTAGTTTAATTAGGAGATATTATTAATTGCACATCAAATAAATAATCACCTATCAATTTATTTCCATCTTTTTTACATCAAATAAATTATTTCACTACAAATAAACGTTTAACAAAATAGTACAGACAGATAATTTGAAAATATACTTCAACACTACATCAGGTACTAAAATACGACAGTCATATCATGAATACTGACTGCACAGCAAATTAACCAGAGCGTACATACATAATACTCACACTCGTAGCAAAATAACTATCCGTGTAACATATATCCTAATAAGCATCTCAAAACTCAAGTACTAAGTACCCGGAACCGAACTAGTTAGATTTTGTTAAATATTTTTACTCTCAAAAAAAGGTTAGCTTAAGTTAGAACTGTGACTCGCGAGGGAGTCTCACACCTCACTCCCCCCGCGGGCATGAAGGGGCCCGCGAAAGCGTGCCGGCACCGGTCGGGGATCATGGAAGGCGCACTAGATCTCATGATCCCCGGTCCAAGTGTGGGAAGGGAACACCGGGGCGGTGTTTAGTCAGTAGGAGTCTGACAGACTCCTTCGCCCGCCCCAGGGCGGAGAACTTCCATGAGGATTTTCCACACCGGAACAAAAAAAAAAGTTAGATCTGACCCCCTACGCACGAGCTGAGCGAGCGTAGCGAGCAGTGCCGCGGCAGCGGCCAGCGAGTGGCACTAAATAAGTAGAATATATATTGTTGCTTATTTAGTTAGCGTTTAAAGACTACCCTTTAATTAGTATCTGGGACGTAGAAGGACATAAAGTGACCTTATTGGTGAAGTTCTTAAGAAAGGTCAGGTGCATAGTACTCGCAACCGGCGCGGTGTGGGTGTTTGACCTGAACATAAACGAAGCAAAAGAAGAATATGTAGGAATCGTAGCAGGCAAGGGCGTAGCGAGGTACGGACGCGGGTGGGACAGCTACCCCCCTTAGAAGCTGCAGGAATGCTCAAAAACCGTAAAGTAATATTACGTAGGTAGCCTATTAATAAACAAAAACAAAGTTGATTCTATTGACAGGCGAATTTTATAAGATTGTACTAAAAAATAAATTCACTGATTGGATATTTTGTTTTTAAATTTTAACGTAACTTGTCCCATTGCTCGTGCAGAATTTACCTTAGATATATTCTTAGTTTGTCTACGTTTGTCCTGCCCCCCTTAACAAAATCCTAGCCACACCCTTGGTAGCAGGTGGCGTTCTTTAGTTTCTGCCTACCTCCAAGAAGGCGTGAGTTTATGTATGTTATAAACCTACCATGTAGTGGTCTTTCTGTAATTATATCTGTTGGTTATCCTGAGCTCAAAGTAACGGTTCATCTTACAACATACGTTACGGTACACCGTTTTTGCGTCTAACTGTTTAAGACTTCGAGCTGCCTTCGACTTATTATTAGACCCCAGACATTTAACCTTTAGAAAAACCATTAATTTGTTTATAACTTTGTTGTATGTGAACATCCAGAATTGGCCTTAATTAATTATGCCTAATATTTTTTGTGTTTATAATAAAGCTTGAACAGAAATCCTATTCTTGAGAGTTATTACCACTATTGATAGGTATGGTTTTCCAATACTTCAAAAATATGCATTCGTTCTCTTGTAAACGAATTCGCTAAGGTTAACGGACCATGCATTTATCACTTACCACATCCGTAAGAGTTAACCTGTTTTGAAAGTCGAACCTTGATTCATTAAACTAGTGAACAATAAAAGACATTTCGGTATCAAAACGCTTTCACTTTCATGTATTTAGTCATTATTAATTGTGTATTTTTAGCCAGTGTTGTCCTTGTCCCACAGCAAGGCAAAGACTTCCCTTGCTTTTTTCCACACCTACTTGTGATAATTGTGATACCCTTTCCTATCTGAGATCAAGCTTGTCCTATCGCCATCACCTGTTTTCCATATCTCCGCGATGCCATTGAATGACTCCAGTTTCATTTCATGTTCGACTACTATGCTCTGTAGACTGTTTCTCTGCACAATTTCGGTACCACTCCTCCATTTTACAGCCTCGTTTGACTTAGAGGTTCTACAGGGTGGGGAGGGAGGGTGTAGATATGTTCGGGTCGGCATGATTGATAGCCAGACGGCAAAATCGTATTTTATATTTCATGCGGCGAGTCATGCTGACCGAACATGCGCTGCCCCATAAACTTCTGTAGCGATATCATACTTATAAATAATGAGTAAGTAATCTATTTCGGGCTCGAAAAATGAGCCATCGAAACTGGATTTACCAGTATTAATTTGTACAAATCAATAAGGATAAAAATAGTAGAGGAAGATTATGGCTACCTGTTTGATAAAGAAGCGTTAATTGTGTAGATCTGAATCATGCAAACAGCAGACTAGTCTAGGGTCATCTATTTTATTTGACCTTCCTGCTTCCTCCGAACTGGTAACTGGCTTAACTCTAAACATTCCAACTAACAGAGTTATTAAGATTATTAGCTTCCTTAGGTTTTTTTTTTAACAGTACAGATAGATATTTTTTTAAAGATTCGTACATATTTTTGGATCAAACCTTGATCTAGTTGGCAATAAGTTTAATAGGTAAAAAAAAAAGTATTACTGTGAACTTTTTAGAACAGGTTTTAGACAATAATCTTAAAATGTTAGAAAAAAGTCAACTCCAGTTCCATTACTTACCTTGACCTCGATGTTTATAAATTATAATGCAGTCATTAACACATCAAATTATGAAACACCAAACTGTGTCACTGCCAGAGGATGATGTACCATGAGACTAAAATTATAACATTCTGCATTTTATAAAACAGAAACGACTCAGGAATTATCCTTTTTTTTTTTTCAAATTATGGTCCTATCTTCACTTGAGGCACATCACACAGGGAGATTGGAGTCTTCCAATCTTCTAGATATGCCTTATAATTAGTTCCTATTTGACGAGGACGGATTGGGAGCTGTCTTCGGCTACCTAGTTACTACAGAACACTGATATGCTCAGGTCATCATCCCGTTGGTTTCCTAAGTCAATTAAGGGAAAATTTAACCAATGTAGCTGAACGTGGTTTAGATGTGAAATTCGGGGGGATAATGACCAGAAAAAACTATTAAAAAAAATTTGACTGTCACATATACGGATACCTTGATGATTATAAAAGTATCTGCCTACACGGAATTTGTAGAATTTACAACTGTTAAGTAGATTTTTAAGGTCACGACCTCAAAAGTAGTAGTAGTGACGCGAAGCATAATTTTAATAGACTTAACATACTCATGGGCAAAATCGAATATCTTTGTTACGTAATCATCATAATAATGTAATTTATTGTTGTCATTCATTTATCATGTTATGATCAATTCTACGTGTCTTGATTAGTCACAATGACAAGATGACTTGACAATAATTAGGGTCTAAAGATTCTTCATAAGTCACAACTTGTCTTCAATAAGGAAACATTCATCTACTCTTCTTCACAAAGTTCTAGTTTTCCAAGTATTAACATTGGTCTTTTCTTCTTTTCCAGGATGTATGTCAGCACTCTGCATATTCGTACTGTACACGAAGCACCTAATCATCGTGTACCTCTACCTGACGTCTGTCGGCCTAGTCTTTGTGTCCTATTGGACCAATGTTTCGGCCATCAAACAGGTGCAGGCCTTAACGCTAGTCGAAAACTCACCTCACCATTCCACCAGCATCCTAGAAGACATATTAAATTTAAACGTTAAAAACCTCATCGACGTCGATGGACCAGGTATTTTGGTCATACAAAACTACGCTATACAGTTCTTGTTGGCTGTTATATTCAAGTATGTACACCTCGGGCCCCGACATTCGACCATACAGAAGCTTTTACCGATCAGCTTCATGGCACCCTCGTTCCTAGCGATGTTGCCGGTTCCGCCGAACCTCCTACTCCACTCGCCGGTGTTCTCCACGCTGTTACCTCTCTTGTTGGTGAAGTACGTGCTGTGGTCATCAGCGTATAATGTGATACAGGTGGTGTACGCGGGCTACCAGCATGGCCGGTTGTTCGTCAGCAACTACGGACTGTCAGCACTCGTAGAAACAGAATGGATGCGGTTAAATGTTCCGTGCGTCTTGCGAGTGTTCTGGGTGTTGCGTGTCGCTGAACACGCCCTGATGCTTCTCGTGGACAATTATGACGAGGAGGCCGAAGAAGGCCTAAAAGTTTCTACTTTACTTGCTGTTCAATCGCTAGCTTCGATGACCAAATCGCTGCTAGTAACTGGATGCGAGACTATAACTGCCGTGCTCGGCATGACTTCTGTGATCTCATTCTTTTGCCACTATATTGGTAATTTCTTCCAATGGATTCTGTTAACGGACGAAGAAGAAGACAAAAGTATAGGAACAGTGTCGGCCATCCTGTTCTACATACTTGCGTTGCAGACAGGATTAACATCATTGAATCCTGAAAAGAGGTTCATACGACTGTGTAGGAACTTCTGCTTGCTATTCACAGCTCTCTTGCACTTTTTGCACAACATTGTGAACCCTATGCTGATGTCTTTGAGCGCATCGCACAATCCAAGTACACACAGGCACGTCAGAGCTCTGGGCGTGTGTGCCTTCCTAATAATGTTCCCGATCTCTTTACTTGTTTACCTGTGGTCGCAGCACACAATATCCACGTGGCTATTAGCTGTGAGCGCGTTTAGCATAGAGGTTATAGTCAAAGTGATCGTCAGCCTTATGATCTATTCCTTATTTTTAATTGACGCGTATCGAAGTACATTTTGGGAGCAGCTCGACGACTACGTGTATTACATCCGAGCTTTCGGAAACACTATAGAGTTTTGTTTCGGTATATTCTTGTTCTTCAACGGTGCGTGGATCTTGTTGTTCGAGTCTGGGGGAGCTATTCGCGCGGTCATGATGTGCATACACGCCTATTTCAATATCTGGTGCGAGGCGCGAGCCGGCTGGTCCGTGTTCATGAAGCGCCGAACTGCCGTCAATAAGATCAATTCGTTACGAGAGGCCTCGGCGGATCAGCTGAATAGATTAGATGACGTCTGCGCGATATGTTATCAAGAAATGCACTCAGCGAAGATTACTCGCTGCAACCACTATTTCCATGGTGTCTGTTTGCGGAAGTGGTTGTACGTTCAAGACCGGTGTCCTCTGTGTCACGACATACTATACAAAATAGAAACAGATGGTAACAAAGAGAATGAGGGCAACGAGGAAAACACTAACAACCAGAACCTGCTGCTCGAGGAGGATCCAGAGCTGCTACTGGGCGAGGGCGTCAGATGACTCGCTCGAGACTAGGCGACCGTAGCGCGTACCACTTAGATTAAACTCAGTATCAATTTGGAAACCGACTAATTTGAGTGGTAACTTTTTCGATTTGTATAGTAAGTTATTGTTTTTTTTTTTTATATATTTTAAATCAGATCGATATACCTGTGATTTAAGGTTTAAATTTTGTCTTGTGATGCATGGTTTTTTTCTCAATAATGCTGTGTGAGGTTACTTAGTATAAGCTTAGTGGTTACTCGATGCTTACTTTTGTTGATGTCTCCTGTATAGTACACGTTCCAGACTTTAAAATTACAAGTACTCGATAAAAATCCTAATATTGGAAATGTATTTGAAAATATTAGACGAAAAACATGAAGCTATTTGTAAATAGTTAAGGTATTTAGAAATAGCTTATAATATTTGGAGATAATATGTAATTGAAAAAATATAAAAATAGTAATTTTTTCCCATAATGAACTGTAAATAAACTATTATTTTAGTAGTAAGTGTGTTTTTTCTATTGTACAAGGTACGACACGATGATGATATTATGGACAGCTGCTGGTGTGAATGACTACACATTTAAGTCTGTTATTTGTTTCTCTAATATAGATTTAACGAACTCTCGGTTATTGCATTAAATGTCGATGAGTGTGTGAAATCGCTTTTGTTTCACGGCATCCTGCTGGCATTCCCGCCAGTTCCCCCTTTTTTTTTTAACTAGTCTCGCAGTTGACCACTAAGGTCATGGCTGCTTAACCGGGCTTTCCTGTGGCTGCCTGAAGCTTCTACACTCAAAGCCTCCAGCCAGGTGCAAAAACTATTCTAAATTAAAACTAGGCGAGCGCTCGCTAAGGGCACCCCCTGTGGGGTACGAACCTCGGCTTAGGATATCGCTGGGGGGACAGCAAGAAGGGATAGGCTGGATCAAACTTAGATTTTCATCTTGATTATTGTACGGGGTATTTAAAGCTACGTGCTCAGCTGCAACAACTGCTGGCAACTCGTTTTCGAGCAAGGGTCGGGGGGGACCAATTCCATCTCTGAATCCCTTATACATATCCTATTCCCGCCATCCATACGATATTTTTTTTCTGTGTACCGTTCTTTCTTTTCTCCATTGTAACGTTCTCCCATTTCTCACTGTCCTCATTCTTCCGTGGGAGCTAATACAGAACACTGTTTTGTTTTTCCTTATGATTCTGAAATACGTCACATTTTGTAGTTTGCTGGGGAAAAAACTTTGATCGCCAGACCTCAGTACAAAGTGTTTAACTAGGAAATGCCAGTGCCATCTAGTTTAAAATTTTGACCAAATTGGTATAAAATAAACATTTCATTTTATTATAAAGGTTTCCAGTACATAAAAAAAACTACCCACCAAAGTAAATAAAATACCTATCTTTTATTCTTGATCCTGTTAATTCAGTTATCAGATTTAAAAAAAAATGAGTACAAAAACGTCAATATTTTGAATGATAAAAAATCAAAACAGGCGTCAACGGTTGACCTCTAGCAGAAGTCGTTGACCTTGCTGATTGAACTTTATCACTTAACACAACTAAGTTGTTATATACCTATTGAATTAACATTATTGAATATTTATTTATCTTCAGCCTGATTTTTGACCTTGCGATTGTTTGATTGCCGGTAACATACCATAAATTAAAGCCACAAATAGTGTTTCACCGTCTGAACTCTGAACAGTATTTAAACGTTGCAAGTCATTTGTTTGTCACAAGAAACTTGCATCGAGTTAATGGAGCTATTCTATTGTTTTCGCGGCAACCAGCTGTCAAAACAGTAAAGGCTGTCCCGTTTGTCCTAGTCACCGTATCCCTACTGGTGGGTACAATGCAACACCTGAGTCAAGATCTACAATGGTAGGCATCGATAAACCTGCCGAAACATGTCGGTGGTTTGCGAGAATATCGACGTAATTCAAATTCTGTCAAATTGAATAGGTACTGTATGCCAAGCGATCAGCGTCAGATGGTGTTGTCATCTGATAATATGCTGAGCTGAGGCCCTTTTGGCATTTACAATCATTATTTTCTGTTTTTTTTATAGTTATAAGGTGTATTGTCTTTGCCGTAATGCCAATAAATGCATATTTCTTCTTCTTCGATCATAAATCTTTGATATTTTATCGTGAACAGAGACGTAATGCCGATCTCGCGCCAACAACTCGTTAGCAAGAAACAGCGTCATTATTCATTTTAGACCAAACACTAGCGTAAATCACAATTAATAAAGGCTCATCTCAGTAATATATAAAAGTACCAGTGTCGCCAACCCGTACGATAATTTGGCCAATGGTACGATGTACAATAATGAATGTCTAATGTACGATAATTTTGCGATTTACTGAAAAAAACGCAAAAATGTCAACTAAGTACTATGACAAAACATGTTTACGGTTTGTGCTGCTAGTGCCATTCGTCGTGAAACTTGGCATATTCTTCACCTTTGACTCTAGTATAAAATTTATTCATTGTCTTTTGATAGCAATTTGAATTTACGTTTTAATTTTTATTTGGATTTTTCTTTTGTAATAAAGATAATTTTAGCCGAAATACAATAATTTCGACGTGGATCTCGATAATTTGAACTTTTTGAGTTGGCAACACTGAAAAGTACTCTGTGATCTCAATTGAGCCGATGACAACAGAGTGAACGCACGGTCGATTCTCGCGGTTGTTTCCGTTTCGTCAGATTTTTCTTTCGTCGGATTTTCGTTTCGCCAGATTTTTGTTTCGACAGTAAAAGTACAATCACAAGGAGTGATAGATTTAGTTAAAGTGATCTATTTAATTTATCTACTCTCATACATTAGTATTTGGAATTGAACCTACCTACCGTACTAAATAAAAGATCAAAGTTAAAACAGTAAGAAAAATTTACAAAATGTATGAATGGCGCCAAAACCGCGCAAGCATGTATTAAAGCGGGCAAGTCGAGCAAAACTTGAAATTAAAACGTTTTTGTAATGTTACTTATAAAAATCTTTTTTACAAAAATCATAAAGTGAAAAATAACTTACAATTTCGGAAGTTGGTGGCAAATAACGAAAATGCGAAACCAAAGACACAGACTTCCGAAATTTAAGTAATTTTTCACTTTGTAATGTTTTTGGAAGTTGGTTGTTTTTTTATGTAAAAAAGTTTTTATTTCTCGCTTTTTAGGGGGTCAGTTTGTAATTTATCTAAGTTACAATAGCCTAATGTCAACTGCTCATCACCTTTTACAAAATATTGCTTTTCCCGATGCAGAAACGTTAATCGTTGAGGAGTTTTGGTATTTCACTATCAGCTTCATTTCTCCACATTGCACTGCATTGCATTGCTACATTGTGACGAGCATAAATTCCTTCGCAACCATATTAAAGTAATCAAATCGCAACCCGTGCAATACTTATTTTTGAGTAGTTCCGGTGGCCATCTGTGGTCTTCATCATCAGTTCCACTTCACCAAATGGTGCTTTCGAGAACAACTGCACGAGTTACTATAAAAAATACCCAAATCGCTATAAAGCCTATAATATTTGAAGAGTTCCCTCGATTTTTCCATGATCCCATCATCAGATCCCGACTTGATGAACATGTGACGACCTAGGAAGTATAACCTTTCAAACAAAAAAACAATTTTGCAAATTCGTCTAGTTTAATTTATGACGGAAATTATTCCCGAGCACATAAAAATACTATAAACATTCGAATTGATAACCGCCTCCTTTTCGAAGTCGGTTAAAAATGCTAGATAATGGTGCCGATTCTCTTGTCACAAATGCCTCTAAACCAGACTAAAATCACCAAAATTTAGTTTATTCTTGTCAAACGACGATTTTCCATTATGAAATAGACTAAAGTGATACAGTATAAAAAGTGAAAAATTCCATATAAAACACGGGGTCGGACAAACATGTACCACGTGGAGTCGCGTCAAATGTCAATTCAATTTTAGGTGTGTCAAAATTATTTTTAAATTTAGAGAATTTTTGTTGCAGAATAGCTAGCTATTGCCAGCTATAGCTAGCTAGATTCTCGTAGCCAAAAGTAAGGAATTTTAGTGATAGTTTAGTTCGATGTACAAGAGAATCGGCACCAATGTTTTTCGTCGGTAGAATGCCATTGGGTTTGCATAATTTAGAATTTGACGTTTTAGTTTTCACTATCGTCATACCATCAATATGTAATACTTTATTAATAGAGTGCGTTTCATCAAATAGTTCCTTTGCCGTAATGTTGGCTCCCCTGTTAAACTTTAACAACGGACCAATTACGTAGCGCCGCCGCGCCGTAGTGTATTCGTGTTCGTCCTACAACAGTGCAGCCAACATTACGGCATAGGAACTATTTGATGAAACGCACTCTACCTGTATGTCTTTAATTTTGTACGGAGCTGTACATTTTAGATAACAAAGTGACACACTGTGGAAACAAAAATCTGCCCAAAACGAAAATTTGTTTAAACGGAAATAATCCGATTCTCGAAAATACCGACGTTTGCCTTATTTTTATTTAATGACGTAAATAAAGACTGATGTCTGAAACCCCCTTTGGATGACAATAATTTTAATAAAAGTTTTAAAATATTTTTGTGTTTTGATACTACGATAAATTTTCCTTTAATCAGTAAAGTCAAACCCTCAATAAATCATTTACATTTTGCGGTATGCACTAAAACATTTATAAAGAAAAATGTGCCATTCTCTAAAATCAACAACTTTTAGTTCCGCCGCTATTCTCGCAAACTAGCGATGTGACCCTGGTAAAACATTAGGAATTTCAGTGACTTTCTCTAGTCAAAACAGCATCATCACATCATCAATAAACAATATTAAAATCATCGGTGAGATATTGGACAAACGCCAGCTTATCAAATCAAAAATATTGAACTCCTTGGTACGTCAATGGTCGACATAATATTTATGTTGTTGAGAAAACCCAATAAGTAGGTATTTAATTAATGACCTGTTTCAACCAATATTTTTATATCTGCCATTATTTACACAGGGCTCAAATACCTAAGTTGATTCAAAGTAGGCAGGACTTAGACAATATACTTCCTATAGGTTCAGCAGTCAATAGTAGTTACATTGATCTATGTGTAGTGTTTGGTAGGTAAGAGTTCAAACAGCATCAACTTGTATCTCTGACATAGGATTATATAAAAAACTGCTTAGGAATTTTTATTTCCTGTCCGTAGCATTAAGTCTAGTTTCGAAGGTCGCTATGGCTATTTGGATATTCTATTTTTATAGCATACCAAGAACATGTTTAAGAAATCTAAAAATGCATTGTATATTTGACTTTCCTGTTCAACCCTCCGAATGAGGATAAATATAGATTCAAAAAACTCACATATAAAGTAATGCATAATTTTAAAACAGCTTCTTGTTTTGCTTTATCGATTAATTGGTTTCGTGTAGCAGGCTTCGTAACGTGAATTCTTACTTATCTCTATCATCAAATAACTACCACTACAGCACCTACCTTTCATAATACCTGTGCTTTCGGAAAACGGTAATGCATTTTACCTGCATTTAACTAATAATTACCTACTTGAATTAGCAAGGGGCCTAGACATTCACCTAGCGGAACGCCTAATGAAAAGGCAATAGCACATAGCATGTAGAAGTAACTTTTCATTATGAGCATCTTATTAACTACCTAAGAATTAATATCACACGAATACTATGTAAAGAGACATTTATTTAAAAACAATAACAATATAAATACATGATATACAAATACCAACGCTTTAGTTGAATACAAGATCCTTGTAGTTGCACAGTAGGTGGTAGTTGGAAACGTGGCAGTTGGTCGAAGTGCGAACTACGGTCGTACGATCAGCGCGCTCGAAGTTGGCTTTCACGATTTCGTAATAGCGACCGTCACTGGAGGAAGAAGAAAATATCTCTTTTATTCAGACATATTTAAAAGTAGCAGGCATGATTAGCTGTAGCAAGACTAGCAAGTCCAACCAAAGGAAGTAAGGAAGTCTTTGAGTTCTATTTTTATATACTGCATCGGGATTCTCTAAAGGTTTAGGATATTTTTCAAAAAGAGAATCTTTGCAGCCTTCTGCAAAGATCGTCTATTTGATAAAACTGCACAAGAAGTTCTAATAATACTCGAAAAAAGATGGAACCATTTTCTTAGCTTTATGTAGGTACCTGACGACTAAAACTCATCAAGCTGTATGTAGATCTCACTCAAAGACAACGATGCATCCTGCATGCTCCATTCACAGGCTAAAAAGTGCTGCATTTATTAATTAAACAAATGCAACGTTACTCACCTGAGCACCAAACACTTCAGTTTCAGGCATTTGACACGCAGGATATCAATAGCCTTCTGACTCTTGTCGCTAAAACGCAAGTTCTCTGGATCCCAGCGCAGTTCCAGGCGTTCCAAGTTGGGACAGCTGTTTGCTATGCCGTCCATCAACTGAAAAGACAGATTTATGATATTGTAATCAGCCATTTGAATCCTTGTGTAATTACTAACGAAAGCCTAAACGAAAGGCTATAAAAGGGATGGATATTGATTCCGAAGGCTAGATATAGGTAACGATGCAGTTTGATAACATTTAAAATGCATTCAAACTTTCTTCAAAGATTGCATGAATTAGAAATTTTCGTTTCCTTTTGAAATTATAGCAGCAATATCTCGCAACCGTAAATCTGCTCTGTAGATTAGAAAACTTACTTGATCAACGTGGATATTGATGCCAAGACGTTCCTGTGTGCCCATGATAAGAATTCTGAAACAAAATACATTTATAAAGATCTGATTTTGTTTATCGTCACTTCTCTTAAGCGTTTGCTTCACATAACACATTTGCAACAGTAACATATTCGCACAGGTTAGCGTTTAAATGCTAATACCTTTTCGCAATCTTACCGTGATAATATAGCATGTAAATAACTGTAATTCTTGCAGGTGACTGACCATAGTAGGATAGAAAAATACAAAATACGTAAAACTGACAAAAATATTATTCTAATATGGGCTTCTTCAAGGGGCTCTGCTCGGCCCTATACCACCAAACGCAAACCATGATACTTCTTCATTTAGGCCAACAACATCGAAAAAAAAGATTGTATGAAATACTTTTTATTTTTAGAATACGTCGTTAAAATATTGCCAATGAATTAAATTGTAAGCCTGTTTAATTAGACTGTAATTCCTTTATATTATTTTCTTCTGCTACAAGGCCACACTCATGAGAATTCAGTAATTGGGACAGAAACATTATAAAACAGTAGATTATTTAGCAAAGAGCTGATCAAGCGAAGTCGTAGTAGAATCCTCTATCACTTACTTGGCGTTAACAAGTAGCTGCAGCACACTCTGCCACAGCTGGTCAGTGATGTGCGGCATCCCGCTGAGCACGAGGCCGTGCAGCTGACTGCCGTGACGCGACAGGAAGCGGTGCAGCGCCTCGTCTGTCAAGTTGTCGGACGAGTCCACATCCAAGCCTACCAGGTTCCTGAAGAAGAAAGATAGTTGATCCATAGTGAGAATCCATGTTAAACTAACTACCAATAGACGAATTTCTTCTGAAATTCGTGCAACAATAAGATAAAACAGAAAAATGTAATGTCCTAAAGAACAAAAAAAAAAGTTGCACTCCGGGAGTGCCGACAGAAATTAAAAAAAAAAACATCGTCATCGCGGCAATCAACGTGTTGATGACTTTTACTCCACGCACCGCGGTAATCAACGCGTTGATGCCTTTTTAATTATCAAATGCGAGTGTCGTCACAGTGTCGCGAAATCAATGGTTTAGTCTTTAGTCCCATCTCAAAAATGCCCAACGCGCCTAAACAAGTTTTCACTTCAATGACTTTTACTTTTTTTTTTTCTCCGGATGGAAGTTCACTCAAGGGAAAAACTAACAAATAAATAAATTAAATACTGCTTATGCCATTAATAAAACCTTACCTAGCAGTACCAGCCTCCACCCAAGCCTTCAGCACAGAATCATTGAACCCGTTGATCTGTCCAGCGCTCAAGAACCTGAGGTTCTGTGTCCTGGTCAGCATATCAATAAGACACTCCGTTGACAAGTCCGTGGCCGTCACGTCCAACTCCTGGACCGAAGACTTCTCCCATTCCACTTGCATGACGTGCTCGGATTGGAGACCTGGTGGAAATGAAGTTGGAGTTTTAGCAATTTTGTATTAAAGCTATTAATATATCTCAGAAAATACCTTCATCATTACTAAAATATTGTAGTTTTGCTAAGTAATGTTGTAAAATTAACAAATGCTTCCTCTCTCTTAACTCACTTATTTTGCTGTGCCCGACAGGGTCCATTATGATCTCATTATAACTTTACCACCCAAGAATACCTACATGTGGAATGCAATAAAAGTATTGCGTATTTCCGTCGGTCCAAATCACCGCTGGTCTGCTGGCCCTAAGTCGCCGAAATCGCGTTATGGACTGGGCACAGGAGCGTGGGAGGTTAAATTAGCACAGGCAAAGAGGGGTTTAGTACTGAAGTCGGGTTGCTGATAATTATGCTTTCATAAAATATTGAGGTTCGCTCGAAATGAGCAAATTGAGTCAAACTTAAATTCTTGGACTAATTTTGTTAAGAGCGTTTATTCCATAGACATTTAATTAGTATGGACTGGAAATACCTACAAAAAAAAGGTGCATACCTACAACTCAAAATGTCGCATAAAATGGCTGCCAATGCTAGGGTTGTGTCATTCAGGGAACATGGTGTTACTATTTCGAGTATCGATACTAGTACGTAATAGTATAACGAATCTTACTAGATATCACGGTTGAATCATATTTAAAAAAATATTAGCTAATAGTCCGTTGTAACAGAAAAAAACGAGTTTTGACAATTTATCACTTCCCAAACAATTTTCCGCATAATTATAATTTCATTTATAGAATTATTACTTAGCAAATAAAGTTTTCACAAATATTTGTAACGCAAACCTAATGTTTGGCAAGAGAACGTTAAAACAAAGCCAAATATTTAGTATCGAGCGAGCATGCAAGTCTTATGCCTGTTTTCAACTTCACTAAGTGACACTTAAATGAATCCCTAATAAAAGTTCACTGTTGGATTTTCAACGGTAGACTCAGTGCTGAGAGTTGAAAATCTAACAGTGCAGTTTTATTTAGGTATTCATTTAAGTGTCACTTAGCTGTCGGTGAAAACGGGCATTAGTGAATTAAATTTTTAACAATTTTATCATAAATGAACATTCGGAATAATACACATCCTTACATATTATAAAACAAAGTCCACCGCCGCGTCTGTCTGTTTTTCTGTCTGTCTGAACGCGAAAAATTCAAAAACTACTAAACGGATTTTCAATCAATTTTCACTAATGGACGGAGTGATTCATGCGGAAGGTTTTAGTGTATAATTCATTAAAGTTTTGTGTAAAATGGCTGAAATTTGACGATTATTGTTGAAGATGTCGGATAAAATCATGCGGACTGGGATCTTTATTAGCGTGCGCCGCGGACATCATAAAAATTACATAAAATGTATGTTCTACAGTATTGTTGATCTTAAAAACTTCATCAAAAAAATCGTATACACTACATAAAACTCTGCGGAACGGTCTCTCGGTGCTATGAACCAAAGTGTACAGTTTGCTGTAAACCACGGGCCGGACCTAGCAATATCATTTCAGCGCAGCGAAGGAACTAGTATCAGAAACTATTACGGAAACGGTACAACACTATTCCACCATGACATATCATTGTAAACAAACGAATGAAATTATGAAATAATAAAAAGGTCTGTTGGACGGAAATAAACCCATATATTAAAATTTAAGCCGTATTTAATGATCACCTAGCAATTTTTTCATCGAAAGTTTATCACTTTATGTACTATTGCATGAATACCGGCTACTAACCTGTGCAAAGATAATTGAAGTTGATTTTCCTTCTTTCTTGCACTACACTTCACAATACAACACACAGGCATGTTGAATTGGTGTTTTCCAACGTATCTATGTAATTTTAAAGGAAAACTCCACGTAATTTTCTCACAAATCTCAATAAAACAAAAAGTAAACAACCACTTGACAGCAGAACTACCATGAACTTGTCGCATATTATGGCGGATATGGCACTTACCTACAACTGTTACTACGTCTCAACAAAATGTTGCCATTATGAGGAACAACTGAAATATTGTTGTCTCTTTTATCAAATACGATTACCACATTAGAAAGAGTGAAATAACACGATATTTCACATTCTAGTTCGTTTTTCACCCATATTTGTATAAGCAAACTTATGTATATTTGTATAAGCAAACTTAGAATATCGCGGCGCCTCCGTGTTTTTACTATCTCAATGGTTTATTCTAAAAGTTGGCAACGTCGCAAATAGCTGTCAAATATTTACCTGTTTTGATTAATTTACCAATATTACTGCATGGAAATAAGAAACGTGGCTAACTAGTGACCTAAAAACGGTTACAACATCAAATTCAGTGTTATAATTGCAATTCATCTGAACAAATATTATAAAGAAAAAAGATTTGATTTTTTGTAAGTTTGTTTGTTGTTACGCTTTAACAGCTCAACGGCTGAATAGATTTTGATGAAATTTGGTATGGGGATACTTTGAACCCTAAGGAAGGACATAGGCTTTTTATCAACATACCACGCGGGCGGAAACTAGTTAGTAATATTTTACGTCACTAGTTAGCCATATTTATTACACACATCAAAAGTGTCTAGGGATCAACATATATTTTTGCAATAACTTTTCTCCTGATTGATATTAATTAAAATTTTCTTTAAGGATTCATCAAATAAAGTGTTTTCGTTTGTCACAGTAACGATAAACCAAGTCACCTTTGCATTAATAAAGAAATTTGCCATTTTCCTAATAAAGGGATTTTTGACATTTGAACCACTAACATTAAAGTTCGAAAAAAAGACTGAAATAACAGTTTTCTTTAAAATTTTATTGGGTAACTTAAACAATTAATAATCCGTGTTTCTACCGCGAACACTAACAACACAAGAACATCGGTTTGGCATACTCAAAATGAGTTCATCCAAATCACGCTGTGGAATGGCCGCCCATGTTCGTTGCAACAACAAAAAAAGGTCTTCTTGCGACTGGATACCCTCCATATTCGGCAGAGCTCTTCTCTGTAGCATATCCCATGCATGCTCAATCGGGTTCAAGTCTGGCGACTGAGCAGGCCAGAGCAGGACATTGATGTTAGCTGCGGCGAGAGTCTGTCTTACAACTCTTGCGGTGTGCGGTCGTGCATTATCATGCATTAACTGAAATAAGGGACCGATTTGCACTTGTAGAGGAACGATGACGTCAGATACAATCGTCTCAGCATAAATTTGAGCGTTGAGGTTGCCTCTGATCCAAATCAACTCAGTTCTTCCGCCGATCCAAATACCCGCCCATACCATGATGGTTCCACCACTATAAGGATGGACTTCCTGGCAGGATTTTAATCGCTGTTGGCGTCCAGGGGTTCTCCAGTGTCGTATACGTCTTGTATCCGGTCTCATACCAAAACGAGACTCATCAGAAAAGCACACGAAACGCCATTGTTCTTCTGCCCAATTTCTGTGTTCAAGAGCCCATTGATATCGAATCCTACGATTGTGCATTGCTATAGGTGGTACCCGTAGCGGTCTTCAGGAATGAAGGTTCACTTCATGCCAGCGGTTTCTGACTGTTTGGTCGCTAATTAAGTTCCCTGAAGAGTGATGAAGCCTCACGGCTAACATCATGGCGGTTATTGTTGGAGCTCTTCGAGTTAAGATTTGAATGTATCGGTCTTGTCTCCGTGTGGTGCAGCGATACCGTCCTCCATGGCGCTCAGCCACGGTACCAGTGCTTCGGTAACGTGTCCAAAGTCGACTGATAACACTCTGACTTGTATTCAGAGCTAAAGCCACAGTACGTTGCCGGGAACCAGCTTCTATCATTCCCACGGCTCTGAGCATTTCTTCCCTGCTTAAATGACGTCGCTGCTCCATAATAACGTTGGTTTTAATCAGTAGTAGGGAAACAGTAGCACTAATAATGTCTTCAATGCGTTGTATGTTTTTATAGGAAAAATATTGACAGCTGATTTTCATCTTTTACTCGAATTTGATTAACAGTTCCTGTTTCAAATTATGAAATGCACCAAAAAGGATCCATATAAATTTATATAATCATAAATTTATTACAAAGCCACATCTCAATCTCAAGAAATCCGCATAAAAATGCTTGATCCCTAGACACTTTTGATGTGTGTATTTCCATAGAGTAACATTGCCATATTAATCAAAACAGGTAAATATTTGACAGCTATTTGCGACGTTGCCAACTTTTTGGATGAACGCTTTTAAGAGCTAGTGACTTTACCGTCAAAAATTGTAATCTTAGGACATTTCAAATCGACTCAGAAGGTTCTATACTGGTTTTTTCTACATAAGTGAGTAAAACTTACTGCATCCATTCATGAGCAGGCAGGTGAGCCTCCTAGAGCGTTGGAACAGTGTCTTCATGGTAGAGCCCGTCACTTTGTTGCAGAAGTTCACCGCCAGGCACTCCAGCTGTAAACAGAAGTGCAAGTTTTGTAGGATTAACAAAGGAAATACCTATACAGGGTCAAATCAAATTAGCTAGCCAAACTCCGTAGACGAGATTGGTATCGAATACATATCAAACTTGATGAAAAAAAAAAGATACGATGGTTTTATTCGGGGTCCACGACCGTAGTTTGTGTAGTTACTCGAAATATCCGTTAAAAAATCTGTATTTTTTTTTTGTGTAAACTTCACGGGCTTGATGGCGGGTATCGATGTCTGAGCACGATAAATAAATAAAAAACTTATTTTCTCAACTAACAACAATATAATGTAAATGCATTCGGCTAACTCCGACAATCGGGTAATTCCAATAATGTCAATTTTCTAGAAATCGCGGGTAAATTTATTTGTTCTGGCAGCTCTCTCCTAGATGCCATCTTACTAAGCTTCCGCGCTTCAGTTGGCTCAAAAGGATATGAGCGAGCGTTGATGTGTAACGCGACATTTTTGTGAACGAGTGATATTTCGCGTGTTATCGGATTTACCCGAACATCTATTATTTAGAAATCTAGTAAGTTATTTAACTGGTCGTTTTTTAATTTGATAGATTTTCGTTTTAGTGTACTGTTGAGTGGGTTTAAACACCCTAGCTCAAGGTTTTTTTTTTTTTTTTTTTTTCAGAATTAGTCGACAAGGTAATTCTGAATTAAGAACGATTCGGATTTTGCCCGATATTGATTTTCCAAACAAATAGTCAGTGGCTCCCAATCTTTAAGTTCTTTTTTTTATAGAATTATTGTTTTTTTATCATTGGTATTTTCTTTCAGTTACACCTAGTCAATATAAACTAACCAGCCGTTTGGGATTGAAACCCTGGGGCCGTGGGGTCTGAGTGCTCGTGGTTTGTTCAACGAAATCTCAAAACGGCTGTTAGACACTGCCCGTGTCCCAAGGGCTTGCTTTTACCTTGAACAGAGGTTAAGTATTATAAATGATAAATGATTTTATTTCTGTAAATAGGTTTGTACAAACACTTTTACACGTTAATCATATTTTAGATGAGGTTGGCGTTTCCTATCTGCTCTGAGAAGAAAGGCCGAAACAAACTCAGAGGTCACAGTCTCACACATTGCCATACAACGTGGTAATGCTGTCAGCCTCTTGGGTACATTACCAGTCGACAGCGATGCGGAGGAATTTTTCGACACCATATTTTAGTTTGTTAATAGTTTTAGTTAGTTTAGGATATTATATTTTTATTTTATTAATGTACGTGTACGACTGAATAATAATTAATACAAATATAATATTTTTTTATAATACTCATAGTATTTTATTACGGTTACATGAATGTATCTCTTCCTTTTGTATCTTTTCTGTTAATCTTAATGATTGATTACATTTGCGTACCTCATTTCAACTTTATACTTATTGAATTTTTACTTTTATTTCAAACGCCTTTGTAACTGGTTAAAACGGTGTACCTACTGACTAAAAGTTTGAGTACCGTAGACAATTTGTAGGGTAATTCTGAAATTCAAATCAATACAAATAAATAAACTTGAAATGTCTGTTTGTAATGCAAAAATAACAGCTTTTTACTAAATGCATATGAAAATATACACGGTATATACAACGAAAACTCAATTTTTAAATATTTTGTCCGTCTGTCTGTCTGCCTGTCTATTTATTCCGGCTAATCTCCGAAACGGCTGGGCTTTCACTGGAAGATAGCTGATGTTATAAGGAGTAGGTTAGTCTACTTTTATTTCAAAGGTCCACGCGGGCGAAGCCGAGGACAGCAGTTAGTATTATATAAATATGTTTAGGCTACTGAGAGGTATGAATAATCAGAATTATAATACATATGTACAGGTATATAAAGATAATTTAAGATATTTAAGTATTTTTTGCAGATACATCATAAATTTAAGCGAAATGTCAGTATCTTATTTGCGATCTCCTGAGTTTGATTATATGTAAGTTACAACTTGTTCCCACAATAACAACTTAATGATCTCCTAAAACAGGACATCCTCTCTCCTACCCTTTTTTCTGTGCCCTACAGGGTCTATAATGATCTAAATTATATAGTTACCACCTCAGTACACATTATGGTAATGCAATAAACTGTATAATATTGAGTATTGAGGTCAAAATAGCAGGTATGGTTTTTGGATGGTAAATCTGAACGAAAAAGGAACATGTTCCTTATGCATAAACTAACTAAAACCCACGTTTAACTGTCATTCAGAATTACCCGAACTTGCTTCAGGATTGCACTTGTACAAAGTAAAAATAATCTGATTTTTAAACACTTGTATCTTAGGCTCTAGACAGACGGACTGCATTGCAACTGCAAGTCTGAAGTTTGAATGCAGTTGTTGCAGTTTGAATGCAGTTCACGACTGTGTTTGTTTATTGCAGTCGTACTAACTGCATTCAAACTGCAGATTTGCAGTTCAAATGCAGTCCGTCTGTCTAGAGGCTTACCGAGGACATTTATAAAAGTAGATATTCGAATCAGAGCTTTATAGGCTGTATTTAAATAAAGAGACCTAAATTAGTATCATTAGCTCCAACAATTCTAAGTGGTGAATGAAAATATGAACATACCCTCAATTCTAGCCCAAATTTCTCCATACGAAAACTACCTTTTGAAAGGGGCGACTAGAATCAGTACTATTATTTTGTAAATTTTGACGTTCAAAAGTGCCATACATGGGCCTGTTTCAAATAATTGAATGACTTTGACTTTCTGAAAAAATCCTTTCGTAATTACCCGAATGCACTTATATGTTGCTCCTATTAATTCTTTTAATTCTGGAAATTCATATTTCTTACGGCCGCGAATCATATTTTGATCAACATACAAGCTAATACCACAGATGATATAATACTAGTCTAATACCGACCTGCAAATTGAAAAAAAAAACGTAAGAACATTTCAATTTTGCATGCTATCTTGACGCATTAGCAGACAATTAGACAGAGTTCCTTTCGCGTTTATGTGTATTCTGATTATTTATGATTAGATATTGATTAATGAACATTACCTGAATACAATTAGAGCTGAACGCATCAATATGGGAGTCATCCACGAAGTTGATGCCATACAGGTTGATGACGCGAAGGTTGGGGGTGGCAGACTTGAGTTTGTGTACGTTGATGACTTCGTATATCTCCTCCTCTTCTTCTTCAACCTTCTCGTATGTGCCTGAGGGAGATGGAGTTGTGTCAGCGTAATCTATGTATTTCTCCGTCAATTGTGGACCGACTTTAAAAATTATTTTTTGTTTGAAAGGGTTATGGCTCTTGAGGTGGTCCTATATAAATTTTATTATCTTTGCTTGGATGGTTTTTGAGTTAGCTTCAAGTATATGTGGATGATATGATAATTTCCTGTCACTGATAATTACATAGCAGGTAGTAGTAGTATTCGAATTTGTGTGGGGTATGTACCACAACTAAAAAGTGAAAAATAAAAACTTTTTAGAAAAGAAAAACAGTTTCTTTTTGGAAGTCAGCTGTTTTTTTTTTCGTAAAAAGTTTTTATATCTAAACATGATAAAAATAACCCTTCATGTCGTCGGTAAAGGCTACAGTCGCACAGTAAGCTCACCAATAAGATGCAGAATCTCCAGGCCGTTGATAAAGTTGTATATCTTCCTCATGAAGCCCTCCATGAAGATGACCTCAGACAGACAGATGCAGAGATACCGCAGCTTTGTGGGAAACGCTTGCATCTCTGAGAAGTCGTGCAGCTGCATGGCTGGAAGATGAGAGAAGAATGAGGTTTGAATCTCGATTATTGTTAGTCTATGATGTAAATTCGGTTCTATATTCAACAAAAAAAGGTTCTATAATCGACTTGCGGCAAAATAGAAAAGTTGGTCGCGGTTGCTTATTGATAGATCTCCCGATGACTTGTCCTGCTGGAAGCTCTTCCGGACGGACAGGTTAGTGTTCTGCCGGAAGACTTCCGTGAGTCCTGCTAGCAGTACGCATTTTGTATGAAATTTTGACTGGTCCTTCCAGCAGTACGGAGACCTTGACTTTGAACTTGCGCTCGTCAGAAGTTTTAAACATTTGGCTGGTACGTATTAAAATAAAACTTATTTGTTTAATAAGTACTTTCATATTTTTTATGATGATAATATATGTTCGTACTTGATTAATTACTAATTATTATTATAGGAGCGCATTTATCTAATATTATTTATAGAAATTGTGCCTATATGGTTGAAAATCAATAAAAAAAATGAAGCGAGTGACGATATACTAACAAAATAATTAAAATCAGAAAAGTGAAAATAAAATTATGTATGCTGGAATAAGCCGTCAAATCTTAAGAACAAAAAGGTGCAGGCTAGCTAAACTAATCTGCCTTTGGTAAGCAAATTATTACACTATAATATTTATTTAAGTAAGTAGGTACATTTATCGTAAACTATAGCTGCTGGCTGGTGACTTCTCCAGAATAAAAAGTAACAGGGGAGTAGCTGCCGCCGTATCAGCCGTATCAATTATACGGTGCCCTCAAGCTACAGGGACGTGTGTAAGTAAAGAATCGCAAAATATTATCCAAAACCTCAAATTCTTATTGATAAGAGATATGAATAACTAATCAAAATATAAAAAATTACGTAAAATCTTTATGACTTAAAAATATTTCATGCTACAGGAGCGGTTCAAATCTCAAGCAGCAAGCGAGCAATGACAATGTAATGTAATGCTTAAGAGCAAGAGCGACCTAGAAAATTGTAGCAGCATGCTCCAATTTTCTAGCTCGCTCTTGCATTCTCTTAGTAAGTCACAATGAAAGCTTAACTTTCTGAGACAGGATGCTATTTTATAAATAGTACCTGGGCGACCGAGCTCTGCTCTGGTGAAAACAGAGAATGCTCGTTTTATAGTAAAGGATACTAATTCCATACTGCCATGATAGTAGGTACTTACTAATTCCATGCTGCCATGATCGTTATTCTAATGTCAATAATGTCATGTCATTATTAATTATCTTGTTC
Organism: Omphaloscelis lunosa; assembly: GCA_916610215.1. Classification (NCBI taxonomy): domain Eukaryota; kingdom Metazoa; phylum Arthropoda; class Insecta; order Lepidoptera; family Noctuidae; genus Omphaloscelis; species Omphaloscelis lunosa. Next base: position 3,945,559 of record OU744266.1, on the reverse strand, counting down.
TAAACTTTGGACGACCGAGCTCTGCTCGTTTGGAAATACGGAGAAAACTAATTTTCCCAGATATGAGACCTAGCTAGATCGATTTTTCACTCCTGTAAACCTCTATATTGCAACTTTCATCGGAATCTTAAGAGACGATTTCGAGAACGTGAGTACAATTAAATATACAAACAAATACCTACATATATACAGGATGGCAGGGACATCGACGCGAAAACGGTTATCATGGATTCAGTAGGTACATGATTCTGAACGCCACTGGGTTGAAATTTTTCGTCGGTTATTTAAAAAAAAATGCTGTTTCATAGAAAAGTGCAATACCTACGCGGTCAAAATGTAACGAAATGGAACAGCTGATTTCTTTTTTAATAACCGACGAAGAATTTAAACGCAGTGGCGTTCAGAATCATGCACTGAACAGTTTTCACGTCGATGTCCTGCCACCCGGTACAGGTACAAAAATAGTATACGATTTTGGTAAAAATACAATACTTTTCTTTTGAACTTTTGAGCTTCATCACAGTCGGGTAAAAAGGGCCCCAACAAATTTTGATACAGGGCCCATGATTTAGGACACAGGTACGCTACTGAAAAATAGCCTGTCCTTTTTTAGGTACCCTACACTACCTATCTGTCTAACGATCGATTCAGTAGTTGAGGCGTGAGAAAGTAACAGTGAGATAAAGTTACTTCCGCATTCAATATATTAGTGTGGATTTATGTATAAAATACCTACTTACCAGTACTAAAATCGAGCAGCATATGCGTCAAATTAGGACATTTAGCGGCAAGTTCGTGAAGAACGGTGTGCGTGATCAGTTCTATAGGCAGCTCAATGTACCGCAAAGAAGGCCCAAACCTAATCGATATTAGTGCTAGAAGGGACTCCAGTGATCCTGAAAATTGTAAGAGATTTCATTGATTAAAATTAAATTATGAAGTAGGAGTAGATAAATTCTATATGCATGAAAAAGTAGGCTGAAATTTGTAACATCTACAGTGATTGCTCTCTCTTTGTTCTCGTTGTTTTAAGGTTATTATTAGAAATAAATTTATTATATATAATATGTGAAAGGACTGTATGTAGCTCCGGAATGATCATGCAAAAAATAGATAAATATAGAGTTATATATTATTTATGAGTTATGTATTATAGAGTTAGTCATTTCATTTCAACTTAGACGATTAGACGAACTGTTTTGAAAATGAAATGATTACCCTTCGTTGATTTTGGCGCGATAAAAAGTTATTTCAGTATTTTTGTAATACTAACGCCATCTATTTGTAACTTTTAAAAGTATTATATCAACATCACAGATAAAAAATCAAATAAAACCTGATTCGATGGGGTTGCAACGTAACAAAATATGTCTTATATGGTAGAAAATTATTCATTCTAACTGGTTCTAATTGTAGACTCGTCTAATCTACTAATTTTAGCGGTTCTATTTATAGATTGTGAACCTACCAACATGTAATCCTGAGATTTCTGGTCGTAAACTGACGTGGGTCCAAAGTTTTGTGTCGTAGGCGATCATTCGCCATCTTTTGCATACCGTCGCCATTCGACATATTTCTCGATGTGTAAGATACGAAAATATATTCAGTAAAACTTTGTCAGGTAGCTTCTCTATAGTCTGAAACAAAATAGGAAGCACGTTAGGTTATTTTACAATTCTAATCATTTGTCATTAGTTTGTGGCTAGCGTTGTGACTGCATATTGGCACCTTACTATTAGAAATTAATGATTATCTGTCACAGCTGCAGTCATAGTTAGAATGGAGTAGTTTAAGTGTAATAAGTAATTAAATTATTGTCATTAAATTTCATTTCTAATGTTATAATAATATATCTTAATGCATTCTTATTCCGCCCTATTTACAAAGGTATTGATGTTTTTAGTGTTAAATGTACGCACGTACAGTCCATAAAAATATGTAAACATAATCTAAACAATAACAAGAACACATTCACATAAATTTACCGTGTTAGCGAATGGGCTCCTGACTTGCCCGCCTTCGGTCAAGTAAACTTGACTGGCTTCCAATGCCAACTGCCCCCAAACATCAGTCGGGATATCCATAACGAATTTTTATACTATACACTAAATAAATCACGAAAAATACATTAAAATATACGATTTTCTAGCCGAAATCTTTCCAGATTTACTTGATACGCACGTAAACTTCGACTCGAGCGCATAAATGGAACGCTCAGGTTAATTTTGGAATCATCCGGGATTGGGCGAAAGTGAGCGTGGACGAAATATTTCAGCAATTCGTTGATTATTTACTCTTTAAAATAAAATGACACGTTATGACTGGAGAAATGCATACAGCTGCTAATGACGATGTAATTTTTAAAATTAATGGTGACGGCTTTTGATATTTTATATCGTTTCATAAAATTTTGGGAAGCGCGAAATTTGAAAGCTCTAAGCGGTGCGAAATCGGAATTCAGATCGTTGAACTTCAGGTTAGGCTAGGTTTTAGGTTTTAGGTACTCATGTGCTTTGAAGGTGTAATAAAAAATTTCGACAGGAGTTTTTTGTGGTTTATATTAGTTCAACAGACTTCGTCTTTCTCTTAGGAATGTCTTATATAAATAGCTATAGTTAATGGAGATACCGATTTGGATTTCTTTTGCTGTGTTATGTAGCCAAGTGCGTCAACACCATAGACTAAATTTTCTACATAGGTACATAGATGCATTATATATATGTCTCTACGCGCCCTTTGGTCGTGCAACATTGTATGCACCAGTAAGATAGTTTACAACCGCCCAGGAATAATTTCATCAAACATATACAGAATTTGCATTTAATTTGTGCAGAATAAACCAATTGAGTTTTTTCTCTCTAGCTATAGTTCTAGTGGGTAAAGTAGAAATTGACTGATGAATAGACCATTTTAGAGGCGACAAATACCCAACTAATAATCCTCATCGTAAGAATTTGGAGTCCCCAAAGGCAATTCTAATGTCTTAGGGGAAGCAAAAAGAATGCTAAACACAGCTGATTTATTCATTCTTAGTTAATCAACACAACACATCTCAAAATTATATTTTTATCTTGTTGTCAGTCAATCAATCTTCCTTCAGTCTTCGTCCTCGGTGAATGCAACTGTATACCCGTGCCGAGGTGATAGCTATGTGCTATGTAGGTACAACGTATTATCTGAATGTCTGTGCAGACTTGGCAAGCAGGGCGGTATTTCCTGGATTGTGACTCAGGCGCCGATCTGTTTGTGTATAATTCCTGTTAATATATTGTTTTTCGACTCGTGTAAGTGAGCATTGTGTCAATTTCGGTCATTCATGAGCAAACAAAAGGTCGCGCGTTGTGTGGATAGATCGTTCTATTCCATCATTCGTTCTGTTACATTATTATTATTAGATAGCATCAAGTCTTACAGTTGATTTTATTACTGACACAATTTGTTTGTTGAGGCTTACGATTCCTGTGACAAAAATAAATCATCTGTTTGTACGACTTTCACTTGTATTAATTAGCTGTTAAGAACGAAAATTGATTAAGAAAATTTGGCGGTAAATTGTCGGCAACACGATTACATGCCATTCCTAATTTGAAATTTCACAGTCACGTTGTAACATCATGTCTATCAGATCAATTTCTACAGTAATAACGTTTTAATTATAATGCCAGACTTATAACTAATCTGAAACAGATGTTAAACGAATTTTGGACGAAGATTTATGCCTTGTCTCATTCGCGAAGCTTCTACAACTTTACTAAACGAATGGATTTCAAATTGTCTTCGAATAATTTCCAAAGATGGAATGCGTCCAAAAATGTTTGAACTTTAAAAATGAAGCTTTTATATACACCGTGACATTTGAGTCGTCTTACAAAAGCAGCCCACTTCATGTACCCGACATAAAATACCACTAGGAGCAATAAAAAAATTGTTACAATACTAAGTTCTTTTTTTATGAATATTAAGTAGTCATTGGAAACATGAGGTGGACTACTTTTGGAAGACGACTAAAATGTCACGGTGTATAAACAATACCAAACTTTGACTATTTTTAAGTTGGCAGCAAATACGATATCTGCTAATGATTGGGTGATATAAACTGCAGTTCTGACACAAAATTCACCAAATGCAACGATGATTGCAGATGCACATCTCGATCTAAATATGATTTCGCGATACAAATCTGAAGATGGTACGTCAATATTGTGACGTCGAAAAGCCAAAGGTGTAATGGAAGTGGCGCCAACCTAATCCGTTTGGAAATAAACAGATGTATTCCTAATTTAGAATTAGTCTCCACATTTACTAATAGACGTGGATGAAAATGACGCAAGTATGTGAATGGAAGAAAAACAAAACAACTCTACTGCAATCTTGTGCTATTCCCTTAAAGAGATTGATACTAAATGGCTAATGAAACTCAGGAATGATTTGAAAACAATGGAAGAATTAGAAATGATGACAAAAAGCCTTCCATATTCAAATCTCTGTACTCGTCAAAATATTCACAATCACTGCACATCCTTAACTTGTTTATGGTCCAAGCATTACCTTCCTCCTCGGTGGAGTAGGTGGAGGTTTCGGTACGTAGGAACCTTGCGTTTGTGTTTCCTCATCCTGCATTATCGAATAAATAATTATTGTTTATGCACTTTTCTTAATAGCCTGCACACGACTGATACCCTGCTTATAATCACAACAAGTAATTGTTTGGCACAAATCAATCTAACGTCATTGTTACTCCGATTATTTTTAGGGTGTCAACCTGCCTATAGCCTAAGCTATATATGCTGATATAATGAGATGGGGCATTCCCCTATATGTACTAGAGAATAGATTTATGATACGATGTATTTTTGTTTCTATGCCGATAGCCCGATACTATTTTTCGTATCTTATTGTTATCATGGATTTCATCGGTGAACCATAATTATAATCTTTCCATCTAATCTTTTGAATGATTTTCTAATGTTTTCTTTCGAAGAACAGCCTGAGATATAGATAGAATACTCTGTATTATTTACACCTTTCTAGATTCGTTGACCATTTTCTATTACGTATAGTATCCTTGTTGAAAGGCCTACACTGCCCTCCCATACCTATTAATTGTTATTTGAAAATATTACAAAAAACAATTATTTTTTAAAAGAGTAACCGCGGAGTTTCTTGCCGGGAAACGACCAATTGGAACAGTGCACCTAGCTTCTGACCTTTCATAAGTGCATAGGTAGGTTTATATGAAATAAAATATTTTGATTTGATTTGACACCATCCCGATCTTTTGTAGACAACCTTTGTAAGGCGAGTTGTAATCGAAGGACGAGCTTAATTGTCTAATAAATTATTGTTGATGTAGGTAATTTTATGTAGGGACGGTTTATCATCCTTTCTCACAGGGTCTTCAGCTCTCAACGCCAAACGAACAACCATTGCAAGTGAATCAAACCAACATTCATTTAATGTCTTCCTAAGTCAACGTGGTACTGAATACCTGACGTTGGTAAACGAACTAACAGACAGTACTGTATCGGCTGTTGTTTATTAGGTATTCTTACAGATGTAGAATTTCAAAGTCATAACAATTACTCAATGCCTTACTTAAGATTTATGAAGACGATTTAGAAAAGATACATTATGGAGCCATCTGGTAAAATGCGGAGGTATTTTCCTTAGCTCATTTCGCATTCAAGATTGAGATAACTCGTTAGATCGAGCGAAAGACACCCTTAATTCTCTGCCTAGCCTACTCTTTTGTGAAATTCTAGAGTGGTGCTATGCATGTTAAACATAAAAAAACAAACCTGAATTGAAATCGTTTAAATGCAAGATATTATTATTACTAGGCTTCTAAGCATTTTTATCAGGGTCTCATTCTAAATAATTAGTGATATGGTGTATTTTAATAACATGTAACGCGTATGGTAATTAAAAATTGATGCTCTGTGATACGGAATTACGGAGTTAATAATAGACTGTCACTTCCGTCGAAAATCCGAGGTGATTAAGGAGGACTTTTAGGAGCACAAAATTATCAACATAGTAACTTTATTAATTAACAACGAAATAATCTGTCAAGAACGTAATTTTAAAAACGGAGATTCTTATTGCGATGGACATTCTTAATTTTTATAGACTACAAATTGAAGTAGGCAGAAATTGATCTGAATCATTGATCTTATTAATCAGAAAATCTCCTATTCATCATCACCATCATTTCAGCCGAAATACTCATCTATTTGCGTGCAATAATTACAGCCATTGTGATCTGTGGCTCACGTACTCCTAGGAACTACCTATCTAATGCATTGCATCTGCTGATCATGAGAACTTGAATACACCGTAGTCTAATCTAATGTGTAAACTAGATTTATTACACTGTCTCTGTTGTTATTACATTGGCTACATTTTCAGTAACAATGTCCTAACATTAAAGTCAAAATGTAGATTTTGGAAACATGCTGTCGTCATAATCATAACACAATGCAGTTTAGTGTCTTTTTTTCTTATTTCGGATAATATCAAACATCTGCTCTGTTTGAGTTCTACTTTAAAAGGTTATGAAATTAATGATGAGGAAATGGAAAATTTTAAGGACTAAGGTTCCACTAGTCGACGGCCCGAGCTCATTGCTGGCGTTAGCTACGCCACCAATGAGTTCAAGCCGTCGCATATGTATGCTATTTAATAAAGTTATTTATCTATTGAGTTTTATTTATTTATCTAGTTATGTGCGTTTTGTTTGTGCAGAATAAACAAGTTTTCTTTCTTTCTTTCTTTAGTTTTTATTTTAAATATTTTTTATTTATTTATTGAAATAGACGATGATTTATAACAAAAATGATCGCGTAAAATTTAATGAACAGACCTTTGGGCGTACAGATATTATGGAACAACTACTGGATATATCTATTCAAAATAAAATTATTTGAACTTTTCAATAATGTATTTATCCCTGTACGGTTTCTATTTTGCCATTTTCATATTACATAAGTTATTTATTTACGCCCAAAAATGAATTAAAATTAGTATTGAACTATGGAAGTTTCGACGCTCCTAACTTCTAAACCAATACTTTTTTCCCAATTCTGCTTCCATACAGGGCTAGATAATGACAAGGCAAAACGATATAATTTTTAGTTTGAACGTACACCGTCAAAAAGACGAATAATCACCATACTACGTTTGTAACTTTTGGTTGCGTGTATTGAAATATGTACTTAGGATAATTTCATCGAAATATTTGTTGAGTCAAAAAGGTGGTCTTTCGCGTGTTTGTAAAAATGAGAAGACAAGAATAAAAGTAGCAGCAACATCCTGTGGCATGGACTGATGGTGAAAAGGTCCAGGATTAGATTCGATTTAGAAGTTTATAAACTAGTGGAATAAAGATAGTTAATCGAAATGATGATTCACGATATTAAAACTTAAAACGCGAGTCAATCTAATTACACCCTTATGAATCAGTGACCGTCACTCAGTTAGAGATTATTTAAAACTCTTGTTCCTCACTGTCGTCTTTAATTACAGTCTAAACTAAATAAGGAATGACCAATACCTATAGCTTTTTATTTTACCACAATTTGGTTTCATTTAATTAGATGAATTTCTAATTGTTACTGGTACTTAATAGTAATTAATTTATTACTGTTATATTATTACAATAATTACCATTATCTGTTTCCTGCGAAAACTGGACCCAAAGTCATCTCTGGTGATCGCCATCGTAGCAGTGTCCACATTCAAGATCCCCCACGAATCCATGGTTGCTGTTCAAAGTAACTCTCCACAAAAAAGAAAGTCTTTCTTATCACTGTATCCTTCAAAACACACACAAATCCAGTTGGCGCGAAAATTCCATATAACAAAGTTTGAACTAGTTAACTCCCCAAGTTTCCCGTCATGTCGCCTGTCTGTCCTTCTTAACCGTCTGGTACAAATGCGAACCGCTGTGTAAAGTTATAATGTAGCAGATGTACCTATAGGCTGTCAGATATTTCAATTGGCAGGCCAAAATAAGTACGGCATTTTGCTTCAACTGGGCGCAGTCAGACGGTGCGGTTGCCAAGAAGATTCGTATTGCAATCGTGTCACAGTAACTACGGTCGATGTACGAGACCGCCCAACATCAGCTGCCGACTGATTCAATGCTATGTCAACGCTATTTAGTTAAGAATATTTTGCAAGAAATCGTAAATCTGCGTTTACACAAGAATGCTGTTAATTATCAATTTGCTGTGTGCGATTTTAAATCAAACAGCAATTAGATTGGATTTTTTCGTTGAGTTTTTTATGTTATTGTTGGGTGATATCCAAATAATTAGGAGTTATGTTAGTATTGAACTATTGTTACATTTATGTGTTTGTAGAATGGCATTTGGACCCAGTTATATAAGTAGGTGTAGACATAATATAGTATACTATTTGGTATGACTGAACGTACATCTTTAACTTTGGTTTAAAGAAAATTGAGATGAAATTTCTAAACCAAAGTTACTGAACGTAAAGAAAAATATTTAATAACAAGAAAATAAGTCTTGAATCCTAGTTTTTTAAAGTATGTGGTAGAAAATAACGAACGGTATGTGGAACTTGGGTATAAAACATTTTTATATAGCTGGTAACATTAAAACTCCTTAGAAATCATTCACTCTAGCGTTCTGTGTTCACTCCGTTCGCTCCAGTCTCGACTGGTTCATGTTTTTGGTTTCATGGCTGTTTCTGTCAAACTGACAGCTGATTGGTTTGATGACCGGACCGTCCGTTCGTTTAGTCCAGTCGTTCGTCGTTCATCGTAATCTCGTCGCATAATCGCATTGTTTTGCAAGCGATGTTCTTTGGCGGGGTGTCAATGATATTCGTAAAATATTTTTAGTGCGCATAATACAGAAATATTATTTGTGAAACTTTGGCGACCCACAAGCCTTTGTTTAAAAAAATATCTGAGACAGATAAGGACAATATCGGTCGGACGTACTCAGTCTCAGTGTAGATTAGTTCGTCTGCTCTCGGGCATCTTGCTTTATCTCAGAACTCGGAAATGCGAACATCTCCAGTGTGCTGATTATATTCAGTTCATCGCGTGAAATAGTATCCGTTGGTTGTTTTTACGATGCATCGGTAGTACTGGCAGGTTAATAGAGCATTGAAAAAAAAGTTGTATCGTGTTTGTAGACTTTTGAAAACGGAACTATTTTTATTCCGAAAAAAAATAACCGCGGAAAGTTGCAATGGCGGGCTATTTACCAGAATACATGTACACTCTAGTGGATCAGCTCGACGAGCATCCATGGCTCTTTGCTGGCCTAGCATCAATCCTGGTCGGTCTCAGCGGTATTTTACCGCTGCTCATCATTCCACTGGACGCGACAGACAGCTTCACCGATGGCCGTGAGTATTTTTGTTTACTTGCGTTCATTTTTTCAACCATGTGTTTATTATTTTTAGATGTTTCAAGTCATCACTCATGGTAGTGTGATGCCAGCGCATGCGCTGTCTGGCATATGAATTAATTATGTTTCGTAAACAAAAGAATTAAGAATCTATATTCTACAGGCCTGACAAGTGAGCAGAAAGTGATATCATTCCTACAAAATAGATTTGTTTATCGAATTCGGAAGAAACTCTTATTAGTAAAACAAAATACACTATTTATTTTTGCAGTTTGTTAATAAAACCAGCCAGCATCAACAATAATAATTCAATATTCTAAAAATGTTAAGAAGATTTGTTATAGTACTTCATATTATTATAATTATCTAATCTTAATTGAGGACTATGTGGTAAAAGCTTCAAATATAACTGCTAAGCCCTGTTTTTATAATCCAAAATCAGATTTAAAAAAACTGTTATGATCAATCCACTACAATTAAATTGCAAAAATAAGGTTTAAAAATGTCTGATAATTTTATTCTTAAATTACAAACTGGTTTTTTAAATCCATTATAAATTCTTACATTACTTACAATATTTTATTTATATTCCATAGCTACCTATTAGCCTAGAATATTTTTATGTGAAATGGACTTGCAAGTTCTGTTATTAGTTTATTTTTAATCTTTTTAGCTAAGATAATAATCTCCACTTTAATGTTGAGTATTCAATTACCTGCCCAGCTAAATCAGGAAATCATGCCTTTATTTTATTTAAATACCTACCTAAATATAATACTAGCTGACCCGACTGACATTCCTCTGCCCAGATTTCAATAGTTCATAGAAAAATCCGATAGAAAAAATGACACATTCAGCTATAACTGAATTTGAAAATTTACTAGAAAGCTTTTCCAATTTTTCTTTCCATAAAAACTTAATTTCGAACAATAACAAACATTAAAAAATGGCCATACCAAAGAACAGCTTTTCAATTTTATTTATATGCATAGATTACTGGCACAAGATGAACATACAATTCTACATACATCAAAAGTATGCATAATAATCTGCATAAACTCAAGGTAAAAGTTGAAGTTGATAAGAATAGCTTCCTGTACCCATACAGAATAATAATAGTCATACTTTTATAAAAAAATTGAGTCAATGCGTCAACAAACTTATTGTTTTTATTATTATTAATTTATGTACTTATTTAAATGTTGAATTAAATATTTTTATACATATCCTAAGGTTTTCTTATAAAATGGCAATGGTTGCATTTATTATTAAAAAAAAAAAAATTAAAACACAAATATAATAATTTAAAAATATTCAGTTTATTTATAGTTCTATGAAATTTTCCTGTTACTTAATATACAGCTATAGTAATTCAGGTAATTCTATAATAATATCAATCATTATCTTTCAAACTGCATCCAAAATCTGCACTTGGGCAATCACAATAAAATTACCCACATAACCCTCAACCATAAACTACTTTATTATTATATCGTACCTGCCCCTCCATCCTTGATGTCCTCCCTCCGGTTGACGCCCTAAGCCGAGGTTCGTACCCCACAGGGGTTGCCCTTAGCGAGCATTCACCTAGTTTTAGTTAGCATAGCTGAATAACCCTTGGCTGGAGGTTTTAAGAGTAGTAGCTTAAGGCACCCACAGGAAAGCCCGGTTAAGTAGTTATGATCTCAGAGGTCAACTACGAGATGCCCTACCTAAAAAAAAAATAACTATATCGTTACTACAACAATACACACACAAACTAGTAAGCCAGTCTATGTTTACCACACAGCACTCACTGTACGGGGGCTATTGACTTATTATGTTTACACCGTTGTGTGAGAACCATTGTTATGTCTATCTGATAGCTACTATGCTTTCTTGTTTGTTAATAATAGTTGATTCAACTTCAACTTCCTTTTGAGTATGTTGATGAGTTTCTTCTCATATGCTGGTTAATGCAACAACATCTCTGTTTAGGAACGGATTTGTTACAAAGTCTGAAAGGATTTTTGCTCTTACTGTGATACAGGTGTAAAGCTGGTCTCATTATCATTCTTCAAAAATAGAATATGTTTATTGGCTATTATTAGGTACAGTCACACGTAAAAATATGCATACACTTAGAAAAATACAAAATTGTTTTCTAGCAGATTAATGATTGCACCTTGACATAAGTCCTATGTAGTGTGGGACTGTGGGTTCCAAAATGCTATATTCCTAACAAATTACAATCAATACAGTAGGAGAAAATAACTTTAACTTTATTTAGAATCACGGTTGTTGTATGGGAGCCCCCTTAAATATTTAATTTATTCTGTTTTTTAGTATTTGTTGTTATAGAAATACATCATCTGTAAAAATTTCAACTGTCTAACTATCACGGTTCATGAGATACAGCCTAGTGATTAACGGACAGCGGAGTCTTAGTAATAGGATCCTGTTTTACCCTTTGGGTACGGAACCCTAAAAACCAAGACATGCGCTGCGAACTGCAAACTGTGAAGCATGCCAAAACTACACCTCCGCTTTGTGCATACACTCACATATTTGGAATCAAACTACACCTCACTAAGTGCACACATGTTTACGAAACTGGCCTCACGTCACTATTGACAGCGCTATGTCTTGGTTTTTTATTTGGTCTGAGGGTACTGCAAAGGTTGTTTGTGGCTATGCCAACGACATTCAAGTCAATTGTAAATAAGTCAAATTAAAAACATTTGATTCTGATTATAAACATCAATATCAGATGCGGTTCTGCAGGCAGGTTGTACAACCTCTAAACTGTTTGTTTTGTAGGTCAAATAATTCTATTTGACCTTATTAAATGGCTGTTTGAAATGTTTGCCATTTAATAAGGTTCGAAATATTTTTTTTACTTAATAAATAGAATAATTATTTGAATGTTGTTAGTAACTGAAAAAAAAAATCTGGCTGTGGGCAAAGCTAATTAGCTTAGCATTATCTTAATGATTATCTACTTATGGTACTTAAGCTTGGCGTGTTTCACACGCTTTTTTCCATTCTACATATAAAATTAAATGCTGCTACTGTCTAAAAACAGGACCTCTAATTATCTAGGAGTTGATTGACCCGATCGCGTCATCTTTCAGTAATTGCACACTCCATTGGCTCTGGTTCAATTTGAGAATCTTTCAACCGTTTTCCCGTGTTATAAAATTGTTTTTTTCCAATTCATTTCAAAGTTAAATTGTTTATTGTAACAGTGCTATTTCTTTAGTAACAATTACAGCACCTAGTCGCGACTCCAATTTTGCATAATTTCTATGCTTTCAATTTCAAAGCATAAACTGATCCCATTTTCTAATAAAAAACTGCAAGTGCAAGCAGACTAACGCTTCACGCCACTCTACATTACCACCCCGCCTGCCAGTGTGATAAACGACCTCTTCCTCTGCAATGGTAATAGGTATACTCAGTAAAAGACATCACAGAGTGGTGCTATGTCTATCTGCAAGGATAAAATACACACTCGTCCGTAGAAGGTGCACATTCGAAAATTCTATCTCCAATACCTAATGATTTTTCGTCAAGTCCTCCCAAGCATCACTAAAGCTTAGAAGTCCAGTTTCAAGTCAATACTTCAATCGCTGCGGATCTCCCTAAGATCTTCTTTGTTTCTACTCTTTTTTATATGCTCTTCGGAGATCATCTTTATAAAAAGAGAGAACTTCAAAGTAAAACTATAAGCATTTAATAATAGCCTCCACGGGTGGTGATATTTAAATATATGTCATTCAGTTCGTGCCTATCCGAGAGAATAGAAGTAGCGTAGCACTCAAAATACACGAAAGCGTCTGTCAACGCATCATTGTTATCTAAGCGTGCACAATAAGTGCTGACGGCAGCAGCCGTCGACAGCTGCAATTGCCTCTGTCGTCAGCAGTTATTGTGCCGCTCGTGTGTATGAGCACTAACGTTTATTTGCACTGGATATCGCGAATAGGTGACCGATTGAAATGTGCAAGGACAAAATATGGCGATCTTCTTCTTAGCGCGGCGATGGCAATCTAAATGGACTCGACCCCGATCTTGGCTACGTGTTTAGAGTCATCACTAACGTCCATCAGTTCCTGGAACCTGCAGACGACAGGAGACGCAGGACACGATATTAAGTGTCTCATCGTTTGTGTAACAGCACCACATTTACACTCCCAAGGTGGAGTCGTCTATGAATCTCCACCTGAACAGGTTTTCCTTGCTTTGGCCTGACAAGACCAGGTTAGCCAAGGCAACTCGTGTCCAGGTGGGAGAAGCACTTTCTCGCCACAGCTTAAAAAAACTGTTTCGGCTTTTCAGTCTTTGTGGCACAAAGATGTTGTCGTGCAAAGGGTGTCGTGGGTCGGAGACCATTTCGGCTCTTTCGCTGGAGCTTGCCACCGCTCTGCGAACTTCTGTTGGCGCTATTCCTGTTAATGGATACAGCATTTGTACAGGGGTCAGTTTTAGACAACCCGTGATGATATGTTTCATTCAAAGCTGTATAAACTTTTGTTTCTTCAAATAGTAGTATGATTTTCTTGGATTTACTTAGCATAATAATAATTTTTCCTTAGTGCAACAGTCATCTTCTGCGTAGCCTTTTCCCAACTATATTGGGGTCGACGTCCAGTCCGGACGCAGCTAAATACCAGTATTTTACATGAAGCGACTGTCTATCTGACCTCCACAACCCAGTTACTTGGTATCACGGTACTCCTTGGTAAGACTGATTGTCAAGCTTTTGGGCTTCTGTCCACCCGCAATGATTGTTAACGATTTACGAATTACAGCCGGGACCAACGACTTGCTTTCCGAGACACGGAGGGTTCTCGATATGAAATGGATGGTCACCCATCCGCGAACCGAGCGGGGCAAGCATATCTAGCATAAGCTTCGATCGACCCGTGCGGCTGTTATTATTTAGCCACGAGCCCCTCTTAATGCAACAGTATTTCCCAATTTCCGAATCGTATCGAATCGTTTTTCACACTCGTTCTCTAGAGATAAAGGTTCAATTTGATGCTCAATATTGATCATAGTTCAGATATTCTCATATCCGAGTCGTGGTTATCACGCAAAGATAACACGATTTATTTTAGAATTTTAGATCACAAGCATCCAGTCTTGCAACGTTTGTCGATATGTTACGAAATAAGTAACTTCAAACTGTTATGCAATATTTGACAGTCGACTGGTTAACAAAAGACACTCGACATTAAAATGTTTGACGAAATCGTAGCGTTCACTTTCCTGAAAAAGTAAAAAACAAAGAGGGATTAATTTTGCACAAGCGAAAAATCAATTCTGCATATGGAACCAAATCGTAAAAATGGTTAGCCCAAAAACGCAATTATTACTATCTACATCAGGCGAAAGAAAGAATGCCTAAAATTTAGTGTCCGACCGAAACTGCTTTTTACGACCGGAACCGAAACCGAATTTCGGCAACAGTCTCAGTTTCAGCCGAAACCGAAAGTTCCTTACAAGGATCATGTTTTGAGGGGAAAATCAACAAAACGTTATTATAATCAGTCAGTCTTTATATTTGTTTAATAAATCACTAAAATCACACGAAAACTCACAACAAACAAAACGAAATGCATTAGGAACACGATTAGGCACGTGGACGCGGCAAAATGTCTTCGTCGCTTACTTGCTTCGATGGAATTGAACGCGCCGAACATGACCGATCACAGTGCGAGAACTCCCGAATGCAGTTTTGGTTTCGGTCGCCGAAACCGAAACTCGACCGAACTTTCGGTCGGACACTACTAAAATTTAAACATATGTCCTATGATGTGCACTATTTAAAACCGGTGGCCATTGTCTATTCGTAACTCCTTTTAGAAGACTGGTTGGCATTGAAACCTGTATATCTAAATAAGGTATAAAATAAGATCCATACTGTTAGTAAAAACCGGCATTTACTCCTCACCATTACATAATCTTCAGCGCAACCACCTTGATGTCACATACATCCCATGAAACACAAAAGTGTGAAATACATCTCGGATTGTATGCACCCGGAATCAAAGATATGGGTCAATTTGTAGCGGGCACGCGAGTTGAATAACCTGCTAGTATTGATGCACAATACTGCAATCCTTCCTGGACATGTAGCATTATAGTGCCAACTAAAATATGCGATAACAATGTAACTGGAATTGTGGTTACAGAATAGGTGATAGATATGAAGAAGGGAACTTAGGGGATAAATATAAAAATATTTTTTCCGGATCAGAAATGAGTATCGGTGATCAAGATGTGGAAATCGGTTGTCTTGGAATGGGCATGATGCGGAAGAATGTCGTAGCAGTCGAGTAGGGGGACCAAAGAAACGATGGATGGATTGTTTGAAGATGATATGGCCAGAGAGGGCTTGATCTCGACTGGAAGCGATGCATCGAAGGAGAAGACGATGTTGTGCGAACTCCAAATAAATTGGTATAAGGGCAGAATGATGCAGATGATGACGTTATTGCTTAGACATGTTAAAACCATTGGACTTGATGAATTTAAGCTTTTGGACTTTGGGCGTATCAATCAACTCAGCCTATTGCAGTCCACTGATGGACATAGGCCTCTCCCAAGCCACAACAACTTGTCCTATGCGCGACGTTAACTTATTAATTTTAAATAAAACAAATGTTATTTTTCTAGTATAAATCCCTTGAGGGGTTGTAGCTAGTATGTCAGTGTTTATCAATTTCACAGCTCAATACGTTTATTTATGACTCAGCTGCGTCCGCGAGATAAGCGGTAATTTACCCTATATTGTTGAGAACCCTGTGGATGAATTTAAAACTAAAAAAACAGAAAACAATGATTATAATGCCAAAAGGGCCTCAGCTCAGCATAATGTCAGATGATAACACAAAGTGTACCCGACGCTGATTTTCAGCGATGTATTTTTTGTTTTATGTCCTCGTTGGCATAATATAAAAATACGAAGTCGAATGATTGGCACTTCAACGCGCACTTTTCTAGATTAATGAAAAAATCCTTACATATTATAAAACAAAGTCCCGCGTCTGTCTATCTGTTTGAACGCGATAAACTCAAAAACTACCGAACGGATTTTCAAACGGTATTCACCAATGGACGGAGTGATTCATGCCGAAGGTTTTAGTGTATTTCATTAAGGTTTTGTGTAAATTGTTTTTGTTTATTGTTGAAGATGTCGGAAAAAGTCATGCCGACCGAAATTTATGTTCTACAGTATTGTTCATCTTGAAAAGTTCAACAAAAAAGTCCGCGATGGTATATGTCTATCTTCTAAGGGTGACCCACAATAACCATTTTTATCTTCTTTCAAAATTTGACCAATATTTCCGAAGTTATTTTTACCGGTATTGTATTAATCCTTATCCAATAAACTATCTTACTTAAATTGACCATTTAATTTAGATTACAATATGCTAACATCATTTCATTTAAATGAATGGTTTAAAAGATATCACATTCAAAATTACGCGTAACAAAATAATTATGGTTGACGGCAACGCGGGTGCAGCGGTAGGAGTCAATGACCTTTTCCTCGGCTATTAGGTAAGTAATCCCAGTATCGGTAGTACGTTTCTGTGGGATATTTTTCGACAACCACGCGGGTGAAGCCGCGGGCAAAGGCTAGTAAACTATAAAATAAACAACGCACTTTACACGTAAATTGATAATAATATGTTAGCTCGTCAGTTGATCATTGTTAGCACGTAAGAAGATAATGCCAATTTAATAATACCTTTGTAGAATTTAGATACTACTTTAGACTTGTCTTAAACTTGATAAAATTGCACTCTACACGCAAATAAATAAACTAGATAACATTTTTCTTTACACGTAAAATGATAATATTTCACAGAAAGCATCTCGGAAGATGAAAGTTGGTTTGATACTGATACCTTTCCATTACGATTATGTCCGATCGTGTTGAATTTTAACCGATTTTCAAAAAAGGAGGTTCTATGTTCGTCTGTATGTATGTTCGTCGATATTTTCATTAATTGTGGAACGATTTTGAAAATGTTTTTCATCATAGATTAATGCAAAACAAAATCTGCACAAAATATTCGGTTGGAAACGTCAAATCTGACTCCAGCTGCAATTTTATTTATTTTGCAAGTAAACATTATGTGTATCTGAGATATTAAACCTAGGTTATTCGTTTACTGATCTCTGAATAAAATAAACATAACATACGTTTACATTTTTTTGGTCGAATATTTATCACAAAATATGACAAAAAGCGACTAAGCTCCTCCAATAGATATGCACTTTGTTGCGGTCATTTTAATTGGCCGTCGACAGCCGTTCAATAGCATCTGCTTGTATGTTCTCTCGCCGATATTTTTTAGTTAGTCTTCCAGATATTCCATAATAATACCAGCCTATTATTGCCCCTCTGCAGAGCAAAGGCCTCTTCTCATACACAGAACGCTCGAGCATTGATCACCACGCTTGCTCAAGACGAGTTGATGATTTCACTTATATTAACTGTAAGTCCAGGTTTCCTCACGATGTTTTTCCTTCACCAATGTGAGTAATTCAAGAAAAACTCTTTAGTGTTCCAGGTAGTTGGGCAAAAATTTAACATTTTGCTTGATTTTGACCCGACTGCCCAGAAGGTTAGTGTTTAGGTATTCAATTAATATTATAATGTCTTGTTACGTTAGTGCCTCTTAAAGCACGTTAAAGGGTCTTTCAAACAGGCGCGACACGCGACGCGACACAAAGACACCGCTCGTCGCGCGACGAGCGGGGTCTTTGTGTCACGTCGCACGTCGCGCCTGTTTGAAAGAGCCTTAAGCCGTTGGTCCCGGCTGTCATTAGTAGATCGTGGAAAGTCCTTACGGGTAGTCAGAAGCTCATAAGTCTGAAGACCACTCTTACCAAGGGGTATTGTGTTACCTAGTACCCAGTAACTGGGTTGTTAAGGTCAGATAGGCAGTCTCTTCATGTAAAATATAGGTATTCATCTGATTACACTGGCTAGGCAGATTGCTTGATGTTAGGTTGCACTACCATGCTTAGTAGAATATATAACTGGAATAGATTGCGTTAGCAAATAGGTTAGTAAGTCAACGCATGTCCAGTAAATCATAAAATCACAACACACTTGGCTTGGCAGTAAGCCAGGAATTTCTGTGACGAAGCGGATAATAAATATATGACAGTTTCCTTTAAAAATATTTGTTCCCATTTTCACAATCGATCGCTTTCCGTAAGCGACCTTCGTTCGGGTGAACGTGAAATTTTAACGCCATGCAAACATTGCCGTCCGCTCGGAAACGCGACTAAATTATTTCAAGAACAATAAGCAATTTTTCCGATATATAAATTAAAATTCAGTGTAATTTATAGACTACCTACAAAAATTTCAAAACAGAACATGCTCAACACAAAGCATTTTAAGCATAAGAAAAGAACATTCGTTGAAATTAAATTAAATTGTACTTAGGATAGAAATAGCTACTGACGCTAAATATAATTTCTTGAGGTTTCTATCAGCTTGCAGAACCGAAAATCAAATATTAAAGTAAATCAGATAGTAGTCGTCAGTTAGTTGACGATGCAAAAAATACAAAATAAAAAATTGCCATACAATCTGTAGCAATATAAAAAACTGCTCAAGACTCGTGGAGCAGTATTTTAGTTTTGTTCTAAATACAAATAATTGAAAACTTTAGCAGTTTAAAACTTTCCATAAACAACTAAATGTATGGTATGTGTCCACCAGTCAATTGTTCTTATTAATTGATTTGCATTCATTCATATCAGTAAGCCAGACGCGGTTCTAAGAAAAATTATAATGTTTTTATTGTTAGTAGTATGTTATCGGTATAATGTGGTTTTCCATGACCACATATCATACATTACTATGGTCTTATATGGATTGCTGACGTCTTCAACTCTTGTAGAGGTTGATGACTGTATTACCACAGTCATCAACCTACACTTACTGCGACATATAAATATGAACCATGAATATGAACTTGGTTCCCTTTGAACAGTAATGGTTGTTCTTGTTCCATACTATTCTCCTCTATTGTATCGTAAAGGACCAGTACCTTAATTGCGTAACTTATTTTCGTAAACAATTATACCTAATTTGTTTCATTTTGACAGTTCAACAACATTCATTGCGTTATTTACGTTGTTGAAAAGATTTTTTTTTCAATTTATGAAGCAATTAGCAATCTGTTTCAAATCGAAACAGATTGTGTTGTATTACGCAATAAGGGTACAGGCCCAGGTCGACGGCGTGATGTATTTCACGCGCGCCTCAAAGAGATGTCAGCACAACTGAAGGGGTCCGCCAGGGCCGATGCCTGCCTGGGTCGCTGAAAAGTCCGAAAGGGTTACCGTGGCCCCTGGCAACATACAGGCAACTGAAGGAACACACACGGGCGGGGACAAAAAAAAAAGGTTTATGGCCCACCACCATGGCATGCTGCGGCCCTGCCAGATCACTCACGCATTCAGATGCCACCCTTTTCTGCCCTTAATTTTCGTTAAAATACTTAGCAACTATGTCTGCCGTATGCCTAATGAGCTATCCGCCAAAATAGTCACTATGTGGAGCCCTGAAACAGATAGAAAACCAGTGGTCTATATTAAACCTGGATCGCAAGCACTGGAACTCATGGGGAGAGGCCTTTGCCCAACAGTGGGATGATAAAGACTAACAGTAACAGTAACCTGTAAACTATTTCACAAATTACAAAGTGGTTAGTTGATTACGGAAGCTGAACGGAAAATTATGTATTGGTGACAAGAGTTGATTGGCCCTACAAAGTGGCAGGTTGCCTTTGCCGCGTACTTGTGTATCCTTCTTATCACTACGTGATGAGCTGCTTGTACTGATAACAGACTATTAGAGATACACTCTATAAGTCGTAGGTCAGCGCCTCAGCAGGCACGGGGACAAAATAATTGTTTTATTGACTAGTATGCTGGCTAATTAATAACAGCGCGCACGCGTCGATCCATCAGGTTAAGCTACGCTTGACGAGGTTGGTCCGTGGATGGGTTACCATCTTTACATAGGTACCGAGACCTCCGTGTCTCGAAAAGCACGTTAAGCCGTTGGTCCCGACTGTCATTCGTGGATCTTTGACAATCGTTACGGGTTGTTAGAAGCCCGAAAGTCTGACAACCAGTCTTACCAAGGGGTATTATTACCCAGTTACTGGGTTGTGGAGGTCAGATAGACAGTCGCTCCATGTAAAATATTGGAATCCAGCTGCATCCGGTTAGACTGGAAGCCGACCCCAACATAGTTGGGAAAAGGCTAGGCAGGTTTTGTTACTTTTGTGCTGAGAAAAGGTAGAATAACAATTGTAAATTATTATACCCGGTCATTTGCCATAAGTGGCCTATTATTTACGTGACATATTGGTGTTGAACTACGTCGTCCCATAGTTTTCTGCAGCCAAAAATAAACTAAGTAGGTCTGAACACAGATCATTTGCTGGGCGATGTAAGTATGCACCATAGCAGTTTATGGATAATTATTTCAGCTTGGCAGTATCACCATCTTTGTGAGTTAGACCATACATAACATAACATAACATCACGCTTGTAATCCCCGAAGGGTTAGGCAGAGGTGTACCTATAGTACACCCACATTTCGCCAGTTCAAGTCCCATTTAATAGGGGGCGAGCCTATTGCCATCAACCGGGCGGAAATCCAGACTCCGGGCTGCTACTGAGAAATTCCAGATGGGAAAACCCAATAACAGTTTGCCCGATCCGGTAATCGAACCCAGGACCTCTCAGCAGTAGCGCTTGCGACCACTAGACCAACGAGGCAGTCAGACCATAATAGAACTAATATAGCCTATTATCATCGCCCCTCCCCAATGTCACTGAATGTCGACTATTTCAAAATCATCCGATAAAAACAATGCGGCACGTGGATAAATAAATCATAAAAGAATATTGCATTTTTTTCGTCGTGTCTTCTAAAAGCTCTTCAGAATTCCCGGTAATCCATCTCGCGATATCTCCGACGACGGGTGATTGTTTTATAACACTTATCAGGAACATATCGCTAAGATGGCCGATAACGAGAATTTATGGTAGTATTGGTTACCTATCTAGACGCTGACAGTTGCCCGATTGTCTGTCTCATAAATATTTTTATCATCTTATCAACAGGGACTGTCGTAAACCGTAAAATTACTGCTATTTGTTTTTTTCCAAATGCTCTAATATATTATAAATGCTATTAAGACTGAAGTGCTTTTACAATAAGTGCCTAAATATACAGGCTTTTATTTTATTATATTATATAACATATTATGTATATATCTGTGTATTTATTACAGTAAATTGTATCATATATACTTATTATTTGCACCAACGTCAACCCCATTTTGTGTTCAAGTAAACATTTTCCATTCGAAGGTTCCTGGAAGAGATCGCAGAAAGCGATAAAGCCGTCCATGGCGTCCATTGTATGTTTTGTAATGTTTAATAAATTTTTTATAAGAATTTTTCTGGTGTACAATAAAGTATATAAATGAATAAAATAAAGCCCAAATCACGTTATGAACACTAACCCGGTTAACTTCACCTCGAATCTCCATTCCTAATGATTCTTAGCGCGAAGCCATGAATTCAAGGCACCCCAACATGGCTAGGTTAAATTCGAAGGAGATAACGAGCGCAAGTGAACTAAGAGGGATGGAAAATATGGATAAAGTGATTCGTGATAATAGTATCACGCTGGCTCGCTTGGCTAATCCAGGATAGAGTGATATTTACGCTTTTGGCGCAAAAAGCTTTCAAATTTCACCCAAAGGTCCGAAATGATAAAAAAACCAACACGTGTTAACATTACTAACTAGTAAAATTAAAATTAATTTAATGATAACAGCGTGATTACCGCTGTCATTGCCTTTATCGCAGCAATCACAGCGGTAATCGGCAAGCAATTAACATATAATACTTTGATAACGTATCTATATCTTTTTTAATGTCTCGAGTGCTTTAATAAACGCGCGTGTCTGATCTTTCCTTTCTCCTCCTTCCTTCTTCCTCCTTCGATCCTTTTGAAATGAAAAACGACCTTTATGACCAACCTTTTAAGACCTCTTTCATTTGTGACCATAGTGTGGGTTGAGTCCTTTCTGCTAATCTACGTCCAGTTGTGGTGCAGCTTCCAGAATTTCGAAGTCATAGTCCAACGATATAGATTTCTTGATGTGGCAATTAATCTAAAAAAGAAAAGTCCTGACTGGCAGACTGATTCATCAACGCGCAGTCCGAACCCAAAGCTTTAATTTTGCACAGAGGTTCCCTTCATAATGTTGACAAGGAATAAGGAGCTACCTAGTCTTTTCATACTTCAGTTCACACTGCGAACGATGATACGAAGTATGAAAAAACACGGTAGCTACATGAGCGCAGCTAAACGAACTTAAATTCGTTTCGTTTCGTTCTCAGTGTGGCCTGCGCTTTGCCACTTTGCTGACGTGCTTATAATTTTACCTTTGGCATGCTCAATTTTCTTATAGTTCGAACCGATACGGTAGATGAAGCTATATCCTTGTATATCTTTTAAGACTATTTTGTCATCATTCCTTAGTACCTTTTGTGATCAAATACACAGAATAAAATGGAATGTTTCATCCCCATAGTACCTAAAATAGATTGGTATAGCCGTGCAATATATCTTGCATTGCAATATTCCGAGACGCTGCAATGAATAAAACGGTCCTTCTTACCATATCCTTTAATGAAATTATTCATACATTTCTCAGCAACTGGCGTCATTATCTCGAGCCAGTTAATCCGGTAGACCAGCGGAGGAAAGCAATAGTATAGTAATTATCACTTGTGCACTAAGTGATCTCTGAACTCAACGCACCTTTCCTTCATCTTGAAATAGACTTATTATCTGCCACTTTATTTAAATACAATTAAAACAACAGAGCAAGTTAGGAACTGAACCACAGACTATCAGATGCATTGTAAAGGCTCCCCCAGACAGGTGAGTTTTAAGAAAATTTCACGGTAGAACAATTACCGGAGACAAGTCGCGCTAGTCTGACCGAACCTTAAAATTTGAATGTGACTTTAAGAAACGAGGCAGACCAACCAAAAATAAAACGGATGGATTGTGCGAAAGATCAAAGATGATAAATGGTAAGAAAGGAAGTGATTGAAGATGACGACTCATAAAGTTGTGTGGAAGAAAAATACGGAATGCACCGATTGAAAGAAAAAATGGAATAAAGACAGGAGGATGAAGACAGCTTTCAAGCTTACTATACTTTCAAACTCATTGCATCTAGCTACAACATGCAACGAATCAGAAAGCCTGCTTCAATGATGTATTTATTCCTAGATCACGAATCACGAGATGTATTGTTTCACTAATCACATAGGTGGCCAGGCCACGGTGACGAAGCCAATTCAAATCGTATAATCAATGACCCTAGCGTATCAGTCCAACTGATTAGATACCACAACGATCTCGTGATATTGACAGCGTATTGTTACTTAGGAGCACTACAGTTTATCAGTTAACCTTCAAAGAGTTCATTTACCGTATTGCAGTAAAGATGAATGCCATTATATCAGCCTAACCCAGTGATCAAAGTGCGTAAGAATTTCGAGAAAATTATTCAACATGAAAAATATTTATACACAAGAAAGGTATATTGTACCCCAGTTTGATGATTACAGTTTTCAAATACTTATTTTAGTGGATATGACGTCAAAGATGTAGGCACTGGAGACCAACAGCTAAATACTCCAAATGAAAGAGGGGAAGTACCGTCAACTATTAGACAGAATAACTTTGCCTAATATCTCTAGCTATGATAATAAACAGCCTGATATAGCAGTCCACTACTGGACATGTAAAGGCCTCTCAAAACACACCATTTAAATTGATCCTCGAATAAATCTGAATCATCATCATCTGCCTAGCCTTTTCCCAACTATGTTGGGGTCGGCTTCCAGTCTAACCGGATGCAGCTTAATACCAGTATTTTACATGGAGCGACTATCTTGATTCCACAACCTATTTTCTTGGTAAGACTGGTTGTCAGACTTGGGCTTCTAACTACCCGTAACGACTGTCAAAGATCTACAAATGACAGCCGGGACCAACGGCTTAACGTGCTTTCCGAGGTGCGGAGGGGCCTTGTTATGTAAAGGTGGCCGTATAAATCCGCATCATGGTAACTGGAATATAAATTCCCTTTTGTGAAGAGTAATTGCCAAAAATCTAAATTATTAGACAGGTGTGCTGCTGGGGAGTTTGTTGGGCCACTTCTTTTTCCTTAGCTTAAAGCACTAGGAAGTGGTGAAGGGCGGGCGTTTTGAGGAACAGTTCAAGTAATTGCAACGTTCATAAAGTGCCGATTCTCAACCTAATTTTAATAAATGATTTTTGATTGATTTTGAAACCCTCTAATCTCTGTTTTGGGAATTCAATTAAACTGTACATATTTCTTGTTTCAGCTGGAGCATCTATGCTAAGAATACTGCTGAGCTTTGCAGTAGGCGGTCTACTGGGCGACGTGTTCCTACATCTGCTGCCAGAAGCGTGGCAGAATGATCTCAATAATACTAAAGGTAGTCCAAAACAAAATATATTAATTTTCGCCGAATGTTTGGGCTTGATGCAGATAAGGCCACAGCTGTTTATAGACGCCAGAATTTAGTACCAATGAGTTTGGCCACGTTATGAAATGAACCTGTTATTATACAGGGTTATTGATATATGTCGGCAATCCGTTAAGGGGTGTCGGAGAGGTCATTTGTAACCAAATGACCCCTTTTTTTTTTTGGGTGGGAAATCATCAAATAACTTCTCCCGCTCTGGGCGGAGCGGGAGGGCGTGTCAGACTCTTACTGACTAAAGCGGGCCCCGGAGGCGCGCGTGGAACACAACGCGCCGTCGACCCGGGCCTGGTCCTTATCGGACGGTGAGCTACCCATTGCTCACAGTCCGCAAGCCCGCGCCTACGGTGGCCGGAAATCGGCTTTAGACTCCCGACGCCCTGGGCGTCTCCTCCTGCGGCGGTAAGGGGCGTGAGGGCGCGAAATTTGCCTCTCCCTCACGCGTGCCGCCTCCTCCTTCGCGAGCATTACCGCTTCGCAGAAGGTGACGGCCTCCCATTTCCTCTCGCTCCGTACCATGGCCTGAACCAGGGCCGGACGCGAGAGATCACCGCCGCCGATCGCCTCCACGTGGACACAGCGATGCTCCGCCCAAGTTGGGCAGACCTCCACCGTATGCTCTACCGTGTCCTCCGGGCGATCCACACAATGATGACACCCAGGCGTTTCCTCCCGCCTTATCCTGTGCAGGAACCTCCCGAAACAGCCGTGTCCGGTGAGGACCTGCGTCAGGCGGAAGGTGAGGAAGCCGTGGCGCCTCTCTAGCCACTCCTCAAAGAGGGGTCTTATCGCCGCAATTGTGGCGTGCCCAAACCAAATGACCCCTGACGACCCCTATGCAAATGACAAAAAATTGCGAGTCATTTGACATTTTATATTTTTATTTCATTCATTTTAAAATATTTATTTCAAATTACTCGTATAACCTTCTGTTTTGTTGATTTAATTAACAGGTTTGGAACTGTAGACGTAAAATTAATTACCTACTACAGACTTAATCATAATAATTTAATCATTTGTTAACATAGGTAGAATAAAATAGTTGATATAAAAAAAATACAAGCGCGCTATGTTATACCAGAAGGCGTACAAATATTCATGGATGTCATTGATACTAAAAATTGATAAAATAATTACATAAATCAAAGGATGTTAATTGATTGACTTAAAGACTTGCTCTGAATCCCATTGTTCTGCCATATGAAATCAGAAGCTCATTGTCTGTTAAGGCATTACTGCTGTAGTTAATGTTCGTTTTACTTAAATCTTTGAAAATACAATTATAATTATAATTTACTTGATAAAAACTATACTTGATTCATAATTGAAAATCTTAGAAACTTTTAATTTGTTCCATAACTCCGTAGATCTATGTTATAATTATAAAGCATTTGCATATAAATGAGTAGCAGCCCGTTTTATCGGTTATGTTAAAGATCTACTGTGTGGTAGATTCATTCACAACTAAACTGTCTTATTCTGGCTTTGTTTTGGAATGCCAACAAAATCGACAAATGAGTCAGTCAGTCTTGTCTTGTAATTCACATTGGCTTCTTTCAAGTTGTGGCTGCCAACCCCTTTAATTCATCTACCTTCTCGTTGTGAGCTTGTTTTGTAACAGTATCTACTGACATTTTTAACCGACTTCCAAAAAGGAGGATATTTATATGAGGAGGTTTATAATATGTTTGTAGCGTATGTTTGTTTTTTTTTTCTTTTTTTATGTATGTCCACCGATTTCTCCGTTAATTGTAGACCGATTTTGAAAATTCTTGTTTTGTCTGGGTTTTTTTATTTTTATGAATTTGATTAAATTTGCTTAGATAGTTTTTGAGTTAGTTTCAATAATACGTATTTTCCCCACTTAGTAGTATGTGGATGATATGATAAGTTCCTGTCACTGTCATTTACATAGCAGGTAGTGGTACTCGAATTTGTATGGGGTAGGTACCACAACTAAAAAGTGAAAAATAACTTTAATATCGGAAGTCGGTGTCTTTGGTTTTGAATTTTCGTTTTTGCTATCGATTTCCGAAATTAAAGTTATTTTTCACTTTGTACTGTTTTTTTTAAGTAGTTTTTTTTTTTTGTAAATAGGTTTTTGATATAAAAATTCCAACAATATTGACAGATATGTCTAATAAGCTTTTAAGGCGCTGAATAGACGAAAATCCCGGTATTCTGTCCTACGTTCGCGTAAGAATTTCATACGTTTCCAAATTGTCCATTGTCTTAAAAGGTCATATCGTCGCCTTGTTAATAAATATCTGGCGCGTAGTTTAGGCACTATTGATTTGTTCTACACAATTTTTTTTATTAATCCTTGGACGCCTAAAAAACTTCAACAGCCGAATCAAGAAGCAAACAGGTAACGACTTCCTGGTCTATATAACACAACAGCCAAACTTTGGTGCTCCTCAAACAAACAATAGATTAGGTAACGACGACCACATGGTCACTTCCTTGTTATTCAAACAATGGTGACTTTCAGTATTGTCAGTTTTGCTATCATAAACTCTACGTTTATTTGCTGTGTTCTATGACCATGTCTTGGTCAGATCTTAGCATTAATCATTTCATGAAATGGCCAGCTACAATTGACCATATCGTTTAAACGTCAACGTTTATTGATGATCAGACGTTTGGCCATATCATTAATGTAGGGTATCCATGGTTTAAGATGTAATAAAAATAACCAAGTAACTGCGATCAACTTGGAAGTAACGCGCGGTTAGTCACAGTACTAATCTAACCTAACCCATTTGGTCGGGGTGCCACATTAGCGGCGTAATTTTTTTTAATATTTTTTTTTTACGTTAATTTTCAGTGCTATGTTGCATTTCACCCCGCGGCAGCGGCCAGCGAGCGCTATTTCCAAGTTTATCGCTTTCCATATTATCATATTTCGAAACCCAATAAAAGTTCATCGACATTTTTTACGGGGCCGTCGCCATGATGCATAACAAAAATAAAGCGTCATCAACGCCTCTACCGGTGGATAATCTAACTATTTTACGATATGATCAATAATTTTTGGCCACATCATGAAGTAGTCGTGCGTTTAACTGTTCATATCGTCAAACGTTGAGTATTCAATGATCTGGCCAGACCACATCATGATGTGACCAGCGGTCGATGTTCATTTCATGAAATAATCAATTCAAAGATGGATTTAATACTAGTCTCAGAGTATCGAATAACTCTACGCGTAATCGTAGTGCCATGCCAAGATCATACTTCTACGAAACGATTATCTCATGTTCTTCCGCGATAGGTGAAAATGTAGATTCCATTAGTTAGTATTAGGATAGAGGGGCGTATTTTCTGAAAAGCTATTTAGAAGAGGACCCATGAATCAAGACAATATCGAAGAGTATATCCCTGTAGTCTAAGGCCCGTATTAATAAACGTTCCTCAATGACGTACTCAAGTACGTAATCATTTGATACGCCATTATTACAATATCAGCATCTCAAGATCATTGCTAATTAATAAACACATGAATACAGTATCTCAGTTACCAAGATCAGCTCCTCAATGCGCTGTACTTGATGGCTTGATTTCGTGAACGATTACGTCACATTGACCACACACTATAATTATATATAGGACATTGACCGAAGTTTAGAATAACATTCATCACGTTTCGTTATTGTAACGTCGTAAGACTTATTGAAATACTTTTATTTTGTTAAAACTTTAATGAATATCGCAATAAATCCTGAAATTGTCAAAAATATCGTGTAATTATTCCCGATATGACAGAAATCTTTACTAATCAACTCAATAGGTACCTACAAATAACATAACGCAATAAAGCGTCATGTAAAGAGTGCCGAAAAAAAAAACGCCAAACAACAATCAATATCATTCTGTTTGTTTAAACATTATGCAACTAAATAAATAGGTAATAATTGGATTAATGCCTTTATGTGTTATAAGTACCTATATATATAAATATTAATTAAATAAATGACACTTATATAAATGTACTTACAATATTTACATAAGTAGGTACCTACCTGAAATGATGCTGTAGCATAAAATCTTAAAAATAAAAGGATGGCTATTTCTGGGGAAATTGGAAGACCTTTGTTACTGTATTTCACGAATTAATCTTTTATTAATATGTACAATACTGACTCTTGATAAAATGTGAATATTTTTTTTTTCAATTTTCACTTGGTAACTCAAAAAGATTTGAGGCATCCTTTATGTATATTCTTTGTAAACGATTTCGCAAAAGCCATAAAATATCGACATAGTACTCTATTTGATCGTAATAACTATCTTCACCCAAAATATTTTCAAACTCCATGTTTCGCGCTACTAATCACGACCTCAAGTCATGTACGGCCTACACTCAGGTTTAGCATGATGAGTACACTCACTCATTGTATACTTAAGTGATGAGTTTCGTTTATTAATCAGTCCATCACTCGACTGATAACGTAAACCCAAGCCGTAACTTGAGTACATCAATTCTTATGTTTATTAATACGCTCGAGTCCTCAAGGTTGTTATCAAGTGCGAACTCTTGGGCTGAGTAACGTTTATTAATACGGGCCTAAAAGTAAATTTTATATGTCAACCTTATCTAACTTGTTCCCGAAAAAGGACCCCGAAATTTAAAAAAACTCGAAAGGTTACGAACCACATAAGTATTTTCATTAACAAACTATCAATACAAACAATGTTTAAAATGCTAATGTGAATAAATTGTTGTCACAGTTATGTAGACAGTAGGTAAATACTAGGTAGTTGCGTATGCAAATAGATAACGCGTGTTAAGCCCATTGTCAATGCTGTCGAACAGCAACATGTCGGTATGTTATGTACATATTAATTTAAAGGAGCTGAAGGTTTTCCCTTTTGACGAAAAGGGGTCATCCATAAATTACGTCACACGTTATAGGGAGGGAGGGGTTAACAAAGTGTGACATCGTATGACAAGGGTGGTGGGACGAGATACGCAACTTGCGTGACGTCACATGTATTTTAAAGTACTCTAGACTTCAACTCTAACGAAAATCTTTAAAATATTACCAACTCGATAAATATATGAAATTTTATTTAAATTAATTCGTGTGACGTAATTTATGAGGCCAACATTAATGAACAAAGGAGCTATGGGGAAGTTACAGAGGTTAACAAAGAAGAAGCGGAAATTGAATGCGAAGAAGAAGCGGAAATTGAATGCGAAATTTCATTACATATAATATAGGCCTGGTAAAGATTACTAGATACTTAAAGGCTCTTTCAAACAGACGCGACACGCGACGCGACACAAAGACACCGCTCGTCGCGCGACGAGCGGTGTCTTTGTGTCGCGTCGCGTGTCGCGTCTGTTTGAAAGAGCCTTTAGGAGAAAAGAAAATAATCTAGTGTAAAAAGTAGTTTATGAATGACACAAATAGAGGTGCAGGGAATGAGAAAGCGATTGAAAACAAGTCATCAGTCTAAACAACCGTTAGATTTTGTTCAAAGAACACAAGTAAGCACTCCATTTCATTATTCCTGTCTTATATACAGAAAAACCAACAAAGGCATTGTTCAAAACAAAGCCGCGACACTTCTTAGAAAGCCTAGTCACAAAGAAACTAACACCACAAGATCCGATTTCCGTTTCCACACATTTCCTACTGCTTTGCCGGCCCGTCAAAACACTTGGCTTGAGGACGCCCGCCGTTCAATGTCGCCGTATAGCTACGATAACGTACTATTGCATAATAGTGCATTCATTGACACCAAGCACCTTTACAACGTTAAAAACGGCGAAATGGGGAACTAAAGACAAATTCGTACGGAATTATGACTTTCGACGTAGATTGTGGCGCCACCCAGAAATATCAAGATATATTGGACATCATACTAAGAAAAAGGTGTAATTTTCCTCATGATACGGATACACATTTATAGTAATTAACATTGCTGTCCTATTTTTAATTGTTTGTTTACAATGTTGAGGTTTCGTGTCGGTAAATGTTGGCATTTGCTTTACGGTTGCGGTCAGGGGAACACTATTATGAATTACTATTGAATCAAATGTGCCAAGTTTGTTGGTATTTTAATACATTAACTTTGTTGTAGGTCAAATGGGGACAAAGTTATTTCAGGATAGTTATGACACCGTTTCGGTTTCCCTACATTATCGAAACGGATTTAGTTTTCAGGTTTGAAAATGTTTAGTGCCTAGATGTTATTCAGGAACATAATGATGTTATTCAGGATGCTCATAATGCCTTGCGGAGCATTAACGTTAATGCACTTGGAATTCCACGAAATAAGCACCAACTTATGCAACCTCGGTTGGTCCAAAAGAGTCTATTAATCCTCTTAAGACATTGCATCAATTGACATCATAAAAGTAGAACGTGATAATTTACGTTTTTCTAGCTGCTGTACCATGTCCCAAAATCTATGAATGCAGTTATCAATTACTGCAACAGTTAAGGACTGTCTCCTAAGAACATAACTACAGCAACGGTTAAGATACCTGCCCTTACTTGTCCCATCTCAAAAATCCAACCGTATTATTAACCGGCTTCAAAAAAAGAAGAGGTTATATGTTCGTCAGTATGTTTTCTTTTTTTTTTTCATTGATGCTTTCGTCAATTGTTGACCGATTTTGATTTTTTTTTAATTGGTAGAGGAACCTTACGCAGTGATCCCGTATAATATATTTTTTATTGACTTTGCTTGGATACTGCAGAAATCACTGCACGTTAGTTGCTTCAATGATTGTAAATGACACTAAATTGGAGATGTGACTTGGCAACAATTTCTAGGGGGACTGCATAGCCAATCAAACAGCCTGCGACCATGAGGTCGACAGCTTGTTAGTCAGTCTTCATTAGCACAGCGAGGATTGCCCAATGCGCCTTGCATTAGAATATACGCAAATGCTGGCTAAATAGCCTGACTAGCTTCAGATCGAATGTAAATACTTAGTAAAAATAAAAGACCAAAAATTGACGAAATTGGCGCGTAGACAGTTCCTGTGATTAGGGCATGCAATTATCCTCCCCATTTTACTATCCGGATAATTCGGGTACATCCAGAACACTATCCGGATAATTCTGGTACATTCAGAACACTATCCGGATAGTAAAACAAATCTTATCTGGATATTATATTCGTCTGCCTCGTTGGTCTAGTCGCAAGCGTTATACTGCTGAGCATGAGGTCCTGGGTTCGATTCCCAGGTCGGGCAGTGTTATTGGGTTTTCCATCAGGAATTTCTCAGTAGCAGCCCGGAATCTGGATTTGTGCCCGGTTGGTGGCAATACGCTCGCCCCCTATTACATGGGACTTAAACATAACTGGGTAAATATGGGTGTACTATGGGTATACCTCTACCTAACCCTTCGGGGATTACAGGCGTGATGTTATGCATGTTAATATATCGAGGAATATCCGGATAATTTGGATATCTTGATAGCATGCTCTGCCTGTGATGTAAGGTCAAACGGTTTTTAATTATTAAAATTATATAATACTTTTAACTAATAAAAATCAATATTTTTCGGTGAGTCACTAGTTTTTACAGCGGGTTGATAAATAAATAGGACTCGATAGTGTCAATTAAGGAATGGCCCGTATTTGGACAGATTTCATTCTATTTTCTACATGAGATTTAATTTTACGCTTGATTGTCGTTCTAGAATATGAGAACTTATTTTTTAAGCCCTTGATATTACCTAACTACTTATGCAAAAAATACTCAAAATATTAACAGTTGCAACATTTATGAATATTATCAAAATATAAAAAATATTTATTAAACACACATCAATTATGGCTAATTAATTACACAATGTTTTGAAATAAAGATTACTTTATATTACAATGGTTTTCGATATGGCTATTTTTATCGCAAGAGGTTCATAAACTCGTAAATGATATCAGCGTCCCATACACATCATTATCAGTCTCGGATAACGAATAATAAGACTAAGATTGTTTGCTGACGAAATTGCATTTCATGATCTCAATTCTCAATTATAATATTAAAAGTAATATCATTTCAGAAAGTGACACCTCCGAATCTTTACAATTGGGTTATTAAGAGATCAATGAAAAAGAGCAAAAGCTGATTAGTACAAGAAAACACAAAAAAGGCTTTTCATACTGCAAATCGTCGTCGTGCAGTGAAAACCTCGTGATAACTGTGCATAACATTTTACATGAGAAAATAAAAATTGTTTAAAATTTAAAATGACCATCACCAAGGTTCTCATTATCATCAAGAGAAGGCATTAGAAGCAACTTAATGCTCTGCACGTTTGTCCTAAATCTGCATTACGTGGTTTTCAACATAACAAATGAATGGAAAGAAAAACAAAACATTTTTCTTTACGAGGTTTACATTGCACCCCGACGAAATACGTCATTATAAAACTGGACAACTGCGAGTCGGACCCACACACAAAGGGACCGTATTAAGCCTCGTGCAGACTGGCGCGACGCGACTCTTAAAATAACAATGTCTAAGAAAACTTCACGGTAGAACAATTACCGGTGTCGCGTCATGCCAGTCTGCACGAGGCTTTAAGATCAAGTAAAAATGCTGAATAAAACACGTTTGTTGTAGGGGATCCCCCCTTTTATTATTAACTTTATTTATTATTTGTTGTTATAGCGGCAATAGAAATACACAATCTGTGAAAATTTCAACTGTCTATCTATTCATGAGATACAGCCCGCTGGCAGACGGACGGACGGACAGCGAAGGCTTAGAGTAATAGGGTTCCGTTTAGCACCGTTTGGGTAAAAAAAAACAATAGCCCATAAAAATCAGTAGCCCCATACAACTGCCTTGAAACTGCATAAAATTGAAGATAACTCGTCATAATCACATTATAAAGTGGACATTCCACTAATTTGTGATATAATAATGACAAACGCCGCACGAGCACTCATTTTATACAGAAGGTTGAGGTTTTGTGTCAACACTCACAAATGCCAAAACAAAACCCCACTCTATCCCATGGTTATAAAGTTTAAAATCGCTTGAATGTGTCAGGCTTAGGAAGTTTTGTGTTCCAACTGATAGTAACGCTGTATAGTTAGTTGGTAGTAAAAAGTAAACATAACATTGTGAGTCAGATTGCTCGATCAATCATGGTAACTATGCGTTACAATTGTAATTATTACTTGTGTGTTTGTGTTGCATGACTGGGGCTCTGTCTCGCATGGGGTCGCGGCATTTATGCTGAGCGATGGCCGTTTTGCGTGGATGTGACGCATATTTCCCCCAATTTGTTATTTACGTGTTTTTTTGTTATCTTTCTTTGCGTCATTTTTACCGCAAATAAACATATTTTCTTTCTTTCTTTCTTTCTTTCTCTTACTTGTATGCTACTTTATGACGAGATTCTTAGGTGTCTAGAAATACTGGGTCAAATTAAATTAATTCTTTGTAATTCTGGTTATAGTTTATTCTATTTTTTTTTTGTAAATTTGTGTAGACTTAGTGACTTATAACATCGGCTTGGATGAGTCTTTAAAGGTGTTATCATTGTGATTGAAATAAATAATAGAGAAACTCCGCAGAAGTGATGGGTATCATCTAAAAACGGTAAAAAAAGAGGATGATATTTTATTTGGGGTCAACTATCGCTGGTATTGTCGTTACTCGAAGTATGAGAGCGGTTTCGCACTACGTCCGATCCGATTCCGGTCCGAATCAGAGAAAAATGTCAGTCGGAAGTAGCCGTTGTACTATTTGTATGAGGGGTTACGCACTAGATCCGATCTGTATCCGTTCGAATTTAGAACATTCCTAATTCGGATTGAATTCGGAACTTGAATTCGGATTCGGATCGGCCCGTAGTGCGTAACCGCTCTAAGTTGAGAAAATGTTTTAGTTTTAACGTGTTTCGATACCGATATTGGATACCCATTATGTCAGAAATAAAAAAGATACAGATTTTATAATAGAAAAAGATAAAACTGATATTTCAAGTAACTACACCTACGATTGTTATCCAAAAGAATCGTGTAATCAATGTTGTTTCAAATAAAAAAAAACGGCCAAGTGCGTGTCGGACTACGCACAATGAAGGGTTCCGTAGTTGGGATGAATTTATCCCAAGAACAAACTTAACATTGTAGTTGAAAAACATGTTCTCCGATACATTCCAACTGCAATTAATGTAAGTTTGTACGTATTGTGCACACGTGTTATGATTTGTTTTTTGTAGTTACTTAAAGTATGAGGTAAGAAAATCTGTTTTTTTTTTTAAATCTCGTTTTTTGATATCGATATTGGATACCCATTATAGGAATAAAAAAAACAAATTTTTGTTAACTGATATTTCAAGTAACTACACCTACGGTTGTTTATCCAAAAAAAATAGTCTAATCAATGCTGTCTGCAGAGTTTTGCTAACAAATTTTATTTGTTTCTGTATATTGCTGTAGGGTTTCGTTTGTGGGTATCAAGGCAAAAAGTAGACAAAGGGGTTAGGTTGATGTGATGCCAGCGTGTAGAGACTCAATTCAAATGTGTCTTTAAGATACAGATATTTGACACTTGACCAATGGTTAGCTTGCGTGAGCACGCAACGCGTCGTACGTCCAGCCAGTAAGAGGACTCGCCCATCAAGGAGCGCTGACCCAAATGAGACGTATTATTAATTTATTATACATAAAACATGGTATTTTAATAAAACACGTATACTAAAAGATCAATAATTAAATTATCTTTAAAATGGTGAAGGTTTCCGAAAAATACGCTTGATAGATTTTGCGTAATTCTCAGTTTTTTATCCGCGTTAGACATAACTTTACAAATTAATTTCACTATGTAATATAAACATAATCCAAAATATGGCTATAATCTAAAATATTAAGAAAATGCTCTAATTTAACATATATTTTTTTCAAATCATTAACACTACTCGTTTAGACGTCATCTTCAGTATAAAATCATTAAAAGTCGGTTATCGTTGCCTTAATTGGCACTTGGCACCCTTGAGCTATACAGGGTAATATGTCGGCAATCCATTAAGGGGATGTGGGAGAGTCTCATTTACAACGAAATTACCCCATATGACGCCTATGATATAGTCAACAATTTTCGAGTAATTTGATAAAAAAAAAATATTCAAAATAACTCAAAAGTGGTTGACATTTGCATTGACATTTGACCTCTCGTACATGAAGTTTTTTTTTTTTTTAGTTGACCTCTGAGATCATGACTACTTAACTGAGCTTTCTTGTGGGTGCCTTAAGCTACTACACTTAAAACTTCCAGCCAGGGGTTATTCAACTATGCTAATTAAAACTAGGTGAACGCTAGCTAAGGGCACCCCCTGTGGGGTACGAACCTCGGCTTAGGGCGTCAACCGGAGGGAGGACATCAAGGATGGGACGGACTGGGCCTACATGGAGTGTCGACATATTACCAATACTATGTTGCTTTACGGTTATGTTTGTGTTGTGTGTGACGCTAATAGAGCACGTACAAGAAATAAATGCCAAGTTTAAGCTAATTTCTCGAGGAAAAAATTATAGGTAGATGTTGATACAGGAAGCAGGAAAATTAAAAGAACAATGTCTAACAATGTGGATAAAAATTCTCCATGACACCATAAGTCAGTGATGAATACTGATGGTTCACACCGCAAAATCATTTAAATAAAAAGCGACTCTTGCTACGACACAATAAAGCGCACAGCTCTAATTACCTACAGTTATATTCACCTAGAAGTTGCCTCTCTTACTATCGTGTAACTCTCACATCTTCTGACTACGCTACACTCACTGAATTGGCCCAATATAGTGAAATAATCGGTAATTAAAAAAAAAAAACAATTATTCGCTATCAATAAATAACTAGCTGTCCACAACGTGTAAATGAATACAATAGTAATTGTAAATTAATCCATGTTTGCTCATGCATTTAATAAGCTTGAAGTAGTCCTTCATTTATAACACAATTTCACAACGTTTACTCACGACTCTTCGTCATTTATTCAAATCTCAATAGGTGTAATAATTTGCCAAAAACATAATTAATAAAAACCATCAACAAGAGAAACACTGAATTAATCTTTTTGCTCTCAAAATACTGCTTTTCTATAAGATTTTTTCCATAAGAGATTAGTTCTTATGGAACAAATCTAACTTGGAGAAATGTAATAATAATTCTAATTCTGTGAATCCATAACTGTTATGGTCGCCAATCAAATTTTGATCAAGATAGAACCTGACACTGGCCTGCAAATTACAAAAAACGTACGAAAACTTAAAAAATGCAATTGAAGTGGATATATTTAGTAACCTGTTCCGCTTAGCTATTTCTAAAGAGTCTTAAAAAGACCCTGAAAGAAATCGACACGTGTTTCACCTCTCAACGAGGCATCCTCAGGATGACGATTGAATTGTCGCGAACTCGAACACGGCGTGTTGCCACACCAAGCACCGAAAACTTATTTTCACACGATCCTCCAATGAGAGCAAAGCAAACACATTTCTTGGAGTTCCCTGGGGCATTTCCAGAGAAGTTTTCATTATATCTTCCAGGGAATGACTGTCATAGAACCATAGGCTAAATAGGTGGGACAGCAGTGATTAAAGACTCCTCTTCATTATACACCAGCTCTAATAGAAATTTATTTAAGGACAATCTTCGCAGCTTTTATTTTCCATACATCTCTCTCTCTATCAGCCTCTCAGTTCTTACCCCTTTTCTAGCCAATTCATCTTTCTCGGTGAGCAGTGATGTGTAAATTATTTCATAACCACTGCTCTCAAAACGGTGAAGGAAAACATCGTGAGGAAACCGGAATGTCCTAGAACTAAACATTTTCGAAGACACGTAATATCCACCAAATCTCAGTTCTCAGTGGATTACAGCCCACTTCCTCTCACAGAGAGGAAGCTTGTGTCCCAGCAGTGGGAACATTATAGGCTGATTATGTTTATGCATCTTTCTACAAATCCATCCATTGATTATCTGTGATGCCGACTTTACAAAGTAATAAAATCGTCTCGATTATAATTTATGGTTCCAAAATGATAAACTTTAATTTCTCTCTCCACAGCTGGCGAGCACGTCTCCCTAAAAAGCGGCCTGTGGTGTCTCACCGGCATGCTAGTCTTCATCGTCGTAGAAAAACTATTCGCCGCCTCAGACCACGAGGAAAGCGAAGAGGAAACTCACGAGGAACCTGAAGTTGTCAAACAGAATGGCTCAACTAAAATAAAGCAGATAGAAATTGAAGAAATAGAAAAGTTTCTCGCAGTTGAGAGGAGACAGAGGGGGAAGAGTATTGGCGATGGAATCTGTGACGAGAATGGAACGGTCACGGCGAAGCAGCTGTTTGATACGTGTGTGTTCAATAATAACACTAAAGGTAAGAAATTACATAACATTACTCCTCTAGAATATAATAATCTTTCTATAATCTGTACACCATATGAATTACAGATATGAATGTAGAAATTTTACACAGGGTGACACAATGCGCGGTCTTATCGTTAAAAGAAAAGAAGAAAAAGAAAAACTGATTATTCTGCACAAACTAAAAGCACATTACAAAAATAATGTCAAAAATACACATATTTACAACAAAAACAACGAGCTTTTAAGTTAAAGGCAACCTTTGGATGGATTAAGGGGGAGAAGACAAATGAATTCATATATTAAGCATATAATGAACTAGGCAGAGTGAAGAAGTGTTCCCATATAGTACATCCACATTTTGTTAGTTATTTAAGAAATCTTGAAACCGATTTATAAAACTTAACTCAATTTCAAGTCGCCGTTAACCTAGTTATTGATTTTTTGCCTACGGTCAAGGTCTTTTCCTTACGCGTGGCTTAATAAGCATTGTTAGAATCGATGCTGGTATTTATAGAACAGACATTGATTTAATGTTGACTGGACTATAAATAGTTCGGTTGACGTCATACAACTTAAAATAAATCGTCGTCAAAGTTAAAAGTGTCGAAAACTCCAAGAAAGAGTAAAGAAAAGTTGCATGTCGACTTTAAATCAGTTTTTTGTTCATCTATACTAATATTATAACGAGGTATTTGTGAGCTTGTATGTAGGGGGTAATCTTCGGACCGATTTCGAAATTCTTTCACTAATTGTAAGCTAGTATTTTCATAAGATATACAAGAAATTTCACACTAAGCTGATTAAAATTAAAAAGGAGTTCAGTTACAATATTAGGCTTGCTTGCACCACAAACATCTGAATACGTTTACCGCTAAACGCATTTAAAACATCGTTGTGTTTCTGCCAATCGTTTAAAGAGGTCAAAGACTTCTGTCTTTGTCCTCTTTAAACGATTTGAGAGAATGTTTTTTAAATGTGATTAGCGTTAAACGTATTGAGAGATTTGTGCTGCAAGCGGGCCAGAAATTATTGCACCAGTCATGCTCGACTGCTAGTCGATTCTCTAAAAATCTCACCGTGAAAATTTAGGTGAAGTAACTTTGAAGTGAGATAGATGTCAATAATATCAATCCCTAGCATCAGATAGAATGACAGCTCTCGATAAATCTATTTTTCTTTCCTTTTTTTTTTCTCTTCCATAGATAAATATCACCCGGCTTACCACCATTGTCTACTCTAGGATACATGCCCTGTACCGCTCGCAAATCCTTCCATTGCTAAGGGCACGTCTTCCCTACCATTACCGCGCCCCCCGGTCTACTCCTTGATATGCAATGGTGTCTGCACCACCATGAAACTTGAGGCTCCAGGGGCTAGTGCAAATCTGGGTTTTCGATCTGGTCAAACCACGCTGGGGTCGGTGCATTTCATTCATGGATGAATGAATTTCTTTCTTTCTCTTTTCAAGCTCACTTCAACTAAATATTCTCGGTGAGATTTTTCAGAATAGACAGGCTGTTCTATTATTTCCATATGCTAATAAATTTCTACTTAAAATTCCAGGTTTATGTTGCAACACGGTAGCTAGTCAGAACGGAACAGTCCGAGCCTGCAACAGCAAGGGCAACAGGTGGATGGGCCGCTGTCTGCTGCGGGAGGCGCGGGAGCAGGCGCTCAAGGCCACCAAGGAGAAGAGCAACAAGAAAGACGTAAGTGTTTTTATGTGTAACACAGTGGCTGGTTAGAAAGTGCAACAACAAAAAGTTTGATTCTTACAATGGGTAATCTCTTGGCCTTCATCTCACTTGATGGTAAGTGATGATCAGGACGAAGGTGGAAGCGAGCTTCACCCAGAATCCTCAACCACAGAGGAACTGGCTACCTTACCTGAACTGCCGAAACACAACAATGCTGCTAATATTGTTGTTATGGCGTCAGACTTAGATAAGATGGTGGTAGCTAGTCAGGCGGACTTAGAACAAGCCCTACCACCAATCAAACCGAGCAGAAAATTTGGCCCCCACTGGGAATCGAACGACCTCTGGTTCTGAGAAAGATGGTCCGACCACTAGACCACAGAAGCGGTTAAAACATTAAACAATCCAATGAGTCCTTGTGAGTCCAAAAAATTAAAAATGGGTCCTAAAGGCGCACTTTTCACTTTGTCGTTAGCCCGTATTAGGGTTTTCGAAAAACTACTCAAATTCGGGCACTTAATGCAATAATTACACTGTTCATCGCACTGGAAGGGCAAGCTGGACTAGATTGTCCGAGGGCGGACGTACTCGACCCCGTTCATTAACACTTGGTCGTTTGCCCTAATTCCATAGGCAATCGAATTCGAGAGGAACGACCAAATGTAATTGTACCACAGATATAGATAGACCCAGATAACGCAAGAGCAACTACTTCGTGTGCCATTCGCGTGCCCAGCTTATGTATAATAATCATAATCTGCCACTTTCGCGGTGAGTCTGCATCGGTGCCACGCAAAAATTGAAAATGGTAAAAACTGTGCAAATGCGAGGAGAAAAAATAAAGGAAACGTTTCCTAGTGCTTGTGACGTCAAATTAGTAGGTAGTAAAAAAATGGCACGCTTGGTTTTCATACAGATCGTGATACTTGCGTTATCTATGTCTATCTACATATATATGTGAATTATACCATAATACAAGGTGTAATTGAAATAACACAAAACCTTTTATGGGATTATTGTACGGTCAGTGCTCTGTATTACGTAAACCCTCTTACAAAGCAGAATAGAGGAAGAGGGGTCGGGATATGTTGGTCTCTTGATTATGGACAACATTTACTATGGGACGAAAAAAGAAGTCGTGTTTTTTTTTAACGAAGTTCTTTTTAGCGGCTTGCGGTAGGAGTAAACTGGTAGAAATCTTCACGTAATGAAGAAGCGTTAAGGCTCCTACAAACAGGGGCGACACGCGACGCGACACAAAGACACCGCGGTGTCTTTGTGTCGCGTCGCGTGTCGCGCCTGTTTGAAAGAGCCTTTATACCCGAAAAAGTCAGTTTCATGTGTCAATTTTTTGTTGTTTTTTTTTAAAACAGAGCCATCTAGTATAAGTTTTTAACCGTCTAACCTTACTTGAGATCATGCTAGATGGCTCTGTATTACTACATAATTATACAGCGAAAGTAACTTCATTCCAACCTGTATAATTGCGTAATACAACACAATGCTTCCTAAATTGGAAAAAAAATCTGCTCTACAACGTAAATAACGCAATGAATGTTGTTGAACTGTCAAAATAAAACAAATTAGGCATATTTTTTTACGAATATAAGTTACGCAATTAGGGTACAGGTGCTCCGTGACACCTTCCAAATTTTTTTTTTTTCGATTACTCCTTGTAAGAGAGGATTCTGCGCATTGCTTAAGACCCATAAACCATTTATTTAACGTTCAGCACCCTAATTGCGTAACACACGATCAATCACAATCGGTTTCATTTTGACAGTTCAACAACATTCATTGTGTTATTTACGATGTTGAGCAGACAATTTTTTCGAACAAAAGAAGCAATGAATTAGCAATATCCTTTCAGATTATGATTGATTGGTGGGGCGGTTTTTTTTTCTGATTATTTTTGTCAAATACAATGAATATAGTGTAGAACTCCAGTCCTTTCCACGTGTGTGCAAAAATAGCACAAATATAAAACTTATGCATATCCACTTCTTAATATTCCAGGTGGCAGGCTACTTGAACCTGATGGCGAATTCCATCGACAACTTCACCCACGGCCTGGCAGTGGGAGGCTCTTTCCTCGTCGGGTTCCGAGTGGGTGTGCTCACCACATTCGCTATATTAGGTTAGTATAACAAAACGTAACACCTTTATTCCCAGGAGGGATAGCCAGAGATGTTGTTATACCTATTTCACCAGATTATTTAAGTTCTGTGTAAAACGGGGCGAGCCTATTGTCATTAACCGGGCGCAAATCCGAACTCCGGGCTGCTAGGTTGCTATTATTTTGTGGATTCATAATTTGGATTCACATCAATAACTTAAATAAATCTAAGGCTTAACTAGGCAATCAATCTGCCCGGCCTTTTTCCAACTATGTTTGGGTCGGCGTCCTGTCTAATCGGTTGCAGCCGAATACCAGTATTTAACATGGAGCGACTGCCTATCTTCCCTCCACAACCCAGTAACTGGGTAATAAGATACCCCTTGGTAAGACTTGTTATCAGACTTTTGGGCTTCTAACGACCCGAAACGACTGTCGAAGATTCACGAATGACAGACGGTACCAACGACTTAAAGTGCTTTCCGAGACACGGAGGAGTCTAGGTATGTAGACATGGTCACCCATCCACGGACCAACCGCGGCCAGCGTAGCTTAACCTGATGGATTGATCCGTGCAGCTGTTATTACTTAGCCACAAACTCCTCCATAGCCATAATTTGACACACATCAATAACTGAAAAAAATCGAAGGCTACTAGCAATCAATCTGCCTAGCCTTTCCCCAACTATGTTGGGGTCGGCTTCCAGTCTAACCGGATGCAGCTGAATACCAGTATTTTACATGGAGCGACTGCCTATCCGACCTCCACAACCCAGTTATTTGGAAACTTGATAACCCATAAAACTGGTTGTCAGAGTTTCGGGCTTCTGACTACCCATACAAAAAAACAAAATGGTATTAATTTAAAAATTCGATTTTCATTTACAGTGCATGAAATCCCTCACGAGGTTGGAGATTTCGCGATCCTGCTCAAGAGTGGCTTCTCACGGTGGGAGGCAGCTAAAGCACAACTGGTAAGTTTTAAGCATCCCTGATAAACTATACCGCGTTTTTTAACAAATATGGCTTTATCTCTAAAACTGGGCATTTTTTTTGCACCCCTATAGACTTTCAGTTAGCATGTTATTGAAATACTATACTATACAAAATTTCAGCCGAGCGACTTTTTCCTAACATTTTTTTTATTTATTTAACCATTTATGCACATATAAACAGACAAGAATAAAGGAACAGAAAAATACGTACAAAGGCAATGCTTATTTCTAAAGAAATCTCTTCCCGCATACCTGCGACAGGAAATTATAAAAAATGAGATTGAAATGAGATTTTGTATGGAGCCCAAAATTTAAAAAAATAAAAATATTTTATTTCACATTAACCTGCTGCACGGTTCCAATTGGTCGTTATGGAGAAGAGCCGGCAAGGTAGGAGGACAGTGTAGGTCTTTCAACAAGTACATCTAGAAAATGGTCCTTTGAGATGTTCCAACTTTTGCTATTTGTGATTACTTGCTTGGGAAACCCTAGCTAGGGTGCGTCTGCAGAAATAAATTTAACATTTTGTGCGTGTTTACTTACAGGCAACGGCGGCAGCTGGTCTGATCGGCGCCATGACAGCTGTTATTTTCAGCGGAGCCAGGAACTCTATTGGTAAGCTACCTAAATCATTCAATTTCAATTTAGGCCAGCCTACAATATCTGCCCGTAAGCTTACACATCTTGATAAAAAAGTTAGTAAGGAAATCAATCAATCTGCCTAGACTTT
This sequence comes from Omphaloscelis lunosa, assembly GCA_916610215.1. Lineage (NCBI taxonomy): Eukaryota > Metazoa > Arthropoda > Insecta > Lepidoptera > Noctuidae > Omphaloscelis > Omphaloscelis lunosa. Next base: position 3,901,642 of record OU744266.1, on the reverse strand, counting down.
CTATGTTGGGGTCGGCTTCCAGACTAACCGGATGTTGCTGAATACCAGTATTTTACATGGAGCAACTGCCCATCTGACCTCCACAACCCAGCTAGTAACACGACACCCCTTGGTAAGACTGGTTGTCAGATTTGGGCTTCTGACTGCCCGTAGAGACTGTCAAAGATCTTCGTGTCACGGCCGGTATCAACGGCTTAACATGCTTTCCGAGGCACGGAGGGGTTTCGATATGTAATGGATGGCCACCCATGCCCGCACCTTCAATCGACCCATGTGGCTGTGTTAGTAAGGAAATATCGCCAAAAATACCTAAAAATCCTACTTTTCTTATGCCTGGCAATCTAAATTGAATCGGCCCAGAATTTCTCTATGAGTTTGACGCCTTCAGCAGCGTCCATGCTACTATCGTACTTCTTATCTTTGACTTTAAACTAACAATACCAACAGAAACATACAGTTCCCGCAATAACTACGTCACAATTTTGTATGCCACTGTTGTGGCAGGACACAGTGATATCTTCTACTTAATTAACACAACACCTCTTAAGAGCGTTCATTCTAAAAGTTGGCAACGTCGCAAATAGCTGTCAAATATTTACCTGTGTTGATTAATTTGGCAATTTTACTGTATGGAAATAAGAAATATGGCCAAATATTGAACTAGAATATTATTAATGAATTGTAATTATAACACTGAATTTGATGTTGTAACCGTTTTAGGTGTAAAAAAGGCATTTGGAAAATTTCCAAATACTTTTTTACATCTAAAAGGACTAACTAAATATTCGGTAACCAATGTGCACAAATACACGCATTTGATATAATAACTATTATTTTACCCTTTTCAGAGGCGAAAACTTCCTGGATAGTCCCCTTCACTGCAGGCGGTTTCCTTCACATCGCCTTAGTAACAGTCCTGCCTGACCTGCTGCGCGAGCCTGACAAGTGGCAGTCGTTGAAGCACCTCGGGGCACTCGTGTCCGGTATCGTTATCATGGCCTTTATGACATATTACTTCGGGTAGAAACGGAGACAGAATGTGGTTGATATGTTTAGTGTGAATGTTTTACTGTATGCTCTGTTCGAAAAGTATCTGATGAAAATGTAAACAAGTCACTACAATCCTTACATATTATAAAACAAAGTACCCCGCCGCGTCTGTCTGTCGAACGGATTTTCAGTTTTCTTTAATGGACGCATTGATATATAAAAACCCAAGATGCACAGTCTCGAATAAAAGTAACGCTCGAAAGTGTCCCGAAACTCTATTTCTGTCTCTTTCTATAAGCTACAAGCATATATTATTGCAAGTTCAACCTTACGCCAATTGTTTTAAGTTGTTATTACAACGCAGGTACTTAAAGCAATAAAATTTTACGACCGACCGTGGTTGGTAGGACAAGGTATTGAGTGGAGTCGAACATGACTTTTTTTTTTTTCATCTTACGTTATTAGTTAGTATTTTAAGAGTTTGTAAAATTGTGTTTTAAACACATAAATATACTTTTATTTCTGCATAAATATGTTTTTGGGTAGCCTATGGGTATATCAAAAAACAAATAATAACTGTTAAAATTGTTTGTTCAAATATAAAGACCAGCCGTTTTACGGAGACGTTTTATGCCTTTTAAAGTGACATACATATCTTCATCCAAAAATGCTCGGAACAAACGACGCTTGAATTATTCGACTTAAAAAAATCTTCTCGCCTTTGTTGGCTGACGATTGATGTCCATTCTCCACATCGTATTGGGTCACGAGGAAAACTAAAATATAAAAATTAGAAGTTTCCATGAAGTTTCTAATGTGACACTTACAGACTACAGACTACGCGACACTTCAGTCTATCCTTAGCATGCCGCATGTCGCGAACTCATAAGTTGGCCCATAAATGAATCGTTATACATCATAATATTTACGAACATTATAAAAATGTTAAATTGGCTACCTCCTGACCTACACGTTATGTAACGTTAATATATATATTTTTCAAAAACTACATACAAAAAAGGTTCAAAAGTACATAAATTTATTAATAAAAAGAAACACAAACAAAAAAAAAATCGACTCCACTTATTAGAACAGGGTCATTTTTATAATGCGACTAAAATAAAAAGGAGACTGTAATGCGTTGTTCTAACACTGACCAAGCAGCCATTGAAATTAGCCGTATTTTACTTTGAGCGTTGAATGAAGTTTTTAGAAAAAATAAATCAAAATCACACATTGCTTGTTATAATCGGTCATAAAAACAACAAAAACTAGTCAATAAGTTTTTTACTTACCGAAAATACGATATCCCATCCTTTTTTTAACCTTCTTGACGTAATATTTTTACAATTTCTCACAGAACTCTTCGGCATTTTTAACGACTGCTTCCAGACGCGAGCGACGCGAGACTATTTGAAATGAGCGCACAATTTAGAATGTTGCGCTCATTTTTTGGGGACGTTTTTTAGACGTTGAGTGTGCATCTTGGGTTTTTATATATCAATGAATGGACGGAGTGATTCATGCGGAAGGTTTTAGTGTATAATTAATTATAGTTTTGTGTAAATTGGCTGAAATTTGACGATTATTGTTGAAGATGTCGAAAATAATCATGCCGACTGAGAACTTTACTGGCGTGCGCCGCGGAAATCGTAAAAGTTACATAAAATTTATGTTCTACAGTATTGCTCATTAGTCATTATAAAAAGTTCAACAAAAATGTCCACGATGGAATATGTCTATCTTCTAAGGATGACCCACAACAAACAATTTCACCTTTCAGAATTTGATAAAAAAATTCATTGTTATTTCCGAAGCTATTTCGACCGGTATTATATTAATCCTTATCCAATAAACTATGTTACTTAAATTGAGCATTTAATTTAGATTAAAATATGCCTTGACATCATTTCATTTAAATAAATAGTTTAAAAGATATCACAGATTCAAAATTACGCGTGACAAAATAATTATGGTTGAATGTAACGCGGGCGCAGCGTTAGGAGTCAATGACCTTTTCCTCAGCTATTAGGTATGTAATCCCGGTAACGGTAGTACGTTCTCGAGGGATATTTTCTGACATCCACGCGGGTGAAGCCGCGGGCAAAAGCAAAGTATATTATAAAACAATGTCGGGGGCAGCGTCTGTCTGTCTGTCTAAACGCGATAACTCAAAAACTACCGAACGGATTTTCAAACGGTTTTCACCAATGGACGGAGTGAAGGTCATGCGGAAGGTTTTAGTGTATAATTCATTAAAGTTTTGTGTAAATTGGCTGAAATATGAAGATGATTGTTCAAGATGTCGAAAAAAAATTATGCCGACTCCGGGAAGCTTTACTAGCGAGTGCCGCGTAAACATTTAATGAAAGGCACACAAATAGTTTATGACATCCACGCAAGCGAAGCCGCGGGTGATGGATGTCAATTTGTAGTGCCACTTACAAATTGAGTTTAACTTTAAATCACCTTAAAGATTATCGTCATTTGACAATTGTTGTTATGAATTACTAATAAAGACAACGTTCATTAATAACTTTGTTAAAGTGTAATTGTAGACAATAACACGTTATTAAGTTATTCAAACAATAATTTTTGGAAAAGTGGTGAGTTTTAAAGTTGAAACCTTCTAAATACAAATTAAAGTGTTACTTTCTTCAGTGAGAGATTGCGTAGTAATTCAACCTGAATAGGATTTGTTTACATTTTCAACCAAAACTTTTGGAACATACCGTAGGGGGGCTTTTGGATTGAGGCAAAGAGAAGATTATAATAGCAATACTATTATATTTAAAAATGTAGATTTTCATGGATAACAACGTTTTAAAGAAAAAAAGTTAAGCTCCCAACAAATTAATATACTGTCTTGTCGCGTTCGCGCTACTTCTACGCTGCATATACGTTCGGTGAATGCTGAACTGACGGCAGATGCAAAGGAATTGTTAGACATATTTATTTAAATAAAATTGAAATGCCGTCCGTTGGTAAGTGCATCACTGAGAACGACAGGACCGATTTGGCTATTTTTTATTTTAAAATGTTCGTAATTACATTTTTAGGACAAAAAAAAATGAAAATGTTTCCCGGAGTGAAATTTGGACAAGACAACGTCTGTTGGGTTAGCTAATTTAAAAAAAAAGTCTAGTGCTGTGGTGTTTATGAATGATGAATTAACAACTGAAGTTAATTTAACAGCTAAATAGTTACAAAATGGTAACAGTTTACAGAATACTAGTGCCTACTTATAAAGTATTCTGTAAACTGTTACCATTTCTCATTTGTCTTATCCAAAAGCCCTCGTTATGTTGTAAATAATTTCATCTGTGGCTATAACTTAGGAATCATATATTTTTATATTCTTAAGATGAAATCAAGGTCCGCAAAGGACATTAAATGAGTATTAATATTTTTGATTTAAACTTAGACTGTGAACTGTAGAAACTTGTCGGAAATTAAGTTAAAATAGGTAGTTATGTAAAAAATACTCTGAAAACGTATACTAAGTGATACGTAACGTTTTAAAAATAATATTTTTATTATTGTAACCCTCCCAGTGTTGCTCGCTTTTGTCGAGTTAATTTTTATGTTTGCAATAATTATTTTTGGTAAATTATTGAGCGGTAATTATGTAAACCCATTTATCCATCTACATGGGACTTATTTTATTTATATTCCAATATGTAAGAAAAGTATATGTTTTATTTGAATTTAACCCCGCGTTCTATTAAATTAATAGCGATCGTCGCCCTAATACACGATCGTTCGAACTTTTTGTTCGGTGAAAATGAACGCGTGGTCGCGCCGACAGAGGGCGCTTTTCGGTTTTCAAAAGTGACATAAACATTCGCACAACGATTGCTTTTAAATAGGACGCGGTCTTAGGGTGCTATAACCAGATTTTTATAACTGTGCGCCTGTCAACGTCAAAATATTACAGTTTAAGTGATTTAAATATTAACAACTTAACGAATAATATGACAGAAATGTGGAGACGACACGTGTTGTGTAGGTTGTCTTAAGAGGCGTTGAGGCACTGAGGACGTAACTGTGCGGGTGAATTCAATACTAAAAACCTACGACTTTGACAGCTCCAAACGCACAGATATAAAAATGAGTTATATATTGATAATAGCAGGCTAATATCAAACATTGTTTATAGTAATCACTTATTAAACCAAATCACACATGTTATGTAGTTCTAAGCTGTACTTCTTTTATATTAACACAAATTTTGTTTACAATAACAAAATGTACAGTACGGCCGATATAACGTGGTAGTTCCGAACTTCGCGCAGAAGGCTGCGCAATAATATTTTTATATTATTGCCTATGTTCAGACCTGCCACGTAATATCGGCCCTATTGTTTGTTTAGGCTAAGGAGGATCACCGTACTATGATTTCATGAAAAAGTCATTCAATAGACCAATTCTAACTTGAGAGATGTATGAATGATTATAATTCTGTAATTTGTTACGGTCGCGACTCACATTTTGATCAAGATGCAACCTGACACTGACCTGCAAATTGCAAAAAAAACGTAAGAAAATTTGAATTACGCGGGCTACCTTTGCGGATCCTCTTTTGGTATTAATCTATGGGCCTGTATCGTCTGAAAATTAATAAAAATAAATGGATGAATTTTGGAGATTCTAGGTTTAGGAGACACAATATCCTTTTGCGGTCTCCAGTGATTTTCCCATAAAAACATAAAAAATATAACTTTGAAAAATATTGTAAAAAAAAAACAGGACTTTGAAATTAGATTTAATGGTAACTATATCACGTAAACGTTTAGAGATTGTAAATTATTGTAAATATTATGGTGTTAAGAACTTGTAAATGTCGGAGATTTCAAAAATGCATTTTGTGCCAACTTTTATGAGTTGTGTCAAACAGGAACCAAATGAAATGACCTCTTGAATTTATATTGCTAGTTTAGAATTCTGGCATAACAAACTTTTGGAATCAGTCCATATTTATCGCGTATGGGTATAAAAAAAAAAACTTTGTGATAGGTGCTCAAACAAGTTATATTGAATTTATAACACAAATGCATTGAAATCTCCAGTAACACGATTAAATTTAGATATATTATTAGTTCCCCTAGCGAATAGTACAAACTCCACTTTTATTATTGTGATCTATTTCTAGTTATCAAATATTTTTGTTATTATCAACTTGTACTGGTCTTGTTTTCAGTTTATAATATAAAATGTTAATATAAACGTAATCTTGCGTTTCTTACAAAGCATTTTAGCTAATATTTAATGTGTTTGTAGCGAGTGCATTAAAAATGGCTCATTTTTATTTAAAAAAAAAAAACTGTCAATTCTGCAATGTTTAAATCATGATTATTATTTTTGTCTTTTGTAAGTACGCTATACGTAAGAAAGATTTATTTTCTTTTTGGTCGCTAACTGCACTTGTTATAATTTAACAAATAATTATGTATGTACAATGAGTAGCCATTAAAATATAATGTGATAAATAATGCCATTTACGAGTATTTTAGTCGTGTAGAACGACGTTATTATTAAGAGAAAAGTGTTAAAAGTCAATAAAAAGTATCAGAATGAATGTAGTGTTTATTTAAGCAGTCAGCACAAGCATTTCGTTTACCTTACAGCAGCTAAGCACTGACCAGTTGTTATGATTAACTCATATACAGACCGTAATAAACATTTTAAAATACTCTCGACACAAACTTCCTCATTTCTCTTTCCTCCTCCCGTCACTAGACGCTGTTCACCATCTATCTATAACCTATTTATTGAGACCATTCCAATTAGCTCAAACACGATACCTGTGCTGTAAGTTGGTAAGGGAGTTAGGTATCCTGCAAATTCCAGTTGATGGTACAGTTCCAGGTTACTATGTTCTCCTAATATAATTGAAGTAACAGAATACCAAATTTCAAATCAATTAAACCTGTGGAAGATGCTCACATCCATTCATCAACTGGAAATGAGCTAATAATGTTCAAACGACTGGATCGATTTTCTTGAATCATAGCTAAGAACACTCGATCAATTCACCTTTCAAACAATAAAAACAAAAACAATCGGTTCAGCCGTTTGGGAGGTACGATGGCGCAGATAGACACACAGATACACACGTTAAACTTATCCCTCTTTTCCATCGGGGGTTAAAAAGAACTATCACGAAACAGTCATTTACGCATTCTGTGTCAACCTGAGTAACTTTCTGCAAAAATAATTGCTGGGACACAACTTTTATTTTTGGTGTTAAAATTTGCTGGTTACAATGCGCAACGTAACGCATGCAAAACATTGTGCTTATGGGTGCATTCAATGGTACATGGATCGTTGGAGTTTTCGTGAAAATAAGTTGAAACTGTGACCTACAATGTCTCCGTAACCAGGTTCTCAACTTCTCAGGTATGGTTCTGTTCAAGAGAAATGATCACAGTGACGTGGGGAGTACAAGAGCACAAGTAACTCTTGTCTTTGTTAGGCCGCGTCGTTCCTCGCGCGAATAGTCGAATGTCGCGTTCATTATGTCACTTTTCATTCGGCGAACTTTAACTCGTGGTCGTGCCGACAGAGGGCGCTTTCCGGTTTTCCGAAAAGTGACATGAACGCGAAAATCGCGTGACGAACGCTTTTATAAAGGACGCAGACACGTGTGCGTTACCCAGGCAAAATGTTTTGCTTTAGAGAGATGAGACTTAAACAAATAATTAGTGTATCATGAGGAGCAATTTGTTTACTAATAGCAAAATTTGTTTGAATTGTAGTTTTTAAGTTATTTAAGAAAAACAAATTTTGCTGGAGTAACGTTTGAAACGTTACCCAGGCAAAATCGTCTTTCAAAAATTAGTTTCAGCACGGAACCAAATACATGAATAGATAGCTTTTGTTGCGTAGTAAATGTTTATAAATAGCAAAATTTGTGTGTGGTATAGTTCTTTAGTTATTTAAGATTTTGCTGCGGTAACGTTTTGGGATTTCCCAGATCTCGAAAACGGCTCAACGCAGAAGTTTGAAAAAAATACCAATAAAAGACCTCAATTTGTTTCAATTTGTTTAATCATTAGTTTTTGATTTGGTTGACGTAAACCAATGTAATTAAATGGTTTCAAAAATCAGAAGAAGCGGGTTTACATGTAAACCAATACACTTATAACCAAATAAACAGCTGTAAAAAATACCCGTGGTTCGACGCTTGTTTACAGCAGACATTTTAGATTTCATACTTTACACGTTAAGAAGATAAAAACAAATTTGATTTATTTTAGACTGGTCGTACTTTAGCGATCGAATACGCAGTTCCCATAACATTAAGAAACATGGCATACTTTAAACAAATTAAAATGATTCATGAAAATTCTTTCCTGTTAATTTCAGCCTTGAATTACGGCTCTAATGAAAGTTATCTCAAAAACAAGAATATGTCAGCAATTCTCTAATAAGCCGACCAAATTGAAAAGGTCACGTAAAAGCGACTGCACCGTACGTACGGGTAATCTTCGCAAATTAGCAGCTTGGTAACCGATGTTTTGTACAGTTAAGCAGAAAAACGTTATTCGTGAAGCCGATTTTTTAATATTTTTTAAGTGCAGTACCATATTACACAATTTTTACTAGTTAATAAAAGTGTAATATCATAGTGTATAATTTATAGTGTGATTTAAAACAATACAAACATATATACATGTAGCTATATTTTTAGTACTTAATTTGTTGTTTCTGTTAAACCAAATGTTTTATTTTGATACCACAACGCAAAGCCACGCTAAAAACGTTTTAACGTTCTTGATGCTAGTCAGAGCAGCGCGCATCGCTGTGTGCAATGCAACACAACAGCTATATGCCTTGTCTTACTTACTCTTTAGCTGTGAGTAGTTGAGTACGCTCTATCTATGGGTACGCTAGCTCCGACCGAACCAATGAAACAATCAGTCGTGAACCAAGTGTTTTGGAGAGAAGTGCTTGTGGTTTATGTGTGTGTGTACGACGACGTCTTTGAACGATGTGAGTATTAAATGTTTTTATTTTACAGTACAGTTGTGTTTCAGTATAAAATAGTCATTCAGCGTATATTAATGTACGCTTTTTGGTGTGAATCAGAATAAAGAAAACTCGTCAAATGTGACCCAAAACACAATTAGCCCCGGCACAAAAAAAAACTTTGCCATTTTCTTCATTACAATTAGGAAAATATAGTATATAGTTTTTTTATCATTTCAATGGCTATCATGGAAATATTGAACCAGAATATCGCGCAAAATATGAAATATTATTGTTTTACGACAGACTCATCTCTTTATTGCTTAAAACTGTGTGTGTGATTATTGGCTAAAATAACAACGTGGCGGTCTCAGTGGTAGGCTTTAACTTTTAATTATTCTATACCTACGCCATGCTAGGCAATCGCGTTGTGATATTGCTCTTAGACTTAACGTAAACAAAACAAAAAGGATACAGTTTTTATACGTTTAAGCTATATTGTCATAAAGTTTCAAGCGCTTTAACGAATCTAGTATTATTCTCAATTATATTGAAGTGTGTTTGACAAGTCCGGTGAGTATTCGGTAATGATAGTTTATGAAACTTGTATAATGAGGGGTATTATACACGAGTGTTACAATACCTAGTTAGATATGTGCTGTTTCATACACGGTACTTTATATACACATTAATTGCAATCAGATCACACGAAATTCAGTATACGTACAACAAAGCGTAGGAATGGCGCCACGCCTAACAAAACCCAGCTCATCACTGCGCAAGCGCTTAAGCGGTTTATCTTTAGCCATCTTGGATTTTTTACGGCATTTATCGCATATTGGTAATTGGCGATCCCAACCTTAAAAACGACACCCTTTTTAATCTGCTAAAATGTCCTTTCGCGCAATATCTTGAGAAGACTGAAGGTACTGTACACCTACAGTCTTTTTACTGAAGTGTGCATTCGCAAATGTCTTTATGCGCAAGTATCCATTCGTGCGAATGTCTTTCTGCACAAATGGCGAGACAAGTGTACTAGATTTTTAAAATGATAGGTAATGAAAATATTAATGTAAATGTGATGTGTGCCTTGCTTTTTTTTCAGGTAGTTGCACTTCATGGCTTCGGGAGCAGAATGTGCAAGCCTCAACTCACACCGTTGTTCATGTCAGTTCATTTTATATTCGGAAAATCACACATACCAGTGAAGTACCAGCAGGTACAATAAAATGGCAGGCCGAAAAGTAAAAGTGCCCCTTGACGACCTAAGAGTTGTGTTCTCCAAATATAAAGATATATTTAATGTTTCTATTCCCCCAATCTCAAATGAAGTTTATGACCACATACAACAAGAACTGCGTATTCAATTTAATCACGAAGTCAGCAAAGCAGCCCTGCAAATATCTGCGAAGAGAAATAAAGTTTTATTTTTTAATTCTCGCGGAGATTGTGAAGATAATCGAACACAATTGCATGCAGTTGTAGAAGCTCCTTCTGATTTAACAGTTTCTTTTGAAATGAGTAAATATGACTACTATAAAATTGCGCCTATTGAATCCCACCATCTCGCACAAAATAAGTGGACCAACGAAATGCAAGATCATATATTTTTTAAAACCGATTTAGAATGCACATTCTCGTTTAAAAACAATTACGTGCCTACTGACCTCAAAAATAACGACATCACATGTATAGGAAGTTGTACGCAATGCAAAGCTAGTCTGTTCTTGACAATATCCCCCGAAACAGCTGATAATTCTTATAAAGTAACGCTTATTCTTACAAATTTGAAAAAAGGCTTTCGGCATGACCCTCGAATTAAAAATAAATTAACTTCACACCGGGTTAATCTGCACAAAGAAAAACTTAAAAACATTAAGGCTTTAAGGGTACGAAATTCAACGGCCGATGAAGTTATGAGCATGGATAATCCAAAAGAACCGCCAACTTTGCCTAAATTATTAAATTTGAGGAAATACCGGCATGAAGCTAGAAGCGCTCTTCAGTTTGATAAAAATATTATTTTATCACTGTATGCCATGACCTGTAGCCCACCGTATGACAGTTTCATAAAAAAAATGTCTCTTGTTCCATTTATATTGTATTTTTGGACTACTGAGCAAAGTATATATTACGATGACATCTTGGAAGACAAATATAAAATCCTGTCTATTGATGCCACTGGATCTTTATTTAAACCAATAAAGCCACCCGAAGCAAACGATTTTTTAAAATATAAAAATCCCAAACATGTTTTCTTATATGCCATCGTAGCATATACCTTGGGTGCTAGTGTTCCAATTTGTTATATGTGCTCTGACTCACACACAACAGAAACAATAGCCACATGGCTAAGCACATGGTTAAACAGAAGAGTCCTTCCAAATGAAATAATTTGTGATGATTCTTCTGCTTTAATAGCGGCCATAACGAAAACTTTTTTGAAAACGGACTTGAATAACTATTTAAGACAATGTTTTGCAATAGTTGAGGAAAAAAAAGGCAAGATACCTGCTTGTTACATCAGACTTGATAAGTCTCATTTTAAAAAAAAACTGTATACACAAAGTTGTTTTGACAAGACTTCTGAAACATGCAAATATTTTTATATCAATTGCATCAAATTGATACTACAATCACGAAGCTATGACGAAGTAAAACTAATTATTAAAGATGTAATCACACTTTCTCTTCATGAATATATAAGTACCGATCTTGATTATACGGCATCGAAATGTGAACAAGCATTGAAACGATTGAGCGACCAAATAAAAACATATCTAAGACACACAGACGAAATTGAAAAGAATGAAAGAGAGGACAGTTCCGAAGAAATATATTTTGTAACAGAAGATGAAGAGAGTGAGCAACACGGTGGCCCTATGCCTTTGATAAAATATTATGATGACATTATGAACACAGAACTATTATATTTACAGTTAATTGAATCTACACCAATGAAAAATGCTTTTTTTTTGCCGGAAATTAACAACACTCTTAAAAGACTTTTGAAAAAATTACCTTTGTGGCGCAATATTATGACTGATTATTTTCCTGGAGCCAAAGACTATGCCAGCAGCTCAAATGTAGAAAATCATTTTAAGGACATCAAAACTATATATTTTGAGACCAAAGTTGAACGCGTCCGGTTAGACGAATTTCTTATACAACATTATAGTTTTATTAACGGAACCATAAAATTAAGCTCTAGTCAAATTTTACACGAGAATACTAAGAACAAAGAAGAACAGGCCTTAAAACTAAGAAACAAAAAGGAAAAACGCAAAACAAATTATGAGTATTTCTCACGAAAAATAGTAAAAATTAGAGACAAACACGAACAAAAACGAGATTCATTCTCAGCAGAGTTAATTATATCTGATTCTGCACCGAAGTCAGTTGAAAAAGAAGAAGAAGAAGAAGAGAACCTAACTGATACGTCAGATTTTGATATTCAATCAATTTTTCAAAATAAACCTATAGAAGTTGAAAACTGGCGGGGACTTACCATACCCACTCCTAAATCAAAAAAAGCTACCTCCATATACATATTACAGAATGGTAACGTCGCATATTCTTATGTACACCAAAACAGGGTACTTATAACAAACACTTGTGCTTTTGATTCCCTCGCGCAAGCATTCGGTGTAGCTTATCAAGACAGGCCTGCTTTCAGAGAAAAGTTAAATAGTGCTAGCGATGGTTTAACAACATTCATAAAAGTATTATCTAATACGAGAAAAACTTGCAAAAGATTATATGAACTTCGTGACAAACTATTGATTGACCTTTTTGATAAAACAAAGTCACAGCAAAATATTATCAGTTGTGAATGTAATATAAAAATGATTTTAGAACAGGTATTCATGAGCAACATATACTTTTCTGCCACCAGACAGAGGTGTTGCTCAAATGACACATGCTCAAATGCATTACAACCAAAGAAAATTGATTGTAAATATATATCTTTAAATATAAATATTATAACACAAAAGGGTATTGACTTCTTGGAAGAATCTGCCACATCGTGTATTAATAATGATAATGTTTCACTGTGTCCTGTATGCGAGACAGGAAATGTATATTTTACATATGAATTAAAACCATTACTTTTCTTCGAACTACATGACATGTCTGTTAACCTGAATGATATACCCATTAATATAGAGTTAAATGGCCAACAGTATATGATTTTGGCAGTAATTGATTTTGACCCACCATCAAGTTCCACATTGATTGGACTTTACAGAGCATACTGTTACAGAACGAAAACTCAACAATATGAATGTTACGATGATCTGCACTGTAAACTACAGAAATGCAAAAACTCCATAATGCCACATTTGATTATATATTCATTAGTGTAGGTAATTAAAACGTTAGAGACTGGAAGCATAAAACACATAATTTTATACGGTCCCAATGACCACACAAATTTTATTGAATTAGGTACGAATCTGTGATTATGAGTGATATTAGTAGTTATTAATGATAAAAACTGTACTGTTTCCTATATTTTTAAATAGGTACATAAGTGTAAAAGTTGTTTATTTTTTATATAATTGTTGGAAGATTTTTATTATATTGTTGTTTTCTCATTTAAAAGTTTTATGATTATATACATTTTTTATAGAATATGCTCGAAACCGTCCCTCATAAGGGCAAGAAATATAGGCAAGCCGATAATACATATTTTGTAAAAAAAAACATTAAATGTGCTTTGCACATTACACACACAACGCCGACTCAATTCCAACTCAAGTCACACTGTGGTATTGAAATATGAGCTTTATGTCGTGTTACTTAGAGTGGATATTTCAACATTAAGTTAAAAGAAGGTTACGACGCTTTGACAATGATTGGTTCACGGGTTATCCACCTGTGGCAGTCACATGTAATGTTAAAATATTCACTCTAAGTAACACGTAACAAAACTCATATTAAAATGCCATACTGTGAGTCGAGGTGAAATGGAGTCCACCTATCAACCTACGTTATTAGTACCTCCTAAGGAAAATTGTACAAACTATTAATGTATCCAAATATTAAAATTAAGTAAGTAGGTTATAACTTATCTGTGATTTTTCTCTAAAAATGTTGATGCTAAGGCAAAGCAATACATATAATTTGTATGAGACTGATTTTTTAAATAAAAATAATGAATCTTAACCATTTTATTATTTTAACTAACCTGACCAGAAAACTTTTGTATTCAACTGTACTAACAAAACATCTATATTATCCTGTTCATTTCAGATGGTTGCGCTTATGTATGGTGCGGTCGCTTTTATGTGACCTTTTCAATTTGGTCGGCTCATTAGAGAATTGCTGACATAATCTTGTTTTTGAGATAACTTTCATTAGAGCCGTAATTCAAAGCTGCAATTAACAGGAAGGAATTTTCAGGAATCATTTTAATTTGTTTAAAGTATGCCATGTTTCTTAATGTTATGGGAACTGCGTATTTGATCGCTAAAGTACGACCAGTCTAAAATAAATCAAATTTGTTTTTATCTTCTTAATGTGTAAAGTATGAAATCTAATATTTCTGATGTAAACAAGCGTCGAACCACGGGTATTTTTTACAGCTGTTTATTTGGTTATAAGTGTATTGGTTTACTTGCAAACCCGTTTCTTCTGATTTTTGAAACCATTTAATTACATTGGTTTACGTCAACCAAATCAAAAACTAATGATTAAACAAATTTAAACAAATTGAGGTCTTTTATTGGTATTTTTTTCAAACTTCTGCGTTGAGCCGTTTTCGAGATCTGGGAAATCCCAAAACGTTACCGCAGCAAAATCTTAAATAACTAAAGAACTATACCACACACAAATTTTGCTATTTATAAACATTTACTACGCAACAAAAGCTATCTATTCATGTATTTGGTTCCGTGCTGAAACTAATTTTTGAAAGACGATTTTGCCTGGGTAACGTTTCAAACGTTACTCCAGCAAAATTTGTTTTTCTTAAATAACTTAAAAACTACAATTCAAACAAATTTTGCTATTAGTAAACAAATTGCTCCTCATGATACACTAATTATTTGTTTAAGTCTCATCTCTCTAAAGCAAAACATTTTGCCTGGGTAACGCACACAAGGAACACGAGTGGGTTTTAGCCATTGAGAGTCTGACACGCCCTCCCGCTCCGGCCAGAGCGGGAGAAGTTATTTGATAATTTCCCACACAAAAAATAAAAAAGGCATTTGACAAATTGTTTCCTAATTTGTCTTGATTTTGGTTCCAGAAACCGGGTGTTATTTTATAGAGCTCTGCGCCCACAAATAACCTTCTGTGCCAGACAGTGGGGGTGTAGCGGTATTCCGCAAAAAAAGGTGGCCCGTCCAAATCTCTTCGAATGAAAACAACATCATTTTGATTTGCATTTATTTCTCAATGTAACAAAGTAAGGATATTTATGATACAATGAGGTATTAATATAATTTTATACATGCTACGAAAAACTTAAATAACACAGTCCGCTATAATATTGAAAGTATCGCTCGAATGTCGTGTAGAGAGAATCACATACAATACGGCCGATGAATTTTATGGCCGGTCTGAACATAGGCTCACACTCGCCTCCTGTCATCATTTGATTCCTACACTATTTGCGCTGTAGCATGGTGCGGGTGACAGTTGCCCGTATGACGTTGACATTTGTCAATACCACGTAGGGATGTGAGGTTATGCAATTCATTTTTATCGCTAACGATACTCGCAGCGTGAATCTAGTTCTCTTTAATATTGTTATGAAAATTAGTGTATTATTCAGTTGTGCAGTGTAACTACGTGTGTGCTACGTGTATAAACTTGTCAATATAAATGTTTTATGGCTACATAATTATCTTTGTACTTATATAAAATAATCAAAATCGGGTTTATGTTTTTTTTTTCGTGACAACATTTTTGCTCTATGGTGCATCGGCGCGGCGGCCATGTTGTTTACCCGTGCGATGCTGTGAGTGCGAGTACGAGTGCAAGCGCGTTATATTGTGACTTAATGTGACACGTATTACGATTTCATTGTTTGTTTTCATTTTTGTTAAATTGTTATTTGTTATAAGTTTGTTGAGTTTGTTGTTATTACCATGCCTAAGCATACAAAAAAAACTGTTTTGGGTAGTCAGGCCAGGGAGCTTGTTGTTCGCCTCCGAGACTACTTTGAAAGAGAACAACAAAATAATGGACCGTTGTTACCATTGAATCATATTGTAGAACGAGTAGCCGAAGCTCTTGATATTGGCCGCAATACTGTTTCGCGTATAACACGTGAGAAAATTGGCCAAGATGGGATGTTTGAAAATAAATTATCGACACCCAACAAAAAGCGGACCAAGGTGAAGCCAATCACAGATTTGGATGATTTTGCTAAGGTTGCTATTAGAAATCATATTTATGATTATTATAGAAGAATGGAGCTACCCACATTGCTCAAGCTTCTAAAATCATTAAAAGAAGCTGACTTGTTCAAAGGAGGTATTACTTCGCTACGGCAAGTTATAAAAGATATTGGCTTTGTTTACAAAAAAGTTAACAAAAGAAAGATTATTATGGATAGGACTGACATTGCCCTAGCAAGATGTAGATTTTTAAGGAAGGCCAAAAACATAAGTGATTGGAGCAAAGTTGTCTTTTTGGATGAAACGTGGCTAAACGCCAACCACACAGTGGGTAAAAGTTGGACCGACGATACGGCACAATCGTGTACCAAAGTGCCGGAAGGCAAAGGCGAACGCCTTATTATTTGTCACGCAGGTACAGCAAGTGGATTCGTCCCTGATTGTTTGCTGGCTTTTAAGTCAAAAAAAACTACGGAGTATCATGAGGAGATGAATTACGAAAAATTTAAAGATTGGTTCATAGGTCTATTAAACAATTTAAAAGAGCCTATGACCATAATAATGGACAACGCACCCTACCATTCGGTGCAAGTTAATAAACCCCCAAACCAATCCAACCGCAAAAGCGAGTTGGTGAAGTGGCTGAGTGAAAACGGAGTTACAGCAGATATAAAAATGTTAAAGACGGAGCTTATTGCCTTAGTCCGACGCCATAAGCCACCAACTCCTACCTATGCTCTGGACGAGATGGCAAAAGAAAAAGGCCACCAGGTCCTTCGACTACCACCCTACCATTGCCAGTATAACGCTATTGAGCTGATTTGGGCCCAAATAAAAGGTATGCTTTTAATTTCAATTCCCATTTTGAAGCTTTATAAAAAAATCAGCTTTCCGATCGTAGCATGTACCTAGTTTAAAAACATTACCAGATACTAGATTAGGCTGATTGATGATTATTTGAATACTTTTTTTTATAAGTTCGTTTATTTTTAGGTTACGCCGCAAGAAATAATACTTCGCCGCCATTTACGGCAAATAAGATGTTGGCCCTATTACAAGAGGCCATCAACAATGTTCAACCTGAAGACTGGTCGAAGGTCGTGAATAAAACAAAAAGGGACATTATGTCTGATTGGGATCGTGACATACATATTGACAACATAATTGAGTCATCGTTAATAATATCCGTCACAGATTCAGATGATGAATTGAGTGACAATTCAGATGTTCCTGACTCTGATATGAGTTTAGACGAATAACATGTATTTTTTTTTAGCAACCTTTTAAGCAACCTTACCCTATAAATGTTCTGTTGTATAATTAGACCTTTTAAAAATAAAAATTGACCTACGCACAATATACGTTTTTTATTATAAAAAATATCGACTATCCATCGTAGCAGTACATCCCATCACTAAATACGTCTATGGCGTTACGTTATACGCATAACACTTTGCTTAATTTTTCATTCAATTTGATTTTATTTCTTGATTAGAACATTCTGGTTGGGTTTAATTTAATTTACTACAGTTATTAATTATTTAATATATTACGAATGTGGTACAACTGAAATATTAAGTCATAAATTGTAAATCGCGGCAACTTTCAAGAGTGAAACGAAATGTTACTGAAACTGTCACCCGCACCATGCTACAGCGCAAATAGTGTAAATAATGTTATTGCGAACCCTTCTACGCGAAGTTCAGACGAGCCATGATTCATCAGCCGTATTGTAATATAATAACGATATAACTGTTTAATAGACAAATTAATTATAAATTTGCTGATGATTTTAAACAGTTACTTAATATAGTTAATTGATTCAGGCGTGACCTTGCGGAAATCCATAATAAAATGATGATGTGGATATATGTAGTAACCTTTTCCGCTTAGCTATTTCCAAAGAGTCTTGAAAAGACCCTGGAAGAAATCGACACGTGTTTCACCTCTCAACGGACTCCTTGCAGTCTGTCGGTGCTTGGTGTGGCAACACGCCGTGTTCGAGTTCACGACAAGTTAATCGTCATCCTGAGGATGCCTCGTTGAGAGGTGAAACATGTGTCGATTTCTTCCAGGGTCTTTTCAAGACTCTTTGGAAATAGCTAAGCGGAAAAGGTTACTACATATATCCACATCATCATTTCAGTTACTTAATATTAAAAGATAATAATATTATTATCTACAGAAGTTTGTATTACACAATGGACAGATTCTTTATTTCTTTTTGTTAATTGATAAGCAAAAGGCAACACAAACTGTCTTTTTTGTAAAGTTAGTAAAAATGTGCTTAGATATTATTTAGATGAAGTGCGCCGGGTTAATCGAGAAAATGGCACATAAATGATGGCGTTATTAAATTATCACCGAACAAATAATATTTTTTAAATGTGTTACATAATCGATATTTACAGATTGATATTTTTGACACATGTAAAATATAAAGATAGGGGTTTTCCGATTTATTAACACTTTTTTTATAGGACTGACAATAATTATACAACTATAATAATTCTTCATCCCAACAAATAATAATTATTGTGATTTAAATCATTTTTATTTAAAAAAAAAAACACATGTAGATATGGATTGGAATAATAGACCATCCCTTATCAATAAAAGTTGGATACTCAAGTATCCATATTGCATGCATACTAAAAAACGATAGAGATTCCAAAGACTTCCGATAAACAGGTGTTTGGTAAATATAATATCACTTCCAAGTCTGTGTTCGTATTTTCAAGATATTCTTGGCAAGTATTATAACTTGTCAAAAAGTTATTTATGACTTGGCATAGAGTTATATTGCCATGGCCAAAACACCCTGTATGATATAAATAAGTATATTTTAACCACACAATATATTTTCCCTTCAAAGAAAGCAATGAATTAATACTAACATAATAATATAGGAGGCGTAGCTAGGTGACTTTCGTACATTTAATTTTAGTTACAATTTATTTTACAGTTAAAAAAAAATGGATCATTTCCGACAAAAATGATTAAAAATTTTTTTTTTATTTTTTTATTATGTTAAGTGTGACTCACTTACGAGTTAACTCAACTCAAAGCATTTATTTTGAATTGTCAAGGGGTCGGTCAGTCAGAAAGATGAAGCTAGTTGCCCATTCCAAAGAATAGTAGATTCCTATGGAGAAGAACGGGCATGAAACTCCACGGACATACTTTTTAAATCAAAATATTGGTTACATCATTCATGTAAATCGTAAATAGAGTCGTAAATTGCAATCAATGTCGTAAGAACTACCGATTGTTCATATGGAAAACCATTGAGTGCTTCCATGCAAACAGCTTCTTGTAGGCGATCGTTTGAAGGGTTTCACCCGACTGCGGCGGAGCCCAAAGGAAAGGTAATGTTTTTATAGATAAAATATTTCAAAAGACCTTTCTTACATCATGTTACTTAGCTACGCCAAAAATCACAAGTTAATTTATAATTATTTATTTTCAAAGTATCCGAGCGTGATAAATGCTGGTAGGTATATAACGGCGAGCGTATGTACAGTGTGACACATGTCGTATACAAATGACAAGTGTCGCGTTACATGACATACACCTTCTCGACGCGTTTCATACAGAACACCTCCTTGGTCTTCGGGCAGATGATGGAGCCGTGTTCCTTCATCATTTCTTTTAGAGCCTGGGGAATGAGAAATGGGTTTTGTAAATACGGATTTATTATGTAAATAGAATATACAGTATTTTTATCTCACGAAGCGACGCGCGTTTTACTTGTGGTAACCAAATGTACAAATACGCTGTGAATGTGTGCGTGAAGACGAGAAGCGACAGCATATAACACACACACCCTTCTGACTTCACCATTATCGAGAGCTCTCAGTAAATTGAAACTACTCTAAGGTTGAAACTATCTGTCACTTTGGTCTTGAAAACAAAAATTGACCTTAGTGCCTAGACAAAAAGGTCAAAAGTATTGGATTGGCATAAGGTATTGAATAGCTTAGCCCATTTTTTTTAAGAACGAACTTCCTTTCTAAAAGTGTATAAGTGATTATTTGTCATAAATGAGCTGCAATAAGCAACTCTAGAGAGGGCAATCAGATAATTATATTGTTTTTCTTCGTTTGATTGCTTCTTGTAAATATTATGAGAAATATTGATAATATTTTTTCTTTATATTGGCTGCATGTTGTATTGAATCAGGAATGAGCAGCGTTGAGCGCACAACTTCTGTCACGGACCGCCTTCCAAGCCGTCACTTTCTATGTGCGAGTAACCGGTGACTATGCTTGCTTTGAATACTTTGCATTCAGTTGACAATGCCGCCTCTAGCAGCGGCTGGCGAGGCGGCTGGCGGTGAAGGCAGGTGACGCGGGCTGGTCGCCTCACCTTCTCGCCGTACACCTGCCCGTTGGGCAGCACCATGGGGTGGTTGTGTTCGTTGAGCGGCGCGCGCGAGATGCGACACAGCAGGCGCGAGTGCGACACGTGCGCGTGCGGCAGCGTCGCGGCGAGCGCGTTCAGCGGCGGCTGGCACGCCGGGCACGTCGACACGCGCGTGCTCTCGGAGTAGCACTGAGTGTGGCTGAGTTAAGGGTATATTGTTGATGATGGTACTATGCCCGGTTTAAATTACTTCTCAGCAGCAGCCCGGACTCAGGATTGGCGCCCGGTTGATGGCAATAGGCTCGCCCTCTGTTACATGGGACTTGAAGAAACATAACTGGCGAAATGTAGGTGCTGCTTAACTTTTCGGGGCATATAGTTGTGATGTTATGTTTCAGTATAGTGAGTGAATTCAGCACTGGAATGACATTGGATTAGCCATTTATATGATTTTAAGGGTACTGAAATGTGAAAGATGATAAAAAAAAAATAGTTCCGTTACTGAACTGGAGGTAACCGGTATAGATTACTTCAATTGCTAATCAGCGGTAGACTAAAATGCTACTGGATAATGTAAATCGAGCAAACCTAAACAAAAATTTAACAATCTTTGAAAATTATATTTAGGTGGGAAACCTTACTTTAATCCGCCTTCTAAGTTCTAAGTCTGGTAATAAAGGCTTTGTTAGTTCATGTAGCGACCACTAGAAGAGTAAAGATTCAATCTTTATTAGCACGATGTTGATGCCAATCTAATTCATTTGAATATCACATTTATATAACAAGCTGTGAGGTACACCATTTTTTCTAAGCAACCCACTTTTTTTTTGTATTTTGTTTTATTAGAACTCAAACTCAAAGCATTTATTTCAAATAAACTAATTACAGTTATTTTTGAATTTTCAGGGGGTCGGTCAGTCAGAAAGTTGAAGCTAGTTGCCCATTCCAAAGTCTAGTAGGTTCCTATGGAGAAGAACGGGCAAAGAAACTCCACAGACACTCTTTTCAATCAAAATATTGGTTACATCATCCAAGTTGAAATTATACATGTGACAACAATGTAGAAATAGGTTAAAACCCTCCGTAATTCAAATTAAAAATATAAATAACGCCGTGGCAGCCAAGACGTGACCTGTAGTCCTATTGACGGCGCCCGTTCACGAACATGACAAAATGGTTGAGCTAAATGGTGGATCAGCACCATTTAGCTCAACCATTTTGAAGGGAAGGAACTTAATGATCCAATACACAGGCCGGCTGCGTTCAGAGTAACGCTGTAATCGATTTGAGCGTGCTAACACCCGTACCTAATTAGCGTGATCGCGATAACGATGTCCCGTGAATCGTCACAGATGACGTCATGACATGCGCCATTTTGCGATAACACCGACCATGCCCTAAATTAATATCACCGTGAATGCTGTCAATAGTGACAGTTGTGCTGTTTTGTTTTGAGTTGTATAACTTTAAACTTACGTGGCATTTTCGAAATTGTGCTTCTGGCTACAGTCGCCACCTAACAAAGAACCGCATCAAAATCCGTTCCATTTCGAAGTTTTAGAAGAACAACGCAGTCATACGATTTTTCCTTGAAGATACCTACCTACTTTCTTTCTATAAAAAGATGATAGATTTATTATTATTTATTCTGATACCTAATTTAGTAAAACGGACATACACTTCCCTGTTTATTATTCTAGCGTATGGCACTCGTAGGTTGCAGCTGAACATCAGCGTCAGGTCACTTTGTGTTATCATCTGACAATATGCTGAGCTGAGGCTGTTTTGGCATTACAATCATTGTTTTCTGTTTTATATAGTTATAAGGCGTATGGCCTTTGCTGTAATGCCAATAAATGCATATATTTTTCTTTCTTTCTTTCTAACCAAAGAAGAAGAAGAAATTTGTGGTGTATACTCAAAGAAATATTGTAATCCAACCATCTTGTGCAAGTTTTGGGGTTATGCTATAAGTTTTGACGTTGAGCGACCACTGTGAGCAGTGTGAGCGCGTTTACGAGCGTTCCGAATTGTTGACAGCTCTGTGCTGTCATAATCGTAATATCTAAATAGGAACGTGAAGTATCGATGTGAGCTCTGTGAGCGATTAAGGCGTAACTAGGAATGTGGCCGCCACCATCAGCGAGACATTAGAGTGAGTATTCTCAGCCGCCAGGGAACATTCAAGTCATGAACTGGTGTCTTTCTTTCTTGTTAACTAGGTTTAAATCCAAGTGTCCCACTGGCACCGGTCAGCCAACATCCCAAGTACAGTACTGTAAAGGATATGGCGTGTTGAGCGCGGCCAGGCCGAGCTGCAGCGCGACGGGCAGCGCGGGCAGGCGCGCCGGGTGCAGCAGGCGCGCGTGCTCCCAGCGGAACTGCTGCACCAGCGCGCGCCAGCGCCCCGCCTGCAGCAGCGAGCGGTACGGCTCCACCTCTGCGGGGGGGAGATGTTATATTAAATAGCTGACCTAATAGCCCAGTCAATATCGACACAAAAAAAATGCAATCGTCGCAAACGCGCATGTAACTACCATTTTTTGTTGTTAGGTCCCCCCTGAGAGTAGCTTATACCCAAGTCTCCAACCCAGAAAACCTTGAGTTATTCCCATGGTACTCGAAACTGCGAAATTCTGGCACTTGGTTCAGTTTTTTTTTTTTTTTAATATATGTTATGGGTACACTAGTTAGTCATTGATCCATACAAACGTTGTACGGTGATTAATCGTCTGTTTGACGGTGTATGTTCAAAAGTAAAAATTCTATTAATTTATCTTGTCATTATCTAAGCCTGAATGGAAGCAGAATTGGAAAAAACGTATTGCTTTAGAAGTTATGAGCGTCGAAACTTCCATTTTTCAACACTAATTTTACCTCATCTTTGGACGTAAATAATTAGCCTATGTAGTATGAAAACGGCAAAATAGTAACTGTACAGGGATAGATAATTTATTTAAAAGTTCAAATAATTTTATTTTGAGTACATACATACATCTAGCAGTTTTCCGTAATATCTATACGCCCAAAGGTCTGTTCATGAAATTTTACGCGCTCGTTTTCGTTACAAATCATCGTCTATTCGCACGGAACACATATTTGTATGTTAACAACCGACAACAACCACAACAAGACCAACAGTCCTACAAATAGTTGTCCCGGGTCTGGCTATTTGTGTACGTGATTTTAAATGTTTATAAACGCACCCACAATGCAGGAGAAATTCCTAGTGTGGGGGCAACGTTTAAAAAAAAAAAACAAATAAATAAATAAAAACTAGATAAATAACTAACTAACTAGCCTGTATTGTCTCACTTCAGGGCAAAGGCCTCCCTCGAGGCGAGGCGATAAATAAATAACTATACTTAATAGCATGCATATTAGCCACGCCACCAACGAGTTCGAGCCGTCGACTAGTGCAACCTTAAGGATGCGTTTTTAGCTAATTTTGTTAAATATTTTTGGGAAGCAAGCTGAATTTGCTACAATTTGAGCCCAACCCAAGCACTCTAGGTCTATTGATTGCGAAGATACACCTAGTCAAAGATGAGCATTTTTTCCAAAAAAGTGAAAAATTATCGATTTAGGGTCATTTACCAAGATACGCACAGTAGGACACAATTTAGATGTAGCATAAATTTGAAATTTTGCAAATTTTGGTTTTACAAATTTTGCCGACGCTACATCTAAGTTGTGTCGTACTGTACTGACTGAACTAATGGTCCTTTTAGAGAAAAAAAATCTTTATTAAGTTTCACAACTGCTTAAAAAATTAAGAGAGATTTAGTGTGAGAGACAGAGCGAGGGAGAGTTATATCTTTCTTCTCTCTCATGTAAACAAACCTAAACGTGGTGCGTTCTTGAAATCTTACTCTCAATTCTCGCTTAATTATCGAATCGCCGCCTGATAAGTTTAATTTAAAAAAATAGCGAATGTGACATTACCTGTATCCTTAGGGAAGGCGAGCATGCCCATGCAGTGCTGTATGTCCTTCAGTTGATCCTCTTCGTAAGTCGAGAAATGCTTCTTAGCGTAGCGCACTGCCTCCAAGCGTTTGTCTTCGCGAACTAGCTCTATGAACTCCTGGAATCAAGAGTATTGCTGGGTAAGATTTGTTCAGGGGGTTCGGACGTATTTTGACAAAAAAATATTTTCTATAAATAAATATTTAATCAAATCATATTTAGATTAACGTACAACCTGATAGTGATACATGAAATTTCACGGGCTACCCTGACGCTTCCGCCTTAATGGGTCGAATCAGAATAAAAAATGATTCATTTGCAATGAATGTAGGTGGCAAAATAAAGTTTTTGGCATTTAATAATTTGAATTTCGCTGGCTACCCTGACGCTTTCGCCTTAATGGGTCGAATCAGAACAAAAAATTATTCATTTGCAATGAATGTAGGTGGCAAAATAAAGTTGTTGGCATTTAATCATTTGAAATTCGCGGGCTACCCTGACGCTTTCGCCTTAATCATTTAATTTTAATGAATCATTTTTTATCCTGATTCGACCCGAATCAGGATAAAAAATGATTCATTTGCACTGAATGTAGGTGGCAAAATAAAATTGTTGGCCTTTTTTATAACCTTTTTCTTGAAGTCATTGTCCACCTAGCCTTTTCCCAAATGTTGGGGTCGGCTTCCACCCACCACACCAGATGCAGCTGAATACCAATATTTTATATGGAGCGACTGTATAACGGACTTCCACAACCCAGTTACTGGGTAATACGATAGCCCTTAGACGGGTTGTCAGCAATTACTGTCAAAAATCTACAAATGACAGCCGGGACCAATGGTTTAACATGTTTTTCGAGGCACGGAGGGGTCGATACTGAAATTTTTCCTTAAAGTCTAATGTACAAGGACAGGATGCTCATTTATACTGCCGTCATAAGGAAAAAAGATGTATCTGACATTTTTTCCGAAATAGAGTTATATACATATTCGGAATCGCCTTTTTTTTGCTGATTCCGAATATGTATATAACTCTATTTCGAAAAAAAATTCAGATACGTCTTTTCTCCTTATGACGACAGTATAGAGCCCTTTTTTTTTTTTTTTTTTTTGAGGGTGGGAAATCATCAAAATAACTTCTCCCGCTCTGGGCGGAGCGGGAGGGCGTGTCAGACTCTTACTGACTAAAACCCACCCGTGTTCCTTCGGTTGCCCTGTCGCCGGGGGCCACGATCTCCCTTTCGGTTTTCTTCGCAACCCCGGCAGGCATCGGCCCTAGTGGACCCCTTCGACAGTATAGAGCCCTAACATTCTGACCAAATGAAGCTAAATATCTGGTAACCCATTTGTGAGTCTTCTAAACCTTCTGAGAAAACATGATCAAATGTAACAAACTTTCACTTAAAACGATGTTATGTACACACGGCTACATATCAAGCCTCGTGCTGGTGCGACAAAACGATTTCTAAGAAAACTACACGGTAGACTTCAAGCTATAAATTTCCAGTAAAAGCTGACCTCTCATTGTACGGAAATCCTTTACACTGCGAGATCAGCATATACTGGAAATGTATAGCTTGATGAGTAGCCGTCTGTACTACGGATACAAAATATAACCTGTTGACAGACGACATAATATTGAACATAAGATTCGTTCGAAAACCTATATCTATATATATAAAAATGAATCCCTATTTCCCTTGGTCACGGCATCACGCTAAAACGGCTAAACGGATTTGGATGAAATTTGGGATATGGGTAGACCATGACCCGAAGAAGGCCATAGGGTACTTTTTATCCCGATATTCCCACGGGATCGAGACTTATGCGGGAGAAACCGCGGGGCGCAGCTAGTTAATAATAAAATTGAAGTGACTGCAGAACTGAGTTTGATTTTTGTTTTTTTTTTTTAACGCGCTAATCTCTGAAACTACCACTCGGATTTGAAAAAATATTTTTGCATAGTTCATAGCCCAATTCTTGAGGAAGGTGATAGGCTATTTAACTTCACGCTAAGGATCAGAGCAAAAATAATGAGAATTTCAGATAGCACGCTGAGCGAAAACGAAGCATTAGCGCGGGCGAACGACGCGGAGTTCATGATAATTAGACGATTTAATTTTTGGAATCCTAATATTGTGTTCACCCAGCCAAAAACCTCCCCATCTCCTTCCAAACGTCTAACCACTGAAAGAAAGAAAGAAAGAAAATATTTTATTTGGGACACGCACAGGAAATACAAAACATAATAAAAAAAAGGAACAAACATTAACAAAAATAAAAAGGAGCATTCTAGACTAACAAATAAATAAAAATAATTACGACCTGTGCGAGGCCAAAAAGGCTCAATCTCCAAATCTCAGCATGATGCTGCGATATTTAAAAATAAATAAATACTGCATCCATCCACGTATTATTAAGATGTATTATATTCAGTATACCTTTTTTTTTTTTTGAGGGTGGGACATCATCAAATAACTTCTCCTGCTCTGGGCGGAGCGGGAGGGCGTGTCAGACTCTTACTGACTAAAACCCACCCGTGTTCCTTCGGTTGCCCTGTTGCCGGGGGCCACGATCTCCCTTTCAGTTTTCTTCGCAACCCCGGCAGGCATCGGCCCTAGTGGACCCCTTCAATTCTTCTGACATCTCTTAGAGGCGCGCGTGGAACACAACGCGCCGTCGACCCGGGCCTGGTCCTTATCGGACGGTGAGCCACCCATTGCTCACCGCCCGCAAGCCCGCGCCTACGGTGGCCGGAAATCGCCTCGCGATTCCCAACGCCCTGGGCGTCTCCTCCTGCCCTGGGCGTCTCCTCCTGATATTCAGTATACCTGTATCCGTATCTTGAACTCCATGTTGGAGTTAAGTTTCCTCAACTTGGACTTGTTGTCGGCGCACCACTGCAGACAGCGGGCGGTACGTTGAGAGTATAACTCTGCTTCCACCTCTGCAGCCGCGCCGTATATATCTGGAATATAATAATAATAATAAATATTCTTCTTCTTTTCGTGTGGTTAGTGAATAACATGCTGTCAGAGTTTTAAAGCCGCCCATGGGCTTCTGACTTGGCTTCACATGCCGTTGAGAAGTATCTGTCAGGCATGCCGGTTTCCTCACGATGTTTTCCTTCACCGTTTTTATACAATACGCACATGAATCCGAAAAGTCAGAGGTGCGTGCCTTGGGTTCGAACTCGGAGTTGGTGGCCAATAACTAAAACCAAAAACTAAGTTCCGAAATTTAAGTTTTCACTTTGTTGTGTTTTTTTGGTATAAAAGTTTGTTAAGATTTCGTTAATATTTTACCAATTATAATTATGAATAAATTTTTACTATTCACAATTATTGCAATGTTTTATAGGAATAATTTGCCCAGTTTGAGCTGTTTTCCGAAATGTAGACAGCCCATTCGTTAACCACAGCATACAGACGACGTCGGCTCAGTCACGGCCCCGACTTACGAGTTTTGGGTTTTACGAAGCCAGGCGGGCGCTTTACTTTGTGTTAATAATTTCTTGTGACCTAGTGGTAAGACCACCTGTCTCAAACCCACAGGATACCCGGGTTCGATTCCCAGCGGGGGCAAAGTTTTCTGCCCCGGTTTGGTTGGTATTAAGGCTTGTTCTAAGTCCGTCTAGCTAGCTACCACCATCTTATCTAAGTCTGTCGCCATAACAACAATGTTAACACTG
Organism: Omphaloscelis lunosa; assembly: GCA_916610215.1. Lineage (NCBI taxonomy): Eukaryota > Metazoa > Arthropoda > Insecta > Lepidoptera > Noctuidae > Omphaloscelis > Omphaloscelis lunosa. The sequence continues at coordinate 3,873,311 of OU744266.1, read as the reverse complement.
TAGACATGGGCGTTTTCGTATTTAGTTGCTAACGGATATGTAACCGATATTCAGTTTTCATATCGATATCGAAAACCGTTTTCAGATATCGATATCAGTAGTACGATTTGCACAAGTAACTGAAACGAACGAAACGCAAACTCACACTTTTACCGTTAATACATTGATATAAGTGCTTTCGCTTTTTAAAGTTTAAAAATAATAAATTTATCAGTTTAGCTTCTTGTAAGTACGACGATTTCCCTTCATGCTTTAATTTAGGCTTAGGACTAGCAGAAAAGTTTTTGAAAACATACTATAATTATGTCAATTATTAAAAGCTAACTTTTCTGGCGCATTTAAAAATCGTCTTATTTACAATGATTGAATATTATAATTTTTTTTTTCTACGTTATTGATTGATTCATTCTGGATGAATTAAGAATTTGCATTTAGAAATGCAAGCTGCTCTACTTTTCTGGCTTTAGACGATATCTTCGCTCATTTATGATAAGCCCTGTCTTTGAGAATAATCGCTCGCAGGGCACTGACGTCGCTACGATGTTACATTTAGTTCTGAATAAATGCGATAGGCGGGGGTAAATTATTTTATGGTCTCTCCACCATTGCGATGGGTTATTCCATTTACCCTCGCTAACAAAAAATACAAATTAAAATTCATTCGATGCAATTTCTTATTCCAACAACATAAATTCAACCTTAAATCTATTGAACGTAGGGCTAGTTTAAAGAATGAATTTCTCCCTGATTATCGAGTAGCCGCCGGAAAATTGCGAACTAAATAAATAGAAACTAGACCTTATTGCTAGCGCGTTAGGATATAGATATTACGCACGCACTATTATTAACCAAATAACCAATCACTAGCCGAAGTTACGTAATATTCGCTTCATCACTTTTACGCCAGTAAAACATTGAATGGTAAGACAGAGACAAAGCGAATAAAAACCGTCGATGTCATATCGCTCGTGATGTGAAGTTTGCGTTTTGTTCGTTATTACTTATTCGACATTATTCGTAGTTCGTTCTTGTTGTTGCGCTTTGGAAGCCATAGCTCGATGAAGTTTTTGTGAAAACGGTTATGTATATTTAGATATCGATATGGTATGATAATAAACACATATCCGATATAAGTTACGTTTTGATATATCGAACCCATGCCTAGTTAACAGCATTGTTGTTTCAGCAGTTAGAGGTAAGATAGTCAGTTCCTCTGTGGTTGAGGATTCCGCGTGAAGCTCGCTTCCACCTTCGGCCTTATCATCACTTACCATCGGGTGAGATGAAGGCCAAGTTGAGAGTTGAAACGCTGTAGATTTAAAAAAAGAATCGCCGCAGATCTAATTTTACAAGATATAATAATAATGTATTAGTTGAGGGTACACAGTAACCGCAAAGTGCGTAGTTACTAGTTTTACACATTTACACGTATGGCAGCGGTCTGGTGATCATAATCAAATTAATATCTGTAATATTATACTTAGTTTGTTGACAAGGTGCACTGTTGACAGCGCTAGGTCTTGACATAGCGCTGTCAACAGTGACGTGAGGCCGGTTGAGTAAACGTGTGCACTTAGTGACGTGTAGTTTGATTTTTAAATGGTTGTAAATGTGTGCGTGTGAGCGTGTATGCACAGAGCGGAGGTGTAGTCTTGGCATGCTTCACTGTATTGTTCGCAGCGCTCTGTCTTGGTTTTTTAATTGGTCTGAGCTTATGAAATTACTTACCGACATTAGTAAGTTCCCGTAGCCCCCTAGCATCAGCCAGCTTGTTAGCCGAGTCATAGTAGCCGTTACGTAGGAAGTAGTCCACCAGCATGCGGTCCAGGCGCACCTTACGCCACTGGTTCAGGGTGGTTTGCGATGTGTAAGACATTGCCTTTAGAGGGAAAATAAAAAGAGTTAAATAAGTACAACAATAAAATGAGCCGGTTGAATAAAACTTCTAACCAACAAAAAGCTCAAACCATTTCAATTAATCCATTTACAGGCACTTTTGAACTGTCAAGGAGTCGGACAGTTAAAAATATGAAGCCAGTTTCCGATTCCAAAGCGTAGTAGGTACTTATGGAGAAGAATGGGCAAGAAGCTCCACGGACACTCTTTTAAATAATAATATTGTTACAAGATTTTGGTTACATCATTCATGTTGAAATTATAGACGGACGTGCACGTTAGAAGCGTCCGTAATAAGAAGATAAAAACAAAGAACAATCCAGAAATTAAAATAAACCGTGGCAGCTCAGAGATGACCAGTCCCAACTAACGGCGTCCATTCACGAATATGACGCATGTATCAGCATCATTCAGCTCAACCATTTTGAAGGGATCCAAATGATCAAAGACACGCGCCAGGGCGTGGCACATTCAAGTCAATGAAAGACATATTACCCGATAAATGGTATCTCTTTAGTATATAATACAAAAAATTGTGGTACGCCAGTATCCACTAGTTGATTAAGCAATTGCAGTCAGCTATTGCTCTATGAATTCTGCATATAATCGGGACTCACCACGTCCAGGCCACAAGTTAGGGGTGTGGCCTAGACGGTCATTAGACTCTTTATGGTGATCACTACTAATATTTGCGGAAGGACTGCCATCAGTTCAAAAATTTCTTAATGACAATAGTGAGATACTGCATCTCTAACGGCTGGCGCATATCTGGCAAGGCGCAGCGCAACGAAGTTGTCACTCCCAAACAAATATCAACATTGCGAGCCTTAAAATAAAGTCGAAAATAACCTGAGACGCGCACCTTTTTCCCCTTAGATACGCTCTCGAGCTAATGGAAGTTTATTTATTCTCAACTTTATTTAAACTACCACAAGGTCGATATTTGTTTGGCAGTGACAACCGCGCTGCGTTGTGCCTAGGCTTGCAAAATTACGTAATTTTACGGTCATTATATAAATTACGGTAAAATTACCGGCGACTTATGAAGTTTAATTTGTGCTGTCCTCTGCTCTGCCTCTGCACATAGATGATATTATTATAATCCATGACGTGATGTGATTCATATCTTGAATTCTTGCCTTGAGAACATTGATATATAAAAACCCAAGATGCACAGTCTCGAATAAAAGTAACGCTCGAAAGTGTCCCGAAACTCTATTTCTGTCTCTTTCTATAAGCTACAAGCATATATTATTGCAAGTTCAACCTTACGCCAATTGTTTAAAGTTGTTATTACAACGCAGGTACTTAAAGCAATAAAATTTTACGACCGACCGTGGTCGGTAGGACAAGGTATTGAGTGGAGTCGAACATGACTTTTTTTTTTTCACCATACATTATTAGTTAGTATTATAAGAGTTTGTTAAATTGTGTTTTAAACATATAAATATACTTTTATTTGTGCATAAATATGTTTTTGGGTAGCCTATGCTGCCCTGCTAAGCCCAAAGGGGGTTTCTCTGAGATCCACCCTTTTAGTTTTTTTTATACCATTCAATAGCTTTAACAATTTCGCATCTAATGGTATAAGCGAAATAGCGCTATCTAATTTAAAACATTTAAAAAAAACCACTAAGAAGTTTTTTATATCTCCATATTTCCTTAAATTTCAATTGACAAAAAGTCAATTTTCTCGAAACTTACTCCAGTTGAGATATCGCCTTCGTGCTTAGCAGGGCAGTATGGGTATATCAAAAAAACAAATAATAACTGTTAAAATTGTTTATTCAAATATAAAAAACAGCCGTTTTACGAAGACGTTTTATGCCTTTTAAAGTGACATACATATCTTCCTCCAAAAAATGCTCGGAACGAACGACGCTTGAATTATTCGGCTTAAAAAAATCTTCTCGCCTTTTTTGGCTGACGATTGATGTCCATTCTCCACATCGGATTGGGTCACGAGGAAAACTAAAATATAAAAATTAGAAGTTTCCATTAAGTTTATAATGTGACACTTACAGACTACAGACTACGCGACACTTCAGTCTATCCTTAGCATGCCGCATGTCGCGAACTCATAAGTTGGCCCATAAATTAATCGTTATACATCATAATATTTACGAACATTAGAAAAATGTTAAATTGGCTAAATCCTGACCTACACGTTATGTAACGTAAATATTTATATTTGTCAAAAACTACATACAAAAAAGGTTCAAAAGTACATAAATTTATTAATAAAAAGAAACACAAACAAAAAAAAATCGACTCCACTTATTAGAACAGAGTCATTTTTTATAATGCGACTAAAATAAAAAGGAGACTGTAATGCGTTGTTCTAACATTGAACAAGCAGCCATTGAAGTTAGCCGTATTTTACTTTGAGCGTTCAATGAAGTTTTTAGAAAAAATAAATCAAAATCACACATTGCTTGTTATAATCGGTCATAAAAACAACAAAAACTAGTCAATAAGTTTTTTACTTACCGAAAATACGATATCCCATCCTTTTTTAACCTTCTTGACGTAATATTTTTACAATTTCTCACAGAACACTTCGGCATTTTTAACGACTGCTTCCAGACGCGAGCGACGCGAGACTATTTGAAATGAGCGCACAATTTAGAATGTTGCGCTCATTTTTTGCGGACGTTTTTTAGACGTTGAGTGTGCATCTTGGGTTTTTATAAATCAATGCTTGAGAATTAAGTTTTAGGGATTTTTAGTATGCATGAGTCGCACGAGCCCAGTTTTCTGTTTTTTTAAGTTCCAATACTGCTTATATCTCAAGCAAATTTGTTTTAAATCCATTTATACGTTAATAGTGAAGTTGTGACATACACTTGATACACACAAACATACTTCCGTATTTGTAGTCTTTTAGTGGGTACTAGCTTTTGCCCGCGTGGATGACGGAAAATCCCACGGGAACGTACTACCCATACCGGGATTACATACATAATTGCCGAGAAAAAGGTCATTGACTCCTACCGCTGCGCCCGCGTTGCCATCAAACAAAAATATTTTGTGACGCGTAATTTTGAATCTTTTAAACCATTCATTTAAATGAAATGATGTCGAGGCATATTTTAATCTGAATTAAATGCTCAATTTAAGTAAAAAGTTAATTGGTTAAGGATATTATACCGGTCAAAATAGCTTCGGAAATAACAATGAAATTTTTATCAAATTCTGAAAGATAAAAATGGTTAGACATATGCCATCGCAGACTTTTTTGTTGAACTTCATAAGATGAACAATACTGTAGAACATAAATTTTAAGTAACTTATACGATTTCCGCGGCGCACGGCAATAAAGCTCCGATTTTTTCCGACATTTTCAACAATAATCGACAAATTTCAGCCAATTTACACAAAATCTTAATGAATTATACACTAAAACCTTCCACATGGATCACTCCGTCCTTTGGTGAAAAACGTTTGAAAATCCCTTCGATACTTTTTGAGTTTATCGAGTTCAGACAGACAGACGCGGCGGGGGACTTTGTTTTTATAATATGTGAGGATGACTATATGAGTACGTTTAATACGTTTTTTAGCGAAAATTACTATATTTTACCGTAAAAAACGTAATTTAACATTTTTTACCGTATCTATGTAAATTGACCGTAATTTTGTATAATTTTACCGTTTTACATCACTAGTTGCGCCTCGCCAAGTGAGCGCCGGCACTAAAGTGGAGCCGCCCGGCGCCGTCGCCGTTCTGAATCCGAAGCCACTAAGCAGGGCTGGGCTTACAGTATCAAACTATAGTGTCATGAAAAAGTAGCTTGACTGTTCTGTTTCGGGCTATCATTTTTTTTTGGGTAGAAAATTATCAAATAACTTCTCCCGCTCTGGGCGGAGCAGGAGGGCGTGTCAGACTCTTACTGACTAAAACCCATCCGTGTTCCTTCAGTTGTCATGTTGCCGGGGGCCACGATCTCCTGTTCGGACTTCCCTAGCGGACCCCAGTTCATCACCTGCCTAGCTTTTTCCCAACTATGTTGTGGTCAGCTTCCAGTCTAACAGGATGCAGCTGAATACCAATATTTTACATGGAGCGACTGCCTATCTGACCTCCACAATCCAGTTACTGGATAATACGATGCCTCTTGATAAGACTGGCTGGTTGTTACAGGTTTATAGTATACCTAACTAAAACCAGGTTTATGAAAAGCTGAAAAATTCAACTACAGTTGTTTCATAATAATAAACTCCGGTTTATTATTCAGAACGGCGTCTCTTTTTGTTTATATTAAATTAATTGTTGCCATTAAAATAGTGCATGAAAAGCGAACTAAAAACATTCGATTTAATTAGAGTTTTGAAACTTATATCTATTTAAAGTTAAAGCCTTCTTTACTAGGTACTGTGGCGCCATCTACAACGCCACATGCGAACTACGTATCAAAGACCTGACGTCACACAAATCCTGCATCGCGCAAGCAGAGTTTACCGCGTCCGATATATATAGAACGGCCCGACATCAATCGTTGGGCAGTATCCCACCAGACACAACACCCATCTGGTCGGAGGATCCTCCCTTTTTTTATAGAGGATGAGTGAACTTTACACCCTGTTCCTCATTCCCCTATAGAACAATCCAGGGTTATTTGGACTACCATATTACCCATATGTAATCTACAAGTTTTTATCAAAACAAACGTTTAATGACTGTCACCTTAACCTGTGGAGTGCTGGGTTCTGCCAGAGCAGCAGCTTGTTCTTTAAGGTGCTCCAGTCTCTTCTTACACACATATGCAGCCTGCACCTCCTCTGTGATCGCTTCAGAGGCTTTGCGCTTCATTGTTGTCAGCTTTTCTACCTGTTTCCATAATTGAAAGCTTAAATCTTATTGGTTGATTTATGAGGTTCTTCTTTGAAGAAGGAGGAAAGGGTTGCCTTTGTCCTGCATTGGGACACAAACGGCTGATAACAGAAAAATTAAGGGTTAAAGTAGTCGGTTCTCTTTAGACCCTAACGTTGCTACCTTCACCTGCTACACAAACCTAGTTTAACTCTACCTTGAATAACACTGATCTACTACTTAGTACTTTACAAAGAAGTAATGTAGTACAGACATAGATTTTTATAATTCAATTATGTAAATATATGCACTCAGAGTGCTGCTGTGTCTGCCGTAGCGTTGTAGTGCGTCAGGGATGTTTGCAGATAATAATATTGATGGTTTTGCCGCCATTGTTAGAAAAAGGTGTGCATCCCTAATGTCACGTGTTCGCGGCAGCACCAACAGTATTCTCAGTGTGTTCGCATATCGGAGAGCTTCCCTGATGTCGCGAAGGTGGATGCAGCTCCACGCTGAATTTTAATTTTGTTATAATCTGTGTTGTACCTACTAACACTAGATGTTAAGTAAAAAAAAAATTGTTACTAACCCTATGGACTCTGTCTGAAATATAAATATTCTATTCTATTCTGTTCTATAACATTTTGTTCTCCATTTCCCTAAATTACAAAAAAAAAATAAAGAAATATTGTTTATTCTGCACAAAGTAAACGCACATTACAAAACAATGTCTTTTAGTGCACATTTACAAATTAGCCAAAAGCCTCGTATTCAATATTCAAATCTAACAAAAGTTTGTCAAATTTTTTACTGGTTCTTTAGGACTTCTGTTTAATTCTGACCCGCTGCAACATGCCATTTCTTAGGGTTCTGTACCCCAAACGCTCAAAGGGTGCCTATTACTACAGCCAACACTGGCTGTCATTTAAATGTATTAAGGCTCTTTCAAACAGGCGCGACACGCGACGCGACACAAAGACGAGAAAACACCGCTCGTCGCGCGACGAGCGGTGTTTTTTTAACTGAGCCCAAATAAATTGGGATAAAAACAGGAGAATAATGATGATTTTTAAACCATAATAGATGGCAAGTTGTTTTCACAGAGCACCTTGATATAACTGTGGCCTCCGTCATGAAAAATAATTAATAAAAGGTAAACTTTAAACCCTCCTTACTAAACTCCTTATTCCTTACCACAGAATACTTTAGAAGGCGTCATCCACATTTTGGGTATGAAGCTGTAAGTACGTGGTAGGCTCGTCTTGTTGGGCCAATTCAGTGAGTGTGACGTAGTCAGAAGATATAAAAGTTACACTATACAAAGAGAGGCACCTTCTAGGTGGATAGGTATAAATGTAGGTAATTAGTGCTGTGCGAGTTGAATTGCATTTTATTGTGTCATATCAAGAGTCGCTTTTTATATAAATGATATTGAGGAGTGAACCATCTGTACTAATATGTGTCCTTCCCTAATGTTCCATTTTAGAGCTGTACTTATACGAAGTTCTATTACAAATGAGTATCTCACCATTCCTCCAAGCAGAGAATCAATCTCTCCAGTAGTGACTGGTTGCTTCCTTGTGGCAGAGTCGAGCTCGCTGGCTCCACTACCTACTTGACGGGCTTCAACATCCAGTACACGCTGAGCATTGCGGTAGCGTTTGTTAAATACCTCATACGGTACCTAGAATTTGTACAATAATTAAGAATAGGTCAATGTTGAAATAATGTAAAATAATAAGTACTTACTTTTGTTACTGATTTTTGGTGGAAGAATAATTTAATGTACAAAGCAAGGCAAGACTCCCGGGAGTCTTCGCAACAATAGATAATTAACTGTGTCATTGTGTCTCATTGATTCATTCGTTATTCTAGTGACCTACATAATTATGAGGCTTATCTTAAAGATGTGATGGAAAGTCAAAAAAACACTTTCGAGATACAGAGTAATGAACTTTTTTACAATGTGCTCTAAGCACAGGTGATATCTATACAATTGCAAGTTTATGTTGGATATTATAGTGGAATAACTTTAAGTTACAAAGAATATTTCGTAATAAATCTGCTATGTAAATAACAAGCTACACAAATAAAATATATTTTTTATTAATCGTCTCGTCATTAAAAAATATGGCCATTTCTGGATGATCTAGAAAATGATAAAGTAACATGGCTAACTTTACCTTCAATGTTGCGTGCTCCAAAGACTTTAATTCGTTCATCTTGTTGTTCGATTAGTTAAATAAACTTGTATTTTATCCGCAAATACACGTTAATTCTTTCAAGGTAGTTACAAGAACTCTTGTGGAGACCTTAGAAATGAAAACAAAACTCAGCTGATTGATCAATGGATTACTAGGCAAAACATACGTAGCTATACAAATCAACTAAAATTTCAGTTTGAGCCATAACTTCTAGTAAATTTAATATTAATCTGTAAGAAGTGACAATAGGATTATCGAATCATGGTATCAGCAACAATAATTTCAAAATACAAGAGCAAAAAAATGCAAAACCTTTTTGTGACGAACACGTATTTTCGATACGAGCAAGAATTGAGGCAAAACCAGAACAAATTCAAGAAACATTGTTTTATCTCTCTCTGTTTCTTTGTGTAAAAAAAGAGCGAGATATAAATATTTTAAAAGTTCGTTCAGAATCTTCTTTATTATAATTTTATTAACATTATGTTATAAAAATTAAAAATATATCGTTACCATATGACCAGTCCGATAAAACAACATTTTACTGTAAAGATTAGATTACTCATAGAATTTTAATACAAATTAATAAATAGATCATGATTTTGCAATCTTTTGAACAGAGTTTTTGAACAGATTCTGCCATAGATATAGAATATAGTGATTATGGCTTCGAGTAAATATTCTGTTCGTTTATTTTCCTGTATTGGTTTTCAATCACTAAACGATTTTTATTTAAAATAATTTTATTTTTTTAATTTACAAAGATGCCATCAAATGTTTTTTTTTTAAATCGCATTTCATTGCCTTCTCGTTCTCTTCTTCTCAATCCAATACAATTACGTTATACTAAGCTGTTTAAATACAGAATTTATATAGTCAATCAATGAAACGGTAAATAAAATAAAATAACACCATAACACTTGACATGACGTGTATTTGATTATTAATCGGTTCTCATTGACAATTTTCTACGTTGAGCATAGACAACATTTTAGTCCATGCGTTTTCGGCGCGTCAGCGCGTCACTTTCATTACGCAAATCCGCCATTTTGTATGTAGCTGGCGGTGCTTCACGGTATACTTTCTCGGTTCAGTGATTATATCCACGAAAAACTGGGAAACTTTGTTTAATTTGACTTTGTAAACTGACTGTGAATATAACTAACAATTTTGTGAAGTAACATAGCTTCAACTTCTTGTGCTTTCGTGATTTGTGTGTGCCCTATAATTGGAGCGCGTGGCTGGTGACTCTTTGTTGTTGGAATCAGCTTATTTACGGTGAGTTTCTTTATATTTACTAATAACAAAGTAGTATCAGTGAGTTATAAGTATCTCGGATAAGTTTTAATGATGTAAAATGTATTGTGAGAGAGTTATTAGCAAGAATGTGTTGGCGTCATTGATGCGGTTCTAGCGGCGCGGTGATTGCTTTGCTGTGGCAGTGGCTGGCGGCCGACGACATTATTCTCGCGGCGACGCCGACGCGTCACCTCTTGATCGCGTGAGAAAACGTGTTACTGGTGAATTGGTTTTTCTAGAAATCTCTATGGACTAATCCTAAATTCGGCAAAAATAGTTTGGACCGTAAGTTTCCGAGTTTTTTAAAAGTTACCAACATGTGCTCGTAAGTTAACGGTTATGTCCCTAATTCGGTAAAATTGTGGGAGGTGTGTTCCAATGAGTTTTCTCTATAAACCGAATAAAATGGATTTCTGTTAACTCTACAAAAGATTCAGGTAAGAACAATACTATTTTACCTATCATAAAAAACAAAATGTAGTCTGAAAAAAATCAATATCCTAAATGTAACTAGCCACCTGTTTCTTTGAAGGTGTAAAAATGATGAAAACAAAGGTCTTAATATAACTAGATTGTGTAATTATGTGTAATTTCCTTTTTGTTGGATTCTTAGTAATTGAGAGGACAAAAAAGTGTGATATTGATGACCTTCTCCATAGATAAAAGCTGAACCGTGATAAGCAATACACTTGTCTAAGTTTTTTTACTTGTTGAAGATCCAATGACTTTATTAATTATTTAAACTTCTGATTAGTTTTTTTTTTGTGACCAATTTCAGTTGCATGGAAAAGTTTTACATTCTGCTAATATGAATCTAATGCATCACTAATCTCAAGAAAGAAAGTTTTAATTTAGTAATAAGACATTTTTTGAAAACTAAGTCATTGGACAAATATCATAGAAACTCTGAATTTTTATATAAAAAAAAGTATTTTCATTAAAGATCATAGAAATGTTACATAAACCTGATGGTTTATTATATTGATACAATAGGCAGTTAGATAAGTGAAATGTTAGTTATCCATTGAATGGACATTGTTTAAACCCTCACTAAACTTATTAGAAATCCTACCTGAATATTCTCAATCTTAAGTTTGTTAGCTAAAAAGTTCCAATGGATTTCATTTGAAACCTTTCATTATTTTACCTATTTAGCTTTTTCATTTGTTCCGTTTTGCTCTTGTTTGAATTCCTTACAAGTCTTATTAATTTGTTTGTCAAAGTTTTTTTTTTTAATAAAAGTATGTTGAAATGCTTTCATATCGTGTTTTATAAGCTCCCGTTTTGATAATTTTGATGAAATGAAGTTTTTTCGTCGATTTATTGCTTCTTCGTTTTCAGCTCAAAAGTTTTATTGCTGTTTCCAATAAAAATGTTTGACTGCGGGTAACAGACGTAATTCGTTCGTCAGTAATCCTTAAAGTTAACTTTATGTCGTAGTATTTGTTATACCAATATTGAAAAAACAAACGTAACTAAAATACTGCCTTCACATTCTAAAACTTCGATAAAAGAAATCATGTTTTTTGTCACATTTTTCACTCTTAAAATCGGCAATCATCATTCTCAAGTTTCATCAACAAATCTCGGCATATAGGAATCAACGCGTCATATTCAATAATACGCCAAACGTTTATGCGACGATGCAATTCAATCTAAAGTAACCTTATCGCTCCCAGCGACGAATCCCAAAAATGACACATCTATATTCGACCCGACCACTTATACATACCTAAATGAATAATGTGCGCCGTCTAGAACGTTGGCTCTTGTTGCCCATACATATTCACGTATATAACGCTCTTAGCAACAAAAAATGTACATGTACATGACACGCAATACGAAATAAAACAACGTTTTGTAAAACCTCCTTCGAATACATTATAATCTTCTAGTAAACATAGGCCTCCCTACTAACAAAGACAATGCAAATGTGCAAAAGAATGACACGCAAATTAAGACTTCGAATTCTCAAGTCATGTGCGGTTCTTGAACCACATGTAAGCATAATATCGTTTATTCGAAACGACGCGTGTAGCTGCATAGATGTCGCATAGCAACATGTAGCTATACTTAAATGGTGTGGCGTAAACAAAGAGGAGTGTAGTGTAGCGCATCGGTTCGCCTCGACCTATCTTTACACGCCATGTCAAGAAGTATCTAGGTATAGTAGTCGAGTCTATCTATATCTAAGAGCTAGTGCAGATAACGATAGAGTAACTCCGCTTGGCTTGCCTTCGACTCTAGGGTTGTCGATTACACATTATTTCTTTAGCAATGTCTTATCGAGAAATAAATTTATCCTGACAACTTACAACTAATGATTAACGAAAAGTGCATCATAAAAATTTCCTTAATTACTCGTAACATTCCATTTTAGATAACACCGTAATGACGCCTACAATCTATAAGTTAACATCACACGCTCTTTTGCGCGTGTCCATCCTACCGTTACACTAGACTTTTCCCACTCATTTTTCAACGTCCGTATATTATAAATCGTTTATGTGACATCCATGGAACTCGCTTAGATACTTCTCGGTAAATAGACGAACGGACAGACCACATCCGTTAGTGGCGATGTGATTGTGCACGTGTGTGAACGGCTCTCACACATACACGCCGTCTCGACTGGCCAGGCGGGTTGTCGATCAGCAATCGATTGCGCGTTCCTTTTAAATACTCGCCTACAATCATCGCCACGATTTTATTTGGCTTTGTTTTCTTGCTCGAGGCCGTGGAAAGGTGTCCCCGCGGTATAACGTGTTTTTTTTTCTCTCGATGTTCGTCTCTATATTGCGGCTGGTAACTTTTATTGTTTTGATAGCGTTGGACGGTTATAGTCATTTATAGTCATTTTTATCTCTGGTAATTATTTAATTGTAATCGTAAAAATCTTAAATGACTGTTGATTTTGTTAAGTTCTAGTCAGACAAAAAACTGGTAAGAACCAGTTTAGCTTTTCTGATTACCTAATTGGTTTAAAATGTACCTTAGTTAGTGACATTAAATTGTAATACAATAGGAAATAATTGTCGGTACTGTATGTAAATTGATGTCTGTCTACACATGCTGCTTATCTACTAAAAAAACTATCCACTTAGTTTTTTGTAGGATTCGAGTTGAAATGTATGTATGTCTACGTACCTCAGTTTTTCTTAATTATTCCTTGCATTTTCAAGTTCCTCTTTAATATGTTAATCTTTGTAATGTTATAATATTTGTTTTCGCAAACCTATTTCTCAATGGAGCATCGTTCTCCATTTACTTATAAATTCTATTTATCAGACTACGCGCCCACTACTAAACATGCACTCCCCAAAATGTATTTCAATGTATACCCGAGGGTAGATAAATAAAAAAATAAATCCCTAAAATGTGCTAGCGGGTGACCAAACTGCCGCACTTCTACATTGCACTGCGTTATCCCCTCTATCAAACAATTTGTTGAGGGGTTTCCATACAATGTATCGTATTTCGTATATCATTTGAACTAAAACCACATAACGCACTTTCCCTGTCACGTAATACATTTTCTTCTATTTAGTAGTATTAAACTTGCACAGAAGAGTATAAAAAAGGCATAAAAATATTAAGCAAATTGCAGGTGCTTTTCCCGTAATTAAATATAGGAGAAAGTCGCCGCATAGTTGTCATTTTAACGACTTTAACCTCTTGCAAAAAAGGTCTAAATATTATGGAGCCATTACTATATCCAGCACGAGACAGGTTCAACCTGGGTTGATTGATTGATATCGTAAATTTAAACGGCCTAACCTGTTATTCTATGCACCTATAAAAATAGATATAACGGTACTGCAATATTTATCAAATTCAGCCAATTTATCACTATTCTTCCCCGTCGTATCCCTAACAAGGTGACTTGTCACTTAAGTAATAAATGCGCATAATTATACACTTCAAGCTTGCAGTTTTTTTACTTACCGATTGTAGACTTACATTTCCTGTGAATATGACATCTGGGGTTTTCCAGTCGAGTCTAATGTACTTAGGTATTTTTTTACACTAATGTGTGAAGTAATCTCATCGTGCAATTCATGAAATGAAGCCGAATTACACTTCATAGTTGAAGAAATAAGTTTAACTGACACATTTAAAAACAGGTCTTTTTCTTCCCACTTTGTGTAGTACAAGTTTTGTTTTATTCCGTTCTTTGTAAGAACTATGGAATATATAGTTCTTTCCGGCGATCCAATCGGCGGTCATCTGGTCGCTCGCCTTTCAGCAGGACTTTCGGCTTTACTTATTTTTGCTACTAAAGTGAATAGGATACGTGTCTATTTACCATTTGATGAGGCAAATAGGTCACGGTGCTCATAATCCAACGATACGTCATTGTTTATGCAGGATTACAAATGCAGCAGTATCGCGTTGGGTTTCAAGATTTCAATTACGAGTAAATAATGTCTTGTTACTAGGCCATTGTTTTTATAACTTGCAGTTTTATTGCTGAATGCATGTAATGTCACTGGGATGAGCAAGCAGGTGTGCCTGATTTACTGTAATATACCACCCGATCGTATCATGACACCTACCATTTATTTTAACACAGTTTTCCTTATTTCAAAGTCAGATTAATTCGTATTAAACCATTCTTTTTGAGAAACAAACATTCAAAGATAAAATCAATTACATCTTTCTTTTATTACTTCCGTTCTTGTTATCTAAACGTAATAATCCCAATATTTTTGCAAATAACATTAAGACGCGGAGCACTCAATAATTCGATGGCTCTTCAACATCTTACTGTGCAATTACTTTTGTTAGAGAGGTCGTCAGTCACTTCAGTTTTCTTACTCTCCTTATACGTAATAGGAATAGCAATAAGCAATGCTCACCCCCTATTAAAAAAAAATCAGATGTTCACTACATTTGACGTGTTATGCAAAAATAAATGCAGGGAACAGCAGATTTTTTTCTCGCGATTTCAGGTTTGGTCTCACAGTAAAAGTTGTTCATAATGATGAGTAAAATCACGTGTTAAAGTTTGCGCACTGGATAAAAACTTTCCTGTACATAACTGGCGAAATGTGACTCTTTTATAAGTACACCTCTGCCTAACACTTTGAGGAAGACAGGCGTGGTATTATGTTTAAGTAATTTTCCTTATGACACAATCGTAAGCACGTGATGTTTCTTGAATAATAAGCGTCTGTATTCGGCATTATTGCAGATAATGTTAGGCGACTTATAAGAGCATGTGGTTATTAGCTGGCTATGCAATCTATTGTGAGTGAGGAATGGGTGGGATAAATCAGATTATTATTTGGTCTGAGGTCAGCAAAAGGGGAAAGTCTAGGCACTGTCGAAGTTAAACCTAATGTAAAACAAAACAAAGTTCTTATATCAGTAACCTTAACTTAGCTCTATTTAAAAGATTTAACTTACCACACACGATGTAATATTTTTTAATGCATTCTCATTGTCCTATTAATTTCATATCTGCCTTGAACTGGAAACTAGGATATTTCCATGACATGATCACGCTACGCTTAAATATTGTCAACACATTGTTATTCAACGCTTATTAATGACACTAAACCGTAAGAGCGGTTACGCACTACGTCCGATCCGAATCCGAATTCAAAATCCGAGTTAAATCCGAATTGGTAATGTTCTAAATTCGGACGGACAGATTTCGGATCTAGTGCGCATTGCTCCTCTGAATACAAATAGTACAGACGAATACACATCACGCTATACATTTCCAGTATGAGCTGACCTCGCATTGTACGGAAGTCTTATACAATGCGAGATCAGCTTAAACTGGAAATGTATAGCTTGATGTGTAGCCGTGTGTACTGCGACTACTTCGGACTGACATTTCTCGGATTCGGATCAGACGTAGTGCGTAACCGCTGTTATAGACGAATATGAGACTATGCTATTAGACGCTTGGAACAAATACAGTAATTGGACAATAGGAGTCCGTATGAAGCAGTCAGTAGGCCCCAGTTTTAGGGATAGGTACTGTAGAGGCTTTACTCCCCATATGGTTTTAGAATAAAGAAAACCTCAGTGTATTCAAGTAGATGGCATGAATGCGAGACAAACATTTAATATATGTGTATTACTAGCTATTGCCCGCGGCTTCACCCGCGTGGATGTCGGAAAATATTCTACGGGAACGTACTACCGATACCGGGATTATATAGCTAATAGCTGAGGAAAAGGTCATTGACTCCTACCGCTACGTCCGCGTTGCCGTCAACCGTAATTATTTTGTTACGCGTTATTTTAAATCTGTGATATCTTTTAAACCATTAATTTAAATGAAATGATGTCATGGCATATTTTAATCTAAATTAAAGGCTCTATTTAAGTAAGTTTCTTGAATAAGGATTAATATAATACTGGTCAAAATAGCTTCGAAAATAACAATGACATTTTTATCAAATTCTGAGAGATAAAAATGGTTCTTGTGGGTCATCCTTAGAAGATAGGCCACCAAGATATGCCATCGCGGACTTCTTTTTGTTGAACTTTTTAAAATGAACAATACTATAGAACATAAATTTTATGTAACTTTTAACCATTTCCACGGCGCACGCTAATAAAGTTCCCAGTCGGCATGATTTTTTCCGACATCTTCAACAATAATCGTCAAATTTCAGCCAATTTACACAAAACCTTAATTATACACTAAAACCTTCCGCATGAATCACTCCGTTCATTGGTGAAAACCGTTTGAAAATTCGTTCGGTAGTTTTTGAGTTTATCGTTTTTAGGCAGACAGACCGACAGACAGACGCGGCGAGGGACTTTGTTTTATAATATGTAAGGAAGAATAGGAGAAGACGGTCGGCCCCGGCTTGTCAGAGCGGGCGATCAGATATAAAAATGTATGATTGAATTCTTAAACACAATAAAAATATCGGTTTTACTGCAAAAAGCGTTTTATTTGATATAGAACCGGTACCGTAGGCTTTCAAAGAGACAGTACCAAATTATCGATATTATAGCTGCAAAAGTCCCAACTGTAAGCCCACGTCCGCATGGACGTAAAAATATCGCGGCGGGATTTTATCGCACGCTGGATTTTCAACGTTCTGAAAGAAAGAATTTTTTTTTGCTTAGCGCTGAGAGTTCAAATCTAACAGTATGTTTTTTAAACGCGCTGAGATGCACTCTGTAGGGTTTTCAACTCTCAGGGTTGAGCACCCCAAGAGTTGAAAATCCAGTACGCGATAAAATCCCGCCGCGATATTTTTACGTCCGTGCTCCGTAGGCTTAGCCTATATGGGTTCAAGTAGTATAATTATCCACAAAAAGTTAGCTACTACGACCAAAGCGAACTCCCTACAAGATAAATTAAAACATTCGTTCAGCAGCATTGTCAAAAACTGTATAATTTAACTTACGTACAGTTCTATTGTACAACGGGTCGTTAATTCTACCTCCCTCTTCCCCCCCCGGGGAGGCGGGGTGTGGACCCCCCATTCGTTGACCGACCTATTATAATTTATAATTACCGACCGGCTTTGTGTTATTGCCGAAAAGACGTCATATTGATTCCATGAATCGTGGGTCCTTATGTGGTAACGATAATAATATTAATGAAGCAAGCGATATTAATATGGTAATTTGGATTTTTTTTTATTTGGGGAAATGGTTGGTCAGAAAAACTTTGTATTTAAATTCTGTACTTCCGATTGACTTGTGGCATCGACAACGCATTATGCGAAATACGCATCAAACACCTGATATCACACAAAATCCTGCACAGCGCAAGCAGGGTTTTCTGACGAATGTATAGCAGGGACATCGACGCGAAAACTGTTACCATGGATTCAGTACATGGTTCTGAACCCCTGCGTTGAAATTTTTTGTTGGTTATTTTAAAAAAATGCTGTTTTCGCGTCGATGTCCCTGCCACCCTGTATATACAAAGTCCCGACATCAATCGTTAGTTAGTAGCCCATAACGCGATACGCGTCTGGTCGGAAGAAGCTTCTTTTTCTATGGAGGATGAGTGAACTTTACACCGTTTCTCATACCTCTATACGTAGACTTGTGAAGATAAAAAACCGAACGCTAGACAGTCTTTGTTCCAATGGCCATTTGCTTTTCCAAGTGTTTTTGCAGCCTCACAAAAAACCGTTCCAGATCCAGCGATGTGCCAAATGGACAAAACGTATGCCTGAAGTAGTTTTGGCTTATCTTCAAAAACTTAGCAAATAAGAACTTCATTCATACTCGAAAACTTTACAAAAGGACTCGAGCAGATAAAAAAGTTTTAATGTACACAGGAAACGGCTATAGCTTTTCAAACTAGTTAGTCGAGTAATATCAAGCTGAGATAACTATACGTGGTTATTGTCGCATTTGTGGTTCGAGACGAAGCCAGCATATAGCTAAGAATGACATAAAAACAAGGAGGCTTAATGCTTTGGGATGATGATGAAGAAATAGGGTAGGATCCCTTGTCAAAAATAACATGATTGATCGAAGATAACATGTTTGAATCCTGTCAAATTGCTTCAGTTACTGTTTTCGAGATCCACATAAAAAGAGGATAAGTGTATCTTCCTTATAATAAACCAATTTCTAAACATGCCAAACGTGTTACCTTAACAGAATATAATAATTCACTTAATATGAGAGTATATTACAGTTAATTTCGCTTACAACGTCGTCAAAGCTTTGCCGAACAATAGTTAATGTGATTTTGACACAAAGGCGAGGGAGCTCGTCCGAGGGACGCTTCCCTCCGACTCTGTGGCACATCCCAAGATTTGAGATATGACCTTGTCGTGTCCCCTCCGATAGTAACTCACTTATCAAGGCCTCTTTATTCTTTGTGGCGTCGCTTTGATGTTATTGCGAGTACACGAGTGCCCCAAATTGAAGTCGCAAATATGATATCAAAGAATTTTAACTGAGTTTGATTACGTTCTCGAGCAAAAATATGTTTATTCCTGGAAGTTTGATGCGAGTGTTCGAGAAAATTGAGGCGTTGTCACTCATTTCGTTTCATTTCATTTTGTTGTTGGGTTTCCGTCTTAGAGCATGTTTGACGAAGGTTTGATGTGTTCTACGAAATATTGACTACCTTTCTAATGTCTTGTATACTTTTCCAATACTATATACATACGCCGTATGTAGTATTGCAAAATTTTGTGTTTGACACCCTTGATATTACATATTAAAACAGCTTTACCTGTTCAAATACATGGAAATACATGCATATTATGAGAACCACTTAATATCATATTTCTAATATCTGTCAACAAATTCATATCAAGTCTTGAATAAATAAACTCCCAACTCTCCGTGATCGATTTCATCACCTCTCAAATACAAGTTCTTACAATCTTTACAAATGACGTCTACGAAAGTGAAAAAAAACATGTCTTTACCCACAGAATATTTATAATAGTTGCTCAGTAAAGTATAGTATAAAAATGTATTTACAGCATGTTCTATTCGCCGCTTCGCTGGTCGTGGGCGCGAGTGGTAGATTTAAACACATCTAAAAATATATTATTGCGTAAATCTACGTATGAACAGATTTTTGCACGACACCAGAATTACTTGGTTTGGTATAAAATGTAACTGGAGCTGATGAAAACATCTTGATTTTAATTCCGCCAAGTCATGTCATAAACAAATTGTCATTTGGGGTTGAAGTATCTTCAGGAAAAGTAGTAGATATTTTCGAGCGTATAATTATATCATTGGTTATATCTTTGCTAAGTGGGTATTGCTATTTTCACAACCTAGCCTACCAATCTGCTCTAATATGCCAAGAAAATTTGATTGTCAGTCTCCTTCTATTCGCAAATTAGCGCTTTGAACGATTGGCTCTTACAAGAGCTATCAAATTCTGACGCATTACGTCTGTACCAAAAAAATGCCGTGGGCGTTGAGCAGTCTACATGAGCAATATGATAGGTGTTCCCAACGCGATATAAACATTGAGTATTATTCATTTGGATGCGATCATACCGTTGTTTATTGCAACTGAACGCGCGCCCATAATGCTGGATTTATAGCTCAATTTACTGTTCCCATACCTCGCAGTTTTATGTTCAATGTACTGTGCCTTTCTTTATCAATTCCTTTTGTAACATTCCTAACGAAGACGGATTAAGAGCGTTTTCGCACTGCATCCGATCCGAATCCGAATTGGGAATGTTCTAAATTCGGACGGACAAAGATCGGATCTAGTGCACAACCCCTCATACAAATAGTACTATGGCTACTTCGGACCGACAATTCTCGGATTCAGATCGGACGTAGTGCGAAACCGCTCTAACGAGTATTCACAAATTCATTTATAATGTACCTACGCGGATGAAAAGCTTAAATTCTCCGCTAACACGTAAAGCCATTATGTAATCGACAAATAAAAACGTTACACGTGCGAAACTGAAGGTTACAGTACTTTATATTGTTACGATATTGCGAATTCTATACATAGATAGCTGTTGCTATACATTCACGGCTGGGCAAATATTTAACTGGGATGACGCCGCGCCGCCGCTTATTATGACAGAATGTTAAACCGCGGACATTTGCGATGAACTACATTTCACACTTACGCCTTTGAAATAAGATTGAAAATCGTTTCACCGGCAGTCTCCGCAATGGTACATTAGCAGTGTTCAAACTAATCGAATCGATTTTTTTTATTTTCACGGCTAACATTAACACTCTTCTTAAGCTTAGAATTAAACGTTTAATTACAAGAAAGCCATTAAAAATAAGAATTAAACGTCAAAGCCGACCCGAGCACTAAAATTCCAACCCCGTCCTTTCGCCACTATTCTCACAGTTGGATACAACCATTTTCAGCTTGGCTTTATACGTGTTTTATCGTACACTTTACGTAATTAAACACACGGTTTACACCGCATGGTGATCATTAAAATGTATTTAATGGCGTCTTGTGTAAGCTGTTTTCGCAAAGCACATTCCTCGGGTGTTTTTTTCGCAGTGCTCGGTTATTCGGCCGGTTAATGAAAGCCGACGAGATGGGATGGCTAATTGGATTCCGTTTTGTATCGGAAGCCAGCGGCGCGGCTGCGTTTCCGTTCCGAGCGGTGTTATTCACCTTTCGTGTTCTTTGTCATGGTAATTTTTTGAAACAAAATGACACGCTTTAGCGGCAATCGAATAGATGGACTCCGCCGCAGTTTTATCATTTTATTTCTTCATCAAGTTTTATTTTGACAGGCAAACCTTGCCTTCCTTTTAACTTTTAGCAATCCACCGTTTTTATATACTTTGCGAAACAATTCTCGGATAGATACGATCGGATGAAACCTCAGGAAACTTTCCCGTGAATTCCGAGAGCATTCCTCGGAGTCTTTCCCTAACTTTTATTAAAACAATAAAATAACTTTCCCCAGCTACTCGTCTATAATTTATTCTCAAGCGCGTCTCACCTTTATCTTCGCCGGTATCGCCATTACCGATGCTTTATCGGCAAAAAAACGGGTATTTACAGCGAAAAACATGCTACTAGAACCGTGCGACGTCGAATTTGATCTAAGGCTTGCTGCTGAGTCATAAAAGTGGCGACTGTCGGGGGTAGGGCGGTGATTGGGAGGGGGGGAGGAAACCGCTCAGCTCAGCCACCTATTGTATTGTGGAGGCACGTTGTTTTTGTGGAGAGTGGTGTGTCAGCAACAGGACGTAAGCCGACGTGGCCGTGGCGAACTAGGCTTGAACGAAAACGCAACTCGTTTCAAAAGGTCTTCTAGCTAGACAATTTATGCGGTCGCTTTGTTGATGACATTCTGCAAGTGAACGATGTTCGCTTTTGTCTAACAGAACTATAAGGTTTCAAAACGACCCCAAGCCCCAAGCTAAGAAATAACGGTACGTAGAAAACAACACGCCATAGCTAGCGAAATAAATTTCATAATAAGACTCTGTTTACAAAGACTGTATTTTGAGAGCTCTCGTCCTCTCAAAAGGAAAAAAAATGTTGGAACACTTATAACAACGAGCGTGGAGACGTTTTTTTTATAAACTCGGGATCCGTTCAATGCAATATAGAAATGGAAAAGCAGACGTTAGTTAATTAAACAACATTGGGCGTGAATTTTGTTATTTGTAAGGTAGAGAAAAGTCTTTGAAAGATGCGAGATGAGTCAGTTGGGAAGTTTTCTCGCGACGAACTGTAAATGGCAATTACTTAGTCCGCAAGTTGCCACGACTCGACTGGGGGTTGTTGCCGACTGTTTGGACAATTTTTATTTCCATCGTTCTCGCTAACATTTGTTTCTTTTATATTTTTCTACTGTTTGTTTGTGCTGAATTACATTTTGTTTTATTTGTTTGCACTTTCCTTTTTAGTCGCTACTTTGTGCTTATCGACGTCTTCCTTTGCTTTGCTTCACTTTGCGTTTCTTTTAATGAATTTTTGTGCAAATATTTAGCTCAGCCATAACTTTTTTTGTAGTCATACTTTTGTATTAAATTTTCCTACGTCTTCGTTTGAAATACATGATTCACAAAATAATTGTTATGTTTACATTACCTTGTTGCTGGAAAAACCTTTCCATGTTTATTTATAATGTTTGAACTTCAACTATTGAAACTGTCTGCAATAAATACGTATTTCGCCAATTTACTAATTACCATTATTTGCAATTCTGAAACCGCCTACTCCCAACGAGGTAACGTTATTTTGTGATTCTAACATTAAATTAGTCAGCAACATAATTTGTGTATTTAATTAGTTAGCACAAGCACAGAATACCGCAATTGTGTTTATATTACTAGTCACATTTTCACAGAATGCTGATAAAATTACAAGACCAGTATGTACTGGCAATTGATGTCACCGGGTTATCATTGTTCAAATGGAATAGCTAAGAGAAAAATAAACTTGGAAGCCGATGTTGATAACTTACGCTGTTATAAAACTTATCATATAATTATAATAGGTACTTGGATACACGCATTGTACACAATTAATTAGTTTTGAAATATTACGTCGTTATAAAAAAATCCATGCTTTAATGGCATAATTTTCTTACGTAAACGCGAGAGTTTTTATACAGAGATATGAATATTTAAATCATTTTTATTGCGTTGCGCGTGTATAAATTGAACTTGATTAGAGTTAAATGTCACAACTCTGACTGTTCTCACGCCTTCATTCTTGAATATTTATAACATTGTATTTGTCAGATGAAAATTAAATTAATCATGTACTTTTAGGCCGGACGTCAACGGACGTTTTTTGTTGACGACCGATAAATCTTAAACACGCACAAATCTGTCTTCCTGTAGTGCATCAAAAGCACCAAAGTTTTCAATCATGAATCACTCCTGTTGGCTGTAAGTCAACCATCACTCTTATCACGCACTCTCAAATGCCTGTCGAGCGAAGATCATCCGACGTATGCAATTGGCTACTCTGACAAGGCAATTTAAAAATTCAAGTCCTCAAACAAGATTATCTGCAGTTTTCGTTTACATGACTGTACGAAACGACGGCCTCTTTGATTAGACTGTTATCATAACCACTTTATCGGGCAATTAAAATATGTATTAGACATTTTTAATGTTAGCTAATAATAATACTAATCAAATGCGACATACTCACGAATCTAATTCCGATAACCTAAGTTTAATGTCAGAATTCTCGAACACAAACTTTATTTATTACCTACAATCGTGACTTCGTCGTAAAACTAGTTTCTCCCGAAGATTCATAATAATTAATATTCTATTCTCTCTGTCACGTGTATTTATGGCCCAGATAAATAAGTCGTGTTTTATTCTGCTTACGTGTTCGAGGGGCCCAGTAGCTTCCCCATCTCTGGCTGACGTAAACTAAACGACACGGTTTCTGCACCGGAGATTGTTTTCCAAAGTGGCCCCTCTTCGAATTGTTGTAGCGAAAATCACATTTTTGGTCTTTGGAATTCATTAAGGGTCTTCCTTTCTGCGGATGGAGTTTGATTTCTTATTTTAATTGGGTCTTATGTAAATTTGTAATAAACTTGTGTTGTACTATAAATAAAATAAATTGAGTAGCAACAGGAAACAGGCGATGTTGTCACAAATAACACGTTCAATTTCCGGGTGACCTTTGGCGTGGTTTTCTACGCAAATGGCGTTTTCTCACGTTCGATCCTAATCTTTTATGTTGTAGCTAAGTATTGTTAAACGAATTTCTGATTAAACTGAGCTAGGAATATAACTAATTAATTATTCACATAATTAGGTAACTGGTAAATGCATGACGTATGCTAAATTTGCTTGGTTAATAACAATAACACAACATAACATACATTCATAATTTGTATTTATATTTGTATTTATATTGATAAGTTTATGTCTTCATTGTATGGTCTTTTTCCTTAAGGCGACGATAACCGACTTTTAATGATTTTATACTGAAGATGACGTCTAAACGAGTAGTGTTAATGATTTGGAAAAAAATTATGTTAAACTAGAGGATTTACTTAATATTTTAATACAGGCATATTTTGGATTATAGTTATGTTACATAGTGAAATTAATTTTTAAAGTTAGGTCTAACGCGGATAAAAAACTGAGAATCGCGCAAAATCTATCAAGCGTAATTTTCTGAAACCATTATAAAAGTAATTTAATTATTAATATTTTAGTATACGAGTTTTATTAAAATACCTTTTGTTTTATGTATAATAAATTAATAATGCGTTTAATTTGGGACAGCGCTCCTTGATGGGCGAGTCC
This sequence comes from Omphaloscelis lunosa, assembly GCA_916610215.1. Taxonomy (NCBI): domain Eukaryota; kingdom Metazoa; phylum Arthropoda; class Insecta; order Lepidoptera; family Noctuidae; genus Omphaloscelis; species Omphaloscelis lunosa. The sequence goes on along the minus strand of OU744266.1, from coordinate 3,848,393 downwards.
TATTAGTGGTTGGACGTACTACGCGTTGCGTGAGCTCAGTACAGAACACGCAAGCTAACCACTCAAGGTCACTGTCTTATATCTGCGTCTTAATCCATACCAAAGGTTTTCTTTAAAATATCGCTTTTTTAAGCCACAAGGCCGCCTATTAGGTCACCCCTTGTAAAATTTCTACATTTATAGGTAATTATTATGATGTAGCTCTCTACATAATAAAGAGTATTCTATCTACAGCATCCTAATTCTTAATCGACAGTTCTATTTTCCCAGACAAATACGTTAAACTGACACTAATTTCTTCTTCCAGTTCACGACGACAAAAATATCCGTTGCTAATATTGGAAAATTAAAACGTCTGAAAGCCGATAAAACAGAGTTGCGGCGTCATCTGAAATCTCGCTAAGATGGCGTTTCTTTTATGTGGAACTGTGGAAGATCGTGCCTCGGCGCGACAGTAAAAAGTAGCTGACTGAACCGATCCGGTTTACTAGCGTCGGCAAAAAAGTAGCATGTGTAACTTGTGTGTATAGATTGGCTATGTGAGACGTCGGTAATTAATGATTCCGTTTTAGAACGATACTTATGTTAATCGAGTATAAGAAACGCGTGTGCAATTTTTCATTCGAATACGTGGCCATTTAGATTTACCTATTTTAAAATTAGATAAATAACTTGTTTTGAATCTTTGAATTATTTCTTATTCATAAATTATGTCGTCAAGCTCACAATTGGGATGATTCATCGATTTTTTTATGTAGCTATAGAATAGATAACTCGATTTATTATTAAACTTAGTCCGAATGTTGAATTAACATGATATCTAATTCAAAGTAATTTACATCCTAATTAATTTGCGATACAAACAAATTCAAAGTTTTATTTAAAACGTTCAAATGAATAATATATCAAGTTACGAAAAACTGTTGAAACAGAAAAGCAAAAACATACAATTTAGTTTACCGTACATGAGCTTCAAAAAACATTTTCAGCATTCCTAGCTGTACAGTTTTATCTCAAAAGTATATAAAACTGTATAAATTATATTAACTATGCTAATTAATCCTCAGTGCTAGACTTTTTCTCGCGACTGACATTGACGAGAGCCATGGACGGTAATTATAAAACCACCTGGCTGGAAACCAGTCATGAGACTCGCGAATGAAGCAGTCGCATCCTCTGTTAGTAGAAGAATTTTACTCGTTTTATAGTCGCTATAAAAAACTGGTATCCCACTAATTGTTGCGTCAGTTTTGTATTTAAATAGGCATGGAATCATTGCGTTTACTCTAGATTAACATAGGATATTAGTAATTTACTAGATGAATAACACGATTTATTGTCAAACGTGTTACAGTTAAGGTATGCGTGGCATATGTCCTCCGAATGAACTTGCTGTTTGGTTACAATTTTGATTGCCAAAGCGTATTTGAATGAGTAATTGAAAATTGGGTTCAGCTTACATCGTAATGTAAATTGGAACTGTTTATTTTAACTGTATTGACAAAATGTAAGTTATGTGCATAAGCAACAAATTTCAAACAAGTGTTTATTTAGATTAACTCAAACTATCGTTGAATGTAAGTCGTTTATTCAATTGATTTATCTTCGAAGTTTTAAAACAGGTGGTGACTTCGCAGAGGTCAGACAGCTCTACGCAATATTGATAAAATACTTTCAGCTTTGACGAAATATCGATATTCATTATTCAGTTGGCAATTTGGCCCCAAATTTATTTGATTTAATTAATCTACTATGCCTACTTACATCTCGTGTCTAAGTAATAGCAGCCGCACGGGTTGATCCATCAAGTTAAGCTACGCTTGCCGGGCTTGTTCTGTGGATGGGTGATCATCTTTACATACCGAGACTCCTCCGTACCTCGGAAAGCACGTTAAGTCGTTGGTCCTGGCTGTCATTCATGGCTCTTTGACAGTCGTTACGGTTCGTCAGAAGCCTGAAAGTTTTCAAAACCAGTCTTACCAAGGGGCATCGTATTACCCAGTTATTACTGGATTTTGAAGGTAAGATAAGCAGTCGCTCCATGTAAAATACCGATAATCAGCTGCATCCGGTTAGACTGGAAGCCGACCCCAACATAGTTGGGAAAAGGCTAGGCAGATTGATTGCCTATTTACATCTTACTTAAATCTAAAGTTTACTAGTGGCCTAAGATCCGATTTAGAGACGACCTTCACCCATCTGTTTAATGTATAATAAGTATGTCAAATTTAGTATGTAAATATGTGGCGAGGGGGTTGGCAAAAAAAAATCCTGGCCATACTATGATTAACTAACAATTCGCTCTAAAAAAATGCGCTCAGTTGTTTAACGATTAATTCGTTTTTTAGTAAGGGGGTATTACACTATCATATCATATAATCATAGATCTATGATCGAAAATATAATGAAATTGTAAAATAGACATTTAGTATGGGTGTATCTCCCTTTGGGGAATATTACACTATCATATTATATCATATACCTATCTGCGAAGCTCGTAAATTACCCATAATATTTCTTTTTTACAATTTAATTATATCTTAGATCAAAGATCATAGATATGGTAGTGTAATAAATACCCCCTAAAAATATTTCTCTTAAAAAGCACTATCCATTGATATATCACTTATGGCTGTTGGGCGCTAAGAACATTCCTTAACAGGTATCCAAGTAGTCACCTATTTAGGTCATTAACACCGAATTGAGTAACAATTGGAAAAGTCGAGTTAGTAGCACAGTTTCTCCTTGAAAATCTCTTTCAATTGGTGCACAATGATTAAAAAAAAAGAATTTTTTTATTTTTTTTTATTAATCACAGTTTCCACTGGTCAGTAATTGTTTTGCCAACAGACTCGCGATGTAGTTTCTAACATACTAAATTAAATTTAAAACACATTTCATCCATTAAACAGGGAAAAGGTCGTTCCACTAGGAACGACCTTTTCCTTTTACAAAATATTGATTATGAAATGCAATAATGAATATCGTAACACCGAATATTTAGTTTTAGATGGAAAAAAAGTATTTGGAAACTTTCCAAATGCCTTTTTTACACCTAAAACGATTACAACATCAAATTGTTATAATTGCAATTCATTATTAATATACTAGTTCACTAGTTTGCCATATTTCTTATTTCCATATAGTAATATTGCCCAATTAATCAAAACTGAAATATTTGACAGCTATTTGCGGCGTTGCCCACTCTGTATAAACGTCAAAATGAAAGTACCATTGTGTGTGGGTTGTTGCCTACCCGACATACAATCGTCATTCGGTTTATATTTATACACACATATAATACAAGTTTGATAACGTTTACGATAAGGATTATTACGTAGATATTATTATTTCATTTGAATTTTTAACCCGTGTTGATTCGATTCGGTTAGAAGTTAGGTACCTATACTATTACTAGATATAGTATTGTTGAGGAAATGAGTCATTATTTATTCACGCACGTGTATATTTGAACGAGTTTAGATACGCTGAGGTGGCAACGGCAAGTTTCTTTAGTGATGCGTCGATTCGATTTTCCGCACGCCTTTGCAGTGCATTCAGTTAGTCCAATGGTCAATTCTATACGTATTTCTAAAAGATTAATGGAGCAAGGGATCCCCTCAGTGACCCGTTAAGTGCTTTTGTTACTTCCCTCATTCCCATGCCAATTATAAAATTTACAATAGCCACTAGATGGGAAATACTCTTGTATTTCATCCGCCCCTGTGTGGGATTCTCATTAAACTGCACTTGTCTTTGAAATCGCCATAATGTAAAGAAGTATGTCATCAATGCATTACGTGAACACACGTGTAGGAACGGAATTAGCTTCGCTTAGCTGGCAGATTTCTATGCGATACGTAGTATTCTACTATTCTATGCATTACATGTACGTCTACGTATATCTATGTAGTATGTACTGTGTGTCTTGGCGCCCGTTTTCATTATACCTGTTTTATGTACCGTTATTTAATTTAACATAATAGCAAAACATCTTCGACAACTTTGTTTGCTAGTTGTTATTCTACACAAACTCGACATTTTTCAAAACTTTCTGGCTTGTTTTTTTTTGTATGAAATGCTATCAAAATTCCTGGCATATTGTGTAGTTTAGTTGATCACGGACCGTGAAACATTCATATAGTACAACTTGTGCGCGTCCACACTGTGAATCGAAACGTTTATAAAACTATTTCCATTCACACCCACTCGTATACACTTAAACTAAATCACCAATAAACATTTCTAAGCTGCGTACAAAATTATTTCATTCATATAAAATCTTTTTTCGTTCGAACAAAGAGCTCTGGAATCATTCAATATTAATCGTTAAAGCGAATTGAGACCGGGCGACACAGCTAGGTCGCAGTTAGGTTACGTAGACAAGGGCGCCGACCTTGGAATCACCCCCGCCCCTTCCCTGCGTGCCTTCCCTCCCCCCTCCTACAACCCTCGTGCACCCTCCCGGGACGAGATGTGAGCTGACTTTTGAGAACCTACTCCTTTGACTGTTACCAAGTACCTATCATCATCTATACATGTATTAGTTCTAGAAGAATCGATGCGATTTCGGTTCGCTTTTCAGGAACACTACGAACCGGACTTTGTTTGATGTGAAATGTTTTTCTTGATTCTAATGGCTCGTTTTCATTTGTTACAGGTGAGGGGAATTTCTTTATTAGTTGGTGCTAGTTATTGAACTGACGTAAGTACACAAAGTTTAGAAGAGAGGTTGTCTAAACGCCTGAATATTTCCAACACGTGATCAGCAAAAGAAAATTCTCTGCTATCAAAAATAGGAATTCCGTGGCGATTCTACTCTGCCTTCCGAAACTGCTCACGAATGAAGATGAACTGACCTAGTATTATCCAAGGACCATATAAACAGCATAAATTAATTAAAACTCATCGCACAAGAGCAGAATGCTAATACTGTAAGTGATTCACTTATTTACATGGCTCGGATTACGTATTTTTCAAAGTAGGTGGACTGAGTTAAGAGCTTAGGTATTTACTCCCCCTGTTTTTCCATCTATGCAAATGTTATATCTAGACACACTTACTAAAGTTTAGAAATACGTGACTGGTAGGTATTATTCTTTCTTCATGATTCGTGTTTGCGTCATTATTCTTTGTGATGACGGTTGCATTTTTAATGAATACAAAATTAATACAGTGAGGTCTTAATAATGTGCACATATCGAAATGAGAGAATCTATGCTTAATTTTATTGACGAAAAAGATCTTATTTTTTTTTAATTTTACGATTATTGTTGATGAAAAAAAAACAAATTTTTGCTTAAAAAAACCGGTCAAGAGCGAGTCAGACTCGCGCACCGAGGGTTCCGTACCTACCCATTATACCGCCACACAGTGGAACGAATGTATGGGAGCGGTTGGACGTAGACATGTCCGAAAAAAAAGAGTAAAATTATGCCAAACTAATGATGCCATCTTATTCGATTACTTAATGCCTTCATAACTTGTGGTGATGAATTTCTTCATAACTCCCATATTTCGGGAGTAATTTGAGAAAATGTGAAATTTTACTATGAAAATGAGTGTATCGAGCTCTCTCCCTCCTGATTCCGGGCTTGTTTCAAGTAGCGGTCTCTAATATCATAATGCTAATACTAAGAGCTATATTTAATACTAAGACACATAGTGCGCCAAATGTGCACTTTCTGGGATAAAGAGTGATGTTTATTTTATAACACAATTTTTTAATTTTTTGTTTATTTTGTTGATTAAAACCGTTTTTCTAAAGGTTTACCTTATTACAATAACATTTCTGATCAGCCAATTAGAGAAGATATAAGCTAATTAGGATATATAATTAGGGACTTAAGGTTTACATATAAAACTGATGCACTAATGATTACTGATAAGAACATTGCTATTATTTAATTACTAAATGGCTCTTAATACACTAATTTAGCATGCATCATTTACTAATTATCACAATAACTAATTACCTTGCAATATTTAACAAAGGATACCTGGGATACCTGGATTTTATATAAATAGGTCACTATTAGTAACTTTAAAATCAGTGTTGATTTACACCTCGTTGTATCCAAGCTAATCTCGCAATGTATTTTCCAAATTTTAATACAAATCTTGATATTCACGTTGCTTTATGCGCACGCGCACATAAAGATTTACGCGACTTTAACTATTTGTTCAGTGTTTTAAAAGATAACAGTTGTGTTCAGTTATGTGAAAGTGCTGAAACAAGTTTAAAAGACTGGTGTCGTCGATTTTGCTACCGCATTTATGCAAAATGGACACAGTCTGGAAGAAGCACAGATAAGTTTCGGAAGAAACATGAGATTTGGCTACAGGCTGCAATTCAATGGCCGGAATTACAGAATGAAAATATGGAACCTTCTACAGAAAATATAAGTGACGTCATCGAGCCCATAATTTCTCCTGCTAAATCTGATGCTTCAACTTGTACACATCCTAGTCCTCGTAAATCTTTTGAGGACCTTAGTAACCGGCAAAAAAGAAGACGCACCACTGAAGATAGTCTTTCATGCAGCAGTAGCAGCGCTGAAATTATGTTTTCGGCCGAAAGGGCGCTTCAAAAGGCAGGACAAAGCGATACAGCTTATGTTATGAAATACTTGACGGAGAATCCAGAAGAGGCCTCAAAAATCAAAGCCTTCATTGAAGGTAAATCAATTCAGGTACGGGAAATATCCCCTTTGAAGGCATTGGCTCTTTATGTATCGATGAACTTATCGAAATGGCGCTATAACACTCTTCGGGATTTCAACACTCAAGAAGGAGCTCTTCAATACCCGAGTTACTACATGTTGGTTAAAGAAAAAATTAAGTGCTATCCGGCCAAAGAAGATCTCACAGTTACAGAGAGCTCTGCAAAAATCAAATTACAAGCCTTGATGGATTTAACCTCAAGAAGACTTATTAGGTCGTTAGAAACCCCTGTTGATCCCAATCAACAGCTCGTATTGACCAGCAAATGGGGTTTTGACGGATCATCTAGCCAAAGCATTTATCATCAAAGGACGAGTGAAGATGAGCAAATCGATCTTGCTAGTAATTTTATGATTAGTCTTGTACCACTGCGGCTCGTCTCAAAAGGTGTAACAATTTGGGAAAACGAGCGACCATCTTCCACTTCATTTTGCCGGCCAATATTGTTTAAGTTTATAAAGGAAACCAAAGAAAATGTGCAGAGAGAGATGGCTGAAATCGAAGCAGAGATTGAAGCCTTAACTCCATCCACCATCACTGATGGAATTAGTGTCAAACACCAACTGCTGTTGACAATGATTGATGGTAAAATTCATTCCATTATATCCAATACAGCAGCTTCAGTGTGTGACATATGCAAGGCTTGTCCTAAAGAAATGAATAATTTAGAGTTAATCAAAGATAAACACGCAAACGAGGACATGTATAAATATAGCTTAAGCACCCTTCACGCTTGGATTCGCTCAATGGAATGCTTATTACACATTTCCTACAAATTAGACATAAAATCATGGCAAGTAAGGGGTGATATAGCAAAAAGGCAAGTTGATGACAGGAAGAAAAGAGTTCAAGAGGCTGTAAGAAGAGAAACGGGCTTACTTCTCGATGTTGTGAAACAAGGCAGTGGATCCACCAACAATGGCAACTCGGCAAGGAGATTTTTTGAAAACTACACTAAATCTGCTGAACTGACCGGAATAGATGCTATGCTTTTAAGAAAAATCTGTGTGATCTTGCAGTGTATTTCATCAGGAGAGAAGATCAACGTAACTAAATTCCGAGAGTTCTGCTTTGATACTGCTAAGCTTTACGTGGAGTTATACCCATGGTATTATATGCCTTCTTCACTTCATAAAATTTTAATGCATGGGCCAGACATAGTTCAGAACATGTCAATTGTGCCCATTGGTTTTCTATCCGAAGAGGCATCTGAGGCTAGAAATAAAGATTTTAGAAAATATAGAGAGGGGCATTCTCGAAAGCATAGCAGTATCTCATGCAATGAAGATATTATGCACAATCTTTTACTGTCTTCTGATCCACTTGTTACAAGTATCCGTCCAAAAGGAAATAAGTTTGTAAAAAAATCTTCTTTTAAGGAATTTTATGAGCTTACGGATTCTGAGAAAAGTGATATCGAATTTGTTAACATAAATGATTTAGCGGACATCGATTCTGAATTTGAATTAATTGATGATGATGATGATGACGAAGATAATTAAATGATGTTATTGTTTTAAAATGTGTAACTTAGTAAATTAGAGCTTACGTCTTAATTATTTATTGTACTTTTAATGAAACTAGGTAATTTATTATCAACTTACTTAAAAGTCATACTCTCATCAGTTCTTGTGAATATTTTTGTTAATATATATTTCTGTATATATATAATATATTTATAGACCTCTTAATAAGTCTGTCTGCGGTTTAAAGTAAATACAAATGGGGAAAAAACGTTTTTTTTTTTAAATTTTCATTTCCTTTTATCCCAGAAAGTGCACATTTGGCGCACTATGTGTCTTAGTATTAAATATAGCTCTTAGTAATAGCATTACGATATTAGAGACCGCTACTTGAAACAAGCCCGGAATCAGGAGGGAGAGAGCTCAATACACTCATTTTCATAGTAAAATTTCACATTTTCTCAAATTACTCCCGAAATATGGGAGTTATGAAGAAATTCATCACCACAATTTATGAAGGCATTAAGTAATCGAATAAGATGGCATCATTAGTTTGTCATAATTTTACTCTTATTTTTCGGACATGTCTACGTCCAACCGCTTCCATACATTCGTTCCACTGTGCGCCATAAGAAAATTGGTATCACTTTTATTGGTAAAAAGATATGGCAAAATTTAGATTTTCGCAAAAACTTGAACCTTAATTTTCAACTTCTTTTATACTTCGGTATTTTCCCTTTATTTGTGCCTTGCTTTTTGCCAAATTTTGTGATTCTAGGTCAACGGGAAGTACCATATAGGTTTTCAACCCAAAACCTATAGGGTACTTCCGGTTGACCTAGAATTGACAATTTTGGTTAATAGCAAGGTCTTACAGCACAAGTAAAGGTAAAACTCCGAAAAAAAAAAAATTGAAAATTGAGGTACATTTTGGTACTTACAAGTTTTCGCGAAAATCTAAATTTGCCCATATATTTTTATCGTTTTGACTCAGGACCTTGATTTTTATACACCTAATAAGGGACTGTAGACCTCAGTATCCGGTATCAACTTGCTAGATCCATCCGTTCCTGAAAAAATCGGTGATGACACACGGACAAACGGACAAGAGAGAGTGATCTTATAAGGGTTTTTTTTTACCTTTTGAGGTACGGAATCCTAAAAACATGTTTATTTTCAGTTGAGCGTAGTTTTTTATTTGACAATTTTTGTTTTATGAGGGCACCTAATTACTTGTAAACTAAATGATCTATCGTGATGAAACAAACATTATGGAGTTTGTTTCATCACGATAGATCATTTAGTTTACAAGTTACACCGTTTTGTTTAAAAAATGTAAGTATTTCGATTTTTCAAATATTTTTTCCTTCGATAAAATTAAGCATTGATTCCCGGGATCATTTCGATACGCGCACATTATTAAGACGCGCACTTATTATTTATGGTCACGTAAGATACTCCTTTAGATAACAAATATAAGTATGAATTTTATACTGTATGACAGAACGTAAGTAACGGCTCCGCCTATTCGGGGACTCCTTTTGTAAGAGCTCTGAGCATTCATTACCGTCTACGCAATATAATGCCAAGAGCAAGCCTGTTCTTGAATTATTCAAGTTTTTTAGAACCATTTTAATTCAGAAATACTTTTTTCTTTATAAAGAGTTTGTGCTCCCGTTATACTTATGATTACAAGACATAAAAAAATTGAATGGTTACTATGGTTAAGTAGTAAAGGAATCGTGCAAGCCGACTCACTTATTAATTCAAACAGACTTCGCCACAAACCGAGGGACACATTTCGGCCTTTTAAAGTAAAGGCTCTTTCAAACAGGCGCGACACGCGACGCGACACAAAGACACCGCTCGTCGCGCGACGAGCGGTGTTTGTGTCGCGTCGCGTGTCGCGCCTGTTTGAAAGAGCCTTTATGAAAGTTTTTTTCAAATGGTATATTATAGTTAAATTTTGTTCGTACGCTGCAATGCTCAGTACAAGGCTCGGATACCGGTTAAATTTTCAAACCGTTATTATGTACTTGACGCAAAACCCTTTCAATTCGGTTTCGCTCGTAGAAACCGGTTCTTTTAACTGGTTTTGGAGGAGTCTTTACATAAAGGTTTTTGGGATTAAACTGTTTAGAGCAATATTAACAGTTTTTTTGTTTAGATTTTATTCAACGCGGCATCCTCACAAGTAGTCACAAGTTGCAACGCGTTTACAGACATGCCGCTCGTCGTATAAAGGCTCTTTCAAACAGGCGCGACTGCGACGCGACACAAAGACGAGCGGTGTCTTTGTGTCGCGTCGCGTGTCGCGCCTGTTTGAAAGTGCCTTAAACCGGTTAATTTAGGTTAAAATAAAGTTCTTAAAACGTTCACGTTCTTAAGAAAAGTTCGGAGTAAAACCCAAATAAACCGGTTTGCATCGGTATTTTTTAAACCGGTTCTGAGCCTCAGCTCAGTCAATTCAATGATATAGGTAATGCAGTGAGTGACTTTACATTTTGATCATATTTTTAATGAAGTTATTTTAAAGGCTCTGGGGATCATGTCAATGATATGGGCAGTTGCAGCTTCGTTAAGGCCAATAGAGAAATATAAAGCGATCATCAATCCATTTGTCGGAGACAAGTGACTTAAAAAAAAAAACAACTCTATAAAAAACCCACGTTGAGCCAAAAAGCCTCATTTAATTTTTAAAGATCTTAATTAACTGTATTGTTCAAACTTCGTCGACTTATCTTACCAAATAAGATTATCTGATAGCGTCTACATTAATAATGGTCCATTAGATTCAAACCCACAAATTTTAAATTATTCCATGAGATTGATATCATATTCTACTTTGAATTCTAATTGAATAAGGTTAAAGTTCATCTTGTATTGAAATCTGTAAACATTTTAGTTGTAGTCTTCGCGTAACGTTTTAGTAAATTAATCTCATTTATTTATGTACACACAGTACAATACATAGAGACATGACATAATTATAATTTAGAGTACAAAGGTACTGCTTATTTCTTATGAAATTTCTTCCAGCAGACCTGCGAAAGGAGAAATGAGAAAGAAATGTAGAATAGAGTGTGAGAACAAGAAAAAATATGGATATGCGAAGTCTTAAACTAAAATATTAAAATATACCTACACGTATACACGCAATAAATTAACATATACTTAAATTAATACATAAAGCTTAAATATATAAACATACATACTATAGGTATATAAATACTCACAGTTGAGAGGAGAGGTAACGCTCTTTTACTCTATATTTGAAATGAGAAACCGCTCGATCAGATCTTCGTTTTATTTGTACACAATATACTCTTCTTTTGTGATTTTAATGCATCAGATGGCTACAAATTATTACAGACATGTTTTTCATGTAGCAAATAAACTGCTGTCTAGATAGTTGATTCAGGAGTGACCTTACGGATCCATTATAAAATGATGACGGACGATAAGGCTCAGTCTGCGCTCAGTGCTTGGTGTGGCAACACGCCGTGTTCGAGTTCGCGACAAGTCAATCGTCATCCTGAGGATACCTCGTTGAGAGATGAAACACGTGTCGATTTCTTTCAGGGTCTTTTTAAGACTCTTTAGAAATAGCTAAGCGGAACAGGTTACTAAATATATCCACATCATCATTTTTTTTGCTGTCTAGATTTCCAGAATATTTCTCACACGTGCAACCAACCGCATCATCAGTATGTTTTAATTGAGATAAATAACGTACAAACGCATGCTGTCTCATTAACATATCCAATTCACACAGAAACACGAGTTTATAATAGAAAACAATGCTTAATTACAATTTTCGGTTAATTTTCGCACAATCCCATTCAATCCGCTGCAATTTATATGATTGCGCTGCATGTAGGTCCTAGCTCGCTGCTGTAATTGCGTAATATCCCGCAAAGCCGCGTTACCAACACCCGTACACGTAACTGAACTTATAGATTTGATTGCACTTAGTTTAATCATTTGTGAATATCACGAAATGTTCATCAAGTTCTACTGTTACGTGGTCACATCATATTTCATTAAGGCACGAATCCTCTGTGAGAATTGCTGGGTCCGAATAGATGTTTAATATACTCCTACCGAGTGTCAAGGTTTCATGAATACATAATTAGCCACAGTTTTTTCTTACAAATATAGCTTAGAAAGCTATAAAGTGATACATATACATCTCATGTATATCTTTGTATGCTCATTGCTCCTGTAGCTCGTTCTGATTCACCATAGGTACAGGTTATCTAAAGTTGAAAGTATTTAACTGCCAACGATTAATTTTCTAAGAGGCGAGTTGAGTATAAAAAGTTCCCGGATTAATACAAGTTTCATGGCTAGTCCCGCACAGCTGGTAGTTGCATCTCTGTTCTGCCCGCTTCAACTTACTTTGAACTATATTTTAGTGCACACTCGGGTGAATTGCCCCGGAAAGTTGACGCACAACTTGAGCCCCCACCCCCAGCCACTCTAGTTTAGAACAGTTCTCATAACAACGTATATCAAACAGTATGCATGTGTGCACATAAAACACAAGTTCGCGTTAACTCGCGTTCCGAAGTCGGGTGTATTATGTAATCTTCCGCGCTTTCCCAACTCTCTAAGTTGGACCATCGAGTCGCTCACATTGTCGCGTGCGGTAATAACAGAAACTCCTTTAATGTCACTTGGAGTTGTCGCTAATGCCGCTCTAATTTGCGTTACACCCTCGCCTTTTGTGTGTTTCCATATTTCGCTGCGAGCTTTTTGTTTGCTAGTCCCCCACATTAGCACGGCGAGTCGTTCACCTTGCGCCGGAGGTGCCACGTGTCGCCTCTTCAATAAATTTTATCTCGGAGATCGCGCTTGTTTGGATCTAGAGCCGTTTTTTGAAGAGCAATCATTATGTTGTTTGTACAGGACGCTCGGCTCGTATTATTATTAGTAACCGTAGGTATTATTGCTAAGAGGAAAACATCTCGAAATAGCGCAATTGTGCGACTCTCGACTAGCTCGCCGACATTCGCCATTATTCAGTTTTTGCAGCGAGTGCTAGCGTTCGACAGACGGTTTGTTCTGTTGACGTTTTTGTGCCTCTCTCGGTTTGATACAGCCAGACGCTTTGTCATTTTTGAGCGGGCACTAAAATTTCCATGCTAATTACAGCCCGCTACTCGAACTATACAAAAAATCAAGCCAATCTAATATTGAACGTTCCTGTTTACGCGCTTACTACGTAAATGGAAGCGTTATTTTTCCCTTATAAAGTCAAATAGCTAATTTCCCAATCTGTTTCGAGCTCTAAACTGTATATTGTGTCGTAAAGGCGCCGCGCTGTTCCGCGCTAGGTGGGATACTCTCAATCACGTTGTTTCCTCACGTTACAGTTTAATGGTTTGCCTATTCATGTTGCGTACGAGATGACAGCCGCTCTCGGCGTCCTCAGACGAGAGCCAATTTAGACAAGTCGTTCAATTTTCGCTTCTATAACGACAACTAGTGAGAAGTTTCCGGTCGTTTGAGTTTGTAAATCGTTTGTTGCTGTTTTCTTGCGAAAGCCGAGTCATGAGTCATTTTGCTTTTGGTCGATTATGTTGAAGTGGTGTGATTATCTTGTTGTTTAATTGTTTATGTTTTACTACTATGCGTGGGTTGGCAAAACAAGTGAGTGACGATAGCGGTAATTGGAGCTGGGGCGTTCCCCAATTAGGGCGATTAGAAATGGCGCGGTCGACGCCAAATTGGATTACATGCCCGTGAAACGCTATAGTCCCTCGACATGCGACCTCATGTCACCTCCGCTAAGGTATAACGGACACGAGGTTAGGCGTTGCGCTTTATCACTATACAATTTTGTTGCGCAATTCGCGCCATTAATAAATACACGTGTTATCTCGGTGTTCGAGAATGTTCGTGCGTCCGCGTGGCATTGCGCCCGCGCCCGATAGTACTCTGGCGAACTGAGCTCGACACGTTTCGTATATTGGCGGTCGAGAGTTGAGACTCACAGCGGCGTGCACCGATCGTAAATTGCGTTTTCGCCGGCGTGAAAGGCGACCGCCGCCGTTGCCAGCCGGCCGGTGCATTCACCGCTCACCGTATCGAATTTATCGCGAGATCGATACGCGCGCATACCCGCCAACGCGCTCTGTATACAAGACCTGCGCCTAGCCGACGACGTCACCACACGTGGCGCGGCGGGGACGTGCGCCTGTGTGTGTGCGCCGCACGATTATATGGAATTCAGCGATTACGCCACCTACCTACGTACAGACAGCGAGCGCGAGTGCGTCCGCTCAGCGGTAATAATAATAATTAGCCGCCTCATTATTGTTATTGGAGGCGACGGCGCTCGCTGTCACCGACAGATAACCGCTGCGCGCGACCAGACGCCGCGTTCGATTCTCGCGCCGTGCTCGTAGCCATTGTTGCCATTGTAGCCGGACAAGGAGAAGTCCCCTTTGTGTTGTTCTGTGTACCTACTACCTGGCTACCGGATTGTAGTCGCTGGATTGTTTGACTCGACACCACCGGACCGTTCTATCAGGTACGTTTGCAGTGTAAACTTCACTTGTATCGTAAACAATGGACGCGATTTCTGTTAACCGTGTATACAAAGCCGGCTGCGCGGAGTGGCCGTCTCCAGAGGGTTTGTAGGGCGAAGCGTTCGTTCAGTGACCTTGTGACGGAGGACGCTACACGCGACTTCATGTTTGTGATACATTTGGCCGCTCCGTAGGAGGTTATTGAAAGTAAACGGAACACTAATAGCGTTGTTACCAGCCAATCTTGTTTCGAAAACATGTTGAGTGACATCGGAACCCGGCGGCAATTTCTATTGAAGTTTTCATTTACAAGCCACCATTATTTTTGTTGTTTTTTCTTATTATGAATTTATAAGACATCAATTTCGGGCATTTGGTGATGTAGGTAGATTTAATTTTGCACTAAATTGGACTTTTAGTTTTAAGATTCTCTAATAACCTCATTCTAGATTGTGAAATATTTTTTGTTTCAATAGCATTTTATATTTACCGCCGTGTGGCCCAGTATGGGTTCAGTTTTGCTCTAAATAATTATGTTAATTTTCATCATTTTTGCTTACGTTAGTCAGATAAGTTTTGACACAACAAAGCCGTTTATCAGCTAAATAAAATATTTTGGTGGCGTTATCTAATCGGTCGCCATTTTCTATTCATATTAACATTAATTCCGGATTGTTTCGTTGGTTTGTTCAACATTTCGGTTCATAACAGTATCCCGCTTTAATTAGTAGTCTGTGAGACAGATTATACACACAGACATGGAACACAAACATAGATTCTTATCTGATGGAGAGAACGAAAGGGTAACTGTTGCTATGCGAAAGGTTGCCAACCTCTGCATAGGTAGGGCTGAGACATGTGTATGTCTATGGCTTTTGAATTGTACTGTCCCCTTTGTCTCAACCTCATAGCTCGGACCTATTCTGTTGTTCTCTGAGTGAGTTCACAAAGAATGCATTATTTGTAATAAGTTACAAAATTTAATTATAAATTAATATTAAGTTAGGATAAGATTAAGATATGTACGCTATCGCAATAGGTTACCCTGTAATGATAGATGTATGTTGGAAAAATAAATAAAAAAATAAATTCTATTTTCTTGAAATAATTTTATTAATATTTGCTGTGAATCTTTGGTTTATCATTCATGCATGAGCCACAGTGCGATCGTGGAGCCACATCACAAACGATCCCTCGCCTCTTGTCGTGCTCTTCTGTACACCGGCACTATGCAAGAACTTTGACCTGAATTCTCAAACTCGAAGCATTTATTTCAATTAAATTTCAAAGAGTCAGGCAGAAAGTTGAAGCTAATTGCCCATTCCAAAACGTAGATCTCTATGGAGAAGAACGAGCAAGAATCTCCAAGGACACTCTTTTAAATATAGATATTACAAAATCCTGAGTACATTATTCTTGTTGCTTCTATATGTGACAACAATGTACAAAAAATAATCAAAAGCAATTGAAAATATAAGATTAAAAATAAGCCCTGGCAGATAAGAGATGACCAGTCTCAACTGACTTCTGGTCGAAGCATATTTAAAATACGGAAATGTAATCATCGCTACGACAACGAAGTAGAACTCCAGATCCGCCATCTTTTTGCAAGCATTTTTATTTCACATTAGATTCACCAAGTATGTGGCTGCATTGTTGGTTTACTTTATCAAATGGCAAGTTTCAAATGTGCTCCCGAACGGATATCGAATGCGATGCACGTGCGGAGCTCCGTGATCGATGCGGTGCATCCAGATACGCGACTAACGTAATAAATCTGGGAACGGATCAGGGCTGTCAGGAATGCAGATTATTTTATTATAATATTGAGAAGAAAACTGTTAAACCCTTAGTATCATAAATAGATAGGGATAGGCAGAAACTAAAGAACGCCACCTGCTACTACGGTCCTTAAATATTCGTTGTGCTTCATTTACGGTCATGTGCTGCTATTAGGTTATATTCTTATTGGAAATCAAAAGTCTACTAAAATCCATGTATAAGCAAAACTTAAGAAAGAGATACGAAACATCTGATGCTATTGCTGTGTGCCCCAAAATTAGGGACTTGCAGATAGTTTAAATTCCAGATTAATTGTGTTGATAAATGTACCTACTGTGCAACAAATTCAACATGTGGATAGTCTCCACCTTTGAGCGTCTAGCTACAAAACAACAGTAAATTCAATTTAAAATACTCTCTCTCTCCCTCACCAACCTGACTTCTTAAGTGTAAGTGTACATTAATATAAATACCGTCACGCCTAACGTTCAGCTCACGTCCACGATTGATGTGGCTGATCGCTCCGGGGAATCCTGACGGATGTAACCCTAGCCACCGCGCGGAATAAAAACGTCCGTCTGAACTAGGGTTACCAAGCGTCCGGATTTGTCTCACTTTTTGGCCTCTTGTCCGAACTTTGTGCGGCCTTGCCCTAATTGCGTACCTCACTTTCAGTCACTATCAGAAGGAAACAAAGATTTTGAAGGAAATTGCTGACCCATCATGGCTTCTTAATTTTGAAACATTCGTTTGCTCAACAACGTAAATAACGCAATGATTGATGTTGAACTGTCAAAACGAAAAGCATTTCCATTGGAAGTGTTCCCGCAGGACCTAGCCCATAAGGTTTTATTTAGAAACTAAAAAAGCTAAAATTGTTTACTGAAAATAAATCCTAACTAATAATATTATAAATCCGAAAGTGTGTTTTTTCATGCTAAAACGGCTGAACGTATTCGAATGTAATTTGGCACATGGATAGACCATGACCTGGAGAAGGACATAGGCACCTTTTATCCCGATATTCCCACGGGATCAAGACTTATGCGGGTGAAACCGCAGGGCGCAGCTAGTATTAAAAAAATAGTGGTATGACAGAAGCGAAAAAAATAGCTCCGCGGTAATCAACGCGTTGACGTCTTTTACTCCACGCACCGCGGTAATCAACGCGTTGATGCCTTACTCCACGGTGTCGGAAAATTGCGTTACAGTGTCGCGAAATCAATGGTTTAGTGTCATTTCAAAAATGTTCAACGCGCTTAAAGAAATTTTGACTTCAAAAAAATAAAATGTCCGGCTTTTTGTCAGGACTTATGAAATTTCGAAATGGTAACCCTAACCGCGCGGAATAAAACGTTCGTCTGAACTAAACTGAACTGAAGGCAATTTATGAAACCTCTCTTTGTGATAGTGCTTTTATACCTAGCTGTGTGTAGTTTAGGAGGTATGGCTGTTTCTATTCTATTGGTTCCATTGTTCACTATATGAATACGTATCGTATCTATTGGATTAGTTACGTTTACTTAATTAAATCGTTGCTATCAAACCGAAAAAGTGAAATTACAATTACAATCATAGACATTTCCTCACGTTCGTAGACGGTCTAATCTATCTAAATGATGGATGCAGCTTTGTAATTATGTTAATAAAATTTTGCTGTAAAATATTGTGTTTATCTTTATTCATCGGTGAAGGAAAAACATCGTGGGGAAACCTGTACCTTAATTGCGTAACTTATTTTCGTAAAAAATTATGTCTAATTTGTTTCATTTTGACAGTTCAACAACATTAATTGCGTTATTTACGTTGTCGAGCAGATTTTTTTCCAACTTTTCATAAGTTGGAAAAAAAATCTGCTCATCAAATCAAATCTGCGCAATGGATAAGCAATCTGTTTTAAATCAAAACAAATTGTGATTGTGTTGTATTACACAATTAGAGTACTGGACTTACAGTTAATATAAGTCTGCAATCGCCAACCCGTCTTGAGCAAGCGTGGTGATCAATGCTCGTGCCATCTCTGTATGAGAAGAGGCCTTTGCCCTGCCGAGGGGCAATATTAGACGGGTATTATTATATTAAGGCGCTGCCCGAGAGGGACACCGTAAAACGCCCTGTTTTTTGTCGCACAGTTAGCCGTATTGCTACATATTACCAGCCCAAAAAAAAAATTGATTTGAAAATGTTCAATAATTTGAGCGATAACTATATACACCAATAAGTTAAAACTCTTTTATTTATATATTTCTTTAGTTGATAAATTTTCTTTTTTATCTTTTGAAAAAGGAAATTTATTAACTAAAGAAATGTATAAATAAAAGAGTTTTAACTTATTGGTGTATTATTTTTTAAAATTCAATTAAGACTGCGAAATAACTGTCATAACTGTATTATCGCACGCATTGTCATATTCAACCGTATTTGTATGCAGCGATGCACTACTGTCGCTTCACCTGCTTTAACACCTAAAGATTTGCTTCTTACCGCGCCTTAATAAAGCATAGTCTATTGAGTGCTTAAACTCATAAACCCACACTGATGCAATCTCAGAAATAAAATCCCGTTTCAATGTCACATTACATTTAATTCAAAACAGGTAGTCTGTACTGACCTTGTTAGCAAAAACGTAATCGTAACACGAATAACTTTCACAGCGTAGCACATAGCAACAACAGAACCGAAAATTGCAACGCTATAATTCAAAGAAAGTTTAGTAAAACAGCGGTATGCGGAAAAGCAATGGTAGGAATAATGCTTACACTGTGTGAAAATGACTACTTCAAAACGTGATACTTATTACAATTAATCTGCGGACGTGCTCATAATGTAATCGTGCATATTTCAACGCTGATGTCATAGCATGTCATGTGCGGTTTTATTTGCAAAAGCAGAGTCGGTTTTTTTTTTGTCATAAAATTTTTATCACAGAATGGCAACTAATAAATATAATTTTGCAGCGGCATTATTTTGATGTTTGCTACACACTTTAAGGCTCCGCAGACAGGGCGTTTTTATGAAAAGTTCACGGAAATTGTTCTACCGGTGTCTCGTCGCGTCTTTAGTGGTGTGCTATAAATATATCTGGTGTATTGCAATTATAACGGGTTTGACTGGGTACGGCAAGTCGGCAAGCAGTTCCTAGTGTATTTTTGGATTAGTTAATTAAGATACTTGACTTAGAAATAAATAATAGCTCTAAAAGTAATTCATCTTTTAGCTAATATTATCTAATCAGGAGGTAATCCTAAAACAGATAGGTGGAAAGCCTCTGTAATAAGAATGCTAAATGGAATGAATTATGAGCTAAAAACAGTTTTATTAATCTATAACTCACCCTATAAAATATGTTCCAATTTTCAAACGTGTTTCTAATGATATACAAGAGCACACATTCGTACTTATATTTATTATTATTACATATTCCATACGCTCAAATTCCGTAATTTATTATTAGCATAATGTCAACATACGGCAGATTGGCTAATCAGTGCAACCGCAATCGGCTTAACGAGTGAAAATGTCAGCACTGCAGCGACAGGGGCATTAATCGCTATGTATGTAAGCCTAACGATAAAAGTTGCCGCAGATAGGCGCGACGCGACACCGGTAGCCTTTTACAGGATTATTTAATATTTACTCCGTATTAATTTATTACTTAATGAGACCTCTTTGTGCTTTGGAAAGCACTTGCCAGTCGCTTTGGCAGTCGTTACGGGAGTTAGAAGTCCGAACGTCTGACAACCAGTCTTCAGTATAGTGGTCCCCATGTCGCTCCATGGCAAATACTGGTACTCAGCTGCATCCGGTTAGACTGAAAGCTGAACACAACATAGTTGGGAAAAGGCTAGGCAGATGATAATGACCGCGTTTGTTTACAGATAATACTATCGGGAATACTCGTACTTAAGAATAATGTTTTGCGAAGATAGTAAAATTTATAGCACGTGATAAGAGTCAATCTGTTCCGTTGATTGATATTATGAATAAAGGATCCCACAAACAGCAGCGACACGACTCTAATAAAACAATTTCTAAGAAAATTTCACGGTAGAACAATTACCGGTATGGCGTCACGCGATAAGTCGCGCCGGTCTGTACGAGCCTTAGCTTTGACAATCGTTGAGTTACAGTATACAACATTGTTTTATTAGCATACTGTTATTTATCAATTTAGTATAATCAAGAACATTGAATAAAAAGTTACAAACAAAGTAACAGTGGAAGTTAATATCCGAAAGCGTCACTTATGTCCCAGCAAGTTGTACACAATAGAAACGAACTCTGTTGCGAAAGTTGATCACATTACAAATAACTTTTCTCACAGAATGTCTAAACGAATCAAAACTTAAAAATGTGCAAATTTATTCGCAACGACTCTGCGTTCGTTGACTAAACTATTTCATTTTTGCCTGGCGTTCATCTGGACCTACACCACTGAAACTTTCTTTAAACTCCGACTGTACACCTATCTATGTCCTATAGCAGTTTCTAGACTTGTTGGGTAGGCTGTGGGTAGCCCAACCGGTTCCAAGTAGTCTCCAACAACCGGCCCAAAAAAAAAATACGGTTCACTTTCCTACAAGTCGTTTGTAGCGAAATATTTTATAGTCCTTTTACTTTAGGTCCCGTGTCAGAAATATGTTTATTGTTGTTTGGGTTATATGCCTTATTTTTATAGCCGACTTGTCGCTGTTGGTTTTATTGCCGAAATTGTTTTGTCACGGAATCGTGATTACGAAATACAATAATAATGTACTCTCTCGACATAACAACTCTTCCAACATGTAAAACTTGGTCCTTCATGTCCCAAAGGAACTCATGCCATTTAGGCGCGGCTTGTACAGAAGAGACGTGACGAGGGCGTGTGGCGGTGGCGGATAATCAAAGAAACCTAAAATGAACCTAATAGTTATGCGGCATAGCGTCGTTTTTGTCGGAAGGAGAATTGTGGCGGTGGCGAGTGACCTGGTGGCGGTGACGTCACCTGGAAGCGCGGGCGCAATTCTCTTTCCAACAAAAAAAAAAACAACGGTATGCGACATAACTATTAGGTTCATTTAAGTTTCTTTGATTTTTCGTCACCGCCATACGCGGCGCGGCGGCGACTCAGTCTACATAGTTACGCGTAGGGGCTGAAAGCGGTTACGGTTAAAAGTACCTCAAAAATATACCGGTACCGGATTAAAATAATGGTTTAGCTATACCGATTTTGGTACCGAAAAACATGCAACACGGCGCGGTGCAGGTACTTACACACACAGTCGTGTCCTTCCGATCGGAAATAAAATCCAAAACTTAGTTACAATCAGGAAGTGAACGACAAAGAAAACCCCTATTTATTTATTAAGGTTTAGGTACTGTTACCGATACATTTATAAAGGTTAAGGTACTGCTCCCGAAATATACCGGTATGCATTTCCAACCTCAAAATTCCGCTACTGAAAAAAAGAACCGTATCGAAATATTTCGGTAACCCTTATTTAACGGTATGACGTCATACTGAATTATAAAGGTACCTTAATTTTGGGGTAATTCAGTCCCTGATTATGCGGCGCGGTGGTGGCGCGGAGACGGTGTCGTGTCGCCGAGCACTTATGGTTGTGGTCCTGTAGTAAGACGTAAGGCAAGTCTTTAAAATTAATTACAGTCGTTCAGCTATTTACAGAGTACAAGTCAGTTTGCTGTCGTATCATATTTATATGTGTTATGTCGTCTACGGAAATGGATAAAATTAGATCGCATGCAGTAACGGTTGCTTCCGCACTGCATTGCAACGCGTCGCTCTCAATACACTCCGTATTATGTTATGACTCCAAATATTGCATAGGTGTAAAACTGTGGTATAACGTTAAGCTATTTATTATCAAACATGTAAAGAAAAACTTTGTCCGATCCGTGAGGGCGTTGTTAGGTATCTGTATCTTACTGAGAATTTTCAGGAAAATTTCAGTGGTGAATTTTACCGGGTTTACTTCATTGGGCGCGGGCGGCCGTCATTTAGCGGGTGTGTAGTCATAACCTATGACCCCTGTTGAAAATTAGGAAGTTTTTTATGAATATTGGGTAATTTTAGTACTAAAAATTGATTTTTATTTAGCAATAACTTTTTTATTTTCAATAATAATTATATTTTATTATTCAGTTTTAGGTAATGTTATTACAGAACCTATGAGCCTCTTCCGGATCGGACAGGTTTTTTTTTACTTTTTGTATAAGAAAACTGCCTTGTAAAATCTGCCTCTAAAATATCAGGGATGTAGGTAGTCCCTGTTGATGCTGTATAACTTATAATACTTACTTTAATACATTGAAGTTTCCAAAAATAATGATGGTTTCATATTATTGCTAGGATAGGATATGACTTCATGGCCAGACTATGAAAAGAGCCGCATATCTGAATGGATTATCTTGCATATTTAATAACAATGAATCATAATCATTCAACAATTCTTAATTATCATTCATATAAGTCATGTAAATTCAGAACCCTGTTTTTTTTTCTTAATTGTAACTAGGCCTAACTGTAGGAAGTATAGTCTAGATCAGTGATTCCCAAAGTGGTCCAGATGGACCCCCAGGTGTCCATGGGAGGCTCGACGGGGGCTACGTTGACAACGCAAATTTCCATAGTTAGACCTTCACATTTTTTGTCGAGTTTTGTGTATATGGTATATAGAAATGTACCTACAGGGTTTACCGGAACCAACTAAATTTTAAAAGTGGGCTGTGAGAAAAAAGTCTGGAATCTCTGTTCTAGATGATGAACAGACGACGCACATAACACTTAGATCTACGGCATACTACTTGAACATTAATTCCTACATACTTCCTAGACTTGCGCAAGGTAAACACTAGACGCAGTTAGCCTATGCCCCTGTGACATTTCGACGTACTGTCTCTAGTCTGGCTTTTACTCCGAGAAGATTCTGCGTGGGAAAGTGATTGTGGCTTAGTAACTTAGTACTTACATTATATTGTTGTTTTGTTCAACTATTTGTACTGGAGAAGTTTCTCTAGGCGACTGCGTCACTGCAGTAATCACTGCGATTTTTTTATCATTTACTTTTTTGCATTTTTTAATATTTTATAAAATCACTTGAAAAAAAAAACATTTCATAATATAAAATATATTTAAATAATATTTATATATGTTTTTTTATTTTTTATTATTATATATTATTATTACTATATATTATAATAATTTGGTGTTATCTAATTTTTATTTTACTAGTCTAAATGTGGGAATTTCGAATTGAAACTGGGGGTGGCCCATGTCCAGCAGTGGACGTCTTTCGGCTGAAATGATGATGAATAAAATCAATTAGGGCAGTCTTGTATGCTGGTAAGGGATAGATTTTTATCTTATCACTTGTCTCAGTTCGATTCGTAGAGTGACTTTCGCCCTGTGAATTTAAAAGCACGAGTAAGTAGTGAATTCCCACCCCAAACGCTACTATTAAAGTATTTATTACGAAATCTTCATCAATAATACAAAAACAATCCATCCACATTAATTCCCACAAACACATGAAATATTACGACTTGCCCCAAAACAATAATCCCATCACATATATTTTTCTGTCCACGGGAAAAAGCCCGGGAATGATTAATAGTGACACGGGCCTACTACGGTCCACGTCGACTATGGTTACGCGTCGTTGAACTGTTGGTACCACCGAACATATACTAATGGCAATAGGACGTCTGTATAGAGCCGAAAATCTTGCAATGAAAGAAATACTCAATATCTTTATTGCTTTACCGTTTTTTTTGGGTGGGAAATCATCAAATAACTTCTCCCGCTCTGGGCGGAGCGGGAGGGCGTGTCAGACTCTTACTGACTAAAACCCACCCGTGTTCCTTCGGTTGCCCT
This sequence comes from Omphaloscelis lunosa, assembly GCA_916610215.1. NCBI lineage: Eukaryota > Metazoa > Arthropoda > Insecta > Lepidoptera > Noctuidae > Omphaloscelis > Omphaloscelis lunosa. The sequence continues at coordinate 3,824,016 of OU744266.1, read as the reverse complement.
GTTGCCGGGGGCCACGATCTCCCTTTCGGTTTTCTTCGCACCCCCGGCAGGCATCGGCCCTAACGGACCCCGTCAATTCTGCTGACATCTCTTTGAGGCGCGCGTGGAACACAACGCGCCGTCGACCCGGGCCTGGTCCTTATCGGGCTTTACCGTAATGTGTACTTAAAAAAAGGTGGTAACTATATAATTTAGATTATTATGGACCCTGTATGGCACAGCAAAAAGGGTAGGAGAGAGGAAGTCCTGTTTTAGGAGATCATTAAGTTGTTATTGTGGGTACAAGTTTTAACTTATAATTTAAGTCAGGAGATCGCAAATAAGATACTAACATTTCGCTTAACTATATGTTTATCTGTAAAAAGTACTTAAATATTTGATATTGAAACAATATAGTCAGAGGTATTCATTACTAGCTTTCGCTCGCGTGGATGTCGGAAATAATCCCACGGGAACGTGCTACCGGGATAATTTTTTTTTTATTAGATTCATATAATTATATACTATATATTAATCTAATAAATTAATTAATCTATAATTTTACTGTATGCCAAATTTCATTCAAATCCTTTCAGCCGTTTTTGCGTGATTGCGTAACAAACATTCAAACACAAACTTTCATATTAAAAATATTATTAGGATTTATTTAGCAGATTTGCACACTACGTAAATTATCCTTGTCATTCCATACGACTGATAAAGAATGACAGTGTTTTGAATACACGGATAATTTTAGTTGATTGTCAGTTTGCTAAACAATCTGTTTTCCTGACTGTACATTACTTTTATTGTTCTATTTATTTATTTGGGGAAGATCGGCAATAGATCATTATGTTAATGACTGGAATCTGTTGATACATTTGTCAATCTTAATGTGAATTAATGTCCCATACATTTATTTATTCGCATAAAGATAAATGGTTGTAATATTAATCAAACATGTTTGTAGACATATTTTAGAATAAAAATATGACGTTTATAAATACACTAGAGATCCGACAGACGTCTTGTCCGAACAGCGCCCCCTGCCGGGTCCAATTGTATTTTCAAACCATCCGAAGACGCACTCAAAATTTCATCCAAATCGGTCCAGCTGTTTAGGAGGAGTTAGGTGACAAACACATTTACAGAAAATTATATTAAAGATACTAATTAATCTGTCGATATCTATTGTTGGAAAGCAGCTGCTTCGAATAATTAATGACCCAGAGAACTTTCTAAATGAGACACTTAACGTATCCATGTCTACAATATACAAAGGTTGTACGTTTCCGCAAACGGTTATTGTGAACCGTTCAATACTCCAACTCACTTAGTTACACGTCAGTTGTCAGAATAACAAATGGCCAAAGTTGTCTCTCTTTTGACGAAACGCAAGCCGTTGTGGCCGACTTCCAAATGATTTGACGCTTTCATGCGTTCACGAGAAATGTCGCGAGGACGTGGCCCTAAACTGCTGTTAGCCAATCGTTTTCACACGTTTAATGAGACGATGAAAGTGCTCTATTTTTGGCACTCCGTAATACGACAAATGGCCGGGATTGAGTGTGTTTCCACATATTAAAGGTGTATTTTAGACGGAATTCTAAAACAAAGACGTAGACTAGTGGGAGTACCAGGCTTGCTACCGAGGTGACAATTCCTAAGCGTTGCCAATTAACGAGGCGTAATAAGTAACTGATGCATCATTATGAACAGTTTCCAAATAACCCTCTAGGCCTCTTGCATAGTCCACGTCATAGTCTGAACGCATGAACAAAGCATGCCAAATCGTTGACGCAATCAAATATCAATGCGATCATTTAATAGTTTTTGTTTATTCTGAAAGCATTTACGGATTTTAGTGATTACGCGTTTCAAAATTCTCCTTGTCACTCGTCATCAAAAAATATTGTTCTTGGCTCTGAAATAAACGGCGTTAACTCTTTGAACTATGGCCAAGTTGTAATACTTTTAGTTCTACTTGTACAGCATTATCAGAGCTGATACGGTATATTTACTTAGATAATGTATCTTTGATAGCTAGTGTTTTGCAGTTTTTGATAGTCGGTCGCTAACAGCACGTTCATTTTCCCTACTTTTTCTTGTTTCTAGTCACAGAAATTAATTGAAATATTACACTTCTAATGTCCCAACATGTTTGCTCTCTATACTTGTAGAACTCGATACCTACCGTTTTCCTTGATCGAGCAAAAAAGTAGACTAAATGGTCTGGGGCGTTAACTGTACGTAAGTAAAATTGATGCTCCACTGCTTCGGCTGTCGAAGCATGATTGAATAGCAGGCCAACCAATCTTCCATTTTGTTCGTGAACCAGATCTTTCTTTGACATTTATTTTGGTTTCCGGCCACTTTCAAGAACAAATTACTTGGAAAGTTCAATTCTTGAATTGTCCAAAACGTAACCGTGTCTGTCCTTTGACAAAAGTTTGAAGGAGCAAACTAACGCGTACCGCTTCTCACTCCACTAAAATCCCTTTAAAATTAAACGAGGACTTGAAAAATCCTCTTTGGCGAAGTTCTGGAAGTGGAATCGAGTTGGTAACTTGGTAAGTTAGTTACATCTCATCGTTCAATATTTTATAATGTGGCGAGAGGCCGGCCGGTGATCCGAGAGCGTCACTCGACCTCCACGAAGGCCGTGCCCGGCTTTTATTGATTTTTTATGCGCATTGTCCATTTCGTTCGTACCTACGCCCCCGCCTGGCGCCCGCTCGCTCTGGGCCACAACAGCGACGAATTGCGATCGCTTTATTTGTCACACGTAATTACAATGCCTGTTACACATCTTATGATTAGACCGTTAGTAGAACACGTTATGAATTCTCTTTATATCAAACGCTTTGCTTTCACAAACACGCGATTATGAAATGCTTTGTTCACAATACGCGTATAACATTACCCATTTATGTGCTAAGGGGAAACAAAAACGGCAAAGTTTTATAGTTGTTGCGTTATCATTAAACTGTCTGCGTTAACCTACTTATGTTTTCTCATATTGGCGTCGTCGGGGGCGTAGCTAAACCCTGGCGTAGTGCATGTATATTAATTACTTCTACTAGAACTGGGGAAATCGTTTACGACTTTGGTTCCACTCGTAAAAACTTTAGACGAAAAGTCAAAAGGAGACCTACAGATTATGCTGTTCCTTTATCTTCAGTCTTCAGATATTTTATTACTGTGATAAAACAGTTATTTTCACGGATACTGATTGACGAATCTTTGAAAGTATCTGTTAATTAAACCCGTATAATACCCGATTCATAATGTGTGTAATTAATTAACTTATTTTCACACTAAGAATTAGTAATCGTCGAATCATGATTATTATTTATACAAAAGACCTCAATAATGATTTCTAGAATCGATGAACTTGCTAAACCAACAATGTAGCACAAGTTTGTCCTACTTTAGTTCAATAACATGGAAGTTTTGCACCGTCACGTCAGTGTCGACAAAAGCAGGAATGTTCCTTACTTCCTTCAATATAATATCGATGTCATGCTAATGTCATGTTTTTTTTTTTTTTTCAGATTGTTAACTGTGTGGACTGCCAGATCACCTAGCTAACTACTTTATACAATAAAAGTAAGTTTGTTTTAGTAATTTGTAAGGTTTATGGATACGATAATGTTGGAACAGCTAAGCCAATTGATTGGTATTGAAAGTGCTTCATTTTATCGCAAGTTCTAGACTTCTTCTTCAAGGGTGTGTTTTTAATTACATTAATAGATTTAACGCAAAAAAAGAGATATAAATTGTTAAACAGGTTGACATACTAAGACTTTTGTTCTACTGTCTTGACACGAGGTCTCGTCATGAAAATATAAATGGACATTGTGTAGACATTAAAGTAATCTACTTATTAAACATATCTAATTTTAATAATAACATCGCCGATAAAAATATTTGTCTGAATTTCGTTGTTATCGTCTACATCGAATTTAACTTTGTGAAGTTTGAATCTTGTCATTCTAATTTACAAAGTGCACGTACATATTCAGTGTACATATTTTACTAAATCAACAGTGGCGTGCAAAGTAATGAACACCTGTTCTATTATTCTTTGAGCTCTGTTGTTATGCAATGGCCCGTTTTCGTATTCTGTACTTGAACAATTTACGAGTTTGCGAAATTCAAATATTGACTAGTAATAATTTTAATGCTCAACAGCAGTCAGCACCCACGTCATTTGTTCTGTCTTCGACGTCAAACTAAGAATTTTGCGAATTACTAATTCGTGAACCGCGAATTACGTTAACACGTACTTAATAACGTTATGAGCTTGTCAAAATCTTGACGTTTGTTCAATTTCGCTAACCCACTTTAGATTCCAATTCGATATCGAATATTCTTCGCGCTATCGAAAATGCCAGGAAGGCCAAACTGTGCAGATCCAAAAATTCTCCGTATTTCTAATTTTATCCTCGTTTGAGCCTGTTTGCGGAATTTCAACTCGAGAATTCCTGCGTGCGTTGACTCTTGCGCGGGTGGCGCGCGCGTCAGACCGAGTCGTAAAATGCAAACGCTTCGTGTCATAAGCGGAGTGACACATAGCTTTCATATCGCATGACATGCCGATCTGTCTTTGTTCCGATGAATTATGCCCTGTGTCCCGCTGGTCCGCCGCGCCGCCCGGTCCGCTAGATGAACACTAACCGCACCACAAATCATCGGCTCTGCTAACTCACTCCGCAAGAACGTCGCCCCGGCCCCCGCGACGCCCGCCGACCTCGGCGACGTCTTCCCACAAATTCTCACCCCGAAACGATACATTCACCGCCGCGCACTGGACGAATATCACACGAACGCCGCAATGACGTAAACTCCATAGTCGCGTGCGCCAGCCGCCAGCCGATGTTCAACTTACATTGGGCCGTTGTGCGCGGCACACACGATCATTAAACGTATATCTGTTAATAATAATTGCGATTGTCTGGTTGTACGTGCGCACCGAGTTATGGCGCAGTTGCCGGGCGGTTTGCGAGTCCCCCCCTTCTCCCCCGCCACCACAGTCACCCACCGCCGACCCCTCAGATCTGCGGCGAGCGGCGCATCTTGAGATGAAATGGCATTCAGTTTCGTTTTGTGACGGTTGAATGGGCGCCCGGTTTCGCGAATACGTGTATGTATTGAATGTATGAATACATTACATGCATTAAAATATCCATGATGAATATTCACATGACTATAAAAACGTCGTTGGACGTTCGTAGTCTGATGTGACATTCTATATGCAATTTAAACTTATCTATCTGTTGGGGCATAGACGGAAACCTCACAAATCCACAAAAAATCACAAATTTTCAATATATGTACTTACGTGTAACATGCCTGAAGTATGGCCGTGACCCTGCCAGAAAAAAAAACATGTTATCGCAAAATCAAACCGATTATTCCCATTTGCCATACAGCTATACAAAATCGCAAAAGATATAATTGAGCATTATGTTAAAATGTTTATCGTTTATTTTTTAATTCTCATAATGGAACATACTGAATTGGCATTAGATAACCCTTGACATGAGAACGCGAATTTTAAACATCTTTGTCATGTTGTTGAGTTTTATTGACCTAAAGCCTCGTGCAGGCTGGCGCGACGCGACACCGGTAATTGTTCTACTGTGAAGTTTTCTTAGAAATTGTTTTGTTTCTTAATTCAGTTTATCTAGTCGGCTTGACTCACTATTTAATTAATAAAAAAGTTTATTCACATTTTTTTTCTGTTAATTGGTGCCTGTTTACCTCTGTATACAGGGTCAAATTAAATGCCCAAAAATTATGGGTATCTATATCAAATCATGATAAAAGAAAAGAGAAGTAAGAATTTTTTATTTCGGTCATCATGTTTTTTGTTTTCGCTAAACCGCATCAAAAGTTACATGAAATCCTAAACCCCTAAGTAAAACCGTCATTGTTTATCTTTCGCTACGAGAGTAAGCTTAGGATGATTCTATTATAACCATGTGGTCCCAAGAAGTTATTTTTGCAAAACCGCAATTCTGCTTAACCCCATCAGGAAAATAGATAAGATTTTTTGTTTAAAGGCACTAAAAGGACAACACGAACGATCATTCGCAGACCATTTGGACACTATCCTACAATTTCCACCTTTTACACCCAATAATTCAGATGCCAGCACTTTACGAGGCATTATAAAGCACATGTATGTTACAGTTTTTTCCGTTAGCTTGCACATTTTTATGATCTCGATGCGGCTCGGGCGGTAGTTTAACACAGCGGAGCCCGAAGCCCGTCGGGCTCTCACGACCGGTCCCTACGTGATCTCCTGCGACGCTCCCCGACTCGCTAATAACTGCTGGAGGTACATACGAGTATGTGTAGGTACATGCTATACACGTGTGAGAAGAAAAATGTTCTTCGTTACTTTGATAACGTATTGTGTGGGACGTGAGAGAAATGCAGCCTTGCTTGGCGGTTTTTGAAGGGTTTTTAGTCGGTTTTTCGTATGAAAACTTACTTGATACACATGGTCGAATTAAATTAGTTAGCGAAACTTCAAGAACCGGTATCGGTATCAAAATCAAAATATTTTTATTTCACATAGACCTACATGGGCACTTATGAAACGTCAGAAGCTAGGTTTTATCAAATCATGATAAAACAAAAATAAGCGAATTTTCTCAACATGCACTGGAAATTAATTCAAACATTTTTTTGACAACCTTCTTCGAGATTAATTGAAATTGCTGTACTGGTCAAAAACAAACGAGTAGGCGGCTAAATAAAAACTGTGAAAATAAGTTATTTAAAAATGGAACCAACTTTTTACTTCGACCCATGGCAACCAAGGAGGTAACTTTCAATGATTTTATTTAAATTTCGAACTCGCTTAAGTTGTTTAAAATAAAGAAGAAACAAATGAACATATTAGCGCGCGTTAAAAATTCGTCCATCAATGTCCTAATTGCTGGCCGCGACAGTAATGTACTATTTTCAAACTTATTTGATATAAATCACGAGTTTATAATAAACTGATCCTTTTTTTTCATCATTTGATACCTACGTTTCTGGGAAGTTTTGGCCAGTTAATTTAACCCTGTATACGCATAAAGCCTCGTGCAGACTGTCGCGATGCCGCTCTAATAACAAAACAATTTCTAAGAAAACTTTACGGTAGACGAATGACTGGTGTCGCATCGTGCCAGTCTGCACGAGGCTTTAAACAGATCAGCAATCAATACATTTTTTAAAATACGGGGAAACAATTCTCCACAGGCAGTGAATTAACAGCTTTTTATTGATTACATTACGCATTGACTTCCAAACATAATCGATTACCAGTACTTTTAATTAAATACCCACGTTTATTCATTTAAAATCCTCTTAGAAACACGTAACTGTAGATTTTATGGCATGCTATTTGACAGAGCGAGAAGATATTTAAATACGATTAGTATTAATGCCTTAGGGATAGCCCACACAGGCTTAACCAAACGAGTTTCACCATGGGTATTCACAATAGGTTAACTATTTGTCATTACTTATGCACCGTTGCTACTTTCGAAGCTTAGTACTTCGGTGTCAATGCACTACGCGTTCACGATACTTCCCTGTAAAGGAAACAGTAACAGTGACTATGTCCTATACTATTAAACGAGCAATATTTGTATGTATATAGATTTCTACTCACGTTCTCGAAATCGGCTCTAACGATTTCGATAAGTTGCAATATAGGGGTTTACGGAGGCGAAAATCGATCTAGTTTTCTCCGTATATTCATCCGAGCGGTCGCCCAAAGTTTAGAACAAGATAATGAATAATGACATGACATTGTTGACAGTAGAATAATGATCATGGCAGCATGGAATTAGTAGGTACTGTCCTTTACTATTAAATGAGCTTTCTCTGTTTTCACCAGAGCAGAGCTCGGTCGCCTAGGTACTACTATATAGGGTGGCAGGTACATCGACGCGAAAACTGCTACCATGGATTCAGTAAATGATTCTGAACAACCCCTACTCTGAAATTTTTCGTCGGTTAACCTGGAATTTCTCAGTAGCAGCCCGGAGTCTGGATTCGTGCCCGGGTGATGGCAATAGCCTCGCCCCCTATTACATGGGACTAACTGGCGAAATATGCGTGTACTTATAGGTACACCTCTGCCCAATCCTTTGGGGAAACAAAGCGTGATATTAATGTTGTCAAAGAAAGAGAATGTTAATCACTTTTTAATAGTGTGCACTTGTGCAGATAAAACAGTAACAAAGTATTCTTAATTCGCCACAAGTTATTTGTTCAAAATCCACAATTTCTTCGTGACAATGCGAAAATTTTCCATCCATTTCGTTCTGTTGTGAATGCATTTACGTCATCGCCTGTCTGGGTGACCCGTTTGCTGTTTCCTTGTATCAATATTTTCGACAAACATCTCAGCATGAAATTGCACTTGTAAAGATGTACTTATAAGAATATTGTTCGAGTTGTAGACGATGCAAAATGTAACAAGATAGCGCTTTGACTTTGTAACCTCGTGTTATGTAATATTTGTTGACTGCAAAGTGCAGGGTCATAGGATTGCCATGTTGTTAACACTTCCCCCCGCATAAAATTACAGACGAATGTTTCTATGCCTACTTTAGGAGTAAGGCAGTTAGCAACAAGAAAATACCTTGATGATTTACGTTTGCCTGCGGGTAGTCGGCAATTCAAAAATGCTTAACACACTTTATTTTCAGTGCTTTATAGTATAATTTAAATGCTATCCGCGGGTTCACCCGTGTGAACCTTTAAAATAAAAGTAAGTAAGTTACTCCTTATAACATCAGCTATCTTCCAGTGAAAGTCCCGCCAGAATCGGACCAGCAGTTTCGGAGATTAGCCGGAACAAACAGACAGACCGACAAAATTTAAAAAATGTGTTTTCGTTGTATGTATAATTTCATATACATTTACTAAAAAGCTGTTATTTTGACATTACAAAGACACTTCAATTTAATTTATTTGTATAGATGTATAGATAGATGATCAAAGGTGATCAAACATCTAAAGCCGAAACTAACTGCTTACATTTCAACTACTGAAACTATGCAGACGTTCTTTGAAACACTTGAAACCGATTCCTCTAAATTCCGATGCACCCCGAGCTTTATGTCCAAGTGTCGTCTACCGACTAATGGGCACTAATATGCGCAAGTCGATAACGCTTAGCAAGGTTAAAGGAATTCGAGTCTTTATTGTTGTCGATTCAGACTATCGATATGACACGATGTGTCACTTGTTTCATCGATTAATCTAATGGTCGTTCGCAAGACTGGCTTAGTTTTCGTTGATAGCTTATCGGCGTGTTGATTGCTTGTAATCGTTTGATGCTATTAGTTCTATTGACGTGAAAAGTTTTGGGAGCGGCTTTCGGTCACTTTTATAATAGGCTTAGTTTTCTATGTTTTTTCATGTTTCATGCATTCCAAACATGTCATTTGACAGTTAAATCGCTAGTTATTTCAGTTTTAATTAAAAGTAAACGGCATTTTTCTGTCCTTCTCACCCTAAACACGTATTCTTTCTTAGTTTACGAACTAAACTGTTGTTTTTATTCAAAAGTCTCCTAAGTTTCTAACACAAATTTTCCAGAAAATTATTTCTTTATCAAAAGCCACGTCAAACTTCGCCTTTCAACAAAATATTATCCAATCCAATTTAGTTTGAATAGAATTAGATTACGAACACTAAAACCATTAATCGGACGTTGGATTTTGTATGGAAAAGGCTTCATATCGACTCTCGTCTAATTCTAATGACGCACTATGTGTAAATGACTAGGGAAATAGGTCGTTCGCGGAGAATCGGTTTTGCTCGCGTAATTACGAACATGGCCGATTTGAGTTTTGTGTAAATTATTCGGTGTTTAGGGCATAGTGTTCACAAATACATGAGGTGATAATGAATAGGAACCTTATTTACCTAAAATCCTTCTCTATGTTATATGTGTACAAAATAGTTAATTAGTTAACCCAATTAACGCCTTAGATCTTTGTCTCTCCAAACCGTAGTGAAAGTTAACAAAGTAAAAAAAAACATGTTTAGTTTAACTTATACTTAGTATAGCATGTTATTAGAAATACACTTTTCTTCGCACGTGCCGCCTCGTTGACTCACTCCAACGCGCCTCGTTTATTTGACTTCCATTTCTAGTGTGCTACTATCATTCAATTAAAATATGCATTGAAGCCAACTCAAGTGTCCCATTGGAATAGAGAAACACCCAACCACGTTTATCTATCTTACACCTATAGTTTCTATAGCTTCAAACTTGTAAATCTTCTGTGAAACGGCGAACTAAGCCACTTGGAATCATTTACGAGCCCATAAAAAATAACCACGCTTTCCTTCTGAGCTAACCTCCAATATTCACGGCAGTTTTATTGGAGCGTAGTCCCTTATAGTATAATATAGTAACACGTAGGGCGCTGGGTGGGATGTGTCGCGCCCTTACGCCTCGATTCACGCGGTGTCGTGTTACCGAGGGCCCTTTGTGAGGCAGAAATGTGATAAACAGGAAAATGCTCAGGGCTACCTCTACCTCCCTACTCACGAAAACACTCAATATTGGAATTTAAACTTTATGCCGACGGAATTAATTTCTATTACGAACACAGATGACGCTTCCATTTTTAGCCAGTCATATAAATTACCGTTTGATACCTACTCTCTACGAAATTGCGAGAAATAATTCGGGGGCGTTTGCGGAATCGTTTGATTTTTGACGTCTAAACAAGAAAGAAGCTTTCGACGCCGGTTTCTAAGCGGAATTACATTTAACGGAATAGGGAACTAGGGCTTTCCTTATTTTGAGAATTAATTTGTTTTCCTGCGGCGTTCTTATTGTAAATGTTTCCGCATTTCCAATTTCATCCTTATCTACATTTTTGATTAGTTCATATTTATAAGGTAGATGGTTTCTTAAGTACTTGGGAAACAAAGACGGCATTACTTCGATTCGGAGTTTCAGTATATCGTTAAAACACAATTCCCAAAATACATTTAGCCAACAAGGAAGTACACAGTGTAGTTACAGTAAGTTTGATAGCAGTTTCCGCAAATTGCCAAAGTTCACAGTTTTAACTAACCAAAACCAATTTATCGCAACTATTCTATACGAATGGGATTCGGAACAAATAACCAAATCACGAAACAAAAACTCCATCGAATAAATAATATCAAGCCGTACAAACTCAAGGTGACGCCGCACTGTGGGCCAACTCCCAGTTTCAAACTGGATGTAATAACTGAGCGAATCAATTAAAAACTCTCCAAGTAAACTTTTGCCCGGTCCCCGTCTACAGGCTGTATGATTTACGCGCTTAAAGGTGTTACAAAATTGCGTTGTTTTGCGGCACTCTGCCTGTATAAACTTTTTGTACATTTTGTATTTCGCATACCGAATGTACGTAGGATAGTTCAGATTCTGTTAAATGTAGCTGACCTACATTTTCCGTAATTAAAAAAAATATAGCTCAGAGTTGTTTTCTCTTAAGCCTGGAGCTGAAAATGTGGACTCGTTTTCTAAAGAAAATTGTAATGACAGGCGAGATTTAATGGCCGCTATTTTTTCGGACATAATTTAATTCTGTCGTTAATGTTTGCCAAAGTAATCATGAGAGCTTTGGATTCGTTATCTCTTCCCCACAATCTGCGGTTGGTCTCCAGTTTGTAATAAAATATTAATCTTATCTGGTATCATATATGAGAAAAAAAAAATATTTTTACCAAATCCCTGCTGAGTTGCTCAAATGATTTATATCCGAAGGACGATCTGCCTATATATCACGACGCGAATATACAAGATATTTCAAACGTCTTGTATTCCCAAATCACATAATCGGATTTCAAATGCTGAAAAGCCGTTCATGAGTTGTAAATTACAGAGTGAAATATCGCGAAAGCCTCTATTTATGACGAGTATGTGTACACTGTGTGTGTCTAAAGTGTGAGAGTTGTCAGGTAAATTCGTGTTCACGTCCTTCAGTGACGTATTATTGATGCTACACGTGCTTGGGCGTACCTCGAAGATAAAATCTCCATTTATTTTCTACTTTTATAGTATACTCGACGTCTATATTCGAAAAATACTGATATTTCTACTGTAGGGATGATTTGAATAAGAATCCAAGGTGGCGTGTTTTCGATATCTTTTGAAACTGTTCATGTATTCTAGTTCATACGTTTTATCGATGTTTTATTTCTTTTAGCATTTGTGTGCAGGTTTCTAGACTCTGTTAAACCTATATAGATAAACTGATGCATATAGTTTCCATATCGAAAAGTTATATTAGTGATCTCGAACCACGATATCGGAATCCGTTCTATTAGACTCTGCAGAAGTTGGACTGAAAATGTCTGCCACACGTAGAAAATTACGTTCATTGACTCATTGGTATACAAGAGATCCATCTAAGTAATCTAAGTAGTTAGTAATCGAACATTCAATAGTAAGCCATGTTACATCGCAGACCAATTACCTTGACATAAAAATATTTATGCATACACGGCTGATATGATCATATATCTATCTACATGCAGTACAGTGCATTCATTATAACTTGTCTCGTTTCGAGATTGGTAGCACTGGTTTTGTCAATCGCCATTTTGAACTCTATTTGTATTGAGACTATGCAATTGTGCCAACATGAGGGTAAGGGACAAGTTATAGTGAACGGTCTGTCTGAATGTATATTTTCAAGTCGTACGCGTATAACATTACTGCACTGAATAATAATGCCGTCCATTAAAAGGTAATTATAAACATAATTAAAATAAATTATACAAATATATTATAGATGCCACATGTCAGTAATGTTTATTACATATCTCTAATCAAGCTGATTCCCCAAGGGTTACAAGCTCTGATAATAATTACTTAATGAGTGTGCATATATTACGTTAACTATTAATTTGAGATCATCAATATCTTTCATCATCTAGTTGTTACATAAATTAAAAAACCGTGCCCGCGGCTTCTGTAAAATACGTTTCCTGTACAAAAAGTTTTTGAAGTGAAAACTTCTTTAGGTGCGTTGGGCATTTTTGAGCTGGGACTAAACCATTGGTTTCGCGACACCATGACGACACCTCATTTTTGTAAACACGATTGTGTTCTTTATTTAGATAAGGTTACGGACCAATGTTCTATACAAGTATTTTTCTTCCACCAAGGCGATCATGTTCAAGTTTTCACTTCTGTCGGCACTCCCGGAGTGCCACCACTTTTTTTTTCTCAGTATGATAAACACAAAATGAATATTCCATACAATTATGTGTGAGTGTGACGCTGTGTGAGCGTTGATCATTTGTTTAACGATGTATGAAGACCGACCTTTTGCGGTCCTATTGATTTTTATTGATATGACCTGCGTCAGCACACCATTGTAATGTTTGAAGGTCGAGTAGTTTTAATTTTGCATATGTGTAGTTCTAAATGTTTTCTTCGTTTAATTCATTAATAAGAAAGTTATTTTTTGTAATTTCTTAATTCTAAGTAAAAAAAATACCTAACCCTAACTACAATACTTATGCCCACTGTGCAATAACTTTTTCTTTTGACGGTTTTTAGGTCTTCACTTTGTGATTCAGTTAAGAGAATGTTTCTCAAACATGATCATTATTTTACAAAACAAAGAACAAGTATAAAATCTAAATTAAATAACAAAAAGTACACCACAATTTATGTTCTTGTTAAAAAAAAATTACAACTTTTAATTAGCTTTCACTTTGTTTTAATAATACTTTTACAACGACTTGTTTCCATAATAATGAGATGTCCAAATTGTTTTTGTTATTAAACCTTCTCTTTGATGCTGGTTTTCCCGTTCTTTGGCACTTTGGCACTAAATAGTTTTGAAGCAAATGGCTACACACATGTGTATTTGAAACGAGGTCGTACCGATTGATATACGAACTAGCTCTAGTGAAATAGTATAGCTGTGGTTCACTGACACAGCACAAAGAGAACACAGTAGTGCGAGTCGGAACAAAAAGTCTAGACTAACGGTACTTTCGCTATGCGTCGTCAAGCAAATCGATTGATACGCCTGCGATGCGTTAAACAGTGAAGTGTTGACCTTTATGATGTTTTAGTAAAAGTCAATTAGCGCCGCTGTGATTGTAAATTTTTGCATAGTAACCATTCGTCAGACTAGCTAATAGGCATATTTTTTTAATCAACCGTTATCAGCAAAAATAGGCACGTCAGACCGCATTAATTTAATTGGATATCCAATTTTGGGAAAGCATCGGTTATTATAATCGAGTCAAACCTTAATTAAGTAGGCAAAATATTAATCTTGTTTTCAAATAAATCAGTTTTGTTGCCATTCGTTTGCCATATTTTAACCGGTGTATTAGCCAAGTTAACGCAACTTCTTTAAATAATGGCTGACATCAAATTAGCAGTAAGTTTGTCAATTTTATTAAATCTGGAAATTAAAGAGAGAGGCATAAGTTCGTATAAGCTGCTGATACATAAGGATAATAAATAAATGCTTACGTAGCATTTAAACAGATTTAAATATAAAATCGCCATTTTATGTTGTACTACTGGTTAATATTTTATTAATTATACTGCGGCGCTTGGAGCATTGCAGAGTGAATGACCGTGTCCCGGCGACGGGCGGGAACGCATGTAAATGAGTTCTCTTGATGATACCATCGTGCTTGTGACGTACCTACATTTATATAGAAAAAAAATGCAACATTTCCTACCACTTAGTGAAGCATTTATGCTTTTTGAAGTAGATGCAATGCTTCTTGTGAGGGCAGTTGTTTTGCTGACGAGGCAAATGTTTACAGTAATTTTACATGACAGCACTGAATTCAACTTTCGTAGATGGTAAAAAAAAACGCCATGATTATCCTTAGACTTATTTCACCACCTCTGCACGCGTAGCACGACAACCATAGAAATGGGTTTTGTACGGGTTTTGTCGATGGAAGAATAAATAAAATGACAGATTGTGATCGTTTATCTGTCATTTTGTCTATTCTTCCGTCGACTAAACCCGTTGCTATTGTGGTCATGCTTATCGTGCAGGTGGCTTACTTATCTATTCATGTACACATTAAAACAGACAGAGGAGTGGAAAGGAGAAAGGGAGATCTTTGTCCTGCATTGCGACAACATAGGTTAAAATTAACAGACAGATTCATAATTGCTGTTCCATTATTTAATTTATCTGGTAGAAAATGTGTATCCGGGTATTTGTGAAACGTACCCTTTATCTAGTTCTAGATTAATAGAATTCAATGTTTGTAATTCTAGGCAGGTAATTAAAACTGAGTCAGTAACTAAAACTGCGCCCAATAGGTACTCAACATTAGGTACGGTCAACACTAAAAGTCTTTTAACATAGTTTTCTATATTTTAATTATTCAATAAAAAATATGATTAAAATCTGTACAGAAGTATTTAAATAATATTAATTTTTAGCTATTACATTTACATAAAATGCAAATAAAGAGATTATCGTATCATTGTGCCAATTTAGGTGTTGTGTGTTAATCGACTTTTATTGTTGGCCGTAATAGTGAAACTAAGTATTTGTATCGGCTCAGATGTACATTCAATCTCAGAGATAAGTCCAAGTAGCAACAAAAGTGGTTGTGTACAATGAATCACAGTAAACTACTTTCTCGGCATTGACTCACGGCTTGTTCAGGAAAATAACACCTGATTCATTGCAGTTTTTCCTTGAGGTTTTCTTTTAACTAGAGTTGCTAAGACATAGTAAATTACCTGACAGTACTAACGCATTAATAACCTTACTGTAGTAGTTTGAGAGTCTACTTTCGAAAGCTTTTATTTAAATTTACGTGTTGTTCATATCTTTTAAGCTTATCGCAGACTTCCTTTGGTAGCCCATTGGCAGCTCACTTCATCCAAATGTTCATAGTGAGATTTTTGCATTTAGCTTGGCACCTCAAAAAGTCAAAACGTTTTACTAACTTTCACACGTCTTACCATTCATTGTTTGTAGCCCGTCAACATAATTCAAAAAACCTTTGTTTAAAAAACGCGATTTATCGCATGTCGATCAAAACTTGTCTGACCGGACTTTCTAAACGGCGGGCGTTCATGTCATACTCGGACGTCACTGGCCGATTGTGCGAAATTAAATTACCTGTAGCTTGTTGATAACAGAAGAAAGTTGTGAGTAATTGTTTAGATAACGTGAACGCATGATAATGGTGAACATGATCATCATAACACCTCGCCTGTAAAGTTAGGCAGAGGTGCACCTATAGTATATCCACATTTCGCTAGTTTTGTTTAAGTCCCATGTAATAGGGGGCGAGCCTTTTGCCATCAACCGGGCACAAATCCAGAACACGTAGAATCACAACCATAGAAACGGGTTTTGTCGACGGAAGAATAGACAAAATTACATATTGCGATTGTTTATTTGACTTTTTGTCTATTCTTTCGTCGACAAAACCCGTTTCTATTATGGTCATGCTAAGCGTGCAGATTCCGTGCTGGCAATTGAGCAATTCTAGATGGAAATACCTAATAACACTCGTCCTGGCTTCGAATTCGTAGTCGGGCAACCTTATGCTCGGCAGTAGCGCTTGCAACCACTAGACCAACGACGCAGAATGGTGAAGTGCGTCATAAAGGGATACAGGAGAAATGTTTATAGAAAGCCAAAAAAAAAAAACATTAAAAATGTAGCCATAATCTCATCTCATAGACAATTCATGTCAAAAACTTGTAAAAAAATATAGGAAAATTAGAAGTATTTTTGACTGAGATTAGAATACGAACGTTCTTTAAAAATACGGGAATTGCCCTTCTGGTATACCTAGTAATAAAACATCAACATAGCAATCGACACAGCGACACTCAAAAGGAATTTAGAAATATTAAATCGTTATGTTCCCGAACCCAATAAATAAAGCGAAGGAAACATAATTATAAATAAATGGACAGACAATGTGTTAATAATTTAATAAATACTGAACGAAGCTATTTATGCAACAATTATTATTATTAAGTTCGTATACGTTCCTCAAATACATGTACATATTAATGTATTATAAACTCATTCTAGGAAAATAAATTAGCGTTTCTAATTTCCTAATCTAAGAGGTAAAGCTGTTTATTTGCAATGCAGTACCTACTTGTTGTTGCTATGTAAAAACATTGAATAAATTATTATTTGCCAGTATAAACATAACATAACATCACGCCTTGTTTCCCCGAAGGGTTAGGCAGAGGTGTCCCTGTAGCAGGTTCACCCACATTTCGCCAGTTATGTTTTAAGTCCCATGTAATAGGGGGCGAGCCTATTGCTAGTTACAAAAAATAAGTATCACCTTTGTAAATAGTTTCATAAAAATGAAAATGTTTATTTATTGATTTCCAAAATAATAATATTTACATAATTTTAATTAATATAATATGAATTAAATTTTAAACTAAGTATTAAAAAGGGAGGGGAAAGAATTATAGGGCATCAAAATTCGTCCGCATCGCTCTCAACAGGAAAAATGCTCAAAAGGCTGGCAACATTGCCACGTTGTTTGGCAATGCTGATTCTTCGGCCAAAAAATAAGATAAATAAATGTGAAATAAAATAAATAAAACTTATAACACGTTATGTAATGTTCTGAGCACGTATATTGCTTAATCTTCTTAATTATATTTCTTACAAATCATTCTTTAGGAAACTTTTTCTAAAGAGAAAGCATTTTCTTTAGATTGCTGTAAAAACTGCGGCTGAATCTTCTCAGACAATCTTTTTACGTCGTTTAGCGGACAAGCGCTTTAAATTTACAGACACTAGAGATAATAACTGGCGTTACTATTTGCATTATATTATGAGAATTTTCTTGAAAAACATCTGCGATACGTGGATGGATCAAAACGGAAAAAGGTACTCTTGGATTCAAGGACCTTCAACGCTTTTGGATGTCAAAACATTGCCATTCAGCAAGGATGAGCACTTCCAAGGTTGCGACCATGTTTTTATATACCTACCTATCATGTTTTTGTATATTAAGTTTCCTACACGCGTAGCATGACAACCATAGAAACCATAGTTTGCTAACATCCGTCAGAGAATATGATGATTATGAATTACGTATGAAGGTGAAGATACAGATCTTCATCTTCAGCACGCGTAGCATGATAACCATAGATAGAAACTGGTTATGTCGACGGTAGAATAGACAAAATGACAGATTGTGATTGTTTATTTGTCATTTCGTCTATTTTTCCGTCGACAAAACCCGTTTTAGCCATGCTAAGCGTGCAGGTGTAATACCAGCTACTTGTAAGGTCGTTATCCGAACAATAAGAATATGTAACTCATAATCATAATATTCTCTGACGGATGTTGGCAAACTGACTAGTACTGGAGGAAGTTTTACCAGCGTATGTTGATGTTTTCCTGTCCGCTCGCCGGTTCGTTTCAAGGAAAAAATTCAATGAATATTTATGCAACGAATGTCGTATAATTGGATTTCGTATTTAATAAAATCTGACACAATGGATATGAATGAACAATATTTAAACTCCATTTTGTAACTACGACCGATATTTTCGATATTTTTAAATATCGAACGCAAAATGGAAGCGTGCCCATTAATTAACACGTTTACCCAGCTATCGTCGTGAACATGTGATTCCTGAGAAATTGACGTGGTATTTACGGATATATCTATTTGTTATCGTATTAAACAATCCCAATTATTTTTATTACCCAGATTAGATGATATTTGATTACACACACTCGCCAAAACTAGTTTTCACAAGGAGAATCACACTACTTATCACTTTAATGTCATGGCCTTTTTTCACGAATGCTCGCCGGGGTGACTGGACGTAGGAACACGCTTGGACAGAGCTACCAACACCGTATGAACATTCGTCATCCTAATTTACAAGCCAGAAACTAATAAATTCAGCGGTTCACAGCTTGAGGTCTTGTGTGCGTTAATAAATTCCATTAATTATACACATTTGTCAATCTCTCCAACAACAAAAAAAACTTTAAGGGAGCCAACAAAGCGATCATAAATTATCCAAACGTTGAGCCAGGTCTTACAAATCACCGGTATTAACTGATTGGACGAACATTTTGTATTCACAAGGATCAAAGAGTTTTCCTCGACGCACCGTTCGTTTTCCTAACTGGTCCTTAATTGCGACGTCTTTTTTTTGGGTGGGAAATTATCAAATAACTTCTCCCGCTCTGGGCGGAGCGGGAGGTCGTGTCACTCTTACTGACTAAAACCCACCCGTGTTCCTTCAGTTGCCATGTTGCCGGGGGCCACGGTATCCCTTTCAACGCGACCCCGGCAGGTAATTGCGACGTCTCTCCTATATGGAGAGACGTCTATCTAGTTCCCGATACATCCCTAATTATCAATTCAAGTCACCGATGTTGAGTCACCTTGTAACAGAACGGTGCTAACGTAATTATCTAGAGTTCACGCTAAATTCGTGCTTATATTCTCTTTACATATTGACCATTACGCAAGCAGATGTTTGTCTGAACGATTTCTGGCCACGAGGTGTGTCCGCATTGTATATTCCGACGGTCGCCTCGGATAAACCCAGTTTACGAGCTCAGTAACATCGGTTACGTCTTGCCGTTGCAAATGTACGCTGGCGACAACCAGTCTGAGAATTTATCATTGCATAAAATGTTACTCTGAAACAATCCGTGACTTTTCCATCGACTCAACTACAAAATTGTTACGTTCAGTCATAAATTCACCCGATTTTTATGGTACGGGCAGAGAAATTGGCAATTACAGTGTCGGCACACTCGTATCACAATTCGCGTGCCCCTGCACAAAATTCGTTGTAATGCTCAAAGCTCATAACATTTCAGTAGTTGGGAGTGATGCTTGAATCGCGGAAAAGGCCCTCACTAATGGGGTTTAAATTTTGACATAACCCTAAAACGCGAACGAGTCCAATTGCCGGTCGTTTGCGCCGGCTTTCCTTACGATTGAACACGGCTACGCGTCGCCTGCGCCCGGGACACGTCGGATTGGAATATGTAAAATAATTCGCCTTGCCGAGAGCTCGCTGGGGCCGTTTACCTTTGCGATGAGATTATGCTGAAACTGACCCAGCTTACAGAGGTAGCTGTTGAATGGAATATTTCGGGGTTATTTGAAGTGGCTTTTGTTGAAGACGCGAATATTTGAACGGAAAACCGTGTTAAGAGCACGTTTGCGTCTTTGCTACATTTTACTTACATTAAAAGCTTTCGCATTTCCGGGTTTCGTGAACTCGGAATGACTTTATCAAATGAATACTAACTATTTTAATCCCGCTTTTTAGTATAATTGCAGCGTAATGGGTCATTACCAAGTAACTGACGAGAAGCTAACAGTTTTTAGTCGAGATATCATGGACAGCCAGCATAATATGAACCTGATTTCTAAGTAATAGAAACAAAACATGAATAAATTAATATTCTACTAAGCAATCGATCACTTAATGAACTATGCATAATGTTAGAATTAACGTTTATTCTGACAGTTAAAATATTAGTTATTAAAATTTGTATCTCAATGTGTATTCTTCTTTGTACGCTTGTACTTTGGACCTTTGACGTCAATCGACAACTCAAATTGGGCTTTAATTTTTCGGACACCATTTATAAACGTAGGTTTATTGTGAGTAATGCCGATGTAATAAAGGCTTAGCATATTTTAACACATTTTTTGCAACACAAAAGAGACTTTGTTGTAACTAAGATGAATTAATGATCTTTGTTACTGATCGTGTTTTTATAATGAGTATTAGGTAAATCCCAAGCGGCGTCGACGCCTTTGGTAGTCATAGCCACGTGTGCTTGTAAGCCATTAAACATTAACACCGTATACTAAATAGTAATGACTTGTTAGTCCGTAGCGTGAGGGGGGTTATAATGGTTGTTTTCCTTATTCTGAATGTAGTTTTCGAAGAAAGATTACGTCATTGTTGCCAGGTGTATAATAAGTCTTGTTAGGTTAAACATGAAAATAAAATAAAATAGGAAAGATACTTATATCATAACAGAAATGCTTGTCGTCAACTAATTGATCAAATCGGCTTATCGCATTTCAATGTCGTGCATAAATGGTGTCATACTTACGTGTTGCTCAGCACAAATAAGTGTTGAGTACACTTTGCTACCTTTTACAACGGACCACTGATAACTTAATGCCGCTGTATCACAAACAAACGCAGCTGGAAAGCGATCCGCTTTCATTTGCTTTCTCATATGAGTGAACAGACTCGCCTAGCAACCGCTAGCGATACTCGGCGACCGTGGACGCACACCATTGGTCGAATTCCGACAGTACCGCAAGACGGTAGGCAAGATGTTGCGACACCACTGGCTGTCATTAAGTTATTAGTAATTTCCTGTACATCAGACGGTTTAAAAAAATGCGATTACGAAGTTTTTTGTAAAATGGTAAATTTTGTGGAGGTTTTAGTTTTGCGTCAGAGTTTTATCATGTGCAGTTAGTTTTGGTGATAACGACAACACAATTTGTTTCTTCGCTTGCGCAAAATTTGCGTTTATGTTTTGATGAACAAGTAAACGAAAAATATCTAGTTACAAAGGTTTTTTTTTTAACTCCAAAAATTCAAACGTTCTATGTCTGTTTTTTTTTGTATCAATAAAATAAAATTCAGTTTAAAAAAAAACTCCATTTTCCACACAACCTGAAACCCACAATAGTAGTAAAAATTAACGAGCGTTGGTACATTCTCAGCGTGTTGCAGTACTTTCATCTTATTTCCTCGTAGCGCTAGATGGTGTTGGCGTGACCTGTGCGTTGACCCGTAGTCGCGCCCTCTGCCGGCGCCGGTGCCTCCAATGCGATCTTTGCACTCAGCACTTGTTATACTTTAATACTATGAGTGTATGGAAGTATGAGGGTTCATTATTGGGGGTAGAACTGGGTTAATTTTGCGGTGACACAAGAGCGCAAGTACTTTATAGGTACATAGTGTTGAGTTGTTTATTTGATGGTGTGTCTATTGTATGTTGCGATGCTATTTTTGTGCTTTTTACTGTACGGTACACACGGCTACACATCAAGCTATACATGTCCAGTATAAGCTGTCCTCACATTGTACGGAAATCCTATACAATGCGAGATCAGCATAAACTGGAAATGTATAGCTTGATGTGTAGCCGTGTGTACTAGGAGAGATGGAAGTATCTGTGTGTTTTATTGGGGGTGGAACTGGTTAGATTTAATAGGTAGATAGCGTTGGTGGGGTGTTTCTGTGTTATAACTTGTAATGCGACTTTGCACTTGTATAACTTATGATTATGACACCAGCATTGAATGGTTAATCTTAACGCAAAACTGGGTTGGCATTCAAGATTTTAGAGGAGAAGTGTTTGAGTCGGTTCTCAGAGTTATCTTACGTTTTCATAGACTGTAAAAAATAGGAAAAATATTTTAAAGAATTCTGCAGAGGGAAGTGGATAATATTTATTTTATCATTGAAGCATCTAGTGTGCCTTTTATTCACACTTTGCACTTCAATAAAAACCCACATAATAACCTGCAAGTACGTTAACTAGCCTCCTTTGATCTTCCACACAAGTTCACTCACTCACACACTCCCAGTGATAAATGCGCCTTGTATAATAATTCACGCCACTTATACCACGTGATTTACCGAGTGTGTGTGTGTCACAATCACAAGAACATTATGTATGTGTGTGTGTATGAAATGAGATCACGGACTATGAACCTCTGATACAATGTTGATACGGGCGAGTGATGAATGGAAGGAGCGCAGACGCCGGCCGTCTACAAAACCTACGTGTTGTAGTAATTGAATTGTTGCGAAATTAAAGTGTAAAATTACTTATTTGCAAATAGTTCATAGCATCTGATATACACAAGTCTGTTGGTTCAATAAATCAATATACAAACACCTCAGTCAATTTACCTAGCCTTTTCCCATCTATGTTGGGGTCGGCTTCTAGTCTAACCGGATGCAGCTGAATACCAGTGTTTTACACAGAGCTACTGCCTATCTGACCTCCACAACTTAGTAACTAGGTAATACGATACCCCTTAGTAAGACTGGTTGTCGAGACGTTCGGGCTTCTGACGACTTTTGACGACTGTCAAAGATCCACGAATGACAGCAGGCACCAACGGCTTAACGTGCTTTTCGAGGCTCGGAGGAGTCTCGGTATGTAGAAATGGTCATCCATCCACGGACCAAGCCCGGCAAGCGTAGCTTAATCTGATGGATCGACCAAATACCTCGGTATCAAAATTGCGTCTAAAGAACTTCATAGCAAGAAAAAAAGATGAAATAATTGCTTCTACACGATAGTCCTACCTACGCTATTTCGTGGGCCGTGTTGCCCGTGATCACGACCTTTGCACGGAAACGCAGATGCTTCATCGGATCGGGGTCGACGAAGTTTCTCGGACAGGAAAAAGATTCTTGTTAGCTTCAGTAACAAATGACGTAGTTACTATCAGTCTTAATATTTTTTACAGTTTTAATAACTAAAAATAAGTAGGTCAGAGGTAGATGACCGGAGACAAGTCGCCAATAACGCATTTACTCGCGGCTCTAAAGGTAATTCACGATAAGTGTTTTTACAGTATTTACGTCTAAACCGTTTACTGATACTGTAATCTTAAACGGCAATTTACGAAAGTGTGATACCAACTTGTGTAACTCAAAAACGTTGTCAACTAGAAAGTGATTATTTCGTACTTTCAAAGAGAAAGCGTGTTTGATCGAACGCCTTTAGAAGGCTTCCCGTGTCGCCCACTTGTATTTATTATCATGAAAACACTCTATACTTACGCAACACTTTACAAATTACTGACGTTGAAAAAGAAAACCTTCCTCCTTTCACGCAAAAAGGTTAGAAATATGCTTCGCTGTAACAATACATTGTTATGTTAAACTAAAAGAATATTTCTTCCAGCTCGGACGTACATTATTGCAAACTATCAATAAAAACGCGCAGTCTCAATAACGGCCGTACACTTTACCCATATTTCAGTTGCGTTGCAAATCGTTCAGCTATTCATAGTGCGGCTCGAACGCAGTCAGTTTCCAAGCAATAATAATATTGAAAGACAGCCCGCCCGCTTCCGCTTAGCTCGCTCGGGAGCGGGAGGAATGCTGATATAGCCCGCGGGCATAAAGGCTCTTTCATGAGCCTTAAAACTCTCCTTAGGACACTTACACACGCTCATTTTACACTGATGCCAGTAAAGTTGGACAAAATAGGTGAATTGCTGCCTTCCGCAATAAAATTTTATACTTTGTAGTTTGCAGACGAGGATTCAGAAATACTGAAATAGGTACGAAATGGCAAATAACTGGAAATGCGTAATACTGATGTAGCAATTAATCTCTGTAATTAATAGCTTACAGGTTCTGGTTACTCTTTGACCCAATGCAATCTAAATCCATTTACGTTGACATTTTCTCTGCAGCTCGGTCGGTTAAAATTTAATCGGCTACAGTTATTGATTGTTCGG
Organism: Omphaloscelis lunosa; assembly: GCA_916610215.1. Lineage (NCBI taxonomy): Eukaryota > Metazoa > Arthropoda > Insecta > Lepidoptera > Noctuidae > Omphaloscelis > Omphaloscelis lunosa. Next base: position 3,799,509 of record OU744266.1, on the reverse strand, counting down.
AAATGTGAAGCATAATATTTCGTCACAATATTAATGTATCAGTGTTGACTCGGTCTAGCTATTTCCAAACTGTGCTAACAACACGCAGTTTGTCTAAAACTTTCCATTCGCCTGCATAGAAACAAAGACAGTTACACTTTTTACGAGCCGCACAGCGTCCAAACTAGATCGCACCCACGGGTGCAATAACATAATATTGATGTGACACTACGGCCATAAGATTGAACGTGTACGTGAGCCCTAAAACCGGCCTTGCAACCGATAGGGCCATAACTGTTTATACCCGCCATAAGCTGAGCCAGCATTCATGTCCGCGTAGCCATTTTCTGTAACAGACCCCTTTAAAAATACGTTTCCAACGAATTCTGCTTACACACGCACGCTTTCGTACCGCTGAAAATTCATTATCATCCAATTTGGAACCTTACTTCGAACACGACAAGATTAACTTTTATATGTAACTGTAACTTTATCGGTACAATTAAATTTGCTGCACGCTGCGATCTATAAGCAAACGTGAGAATTATACATGAAGACAAAAGATTCTCAGGCATGTCATTACAACGCCTTTTATGTAGTAAACATTGGCAATTAGTGCAAAAAGCTAGTACGACTAGCAAAACAGGACCACTTCGAAGGTATTGTGTCGTTTATGGCAAATATTCTGTGTAAATAGACTAATGCAACGCACATTGTAGAACTATCAAGGCCATTTAAAAGCGCACCGAGCTTATTGCGAAATAATTGCGTTCGTTTGATCCCTTACTGCTTCGTTATTAGTTATTATTATTACTTAACCTTCAGTTATGGAATTAACAATAAGATATTTAAGAATTCATTCTATACATTACTACACACTTTAGAAACACAAATACTTATAGTTTCCTCTGTAGAAAAAATAACCAAAATAATCTCTAAAAAACAAAATAAACCTTTAGTACGCCGTAAATACTTCACGGAAGGTCATAGGTTTATTTTTTATTATATCGATACTATGTTTTCGATAACGTATACATTTTACATTTTTTAAATGTTATTTGTTTGAATAGTATGAAGGAAATACCAAAATTAGCGCTCGAACCGCCCATTCCTGGCCAAATCCGCCACGCTTCCAAGCTAAAAAGTTTGAGGTCTATAATCATAGATGAAACAGAATAAATAACAATAAAGAAGTGATAAACGCAATAATACAACAATCCATCAAACAAAATAAATATACAGATCGATAGATGTCCATTTTATTGTTTAGAAAGCATTGAAGATATTATCATAAATTATCACCTTGCTTGAGGTTACGGCCTGCTGGAAATGATTTCATTTACTAAATTCAAAGTTTTCAGTTAGGTGTGTTTGTTAGTAGGATTTCCCACAATAACCGTTTGATACTAACTTGCTTATCTCTCCTCTTACGGAGTGAACAAAGGGACGCCTCTATTTATCCCGCAGCACCACAGTATACAACGCAATTGTTAGCCACGAATTTATTGTACCATTAGACAGAACACAGAAGCACAGAATTTATCTCTAATCGGCGATACAAAAAAATTGGTCAATTTGAAACAATGGTGGAGCGTTGCCTAGTGCCTCCTTTGTGCGGTCCAACGTGCGGACGGAATCACTGGATTCACTGGCTTCGTTTTGTTTTGCCGCAACACGGCACGAAAAAAAAAAAACGCACGAGACCGTGTCAGCTCGCGCTGTACGTATAGAGATACGGATGTGGTTTAAAAATGTTATTTTTTGGCATGTTTTTGAGTTCCGTTTTACATATTATTTTGACGTTTTAAATGTTAATTTTAGTTCACTTGTTATTTTCGTAGAGAAGTAGATGTTAATTTTTCTTCGTAATGGATTAAAAGTTGTTTTGGTGGGAGCTAAATGTTTTGAAAAGATTTTTCTTTTACGTTATCGGTCATAAATCATTTAGTTGATATTGATGTCAAACCGACTGATCAATTACATTACAACAGTTACCAAAGAACATCTCAAAAAACGCATAGCAAGCCAAGCGAAAAAGCGGCTTAAAATCGATTAACCGTTTCTATTGGTAGATTTTTTGCACGTCCCCCTTCCGGTCCATTCATCTCTGCGTTAGTGGACCCTTAATAACAGGTCGGCTGCTTTCACGAGCCGATCTGAAAAGTAAAAAGTTTTACGCCATCACAAAGCCTTTCGAACGGGGCCAGCGGCCATCGATAGACACGAACGAACGAACGTATTTCCAATTGACTCATTGATTGCGTTAAATTGAACACGTTATTTAACTAGCAAGGTATAAAATGTTGGTAGGTGTTGTTGCTAGCCAAAAACTCATTTATGTTTTTGCGCTGTTGATTCAGATAATGTTAAATGTTTTACCTAGTGGTTGCTGTATATTGTATGCATAGTCTTTCTATGACTAAAACCATGTCCAGAATGTCAAGAAGACCAATGACAATAATAAGTGCGTAGTTATAGTTGGTGTGTTGAGTATAGTGCAAATTGTACTAAAAAGCATTAAACCAATTACATTATTTAAAAAAAGAATAAAATCGTGATTGTAAAACATTATAAAGTACAACATATACGTCACTAAAATACAAAACAGAAAAGTATATGTGTTCATTCAAGTAATCGGGAGTTGAAATGGGGCGCAGAGTACACGTGCGTTCTTCGGGGATCGATGGGGAAGAGATCACCCCCTCGCCTACTTGTCTGACTCTGACCCGCTTTTCATTATTGCCTATTGTTTACAGAATCAATGGGTTTGTGGAGCCTTTATGTATTAAATGTTCTGTTTTTGTGCTCGATAATAATATTAAGGGTGGGGAATTGATCGAATTTCTTAACTGTGGTGGTCATTAGGATCGTTTCGAAATCAAATCAAATGATTTATATACTTAATACAGGTAGGTATAAACAGATGTTACTAATAAATACAAAGTACTCTGTATCATTAACAAATAAGGTGTGCAAATATTTTTATTATTTTTAATCTAATAAAATAATTATTAAAATAATATTACAAAATTATTATACTCAAAAAAAAAAGCATTATAAAATAAAATAAATTCAGAATTACGACAAATGTCAAAGATTTAAAAAAAAATTGTCAGATGAATTATTACATGTCGTAGACTTAACAATCAAATAAATTGAATAAAAATATTGATCCAAATTAAAATAAAATAAAATTATATAGCTATTCGCTTTGTGTTTTAAGGCTCGTACAAACAGGCGCGATATTGCGGACGCTACAAGCAGCGCGACCCTTGTAGCGCCCGCGATATCGCGCTGGTCTGCATAAGCCTTTATACGTAAAAATGGTCTGTAATTGCAGAATGTTTGTTAACAGTACGTTCACGCATCTTAATTTTGTAGGACGCTACAGAAGTTATCCATTTTTTCTCATCAACTTTCAGAGTCATCCACGTGAATATTGAGCCGTGTCTCCACTCCCCCGTCAACGTAGGAGGGACGTATTTACACAAACATTAATTTACATCACCGTAACGCTTCTACTCGCCTGCCTTACAATTAAATCCTCCACAATAATTGGCTCCACGTGCAAACAGACCATGAGGAAAAATCGTTAGCGAACCGTTTTTATCACAGCTTATTATGTGAATGTGACCTTTGTGACATGAAACGCGTAAAACGTATTTGTATTTTTGTACAGATGAAAGTTACGCTTGAATAGTTTAATGTCGCTCGTGTACACGTACCTTTTGCACTTTTTAATTTTATCAAGAGTTTTCAGTTTTCCACACGTTAATTTTTTCAAGTTAAAAATATAATATGATATTTTGCGCACATTTTAAAATAGATGGCTATTTTAATCATAATTTATACGTGCTATTTCTGCTGGCTACGCGCTAAAATATAGGTTGAATAACCGACTACAAAGGTCGTTAATATGATAATTTGCTCGTAACATGCCTTACACAAGCGCAAATACATACCTACTTTACTACAATAGTGGGTGGCGAGTCGAGGTGATAATGATAACAATACTAGCTTACTTTGAAACAAGTGCTAGTTGATCAATAGTGGTATAGCCTTTCCGATCTGCTCGGCCGTACAGATCGGAAAGTAATGAAGCGCGTTTAAAATGCAGTGCAACCGGCAACGTGGCCGTCGGGTCCGAGCGTGCGGGGTGAACGACCTCAGCGCGTCCCCGCGATCGAACGCTCACCGCTCGCCACGCCACCGCTCGAATCGCCCAGCGCCCTGTCCCACTTTACACGACAAATTACTGTACCCGACTCGACTCGCGCAAATACAACGATTGTTTCACCACATTTTACCGTAATTACATTTTTTTCGTCAACTTTCAAAAAATTACCGAGAAACCAAGACTATTGTTGTCAAAGTTGACACGAAAACAACCGTTTAGGAACTTGAATGGCAATAAAACTTTGCACAGCGAACTACTAGCGGCAACACTTCCTCGAAATAAATCAAATAAAAGGGAACGCAACTAGATCGCAATTTTGACTCACATCCAAGCTAAAAAAGTAAAATTACCAGGAAACTGCACCGCATAAATTCGTGCGAAATACTTCGAATTCATTAATCAAAGCTGCGCTGTAAAGTTTGTGCAAACTATTTATTCGTGGTGTCAGTGCAGTTTTGTCGCGTGTTAAATGTTAGCTAAAAGTTTTAAAGGTGTGGTGTGATTTATAATGCAAAACCTAGGAAGGCAAGATATACGGTGGGTGAAACCTCAATTTAGGCTTGCAGAAAAAATATCGATATTTTTTGTTCGATACATCGATATTTTTAGTTGATATTTATTGTTTCGATATATCGATATAAAATATCAAGTATCGAAAATGTTTTAAACTCGATATATTTTCCAATAGAACTATCGTTGTCGCCACTGACTAAAACGCTGGGAATCTGAGTATTTTTTTTTTCATTTTCCATTTTCAAGCTGAATTCGATATTTATTTTTTCGATATATTGAAATCAATATTTTTGTTCGATATATCGAAATCGATATTGATTTTTTTAAATATCGATACGATATATTATGTCGATACTTTTTGGCACTTCTTGCATCTCTATATCAATTAAGTGTCAATTTGTTCCAATATACAGGGTGGTAGAGACATCGACGCGAATGCTGTTGTTCCCATGGATTGAATCGACGAAAAATTCAACGCAGGGGTTTCAGAATCATTTACTGAATCCATGGTAACAGTTTTCGCGTCGATGTGATGCCACCCTGTATTTTCTCAGGTTCTTCCGACAGATAGCTTCAAGTTGCACAATTCAAAATGGTTTTTTTGTTCTACATGTCGTCTTGCATATCTCAACGTTCGCCATTTCGCCCAGAAGGAAGGTCTTCATCCAATTAAAATAGGTCTGCTCTAGCGATAGGTTTAGCTCTAGTACATGCAAATCTGGACCTTAATCCTTTTAGAAAAACACATAGAGAATAATTCACTCCATCTCGTAACATATGGTATGATAACTGAGGCAGACAATTGGTCGCTATCTGAAGTAGTGCTTGCTTCGCTAGTACAAACAACATAATAATAGATACGCTATACTTCTCATTCGGAACGTGTACGCAGAGTATTGAACTCGTTTCGACGATTTGTTGTGTATTGTTCAAGTAATTGTGTAGCAGTAAATGGTTGTTCTCCCTTTATGAAAAGCTTTTGTGAACACCATTTGTGGATCGGCTGGTCTATATGATGGAAGTGACAGTGTAACGAAATTATTTCAAACAAGCTTACCTACTTTTTCCACGGAATATGTAGGTGACCACGAATTTTTTCAATCATTCACCGGGCAGGGTCGGAATCAGTTGTCGTTTAGCCGTAAATGAAACGTATCGATTGAAAAAAGATGGAACGTTAAATTCCAGTGCATTTTGTTGTGAGATCTTTCTATGTAGCCACGGCAGGAGAAAAAAAAGCCCTTGCTCCCTATTTCACACACTTCTGTTCTTTGCTAGTCATTTACCCATACAAAACACTATTAGCATACCACAAAGAATGCACGTACACAGTTTTAATACACCGTCAACAACCCAACTTCGCCGGCTCAAAGTCTTTATGTAAGTAACTCCAGCGAACAAGTAATCCGTCAAAAACATGGTACACGTATCCAACAGTTTTAACTAACTTAAACTACTTAGTTTTGGCCAAATTTCAACCCCGGACTACCCCCGCCCGTTCCTACTACGGTTAAGTCTTCGCACTGAATTTGTATGCAAAGTTTACTGTATACATACGGGTTTTGGTTATGCTATTTCTCTGCTTGTAAAGTGAAATATTCATGAAGTTTGCGAGTCAAGTATTGGAAGTGTAGATTGACTTCCTATAAACAAAAACGAATCGTTTATATAAATAACAATGGTAGCATTTTATATTGCCGAACTGGGCATATAAATAGATTTTTAACCCAATTTTACTTGTGATAGTTACTTCCATATGGGTGGGGGTCTACTTTGCAAAGCTTGGTGTTTGCTTGACTACTGGTAAAGATACAAGAGTCTTAATTTTAAACCAATAACGGTCCGTAATTATAGGAACCTGCCTTAGCACTCTCCACTAAACCAGCTTATTTTGGATGCATTTGTCCATCTATCGGGCACATATCCACAAACGGACATAGAAACGTATTACATTTTTATACTCAACAAATCAACTCACATGAATAGTACTATAACACTATTCGACTTACCATAAATGATTTCTGAAGCATTAAATTGCAGTGTACAATAAATTCGCCTTGGCATTTAATTCATGTTTGTACATTTGCCTAAGCACATGCAAAATCAATATTTTAATAACGCTTATTGGCTACCTACAATCATACGTGACTGCTAATATTGAAGGGGCTCCCCCTATTTTCCTTATTTATTATATGTACGTCATAAATATAAATATATAATCACTTTATATTGAAGCGCTTGCTAGGCTGACATTTACCCAATCATCCGCTTTATCGGAGTTTATCAGCAGCATATAAATTGAATTACATTATAAATTCTCGTAAATTGTATTATCGCCGTTTTCTAACATATATTATCGATTCATTGTTTCATGCTACGAAGTATTTAGTAGTTATCATCTTTCTTAATCATTTGAATGGATACAAGAATCTATGAAAAAGATAACTTCCCGTGGATGGCGATAGTTGGTATTATCATTTCATTACGTTTAAAAAAACTTTCGACTTCTTACTACATGTTTCAATATTCTTATTTAAAAAAAAAAAAAAATATAAAAAATAGTAGTCCACCAGTGTCGGGAACAGGGTCCAAGCCACCGGTGGTCAGGGCTCCTGAGAGAGGAACCTCCTGACAATACGCGCCGTGTCCAGGAGTACCGCTCTCTGGATCAATCCCCTGTATCCAATTGTCTAACGAGAGCCTCCTCAGGTGTTGGTCGAGGCTCTTGGCTATTATGCCATTGGCCGTCACGACTATCGGCACAATGATTGCTGTATCCACATCCCACATGTCGACAACTTCGCGAGTCAGGTCAAGATACTTAATCTGTTTATCTTTTTCAGCTTTCACGAGGTTCTCGTCATGCTGGACCGCTATTAATTGATATTATTATTATTAATCTCATAATCGCCGAATGGTTAGGCAGAGGTGTACATATAGAAAACCCACATTTCGCCAGTTATGTTTAAGTCCCATGCAATAGCGGGCGAGCCTATTGCCATCAACCGGGCACAAATCCAGACTCCGGGCTGCTACTGAGAAATTCCTGATGGAAAAACCCAATAACAATTTACCCGATGTGGCAATCGAACCCAGGACCTCATGCTCAGCAGTAGCGCTTGCGACAACTAGACCAACGAGGAAGTCTACCATTATTAATCTCAATCAACCAAATAATATATACCACATGCTATATACATAATATATACCACATGCTTTCCACGAATTCCGGCTTAACCATTCCTTTCAATTACTTATCAACAGTACCATGACTCAGGACGCGGCATAAATGTCCGCTAAAATATGCAAATTTTAAACCATTTACCCCTTTACTGTTCCAATTTAGATATCGAAATTGGCAATAATATAACCTTTCGTGACAGCATAATACCTAATAATGTTCAAAAGGGTTACTTTCCAGTTATCCTCAGCTACTAAATAATACATATGAAAACACACAAAGTTTGTTAGAAACCTTATGAGAAACTTGTTCTTAACTACTGGAAAGTTCATGAAATTGCTGTATTATATGTTATTAGTTAGTACATAGATAGGTAGGGTACATACAGGAGTCAGCGGGGACGGTAAACTTTGTTGCAAAAGATTTAATGGAAGTTAGTCTTGTCTTTGTCTAAGTTTGGCACTCGTCTGGTAGCCCCGCTCCCGTTTCATAACTCGACGCGGATTCAGGGTTGCTGGACAATACATAATACTTCTCTTTTGTGAGATTTGTTTTTGTTCATTGCAATGTTTCATGTTGGATGTGCAAATTCACGAGTTTCGGCTGCTGTAAATTCTGCGTTATGCAATGTCTTTTGTGTATTTTTTTTTTGTAGTGTGGTTCATGTCGATTGCGTCTTTAAATGTGCTCGAAATTTAGGTATCTGTCTTGTAACAGTTTCATTTAACTAAATTAATTGTGTTAAAGAAAATTAGCGACATCTTGCGACAACCCTGCTCTCAAATGTATATCTAGGGGTTAGTCAAAAGGGAAGTTTTATTGCTCGTGAATTTCATTATAACTTTGCGAAGCTCTCTCTTCTCTTAATGCCTTTAAACGAGGATTGTTGTCTAATTTGTACGAATTATGTCGAATTTTCCTCACGGGACTCAGACTTGGATGTTTTGAGAACACGTACATGTGTGCTATACTTATATGGTTGTGATATAATATTTGATTGTCTATAGGTGCGGTATATATGGTTGGAGATAGAAAACCAAGCAAGGTTGTCGTCCCATACTTCAAAATTTCAAATGTTAGAAAGTGTTTGAACGCTTGCTGGTTTGAGCATTTCGTAAAAGCCACCGGGGCTTCAGGATTTTGTTTTCCTTTTTCAAAACTCGTCGAGGTGTATAGTCGAGAAAAATGTCACCTAACTTACACGTGAATGGACAAGCGCTGGAGCGGGTAAAATGTGAATGATAAGTCCATTCATTATGTTCAATGTTCACGACTCTGTTATTTGAATCAGTGGTCTGAAACCTTGCTGTCAATGAGTATCATAATGACCCATAATACTCAGTCCTAATACAATATTGTGTTCAAGTTTCTCAAAATCACCCCATTCTTCACATGAACTTCACAGACACAAAAGACCCATTGAGGCCATTTGAGAACAGAATTAGCATAATCGTACCATGAATCATAAAGTATCTGGAATGACTGGGCTTTTTATACAGTCGCATTATCGAGCGGCACATCACATAATATGAACGTGTGACGACTGATGTCACCATTCATACGGGTAACAAGAATATAGACAATTTATTGCCCACTTCCTTCCTTGTAAGAAGAACACTTGAAAGTTAAACCAAACCGTCTTGGAGTTAGTTTTGAACTACAATTTGTTAAAAATGTGAAATGTATTTGCGATTCTCCAATAGTTTCTCCGAGCCGTTATAGAATAAAAGCTGAGCATTTAAAAAGCTTCTTGAATGTTGACTATGCACCTTTGAATTTTACACAATGTAGCTAGTGGGTATAAAATAATATCGAAAGATGCGTTCAGGACGGCAAACGACGAAACCGAGCTTAAATCAATACCCGTACCCGTACTAAAATATACCTTTCGCGTGATATCAATATTGTATTTCCCATATATATTACCTTTGATTCCACTCAACTGTACATTTGACAGTTCTATCAAGAGAATCGTCGAGGCGCGTCAACGTATAGCAATAACAAGGACAACGGTAATTAAAGAGGATCTCTACAAAGTCAATCAACCAAGTTATATGTCCCTCAGTCGTCGTGGACTTAATCTGGTCTCGTTTTATCCATGGTCTCACTTATATCTAGGGTTTAAGTGTTTCTGGATTGGGGCCAAATCTAGGAGCTCTTCCCAATGCCATTGGAGCATCTACTCAATCGGTTCCTGATAAAAAAAAGTGTCTCGAATGTCCTGTTGAGGGTCGATTGAGCGTAACACTGCGATCAACAAGCAGTACATTCGATTAGTTTTTACTTAGGTTTCTATTAAGGGGCGTCAGCTTCTTTTACGAAGTTGGTCGTTCTTTTATAATATTAGTTCCCAAGTTCTCCTCCGTTTAGATCCTTCCCAAGTTCGTATTTATCATTTATGTGTTGTACAGTCAAACGCTCATCGGTGGTAACGGTTGCACTATGAAAGTCGCCCTTACTGCTAAGACATAAAGGCGCTGTCAATGTCAAATTGTAACCACTGATGTTCGGGTGACTGTATACGAAACGACTGTTCAGAAAGTCCAACTTTAAACTAACAAAAATGCTACAGCAGAATTCAAAGCTGAAAGACTTAATAACAACATCACAGCATTCAGAGATGGAAATGCCCAGTTTTTCCACTATCTCCGAGCAACGGACGCAGTATGGAAGTAGCAGTAAGATTATGACACGTCACAAGTTACCCGTTGGCCTCGAGGAGAAAGTTTACTCGGGCGAGTTTGTTCTCTCTCGCCTCCCCCACCGCCCTACAGTCTACGCAGTTTGCAAGTTCGCCCGCCCCGTACTCGGTAAACTAGATTCTGTGATGTTGTGTTGCTGGATGAGATACATGGTTCATTGCTTTGTTGGTATTGAGGGGTTGTTCGTGGTAAATTGTTTACGAAGGAATGGCGTTGTGAAAAGAAAATGTTTGAGTTAATTCATCATTATCAGCTGTTTAATGTCTAAGCATCTACTACTTCTATTGTTGGACTGAGTCCCTTTTTCTTGTCACCCACAGAAAGAGAAGAGGTGGCAGATTTTTTTATATGAATCACACGACCGTTTCAAATTAAAACTTGAACTAAATGTTGTTTACAACTCAACTTATTTTTAGGTGTTTACAATCTTTAATTGCTATTTATTTTTTCTTCTTTTGATCTTATAAACGAATTAGTGTTTAGTTGATACGATCTTGAGCACAAAAAATAATAAATCTATCGGGTTTTATGCCAGGAAAAAAGTTCACAAAAAACGCTCGTGTATTGACGCTTCTAGCACGTTTTTTTTATTCATAGTCTCGTTGAACTCAGTCGGTCGCTTGTAACTATCGAACTACCGTTTCAACTCGTGGAGGCGAATGGTAAATGTAAAAGGGGAAATAATGTTATCGCCCCGCGTGTCGACTTTTGGTCCGACTACCCTCAAGTTTCGAGACTTTCGGACCTACACAAACAAGAGAGTAAACAACTTTTTTCTTGTTACGTCTCGGTAAACGAAAAGTTGGCGGTACTTTAGTTTTGTTCCGAGGTTTTTGTTCATTATGAATGATTATTGTAATTAATTCGTATTGTTCTAACTTTTTCTTGTTCAGATCGTCAAAGGAAAAGTTTTTTTTTTTTTTTTATTTCGATTTGATACTTTTAAAGCATTTTGCGGGCTTCTCTCCTTAGAAATGTTGTTTACTTTGATACAATACAATCACTCAAAAGACTTAACCAACATCAATCGACGTAACTTTCCACTGTTCTTTCAACTTACAAGTATTTAACTTGTTCTTTCTATTTAACGTAACTGAATTCCGTTCCTTACAAGACAATCAACCCCTGGGCCGAAGTCAAAAGTATCACATAACAGGAATTGACGTGTAGGGAATGATTCGAAGTAAGCGCAATACGCAAAACTATTCAAACTTTCCACAATCAAGCTCAATGCATCAATATCAACTTCATTAATCTCAAGAATGCACGCCGCGAACTGCCAAACTGTAAAATTACCTCGTCTGCACCCAGTAACAAGCTAAGGCGAAAGTTCGCCTGTATCTTTGCTTGGTCTATAGCTGAAAGCTTGCAGACTATCAAACTCTTGTTCGCTAACCGTTGAATATTCAAATTGATCCGTCTTGTATCCTCCTACCGTGATGGAGTGAAATTCGGATGGAAGTTTGGAAATAGGTCGCAGACTCGCAGTCTAATCTTCTATCATGAGAAATTAGGTTTCATTCATCAAAGGAGGTGTGTTACATGAAACTGTATGGATCAATAATCCAAGTATTTTGTGTGTGTTCAGTTTGTGAACTTGATGCTGTGCGGAATACTGATGTGATACGAGTTTATGAGGAGATCTCGTTCGTGCATTCCGAATCTTACTCATTAACACATACGGGTTTCAGCGCCAAGTAAAAAAGTATTACTTTATCATGTCGAAAAGTTTTCTACGTGTCGATTAGAAATTACAAATCTAAGGAAGAATAGCAAATTATGTTGGAAGTTCCTGCCACTCTTGATTTCTTACAAGAAAAACTTATTTCTGTTTTGGGCGATAGAGTTTGCCCTACTTTTGCGCTGTCATGTTTTTGTGTCAATGAAAACCATGTGCTGATTCCGAGAATTTTATTGAACTAGATTTGTCGAAGTGATCGTCCAAAGTGAGACCTATATATAGCGAACAATTTTGGGATATTGTGCAGCGTATAAGTAATTCGTTTAATTGTTGACGGTCTGTGGCCAAAGTGGAGTATGATTGTACTCATTAAACCGTGTAATTCAGAACCAACATTCGCTCTACGATATTTTGTAATGTAATTAAGGATTTCCATGAAATCGTTTCATTTGGTTACCATTCGATTAACGTACATAATTACTACGATGTTTGTACATTAAAATTATGCGCGAATTTCCAAGAAAAAGCGTACATTTTCATGAGTACAGTCAATCACCTGTCGTGTTGAGAATCGATAAAACCCCCAGCACGTAGGCTTGTCTAGCGTAATTAATCAAATGGTAATTGCTCATTGTCTTATCCGCCTACATTACTCCTGGGAGCAAAGCAATCAATACCGCCTCAAAGGGATCTCTTGTCAAAGATTATCGTGTACCAGTAAATTATCATGTTTGCGCAACTACCCTCGGAAGGACGAACATAGATATCTGTAATTAAACATCGCTTTCCAATTAACGAACTGAGGCGTACGGTGTACCCTCGAAATGCTATCAGTTTTGTACACGGTGAATCAGTGTGTCTACTTCGGCAACGGGTCTGTGTCTCTCTCATCTGATAATATCGGCGACTAGTTCTGCGGTTGAACAAAGCGGTCCTATATCTCCTGTGTTGTCGGTGAAAGGGGTTCCATTTGACGTTTATGGGGAACTGGGTTCGCTAGAAATGATCGATTTTGAAAGCGTTGTGAATTTGAGGTTTGGTGCTGCTCAGTGAACTATTTGTTTAGGGGTTTGTCTTATTTAATTTACTTATAGTTTGGGTTTGGAGTTTAATAGTAACAATATTAATCAAGTTCTTTATTATTTGGCATCAAGTCTACAGGTTCATGCATTGTTCTTTTGAATTAAAATATATATATATATATATATTATGGAATAGTGAAGGCCAACGGCAGAGATAATTTGAGCTTCATTTATACCGAAAAACAACCGTAGTGAGCGGTAGAGAAAGCCTTGCCAAAACCAGTCCCGTTGTCTCCTTGGAACAGTAAGTTCACAGAGCCAACCTCGGCAATCGATAGTCCAACGACCCGAGGTGCAATAACAATTTATCGGTTTCAAGTAACCATCGCCATTCGTCGATAAGAAAACGTTTCCCGAACGTTAATTAAACAGATAGCGATGTGGATTGCACACACATCTATCTGTCGGAACAGCAAATCGGCCGAACTGGATACTGGATTCCACAGTTTGAGATATTGTGGTGGTCTTCCGACCATCTCACTCGGAACCGGCAGGCACGCCGCCGTAAGGAATTAAAAGTGGCTGCTTTGAGTTCACAATTTATTTTTCTTTGGAATAAGTCGGTTAACATTTAGAACTCTCTCGATGCGGTTTTTACAAAGATACGTGAAAGCTTATAAATGCATTCAAAGTAAACGTAAATTGAAGCACCAGGCGGCGAGCTGAAATAAAACCACTCGCAATCTTACTCCAGTTATATCGTAACAAAGAAGCATTATTTTTATTTTATACACCCATTCGGACAAGAAAAGAAAGTAACTTCAAACGCAACAATTATCGCGATAATTGAAAGTACGATTACAATACGGAAATTGAGAAAACCAGTCTCTTAACGACTGACACACGGAAGTAATATTATCTTCGCATCTAACAAAGAAGTGGCCACTCAAACTGATTCATTGTAAAATTGGAAAATAACCGCGCCGCCATTATCCAACCAGCTGGCTTTACTGTCAGCTCAATATCATTATCAAAAGCACTTATCTTTATAATTGAACGAAATGTTTTTACAGTTAACAGACTTGTAACTGTTGAAATCTTGGGAAAGGAACGTGCAATTACACCGCAATACTCCGCATATGGCCCACGGTTGTCCATATGGAACGCTTTCTGATTGATGAACTTTGTAGCCCGCGGAGACTTGTCATGTTCGACTAATGACTACAGCTAACATGAATTGCTATAAAAAGTTGGATTAGTAGTTTCTATGGAACTGACGCTGTCAGTTTTTATATCCAATTCTTTTTTGAGATGGGCGTTAAATTTTTTATTTATGTGCTCCAGTTTTTTCAAATGATAGTACCTACGATGTTTGTGTGCCTGTATGCTAATGCACTGAAGTTGCTAAAATACTCCTATTGTTTGCGAAACTACAAATGGCGTTTATAAGTGCTACTAAAGCACTTTTCATTGAAGATAACATCAGACTGCATAAAAAGGCCATAAAACTCTCAACTTTTACACTAGATTCCATTTTATTTTCATCTGGAACCGATACGCGTTTAGACAACGCTGAATTCGGAATTCCAAATGAGCCAATTCTATGAATCCTATACGTAGTGATCTAGATATGCTTTAGACAATAATATTCTTTATTTTATAACCTGAGACAAAGTTTATTTGTAATACGATGAATCAATTAAATGACTTTTAGATATCTGTGCTCACGACGTAGTAATACCACGTTTGTTTAGTTTATAATTCAGCTCTTATCATCCCAATTTTCACTAATTAATCGTTATGATTTGTCGCAGCTCTCTTGTCTTACCGGACACGATCAATGCTCCTTTCAATTAAAAGTTTCTCGTATAGTTGTGCCTGCAGTGTTCGGCCGAGTTGTTCCCCGTCTCGACAGATGCTTTTTACGAAAATTACTACGGCACACTTGGCGCGGATCTACACGCCTCTGTAGCTGTAAAACTTTTAGTTGTGACGAAGTTGATGCGAACTTCACAAGGGATTATATGAATCGGTGATCTGTTTGCTGTTTGCTTACTTTGCTTGCTCGTCTGACCTGCTTAGTCTAGTAGTTTTTACTTGTTTGCATATGGAAGACTACACACGGATGCTGTTTCAGCATATTACTTCAGCTTACAAAGTTACAACGGCTCTGTAAGTTTGTGGAGTCGCGCTCACAACTTTTAGTTCCACAGCAAAGTTGGTACGAAGTTTAAAAGGGATTATAGAGGAAGTGATCTCTTTGATTGGTTTTCTGACCTGATTAATTTGGTAGTTTGTGGTTGGTTTGTTTGCATATGGCACGGGTATTTATCAATAATTTTGTTTATGTTTATGTTACTCTTCAAATAGACGCTCAATTTCGAAATTGACGAAGCGTAGGTTTTCAATTTTGTAAGTGAACGATGTTCGTGAACCAAATATCAATTGAAATGTCTGTCAAATGTACAGATACCAATCTTCAACGAGTGACACCATATTTGGAAAGTTTTAACGATGTCTGAAAGTTGAAAATGAAACTAAATATTTAATTAAAATATATGTTTCATTCCTGTGTGTAATTTTGCTGCCACATATCAATATTTATGACTTTCCAGAGAATGTAGGACGTAAAGTAATGCATCTTACAGTGATAACAAGACTCGAGAGTAACTGACATTTTCTATAACCTGTCAATACTTTATATAGAACTACCAGATCCCTCAGTAACTGCTACAGTGGAAGTATCAACATAAACTTTGGAAACGGTACATCTGAAAGGACTTATTTTAATGACAAAGCATTTCCTCTAGCCCGTTTGTCGGCGAACCATCAATAAATAGCACACAAAATCGCTTACCATGTTTACATACTTGCATTCATACCGTATATCGTACGTGTTAGTTTGTAAGGAAACAATGCAGGTAATGCCCCATGGCTCTAAAGCAACAATGTCGTTCCGCCCGTTTATAGACCGTAAAATATTACGTCGTCGCTACGACCAGACGTAGGCCACGTAAAACTAAATAACGACTTTAGACCACCGAGATGTAGCTAATGTTATATTATGTATCATTTTTACGACGAGATATATCTGTACTTCCTATTACAAGGTAGAGTTTTTAACTACTTAGTACCACATCTCAGTTTCGTAAACAATTTTGCAGGTGATGTATTGTGCTATTCAAGTTTATGTTATACCCATCCATCGAAACAGGTTTGTCCAGATTGGCACAAACTTCTTTCAGAGCGGTCGACGAACTTTGACCCTTTACAACCTGTTGTAATCTAGGGAGATATAGGGACGCATGAAAACTCCTTTTATAAGCACCGACGGTTATAGGTTAAACGTTGGTGTTTTTTTATAAAAGCGTTTTGTCATTATATTGGGAGTTTGCTAAAGCGAAGAGTTGTAGAACCATCTGCAACAACTTTAGTGATACAATTTGATTAAAACTTGACCAAATCTGAGACTGCATTGCGGGAACAATCTGACAGATTGTTTTTATCCACAGCAGGACTGTCTTCTTCATTGTGTCCAGAATAATTAGTTCCAATTTTATCAATCTATCCTGATAATATGATGCAATTTTCAGCTGTCCCAAATCATTTGCCAGAACATAATCTAACATCACTTCATCACTTGTTGCAGGTGCAGTGAAAGCATTAGGACGCAGTGATCAGTGAAGTTTCGGACGGCAACGCCGCCGTACGTCGTGTCGTGTGTCCATACAGTGTGGTGCGCGAGTGCCAGTGTTGGCTGCATAGTGCCAGTGACAGTGCCAGTGTGTGTGTGTGCGTGTGCGTGTGTGCGTCCGCAGTGGCGCCGACGCCGGCGTCAAGTCAATGCCGGTGTGCCGATGGAGCGGTGATCGCGGACTGACTACATCACAAGAGCAGCGCTGGTTAGTTGAAACTTTGTAAACATATGCCGGGTTGTCTCTACAGGGGTTCAGACTGCTCGTTAGCCGGGCATCCGGCAGCCTGAGGGTATGAAAACAGCGTCAGACATCTTCAAAAGCAGTCAAAAATCTGAGCAAAAATCTGAAAAATGAGCGTCCTGGTTGGGGTGATCCCGTTACATACACAATTAAAAGTGATGCAGAAGCCAAAAAATACTAGTGAGAAATCCATCTTTGTTTTGTCCGTGCCCAATGTTGAAACAAGCATTGCTAACATATTAGGGAAATGATAATACTAGTCTATTGTCTAATTCAAACTAATTAGTTTTAAACTTTGAAAGACTAGGAAGATACTTGAGTAGTTCATGGGTTAACTGAACAGCCCAGTTTCATGATCAAACCTCCTGGTCCGTTTTCGAGGCGATTGAGAGAAATAAAACATATAATCCAATTGGGTCACAACGTATAAAGGTCCACAATCAATTATGTAATAACATACTGTAAATAATGCTTTGGCACGTGTATCTTCTTTTACTACTATGACTTTATCAAAACCCTTTACGTAATTTTAATCTGATTTTATACATTAGGCAATCCGTCAACTAAAAAACGAAGACGTACTAACACGTCTTGATAAATCTATCCTAAGTGGTTCTCTAAATAATAATACTGAGTAATAAATAGTTCTAAAAAGGCTTTTATTATCCTCAATTATACCTACTGCAAATCGTTCTACAACTTAATAACTTAACAAAAAAACAAAACTCGTATTTGAGACAGATTAGGGATGTAGGCGTTCAATCACTGGTAATTGACACATTACGCCATGATAACGGAAGGCGCCTGTATCGATCATATTTAATGGCTATAAAAAAATAACAAAAACTGCTAAAAGATTAGTTACTCTAATAACGAAAACGAGTTCCTTCTATGTTACTCCGTCTAAAGGCATGGGTTTGCCAGCTTTTCTAACTTGAGACCCTCTGACCTCATCAAAATCCGTAACATGTGTGGCTGTTACGGCCTCAAGATTTATGCACTTACAATGATTACCGGAGTGAATACTCCTTAAAACGAATAATTGATAACATTTTATTTGATTTATTTATACATTGTTTTGTATCATCATCTGCCTGGCATTTTCTCAACTATGTTGGTTCCAGTTTAACCGGTGCAGCTGAATATCAGTTTTTAAAATGAAAACTTCTTTAGGCACGTTTAGCGATTTTTGCTAGGGGTAAACTTATGGATTCACGTCACCAACATGCTCGCGCCGTAGTACTCTACTGTAGAATATAGATGGCGCTAATACCAGTCTTAAGTTATTTTACATGTAGCGACTGTGATTAGATTGATTCGTGTATGTATGTGTACGCAGCCTGTCGGACCAATCATAAGTTTGTTTGTTTAGATTAATCTCACTATATATGGTGGCCTTTACAAACAAGTTATAAACTCCCAGAAAAAAAAAATATGTTCTTGCTTATCAACCAACACGAGTTGTGACAGCCCATTGAGATGAATAGGATGTTTAGACGCATATATATGCCAGTGATCTTGAGTGGTTAGCTTGCGTGTTCTGTACTGAGCTCACACAACGCGTCGTACGTCCAATCAGTAATAGGACTCTCCCATTAAGGAGCGCTGTCCCAAATTAGATGCATTATTAATTTATCATACATAAAACAAAAGGTATTTTAATAAAACACGTATACTAAAATATCAATAGTTAAATTATCTTAAATGGTGAAGGTTTCAGAAAAATACGCTTGATAGATTTGGGTGAATATTAGTTTTTTTATCCGCGTTTGACATAACTTTACAAATTAATTTGTCTCTTTACAAATTAATTTGTCTATGAATATAAACATATCTAAAATATTCCTATATTAAGTTATTAAGAAAATGCTCTAATTTAACATATATTTTTTCCAAATCATTAACACTATTCTTAGACGGGATGTTCCGTATAAAATCATTAGAAGTCGGTTATCGTCGCCTTAAAGTGCTAGCTTTTTAGACCATGTAGAACAGTCTGCGTTCGACAGGCAGTGTTTTAAATAGGCGAGCTTTCTTGTCTATCCCACGGTCTAATGCTAGGGTTCGACCACTTTAGTTTAGATTGCACCGGTCCTCTTAAATTAAATGCCAATGGCCCAGGGGGACTTTAGTTCAACCTAGGTTTCTTAGCAGTTAGCGAGCCTACATTTCTTTAGTATTTGTTGCTTGGTTGTTTTTTTGTTTGTTTGCTCGTTGTTCTGGTGGTCGCAAGCACTACTGCTGAGTATAAGCTACTGGATTCGCTTCCCATGTCGGGCAAATCAAATAAGAGTTTAACTGTCACTAACGAGACACATAGAATTTTTATATTTATCGACTTCTAAAGGCAAATAGACAGTTGAACGGTTATTAGGTTTTTCGATTAGGAATTTCTCAGTAGCAGCCCGGAGTCTGGATTTTTGCCCGATTGATGACAATAGGCTCGCCCCCTTTTTCATAGGACTTAAACTGGCAAAATGTGGGTGTCCTATTAGGTCACCTCTGCCTAACCAATTATAATTTTAGCATGATATAAGTGCTTCGTAATAAACCGCAGTGACAATGTCTTATATAACTTAGCAATACTTTGTCAGTAATCTGTTTTATTTAATAACATGATTATTATGCAATATTAAAGATAAAGAAGCTTTACGATAGTCAGTATATCATAAATTCCTCAATGTGTTTAACGATATAAGCTTAGAAATACAATGTCCATAATCCCACATTCTTTGCACGGACACACGTCCTGTGAAACAGGCCTTTCCAGTTATTAATCCGCCACCTGGCAAACCCGGTGTGAGCTCCTCGTTCACAAACTCACCAATAAAGATAAACTTATAGGTACAAGGTACGAACTCAAAGATAATAAATATTGAATGAAGCAATTGCTCACCACAGACGATAAAAAAACGTGTTATTATTCATTATGTATATTTTTCATTATAAACCTTTTTTATATTCTCTCGATGCTGATATGATGAGCGTATTATCTATTTTCTGTGTAAATGCAGAATACACATTTAGATCTTTAAAGTTCTAAATGTGATAATTGTATTAATTAGTACTACGTGTTATGTGCGTCGTTGTCACTGCTTAGTCGTTTGCAGGTCTATTACTGTTTATGTAGTTGTTATAACTCTGGGATGCAACTCACATGAGATCAGAGTACCTACATAAGCTGATCTAATCCTCAAGTAACAAATACCAGATGTTTCATGTAGATGATCGCTAACACTAGCTAAACGAATAGATGCTCTATTAAACCTTAGTTGTGCCAAGCCCTCAGCTCTGCTCGCCTTAAGGATGCGCAAAGGTAGCCCGCGAAATTCAAATTTTCTTACGATTTTTGCAACTTGCAATTCAAAATTCGTTTTTTTTTTACGTTTTTTGCAATTTGTAGGTCAGTATCAGATTGCATGTCGATTCAAATATGATTCGCGACCGTAACAAATATGGCTTGACAGAATTATTATTATTAGAATTAGCAATACCTACAACTCCAAGTAAGAATTGGCTTTAGATGTCATGATCTCATGAAATAGCCATTCAATAGAGTAATATGAACTAAGAGAGTTGTATTGATGATTTTTATGATAATAATAAATAATTCTACAAATAAATATATGATACGACTGCGAATCATATCTATATCAACATACATCTGATAATGACCTGCAAATTGCAAAAAAACGTAAAAAAAAATTTGATTTTCGTGGGTTCATCTGACGCTTTCGCCTTAATTATACCAAAGTCATAAAAAAAAAAACATGTTTATGGCATCTTGTATTCCTCTCATAAAATCACGCCTCTATTCCCCATGGATTTAGGCAGAGGTCTACCTATTGTACACCCACATTTATTCAGTTATATTTGTTATTATATTACTGATGTTTTATTAAAAATAAATCTAAAGGTCTGACGTGGCGCTTTATGAAGGAAAATGAGTTTCCAAGTTTCCATAACAATATTAAACGTGTCATTTTGTTACAAAGACGACTCACTACTCCTACCACTAGACCTTTCCACAATAAATATTAAATGTCTCGTTTGTACAGACACAGGTGCAATTTAACGAGCGTTGGCGCGCTCTATAAATATGGGGTCAAGATAAGATAGCTAGCCGTCTACAATTTACTGTACCTACAGTAGTCTCTTATTACGTGTGAACGGTGAACTTAAGATAGTACGCTTTTATTTTTGTTCCATTCTGTCACAATATTATTAAGAGTAAGTCGCCTTGGAAAGTATTGCATCGATTCCATTGCAATCGGAAAGTACCTATAACTTGCAATAACATTTCGAGCAGGGATGTTACGGAAGTTGTTTTACCAGAACCGGAATCGGAGGTTTTAAATTTGTTTGATCGGAATCGGAACCGGAACTGGAGTCGAAGGTGGAAGTAAAAAAAAGATGTATTATATATAGGTAGGCTTAATGAAACAATTGAAATATAATTCGGTCTCTTTAATCAGTCAAATATAAGCGATAACATCCACAAACAAAACAATAAACTGAGACTTCGAGCGCGAGAGTGTATAAAATAAACTAAAATTACGCTGGCGACGAGTTAAAACTTGTTTGTACGCGCTCTAGTCATGTGCATCGCTGCGTTTCGAACTTCGGTATAACTCCGATTCAAAAATATCGGAATCGCAGGTGTAAAATTAATCGGAAGTTCCGACCTTTCGGAACCGGAACCGAAGCCCCGCAACATCCCTGATTTCGAGGATTAATATTTACTTTTAGGTCAACCTCGTAATTGCTTTTCACACACTTTTGTTGAAATTACTAAAGTTGAGCCATCTAACTGTCACTTGGGTCTTGAAAAATTGTCATTCAACCTTATCATGGTTAAGTTATTAAAAGATGAACAACATCTGAAGAAATTATTTCTGAACTCATCAAAAAACTCAAGACATTAGTGAAGTTAGATTTTGCTTAGGTGCGGTGTCAAAGTCATGCATGGCTGCATTATTATAATATCCCACCCCCAAATATTGCTGCGTTATTACGCTCATTAAATACCAATTACCGTAATTATACAGCACGTGCCAAATACGACTTGGCAGCTCTCATTCAAATCGTTGAAGCGCATGCAGCTGATAGACACGTTTTCACTTTCATCTCGGATTATTATGATTGTATTCCTCGTAAATCTTCATAGTCCTTAGAGTCCTAGAAGGGAACAGAGGTGTACGTACCCATAGTAACACCTACATTTCGCCATTTAAGTCCCATGTAATAAGGCGCGAGCTTATTGCCATCAACTGGGTACAAATCTAGGCTCCGGACTGCTATTGTGAAATTCCTGATGGAAAAACCCAATAAAACTTTGCCCGACCTAGAAATTGAAGCCAGTAGCTCATGTTCAGCAGTAGCGCTTACGACCACTAGACCAACGAGGCAGTCACAGACAGACAATATAGTATTAATTAATAATTAATACCTTTTGCACCTGTGCTGTGAACGGTCTTAAAGTTCTATAGTGACATTATATATCATATATGTAATGTCTATATATTTACATACAGGGTGGCAAGGACATCGACGCGAAAACTGTTACCATGAATTCAGTACATGATTCTGAAACCCCCTGCGTTGAAACTTTTTGTCGATTATTAAAAAAAAAAACTGCTGTTTCATAGAAAAATGCGGTCAAAATGTATGGAGCAGCTGTTTTTTTTTTAAATATACAACGAAAAATTTCAACGCACGGGGTTCAGAATCATGTACTGAATCCATGGTAACAGTTTTCGCGTCGATGTCCCTGCCACCCTATAAAATACGACATTATCTGTTTTAGTGAATCTAGCTTGGCAAAATAATTAAACTGCTGGTTAATTAATGCTCGTATAAATATTGTAATTATTAAAGTAACATTCATTTAATTCATGACAATAGACACACGTCTTATCAACTACTGTAATTGATAAGGACAATCTAAAACCGCATTTGGTAAATAAAGTAGGTTAAAGTTGAAGGCAAATCTTCGTTTTTTGTGTCTCCCCAGTAATTTAGCGCTGCGCTGTGGGTTCCACTATAGCACAGCATCATGCTGCTATACTAATTAAGTATTCAAGTTGCCTTTTAAATGCATACATGTTCCTGTGACACAATAAACACTTTTTCTTTTCTTTATTTATTCTTTCAAATAAAATATTCAGCCATTTTATATCGTGTATCTACAGGACACATTTCGCCGTCCCTATTCGCTTCTCCAGAATTTATTCGAGTTCCACACTCTCTAAATATTTCACATACAAGGACAGCGTTCTTTACGAGATACAAGAGAAAAATCTCGGCGATACGGCGTTCTTGACCGCGGGGGATAAAATATCGCCAGTATAAACCATCAAAGAGCCTTTGGCAGGTCTTTTATATAAAATACTTAACGTTCAAAGAGTACTTTATATTTTTGATAGTGAGGCACTAAAGAATTCCTGTTACGTTTATGTATGACCGAATATTGAGCACCATTCAGGGAGAAAATGGTGTTTAAAAAGTAGGTCGATATGATAGAGCTTGGTCAAATAAGATACAATGGAGAAAAAGCCACTTCTATAACATTTAAAACGATTGATCCCGAAACTATGTCAATAAATTTCACTATTTCCTTTTTTGTAAACACTATTCCAGTTTCATGTCGCCCCAGCAAAACAAACTCAAAATAAATAAACCTAAATCCGTTATTCCATTTGTCTCAACTTTGGGTCCGGAATTCAGACATTCTGACTAAAAACGGTACGAATATAAAAGTTTGTTCGACTACTTGAACTAGTTTTAAAGCGTCCGCATTCTATTCCGTTTCGTCCGCCATCGGGACAAATATTTGTTGACCTACATATTCATTTAGAGCTCGGACTGTTTAATCGAAACGTGAGTAAAAGCCACGAGAAATTCGAAGAAATACTTGCGTGGGAATTGTTAATTTTCTTAATTGTAGAACGATTCGATCTGTTGGCCCCAACTGTTAAGGTCGAGTTCACGGTGACTATAAAAACGTCAAATTGCTACGTTTAATATATTTTTTGTGAGATGTTATTTATAGTTTTAGTACTTCCCAAGGCCGAAGCTACCTAGTAATGAAAAAGCTGTTAATCACGATTTTGGTGCTTTGAAAATGTTGTAGGACTTTAAATGTCGCGTAATAAATGTAATCTCAATTTGTATTTTTTCATTAATATCGTGTTGTATGTTACTTTTACGAAATCATTCTTATAGCGAAATTATATTTGTACCAAGATGGTAATGTAGACATTTTGAACGTAAACGTCTGTAACGTCTTTAACATAGAGGTTGTAAAAGAATGGTACAGTACAGATGTGTTTCATACCGAGGGAAGTGAAAGTAGTTTTTTTTTTCAATGCATCTAGATCGCCTTGACCCCTAAACAACACGCGCTGCGGAGAAAGCATTAATAACACAGGTAACGTTACTGTTCAAACCTTTTTAAAAAATGCATTCGATTGACCTTGACCCACTTAAGTACTGCCTAGTACCTACCCCTGATGAAACAGAGGTAGTTAAAGGGCTGAATTATTTTAAAATGCAATTTAGTGACCTTGACCTATATACATAACTTACAAGTAAAGATTGCACTGTTTATTAAGTAGCCAGAGAATTTACTAGTTTTATTGCTATCAATTACGTCTTGGCATAGTTTACTGCTACACGAAAACACTACACGTTGAACTTTTTTTTACTGAAATGATCCAGCGAGAAATTCTGAACTATAGAAATCTTACAAAATCATATAATAATATTACCGCATAACATCATACCTTCAACAGACAAAGTAACTAATCCAATCCATTTCCTTTGTTGACTCGCCATCGCATCGCAACTCGGGAGGAAAAAGCAGCTGACACAATTTCTATCTTTCCCATGGCAATAGGGAAGCGCTTCCAACTTCCTTACTGACATGAAAATGTGCCGCCGTGTGTTACCGTTCACTGGCATTGTTTACACATAATGCTGATACTGTTCCGATATGAATATATTGTCGGTTCGAGAACTGAATCGCAAACTTTAGTATACTAACGTGACCATTTATTTTTTACTCAAAACGGGACAACGGTTTATTTATTTACGATTTTATAGGACAGATTTATGAAGGAAACTCAATTTAGAGAATACAAGCCTAGGTTCCCAATGAAAATAAAAGACCCACATTTTTTTCGTATCTTAATTATTTATTACTGAAAAGTTAAGCAAGAAAAATTTTCAGTCATTTTCATATATGTCAGCAGAACATATTTTTTGTTTTAATACAGCTTATGATGATTTTTTAAGAATAAAATTCTTGCCACGTTTTTTAATATTCACCTTCGTTATCAACATCGCCTTATGGGCCGGAACCTGTAACTGAGAATGACTGTTTTCAGACGACCACAATTTATTAAAGACTCTTTCTTTTGGTGCATTGGCAGACAAAATAAATCAATTAAACAGCAAAAGTTTTTATGGTTAAGTTGTTGGTGTGAAAGTGTTTCAAAACTCACCCATCGACGGTTTCTGAAAACGGAACAATTTTGCGTCCCCAGATTTTTTCGGGTACAGGGACGTAGAACCAAAAAAAGGGACGGTCCCGTTCAAAAAGGAAACTCAATTTCTAAATTTCGTGGTGTTTCTTGCCGGCTCTTCTCCATAGGAAACGACCAACTGGAACGTGCACCTAGCTTCTGACGTTTCATAAGTGCCCAAGTAGGTTTATGTGAAATAAAAATATTTTGAATTGAATTGAATTGAAAAACGGTACGTATGGCCATATTAAGTATACCCAGTGAACTGTAAGTGGTATTAGATACGATTTATTGTGAGTTTGTGTTTGTAAATGGCGATCTATAGACACGGAATACTGATCGGATTACAAAATATCTTTTTCTGATAGAAAGCTACACTATTCCCGATTATTATCTAAACATATTATTATAAATTAAGTCGCTTTTCATGTCTGTCTGTGTGACCGCGTTATTCTTCTGAACTCCGCAACGGATTTTGATGTGGTTTTCATACAATACATTCATATATAAATAAGAAATATTAGTGTTTTGTGAAGTCGTAAAAACCGTCCGAAGTAGGTCGCTAGTTATCTAATAAGATACTTTTAATGGCAGAAAAATGCACGGATCCTGATCTATGCGGGCCCAGTTTAGTTATAAATAAAAAACAAAATCTATAAATGCCTATTCAGATTCATTTGTATGTTAGGAGTGAATAAATAAATAAATTAATAAAAAAATATTCGGATATTCTCTATGTAAGTAAAATAAAAAAAATCTCAATACTAGACTAATGCACGTGGTGTATCGAACACTAGCTTCCACTAGCTTCAACCTACCCGTATTCCTTGAGTTGCCATGTTGCCTGGGGCCACGATCTCTTCGGACTTCTTCGAAACCCCGGCAGGCATCGGCCCTACCGAACCCTGTCAATTCTGCTGACATCTCTTTGAGGCGTGCGCGGAACACAACGCGCCGTCGACTCGGGATAAATTATAGCCTAGATTTTACTTAGTGATAAAGATAATTATAGCATTCTAGTGGTTTTTTTTTAATCAGTCCAGTAGTTTTTGAGTTTATTCATTACAAACATAAAAACAAATATTTTCTCTTTATAATATTAGTGTACTGTAGATAACTCAAGCTCATTTCAATCCTTAATTTTTACATCCATCACGCGTCATGCCGGTTTCTCCGAAGACTTGAACAGGTGTTTATTACCTATGAATCTGTCATCGTAGTTTATTCGTTGATAATAATGCACCGCATAATGGCATGATAGTCTCGCTATCTTTACTTGAAATAAAAAGCTTCTTGTTGGCACCTCAGCCGCGTGGAACAATAATGGTGGGATAAAAGATTACGTTCACGCATATGTAACTGCATAAGTGATAGCTCCTAAGTCCCATAATTCCAGCATTTCCAGGATTATTAGGGCAAGATACAGAGACGAAACTGAGCGCAAAGTTACGCTTCGATCTGTCAAAATTACATAACATCACGCCTTGTTTCTCAGAAGAGTTAGGCAGAGGTGTAGATATACCATAGTGACACCCAAATTTCGCCAGGTATGTTCAAGTCCCATGTAATAGAGGACGAGCTGATTGCCACCATCGGGCACAAATAATATCAATAATAATATCTATCAAAATAGATGGATACTATTCGTGATATTGACTGATCGAAGCATCAGTTTCTGCTAAGTTTCGCCTCTGCATCTTCGCCAAAATCTCTACGTATTGACTTAAAAGTTGTAGGACCATATATTATGTCTTCTCTTAGCAAGAGATCTCTCATAACTCTAAATCACACTCGAATGTCGTGTCGTTCAGTGCCTTAGCCACGCAACGATTTACGCAATTACGTCGAAGGTCGAACCACACACGATATGAGGGAGCACTACGGCTTACTAATCCATCTACACTAGACGAATACTTACAATAATAAAGTAGTAGTTGCTGTATGTCTAAGATATTTTGGGATTTCTTGAATGTTGTCTATGGCGCTTTAAGGGTGTTGGCGTTAGATTGGTAATAGAGAGGACAGGACCAGACGTTGAAGTCTGTGGGAAGACTGTCATGTCAATAATAATGTTGGAGATATTAATATCTTATAGCTCTATCTTCGTTGTATCGATGATTCAACATATTAAATACAAGTTTCGACCAAAACTCAACCACGTCTATAGCATTAACATTGGCCTCGCAAAGGCATGTAAAAACTAAATAGATTTGAAACACTAACATTTAGAGGACTTCTAATTAATTAATTGAGCTCAAACCCTGTAATCAAACTTCCAACTAGACATTATTAGTACGTGCGATGTACTACACTAGACTTGTCAGATAACCAGGTAATTTATGTCTGAGTCGACTAATATTTGCGTATCATACGACCGAGCTTGCATAGTCATCATAAATTATTTACAATTAATCTTATTGTGACCTTAAAGGTCGGCCAAGTGAAGATTAATGGTTACGTATGTTGACATAACAAACTTGACTACGCAGTTACTTTTCAATGAAATAGTTATGTTGATATTATTAAACCATAGATTAATCTCACCTGTTACTGTCATGTTGTTTCCATTTCAAGTAATCTATGTAGATTACACATAATAAAAAAGAATATAAAGTAAGATGTTACCATCTGCGTATCTTGTTTGTTAAGGAAAATATGAGTTGTTTATGCAGCGACTACTAACTGTATTTAACGTATGAAGATGCAGATCGTAAGATGCTGTGATAGATGTCAAGGGCGAGCCAAGGCAAGTAATTTGATGCTCTGTTAGAGACTTCTCATATTAGGCTTGGGAGTAGAATTTCCACAAACATGAAAAGGGGTCAAGCAGGTTCTCGAAAGTCTGGGATAACAGCCTGATAAGCTGTAGTATTAAATCTGGCCATCAATGATTACCATTTAAAAAAAAAAAAAAACTCGTATCTGAAAGCATTCCAATTACAGGCACTTTTGAATTGACAAGGGTTCGGTCAGTTAATGAAGCAAGTAGTCCTTTCCAAAGCGTAGTAGGTTCCTATGATGAAAAACAGACAATAAACTCCACCGACACTCTTTTAAACCAAAATATTGGTTACATCATCCATGTGGCAATTATACATACAATTAATTAAACGTGTCAAACTAAAGTTTCCGTAAGCATCCTGCAAGGAATAATCTCGACCATCTCATTCGTGTATTAAAATCAATCCAGGCAACCTAGCTACAGTGCTTGCTCTCAGTACACAGCCAGGCTATCCAGCTACTACATGTACATATGTGGTACAGCGATCGTTAAATGTAACTTATTGCCGTATGTGGCGTGGCCTCAAGCCCCCAAGCCCCCGACTCCCCGAGCGGCTGGGAGCACTTAGCGGGCGGCTCGGAGATCAACTAACCTTGTGCCAGGATATACGATAGTTTTCCTTTAGTTTACGTTACATTATTGTTGTTACGGCCGGGATCGTGCCGAAACGCGTGAGGTTGGAAATCGATCGTTGTTGATGGATTGTAATCAGGTTTGCACTAGAATAATGGACCCAGATTTAAGTAAAGACTACATTAACGAGTACTTGATCTCGTGCACTAGACGGCCTCTCGTGGTCTCACACGACTCCGGCCAGTCGTGGCCGTCTAGTGGTATTGTATCGTCTGCGGTTAGTTGGCCGTTGTTGCAACTAAGTGCGCGATTCGTATCGGTTTCTATATTTTACCTAGTCGATGCGACCGCTAGTCGTTTTCTTGGTCGACTAATGCGCGAGGTCCCTAAATCCGTTGTGCTACCGGAATGGGCAAATTGGTTGTTATAAGTAAACAATGTAAGTAATCAACTGTCTAACCTGAGAAAGGGTAAGAAGTTTACAATTTTCTGCACTTGGATGCCGAAAGATCGATCTCATCATCTCACCGATCATCCACCGAGGTCACGACCGCCACACCAAAGAGACGGCATTAAACAATCCTTTATTAATGCAGTAACAACGGTTATGTAATTCCAACAACATAATATATTTATCAGCAACAACGATGCTGTATAGATACAAAGCGTAAACAGCTGTTTTGTATACTAAACAAACTCGTTCCATTCCTTTGGCATTCAGATCACCTTCCGCATTTTGATGGGGTTCTATCCGTTGAATGTTTTGTTTTGTTTGTAGTTATACTGCATGTTAACATCATGCCCAAGGCTCGGATACCGGTTAAATGTTCAAACCGTTATTATGTACTTGACGCAAAAACCTTTACAATCGGTTTCGCTCGGAAAAACCGGTATATTGTAACCGGTTTTGGCGGAGTCTTTACATAAAGGTTCTTTCGGATTAAACGGTTTAGAGAAATATTAACCGTTTTTGTTAATTTTTATTCAGCGCGGCATCCTCATATGTAGTCACAAGTTGCAAAGCGTCAGTTTTTACCGGTATTTTCTAAATCGGTTCTGAGCCTTGATCATCTGAATAATTCAATATTAATATATACTATATAGTAGTCATATTGTGTATCGACCGATTTTTCTTATCTTCTATTCTTCAGCCGAAAGTCTAAAACTGGCCATTTTAATATAGGTAGGTCAATCGCTTCAGTCAACATTCTTGCGAAATTTTGTAGTTTTTTGTATCTTATTGAATCAGAAGCGTACGTCATCGGGGTTAAGAGGGTATTTATACCGGCACCGTTAGTGCAGACAGCCAAGCACTTAGCCACTGTGCTAATCGGGTATTTAAAATTTAATGTTGTGCTTAATTATTTACATCACTCTTTCACATACTACTATTGGGGCATACTCAATAGAACTCGCAGCTGCATTAACAGAATTCAGTCGGTACCATCGCGGAAGCACTTCTTACCTAACCACTGAAAACAAAATCCCTTGCACACGATGACCACATCTGTTACCGCTCCGGCTTTATAGCGGCCGAATGCTGCAAGCAAGAATAGTCCTTACGGTGGTTAGTAGTTATGGCTTTCTGCGATAGTACATTTGAACTGTCTCTAATCTAGTATGAAATGGCAAATTAAAAGTATCGGGATGAGAGCGAACGAGGATTTAGCTAAATGGTAATGTGCAATTTGGGGACCAATGTCCAGAAGACTGTTACAGATTGATAATAAAGATATTGATGAAGGTAAATCGTATAACTCTCATAGTAATATTTCATTCTGTCAATCAAATAGCTGCTATCACCACATCTACCATAGACAATATTCAACGACTGCACAGTTCACACATAAAACATTGAGAAACATATCATAATGTTTTCATTATACTGGTTTTTAACACAGTACATAGTATCTTTATATTCTAATGTCAGGCATTCATGATAAAACAAAACCCATACGGCCAAACGGCTGCCAATAATGTATTGTATTCACAAACAAGCCATTCAACGTGGTTAAGATGCTTTTGTTGCTATTGAAGATATTATGCAAGTTATAGCAACTATTTGGAATGTATGCCAGTCAGTAATTCAGTATTATCTGTCTGACTGTTAGCGTAGAATAGGTTTTTGAAGTGAAAACTTCTAAAGGCGCGTTGGGCATTTTTGAGATGGGAGTAAATCATTGATTTCGCGACATTGTGACGACACCAGTTTTTGACTATTAAAAAGAAATCAACGCGTTGATTATCGCGGTGCGTGGATTAAAAGACTTACCGCGGTGACGATTTTTTTTTCAAGTTTTCACTTCTTTCGGCACTCCCGGAGTGCCACTGTTTTTTTTTTAGTGCTGTTAGGTTCAACATAGTTTGCTTATCAGGTCAAACAAAAATTTGGTTCAACCTTTTTAATAGATTCCGTATGCATTTAACCGTATATTTCTATTTTACATAATTTCCAAACACTACCGCTGTCAATTCTACATGCAAACAAAAGAAACGATGAACTTTATTTTAGCCCACCTTGTTACAATTCAGGAGCCATCCAGTTCCTAAAAATAGACTGATACACTGTTATTAATAACATATGATTAAATACATTCCAAACAGCACTTAATAACTACGTAACGCACAAGCACTATGATTCTATTCGTTAAACCTATCATTAGATACGTTTATCACTCAAAATCATGGTACTTATCTGACAGGTTGCCTATTTATTATCAATTTACTACTTAAAAAGTTTCATAGATATATTACACGTATGCTAATAATACGTGTTATCATTCTACTTTTTTCATATCCAAGATTAAATCGCGCTAAAAAGCTTTTGTCCACGGCATCGCCCGGGTGGAGGTCGGAAATCATCCCACGGGAACGTACATAGAGAGGAGAATTTTTATTCTGCTAAATAAAAATTCTCCTCTCTATGTCCTAACCCAGGTCATGGTAATCCTGTGTGCCGAATTTTAGTGAAAAGGTAACAGATAGGCAGAATCATTTACTTTCGCATTATTATTGTATGGATTTGGTATCTCTCTATGGTTGAATTCGTATACCATTCCATAAACAGGATTGTGTTAGTAAAAGTTTCTCGTGGAATCTCTTCAGTCCCTCCAATTAATACTGGTATCTAAAAGCAGTTTGTGATGTTTAGCCAAGTTATTTAGCGAAACCAAACTGTTTTTGTTAAAGATTAATTTATTAGTCTAGGCTCGAACTAAGACTATGGACTTTCAGACTGTTTACATAACTTGGCCCAGACTAAAGTGGTGGTGAGAAATAGCGCAAAATTGTTTATTATGAGTTTATTGTACATACCATCTACTTAATAAAAATTACTCTAAAGATGATATTTGAAAATTCATCCCCCAATAACGTGGTTAAATAGGGGTGAAAGTTTGTATGGACGTTCGTAATTTTTGCTATTGGGGAATTTCATCGGGCACACGGCTTGGAACAACATAAATATCTAAACCAAGTGCATCGTCTTCACATATAATTATTGAACTAATGTATGTACTTATACAAACTATTGTAAAACATTTTAAAAGAGTAACGGTGGAGTTTCTTGCCCATTCTTCTCCATACAAAAACTACCTTTTGGAAGGGGCGACTAGAATCAATTATATTATTTTGTAAACTTTGACGTTCAAAAGTGCCATACATGGGCCTATTTGAAATAAATGATTTGACTTTGACTTTTATAAGGAAACACAGTTATGGTTCAGAATATGTTTCCACACAGCAAAACGAGAACTAAAAAGTAAAAACACAATATAAACGAGCAATACGAAGCCAAAAATGGGCCCCATCTCAGCGCAAGCTTGAACAGTAAAATATTACACAGCGTTACATAACTTGAATATAAATAAATAAACACAATGCCAATGTCAAGAGGTAGACAGACATAACGGAGCGCCATGTGCTACGTTCTATAAAATCCCTTCTTGCTTCTTCCGCATTTTACATACAGGGTTATTGGTTATGTGTCGGCAATCCATTAATGGGATGCAGGAGAGGTCACTTGCAAAAAAAAGGCCCTTTTGACTCCTTTGCAAATGCCAACAACTTTTGAGTCATTTTATATTTTTATTTCATTTAAAAAATATAAAATATCAAATTACTCGAAAATGATTGACATTGGTATAGGGGTCATGAGGAGTCATTTGGTTGCAAACGACCTCTCCTACATCCCCTTAACGGTTTGCCGACGTAGAACCACTAACCCCTATCCTGTATACCCCTAACAATACACCGGTTTCAGTGAACCCTACCCTACCTGCTACGTCACTCCTGACCTTGTACATTGTCGAGTTGATAACATTTTCTTAAAGAGAGTGACAGGTTTATCGCTCATCTTGTTGTCATTGAAATCATGTTTACCCCATTGAAAGAATCTGCTTGGATGGGGAGAAGTTTCGCTCGCTCCCCTGAAGTAAAATTACGTTGCGTGCTTGTATTTACTCCGTGTTTATAAAGAGCTGATGGGTGCATTTCATTTTACTGTTGTGTTGATTTGACTATCCTGTAAAATAACTTTAGTTGATTCGTTACTTTATTAGTTAAATAATACTTATGACTTACAATGTTAGTAAGATAGATTTTTATAAGATTCATTTCAATAAAATTATTTGCCAACTGAGCAGTGTATCCTCAATCAGTTTTGAATTTTTAAGAATAATCCTAAGTCCATGAATTCTTAAGTTCTGCTGAAATTAGGGCTTTTACTATGCTAGACGAATAAATAAGTGAACTTTGGCTATTTTTTACCGGATACGGTGTTATTTAATTTTTTCAAATGAACAATGTTTGGAGAATAAGGTCAATGCATTATAACTAATTGGCCGAAAGCCTTGACTCAGTTACGCGTCGTTTATTGAAACTTAATTTATCTACAGTCAAATAATTTGGTTTAGTTTGTTGTAATTTACTACCTATTCATTGTAAAAAGCGTATTTTTCAAACACAACTGCCAAAATGAAAACTAATGCGATTAGATTCGTAGTTTAAGATGCAAGTGGCAATTTAATGTTTGCAGGTCAAACTCATTCGTAATTTATTCAAACTGCTAAACTTGGTTTTCTATCGTCGTGGTAACAAAAGACGGCACTCCAATCCTCAGCACTAGTATTTATGCTAGAGAGAAAAAGCAATCCCAAGTTCATACAAAAATTTTAGCAAATACATCTTTCTGCCCTTGTCCTATGTTACTTGAAGTCGCAACATGTTTTTTTTTTTACCATTCTCTCCTGCCAGCTCAGTCGTATCATTCACTATTGTCTCTTTTAGTTACATGGTGCGTTTCATCTCTCCTCATCGCATGGCCAATACTAAGACAAAGGATTCCCTTTAAACTTTTCTATAACTAGCGCCATTTTAAAACTTCCTCTAATGTGCTCATTTCTAACATCCAGTCTTATTACTCCACACATCCATCTCGAAATTCTCATCTCAGCTATTTGAATAGTACATTACAGTCGTGGCCTGCAACTGGGGCATCGATCAACGATCGTGAAAATGTTGGCCGAGGCGAAACCGAGGCACACCAATGCCTGGTCGCGGCCAAGGCTTGTATAGTACTTTACGCAAATTCAAATTGAGTAAGCTAATTATAAATTCCAGAATCAATGACGAACATCGATAATTTTTCACGTGCCAATAAATTCATTAGTTTCTTCTTTAATTTAAATCTAAACAGCTCTATTTGCAATCCAAATCGTAATTTAAATAAAATTGTAATACGTTACCTCCTTGGTTGCCATGTGTCGAAGTAAATAGTTCGTTCCGTATTTAAATATCACGACAGATATAGTAATTTATTCGACCGCTAGCATACAAATATTGCCGGCCGGGCGCTCGCTTGTATTCGGCCAGTACAAAAATTTCGATTTATCTCGAAGAAGGTTGTCAAAATAATGTTCGAATTTCCAAGCATGTATGAGAAAAAGTATTTAACACAAAATGTAAAAAAATAATAATAAAATCCTAGTTGACGTATGCACTTTCGGAGTGCGCGCATAAACCATAAACGCGTTTATATGTGTTAGTTATTTATTTACATATTCTTTACCCGTGCTGTCTTAATATGGATTTTCATATTCATAACAGTTCAACGACTGGAACGTGGCTAGTTTAGTTAAATGCTATTGATGTATAATTTAATCTGATTAAAATAGAAGAATAAATTATGACACTATTAGCTGGAAGTTTATTTTAGGTTAATACACAGGTTGCCATGTTGTTACAAGTTGATATTATATTTATAATTCAAGCTTTGGCTGTATATCTATTTTTATCATGATGATTAATTGTTTTTTTTGGGGCTTTTCCTACTACGTATTGAAGTTTGATAACTCATGAATATAATTTCCGTATAAATATTGTAATCAATAATGCACCTATTATAATTTTGAATAATATTAAAACTCGTCTTCTTTCAACTAATTGATGGAGGTTAAGTTAAAGTACTTAAGTAATTACTTACTTAAATGAAAAACAATTTTCTTTTAAAATATTTCCTTGGCGTTATTTCGAAACAACATACCTTTTCCAAAATCTCATCAACTTTGCTTATTTTGATTAGGGTTAAGATTGGTTTCTCTCATCGATATGAAAACCATAGTTTTCATAACACTCGGCTTTTGCTATTTGAGCCCACCGCAAAGACGTGGGTGAATCCACTAACAAAATAAACATGATGTTGTACCTAAGGGGTTTTCCATTTAGAAAGAAACGCCCCACAGTGGAACGAATGTATGGGAGCGGTTGGACGTAGACATGTCCGAAAAAAAAGAGTAAAATTATGCCAAACTAATGATGCCATCTTATTCGATTACTTAATGCCTTCATAACTTGTGGTGATGAATTTCTTCATAACTCCCATATTTCGGGAGTAATTTGAGAAAATGTGAAATTTTACTATGAAAATGAGTGTATCGAGCTCTCTCCCTCCTGATTCCGGGCTTGTTTCAAGTAGCGGTCTCTAATATCATAATGCTAATACTAAGAGCTATATTTAATACTAAGACACATAGTGCGCCAAATGTGCACTTTCTGGGATAAAGAGTGATGTTTATTTTATAACACAATTTTTTAATTTTTTGTTTATTTTGTTGATTAAAACCGTTTTTCTAAAGGTTTACCTTATTACAATAACATTTCTGATCAGCCAATTAGAGAAGATATAAGCTAATTAGGATATATAATTAGGGACTTAAGGTTTACATATAAAACTGATGCACTAATGATTACTGATAAGAACATTGCTATTATTTAATTACTAAATGGCTCTTAATACACTAATTTAGCATGCATCATTTACTAATTATCACAATAACTAATTACCTTGCAATATTTAACAAAGGATACCTGGGATACCTGGATTTTATATAAATAGGTCACTATTAGTAACTTTAAAATCAGTGTTGATTTACACCTCGTTGTATCCAAGCTAATCTCGCAATGTATTTTCCAAATTTTAATACAAATCTTGATATTCACGTTGCTTTATGCGCACGCGCACATAAAGATTTACGCGACTTTAACTATTTGTTCAGTGTTTTAAAAGATAACAGTTGTGTTCAGTTATGTGAAAGTGCTGAAACAAGTTTAAAAGACTGGTGTCGTCGATTTTGCTACCGCATTTATGCAAAATGGACACAGTCTGGAAGAAGCACAGATAAGTTTCGGAAGAAACA
Organism: Omphaloscelis lunosa; assembly: GCA_916610215.1. Classification (NCBI taxonomy): domain Eukaryota; kingdom Metazoa; phylum Arthropoda; class Insecta; order Lepidoptera; family Noctuidae; genus Omphaloscelis; species Omphaloscelis lunosa. The sequence continues at coordinate 3,762,742 of OU744266.1, read as the reverse complement.
TGAGATTTGGCTACAGGCTGCAATTCAATGGCCGGAATTACAGAATGAAAATATGGAACCTTCTACAGAAAATATAAGTGACGTCATCGAGCCCATAATTTCTCCTGCTAAATCTGATGCTTCAACTTGTACACATCCTAGTCCTCGTAAATCTTTTGAGGACCTTAGTAACCGGCAAAAAAGAAGACGCACCACTGAAGATAGTCTTTCATGCAGCAGTAGCAGCGCTGAAATTATGTTTTCGGCCGAAAGGGCGCTTCAAAAGGCAGGACAAAGCGATACAGCTTATGTTATGAAATACTTGACGGAGAATCCAGAAGAGGCCTCAAAAATCAAAGCCTTCATTGAAGGTAAATCAATTCAGGTACGGGAAATATCCCCTTTGAAGGCATTGGCTCTTTATGTATCGATGAACTTATCGAAATGGCGCTATAACACTCTTCGGGATTTCAACACTCAAGAAGGAGCTCTTCAATACCCGAGTTACTACATGTTGGTTAAAGAAAAAATTAAGTGCTATCCGGCCAAAGAAGATCTCACAGTTACAGAGAGCTCTGCAAAAATCAAATTACAAGCCTTGATGGATTTAACCTCAAGAAGACTTATTAGGTCGTTAGAAACCCCTGTTGATCCCAATCAACAGCTCGTATTGACCAGCAAATGGGGTTTTGACGGATCATCTAGCCAAAGCATTTATCATCAAAGGACGAGTGAAGATGAGCAAATCGATCTTGCTAGTAATTTTATGATTAGTCTTGTACCACTGCGGCTCGTCTCAAAAGGTGTAACAATTTGGGAAAACGAGCGACCATCTTCCACTTCATTTTGCCGGCCAATATTGTTTAAGTTTATAAAGGAAACCAAAGAAAATGTGCAGAGAGAGATGGCTGAAATCGAAGCAGAGATTGAAGCCTTAACTCCATCCACCATCACTGATGGAATTAGTGTCAAACACCAACTGCTGTTGACAATGATTGATGGTAAAATTCATTCCATTATATCCAATACAGCAGCTTCAGTGTGTGACATATGCAAGGCTTGTCCTAAAGAAATGAATAATTTAGAGTTAATCAAAGATAAACACGCAAACGAGGACATGTATAAATATAGCTTAAGCACCCTTCACGCTTGGATTCGCTCAATGGAATGCTTATTACACATTTCCTACAAATTAGACATAAAATCATGGCAAGTAAGGGGTGATATAGCAAAAAGGCAAGTTGATGACAGGAAGAAAAGAGTTCAAGAGGCTGTAAGAAGAGAAACGGGCTTACTTCTCGATGTTGTGAAACAAGGCAGTGGATCCACCAACAATGGCAACTCGGCAAGGAGATTTTTTGAAAACTACACTAAATCTGCTGAACTGACCGGAATAGATGCTATGCTTTTAAGAAAAATCTGTGTGATCTTGCAGTGTATTTCATCAGGAGAGAAGATCAACGTAACTAAATTCCGAGAGTTCTGCTTTGATACTGCTAAGCTTTACGTGGAGTTATACCCATGGTATTATATGCCTTCTTCACTTCATAAAATTTTAATGCATGGGCCAGACATAGTTCAGAACATGTCAATTGTGCCCATTGGTTTTCTATCCGAAGAGGCATCTGAGGCTAGAAATAAAGATTTTAGAAAATATAGAGAGGGGCATTCTCGAAAGCATAGCAGTATCTCATGCAATGAAGATATTATGCACAATCTTTTACTGTCTTCTGATCCACTTGTTACAAGTATCCGTCCAAAAGGAAATAAGTTTGTAAAAAAATCTTCTTTTAAGGAATTTTATGAGCTTACGGATTCTGAGAAAAGTGATATCGAATTTGTTAACATAAATGATTTAGCGGACATCGATTCTGAATTTGAATTAATTGATGATGATGATGATGACGAAGATAATTAAATGATGTTATTGTTTTAAAATGTGTAACTTAGTAAATTAGAGCTTACGTCTTAATTATTTATTGTACTTTTAATGAAACTAGGTAATTTATTATCAACTTACTTAAAAGTCATACTCTCATCAGTTCTTGTGAATATTTTTGTTAATATATATTTCTGTATATATATAATATATTTATAGACCTCTTAATAAGTCTGTCTGCGGTTTAAAGTAAATACAAATGGGGAAAAAACGTTTTTTTTTTTAAATTTTCATTTCCTTTTATCCCAGAAAGTGCACATTTGGCGCACTATGTGTCTTAGTATTAAATATAGCTCTTAGTAATAGCATTACGATATTAGAGACCGCTACTTGAAACAAGCCCGGAATCAGGAGGGAGAGAGCTCAATACACTCATTTTCATAGTAAAATTTCACATTTTCTCAAATTACTCCCGAAATATGGGAGTTATGAAGAAATTCATCACCACAATTTATGAAGGCATTAAGTAATCGAATAAGATGGCATCATTAGTTTGTCATAATTTTACTCTTATTTTTCGGACATGTCTACGTCCAACCGCTTCCATACATTCGTTCCACTGTGCGCCCCAGGGTCAGATTTTCATGCAGTAGTCGTAAAGCTGTGAAGGAACTCCACCATTACTTAAGTCGCAAAGCAGCGTTGCTGGATTTCGGTTTGAAGGGCATGGTGTAATTCCAGAGGGTCCTCTCTCTCCGTCAACGAAGATACGAGCCTATCCGAAAGTTGATCCATCAAAACAAGTGTCAATTACAATTTTTCGGACAGGCAAATACAAATATTGGGTGTAGGGACTACTGTTAAATTGTAATGTCAATGCATTATTAGTTCGGGCACCGAAATGATCATATAGTTGGAAATGACCGTAACCTCGACCGAAACTACAGATTTCGTGCTTAGGGAGTTAACCCCCTGGCACATAACACATTTCGGTTTTGTCTATCTTCTTCTTTTTGTGTGGTTAGTGATTAACCTGGTGTCAGAGTTTTAAAGCCGCCCATAGGCCTCTGATTTTGCTTTCATATGCCGTCGAGAAATATTTCACAGGCATGCCGGTTTCGTCACGATGTTTTCCTTCACCGTTTTTGAAGCAAGTAAGCTTTGTCTATGACATGGCAACGCATCTGAGATGCCTCTGTTATTGCAGATATCTATAGGCGGCTATGCATCTGGTGGACCGTCTTTGTTTGCAATCTATAAATATTCGTATTTATGCAGCATTTCTCATTGTTTTCTTGTGTGTTTTCAGGTGACGCGCTGCGTAGCGGTGGTTAAAGCGGCTCTGCCGCTTTAAATGGACAAACGCAAGATGCTGCCAAAGAGAGCGCGTATGGATAGCATGCGGGGTCCCATCGCCAACGGACCCTTGCAGTCGAGGTGAATATTATGAACATTTATAAAACTATGAAAGGAGTTCCCCGTCATACCGAGCCCTAAGCTTAGCAGACACTATAAATTGACACCTACAAAACGTGTTTAGACCACAAATTATCGTTCAAATCGAAACTTTGTTTGTTTACATGGTCGAATTATTACTAAACAATTAGTATGCGAACTAACTCCTTGTAATTAAATCTCATAATTATACAAGCCGCCACCGATTTAATTCAATCACAATCAGGAACTCCAACAGTTTAGCAAAGATCGAATCTAGCGAAGTCGTTCGTCTAATTCGTAAGCTGGTCGCGAGTGAGCGCGGGCGCGGGTGGCAAGTTAACAAAGCGTCGTCCGACGTCTATTGGGCTCACTCCACTTATTCTTTTCTCGCGCTAATCCTATTTGGTTTCCATCAAAACTTGCCCGAAGGGTTGCCCTCCCCGCGTCCCACACCATTGCCCCCGGCCTCTTTGTTTGCCACCAAAATCTGTTTTCGTCTGCCCCCGGAAAAGTTTGTTGGAATTCTGAAAACTCCCTCCTTACCCGCCCGGAATTACTTTCCCGTTTCGCCGCCCGAAACTTTCCCCGGCAATAATAATAATTCCGCTCCGCTATGACGAAAGTTTAAATTATTAGTTTAATCGTACTGGTGTGCTTTAATTATTCGCGGCGGGGATGTTCGGGGCACGTCCTCTCTTCGTGATTAGCTAACTTGTCCCCGACTGCTATCCCCAATCTCTCCTAGTTTCCAATATTTGTCGGTTTGCTTAGAAATTTAATTTGTCCATTAATTTTGGTTTGTCTATTACCAAAGCTAATTGGCAGTTACAAACTTGTAATTTTGCTGTTCGGCGTATCTCTTAATCTAAATTGGAGTACCCAAGTTATTTAGTACTAAACTTGAATGCCTTTAGTGTTGCAGCGATTCTCGCAAGTTACTTAACGATTTATTGTGTTGTTTCAAATTTAATTATTAATTTATGGGTTAAAGCATTTTCTTTGTATGGAAATGGTAATGTTCTGTCACGTTACACCTTCGGACCAAATAAAAAAACTAAGACGGAGCGCTGTCAACAGTGACGTGAAGCCGGTTTCGTAATCATGTGTACACTTAGTGAGGTATAGTTTGATTGTAAATAGGCGTAAATGTGTGAGTGTCAGCGTGTAAACTCAAAGCAGAGGTGCAGTTTTGGCATTCTTCACTTTATTGTTCGCAGCGCTGTCTTGGTTTTTTATTTGGTCTGAGGCAACTAAAATTGTAAAAATTTTATTGCATGTTTAGAATTTGCTCTATCCGAAAATAGTTTCCGACGATTCAAATCAAACTACGTGTTATCAAGAGAGAAAGTAACCTCGATGACTCGACGTGCGTCAATCAGACGTCGCGGTTATTAGACAAACGATATCAGAATATCATTAAAAAGCAGGTTGCATTCATATGTGACGGATTTTAGCGAACCTCTTTACATGCAAATGTTTTTTATTGTCAACTTTTGATACCAGCCCCAGATTTGGACAAAATTGGCATTCACAAGATTTGAATTGATCAATACATTTTTATTTTGATTGAATAGCCATATATTGGAAATATTTAACTAGAATTTATCCTACTCTTATTATGTTAATATGTTACCTACGTTTGTATGTTTGATACACAATCACGCAAAAACGGCTGAACGGTTTTGGATGATATTTGGCACCCATACACTTTATAACCTGGCTTAACACATTTATACCTTTTATTCTGGTAGTACGTTCCCGTGAGATAATTTCTAACATCTACGCGGGAGAAGCCGCTGGCAAAAGCTAGTAATAAATAATGCAATTACAATGCCAAGCTGCAGACGTTTAGTTTTATAGATTTTTTTTTATATAAGAGTTTCTGTGGAGTTTTTTTTCTTGTCTTTTTGTTGTACTTAAGGCTCGTACAAACAAGCGCGACACGCGACGCGACACAAAGGTACGTCGCGACGAGCGGTGTCTTTGTGTAGCGTCGCGTGTCGCGCCTGGTTGAAAGAGCCTTTAAGCGTAGTAGGTAAGCACTATGGAGGTACCTACTACGCTTTGGAATGGGCAACTACCTTCATATTTCTGACTAACCGACTCCTGGACAGTTCAAAAGTAAATGGTTTTAATTGAAATAAATGCTTTGAGTTTGAAGAAACAAGCGGCTTTTTAAATACATGAAGTCCATTCATTCCATCTACTTAAAAAAAAAAAAAGCGTTTTTTGGACTATTTGATATCATTCGCAGAAATGAACACGCATGTAAACGAAAAAGAAACATTGACTGGTTTTAACAATGTTAAACAACTATGAATCACAACGAAGTTTCTTAATTGTACTTTACCGAGTAATGAATGACTGTAATTAACTAATTATGTACAAATGAAATAGCTGTACCGTTCCATATCGCTTTATTCATTGTGTAATGTGTCTTATGTGCATTTAAATCTACGCTGAGTTCCATGTTGTTTCAATACATGGTAAACAAACTAGCGTATTAATATTGTAATCTGACGTATTTCGGATATGCAAATATGGCGGGTAACTCATATCCAGCGGCATGGAAATTAATTAATCTAATATTTTGGATACAAAGCTTAAAATCTTTTGTGTATTATTAATTAGTGATTTTCAGTTCGGTTGTACTTACTTGTAAGGTCTTGGAATATCACATTCGAAATTAGAATAGGTTAAAGGCTTGTGCAGACCAGCGCGATATCGCGGGCGCGACAGGTAGCGCGACCCTTGTCGCGCCCGCGATATCGCGGTGGTCTGCACAAGCCTTAAGGCGAAAGCGTCAGGGTAGCACGCGAAATTCAATTTTTCTTACGTTTTTTTTTGCAATTTGCAGGTCAGTATCAGTACCCACCCTAATTGCGTAATACAACACAATCTGTTTCGATTTGAAACAGATTGCTAATCTATTGCTTCAATAGTTGAAAAAAAAAATATCTGCTCAATAACGTAAATAACGCAATGAATGTGTTGAACTGTCAAATGAAACAAATAAGGCATAATTGTTTACGAAAATAAGTTACGCAATTAGGGTACAGGTTGTATGTTGATCTAAATATGATTTGCGGTCGTATCAAATATTTATTTATAGAATTATAATCATAAAAATCATCAATACAACTCTCTAAGTTCATATAATCCTATTGAATGACTGTTTCATGAAATCATGACATTTTAGGATTTTTTTAACAAGGAGTTGTATTGCTGATTCTTATGATTATAATTCTGTAAAGCAATATTTGTTACGGTTCCGAATCATATTTTAATCAAGATACAACTTGACAGTGACCTGCAAATTGCTTAGCGCATCCCCCTTAACGGCGAATATGTTCGTGTATCAGGAAACCATCAGTTAAATTTGCAGTTTTAAATAATCAATTAATCAGTTAGTTTTTTTTTATGGATTGAAGATACGTCAAAAGAAAAGATCTACCTACATGGTCTGAATTATCTTGAAGGGTGTCGATACCCGTACGCAATAGCAATAATATGACTCAGTCCATTTCATCATCCAAAAATTCATACTCAATTCATACGAAGTTTGCACCGGAAGTTATTTAACCTATTCACCTAATATCAAACACAACATCACATAATCCGGGGTGTTTAAAACCGTCGTGTCGTGTGTAAAGAGTCAGCTGCGTTTGTTTATGCGACCGACCGGCAAAAGTTGGTGAAATTGACGGCCAAGCTCAAGAGGGAGAGATGAAAATAGAAAAGTACCACCCGTACACGTGCTTGTAAACCGTTTTCGTGTGGGATGATCGATCTTAGCTCTAATAATAAACATATTTTCGTGAACTCTGGTGTTATCATATAATAGTCGATTGTCTGTGTTTGCTTTGAGTATTTCTGACCTGTAGTTTTCTTCATAAATTATATAGAAATTCGTAGAGAAGATTTAGTATTGTATAAATTAGTGACGTTTTGAATTTGGCTCAAAAAAGCTAATATAATCTGGGATATTTTTATTAAATAATATGTACTATCGAAGAAACGCATATCTAAGCAGTTTGATAACAAAATCCCGTGAACACGATGACCCCATCTGTTTAACGGCCGCTTTCTTTAGAAGCCCAGCGCGGCAAGAAATAGTCTTAAGGCTCTTTCAAACAGGCGCGACACGCGACGCGACACAAAAACCCTTTACGGTGTATAGATATGCGTTTCTTCGATAGTACGTGACGTATGTAATAACGTCACACTCGTAAACACTTTATTATGGAATTATTATTTAGGGCAAGCCAAACCCATCAAAGTGAATAAACATTTGGATTCAGAGTTTTCTTTTATAGATGGTGGGATAATAAATACCCACATTATTATTGGGCGACGCTCAGGTTTTGTCTACGCTACCACTAGATACCCGTTTTCTAGTTTATTAATAATAACAAATAATAAAAAAACAATAAAAAAGTACTAAAAA